>CM065476.1:2193778-3550062 GCA_032872505.1 Leptopilina syphax | reverse complement strand
TTTTGAAATGGTAATAAAGTTTTTTGAATGAACATTTATCCAGGCGAAAAGAAAACAAAATTAGTAAAGTTATGGGAAAAGAGTTGCTACATTGGAGAGTTGATACTTTTCGCTTTTTCCATTCGAATGTTTTTCCCTTGAGGCCATGAGAGAGCAATTCATATGTTGCAAGTATTATTTTTCTTGTGTTAGTCTTTTTTTCCGCATTTTTTTTTTTTTTTTATTTTGTTTTTTGCTTCCTCCCCTTTGTTGTGAAAAGACAAATGATAAAAAAGTGGTGGGGGAAGAGAAACTGAATAGCAAAGTGAAATAGAGAGAAAAAGTGAGAAAGTAGAAGTGAGCAGGAGAGAAAAAGAGAGAGGGAGAGCGGTGCAATTTCCGCTCAATGCATTCATCGCTTTCAATTAACTTTCAATTAGCGCGTCGAACTTCAATTTTCATGAAAAACAGAAATTCCATACCATACATTCTAAACATTAACACAGATTCACTCTCAACAATAATTCATGGAATGGATACTTTGCCTATCATAGTAATGGTATCCTCAATGTTATTTCATAAATCAGTCGGGCATTATCTGCGATTTGTCGACCCGCAAATTCCCCCATTGTCATTAAAGTTCCGGTCATTGTTTTAAATTGTGAATTACTTTTTTTTCTATTTGCTTGTTCTTTTTTTTTTGTTTATTTTTCCCTACTAAGTTTATAGGATCATTGAGAGAAAATTCATAGAAGCTACGGATCGATTGGTAATTATTAATAACCACAAACAATTGCTACTGACAAAAAATTTATTTAATAGTAATTACATGCTTCAGTAATTAATGTAATGATCTAATGTAATTGACTGTAATTCAAACTGTTATTTTCTTTAAGAAAATATAAGCTTCCGACAGTATTTTTTTTTCAACAGAAGATTTTTTTTAGTTTTTTTTTTGACAGAGAAACAAAATATATGAAGGGATTAACGTTTGTTAATTGCAAAGTATAAATAACAATTACCGGACTCTAGGTATACATTTATAGTAAAGAATAACATGGAGAACCGATGTATTATTAAACGTTAGAGTCACTTGATTTTTATGATGGCTCGTAATTTTTTTTTACAACCTTTTGAGACTCTAAACACAATACACTGTCGCCGGGAAATATATTATTTGTTTCCAACCTATAGAATAAAAGTGTTAGAGAGAGATTGACAGACGGACAGTAAGACAAGAGAGTATGGAGAACATGAGGCTTGGCATATTATTATTATTATTATTATGATTATTATTCTTATTACAATGCGCGTACGAAAAGGATATCAAGTTTCGAAATGAGAATTTTCACATAAACGATTCTCAAACGATCAAGTCATAAAATGGGTCAGGTTGAGATTGCTAGGGGTATAGGGTACTTAGTTATCAGAGCGAACGAGGTTAGTTGAGAATTGGAAGCAGGACACCTGCTTGCTACAAGTAGGATTTCCAGTTATCCAGATTGAGTTTAAGTTCGATGGAAATAACTTAATCTTGTAGATTACGTCGACTGTAAATTAGAGATCATGACAAATCTACTTTTTTGCAAATCGACCGGAAAACACTTTTCAAACTCCTCACTTTTATTGGCTATTCCAATATTCACCCCGCTGCTTCATTCATCTCGATTTCAACATTTTTTTTCTTCTGCTTTTTATTCTCTGGACCTATTTTATTATTTTTGTTCACTGGTCCTATTTTTGTATTGAATATTTTTTTTTAATCAGTGGACTTGTTTTTATTAACAATTATTAATTATAATTAATTTCTCCACCTGCGAACGCCAAGGTCACCGCCAGATGGCGGTTCAGTTCAGATTCCTCGCCACCTGGTGGCGATCTTGGCGTTCTCAAGTGGAGAAATTCATTTCATCTCAAAAAATATAATTATAATTAATAAAATTCAAAAAAAATTTTATCGTGAAAATAATTTAAATTTTTAGTCTATTTTAAACCAAATACTGTTTTATTAAATGAAAATTTTGGAATTAAACAATTTTTCCAATTCTAGTAATAGAATGTTAGGAATTGTTAGTAAAAGTTATTAGTAATACGAATAGAGTTAAATGATAGTTAAGAGTGAGAATTTTCGCTAATGCTTGTAATATTAATTCCTTTATTACACTATAATAGACAGGAAATTTTCGAAACTCAAATCCATTTAGATTTTAGTTAAAATATATATGTATATAGATATTAATCCATTCGTAAATTATTAAATAGAAGTTTTGAAGGGTAAATTTGTACGCAACTGAAATAATCGAAACGGAATACACCCAACTATCGAATCTTCCCAAACGAAACGAGGTATAAAGTGGCTCGAAGCAATCTCAAATCTGTTAATTTGGTAAATATGGAATATAGATATAAATGTATATGCAACGAAAACTCCTTGCAGTGTTAAAGAGGATTATATTCATATAAAATGAATTTAAATGTATATTTATTTATTTACATTTATATTACTCTTTGCAATAATAAGAAAAAAATCTATTTAATTCAAATAAACAATTCTTTGTATATTATCAAGTATAAATATTTACTGAATTCAAAAAATATTTACTAAATTCAAATAATGTTTATTTAAATCAAATTGTAGATGAATCTATAATTTCATTTGAAGCAAATACTATTTAATTGATTTAAAGAATCATTCATATTCTGGTAAATATATATTTATTTGAAAATAGTCAAGTAATTGGATATTTTAATGTTTAATCAAATACATATAAAGGGATTAATAATAATTTGACATTTAAAAAAGGAGAGGAAAAGAGGGAGAGCAAGAAAGAAAAAGAAAATATTAGTAATATATTTACAAAAAAGAGAGAAATGTAGAAAATGAATGAGTGAGAGAGAAAAGGAAAATAATAATAATATATTTACAAAAAAGAAAGAGAAAAATAGAAAAAGAGTGAGTGAGAGAGAAAAGGACGAATTTTGTTTAGTAAGAAAAGAAGATTTTCTCTCTTTTGCTGATGGTGAAGAAGCAGCACGTCCCTTATCGAAATTCTTAATTAGAAAATTTTAATTATGTTTTGAGGCTCTATAGAGAGAGGAGGGGAGAGGGAGAAAGAGAGAGAAAGGAGAGGGATGACAGGTACCTGAGGCTCTTTCTGCACAGTAAAGATAGTGAATTTTCAGTAATGTTTAGGGAATATGGATGCCCGTACAAGTTGGGAGAAATGGCACAAGATGCTTTGCGAAAAGAGAGAGAGAGAGGAGAGAGAGAATGAGAGAGAGAGAGCGAAGGCAATTAAGCTCGCGCCTCATAAAGATGCTCAAGCGACGTTGTCTTCCTTATATACCCGATATTAAATTTCACCTGTAAACCGCGTGTCTTCCACCTGTCAAGGTTCAACCTCCAATGGGGTCTAGATAAACCTTTCTTCTTCAACGGAAAGGAGGATGCATTTTCCTTAACGCAAAATTGCCTTCTAAATGGATATTTAGATAGCTCTTTAATCATTCTTCTTAGAGAAAATCACCTGATGTTTCGTTTTTTTTTGTATTTGTTTTTTCTTTTGTTGTACATACTCTGAGTAAAAGAAGGTAATTTTTTTTTATTGACTGTTCATCTTTTTCAAGCTTTTTTATTCTTTTACGTTTATTTATATACTTTTTGATTTATTTATTTTCCACTGAAAAAAAAATTTACCTGGATGAGCTATAAATATCACTAAGTTAGCGAAATTTTTAGTTGATTCAGTTAAAACATTCTTTTTTCTAGAGAATCTTATCGCTGGTCCAGTTGAAGCTTTCTTTCCGTGAAATTATTCATTTGTATTTTTTTTTTATTTCTAATTATTATTTACTTATTTTTAATAATTTAATAACTTCGAACCCTGCGACTGCAGGGAGAGTAAATAAACTATATATATATATATATATACCCAGGGGGAAATTTCCCACTGGCATGGTACCGCGCCAGTACAAACGTCGGTAAGACTGTACTGGCATGGATCCGCCTGACGACCAGATCGGTGCAAATAATGTACTGGAACCTGACAATGTGTTGTAGTGGCTACACGTCTGGCTCGGTACAGATTTAATACCGCTAAACATCCGGCGTTGTACCGGCATTCGTCCGCCAAACATCCGGCGTTGTACCAGCATTCGTCCGTCTGGCAACCAGGACGGGCCAAATTTTGTTCCGAAAGATAACTTTCGACTGGCGTTCTACTGGCATTCGTCCGCCTAGCAAGCGACGCGGGCCAAATTATATTCTCTATTGAAAAATAAAATAAAAAAAATATTTAATTAACTATGCATGGTGCATGTTAATTAATATTTGTTTACAGATCATTTGAAACATTTTTTACACATTTAACATTTTTTTTACACATTAAAATTCTAAACGCTCGCAGGGGGATACGAAACCCAAGCCTATCCTAATCTACGCACCGAAGTCTAATACGCTAACCACTACGCTATTCGCTCGCTTGCGGATGAGAGCAAAACAAAACCCATATACAGTACCGCTAGGGAGCAAACAATTTTAGCAACTTATATACAGCAATAAATAATAATTTAAAAACAAATTGAATATTTTAGCATTTTATGAATATTATGTAAATAAATCTAGTGTTTTATATTTATAAATAATTAGCTGTATACTTTATTTAAATTCAAAATTTTTAGTAAAAATCCTTAATGAGTAACGAAATTTGGACTTGAGTCAAACTTAAATCAGTAACTATTAAGGAAAAATTAATATAATTTACCAGATATTTTTTGATCAAATTTATTTATTTATTTATGTAAAGCTAACTTCACTATGAAAAAATTGATACAGGACTGTACATATAATTGTAATGTAATAAACCTGAAATTTTATATTAAAAAAACAATTTAATACTATTCTTTTTAAGTTTTCATTGATTGAACATAATTTTTTTTTAATTCAGTTAAATTTAATTAATTTATAATAATTATTATAGAAACTTGAATATAACAAAAAAAATTAAATATTTAATTTATCAATTCTTATTAATTAATAAATAAATAATAAATATTATTAAAAAATATAATTATAACCTATTTTTCAAATTCATTCATTTTTACAATTAAATTTTATATTCTTGCATTATTAATTCCTTCTTTAGTATTTAAACTTCAAAAAATTCTCCTATACAAAAATTTTTACAACGTAAAGGATTTAAAATTTTTATTACTTTAATTATTATCTTATCCATTTTATTTAATCAATTTTTATTGGAAACAATAAAAATATAGCTAAATTTCCAGTTTGTAAAAAATCTATTTTAGACGATTCTAAATAATGTGTTGATTAAAAAAATAATTATCCTATGAAAGCATTAAATTGTTTTGAAAGAATAGATAACAATTACCATATTCTTAGCTTATTATTATCAATTAAAATCTTATTAATAATAATATAAATTATTTAGTTCTCAGTCAGTAGAATGCCTGTACCGCTCGGGTCGTTAGACGGACGAATGCCAGTACAACGCCGGTTGTTAGTTGGTATAAATTTTGATCCGGCGGCCGGATCAAATCCTGTACCGCTCGGGTCGTTAAACGGACGAACGCCAGTACAACGCCGGTTGTTAGTTGGTATAAATTTTGATCCGGCGTCGGATCAAATCTTGTACCGCGCCTGTAGTGCCGACAGTAGAAAGAGTGTACCGAAAGTCGCATCCGCCTTTGTACCGCGCCAGCAGAAATTCGCATCCGAATCGGTACAAACTGCCTGTACTGATATTGACTCTCCAATTCAACCGGCGCGGACGCTAGACGGTTGGACGATCCGGCATTCGCCCGACTTTTCCCCCTGGGTATATATATATATATATATATATATATATATATATATATATATATATATTTTTTATAAATATTTTTATTTTTATTTTTTTTTCTTTATTTATATTTATATTTTTTTCTTCTTATTTACTTTAGCTTTTACTTTTATTTCGATTTTATGTATTTATTTCCTTATTCAATTTATTATTACTCAAAAAACAAACGAGAACAATTGAAATAGAAACATAAACTTAATTAGATCGATTAAAGTTCAGGGGAGGTTATTATTATTATTTTTTTACCTTTTTTCCCTTGAAAAAGTGGATGAAAATAATATTTATCCCCAATTTAACAGTAAAATATTTTTTTTTCAATTTTGAAATACTTTCTTCATATTATTTACACAAGAAAATGACTGAATTTTTTATTTGACCATTTTCTTGGTAATTTTATTTATTTACATGAAATGTCCCATCTATTTTCTTCAATATATAGTAATATAACGACAGTATGTTGGAATTAAAAATTTAAAACCATTCAAACATTAATCCACACAATTTCATTCGTTGTATTTTTACCATCAGGAAAAATAAATTTCTCCAATTTCTTTATAATGAATACTTTATTTTCAATTTTACTGTTATATCTGTTATAGAGTAATTTATTTTTACTGATATTTTATTAATATTCTTTCCTGGTTTTTTTCTTTCTAGAAAGAGAATTTTTTTTCCAAAAAGGCAACTACAGCTTTTTAAAATCATATTATTTTATTTTGTTAAACTTGTTCTATTAATTATTGGTATTTTTGTCTCTTTTCGTAGACTGTAAGTTTCTATAAATTTTTAATAAAAATTTTTATTTCAAAGCTACTTTTTTTGTTTTAAAATTCCATTAATTTTAAAATATACAAGGTCAATTTAAGAAAAAAAATTTAACTTAGACTTAAAAAATTTTTTTTTATTGGTAATTGTTTATTAGAATCAAATAAATGTTTTTTCAGAGGAAACACAGTTTTTCTAAGAATATTAAATTGGGACAAAAAATGTATCAAAATTATAATTATTACAACATTCGACTGGAAGGAGTTTTAAAGTTTCTGAAATGGGGGGGGGAGGATAGTGTGTGTGTCCCTCATGGGAGTAAAAAGTATGTCTTGCTCGTCGTCGGTCGTCTTCTTGAAGATCTCGTCGTCGTCGTCCAAGGAGCCAGACTCCACCAGGACATTTTCTCTCTCCAAGTATATGGAGTAAGTTTATAACGCAATAAATTTTGGTTCGTTAAACAGTTAATGGAGTTCGTCTAGTGGCACCCCCTGTCGATAGTAGTATCGTCGATGAAATTACGTCGCGGCATCCCTTTATATGGCGCGCCGCGAATTATTATCGACAACCTATATCTTCCTTCTCTCCGTTCATCCTCAACATTCTCTCAACATTCAACTTTCAAACATACATGGTTGTCACTGACACTATTTACAACCATTACCAATTACTGTCAATGTACGAATTTACATTTTTCTAAGGATGTGAAATTGAGACAAAAAAACATATCAAAATTGTTGCCTTGCAAGGCAACAATTTTGATATGTTTTTTTGTCTCAATTTGATATACGCAGAAAAATTGGGTTATGATTTTTAATTAGTGTTATGATTAATGCTCTTTCTTTTTGTAATGTTTCATTTGTTACTGGTTACTGCTGTTACTTTTAATTTTAACTATCATAAGTTGTAACTATTATAAGTTGCAACTAGCATAAGTTGTAAGTAGCATAAGTTGTAAGTATGATAAGTTGCAACTACCAGAAGTTGTAACTATTGTAAGTTGCAACCACCATCAATTATATGCCTAAGTATTATAAATTTTAATCTTTGTTACTACAAAGATACCATACCATACCATTACTACCTTATGTCACCTTTGTAGTAATGGTATGGTATGGTATCTTTGTAGTAACAAAGATTAAAATTTATAATACATAAGGTACTTTGTACCATAAGGTACTTTGTACCATACGGTACTTTGTACCATAAGGTACTTTGTACCATAAGGTACCTTTGTACCATAAGGTACCTTTGTACCATAAGCTGTAACTACTTTAATTCTCAACTACTATAAATTATATGCTTAACTATTATAAGTTTTAATCTTTGAACAACCACAAAATCATATTCCATAACATAACGTTTCATATAATCCATAACCATAACAAAAATTGGAAAGATTCCGACAACCAAGAATTGAGGGAATTTTGCCGGAAGTGACTTGAAGAAATCCCTTCACACATGGGACATGAGATATTGTGTACAGACGGTCAACCATTAATTGTAACTGAAATAAATTTGTAACTATCAAAGTTCGTTAAAGGAAAATATGTCGGGGGAAGATTTTCATTTCCCATGGGTTGGTTTTGGCCCATGTTGGTCCATAAATACAAACTAACACGGCAAGTGGTTTGTTCTGGCACACAAGTATTTTGAATGCAGTAGGTTAAGGAAAGAGGAAGGCGCGCGGTGTATACGACGTGCCTCTGGGATTCACCGAAAATCCTCTTTAACGCTTTCGCCGCTAGACGGAAGTGTGCGGTGTGTTCAGTTTCCAAGTTAGTTACAGATCGTTAATTTTCGTATGAATATGCCAAAGCACTATGAAATAGTTGCAATCTAAGGCTTACATTAGAGCCACACCGTGACACAGTACACGATTCATACATCTATACTGTGTCCTCTCTCTCTCTCTCTCTCGATATGTAGTTTTCTCTCACTCACTCTATATAGTACTCTCTATATAGTACACTTTCTCTCTCTCTCTCTCTGGCTATATATAGTGAGAGTGAGAATACTCATCTGTTTTGGGGAGAAACACGAGACTATATATGATTCAAGTCCTTTGAGTTGCAAACCGTCCATGACTAATTACTTCAATTGTTGTAAAACTGACAAACAGAATTTGGTAAGTTACTATTTTGCTGTGTTCAAATTTCAATAATGCCAGAGTAATGTCATTTATTGTACTGATGTTACTGAATTTACAACTTTTGTCTTTGCAACTTTTGTGTTAGCAACTTTTGTATTCGAAACTTCAGTGTTTACAACTTTAGTGTTTACAACATTTGCGATTACAACTTTTGCATTCAAAACAATTACAACTGCAACATTTCTATTTACAGCATTTGCAACTGCATCTTTTGTATTTAGCAGTTTTGTAATGTACTCTCTAAATCTGAATTAGTAAAAATGTTTACTAATTTGAATTAGTGACTGACTTTTTGCTTTTGAATTAGTAAATTTTACTAATAAATTAGTAGAAATAACTATTTAATAGTAAAATTTACTAATTCAAAAGCAAAAAGTCAGTCACTAATTCGAATTAGTAAACATTTTTTACTAATTCAAATTTAGAGAGTAAACTGTTTGATTACAAAACTGATAATTATCATTCTGTTAGTACTTAGTACAGGGCTCGAACTAGGTTCGTAATTCTCGTAAAGGTGCGTAAATTTCCTTGATTTCAGAAATTCAATTATTTTCAAAAGTAATAAAAGTCAATTACGTTCAAATTTTTTTTTTAATTCTCGTCAAAATTTTAATTTTTTTCAGAAATAATTCAATTCTTCTCCGAAATTCAATTATTTTCAAAAATTTTATATAAATGATTTTGCAATCATTCAATTATTTTTGTAAATAATAAAATTTTACAGGGATTCAATTATTTTCAAAAATTTTAATAAAATTCTTGGCAAAATTTCAATTATTTATTTATTTTCAAAAAATTTTCTCAATTCAATGATTTTAATATCTACTATTTTAATGATTTTTCAAAAAAATTCAATTATTTCAGCAAAATTTAATAAAATTATACGCAAACCTTTAATTATTTTAATAAAATAATAAAAACTTCACAGAAAAAAAAAATTTTGTAAATAATTGAATAATTATTTACAAAATTTTTTATAAATTTCTTTGCAATCATTCAATTATTTTCGTAAATAATAAAAATTTTTAGAGGGATGCAATTATTTTCGTAAATAATAAAATTCTCCTTCAACATTCAATTATTTTTAAAAATTTTAATAAAATTCTTGGCAAAATTTCAATTATTTTCAAAAATTTTTCTCAATTTAATGATTTTAATATCTACTATTTTAATAAAATTTTCCAAAAAATTCAATTATTTAAACAAAATTGAATAATATTCTACGCAAACCTTTAATTATTTTCATAAAAAAAATAATTTCACAGGAATTCAATTATTTACAAATTTTTTTATAAATCTTTTTGCAATCATTTAATTATTGGCATAAATAATAAAATTTTTGCGGGAATTCAATTATTTTCGTGAATAATAAAATTCTCTTTAGAAATTCAATTATTTTCATAAATAATAAAACTCATTGCAGAATTTCAATTATTTTTAATTAAAATTCGTTAAAAGAATTTTATTATTTAAATAATTATTAATAAAATTTTGTATGCGAATTCAATTTTAAGAAGTATGCAATTATTCAATAAATACTTTTTTGTATTTAAATTTTAAATAATTGAATTCTAGTAGAATTTTCTAACAAAAATTAATTTTAAAATGGATTTCAGTTAAAATTTTAGATTATAATTGTATATTAAAAATTTAAAAGCATTATAGCGTGAATTTTTAGAAATAATTGAATTTTGAAAAGGTTTCAAATTAAAATCTTTGAAAATCTGAATGTTTTATATTTTTAAATTTTAACTAACAATTCTGTGAAATTAATTTTTTTCACAGAGAAAAGCGAGTGTTGTTTTTGATGCGGGTAAATTTTGGTAGGGTAATTTTAGTGAGGATAAATTTTCTATAATAGAAAATTTACCTTATTTTCGGTGTTAAAATAACACTTCCGAGCTAAAGTTTGATGCAGACACTTTTAACACCGAATTCAGTGTTAAAATAACACTCACTTTTTTCTGTGTTTTTTGAGAAAGTTTAATTGCGGATTTTTTTTTTATTGAAATTATTTAAAGTTTTTATTTCTTTCTTTTTTGAAGAATTTACGAATAATTGAAATTTTGTGAAATCGAATATTATAAACAGATGAATTTTGAAAATTCTCAAAGAACTTTTTCAAAAATTATTAAAAATAATGCAATTCATAGAATTTTAGTTTAAAACCCGAAAAAATGTAATTTTCAAAAAGTTACAAATTATTTGTAGAAATTCAATTATTTTCAAGAGTAATATTAATAATATTCTTCGAAAAAATTAAATATTGTTCAAAAATAATAAAATTCTCCTTAGGTATTCAATTAGTCTGAGAAATAATAAAACTCATCGCAGAATTTCAATTATTTTATTTATTTTATTTATTTTATTTATTTTTAATACAATTTCAATCGAATTTCTCGAAAAATGTAATTATTCTTGAAAATTTTATTAAAATTCGTCGAAAGAATTCAATTATTTAAAAATTTGTTGATAAAATTCTTGATGAGAATTCAATTTTAAGAAACATGCAATTATTCAATTTTTTTTTTATTTAAATAATTAAATTCTAATAGAATTTTCTAATAAAAATTGATTTTCATTTCATAAAAATGGATTTCAGTTAAAAATTTTGGATAATAATTAAATATTAAGAGCAATATACCTTTTTTTAAAAATAATTGAATTTTGAAGTTATTTTTTTTGAAAAAGTTTAATATGAATTTTTTTTATATTATTTGAAGTTTTTATTTTCTAATATATATTTAATTGGAGGAATTAGAAATATAATTAAAATTTATCTTGTTTTTTTGGCTTTGGAAGTAACTTCTGATACAACTGGTGATTACTATGTATGGTACTATTTTTTTAAAAAACAATGGTTAGCTAACTCAATGGTAGTTGTGTATATAACTTTACGATATCTCTATTTTAAAAGACTTGGAATGCTATTCAAAAGCAATGGTGTTCTTTCCCTCTTTTTTATTTTACTTTATTTTTTTGGAGAAGGGGGGTATTAAAATTTACTACCTATTTTTTTTTTTTTTTTCTTTAGTAAGATTAAAGGAAAAGTCTCGCGATATACATATATATTGCGGAATCAGAACAACAGGTTCGGTTATGGTTTTAGTCGTAACGATACCGAATTGGTGGGAACCCAGGGAATCGCAATGAATTCCGGGTGGGGCCATTACGGTCGACCGAGTTGACGGCAGAACTCGAATATTGGCTAAAAATGTAAATTGCCCCTCGACACTGGTCGTCGCTTCGTCTGTCTGTTCGATCGCGAGGGTTCCTGTCTCTCTCTCTCTCTCTTTCTCTCTTTTTCTCTCTCACTATTTTCGAGCAGCCTGACTGTGAAGTAATTGAAAACACGCGTCATCTCCGGTCACTGCTTGTCGTTATATTTCGCACGCCTTTTATAAAATTTGAGGGTAATGGTGATTTTTGGTTTTTTCATTTTTTCATTGCGCACAATAATAGATGATGACAAAAATAGAAAAGAAATAAAAGAAGGAAGGAAGGAAGGAAAGAAATCAAGAGAGAAAAAATTCTGATGAGTTGAAAACGAGGTTGAAAATAAACATAGTGGGTGTTATTTTTGTTTTGATTGGTTTTTTTTCTTTTTGGTTTTCGGAAAAAGGACGAAGGAGTGAAGTAATTAAATTTTTTTTTCAGTATTTTCGTTTATGGAAATTCAATTTCGTTTTTTTTTTTTTTTTTTTGTATTTTTTCGTATTTTTAATTTGTGTTCGTTAATTATGCCAGTGATGGTTAATTTTTTCAGTTTCGTTTAACTTTGATGTTATTATATAATTAATAACGTAAGGAAACTGGAATATTGCTTTTTAAGTAGTACGAGTCAATGTTGAGTCAGACTTCAAGGAAAAGTTTTCTTCTTGTTTGTCTTTTTCAATTGGTTTTTATTTATATTTTGTAGCAATAAACAATTATTATTGTTTGCTTATTATTTTTGTCTTCTTTCTTAACTTTCTATTATTTATTATTATGGTTGTAGTTACCAAACTTTTAATTATTTATTTGTGGTTTTATTTCTCGTTTTTTATTTCAGTTATTTCTCGTTTTTTATTTTACTTATTTCTCGTTTTTTATTTTATTTATTTGTCAATATTTCTTCTACCTTATTTTGTATTTATTTATTTTTCTCTCTTTTCTACTTTTTTCTCTATTAATTTTTTTTTGTCTATTTTCTCTACTTTGTTCTCATTTCATTTCTCTTTTTTCTTCTTTGTTCTCTATTATTTTTTCGAATTTTTCTTTTTTTTTACTTTGTTCTCTATTAATTTTTCTATTTCTATTTTTTCTACTTTGTTTTTTATTAATTTTTGTTTCCATATTTTTTCCACTTTGTTCATTATACTTTTTCTATTTTCCTTTACTTTGCTCTTTTTTATATAAAATTCTGTATTTTATCTATTTTGTACTCTATTTTATTTTATTCTTTATAATTCGACGATTTTAAATTTGAATTTATTTAATTTTTTTAACCGCTTTTAATTTTCGAATTTTTATTCTTATTAGATATTATTTTTAATTATTTTTATTAATATTTTCTTGTAATTATTTTTATTAATATTTTATTCTAATTATTTTTATTAATATTTTATTCTAATTATTGTTATTAATATTTTATTCTAATTATTGTTATTAATATTTTATTCTAATTATTGTTATTAATATTTTATTCTAATTATTGTTATTAATTTTTTATTGCAATTCTTTTTATTAATATTTTATTGTAATTATTTTTATTAATATTTTCTTGTAATTATTTTTATTAATATTTTCTTGTAATTATTTTTATTAATATTTTATTGTAATTATTTTTATTAATATTTTATTTCAATTATTTTCATTAATTTTGTCTATCTTAATTATTTTTTTATTTTATTAAAATCTTTGTATTTTCTTTTTCTTCCTTGACTGTAAATTAAAGGAAAAATTCCATCTAGAAAAAAGGTATATTTAGAAAAATTGAAAATAATTATTTTAAAAAAATCATTTGAAAATTTTATATCAATGTTCTTTTTTACAGAGGAAATAATATTTTATCCCCATGATAACATTTTATAACCCCCCCCCTCCCCCCAAAAAAAATACATTTCCGATTATTTAAATTTTTTATTTCATGCTTTTTTAATGGATTTCACAAATCCCTAAGTATCAATTTTCATGCAAATTCATTTCGCGAACAATTTTCCTTTTTTTTCTTTTCTCTCTCTCTCTCTCTTTTTTTTTGATTGTATTTAAAAATTCAAATTTAAGTTCCATAAATTTAAATGGAATGTGGAAAAAATATATTGTAAATATATTTGACGATGAATTTCAGTTAATTTTCAGAAAATTTTTAATTTCTGATTTTAATTAATTGACAATTTTTTTTTTTTTTTTTTTTGCTTTTAATGATAGAAAATATTAATTTTGAAGAGAAAAAGTTTGAAAAAAAAACGTTTTTTAAAATCGTTGTCCGTGGAAGGAAAATTTAGTTGGGAAAACCAAATAATTGGTTCGTATTCGAACAGATAAATTATTTATGGTTGACAACCAGAATTTGAAGAAAAAAATAAAAAAAATTTACGAAAAGGAAATAAAGTGAGTAATTAAAGATTACTTTGTAAATTTTCTCCAATATATTAGACATAAATTAGTATAAGTTTGGAGAAGTAGCAATTCATTTCACGTGTGTGTAAAGTGTCGCGAGACCATTTTCACGTAAAGCTTTTGACAATCGCGCCATACGGTAGATTAGATCGGGTGGCGCACGTCGTTGTCGTCGTCGTCCCTACGTGTAACGACTTAAAGCTCCCAGTTGAAAACTTAGATTGGTGTCACGTGGTCCACCAATCTAAGCGTCACCAGCAAAAGTGGAGAGAACTGTAACCCTGAAAGCTCCGGGTATGAAGCTTAACGGGTAAATCCCAACGTAAGACCTTGCGTGAAATCTCTATTCCCATTTCACCCTTTTTGGAAGGAGTAGGGGGGGGAGATGGCGAACAGGGGTTTGTACCTCAGGTAAAGCGACTTCCGTCCGTAAGCCTGTTTCTATATACCAGAATCACCGCCCCTTTTGCCCCATGTTAATCTTAATGGATTAATTCTATAATTGGCTCGTTTTGTAATTGAAATCCGTCCCTCATATGTTACTTTATAAATATCCCTTTTCCATGTTATGTTATTGTTTGAAGGGAGAATTTCATCGTGTGCACTAAAATGGACTTTTGTTATTGTGTTCAAATAATTATTTGTTTCTCTTTATTTTTAGGACAAATATTTTTGTTTATTTTTATTCATTTTGCTGCTAATTAAATTAGTAATCAAATTCTCATCGTATTCTAATTAGTTAGTAAACTAATAACCATAATTCTCTCTAAATATGAATTAGTAAACATTTTTACTAATTTGAATCAGTAACTGACTTTTTGCTTTCGAATTAATAAATTTTGCTTTCAAATTAGTAATTTTTACTAATTTATCACAAAAATTTACTTTTTGCTCTCAAATTAGTAATTTTTACTAATTTATCACAAAAATTTACTTTTTGCTCTCAAATTAGTAATTTTTACTAATTTATTGACAAAATTTACTTTTTTGCTTTTGAATTAGTAAATTTCTACTAATTTATTACCAAAATGTACTTTTTGCTTCTGAATTTGTAAATTTTACTAATCAACAAGCAACAATTCGCGCGCGGCTAACTTTTTACTCACTCTTTTTCAATAAAATTATAGCAATTTTAAAAATAATACAACTTAAAAAAATTTTTAACTCAAATTTATTTTCATAAAAATAAAATATGAATTGGAATAGAGTTTAAATATTATTAAGACTATAATAATCATAAATAGAATTTTCATAAATAAATGAACTTCAAACGGTTTCAATTCAAAATTTTATAAAATTTCAATGTTAAATGAATTTAATGAAAAATTTTAATGAACTTAGATTTTTGAAAAAGTTCTAATAATTCAAAATCTTCTAAAATTAGTTAAATTTGTCAATACCTATTTTATTAATTATTAAAAATAGTGGATTTACAGAAAAATTTTAGTTAAAAACACAAAAAGAAATTGAATTTTTAATTAAAATTCGTCGAAAGAATACAATTATTTAAAAATTTGTTAAAAAGTTCTTTATAGGAATTAAATTTTAAGAAACATTCAATTATTCAATAAATAATTTACTTTTGTTGATTAATTTCAAAAAGGTTCGAATTTGAATGTTTTGAAGAATTTAAATTCCTACGGAAAAATAATAATAATTAAATATTTAAAAAGAAAATTATTATTTTCGAATAATTTTACAATTAAAAATATTCGTAAATAACTTTAACAGAACATTTTTTTCAATAACATTTTTTCCTTTTTGTTCTAAAAGTTCAAAAATTTTCAGTTTCATTTTCAATTAAATTTTCAAATTGACAAATATAATTTATAAACATTTCTTTCCTTTATTTTTAAAAAACTTTGAATTTTATTAAAACAATTGAAATTAAGTAAGGGGTCGTCCATATACCACGTGGACACTTTTGGGGGGAGGGGGGGGTTAAAAATAGTTTGAAAATGTCCACGATCCCATGTATTTTTGTGTCCACAAGGGGGGAGGGGGGGGGTCAAAAATCTTTGAAAAACTGTCCACGTGGTATATGGACGGCCCCTAATAGAATTGACACAAATTATTTCCTTATGAAAATTATGAATTTTCTACAAAAATATTAAGAAACGGGATTATTCAATGTTTTTTTTCCAAAAGAGAAAAATTTAAATATTTTTTTTTTAAATTTGTCAATTTTTTTTTAAAGATTTGTCAATTTTTTTAATATACCTGTAATTAGAAAATTTTTGAATAATTCAAGTTTTGCAGAATTTAATTAATAATTGATTTTTTCAAGTATTTTATTAAACTTTTTAAACATCAACTTTTGATGAATTTTAATAGTCAATTTTGAAAATAATTGAATTCTCCAAAATTTTAATGAAAAATCTTCAAGTATAAATTTAAAAAATAAAAATAATGAAAATTACATTAATATTTAAAAAAAAATAATTCTCAGACTTTTTCAGTCTAATTTTATAAAATTCAATTATTTTCAATTACATATTTTTGGAAAATTCAAATACGTACAAAAAATAATAAAATTTAAAATTGCTTTAGTATTTTGTTTAAAATTTTAGAGAAAACAATTACGTTCAAATTTTTTAATTAAAATTCTTCAAAAAATTAATTATTTTTTTAATTCTAAAAAAATTCTTGTATAGAAATTCAATTATTTCGAAAAACAACATTACAATAATTTAAAAAAAAACTAATTCTCAGAAATTGGTTTATCATAATTTTTTAAAATTCATTTATCTTCGATCAATGTAAATTAAATTTTTTATAAATTTACTTTTTTCGACTTATTAAAATTTCAGAGACATAATGTTCATATTCATAATTAAAATTCTTTAAAAAGTTTGTGTTTTTTTTATATTTTTTACAAAATTCTATTAGTTTTAATTTTTAAAAGACATTACCTTTCAATTATTTTTATGAAATTTTACCAAATTTCAATTGTTTGAAAATTTTTCAAATATAATAATTAAAAGATTCGCAAATTTTTTAAAAATTAATTTTTAGTATTTCTTTACTATACTAATTTTTTGAATAATTATAAATTCTCGAAGAACTTTCGCGAAAATCGAAATTATTGAAAATAATTGATTTAGAGATGAAATTTAGTTTCAAAATTGTAAAAAATAATTAAATTTTCCAAGGCTCGTATTTAAATTTTTTTAGAAATTATTAAATTCCAGAAGGTTTTGAATTGGAATTTAAAAAATTTAATTTTTCGCTGAAAAACAAGTAAGAAGTGATTTAAATATTTGTTCAACAAAATTATTCAAGTTCTGAATAATTGAATTTAGAAATCAGTTTTTAAAAATTTTTTTAATCGACTAAAGCGATTAATTACAACAATTAGTAAATAAAAAAAATAATAGTAGTTAAAATAGTTAAAATAATGGTTGTTATAAATAATAATTGTTACAAATGATAGTAGTTGTAACTAGCAGTAATTTCAAACAATAATTTTTACAATCAACTCTTTTAATTTGATAAGTTTTGAATTAGTAATAAAATTTTTTACTAATTTGAACTAGTGACTGACTTTTTGCTTTGATTTTTAAATCAGTGTATTTTACTAATAAATAGTAACTTTTAAAAATTTATTAACAAAAATTTAGTAATTTACAAATATTCAATTTTCAAAAACATAAAGTCAGTCACTAATTCAAATTAGTAAACATTTTTATTTCTAATTCAAATTTAGAGCGGAAGGTAATAAAACTACAACTAATAACTAATATTTTCATCTCTTAATTATTTCCTCTCCTCCCTTTTTTTTAAATAATTTTCTTAAATACAAAATTAATATAAAATTCATTTTTTGTCAAAAAAAAAAGCAGTAATTAATAGTCGATCGAGTGAATAATTTTTAACGACAGTGGATCAGTGACTGTTTTGAATTGAAATTTGACTGCTTGAAAATTGTCGAGTACGGATTTATGCTCGTATTTTGGCAGTGATCGAAAGAATGGTGGGGGGATTGGGGGTGAAGAGAGGGGATGAGGGATTTGGGGGGCAGTAAAATATCGACGAGTTTCGAGTATATAAACATTGAAAGACCGTTTTTCCATATAAAAGTTTTACAACTGTAAATAGTTTGAAATAAAAAGAGTCAGAGGGAATTTTTTGACGATTGCGAGACCATTGATGGTTAATGGGTTGATGTAATTTGTGTGTGGAATTAGAGACGACAACAACAACGCAAATCGATTTTCGTTTGGTTTTTGGTATGTGTGGTGACTAATCTCGTTTTACAAATACACATCATTTTCAAGGGAGAGGAAAATTGAAGAATACCACACATTTTTTCCCCTGTGGTAATAAAAAAAAAAAAAACAAAAAAACAAATGACCCAGTAAACAAATTTTTTGTAATGTAGTTATGGAAAGGAAGAATGAAAAAATAGTATTTAACGAATTTATCACTCTGCGGTATTTTTATTAATTTATTAAGAATAACGTGTAATAAAAAAAGAAGTAAAATAAATAATATGTGGATTGTAATAAATAAAATAAGTAAAATAAATAATGTATAGATTGGAATAAATAAAATAAGTAAAATAAATAATTGTATTGATTGCAATAAATAAAATTAGCAAAATAAATAATAGCTGAATAAAAAAAATTTTAATTCTGCTTTGTTTTTTATGAATTTAATTTTTAAAATTAAATTTTTTCATTTTAATTATTTTTTTTGACAACTTTATGTAATTTCGATTTTTCTTTCACCTTTTTCGCTAGAAGTAAATTTTTTTAAAAACATTCTCCAAGTCCCCAAAGAGTTTTTGTTAAAAAAAAATATTCACTATCGCGAAGTGATTTCAAATTCACAGGAGATTTTTTTATTCTGTAAAATATTCGTTCAGAGACATTTTTTTCGGGTTTGTTTGTTTATTCAAAAATTGCGGCAGTTTAATTTTATAAACCATTTTCAATAATCAATTTAATTGTTTGCATTTTTATTTAAAAGCAAGTAAATAAATTGCACTCCAAAATAGAAAAAAAATAATATAATAAATAATATAATAAAATAATATAATAAAAATATAATAAAAATATAATAAAAATATAATAAAAATATAATAAAAATATAATAAAAATATAATAAAATTATAATAGCGAAAACAATACAAAGAATAAAAATAATTAAATATTAAAACTGATACAGGTGACAAAATTAATTTAATTTCTAATTTCCCCCGAATTATTGCAAATTAAATATTAAAAATATAATTTTTATTTAAGAATGATTTAATTTTAATTGTAAACATATTTTTTATACTATTTTATTATTATTTTAAATGTGTAATATTTAATTTGATTTTGTTTTCTGTTTCAGGTAGGTTAGCACGATCATATAATACAAAGTGTGTGAAGTTTCTTAGGAAAGTCGAAGTGTCACTTCAATAGCAGACAGGATGATGATGACAAATCTTCCCCCGGTTATGTTGCCAACCTTACACGATTACGGCGTTCTGACACCTAATCTTGGAATAAAGGTAGAAATTGTTATTTAAACAAAATTTACATATTTTTTTTCTAGTAAAAAAATAACTGAAAGAAAACTTGGAAAAATATAATTTTAAAAAAACTTCGAAAAGAGTAAAAAGGAATAAAACTTTAAAAAAAAACTTAAAAAAGACCAAAAAGGAATAAAACTTTAAAAAAACTTAAAAAAGACCAAAAAAATATAGCTTAAAAAAAAGTTTGGAAAAAACTTCTAAAAAATAACTAAAATATAATAATTTTTAAAAATAGAATTTGAAAATAGAATTTAAAATAGAATTTAAAATAGAATTTAAAAATACAATTTAAAAATTAGAGTTTAAAAATTCATATTTTCTATTATCAATATTTGGTCTGAAAATTTGAGAAAAGTGGAAATAAAACACGAAATCGTGTATAGAAAAAATCTTTTAAAGCGGAACGTTAAAAAAAAGAGAATAGGATATAAAAACCGACGATGAAAGTTAAAAATTTATTTTAATCAAGCTTCGCATTCGTCCCTAACCTTTCACTCTTCTTGTTTTGTTTATTTTTTAGCCGAGGGAATATATTTTCTTTTTTTATTATTACACTTCTCTCTCTCTTTTTTTTATATGTTCCTCGGTAATCAAGAAGCTTGTTTAATGTCACTTTTATTTACCTTTAATTTAGAATTGTTTCCTTTTTTATAAATTTTAAAAGTGCACTTTGCCAGTAGGATAGAATTAAAAAAAATAAAATTCAGGTTAAAACAGAATTTATTTCCAGCTGAAATTCCTTACTAAGTTGGTGATTATTTGCGTTTGATTTACTTTACTAAATAAAGTAAAATAAATTTTTTTTATTAATGAATAATTGGGAAATAACTACAAAAATAGTCAAATTGCAATAATTGAATTTGTTACCAAAAATTTCAGTTATTTTGGCCTAACCTAAAAGTAAATTTACCTAGTAAATTACTAAATTTACCTATTATTATTATCTATTTGATTTGTAAAATATTTTTTGTTTTAGTTAAACTTTAATTAATAAATAACAATGAAACTTTTTCTTTAGTCTTCAAATTCGAATTAGTTAAAAATAACTAATTTGATATTTTATTATTTTATTAGTCAAACCAAAAATCAAGTAAAACAAAAAATATTTTACTAATCAAATAGTTAATAATAATTATTTATTAGTTAAATTTACTTTTAGGTTAGGTCAAAATAACTGAAATTGGTAACTAATTCAATTAGGGAAATTTTACTAATAATTAGTTATTTTTAACTAATTATTACTAATTTTCTACTAATAATTAGTTTTCACTAATTGATGGAGCAAAAAGTCAGTCACGATTTCACTAATAATTAGTTATTTTTAACTAATTCAAATTTGGAGAATTAAAATAATTTATTGTTTAAATTTTAGTTAAATTTGACTAATAATAGTAAAAAAATTAATAATTTATTAGTTAAATAGTTCAATTTTACTAATATGTAGTGGAACAAATTTTATGTTAATTTTTTATTCATATTTTAGTTAATTTTAAAAATGAATATGTTAAAAAAAATTTTGTATTCATTTTCTATTCATATTGTAGTTAATTTTAAAAATGAAAAACAAAATGTAAGTCAAACTATACTTCACATTTTTTAATCTAAAGAGTACTTTTTTACTCATTTTTCATTTGCTTTCTTTTATTTTCATTATTTGATTTGTTTAGTTTACATTCTTTATAATCTAACCGACATAAAAATTTTTTATTTTGCCTTTTTCATTTTTTTTTCATTTTTTTTAATTTTCTATTTTTCTTCTCTATTTAGTCTCTATTTTTATTTTACTCACATTTTTTTTTCATTTAGCATTTATTTGCAGTTTTACATTGTAATTTTCATTTTTTATTCATCTTTTATTTACTTTTCTTTTACATTTACATTATCATTTTATTTTATTATTTAATCTTTTATTCAACTTTTTTTACATTCTATTTAATTTCTTGTCATTCTATTTTTTATCTTTTATTTACATTTTTCAACATTTAGTTTTCAATTTGTTTGTTTTTTTTCTATTTATCTTTCATTTACTTTCTGCTATTTATTTATTTATTTTTTAAATTTAGTTATATATGAATAAATTTAAATACAAAATGTAAACTTTTCCAAAATAAATGTTTCGAATGTTTATTTATTTA
Organism: Leptopilina syphax; assembly: GCA_032872505.1. Classification (NCBI taxonomy): domain Eukaryota; kingdom Metazoa; phylum Arthropoda; class Insecta; order Hymenoptera; family Figitidae; genus Leptopilina; species Leptopilina syphax. Next base: position 3,528,045 of record CM065476.1, on the reverse strand, counting down.
AGTAAAGTCAATGATATTATAAACAATTGAAATTGTAGAATTTCCCTCGGCAAAGTGAATTTTATTTGTGTAAAACTGAAGTTTACTCAACTGTTTTTAATAATGTACTGTTTCCCCATTTGTTTAACAATTGAAACGAAAGGTGAGTGAGAAAGAGAGAGAGAGAGAGAAAAAGAGAGTGAGTGAGTGAGGGTGGGGGGAGGGGGGTAAAATCCCCATCGGCGAATACAATGGCACAAACATTTGAAGTATAGTTTCCAACGCATGAATTTTCCCTCGCATCGGCAAAATTTCGTTGTTTCGCCTGGCAAAACGCCAATGGGCTTGTTGGGAATGCGATTGGAACCAGAAGTTTCAGAACTACTCTCTTTCTCCCTATTTTTCTCTCTCTTTCACTTTTTTCTCTCTCTTTCTCTCTCTTTCTCTCTTTTTCTCTCTTTTTCTCCTTCTTTCCATTTTTTCTTCTCTCTCATTCACTCTTTCTCTCTCTCAAAAAAAAAAAAGTAGAAGTGCTTGCATTCTGCCCTTTCTCCAAGGGTTAGCCAGCAATAAACCCCGTGTTTGATAAAAAATACTGATATGTTCCCTTGTTCCTTGGCGAATCGCTTTCATCCCCTTCCCTCGCCTCCCCCCACTACCCCTTACCACTGGACTGGTTTCAAAAAAAAAAAAAAATAGATACGGGGCAGCCTTTCATCAACTTCTTTTCTTCCATCTTACCAATTCATCACTTTTTTAATTTCTTCTCCTCTCCTTCTTTTTCTCTCTCCTGCGCTCTCTTCTTTTTATATTCAACTATATAAGTTTGCCAGCCTTCACGAGATATTAATTAAAATTTCTCTTCAAATATTTTATTAACCATTTAAGAGACTCTTATCTAAAAAAAATTTTTAGGTTCCCTGACTTTTTAGTAAAAAAAAATAATAATAAATAAAAATTGATATACGAAGAGTATTTGGAAATTATAATTTATTTATAGACAGTTATAGATAATTTATAAATTTAAAAATAAATTAATTTATAATTTGGAAAATTTTATAAAATAGCAAAATTGTGTTTATTTCTTTTGAATAAAATAATAAATTTTGTTTATTTCTTTTAAATAAAATAATAAATTTTGTTTATTTCTTTTGAATAAAATAATAAATTTTTATTTCTTTTGATTAAAATAATAAAATTTGATTATTTGTACCAAATGGAAAAGTTTTCTGGTTACTTTTTTTTCTTTAAACAAAATAATAAATAAATTTTAAATAATAATTTTCATATAAATTAATGAAATATTAGTCATTTATTTAAATAAATAACTGATAATTTATTATTTTTGTTATAACAAAATAACAAATTTGCAAAGAAGTTATCAAAATTTGCAAAATAAATAAACTTTCACCAGTGGGATAAAAATTTCTAATTGAAAAAGTTTCATCTTCTAAAAAAAATGTCGCATGTTTACATAAGAGTTTTTTAATATGAATTTATTTATGAGGCCTTTCGCAACAAACAAAAAATAATTCAGTGCTTCATTAGTTATTAAAATTTGTCAAATGGGAGATTTAGAAAAAAAAAGAAAATTTACCCTCTTTTTTTTAACCTTAGAGATAGCCTGAATAAAAAAGCTCTTAGTGGAACAGTTTTCTTTTTTTTTTTTTTTTGTAAAGTTGATCCAACCGGTTATTATATAACGATCAAGGGAGTTATTCTTCTCTTCATACTCATCTCTCTGTCCCACTCTTTCCTCTCTCTCTCTCTTCCTCTTCCCTTTTACTCAACACTAAAACATTCCCGTGAGCTTTTATACGAATATTCCAGGGATAAGGAAAGCAGAATAGCATTAAGTTGGTTTAATATATTGCCTTAATTTTAATATACAATGTAGGTCCATACCTTCAACTTCTCTTTATTCCTCAATTTTCCTTTCTATCTCTTTTTTTTTACATATAACACGAAAGGGACTTTCTTTTTTTACGTTAAAAAAAGGAAAACGAAACTAAAAAAGAAAATTTGTCAGAAAATTATTTTTTCTGTATATTTTTATATACAAACAAAAATATATTTTTTAAAAGATATAATATATTTGACTCAAAGCCTACTTAATTATTTTAAATTGTTTTAAATATTTATTCAGTTCGAAGAAAAATGTTATTAAATAAAATTTTATTAAATAAAATTTTCACTTAATTTATTAGATTTTTCTTTATTCGTTAGACAATTTATTTCTTTACAGTATTTATTTATTCACTGTTTTAAATTTTAAAAAGACAATATAGTCCATGATTTTTAATTTAAATAATTTTTTGTTTCTATTTCTCTCATCGCATAATTTTTCGTACCGAGGGGGAGGAGTAAAATATTTTTTTTTCGTTTGTGATGTATTTTCGCAATTGTAAAAAAGAGAAAAAAAAAGAATCGTGCGAATTGTCCATGAGAATTTCAGGTGACGCGTTCGGGCTGAAAATACAGTTTGTTTTTGTTATATCGATCAAAAGAGAAAGAGAGAGAGAGAGAGAGAGGGGGGGGGAAGGTAGAATTGTGTAATTTGTCTAGTAACTGAACGCGACTTTGTAACAATTAAATATTTTCTTTGAATTAATTAGGTCTTGAAATGCAAACTACCAGTTAGAGTCAACTTCATGTACAACAGTGACTTTATCCTTTTTTAGAATGAGCTTTATTTTGATAACAATGAAGAAAAATAATAATAAAAATATTTAATAATAATATAATTTAATAATATAATTCAATAATAATATAATTTAATAATATAATTCAATAATAATAATAATAATAATAATAATAATAATAATAATAATAATAATAATAATAATAATAATAATAAAATATTTTAATGATTCCTTTGCAAATTATTAGTCAATTTAATAAAATTCAAAGTATTTTAATAATAAAGGAAAGAAATGTTTATAAATTATATTTGTCAATTTGAAAATTTAATTGATAATGAAACTGAAAATTTTTGAATTTTTAGAAAATAAAGGAAAATATTTTGTTGAAAAAAATGTTCTGTTAAATTTATTTACGAATATCTTTAATTGTAAAATTATTCTAAAACAATAATTTCTTTTTTAAATATTTTAAATATTTAATTCTTATTATTTTTCCATAGGAATTAAAATTTTTAAATTCAAACTTTTTTGAAAATAATCAACTTAAAAAAATATTTGTTATAAAACATAAAGATAACGATTACTCCGAGTCTTTGACTCGGAGCAATCGATATCTTCATGTTTTATAATAATTAAAAATGACCGAGTGATTAAATCATTATTTTATATTATAAGAAAATTGTTATTGTAACTTCTTAAAAATTATTTTCATATTCTATTATTATCTAAAATTTAAACTAAAATTTATTTTCAAATCAATTTTTATCTGAAAATAATTATTTAATTATTTAATTATTTAATTATTTATTTTTTTATTATTTAATTATTTAATTATTAATTATTTTTATCTTACTTTTGTATTTAAAAAATTGAAATCTCGAATTTTTTAAATACAAAAGTAAATTATTTATTGAATAATTGAATGTTTTTTAAAATTTAATTCTTATAAAGAATTTTATTAACAAATTTTTAAATAATTGAATTCTTTTGACGAATTTTAATAAAATTTTTTAGTTACATTTTTCAAGGAATTCGATGAAAATTTGTATTAAAAATAATTGAAATTCTGCGATGAATTTTTTTTTATTTCTGAAAATAATTGAATTATTGAAAAGAAATTGATATAAAATTTGTAAATATTTTAATTCCTGTGAAGTTTTTCATATTTATGAAAATAATTAAATATTGTCATTTTCATCATTAAATTCAGGAAAATTTTTGGAAATAATTGAAATTTTCCTAAGAATTTCATTAAATTTTTTTAAATAATTGAATATCTAAAAAAAAATTCGAGAATTTAAAAAAATGTTTGAACATAATCTGAATTTCTTTGAAATTTTTATTATTTATGCAAACAATTGAACTTTTTCGTAGAATTTTTATTAAAATCTTTGTTTAATAAACAAAGAATTCTTTGAATTCTTTTGGAAAATTCTATTAAAATAGTATATATTTATTGAAAAATTGAAAATCATTGAAATGAGGAAAATTTTCGAAAATAATTGAAATTTTGACAAGAATTTTATTAAAATTTTTGAAAATAATTGAATTTTGAAGAAGAATTTTTTTTATTTATTAAGATAATAATTGGGATTTTGTCGAGATTTTTTTTTGTAAATTTTGAACATAATTGAATTTTGTGATATTAATTTTATTACTTTTGAAAATAATTGAAATTCTGCAATCATTTGTAACTTCTTCAAAATTCAATTTTTTTTTTAGTGTTTTTAATTAAAATTCTTCTATAAATCCATTATTTTTAATAGTTAATTAAATATATCAAATTTATATTGACAAATTTAACTAATTTTCGAAGATTTTGAATTATTGAATTTTTACAAAAATCTAAGTTTATTAAAATTTCTAATTAAATTCATTTAACATTGAAATTTTATATCAAATTGAAACCGTTTGAAGTTAATTTATTTATGAAAATTGTAAACGCAACTCTTTTAAAATTGAATTAATTTTGAAATGTTTAAGTAAAATTATTCATTAAATAATTTATTTATAATAATAATAATAATAATAATAATAATAATAATAATAATAATAAAAATTAAAAAATAATAGTTATAATAATAATAATAATAATAATAATAATAATAATAATAATAATTTTGAATGTGTGTCGTGCTGAAAATGTATTTAGGATGTTGCAAATTGGGTCTCATGAGTATATCGCGCCTGTTATATGGCAAACCGCAAAGCGAACGAGTCTGGACAATGTGCTGTCCTGCTTTTTCGCCATCTCCTAGGCGCGCGCTTTCGTTTGCATACTCAAACAGAGGAATTAGGGCTGGACACGTCGCGGTCAATCCCCTATTCTCCTCTCTCTCTCGCTCTCTCTCTTCTTCTCTCCATTTTGTCCCCTTTACCCCGACAAAACCACGCTCTGACACTAGTGTCATCAGTTCTTGTTATTAGAATATAATTTCCCCCATAATTCCTTTCGCAATAGAAAGAGAAAAAAAGAAAAAATTATCCTCAATCTTGAAATTAGTTTTGTAAATTAACTTTTCATCATTTTTTCTCTACTTTCTATCGACTTTAATTTTTATTTTTTACCAATTACTAGAAAGTGTTTTTTTCTGGGTAAATATTTATTTTCTAAATAAACGCGAATTTTTTTTTTATCATCCCACACAACTATTTAGCAAGTATTTTTACAAATTATATTACTAATGAGTTAATGACACTTATTATCTGTTAAAAAAATGTTCTTTTACTGAAAAATTAATTTTTGCTTTTGAATTAGTAAATTAGTAACTAATAGTAATTTCTACTATATTTATAAGTAGAATTTACTAATTTAAAAGCAAAGAGTCAGTCACTAATTCAAATTAGTAAATATTTTCACTAATTTGTATTTAGAGAGAATATTATTAATAATAATAATAATAATAATAATAAAAACAAATACATAGACTATATTTGAGAACTGTGTGACAAATTGTGCAAGTTTCTTGTTTCTTGGCTTTTTCTGTCACAATCAATCAATTTCAATTCGCAATACGTTAGTTTATGTGACAACTTTTTTATTCCATTGAAATTTGTTATTTTTATTTAGTCCAGTAAATTTCTTTTATATGTAAATCATTTAACATGACATCGGATTTATTTACTTGTGTAAGTGTGATTGATACATTGAATATTTTTTGTTTTTAATAATAAAAATATTAATAATAATAATAATAATAATAATAATAAAAATATATAATAATATTCATTTATATTATTTTATTTAATTCTGTTTTTTAATTTTGCATAAGGAAGTTGGATTTTATTATTTTTATTACTATTTTTTATTATTATTATTATTATTATTATTATTATTATTATTTTTTTTATTACTATTTATTATTATTATTATTATTATTATTATTATTATTATTATTATTATTATTATTATTACTATTATTAAGATTGTTATTATTGCTATATTTATTTGCAACGTTATTTCGTCACTTTCTCATATCATTTTTTTTTCACAGAAAATTCAAATTCAATATTTTTGTTTTTTCATTTTTTAGGGAAAATTTTTGCGTGAAACGTGAATAGATAAACAAGTCTTTCATCATATTTTTTTTCGCCTTTTTTTTGTGATGAGGAAAAAGTGAATTTTTCTCTGAGATTCCCGAACGTGCGCGGTGTAATATTTTTTTTTCTACGGAGGTTGATTTAAATTTTCTCGCGATTGGTCGATGAGAAAGTCGCGTCATCGAATATTCCATAAATAAATCGACGCTTAATAGAAAATCGGAGAGAGGCACCCCTCTCTCTCTCTCTCTTTCTCTCTCTCGATCTCTTTCGATCACATTCGATCTCTTTCTTCCCCTCATCGCTCACTGTCACGATAGATGTTCCTGGCATCTCAATAATATACACTTTATAAACATTGAGACTCACTCTTATTACGTATTTAGCCTGCCAAAACTCTACCCCCTGTTCGAAGGAGGAAGAAGAATAAGAGCCCCTTTAACCTATACAACCACAGTTTTTTATCAAAACTTCTTGTTTCTGACAATCTTTCCTCCATTATTCTTAAATATGTCTCGTACTTATCACTAAAAGTGTGCTGTTCACTTTTCTATAATTTGACAAATACAATAATCAAAAATAAGTAAAAAAAATAATGGAAATAAAAAAAAATTTTTTTAAATAAATAGAAAATAATGATTTTAAAACAGTTTTCTTGAAAATGAACAGCAGAGAAAATTTATTTGATTAGTTTCTAAAAATTATATTAATATCTAAAAAAAGTACCTAATTCTCAGAATTTTTCATTTCAATTTTTTAAAATTCAATTATTATCAATAACATATTTTCCAAAAATTCAAATACGTACACAAAATAATAACGTTACATTTTTTTTTTTTTAGTATTTTGTTTAACATTTTAGAAAAAACAATTACTTTCAAATTTTTTAATTAAAATTCTTCAAAAAATTAATTTTTTTTACCTATAAAAAATTTTTGTAAGAAATTCAATTATTTCGAAAAATTACATTACAATATTTAAAAAAAAATAATTCTTAGAATAAGTTTATCATAATTTTTTAATATTCATTTATCTTCGATCAATGTAAATTAAAATTTTTATAAATTTACTTTTTAGACTTGTTAAAATTTTGGAGACATAATGTTCATATTCATAATTTTTATGTTTTATAATAAAGTCAACCGAGTGATAAAATCATTATCAATTCAATTATTATTTTTAACAATTTTTAACTAAAATTCTTCTTTAAATCGAATATCTATAATAATTTTTAATTTTTAATAATTTTCGAAAAAGTTCTTTGACAATTTTCAAATCCAATTGTTTACAATATTAATTTTTAAATTTCTTTTTAAAGGTTTTTCTTATAATAAATAAATTTCATTATTTTTAATAATTTTTGAAAAAGTTTTTCAGAAGAATTTTCAAATTCATTTTTTTTCAACTGAAATTTATTTTTAAATCAATTTTTATTAGAATAATAAAATTTTTAGTAAAAATTACATTTATCGACAAATTTTAATAAAATTTTTGAGAATTATTACATTTTTCGCGAGAAATTTGATAAAAATTTAAAATTGTATTAAAATTTTAAAAATAATTGAAATTCTACGATAAGTTTTATTATTTGTGAAAATAATTGAATTTCTGAAATAATTTGTAACTTTTTCAAAATTGAATTTTTTTTGTGTTTTTAACTGTTTCTTCTAAGAATGCATTATTTTTAATAATTTTTGAAAAAGTTCTTTGACAATTTTCAAATTCATTTCTTTACAATATTCAATTTTATAAAATTTCAATTATTCGTAAATTCTTCAATTAAATATATATTAGAAAATAAAAGATTCAAATAATTTCAAAAAAATCAAAAATCAAACTTTCTGAAAAAAATGAATTCCACAGAATTGTTAATTAAAAATATGAAAAAATCAAATTTTCAAAGATTTTAATTTGAAATCTTTTCAAAATTCAATTATTTCTAAAAATTCACGCTATAGTGCTTTTAAATTTTTAATATACAATTATAATCTAAAATTTTAACTGAAATCCATTTTTAAATCAATTTTTTATAAGAAAATTCTACTAGAATTCAATTATTTAAATACAATGAAATCATTTTATTGAATAATTACATGTTTCTTAAAATTGAATTCTCATAAAAAAATTTTAAGAATAAATATTTAAATAATTGAATTCTTTTGACGAATTTTAATTCAAAATAATTGAAATTCTGCCATGATTTTCATTATTTATGAAAATAATTGATTTCCTAAAAAGAATTTTATTATCAACGAAAATAATGGAATTCCTGTAAAAATTGAATTATTTATGAAAATAATTGAATTCCTAAAAGAAATTTTATTATTAACGAAAATAATTGAATCCCTGTCAAAAATTTTATTATTTATGAAAATAATTGAGTGATTGAAGAGAAATGTATAAAAATTCATAAATAATTGAATTCCTTTTAAATTTTTATTATTTTATGAAAATAATTAAAGGTTTGCGTAGATTTTATTAAATTTTTTTTTTTAATTAATTATCGTCTTTTGAAAAATTTTATTTTTGGATTTTTTAGATTTTTTTGGATATATTGAAAATCATCAAATTGAGAAAAATTTTGGAAAATAATTGAATTTCAGAGAAGAATTTTATTATTTCTACTACAGATAATTGAAATTTTGCAAAGAATTTTATTATACTTTTGAAAATATTAAATAATTGAACTTTTTCAATGATTTTTAATTTCTCTAAAATTCTCCAAATTTACTCACTTTTAGTAAAATAGTAAAAGTAAAAAAATTAATGAAGATTAAAAATAAATATAATGAAAATTTATTATATTATACATTATATTTATTTTCTTCTTTCCGTTAATTATTATTTACTAGGTATTTTATTTATCTTTATTATTTTCATGTCTAAAAAATTATATACACGAAAAAGTATGGAGTTTCTTTGTTGAGAGGTCTATTTATTTTTTCTTTTAATAAAATATTTAATCCTCATTATAAAAATTATGTTTCTCTTTTATAACTATTATCGAATAAGAAGGAGTAAATCCAGGCAAAAAAAAAATCTTAAACTTATAAATATGCAAATAATGAAAAGGAGAGTAAAAGAGAAAAACGATAGAGAGTGAAAGAGAGAGAGAGAGAGAGGTTTACGTCCCGTAAGTACTCTGTAATAATACAGAAAAGTACTCGAGATTCACTCTTTTTAAAGTAATATAAAACTTGTTTTATATTCTCGTTTGTAAAAAAAATGAAGAAGAAGAAGGAAAAAATTCCGAAAACATGAAAAGTAGAACTACAACCTATTACAAAAGAGCTTTGTGGGCGTTCAAAGCTCCATAAAATATTGACAAATTCTTAAGCTCCCTTAAACTAAGAAAAGCCAGTATCCTAGAACCCATGGACCTGCACTACCCCCTCTCTTACTTCCTTTGCCCCTTCCTCCCTCTCTCCCTTATCTTGTTTAAAGTTTTCTTTTTTATTTCTTTTTTTACTTTTTTACTTATTTTCCCTGTTTTCTTTTTTTTCCTTTTTTCCTTTTTTTCTTCTCTCTTTTTTTTTGTTGCAAAAACATTCTTCCAGGAATAACAGCGTGAGTTTCACGTGTATCGATTTCATTAGAGAGCTCGTTATCTTGCTAAAGAGAGAGAGAGAGAGGGAGAGAGAGAGAAAGAGAGAGTGGAGAAAAATTGAATGAGATTTCTTTATTATCAAAACTCTTGAAAAGCCATCTTGTTAGTTTACCGGGCATTTTGTTCGTGAGCTTAAAAAAAGGAGTCTTGGCAAACGAGTACGTTGAATATGCATCTCGTAGATTGGTGTAAGTGTGTATATAGTGCATAAAAATTTAAGTAAAATTCGCTTTTACTAAATGTACTGGAATGGCTTAAGTGGCCCTCTCATAACAGATACCAATTGCCCCTTTTCTCTCGACTATTTGGTTCTTCAATTACGACAATTTTCGTTTACAATCGTCTATAGGCGCGCCGAGTATATACAACACTCTCTCTTCACGATTTTGTGAGGTGGATATAATCGTTAAAATGAACAAATCCCTTCATTTTAGCTTAAGTCGATTTTATTCCACTTGGCATTTTTTTTACAAATAGTTTTTTTTTTGTAAAGTAAAGTCCGTAATTTGATTGAGAAAAAACGAAAAGTGATTAAATTGTACGATATAATTTGGAGAATTTTAGAAAAAATTACATAAATGATTGAAAAAATTCAATTATTTTCCAAAAGTAATGAAATTCTTTGCAGAAATTTAATTATCAAAAATTTTTTTAAATTCTCATCAAAATTTCAATTATTAATTTATTATCTTTAGAAATAATTAAATTCTTCTCTGAAATTCAATTATTATTTTCGCAAAAGTTTTTTAAAAATTCTTGTCACAATTTTAATTATCTTTAGAAATAATTAAATTCTTCTCTGAAATTCAATTATTTTCGCAAAAATTTTTTAAAAATTCTTGTCACAATTTTAATTATCTTTAGAAATAATTAAATTCTTCTCTGAAATTCAATTATTTTCAAAAATTTTAATAAAATTCTTGACAAAATTTCAATTATTTTCAAAAATATTCCCCAATTCAATGATTTTTAATATCTAGTATTTTAATAAAATTTTCCAAAAGAATTCAATTATTTAAAAAAAAATTTAATAAAATTCTACGCAAAACTTTAATTATTTTCATAAAATAATGAAAATTTAAGAGCATTTCAATTATTTACATATTCCTTCGCAATCATTCAATTATTTTGATAAATAATAAAACCTTTACAGGGATTCAATTATTTTTGTTAAAAATAAAATTTCTTTTAGGAATTCAATTATTTTCATAAATAATACAATTTTTACAGGGATTCAATTATTTTCATTGATAATAAAATTCTTTTTAGGAATTCAATTATTTTCATAAATAATACAATTTTTACAAGAATTCAATTATTTTCCTTCATAAAAAAATTCTTTTTAGGAATTCAATTATTTTCATAAATAATACAATTTTTACAAGAATTCAATTATTTTCCTTCATAAAAAAATTCTTTTTAGGAATTCAATTATTTTCATAAATAATACAATTTTTACAAGAATTCAATTATTTTCCTTCATAAAAAAATTCTTTTTAGGAATTCAATTATTTTCATAAATAATACAATTTTTACAAGAATTCAATTATTTTCATAAATAATAAAAATCATTGCAGAATTTCAATTATTTAAATATTTATTCATAAAATTTTTTATGTGAATTCAATTTTAAGAAACATGTAATTATTCAATAAATTATTTTTTTGTATTTAAATAATTGAATTCCAGTAGAATTTTCTAATAAAACTTAACTTTAAAATGGATTTTAGTTACAATTTTAGATTATAATTCAATATTAAAAAGCATTCGAGCGCGAATTTTTAGAAATAATTAAATTTTGAAAAGGTTTCAAATTAAAATTTTTTAAAATATGAATTTTTCATATTTAAAAATTTTAACTAACAACTTTGTGGCATTAATTATTTTCAGAAACTTTAATTGTGGATTTTTTTTTGAAATTATTTGTATCTTTTATTTTCTAATCTATATTTAATTGAACAATTTACGAATAATTGAAATTTTATAAAATTCAGTATTGTAAAGAAATGAATTTGAAAATTGTCAAAGAACTTTTTCAAAAATTATTAAAAAATAATGCATTCTTAGAAGAAATAGTTAAAAACACAAAAAAAATTTAATTTTGAAAAAGTTACAAATTATTTCAGAAATTCAATTATTTTCACAAATAATAAAACTCATTGTAGAATTTTAATTATTTTTAAAATTTTAAATACAATTTTTAATTTTAATCAAATTTCTCGCGAAAAATGTAATAATTCTCAAAAATTTTATTAAAATTCGTCGATAAATGTAATTTTTACTAAAAATTTTATTATTCTAGTAAAAATTGATTTAAAAATAAATTTCAGTTAAAAAAAAAATGAATTTGAAAATTCTTCTGAAAATTTTTTTCAAAAATTATTAAAAATAATGAAATTTATTTATTATAAGAAAAACCTTTAAAAAGAAATTTAAAAATTAAACTTATTTTTTTAAGTTTTAAGTTTTCTTATTTCAAACTGATTAATAGTATTAGCTTCAATAAATACCGAAAGTATTATGGTTCAAATACAATTTATTTGCTTTTCCCAAACAAATTATTTGATTTGATATATAAATAAATTACAATTAAATAAAGATTATTTGATTCAAGCAAATATTTACTCAAATCTAGTAATTTTTAATTATTATTTATATAATATAAATTTTTTTTTATTGATTAATTAATTTTATTAATTAAGAGACAAGTAATTGGTTGAGTCAAATTTTTTCTCAGTGTTTAATAAAAGAAATAAACAAATAAATCAATGCAATGTTTCGACAAAATTTCGTTGTAATAATAATCGAAAAGAAGAAAGATAATTTTTTATTCACTCCAAAAGTTTTCCATTTATCATTCGATTATATATAAATATTGTATATTCGACTGATAAAAATGTCGTTTCGATTTCGAGAGGACAACAATAAAATATTTCCGAATTTCCGATCAACGCTCCAAGTGACGTCTTTATATACATATATATATGCATAGTGAGAGAGAGAGAGATGCGATCTCATCCCTTTTGTTGGGGGAAGACATTCATTTTTCATCCTTGATATTAAGAATCTAACACGTTCTCACCTTTACAGGCAACATGGATAACTATTTGGCGTGTATAAAGGTATCTTTTATATATATAACGTAAGGACAAATCGCTCTCATGCAAAATTCGATATTCTCCAGTAACAAGAATCGTGCATATGATCAACGACGAACGATTACAGGATTATAAAGGTGTATTTACTTGTTAACCACCAGAAAAGACAATTTGTATGTTTTCCCAATTAGAAGAAAAATTTTTTTTTTATTTTATTATAATTTTTTTTTTTGTAAAATAAAATATTTTTTTTGTAAAATATTTTTTGTACATTAAAAAATTTGATTCGAAGTCTATTATCCATTGAATCAAGTAATTTTTATTTAAATCAATTAAATTGTATTTAAACCAATAATTTCAGTACTTGAAGCGAATACTATTTAATTGACTTATCATTATAGTTACAATTATTTTTACTAATAGAAATTATAATTATTTTTAATAATAGAAATTATAATTATTTTTACTAATAGAAATTATAATTATTTTTACTAATAGAAATTATAATTATTTTTACTAATAGAAATTATAATTATTTTTACTAATAGAAATTATAATTATTTTTACTAATAGAAATTATAATTATTTTTACTAATAGAAATTATAATTATTTTTACTAATAGAAATTATAATTATTTTTAATAATAGAAATTATAATTATTTTTAATAATAGAAATTATAATTATTTTTACTAATAGAAATTATAATTATTTTTACTAATAGAAATTATAATTATTTTTACTAATAGAAATTATTATTATTTTTAATAATAGAAATTATTATTAATAATATTATTTTATTGTAAAATGAATTGAAAAAGACTTAGAAAAAAATTGTTGACAATTTTTCAGTGGTACAAACTTGCTATAGTCAGACGTATAAAAAATTAATTGCGCAGATAATAAATTTATTATTACTGCAGTTAAAATATAACATCTTAGAAAATATCCGAATATTCGTTACTTAAGTGTCTTTACTCCAAAGTAGCGCAACATATTAAGTAGTAAACAGTTGCTATAGTCAGGCAAGCTTGAAATTTATGTCTAAACTAACGTACCATCAAAACAGAAAACTTTATGAAACCGTCTATCAAATTATTATTCTTATTGTTGTTATTATTATTATTTTTATCATTATTAGAACTATTATTATCATTATTAACACTATTAAATTTATTATTATTATTATTATTATTATTATTATTATTATTATTATTATTATTATTATTATTATTATTATTATTATTATTATTATTATTATTAATACTTTTGTTATTATTTTTAATTAATTTTTTGTTATTATTATTATTTATATTATTGTGTATTTTTTATTTTAGTAAAAAAAACTGTAAAAAGTTTCAGACTTATTTTAACGAAAATTGGAAGAAGAAACCTCCCCTCTCTTTCACAGGAGTAAAAAGATCAAGTAATCCTATCAATTGCAAACATTAATCAAAATATTTTTTTCATCTAAATTTTCCCAATCCAAGAGTACAGGAAAAAAAAGAAAAACAAAACGAAAAAAAAAATGCTGAAATCGAACGCACAAACCTGAGGGTTACATACAATCCCATTTCGATGGAAATCATAAATCGCTCTTCCGTTAGAGGTATGCAAGTGATTAAAAAGCTTTATGCATTTAGAGCGATGCGGGTATTGTAAATATATATACATATAGAAGAAGAGATGAGTGAGTCTCACTTCTTTTTTTTTTCTCTCTCTCTCTCTCTCTCTTTTTTTTCCTCATCGCTGTGGTAAAGTTTACCAATGTTGGATACACAACAAACGGTTGACAGCAATGAATTGGACCGTTATGCCAATTGAATAAAAATCAAATAGCAACTCAAAGAGAGGGAAAGAGAGCGAGAGAGAAAGAAAGAGAGAGAGAGAGAGAGAGAGAAAAAAGGGGGAAAAGATGTGAACGTTTTCAAGACGAGACATACAATATTTACTTGTGACTATAAATAAAAATATCCGCAACAAAATTTGATTAAATATTATTTTAAGGAACCCTTTCTGTTGCAGATACTTTTAGGGCAACAGTATGGAACAAATACAATTTTTCCAAACGTTTCAATTTTGGTTAATTGGAAAAATTAAGAGAAGAAATCTTACCTAGAATTTAATTCTTATTCATAATTTTATCAACAACTTTTTAAATAATTGAATTCTTTCGGCGAATTTTAATAAAAAAATGTAATTAATTAATAATAAATTATTAATAATAATTAATAATAAATAATTAATAATAATTAATAATAAATAATAATTAAATTTAATTTTAATAATAATTACATTTATCGAGGAATTTAATTAAAATTTTATTAAAAACAATTGAAATTCTGCGATGAGTTTTACTATTTATGAAAATAATTGAATTTTATTATTTCGCAAAATAATTGAATCCCTGTCAAAATGTTTTTATTTATAAAAATAATTGAATTATATTTGCTAAGAAATTTACAAAAAAATTTGTAAATAATTGAATTTCTGTGAAATTTTTATTATTTTATGAAAATAATTAAATGTTTGGATAGAATTTTATTAAAATTTTGTTAAATAATTGAATTATTTTGGAAAATTTTATTAAAATAATACCTAGATATTAAAAATCATTGAATTGAAACAAATTTTTGAAAATAATTGAAATTTTGAAAAGCATTTTATTAAAATTTTTAGAAATAATTGAATTTCGGAGAAGAATTTTATTATTTATAAAGATAATTGAAATTTTCACGAGAATTTTTAAAAATTTTAGAACATAATTGAATTTTATTACTTTTGAGAATAATTGAATTCCGGAGAAAAAATTTTTTTATGTATTAAGACAATTGAAATTTTTCCAAGAATTTTATTAAAATTTTTGAAAAGAATTGAATTCCGGAGAAGAATTTTGTTATTTATTAAGATAATTGAAATTTTGACGAGAATTTTTTTATATTTTTAAACATAATTGAATTTCTGTTAAGAATTTTATTATTTATGAAAATAATTGGAAATTTGCCAAGAATTTTTATAAAAGTTTTTGAAAATAATTGAATTTTGGAGAATTTTATTATTTTTGAAAATAATTAAAATTTTACCAGGAATTTTATTAGAATTTTTGAAGATAATTGAAACTTTACAAGCGCAATTATATTAAAATTTTAGAAAATAATTGAATTCCGGAGAAGAATTTTGTTAATTTTAAGATAATTGAAATTTTGACGAGAATTTTTTTATATTTTTAAACATAATTGAATTTTTGCTAAGAATATTATTATTTTTGAAAATAATTGGAAATTTGCCAAGAATTTTTATAAAAGTTTTTGAAAATAATTGAATTTTGGAGAATTTTATTATTTTTGAAAATAATTAAAATTTTACCAGGAATTTTATTAGAATTTTTGAAAATAATTGAAACTTTACAAGCGCAATTATATTAAAATTTTAGAAAATAATTGAATTCCGGAGAAGAATTTTGTTAATTTTAAGATAATTGAAATTTTGACGAGAATTTTTTTATATTTTTAAACATAATTGAATTTTTGCTAAGAATATTATTATTTTTGAAAATAATTGGAAATTTGCCAAGAATTTTTATAAAAGTTTTTGAAAATAATTGAATTTTGGAGAATTTTATTATTTTTGAAAATAATTAAAATTTTACCAGGAATTTTATTAGAATTTTTGAAAATAATTGAAACTTTACAAGCGCAATTATATTAAAATTTTAGAAAATAATTGAATTCCGGAGAAGAATTTTGTTAATTTTAAGATAATTGAAATTTTGACGAGAATTTTTTTATATTTTTAAACATAATTGAATTTTTGCTAAGACTTTTATTATTTTTGAAAATAATTTAAATTTTGCCAAGAATTTTTATAAAATTTTTGAAAATAATTGAATTTTAGAGAATTTTATCATTTTTGAAAATAATTAAAATTTTACCAGGAATTTTATTAAAACTTTTAAAAATAATTTAAATTTTACAAGCGCAATTTTATTAAAATTTTTGAAAATAATTGAATTCCAGAGAAGAATTTTATTATTTTTTAAGATAATTAAATTTTTGACGACAAGTTTTTAAAATTTTTAACCATAATTGAATTTCTTTTAAGAATTTTATTATTTTTGAAAATAATTGGAAATTTGCCAAGAATTTTTATAAAATTTTTGAAAATAATTGAATTTTCTGAGAATTTTATTATTTTTGAAAATAATTAAAATTTTACCAGGAATTTTATTAAAACTTTTGAAAATAATTGAAATTTTACAAGCGCAATTTTATTAAAATTTTTGAAAATAATTGAATTCCAGAGAAGAATTTTATTATTTATTAAGATAATTAAAATTTTGACGACAAGTTTTTAAAATTTTTAAACATAATTGAATTTCTTTTAAGAATTTCATTACTTTGGAAAATAATTGATATTTTGCCATGAATGTTATTAAAATTTTTGAAAATAATTGAATTTTGGAGAATTTTATTATTTATAAGGATAATTTAGATTTTGACGAGAATTTTTTAAAAATTTTTGAACATAATTGAATTTTTGCTAAGAATTTTATTACTTTTGAAAATAATTGAAATTTTGCCACGAATTTTATTAAAATTTTTTGAAAATAATTGAATTTCGTGAGAAGAATTTTATTATTTTTGAAAATAATTGAATTTCTACAATCATTTGTAATTTATCTAAAATTTTCCAAATTTTATCCTACAATTTACGAAGTTTTCGGTCTTTTTTAATCAAATTACAGAGTTTACGCACATTTAAAAAGAAAACTGAAATTCTATAGAATATTCACTAGAATTAATATAGAATGATTCTAGTGAAATTCTATAGAACTTTTTCAGCCGGGTAATTTACAGAATGTGAAAAAGTATCTAATAATAAATAAAAAGAAAGTAAAAATTAATAGAAAAAAAAGTATAATCAAATACTAATAATAAAATAATAATAAAATACTAATAATACTAATAATATAATGATAATAAAATACAAGAGTAATAATAATATATTAATAGACGTATAAAATAACGATAAAGAAAGTTTTCCTAATTTTTCCACTAGAATATGTACAAGTTCCTTTATTTTTAATGCACCTTCTCTCTCCTTTTTTATTAATAAAATCAATGAAACGGTAACATATGGCCTTTTGTCATGAGACACCCTCGACTTTGTACAAATTGTGAGTGGTTATTTATTTCACATGACACTTGGAATTCAATACGTAATATATCTATATATATAAGATGAATTTAGGGTATATTTTTTTTCATGTGTTTCACATTTTTTCCATGTTCTATTTTTTTTCCTTTCGTTATTTTTTTTTTGTATAAAATAACTATATTATAAATCACGTCAGGTAAAATATATCATATCCTGGGTATAAAAATGAAATATTGAATTTAAAAAAATAAAATTTGCCAATAAATTTTAGGGAATTCTCTTTCGTTTTATATTTAAATATACATATGGTATTTTTTGCGAGCCAATAAGAAAACTATATTTTGGACATATTTTTATCTGACAGGGGTTTTTTTTTTGGTGATCACAAATGAGAGAGGGAGACACCTGGGGGTAGAAAGGGGGTGAAATGCGACTTCAAGTGTCGTTCAAAGACAATAGAGAAGGAGGGGGATTGTCACTAGGTAGTTGAGAGGAAAATAAAGAAAAATTGGGAGGGAAAGGGAAATCGAATAAGTCTTTGGAAATCTTAGGCCTCTTCACTAGTTTTGTCCTTGATTCAATGGAACGGATTTTTTTCGATACTTATTAGAAAAAAGCGAGAAAGGAAAGAAAGAGAAAATTAAAAATTGCGAAAAAAAATTGAAAATTGAAAATTGCGAATTTTTACCGATTTATTTTATTTGGTTATTTAGAAAATATTTTAGTGGAATGTAATTAATTATTAATAAATAATTAAGAAATCGTTAAGAATCAATTGTGAGTAATTAATAAATGATAAAAAATAATCATTTTTAATACGATAATAGCGTAATTTAAATAGTTATTAAAAAGTTTTTTTTTGTTCCATTGTGAAACTGTTTAGAGAATAGAGAATAGACGAAATTTTAAATTGTCAGGGTGATAAAGAGATTTGAGGGAAAAAATTTTTCATTCTTTTTTTCTTTTTTTTTGATAGGCTTTTCATTTACTTTGCTGATATTGTTCTTGCTGAGCGAGAAGAGTTTGGCCGAGTCGAAAAACTTTATCGTTGCTCATCTTTCACTTTTGTACTCGCTTTACTTTAAAAACCTTGCAAAACTTTTTCAATGTCCGCTATCTTGAGAGTAAATCAGAACCAACACAGAATTCTTTTAGGTTCTCCTCAACACGAAACAATAAGCAAAAAAAAAAAAAAAATAAGAAATCTTTACATTTTTATTCTTTTTCTAAACTCATCGGCAAAAAAAAGAGCACTCGAGAAAATCAAAAATCAAACAAGAGAAAAAGGGTGAAGATGAAATATTTACTAATAAAGAAAATATCAATATTAATTTACTAATAATAGAAAAAATAATCAATCAATAAAAAATGTATCAGTAAATTATCATAATAAAACTCATCGCAGACTTTCAATTATTTTTAATTTTTAAATACAATTTTAATGGAATTCCTCAAAAAATGTAATTTTCTTAAAAATTTAATTAAAATTCAGCAAAAAATTCAATTACTTGAAAAACTTTTGCTACAATTTATTTATTACAATTTAAGTATTATTTTCAATACATTTTTAATTAAATTTCTTCAAAAAAATTGAATTATTTTCATAAATAATGAAATTCTTTGTAACAATAAAATTTTGTTCAAAATAATTTTCATAAAATTCTTCGTAGAAATTTAATTAATTTCAAAAATTTGTCAAAATTCAATTATTTTCAATATCTACTATTTCAATAAAATTTCACAAAAGAATTCAATTATTTAAAAAGATATTTTAATAAAATTCGTCTCAGTAATTCAATTATTTTCAAAAGTATTTTAATTCTTCGCAGAAATCCAATTATACGTTCAAAAATTTACAAAAATTCTCGTCAAAATTTCAATTATCTATATAAAAAATAAAATTCCTCTCCGAAATTCAATTATTTTCAAAAATTATAATAAAATTCTTGGCCGGATTTCAATTATTTTTCAATACAATTTCCATAAAATTTCCCAACAAATGAAATTATTCGTAAAAATTTTATTAAAATTTGTCAAGAGAATTAAATTATTTAAAAATTTTGTTGATAAAATTCTTTATATGAAAATTCAATTTCAAGAAACATTTAATCGAAATTTTATAAAATTAAATTGTCAAAAAAAAAAATTTGAAAATTCTGAAAGAATTTTTTCGAAAATTATTAAAAAAAAATTGCAAAAAAAAAAATTATTTAGAAATGAAACCACAAAAAAACTGTTCAGGTCCTCACTAAAACCCCATTTCAGAATAAAACATGGCTTCAAATAGGTTTTGTCCAGTTTTCCCTGTTTCGTACATTAAAACCCAATTTAAAAACAAAAAACCAAAATTAATTTTTTTTCTTTTCCCTATCCTCTTCTTTTTTTGGTGCGAAAAAATTTTTTCAACTAGAAAAATAAAGGGAATGGATAACGATATAAAAAATGAAGCTGAGTGCTGATGCGTGTAAAGAAATATGTACATTTGCCGAGACAAGCTGATATAAATGGATTTTTGCGTACTTCCAAAAGGTGCCTATGCTTTCCCATCTCATTTTCATATTTTACTGGATCTTTCAAGAGAAATTCTGACATTGTTAATCTTCCTTGAAATGACAATGTCTTTTTATTTCGTGAATTATTTTCCACAAAATTTCTCAAAAAAAGAAAACAAAACAAAAAGAATGTTTTAAGTTTATATTTTGAAGAAAAATCGCAACAAATGTTTTTTTTCTCTTTTCTTCTTACTATTCTTACTGATAGTATTAGTAGTATCTTTCATTAAAAAATAAAAATTGAAAAATTAAAATTAAAATTGAGAAGTGAAAAAAAAATAATATTGAAAATTGGAAATTAAAATTCGAAATTTTTAAGTAAAAAATAACAATTAAAAAATAAAAAATTGCAAATTATAATAAAATTCAATATTTAAAAATGAAAAAATAATTCCTTCTGATTGTGAATAAGAAGACTTTTGAAAAATGATATTAGTAAAAGTTGGCGGTTTTTCTCTCTCTCTCTCTCTCACTCTGTGCTTTTTTTTTAATACGCAACCGCGACGAAGATTTTGTAATTAAAACTTTTGAGTTTACTTCATTGCAAGGTAGACGTTTTCATGGCGTTACAAGTTGTATTTAAACTTTTATGTCGCACAGCAGTACCTAGTCTTATCTGGGCAATATCCACAAACTTTATCGCTCCTATATATGCTCTTATTAAAAACGATATCATGTTTATATTTCATTTAACATGAAACCAATACTTTAAATTAAAGTCCTACTACTTCGACTTGTTTACATTATTTTTTTGCCCCTAAAAAATAGCGAAGGAAAAGGAAGAAAAAATAATTCTTTTTCTTCTATTTTTCTGTTGCCCTTGTTTCGTAATTGCAATATAACAAAGCACTTGTTGCATCAAAAAGAAAATGTAGAAAAATTAGTTTTAGTTTTATAAAATTTTAGAAAATTGTAAATTCAAATATTAAATTCCAAAATCCAAATGAAAAAGTAAATTCAAATATCGAATTGTATTAATTCAGAGAAATTGTTACTAAAACAAAAAAAGTACCGGAGAAAAAAATTTCTAAAGAACTGTCTAAATAATTTCCTTAAAAAAAAAAATAGTAGAAAATATTTTAATTTTCATTTTATTAATTTTTTCTTTTAGGGTTGAGAATTTTAGAAATCAACTTGTGGGTGGGAGTTTTGGGTTATATGGAGCGGAAGTGCGAGAAGAGGGTTGAAGAGGGGGTGAGAAGGGGGGGGGGTTTAAAGGAGAAGAGATGGTGTATTACCAGACGGCAAAGTTAATCCTTTCCTAGTACGACGCGATTTTGCGATCTGCATACTGCTTACCGCCGGGTAATTTCTCGAGGGCGCAAAGTGAGGGCTTATAAAATGGTTTGCTCAACGTATTAAGTCGACGACGTGCAAGAATTACGATCTCTCTCT
Organism: Leptopilina syphax; assembly: GCA_032872505.1. Lineage (NCBI taxonomy): Eukaryota > Metazoa > Arthropoda > Insecta > Hymenoptera > Figitidae > Leptopilina > Leptopilina syphax. The sequence continues at coordinate 3,506,076 of CM065476.1, read as the reverse complement.
GTCTCTCTTTCTCTCTCTCTCTCTCTCTCTCTCTCTCTCTCTCTCTCTCTCTCTCCCAAATCTATCTCTCTTTCTCGATTCCCTTTGCGATTCTATCTCCTATACATTATAGAAAGCATTATTAATCCTCTATTATAATTTATTTCAATATTTTTTTTCATTCCCCTAATTACACTCACCACTGGGAATTATTTGACTTTTTTCAATAAAGTTCTTATTAAAAAAAATTAAAAATCTTATTTTTATTTAGTATCGCTGTTAGAATATTATTTTTTATCTATTCCATCATCCATGATAGTATCACTATTCAAATATTATAATTTTTATTAAATTCTGTATAGAGCGTGTTACTATTTTAAAATTATTAATAATAATTTTTACTACTAAGAATAGTTAGTAAATTTATTTTTCAAAAAAGTAGAAATAGTATTTAGAAGTGAAAAATATTTGTGGAATTTATAAGAAAGGAAAATTCATTTTTATTAGTGATAGCAATTAGGGAATTTATAAAAAAAGGTAAAAATAATTTTTCTCTCACTAGGAAAAATTATCTTTTTATGAAATAATTTTTGAATCATTTTTCTAAATAAATTTTCGAAATATAAAATTTAAAAAATTTTGAATACTTGAAATTTTTTGAAATTTGATTGAAAATAATTGATTTTTTTAAATTTAATTGAAAATAATTGATTTTTTAAAATTATTTTATTACAATTATTGTAAATCAACTTTTGAAGTTCAATTATTTTGAAAAAATAATTGAATTCTCAAAAATTCGAGTGAAAAATGTTCAAGTATAAATTTTAAAAATGAAAATTAGCTTCGGAATTAGCTTCGAATTATAGAAAAATATTTTTGAAAAAAGTAATTGTATCAGAAAATTTTTCATTCTAATTTTTTAACATTCAATTTTTTTCAGAATATTTTAAATTACATGTTTTTAAAAGTTGAAATACTTGCAAAAAATAATATTAAGATTTTTTAGATTCTTTTTTTAACATTTTTGCTTAATTTATCATCTTCAAAATTTTTAATTGAAATTATTCGGTAAAATTAATTACTTTTTTTTGTAAAAAAGGTTTTTAATTTAGTTTCATTTTTTAAAAACCTTTTGTATAAACTATAAAATAACAATTTTGGTCAAAACACAAAAAAAAATCATCGAACAAAACCAAAAACTTTTTTTTTTAAATTACACAAAAATTCTTTAATGAAATTCAATTATTTTCGAAAAATTACATTAGAACTTTTATAAAAAAAAAACTAATTTTTAGAATTTTTTTCATAATTTTTTATCTTTGAACATTAAAATTTTTCCAAAATTTACTTTTTTAGACTTATTAAAATTTCGAAGAAATCATGTTTATATTTATGATTAAAATTCTTGAAAAATTCAATTATTTTTAGAAGATTTTATCAAATTTCAATTGTTTGTAAATTTTTCAATATTGTATGTAATAATTAAAAAACTATTATTTTTCAAAAACTATTTGAATCCTACATTAAAAAAAAAATTAATTTTCAGAATTTCTTTATTATTATTTTTGGAAAATATACCTTAATATGTTTGACAAAAAATAAACAGTTACTGTTACTATTATTATAAAAAATTAAATATTATTTAAATAATCAAATTCTCAAAGAACTTTCGTAAAATTATAAAAAATAATTCATTCACAGATGAATTTTAGTTAAAAGTAGAAAATAATTAAAATTTCGAAGGGTTAGAGTTGTAATTTTTTATTTGTTTATTTATTTATTCATTTATTTTTAGAAATATTAAAATATTTATTTAAGAAAATTATTCAATTTTCGAATAATTGAATTTAGAAATCCGTGAAAGGTCAGGAAAATACAAAATAAAATTTCTGTGACAACACTGAATTAAATAAACAACTTTTTCGACTTTTTTTGAATTTTTAATCGACTAAAGTGATTTTTTTGCGCTTTCAACTTCCTTTTTAAAAAAATATTTATTTACTATTTTTCCATAGGAATTAAAATTCTTCAAAAGATTCAAATTCAAAAATTTTTGAAATTTTAAAAATTATTTTCATCATTTTAATTAAATTATTGACTTCTAGAATTTTTAATTATTTTTTCTGAAAATAATTCAATTTCCCAAAAAAAAAATTTATTATTTATGGAAATAATAGAATTATTGGTGAAGAAATTTATTAAAAATTTGTAAATAATTGAATTCCTGTTAAATTTTTATTATTTCTGAAAATAATTAAATGTTTGGGTACAATTTTATTAAAAAATTTTTTAAATAATAAGAAAATAATAGAAAAAATAAATTTTTCAATAAATAATTAATCAAACCGATTATTCGATTCACTATAAAGTATTTTTTTGCTTTAAAAAATAATTATTACGATTAAAAATTATTTTTGTGTCTCATTCAATCGTCACATTGAATCGAAAGTTAATTCTTGAAAAACAATCAATTTTGACAAATAATTTGTCAAAATCAATCGATTTTGACAAAAATAATTTGTCAAAATCGATTGTTTTTCAAGAATTAACTTTCGATTCAATTTTCAATTTTTCTTTTATTGAATTTTTTTAAATTGAATACAACAGCAGAAAATAAAGAAAGAGGTGAAAGAAACAAAAAAAATTCTCTCTATCGTTTACTATTTGCGTTCAAGGAAAATAGGGTCATATGGAAAAAAAAGAAAAAGAAAAAAAAAGATGCGGCGTATTAAAACTTTTCCATTTGCCATAATGTGAATCCAAAAGCGCATTAGGGTGATACGAGGTGCTCGTCCGGAAAACAAGCATGTAATATGCCCACGAGATCCCGTCACGTGCGCAATAAAATTGTACGAGAGGACTCAATTTTCCATTTGCAACTGGCCTACCGAGGCGCCACACACAACGTTATATAGAATTGTTTTTCACGATTCCCAACCAACCTACTACCAACACTACTAACTCCCTACTACTAGTCAATGAAAGACCATTTTGATTCCATCCGCACCAGGAAAATGAGAAATACAAAATTGAACACGCTAATTCTTTCTTTCCCATATATATATACCTACGCATAAATTCTCATAAAATTCTCTCTTTATTTATTTATCCTTTATTTTTATCACCAATCCGATAAATGCACAATCATTTTCCATATGTGAGAGGCAATAATTATATATATAGAGAGAAAGAGAGAATAAGAAGGGAGGGAGAAAATAATCGAAAATAAAATTATACGTGTAATACAAATAAGAGAGGCAGTAATCAAAAATAATGTCTTCTTTTTTTTTGTAGTGCTAGAATGGTAGGAGAGTGAAAATAATGATTAGGGTAAAAAAGTCTAATTCAAGTTGAAGGGAATTTATTGCCTTTGATATATAATGAGAAGAGGGGGAAATTTTTCATATTTGAAAATTACATTTTTTCTGTCTGATAGTATTCAATTTATTTGATAATCAATTAAATACTTTTTCAATAATTCTTGTTGGTTTAGAAATTTTTCTGTTTCAAAAATTTTATTTCTTTACGGGCGCCTTCTTTACGCACGCAACTTTTATATTTTTATTTTTTTTTTGGTAGGACTTAATTGGTGTAATATTTTCTAATCTTGCAGTAATATAAAATTTATAAATATTAATAATCGCAATATTAATAAAAAGAATAATAATAACCAAAAGATTATATCTAAGAATTAGTAAAAATATCCACTAATTTTAATTTTGTGACTGACTTTTTGCTTTTGAATTAGCAAATACTAATAAATAGTCATTTCTACTGATTTATTAGCATAATTAACTTTTTACTTTGTTTACTAATATTTTACTAATAATTTTTACTAATTTATCAGTAAAATTTACTCTTTTGCTTTTGCATTACTAAATTTATAAATTACATTTATCGAGGAATTTGATTAAAATTTTATTATAAAAACAATTGAAATTCTGCGAATGAGTTTTACTATTTATAAAAATAATTGCATTCCTTAAAAAAATTTTATTATTTAGAAAAATAATTGAATCCCTGTAAAAATGTTATTATTTATAAAAATACTTGAATTATTTGTAAATAATTGAATTTATGCAAATTCTATTTTTAATAATTGAATTCTTGTGAACTTTTCATTATCTTAGGAAATAATTGAATATTTGTGTAGAACTTGGTCAAAATTATTTTTAAATAATTAAATTCTTTTGGGTAATTTTTTAAAAATAATATACACATATACAAATTATTGAATTAAAAAAAATTTGGTTTAATAATTTAATTCTTTTGGACAATTTTTTTTAAAATAGAAAATTGAAACTCATTGAATTGTGAGAAAAATTTCTGAAAATAATTGAAATTTTGCCATGAATTTTATTAAAATTTTTGAAAATAATTGAATTTTTACGAAGAATTCTATTAAATTTGAAAATAATTGAATTTTTGTGAAGAGTTTTATTAATTTTTAAAATAATTGAATTTTTGCGAAGAATTTTATTAATTTTTAAAATAATTGAATTTTTGCGAAGAATTTTATTAATTTTTAAAATAATTGAATTTTTGCCATGAATATAGATATTTGTGAAATTAATTGAATTTTACAGTGAATTTTATAAAAATTTCTGAATATAAGGATAATTTAAATTTTGACGATTATTTTTTTTTATATTTTTGAACATAATTGAATTTCTGCTAAGAATTTTATTATTTTTGGAAATAATTGAAATTTCGCCAAGAATTTTATTAAACTTTTTGTAATTAATTGAAACTTTACAAGCGCAATTTATATTAAAATTTTTGAAAATAATAGAATTCCGGAGAAGAATTTTGTTAAAATATCTTTTTAAATAATTGAAATTTTTACAAGAATTTTTTTAAATCTTTTAAAAATAATTGAAGTCCGGAGAGGAGGTTTGTTATTTATAAAGATAATTGAAATTTTGACGTGAATTTTTTTTTATATTTCTGAGAATAATTGAATTTTGGAGAAGAATTTTATTATTTATAAAGATAATTGAAATTTTGTCGAGAATTGTTTAAATTTTTGAAAATAATTGAATTTTTACGAAGAATTTTATTAATTTTCTAAATAATTGAATTTTTGCCATGAATATAGATATTTATGAAATTAATTGAATTTTACAGTGAATTTTAAAAAAGTTTCTGAAAATAATTGAATTTCGGCGAAGAATTTTGCTATTTAGAAAGATAATTGAAATGTTGACGACAATTTTTTTAAGTTTTTGAAAATAATTGAATTTCTGGAGAAAATTTTAATATTTATTAAAATAGTTGAATTCTTTCAAAGAATTGGGTTAAAATTAAAAAAAAAAACTTCTAAGTAATAACTTTACGTCAGTTCTTCAATAGAATTAAATTATCTAAAATAAATTTGTTGTCAGAAATAGAAAAAAATGTAAACTTTTTTCAGAATTTGTAAGAAATAGAAAAAATTGAAGGTTTTTTATTAGAATTAATATTAGTATTAGAATTTTGCATTAGTTTAATTTTTATATAGTTTATAATAAAAAAATTAAAATTTAGAAGAGAATGAAATAAAGTAGAAGGACGCAAAAATCAAAATTTAAAATAATAAAAAATGTCATGACAGTAACAATTTTACAATTTGCCCCTCTGTCAAGATACGTTTGCAGTTTAAAAAGAGTTACGGCCCCTCTTTCTATGTATGCAAATTCTGCATTTTATACTCCCAGAAGACCGATCCCGGACGATGGAGTGTAAGGCCAAGAAGGGAAAAGGGGGTTGGAGGCGGGGGGAGGAAGGATCTCAACCCGTTTTTTGAATCTAGTTCTTGAATCCTATATATATACGATTCACATATTCTATCTCGTCGAGAGAATTTGGCTGGCCAAAATTCTCAAGATACGCGGCCTACATCCTGTGAGAAATTTATCGTCCCGAAAAAAAACTAATTCGATTTCTACCTTTCTCTCTCTCTCTCTCTTCTGTATTTCGATATATTTTCTCTCTCTAGCTCGATAAAACAAAAAAAAAAACTAAATAAAATATAGACTGTAATTTCTCTCCCTAAATAAAATTTTCACTCTTTTAGAATTTACACAAAAAAAATTCCATTTTTATTTATATTTAAGTAGGTAAATAAGTACGTGAACAATTTTTCGAACAAGTTTGTTAAAATTTATTTATCATTCACTTGAAAATTGAAATAAATAAATTCAATTTCGTTTCAATTTTAAAACAAATTGGTGGAGAAATAATTATTTATCATTCACTCGATAAATAAATTTAATTTGTATAAACAAATATTGAAACAAGTTTCATTGGGGAAATAATTATTATTTATCATTGACTTGAATTTTCCGAACCGAACATTTACAAATTACAGGGAAAATTTGTAATTTACTTTTAACGATGCGCAAGTAATTCGCGCGGTTATTTTTTTAGTATGAAAAAAAATACTTTTATCGAATTTTATTTGTAATTATGTACATTTGTAATTATATTTCGATATACATATATATAGACGCATATTGATTGCAAAAGCGAATGTTTATAGAGGAAATCTAAAAAGGAAGTCTTGATTAGAAATTCGTTTACTCTCGAGGATCGAGATTCTCTCATTTGACACTGTTAAGGTTGACGTCATCGATATACCGTTGAGTTTACACTTTCCATCTTTCGTCGCTTCGGGATTTCAAGATGAGGATCAACAACGCTTATTTCCACGAGACGACCCCATCACAACTTCGTAATTCACTGCTGCCTTAAATCTATTTTCACTACAAATCGATTCAAAATTATTATTATTATTATTATTATTATTATTATTATTTAGAGGTTCGCTTAATTCGATATGAGAATCTTTATATAGAAAATGAAGATGCAGAAAATACACGAGCAAATAATAAATTAACTCGAGACAATTCGTTTATTTACCGTTAATGAGATCAACACTTTGCCACACTTCATTTATAGATTCACTCAAGTATTTTTGCTGTTAATTTCATTAAAACTTGTATTCTTAAGATAGAGAGAGATATATAAAACTGTGAACTAAATAATTAAATTAAAAATGTGAACAAATAGAAATTTTTATAAATAAACTAAAAAACATAATCTAATCTAAAAAATTAAAATAACCGAACTATAGTTAAATAATTATTTAAAATTACTTTTATTTAGACAATAAGCTGAATAAATAAAAGAAAACTGAAGACTAAATTCGAATTAGTAAAATTAAAAATGTTTACTAATTTCTTTATTTATTTCTTGAAATGAATCCTAAATTTAAATTAATCACTGACTTTTTTGCTTTTGAATTTGAAAATTTGTATAATAAATTACTAGAAATTACTATTTATTAGTAAATTTTTAATTAGTAAATTAATTATTAAATTTTACTAATAAATAGTAATTTCTACTAATAAATAGTAATTTCTACTAATAAATAGTAATTTCTACTAATAAATAGTAATTTCTACTAATAAATAATAATTTCTACTAATAAATAATAATTTCTACTAATAAATAATAATTTCTACTAATAAATAATAATTTCTACTAATAAATAGTAATTTCTACTAATAAATAGTATAATTTCTACTAATCTGCTAGTAAAATTAACTAATAAGTAGTAATTTCCACTAATTTATTAGTAAAATTTAGAACAAACCCTATTTTTAAAAATTCTTTTGCATTCAAAAGTGTTCAACAAGAATTATTTTCACTTAGTTCCAGAATATTGTAAAAAATAATACAAAATGAGAAAAATATAAAAAAAATTTTACAAATTGTTTACTGTCAAAAAAATTTTGAAAATCGAGTTTCCAATCTTTCCAATGTAATTGAAAAGCAAAAAAGTCAGTCATTAATTATTATTTATAAGTAAAAGTTACTAATAAAAAAAAATAGTGTCTACTAATTTTATAGTAAAATTTACTAGTTCAAACGCAAAAACTAAATTTTACTAATAAATCAGTAGCAATTAGTATCTATCAGTAAAATTTACTAATTCAAAAGCAAAAAGTAACTTTTACTGATAAATCAGTAGAAATTATTATTTATTAGTAAAATTTACTATAATTCAAAATCAAATCGTGATTATCAGTAGTGAAAATCGATTTTAGTCAGACAGAAAGTGATAATATTTTTATCAACATTAAACTGTATAATTATTAATTAGCAATTGAACTCTTTTGTTTTCGAATTATATCATTTTTTTGACAGTAGGGTAAGCAAATAATGGTCAAACATTATAAGACAATTTTAAATCAGTGGAATAGGAAAGTTTTAGTGAAACTAAAGACTAAAATTATTTTTATTATAAATGTAAAGTATAAATGGAATATAAAAGTATAAATGGTAATGTTTAAATAGAAGTAGAAAGTAAAGTAAAATCAGTAGTGCAAAAAAGTTTAGTCAGATCAAAGAGTTGAATTTTAAGTATAGTAAAGAAGTAATGATTACTTTTTTCATCAGTAGTAAAAGACATTTTTAGTCAGACAGAATTATTTTCCTAAAAAAAATTTCCACTCTGAACTTTAGAATTTTCTTTTCTTTTCTTTTTTTTTTCCTTTTTGCACTGGTTCGTGTTCAGAATTCATCCAATGTGTGTGGATTTTTATTTCTGTTTGTGAAACTGTAGTGGTCACATAGGTACTTTAAATAAATAAAGAGGCGAGAACCCTCTTTCTCTCTTTGTTCTGACACCTCTCTCTTCCCTTTTGATGCCGTCTCCCGTCTCGTTTTCTCTGTTCTGCTGTATTTATCTATCTCTCGTCGAGAGACAGAGGAGTTAGAGAGAGAGAGAGAGAGAGAGAGAGAGAAAAGTGGAAAGAGGGAGATAGAGAGAGAGAGTGAGATCAGAGGCAAACTGTGCGCCCTGGGAGCTATGCGTCAACCCTTATTACTTACGACAGCCTAACTATTGGCTTACTCAACCGTGTAACTAAAATTTACCGAAAACAATACCCTCCACAGATCATTACAGCCAAAGCCCAGGCGCCACAAACCGCAAAATTCTCACAGGCACACACACACACACAAACAGTTTATTTCAATTCTGAATGGAGAAAAATGTTATAAATTGTCTAAGAATAATTCGATATTTGAAGGACTTTTGTTTTTAGTATTCTGGTATTCTAGCATTTTCGTATTTTTGTATTATTTAGTCTTTTAGTATTCTGTACTATTTTCGTATTTCAGTCTTTTCCTTTTTTTAAGTATTCTACACGAAGGGAATATTTATTCCTGAAATTTTACTAAATCTAGTTCGGTAAAAGTAGTCTCTTAATTTGAATCAGTTAAAAATCATGATTTTAACTGACAGTCAGTAACTGACTTTTTGCTTCTGAATTAGTTGAAAATAACTTATTTTTAGTAAAAAAAAATAACTGATTTCCAGTAAAAAATAACTGAAAAATTAGTTAAACCTGATTAATTGAATCAGCCAAAAAAAAAAATTTTTTTCTGAAACGTGAGATTTCAGTCGACCTCTTAAAATCGTCCAAAAATATTTTTTTTCTATTCTGTATTAAAAAAAAACAGATACGTATTTTTTTATTCTTTTTTGGAGGACAAATTTTAAGTTAAGAATTTTTAAAATTTTCGTTTTTTAAATATTCTTAATGTCCGATAACTCAAAAAATATTGCTACTTTTCATCTTTTGACAAGAGAAAAAAGTTTTCTTTTCTTTTTACTCTTGAATAATCATAACAAAAAAAAATTTTTTTCATTTTTTATTAAAAAAATAAAATATTTTTATAAACTAAATTTTTTTTAACTTTAAGTTCTGAAACTAATTGTCCGTAGAATTATTACTATTTAAATTAGTGACTGCCTTTTACTTAAATATATTTCAAAATCAATTGAATTTTAAATGAGTTGCGTTTACAATTTTCATAAATAAATAAACTTCAAACGGTTTCAATTTCAAATCTTATAAAATTTCAATGTTGAATAAATCTATGTAAAAATTTTAATGAATTTAGATTTTTCAAAAACTTTAATAATTCAAATTCTTCTGAAAGAAGAATTTAAGAAAGTTACAAAATTCTTGGCAAAATTTCAATTATTTTCAAAAATAATAAAATTCTTAGCATTCAATTATGATTAAAATTTTTTTAAAATTCTCGTCAAATTATTTAAATTATCCTTATAAAAAATAAAATTCTCCGAAATTCAATTATTTACAAAAATATTCAATAAAATTCTTGGCAAAATTTCAATTTATTTTTTCAATTATTTTTCCATATAAATAATAAAATTCTTCGAAATTCAATTATTTTCAAAAAATTTTAATAAAAATTTTTGGCAAAATTTCAATTATCTTAATAAATAACAAAATTCTTCTCTGGAATTCAATTATTTTCAAAAATTTTAATAAAATTTCTGTCAAAATTTCAATTATTTTAAAAAGTAATAAAATTCTTAGCAAAATAAAATTCTTCGCAGAAACTCAATGATGTTCAAAATTTTAAAGAATTATCGTCAAAATTTTAGTTATCTTTATAAATAATAAAAATTCAATTATTTTCAAAAATTTTCGAGAGTTTAATGATTTTTAATATCTCGTATTTTAATTAGATTTTCTAAAAGAATTCAATTATTTAAAAAAATGGTTTGATAAAATTCTACGCAATAAACATTTAATTATTTTCAGAAATAATGAAAATTCCACAGATATTCAATTATTTACAAATTTTTTAAAAATTTCTTCGCAATAATTCCATTATTTGTTTAAATAATAAAATTCTTTGTAGGAATTCGATTATTTTTATAAATAAGAAAACTCAGAATTTTAATTATATTTATAATACAATTTTAATCGAATTCCTCGAAAAATGTAATTATTCTTAAAAATTTTATTAAAATTCATTGAAAGAGATCAATTATTAAAAAATTTATTGATAACATTTTTTTCCAGAATTCAATTTTTAAAAAAATTGAATTATTCAATAAATTATTTATTTTTGTTTTAAAATAATTGAATTCTCGTAGGATTTTTTAATAAAAATTGATTTAAAAATGAATTTCAGCTGAAATTTTAGATAATTGAATATTAAAACTAAGCATGAAAGCGTGAATTTTTAAAATTAATTAATTATTTAATTTTTCAAAGGTATTCAAATTAAAATTTTTGAAAATCGGAATTTTTCATACTTTTAACTAACAATTCTGTAGAATTAATTTTTGTTGAAAAAGTTTATTTAAATTTTTTTTAAATTCCTTGAAGCTTTTATTTTCTAATATATAATTTAATTAGTGAACGAATTCACACTCTCAGTAGAAAACTACTAAATCATATTTAGAGAGTAATAAAATATTTCACAAACTAGTAATTTTAGTTCAGTATTTTATTTTCTTAGTTTACAAGTTAATTTGTTTTTTTTTCTTTATTGTGCTATTATTTTTGTCTCATTATATTACCTTACAAAATTAATTTTTATTTATAATTCACAGTTTAAAAAATTATTGCCAACAATTTATAGAAATTTTCTCTTGTACTGAAAAAAATTATTTCGTTTCTTTAAAATAATCGCAATTGCTTGTTCTTTTTTGCAAATAAATATTCACTTTTGATTCAAATAATTTTTATTTAAATGAAAATAAAGAATTGATAATTATTTGAACCAATAATTTACATTTATTTTGAATGAAATAAATTTTTTTTCAGCGACTTTTCCACTATATTATATATTTACATTTTCGTAAAATCGTCACAATTACAATTTTGAAATTTATAATTACAATTTTGTTTCAATGTCAAAAAAAAATAAAACACATGTTTTTTTTTTTTAGAAATCGTATCGTATTTTTTATTTACCGATAAATTCTTCTCGCGTGAAAAAAAAATGATATACGACCTATTTAATCGTGAAAATTTTTCTCGTTCACGAAATTGAAACTCTATTACATGAGTGACGCGTTGGGGAAAAAAAATAGTAAAAAAAATACGAATTCGGGCAAATTTGATTTAAGACTATATATAAATATTTCTTTTTTTTCTGTAGTCTATAAAAATTCTTGGTCTAATAGCTCGCCACAGATGGGACAGAGAATGAAAGTTTAGTGTAAGGACAACGGGTATTGGCAGGAGGCGGAGAAGGATATGGTTACTGCCAGGAGGGTAAAAAGCAAGCAAGCAGGCAGGCTCGAAGGCAGAAGAGAGGAAAATGCACGTCGAAAAGGAGGGCGTGATTCTCGTAACCACCCTACCGATCTTCCCGCATCCACCCACTAACCCCTAAATCCAATAAACCCGAAGCCGATTAAATTTATGAAGTGAAAAAGGTATGAAAAGCTTCGAGTTACCGAGTAAACCACCTCTGCCACCCTCAGTGTATTTCCGATCCCGCCAGGCCAACTCTCTCTCATCGTGAGTGAGAGAGAGAGTAAGAGAGAGAAAACGATGCTTATTTAGCTTTTACTATAGGCGAAAACATTTATTTCTCAGATTATCTTCTAAATGAAACATTATTCGAAATTTATCAGTGTAAAACTTTTGTTTTTCGTTAACAAAAACTTTCCTCCATTGTCTAGTATTACATTCGCTTCGTTGATTCTTGTTATTTGGTATAAAATAGTAAAATATCGAAATAACGTTTTTAATCCAAAAATATCGTTTTTTAAATAATAAATAATAATAATAAATAAATTTTTTGAAAATTTTTTTATTAAAGATTAATCTATTAATAATTTCTTAATTTTATTCAATTTTGCTTACTCGTCGAAAGTATATTATTAGGTACTAATTAACTATATTTATCTTCGTATTTTATTATTTATAAAAATAATTGAAATTTTGACGAGAATTGATTCAATTTTTTAACATAATTGAGTTTCTGAGAAGAATTTTATTACATTTAAAAATAATTTAAATTTTACCAAAAATTTTATTAAATCTTTTAAAAATAACTGAAGTCTGGAGAGAAAGTTTTTAAAAAGATATTTAAAAAGATAATTGAAATTTTGACGAGAATTTTTTTATATTTTTGAACATAACTGATTTTTTGCTAAGAATTTTATTATTACTTTTGAAAATAATTGAAATTTTACCAGGAATTTTATTAAAATTTTTTTAAATAATTTAATTTCGGAGAAGAATTTTGTTATTTATTAAAATAATTGAAATTTTGCAAAGAATTTAATTAAAATTTTTGAAAATAATTGAATTTCGGAGAAGAATTTTGTTATTTATAAAGATAATTGAAATTTTGCCAAAAATTTTATTAACATTTTTGAACTTATTTGATTTTTTGCTAAGAATTTTATTGTTTTTGAAAATAATTGAATTTCGGAGAAGAATTTTGTTATTTATAAAGATAATTGAAATTTTGCCAAGCATTTTATTAACATTTTTGAACTTATTTGATTTTTTCCTAAGAATTTTATTGTTTTTAAAAATAATTGAAATTTTACCAGGAATTTTATTAAAATTTTTTTAAATAATTGAATTTCGGAGAAGAATTTTGTTATTTAATAAAATAATTGAAATTTTGCAAAGAATTTTAATAAAATTTTTGAAAATAATTGAATTTCGGAGAAGAATTTTGTTATTTATAAAGATAATTGAAATTTTGCCAAAAATTTTATTAACATTTTTGAACTTATTTGATTTTTTGCTAAGAATTTTATTGTTTTTGAAAATAATTGAAATTTTTGAAAATAATTGAATTTTGGAGAAGAATTTTGTTATTTATAAAGATAATTGAAATTTTGCCAAGAATTTTATTAACATTTTTGAATTTATTTGGTTTTTTGCTAATAATTTTATTGTTTTTGAAAATAATTGAAATTTTACCAGAAATTTTATTAACATTTTTGAAAATAATTGAATTTTGGAGAAGAATTTTTTTATTCATAAAGATAATTGAAATTTTGACGAGAATTTTTTTATATTTTTGAACATAATTGAATTTTTGCTAAAAATTTTATTACTTTTGAAAATAATTGAAATTTTGACGAGAATTCTTTAAAATTTTTGAACATAATTGAATTTCTGCTAAGAATTTTATTATTTTTGAAAATAATTCAAATTTTGCCAAGAACTTTATTAAAATTTTTGTAAATAATTGAATTTCGAAGAGTTTTATTATTTATAATGATAATTAAAATTTTGTCGAGAATTTTTTTTTAAATTTTTGAACTTATTTGATTTTTTGCTAAGAATTTTATTTTTTTTGAAAATAATTGAAATTTTACCAGAAATTTTATTAAAATTTTTTGAAAATAATTGAATTTTGGAGAAGAATTTTTTTATTCATAAAGATAATTGAAATTTTGACGAGAATTTTTTTTATATTTTTGAACATAATTGAATTTTTGCTAAGAATTTTATTATTTTTGAAAATAATTAAAATTTTGATGAGAATTCTTTAAAATTTTTGAACATAATTGAATTTCTGCTAAGAATTTTATTATTTTTAAAAATAATTCAAATTTTGCCAAGAACTTTATTAAAATTTTTGTAAATAATTGAATTTCGAAGAGTTTTATTATTTATAAAGATAATAAAAATTTTGACGAGAATTTTTTTTTAAATTTTTGAACTTATTTGATTTTTTGCTAAGAATTTTATTGTTTTTTAAAATAATTGAAATTTTACCAGAAATTTTATTAAAATTTTTGAAAATAATTGAATTCCGGAGAAGAATTTTGTTATTTATTAAAATAATTGAAATTTTGCCAAAATTTTTTAAAAAAATTTTAAAAATAATTGAATTTCGTAGAAGATTTTTTTTATTTATAAAGATAATTGAAATTTTGACAGGAATTTTATTAACATCTTTGAAAATAAATGAATTTTGAAGAAGAATTTTTTTAGTTATAAGGTAATAATTGGAATTTTGTCGAGAGTTTTTTGTAAATTTTAAACATAATTGAATTTTTTGATAAGAATTTTTATTACCCGTGTGTTACTTTTGAAAATAATTGAATTTTTGCAATCATTTCTAACTTCTTCAAAATTCAAAATTTTTTAGTGTTTTTAACTAAAATTCTTCTATAAATCCATTATTTTTAATAATTAATTAAATATAGGTATTAAATTTATATTGGCAAATTTAACTAATTTTAGAAGATTTCGAATAATTAAAATTTTTCAAAAATCTAAGTTCATTAAAATAATTATTCAAAATTAATAAATATTAATATTTTTTTCGAACCGTAAAAATTATTAATCGAGTTGAAAAATTAAATTCCCAAAAGAAAATCTATTTTCCATATATGCGTATAAAGCGAAATTCATTCAAAAATATAAAATCGAACATCTTTTATTGAAGAAATGATTTCAATTTTTTTTTTCTTTTTTTTCGACGTTATAAATGAAAGTGAAAAAAAGAGAGATTGATTTATTTTGAACTTGAATAAAGAGAAGTAAAAAAAAAACTGAAAGCCGTCTTTTCAGCCATATAACTTTCAGTATATATGATGTATGACTGTGGTAAAAAAAATATATTCCTGATAAAAATTAATTAATTTTTAGGTCTATTGAAAAGAGACTAAAAGAGAGAGAGAGAGAGAGAAAAGAAGAGAGAAAGAGAGAAGTATCCTTCAAAGGATTCTTTTCACAAACCTGACTTTTGGCATTTGCTGTCAATATAAAAAGCATGTAATTAATATATAAAAAAAATATGCCATTTAAAAAATGTTGATTGAGAGATTAAAAAAATATATTTTTTTTCTAAATTCTACAGACTTTACTTTATATATACTATTTATATAAAGAATTCTATTTTTTGTGTTTGGATATTTTTTTGTATCAAAAATTGAAAAAAATCGTTGAAATTATTAGTATTATTAAAAATAAAATTATAAAAATATTGAACTTTAAAAAATTCGAAGCTTATTTTCATTTTTAAATTTACCTTTAAAGATATTTCCTTGGATTTTTCATTAAAATTTTTGAAAATTCAATTATTTTCAAAAATTTGCAATTAAATTCTTCAAAAGTTGATTTTTGTAAATTGTAACAAATTCAAATAAATTAATTATTTTCAATTAAATTTTACAAAATTTTAATTATTCAAAAACAATTTTTGAAATATTTGTTTATAGTTATTTTTTGCATTATAAGAATTTTTTTTCCTTAAATTTTGTGTAGCCTGATTTTTTCGTTACTTGAATTTTTATTTACCAGAATTTCCATTTAGCCAAATTTCTACTCATCTCTTCTTTCATTTTTATATTTGATTTGTATTTTTTTTATCCTTTCTTTTTATTTTGTGAATTTCAATAAAATAATGAAACAATTGAAAGGTGATTGACGATTAGTGTTATCGGCTGGGAAGTGCTTTGTTAAATTTGAGAGGTACCAATTGAAAGTTTGCGAAACTAGAGGAAACATTTAGAAAGGCAAAGTGATAGCTATATATATATGTATATAGAGAGCGATAGAAAGCAGCAATTTAGGGAGAGAGTGAGAGAGAGAGAGAGAGAGAGAGAGAGAGAGAGAGAGAGAGAGAGAGAGAGAGAGAGAGAGAGAGAGAGAGAGAGAGAGAGAGAGAGAGAGAGAGAGAGAGAAGGAGAGAAAATACATGGGGAACAAATGTGACAGTATAACAGTATAGAAACGAATGGATGGTCGAATCGTGCGTATGTACCTGTCCCCGAGATCAATCGCAGCCTTAATTAGTACACTCAATTAAGTAGCATGTGCGCAGTGCAATAGCCGGTTCCAGTTTTAGCTTGGTTTGGAGTTTTTGCGCTTAAACTGCGTCAGAGGATCGAATTACGAACAATTATACGTCCCTGACCAAATTGTTTGTTTCGCGTGTACGAAATTAGAGATCTGAAACACCATCAGAATCAGTGGCGAAAATAAAGACACACAACAACCAGAGAGACAAACATACGATCACAATTACGATATATTATATTTAAATTGTAAATTTACACACTAAAAAATTGTTTCTTTTTGTTATTTGACAGAAAAAACAAACAATTTATTAGTAAAAACTATTTTTTTCACTAAAATTTTTCTCTTATTTAGCCAAATTTTTCTCGAAGACAAATATATATATTTATAGCCGAAAGTAAATTTTTATTCTTCGTTATAATTTTTCCAATCAAATTTTTTTTTACTTTAATTAATTATTAATATTTTTTTCATC
Organism: Leptopilina syphax; assembly: GCA_032872505.1. NCBI lineage: Eukaryota > Metazoa > Arthropoda > Insecta > Hymenoptera > Figitidae > Leptopilina > Leptopilina syphax. The sequence continues at coordinate 3,489,021 of CM065476.1, read as the reverse complement.
CACAATCGTCGAATGTTTGACAGTAGAAAAAATTACGTTTTTATTTTTTTTTGTTCGAATAATTGAATTTTTCTTTTTTTAAATAAAAATTCTCGACTAATAAGCAAAAAATTTTTTTTCTGTTTCAGGTAAGAGACGAAAAATCAATACATATTTTAGCACACTCAGAGATGAGCTTATTCGAGTTCCATAGTTTGTGGTAAGTTTTCGGAATTCTAAGTACCTTTAACTGGAGGGTGTAAATCACTCTTGATCAAAGTGTTCCTCCGATTTCCACCGATGATCGCCTTTCTTGTTTACGGGCCTCACTTCCCTAATTAATGAGCACCAACTTAGAAGTCATATTTCACCAATCACTAAAGATCCCCTCAAGCGGAACAAAGTAATCGAGACGAAATTTCTTCCTTCCTTCCTTCAGAGGAGGTGAAAATTTTTTATATTCTTTATTTTTTAAAAAAAGGAAGAAAAAAAAATTTGAAACTTAAATCCGCTAAATACACTTTTTAAAAAAAAACCAAGATCGTGTTTTATTAACATGAAAATAAAAAGAAGGAAAATTTGAAAGAAGAGAGAAGAAAACTTGTTAAAATAGGCAAATACGTCTAATTACTTGCTCGAGTGTTAAAGTTTATGATATAAAATGATCCTAATTAGTTCGCAGTTGGTGAAAGTAGATATTCATTAATTTGCAGTTTGATGTTGGATTTTTTTTTTTGGAAAGAAAATAAAAATTCCAACTCGTTTGATGTTATTTTTTTTTTTAATTTTATATGTAAGTAAATTTATCGATGTTTACAAGGAGGGAGGATCGTTTAGTTGAAAAGTACTGAAGAAGAAAAAAATTTACAAATTTTTAATATTTTCTCGTCCTTGTGGAAAAAAATGTATTAACTTTATTTTGAAAAATTCTTTTCTTTTCTACTCAAATCAATTATTTTCCTTCAACAATGTTTCACTAACAAAATTTTTATTCAGTTAGATTTTTATTTTCCTCAATTTTTATTTTTCTCGATTTTTCTTCACCTACATTTCTATTTGACCAATTTTTTAATTCATAGAATTCGACTATTTTCAAATAATCCGACTTTTATCGACTTACATTAAAAAATTGTGACTTTTTCGACTTTTCTTCCAAATTTTGCGAGAAAATACCATATTTTAAGTATAAATTATAAAATGCAAACTTATTTGGATTTTTATAATGTAAAAAGCATAATTATAGACAAATCTTTAAAAATTTATTTTTGAATAATTTTTCTAATTAAATTTTTGAAAATAAATCATTTTTTCAAGTATTTTATTTTTATTACAATTTTTGAAAATTAACTTTTAAAGAATTTTAATTGAATATTTTTGGAAATGACTGAATTCTCAAAAATTTTAATGAGTAATCTTCAGGTGTAAATTTAAAAAAATGAAAATTATGGAAAATTAGGTTATAAAAATAGTATTAAAATAGTTTTGAAAAAAGTAATTCTCTAAATTATTTCGTTCTAATTTTTTAAAATTCAATTATTTTCAATATTTTCGATATTCAATATTTTCAATATTTCCGAAAATTCAAATACATGCACAAAATAATAACATTAAAATTTTTTAGAATTATTTTTTTAACATTTTGGAGAAAATAATCATATTCAAAATTTTTAATTAAAATTCTTCAAAAAATTTTTTATTTTAAATTCTACAAAAATTCTTCAATTATTTTCGAACAATTGCATTAAAATATTTATAAAAAAAACTAATTCTTAGAATTGTTTTATCATAATTTGTTAAGATTCAATTACCTTCAAACAAAGTAAATTAAAATTTTTTAAAATTTACTATTTTAGAATTTTGGAGAAATCATTTATAAATTACAATTCTTCAAAAATTTGATTATTTTTTTTATATTTTATAAAAACTCAATTATTTTTAAAAGATTTTATCAAATTTCAATTATTTTTCCAAGATTTTTGTAAATTTAAATTATTTTTTTTAAAGATTTTACTAAATTTTAATTTTTTGGACATTTTTTAAATGCATGTAATTGTAAAACTATTATATTTCAAAAATTATTTAGAAATAATTTAAAAAATAAAATTAAAAAAAAAATAAATTTCACGAAGAACTTTCGAAAAATTTTTAAAAAGAGATAAAGTTTAATTAAAAATGTTAGAAAATAATTCAATTTTTGAAAAAAAAAATTTTTAATTTTTAGAAATTATTAAATTTTAGAGCTTTAAATTTTTTAAATAAATGACTATTTCGACTTTTTTACTATTTTTTAACGTCTTTACGTCAATTTTTTTAAATAATTTTTGATAAAGTTCTTTCATGAAAAAGAATTTTCATATTTTTTTTTACAATTTAATTTTATGAAATATTGATTAAATGTTTCTTAAAATTAGATTTTCATATAAAGAATTTTATCAACAAAATTTTTAAATAATTTAATTCTCTTGACAAATTTTAATAAAATTTTTAAAAATAATTTCATTCGTTGAGAAATTCGATGGAAATTGTATTAAAAATAATTGAAATTTAGCCAAGAATTTTATTATAATTTTTAAAAATATTTGAATTTCGGAGAGGAATTTTATTTTTTATATAGATAATTGAAATTTTGACGAGAATTTTTGTAAATTTTTCAACATAATTGGATTTTTAAGAATGATTTCATTTTTTGAGGAATTTTATTAAAATTGAATTAAAAATTAAAAATAATTGAAAGTCTGCGATGAATTTTATTATGACTTTATGAAAATAATTGAATCCCTGTAAAAAATGTTATTATTAGTGAAAATCATTGAATAATAATTTTAAACTAAAATTTTGTGGATTGTTTTTTCAAGGAAATTCCTTCTAATTAAATTTTAATTTAGTTGAAATCTTATTTCCCAAAATTTTATTTTTCCTCAATTTTTTGTTACCTCAGTTCTTTACTTATACAAAGTTTTATTTATCAGAATTTTTTATTCATAAAATTTTTCAACCAAATTTCTCTTACACTGAATTCTTAATTCTTCAAATTTTAATTTTCCTCAATTTTCATTTACCCAAATTTTTATTTAGCTGAAGTTTTATTTCATAGAATTGTTCTTTAACCGAATTTCCATTTAGCCGAATTTTTATTTCTGTAAATTATTTATTTATCTTTAATATTATTTAATCGAATTTTTATTTAAGAGAATTTCTCATCAAATTTATTTTTTATTATCTGCATTCTTATTGCACCGAATTTATAATTTTATTTACAGTAAAAAAATTTTTTTTTTAAACTGTTTGATAGTAGTAATTTTTTCGTTTTAATTCATTTTAATTTTAACATTCACATTAACCTATTGAGTGAAGTAAAGTTGACAGTTATCAAAATTATATGCACGTAAAAAGAAGGGGGGAGAAAAAAATGCCAAGTCATTTTTATTTGAAATGCGACATTTCGAGATGATAATACCACTGTGGAAATACTTAACATAAAATCATACCGTCAGCTGTTTTTGCTATCGTTAAAGAGCGCTCGTTTTCCGCCACACCACAAATACACAAGGCATTAAAAAGATCGCCGGAATGCGAGAGAAATACACACCCACACATCCATACAAAACACCCACTGTTATTTCTATTTCCGAGAAATTACCAGCACGAGGAGTGTAAAATTAAGTTTCTATTTTTTCAAGGGTGAAAGTTAAACATGCGGGTCGTGTCCTTTGTATATATAAGAAAAATAAAATGGACAATTTTCATGCCGCGTGAACATTTTTTCCAAAAAAATGAAAGACCAAATGGAAAGAAAAGCAAAAAAAAAAAAAAAAAACTGTGTGTAAAAATAAATTATTCGCGTATTTGAATTTTTTTAAAATACTTTTTGAAACAATTAAAAAGTAATTTGCTCAGGTAAAAATGCATTCTTGAAAATTCACATTCTAGTCGTATAAAGAGTCGTAAAAGTAAAGGAAAAAAAGAAAAGAAAAAATTATGAGACACCGAGATTTCTTGTGATCGTGAAAAATTTCTTTTCTTTTTTTCCCCCTATTCATTTTTCTCATACGCGTCTTTTTTTTTTTTCTTACGAAAGTCAAATAATCGTCAAACCTTAAATCAAAGTTGGAGAGAAATTTTTTTTCATTCCTTTTTTTTTAAGATTTTATTGCCAACTTTCTTCATTTCATGCTTCTTTGCACAATTTTCGGAATTGGGTAGTAAAAAAAAAATATGACGTATTTCCCTTTCTATTATTATTGAGTCAATTTTCATAATTTTTGTGGAAAATTTTAAATTAGCAGAGGTAGATGGATTTAATAATTCTTTTTTTTCTCTTTGGGTAAATTTTAAACTGTTGATTTAGTGAAATTATTTTTAGGAGGAAATATTATTTTTAAGGGAAACTATTATTATTGTACCTATTTTTAAGTACATAAAAGTACTATTTGTTGAAACTACTATTGAGAGCGACTACTATTTACTGCTAGTACTATTTACTGAAAAAAATGTTTAACTGTAGCTGCTAAATACTAAAACTGTTATTTACTGGAAATACTATAATTACTGAAATTATTTTTTTACTGAAACTATTTTTATAAATAATAAAATTCTTTGAAGCAATTTAATTATTTAAGAAGTTTTAATAAAATTCTTCCCAAGAATTAAATTTCTTTTCAATAATAAAAATTTTTCACAGAAATTCAATTATTAAAAAAAAATGTAAACAAAAACAAACAAAGTCAGTTTTTTTACGAACAATTGTTCGTCAGGTTTAAATTATTTTCAATTTTGTAATAAAATTTTTTTATTACAAAAAAAAAAAAAATTGTTGTCTTTTGTTTCGATGAGAAAGAAAAATTTGAGACTAAGTTTTTTACTATATATAGGTAATAGACTCCAGGTGTTTATTAGAAAGAATGAATGTTTTTTTTTTTTTGTCGAAAATTGTAAATACGATAAACATATGTATTTAGTGAAATGCACACTCGAGAGAAAGAATGGAATGAAGCGTGTGAATATTCTCCACTACCACGAGGACAAAGTGAGTCGTTTTGCCAATTTCGTCATGGTTATACAGCCAGTGAGCAATCTCGGAGGTTCACTGAATAGTTTAATCCGCATTGCGTGCAACATCCAAGTAATATATACATATATATACATTTCCCCCTGAGTTGGCAAAATATTACTTTTGCATTCTTTCCATGCTTCCTCTACCTGTACGCGTATATATTGTTTATTTTTAATTTAATATATCAACGATAAATTACACGAATTTTCAAAAATCATATTTTTATTCTCATTTATTGTGGAAAAAATAGTGATTTTTGTAAAGAGGGTGTATATTTTTTTTTACTGTAAGGAATTAAAAAAAAATTATTTTTTGTCTGACTAAAACTGATTTTTTCTACTGCTACAGAAATTAAAAGAAAAAAATTGTCTTACCAAGACGGGGTTTTTCTACTGATACAGAAATAGGATTGCCTATCAAGAAAAAAAAATGTCTGACCATAACTGACTTTTACTACTGTTACAGAAATTAAAACAAAAAAATTTTTTTGACAAAACTAACTTTTACTATACTGCTGCTTTAATAAAAAAAAATTGTTTGAAACAGATTTTTAATATTGATACTGAAAGTAAATAAAAAAAAAAATCGTCTGACCATAACGTACTTTTACTACTGTCACTGAAATTGAAGCAGAAAAAAATTATTTGACTTTTACTACTGCTGCTACAGAAATTAAAGCAAAAAAAAAATTGTCTGACTAAAGCTGACTTCTACTACTGTTACAGAAATTAAAGTAAAAAATGTCTGACTAAAACTGATGTTTACTACTGTTACTTAAATTTAGAAAAATCGTCTCAAGCTGATTTTTACTATTGCCACTGAAAGTAAAGAAAAAAATTGTCTGACCAAAAACTTACTGTCACTACTGTTACCGAAATTAAAGAAAACAAATTGTCTGACCAAAAACTGACCTTTACTACTTAAAAGTACAAATATTCCTATTTTTCGTCTCCTACAATTAATGCTAGTTATTTATTGATATTTATAAAATTTTTAATTGTCTGACTGAAAATAACTTTTACCACTCATAACAAAATTACGGCTTCGAAAATAATAAAGGGCTAACAATATTTTTACCTACTAGAAAAAAAAATACAAAAACTAAAAATTCAGTTTTACTAAAAATATAATTTCCTTCCTTCTGAGGAAAAATTGCAAAAAAAAAATTAAGTCTGACTAAAAAATAATTTTTTTCCTTATAGTGAAATTTCCTACTACAAAAAAAACATGTCTGACTAAAAATGTATTTTACTACTTACAAAAATGAAAATACTACAAATTTCTAAAAGAAAAATCATACGAATATATTCAAGTCTGACTAAAAGTTACTTTTACTACTGCGATAATAAAATTACAATAATTTTTGTTTTTCATTTACTTGATTTATATTATGTTGTATTTTATTATTTTGTTTTTACTGATTTATTTTTTCTTAAGTAACAAAAACTGGATATAAAAAACTTAAAAATAAAAGTGAAAAAAAGTTATTTTTTTATTTTTTTCTAAATATAGAAAATAGAGAAAAAAAAGATAATCTATACTTTTTTTTTACTTTTTTTCAAGATAACTCTTTTTTTTCCCAAAGACACAATTTTTCTGTCAATTATCGAAACAATAAAACAATTATGAATCTAAATGATTACATATATATAGTAGTTGGAAAAATCTTTTTTCCTTCCTTCCTTTTTTCTCTGCAGAATAATTTTTATTTTCTCTCTCTCTCTCTTTTGTATATTTCTCGTCTCTCCTTTTTTTCTCACCCATTTTTTTTCCACCTCAAGAGGAGCAATCTCCGCTTCGAACAAACACTCGGAACTCTTCCTAGAGAGTCCTTGCTCAACGAATATCAATCCGGCCTTCACTTTCGAGAGTCGATCCCATCTAGCCCCCCCTCACTCCTCCCGAAAAAGCAGACCTCATAGTACAAAGTAGGATTAAGTTCACGAAAATATGAATCCTCTTTCTCCCCAAAAAAAAAAAAAAAAAAAAAAAAAAAAAAAAAAAAAAAATGTTTACTTCATAAATCTCTCGTGGATAAAATGATAAATTTCACAAAGAATTATTCTTTCGCAAAAATATTGAATGTTCATTTATATTTGTTTATATAATCATGAAAATATTTCCTCGTTAAAAAAAAATCTGTTTATTTAGAGAGATAGTGAAAGTGAATAATTTATAAAGTGCACTTTGAATGTGTGCTTAATATTGGATTTTTAATTTTTGTCGATTAATTTTTACCAATGCATATTTTTTATGGATTGTATATTTTTTTAGGAGAAAAAATACATTTTTTATTCTTTTATTTATTTATTTATTTATTTAGTCATTCATTTAATTAGTTATTTACTTACTTAGCTATTTATTTACTTAATTATTTAGTTACTTAATTATATAGTTACTTAGTTATTTATTTACTTTGCTATTTATTTACTTTGCTATTTATTTACTTAATTATTTAGTTACTCAGTTATTAATTTACTTAGTTAATTAGTTTTTTAGTCACTAGTTTAGATAATTAGTTGTTTATTTAATTTTCCCACTTATTAATTTATCAAGTGATTAATTTAGTCATTTATTTAGTTTATTATTTATTTATTTATTTATTTACTTATTTTTTTATTTATTTATTTACTTATTTTTTTATTTACTTATTATTTTCGAATTCTTTCAAGTTCATTTTCTTAGGTAAAATAATGCAAAATGTATTTTTATTTTCTACTATTATTGAATTAAAAAGTGATGTATCATGAATGTGGAATTTTTTTCCCCCTGAAGTGCAATACAGAAATATTTTTCAAAAAGAAAAAAAAATGATTCTAATGTAACGTGTATTAAAATTGAATATACAGTTCACTTGATGTAAATATTTAACGCACTCGATCATTTTAAATTAGGAAAAATTTTCATGCAACATTTAATTGAATTATACTCTTTCCGATCAAAGAGAACTTTTCATTTGGTTTCAAACATTGGAAATTATTTCCATATTTGTGAATATTGTTACAATCGTATGGCAAATTTTTTGTTTAATTAATTTTTCTTTTTAGTTTTACAATAATTTTGCTCTCAATTGGAAGAGAATATGAAGCTCACTCAATAGAGTATAATATAAATATTACACGGGACAACATTTAAAAAAATTTATAAATTGAGTCGAAAAAATATGTTGTTTTGAAAATTAAATAAAAGCAGAATCAATGGAAATGAAATTATTGGAAGTGAATTTAAAATAATGGATGACTAAAACTTTATTTACTACTGAACTGTCAAATATTACAAAACTTTTTCTGATACAAACGAATGTTATTTAATAATGAGAGCAAAATTTTTAACAGTTGGTTAAAATTTATAAATTACTGAAATTATTTTTACTACTGACAGTAAAATTACAATTTTAGATATTTATCTGACTATTAATGTCTTTAGCTACTTTTTCCTCACTTTTTAAAATAAAATTAGCAATTTTGAAAATAATAAAAAGTAAAAATTTTTAATTCAAATTTATTTTCATAAAAATAAAATATGAATTGGAATAAAAATCTCAAAAATCAAAATCCCAACTATCATTATAAATAAACAAATTCTTCTTCAAAATTCAATTATTTTCAAAAATTTTAATTCAATTCTTGTCAAAATTTCAATTATTTTTCAAAACTTTACTGATTTCAATAATTTATTAATTTTCAATATCTCTACTATTTTAATAAAACTACCAAAAAAAATTTTAGATAAAATAATTGAAGATGGAAATAATTTTGAAATAATAGAAAATAATTCTTTTATCTCTCGAACATCTTTAATTATTATAAAAAATGAAGAAATCGATCACTCCGAGTCTTCGACTCGGAGCAATCGATATCTTCATTTTTTAAAACAATATTTTCAAAATTGTTTAATTCCAGAAAGGTTTGAATTTGAAATTTTTGAAAATCCTAATTCCTATGGAAAAATATTAATAATTAAATATTTATTTAAAAAACAAGTTATTGATGTTTTTAAATAAGTTTGCAATTAAAGAACTTGGTAAATAAATGTAACAGAACATTTTTTTTTAAGTAAAATTTTTTCCTTTATTTTCTAAAAATTCCAAAATTTCTATTTTCAATTAAAATTTGCAACTGACAAATAGAATTTAAAAACATTTTTTTCCTTTATTTTTGAAAAACTTTGAATTTTATTAAAACTTTAATACAGTTGTGTAATTAAAAAATAGAAACGATTTAAATTGTGAATTCAAAACAGTAAACATTTTTACTATTTTAAATTTAGACAAAAAGTTTGTTATTCCATTGCTACTAAAGTTGTAATTCGAAAAATATGCCTGACTATAACAATTTTTACTACTTAAAATTCTTTTTACTAGCAATGAAAAAATTACAAACAAAATTAAAGTCTGATTAAAAAATCCTTTTACTACTGAAAATTTATTTACAAGCAAAATTAAAGTCTGACTAAAAATTTCTTTTACTACTGAAAATTTAATTACAAACAAAATTAAAGTCTGACTAAAAATTCCTTTTACTACTGAAAATTTATTTGCAAGCAAAATTAAAGTCTGACTAAAAATATCTTTTACTACTGAAAATTTAATTACAAACAAAATTAAAGTCTGACTAAAATTTCCTTTTACTACTGAAAATTTAATTTATACATAAAATAATGCAATATAAATTTGCCTTACTCTTTAAATTGGAATTCGTTGAAAAAATTTGTTAAAAATTAAGGTTGCAAATTAGTTGGGAAATAAATTTCACTAAAATTAATATTTCAGTTGTTAAGTTAAAATAAAATTTTTCTTTCTCAACTCTCTATCTCTCACACTCATCCCATAAAATAATCATATACACGAAAGATTACTGTTATTATTATTATTATCATTCTTTCCATGCGCGCACATTCGTAAAGTACATAGTTATCGTTTCAGTGAAACAAAAGTTTTTCCTTCCCCCTGCCTCCCCCTCTATAAACGAAATAACCATAGAAAATAGAAGAGAAAATCTCTCTGTAAATTGGTTTAAATACGAGATAGAGGAGAAGTTGAAACGAGGATTTTCCTTCAAAAAGAAACTTGAGAAAGGAAACAAGAGATCTTTCTCTCTCTCTTGCTTTCTTTCTTCTTTCTTTCTCTCTCTCTCTTTTTCTTGCTTTCTTCTCTCTTTCTTCTTTCTTTCTCTCTCTCTTTTTCTTGCTTTCTTCTCTCTTTCTTTCTTTCGTTTTCTTTTCTCTTTCTTTCATTCTCTCTCTGTCGCTTCTTATTCTCTTTCTTTCTCTCTCTCTTTTTCTTGCTTTCTTCTCTCTTTCTTTCTTTCGTTTTCTTTTCTCTTTCTTTCATTCTCTCTCTGTCGCTTCTTATTCTCTTTCTTTCTCTCTCTTCTTTTTCTTTCACTCTCTCTTTCTCTCTGTGTCGCTTCCTTTTCTCTTTCTTTCTTTCTCTCCCTTTTCTTTTTCTTTCACTCTCTTTTTCTCTCTGTCGCTTCCTTTTCTCTTTCTTTTTTTCTCTACCTTTTCTCTTTCTTTTACTCTCTCTTTCTCTCTGTCGCTTTCTTTTCTCTCCCTTTTCTCTTAAAATAAAGAAAGAGAAATAAAGAGAAGAGAGAGAGAGAGAAATACAAAGAGAGAAAATAAAAGGGAGACAGAAAAAATTAGCAAATGACAAGAAAACTACAAGCAAAGTGCGAATACGTCGATAAATGAGATTCTCTCTCTTTTCTTTTCATGCTCGGCATGAAAATGGATGTCGCTCTTGCAACATTGAGACGATGAACGCCGTGTTCCTCCCCCCTTCTCGTTTGCTACAGTAGGATGAGAGTGAGAGAGAGAGAGAGAGGGATGGGGGAGAGGCGAAGTGGAAAAAGAAGTTATTAATTTTTCGGGTCAGGAAATGTTGGGAATGGGGGAAAAGGTGGAAAACGCAGTAGTGGATAGAGTTGATGGAAACGCGGAAGATTGCAAAAGCCCGTGTGCGCGCCTAGGTGACTGGGGCGCGGGAGAGAAGGAGGAGAGAGAAAGAGAGACAGAGAGAGAGAGAGAGAGAGAGAGTTTTGTGGGGTTGTAGGTTGTACGCGAAAAGCGAGGTGCTGAGACTCTGCAAAGAGAATCTCACTCTCTCTCTCTCGTCCTCTCACTGATTTTCTCTCTTCTTCTTTTTTGTTCTCTCTTACTCTCACTGATTTTCTCTATCTCCTTCTTTTTTTTCTCTCTTACTCTCAATGATTTTCTCCCTCTCCTTCACTTTTGCTCTCACTGATTTTCTTTATGCATTGTTTCTCCAAAAAGAGAGGAAGAGAGAGAGAGAGAGAGAGAGAGCGATAGAAAAAGAGGGAGAAAGATCTTCAGAAAATATGAGAGGGAAAGAGAAAGAAGAAGGGTCAGAAGAAGAGAAGGAAAAAGTGAGAGAAATAGAGAGGGAAAAGGAAAATGAAGTGAGAGGAGTAGAGAAGGAAAAAATGACGGAAAAGAGAAAGAAGAAGTGAGAATAAAAGAGAAGGAAAAAAGGAGAGAGAGAGAAAGAGAGAGAGAAAGAGAGAGAGAAAGAGTGTAATAAAAGAGAGAAGAAGTATGTGAGAAATAGAGAGAAAAGCATGTGAGGAAGAAAGAGAAAAAGAGAATGAACAAGTGAAAGAGAGAAACAGAAACTGAGAAAGAGCGTGAGTTTATAAGAGTAAAGAGAGGAACGCACGAAGAGAGGAAAAGAGAAAGACAAACAGATACACATAGAGTGATGGACGGGTTAGATGAGAAGGGCACAGCAAAGGGGACGAGATGGGGCAAAGAGGGAGGAAAAGAGGAGCGAAGGGAAACTAGGGACGCGAGGAAAGAGAGACAGAGAAAGAGAGAGAGAGAGAGATTTTACCCGCGAAGTGATTCGTGACGCAGACTCGGACAATGTCGGTGTTTTTCGCGCATGTTCGGCCCCGCCTCTATGATGATTGGCCCCCTCAACCCACTAAACAAGAGTGGGAGAGGAGTTTGAAACCCGCGATCCGCGGCTCTCGTTGTGCTGGCGCTAGTTGTGTCAAGCTAGGCGATCGAGTAGGACGCTCTCTCAGTCGTTCCACCTCTCAAATTACACTTACCGCTCTCTGTCCTTTAAAAAAAAAAAAAATTATAAAAAATAAAATTTCAAAACAATCCCCCCCCAAAAAAAACATTAAAAAAAAATTTCAAAAATAATTTTTACCCTCTCGCGATATTCAACAAGAGAAAACAAAAATTTAATTAAAGAAAGAGTAATTTTTAATTTCGGGAGTAGATAATAAAAAAAAAAACACGCGGTACGCGTCTCTTACCAGAAAAAAAAGAAAAACCGGTCACGCGAGAGGACGAACCAAAGAAGAAAAGAATAAAACACAAGGAGACGTATATAAAGTAAAACAAAACAAAAAAAAAATCTCTTTCCAATCTGATCTTGTTTGGACCAAAAAACAATAGCTTTGTTTCCGCAAGCCGAACAACAAAAATCATCAAGAGAACAAGCTTTGCTTTTTCAACTCCAAAAGAGACGACCTTCTATAAATACATATATACACTCTCTCTTTCTCTCCTTCACCTGTGACGAGAGAAACAAAAAAAAAAAAAAAAGAACACCTATCATCATCATCGCCAAAAAAACGTCCTTCGGAACAAGAGTCCCTTTTTAAATCTCCCACCCCAACGAACGAAAAGAAAGTAAAAAAAAAGAAGAAGACGTGAAATATCCGACGCAACTCCCCCTTTAACCCTGTGCTCTAGCCCGGAAAAAAACAAAATTATTGCAATTTTGTTTTTCAACAAAAAAAAATAAAAAAAAAAAAACTGTGTCATCCTTGTCCCCCTCGTCCTTCGCTTGAAACAATCCTGTCGAAGGGGGTCCTTCGGGGAAAAAAAGGGAGGTAATCCAGAAAAACAAATCAAGCATCTCTCTCTAATAAAAAAAAAATTTTTTTTCACTCTCATTGTTGACAAGTCTGACTAAAGTTTATTTAGAAGATAAAAAAAAAAACCACGTGTAATATAAATTTTAACACTTTAGGATTTAAAGAATTTTTAAATGCAAATGAAAAAATTCAAGTGATCCAAGAGAATCGCGTCAAGACAATCAATCGTAGTGAGTTTGTACAGTAATAATTATTAAATTATTCAAATGCAATTTCAACCTATTTTCCGTGTTTAGTAGTAAATTTCGAATTTACCGAAAATATCGAGAATCAATCGAAACTATTGAGTTTAATCGAAACTATTTGGGTTTAATCCAAACTATTGAGAATTAATCGAGTATTCGGATTTTATCGAGAAAGAATCGAAACTATCGATAATTTATCGAAACTATCGTGATTTACTCGAAAGTATCGAGACAGTATCAAGACAGTATCGAGAAACAAAATAAAATTTTAAAATTTGAATTAAAATCGAAATTTGAATCTAAATATCGAGATTGGAATCAAAATAAAAAAACACTTTTCAACACTTTTCATGTGATCTCGTATTTGCCGAAGCTCTCACCCCTATTTATACAATAATTACTAAAAATAAATAAATATAAATAATAAATTTAAGAAAAGATTATATATTACTGACATTTATATATTGTACGAGTACTTTAAAAAAAACATACACACCAACACTGATTCATACATATCCGCACACGCGCATATATTTGTTAACCGGCGGGCATTGAAACATATGTGCGCGCGCGTGACAAATCTCAAAGCTCTGTCTTTGCCTCGAAAAACCTCGTGACAATCATTTTCAGCTAGCGGCTCTTTTAGCACTTTGTACTTTCTTGCCGAGTGATCGAGTCTATATATAAAGTATATATATTTCTATATGTAACACCATACGCACCCTTTTTTTAAAAGAAAAAAAGGCTCTCCCCCTCCCCTTGAAAAAAAAAAATCCTAGCACAAAACTTGCACTCAAGTCTCTCTATTTAGCAAAAAAAGAGTGAAAAAGAGAGAGAGAGAGAGAGAGACTTTTTACATTCCAATTCCAATATTTAATCCTACGTCGTTTCAATTAATACCAACTATTAAATAAAAATTTATAGTGAAAGAAGGTCAAAAATCCTTTCTTTAGTAATCTTGACTTTTTTCTTTTTTGAATCACACAAAAGGTGGTGTAGTTATTTTTAAGAGAGTGAGAGAGATACTTGCTTGTTCTCTGAATGAAAGATTTATATTTTCCCTCAAGGAAACGAAAATTTGATTTTTAAAAGGAAATATTATTATATAGAAAAAAAAGGGAAAAGAGCACAGAATAGGGAAAAGTTGTCGAGGACGTGATCAAAGAGAAAAAAAGGAGAGAAGAGGGAAAAGGTGAAAGTGTCAAGTATAATTTTTCACCGACAAGCTGTGGTGGTTTGGCGAGCAATTTTCAAATTTCGGCGGTCTGCAAATCTATTGGTCGCAAGGAGTTGCTGGAAATTTCACTCAAGGGAACTATAACGATAGTAATATCATTACCAACAATAGTAGCAATTGTTGTGTCAATAGTAACTGTACTAACAACTTTTGTTTCAATAGTAACTCTACTAACAACTGTTGTGTCAAAAGCAACTGTACTAACAACTGTTGTATCAATAGTAACCGTAATAAAAACTGTTGTATCAATAGCAACTGTACTAATAATTGCGGTGTTAATAGCAGCTGGACTAGCAACGATTATATCAATAGGGACAGTAACTCCAAATGCATCATCAATAGCAGCAAATGGTGTATCAGTAGTGGCAGTAACTGTTGTGTAAATAGTAACAGCTACTGTAGTAACAACTACAATAGTAGTGACTACAATAGTTGTAACTACAATCGTAGCGAGTACAATATTGTCAACTACAATAGCAGCGTTTGCAACAGTAGCAACTACAGCAGCATCAACTATAGTAGCAGCAATTACAACAGCTACAACAGTTACAACAGTTACAACAGCAGCAGTAGCAGCTACAACAGCAGTAACTACAGCAGCAGTAACTATAGCAGCAGCTACAACAGCAGCAATTACAATAGCAACAACAGTTACACTAACAGCAGCAGCTGCAACAACAACAGCAGCAACATCAGTGAAAGCAACAGTAACAACAGAAGTAATAGCGACAACAGAAGCAATAGCGACAACAGAAGCAATAGCGACAGTAGCAGCAGCAGCGACAAGAGTAACAGTAGCAAGAGCGACAACAGTAAAGACAAGAGGAGTTGCTGCGAGGCCAACGGATACAACAAGTTTGTTGAGGAAAAGGGAAAGGATTGTTTGCGTGCAATCGACTCACGAGCCGAGGACAATAGATTGACCTCATCAGGCGCCACGACGTATTTTCACTCGTACTCCTTCGTGCCGGGAGGTGCGGTGCCCCTGCCACCACCTCTACATCATTCAGCGGCCGCTGCTGCAGCCGCCGCCGCTGCCGCTGCTGCATCGGGCAATACTGCGCCGGGTTTTGTCAGTCAATTACAACAGCAGGCCTGTAATTTGGCTTGCACTTGCACTTGCACTTGCACGGCAAGTATTGTAGCTGCCGCCGCAGCGACACAGCCTCGGCTCGACTATTTGCAACAACATCATCATCATCATTTGCAGCAGCATTTACAACATCATCGACCTCTCGGCACTGCCACGGTTCTTCTTCAACCAGTTGATCGCATCAAAAACGCAATGGTATGATGACACAGTTTTCTTATTTTCTCCTTTCTTTTTGCTCCATTTCTTCTTCTACTTCTTCTTCTTCTTCTACTTTTTCTTCTACTTCTTCTTCTTCTTTTTTTCTTCTTCTTCTTCTTCTTCTTTTTTTCTTCTTCTTCTTCCACACTGAAGAAAAATTTATTTGATTCAAATAACCGATTAATTGACTATTATCAATTAAATGTTTACTTGAATCAAATAATATTTATTGGAGTCACACTGTAACTAAAAGGTTCTAAATAAGAGCCGATTTCCGGTATTGAAAATTAAAATAGAACCAAATAACGATTTAGTACCAAAAATTGGTATTAAATTAGTATCTTTCTTTTTACAGTGTCAATTAAATGGTATTTGAACCAATAATATCAGTATTTGAAGCAAATTTGAACTGAACCATCTTTAACCATCTTTTTTTTTTACTCAAATAAATATTATTTGATTCAATTAAATATTTAATTGATAATAGTCAATTAATCGGTTATTTGAATCAAATAAATTTTTTCTTCAGTGTACTTCTACAGGGTTTCTACAAGTCATAAAACACCTGGAAATCATGCAATTGTCATGGGATTTCATTTTGATTCATGGAAATCTTGTGGAATTTCTAATAGGATCGTGGAATTTTGTTTAGTTTTTGCTGTAAACCCTTCGCGCTTCTTTATTACTCAGGGTGGTCACAAGTTTCACTCTCTAAATTTGAATTAGTTGAAAATAAAAAATTTGATACCAAAAAGTCAGTCACTGATTCAAATAGTAATTTTAATAATGAAATAGTTGAAAATGACTAAATATTATTTGTTAAATTCACTTTTAGGTTATGTAAAAATCACTGAAACTTGTAATAACTAATTCAATTAGTGAAATTTGAATATTTTTTTAGTTATTTATTTACTAATATAGTTTTACTAATTGCTGAACCATGACTTCTTAAAAAATTTTAAGAATTTTAATATGAAATTTTCAACACTATTGTTTTCTCCCAAAATCCTAAAAATAATTCTAAAATGTTATTATTTTTGGAAATATGCCAATCGCTAGTATTTACAATTTTTGGGACTTTAAATAGCTGGTAGTTAAAATTACTGATAGTAAAAATAGCTGATAGTAAAAATAGCTGATAGTAAAAATAGCTTGTAGTAAAAATAGGCTGGTAATTAAAATATCTTGTGGTTGAAATCGCTGGTAGTTAAAAAAGTTGACAGTTAAAATCGCTGATAGTCAAAATTGCTGGTTGTTAAAATCTCTAGTGGTTAAAATTCCTGATCGTTTAAAACTCTAAGGTACTTCAAATTGCTTGTAGTTAAAATCAGTGGTAACAGTTAAAATTGCTGGTGGTTATAACATCTGAAGATTAAAATCACTGATAGTAATTGTTGGCAGTAAAAATTGCTGGCAAATAAAATCGTTTGTTATTCAAATCTTTGATTTTTGAAATTGCTGATAGTTTAAATAATTGGCAACTAAAATTGCTGAAAGATAAAATAATTATCAATTAAAATTGCTAATAGTTAAAATAATTAGCAATTAAATTTAAAATCGCTGATAGGTAAAATCATTGGTAATTAAAAATTTAAAATTGTTGATAGTTAATTGCTGGTAGTAAAAATCTCTAATATTGTCAAAAGCACAAATCAGAGTTTTTCTAAGGATATTAAATTGAGACAAAAAACGAATTAGAAGTGATAATTAATGGTTGATCTAATCATTGTAATTTGCAATGAATGGTAGTTGTAAAAAGAATTTCTTTCCTCTAATAATAATTATAAAAAATTAATTACGATTTACCTACTTTCCCAACGAATATTTATAAATGCTCATAAAAACTTTCATCCTAAAAAATCGAACATATTTCGTGATGGGAGAAAATAATTTAAGCAAATGAATCCTCAATTTCGTTGATATAAAATATTTGCATTGCATAATCAAGTAGTTTGTGGATTTCGGTAAATATTGTTTATTTTATCGAATGTATTTTCCATATATATATATATATATATATATTCGAAATTAATAATCGAAAGATTAATTACTAAATATTGTAATTTAGTAATAAATATGTATATTAATTTCATTTATTAAAACAGTAATGTGGATTTATAATGTAATTTAATGTTTTTTGGCATTTATGGTATTATTACTTTTTCCCTTTGGAAGTTAAACGTTAAACAGAATTATCAATTTTATTTACAACGTCGCTTAAGTTTAGAATAAAGGGTATATTATATTATTATTACTATTATTATTATTATTACTGTTATTATTAACATTACTTTGTGCTGGGAAAATACAAAGCAGCATTTCTGGTGTTTACAAAATGTGCCGGGGGCAATCCATCATGAAAGTACGGTACAAACATAACTCGTTATTTATTTAATAATTCTTGAAAATTAGATACTTTTCTCCCAAAACACTCAAAGGGAATTAACATATAATTTTCGTCTTTGTATTTTGTGTTATTAAAATTAAATATCTTAATTCTTTTATCAGATTTTTTTTATTTAGTTAGCAATTAGAAATGATAATTAGTTTCCCTTATTTTTAAAACTATAAGAGAAAATTATTGTCTTTTTCTTTTAAATAAATATTTTCTTAGTTCCAAATTTTATTTTTACTTTTTCTTCTTCTTCTCGGTAACATTTTTGATAGAAATTATTTATTATTTTCAAAAAATAAAATTTTTTTTCTAGCTTTTTTGTTTACATTTCGTTGCTTTTTTTATTTCTGTTTATTTTATCCAACTTCCATATATAAAATTAACGAATATTTTCTGTTTTGTGAAAATTTTTTAACTTGATAAAAATTTACTTTCAACTTTATTGAAAATAGTCTTCCCTCTTTCTCTCTTTCCAATTTATCACAATCCTTCTACATTCGAAGATAAGAAGAAAAACTCCCTTTATTCTCTAATGTAAAAATCTAGCAAGTTATGTTTCCCACAGGACTTTAAGTATTCTTAAAGAAAAGTTTGGTATTTGTCAATGTGTCACCATATCCGCGAAACTCTTGATTTACAGAAATTTCACATCAGCTTCAAATTTTATTTTTACTTTTTCGTTTTTATTCTCTTCAATTTCTACATACCCTCAGGAAAGAAATCTTTGTTTTTCATACATTCAAATGTTAAATATTATTTTTAGTGACTTTAAAATGATTTTAATTCTTTCCGTTTATTTTTAGAATCGCAATTGGTTTTTATTATAACATTATCATTACTTTCTAGAAGATTAGATTCTATTAAATTTGTTGAAATTAACTGCAAATAAATATATTAATATTATTATTATTATTACCATTAATTAATGGTAGTTATAGATTACAGCAATTATATTTTATGGTAGTTACAATTGTTGCTGGTAATTTTATCGATGGTATTTACCATGTTCGATAGTTAAGATTGCTTGTAAATTTAACTACCAACAGTTCAGATTGCTGGTAATTTTAATTACTAGTAGTTAAGATTGCTGGTAATTAAAATTATTAGTAGTTAAAATTGCTGGTAATTTTAATCACTAGTAGTTAAAATTGCTGGTAATATTAATTACTAGTAATTAAAATTGCTGTTACTTAGAATCGCTGGTAGTTAAAATCTCTAGTAGTTAAAATCTCTAGTAGTTAAAATCGCTGGTAGTTATAATTGCTGGTAGTTAAAATCTCTGGTGGTTAAAATCGTCGATAGTTAAAATAAAATTGCTAGTAGTTAAAATCGCTGATGGAGAAAATCGCTGATATGTAAAATTGTTAGTAGTTTCAATCGCTGGTAATTAAAATCGCTGATAATTACATAATCGCTAATAGTTAATCGCTAATAGTAATCGTTGGTAGTTAAAAATAATTATTAGTCACAATCGCTGAAAGTTAAACTCGCTAGTTTTCATAATTCTCATTAGTTAAAATCGCTGATTAGAAATCTTTCATCTTTCTTTTCTTTATGAAAACTTTAAAAAATATTCAATAGTGAAACTACGTTCATTTCTTGAATAAAAATATTTAGCATATTTTTGAATAGTTTAAAAATAAACATTTGAGATATTTCTCTCTCTCTCTCAAAAAAAAGAAAAAATTGTTCCTCTTTTTATATTTGTCGACAATAATACGGAAATCCCATTTGACCCCGACAGTCTTTGAATCTCTTATTTACAATCTTGATAAACCGGGTCATCGAGATCATATATACATATACTTTTAACAGTGAACGACTGTCCATCTACTTCTTTTTCATACTCTTGTTTCCGTTTTTTTTTTCTCTTTTTTTTCCTTTTTTTGTTCCCCTGGAGAGCCTATTAAATCGTTGAAGGAATATTATATATCGTTTTATCAACATCCCATAAAGAATTTATATATACGTGAAAAAATAACCAATCCACAAAAGCATCGCTGCATTTTGTGAACTCAATTATTGATCATCGCCCATTCTATTTGAAAAAAATAAAACTTTAAGCAAAAGTGTTTAAGGTTTTTTTTTTTATTTTTAGTTTCGTACATGATCCATCGAGATTTTTTTTTTTTTAATCAAATTTGTGTATTAAAAATAATTTACATTAAAATTGCTGGTATTTGTAATCGCTGAAAACATAAAATTATTTGTAGTGAGAAACATCGATAGCAAAAATTTTTCAGCAATGTTACCGAGTGCTAAAAAATAAAATTATTTGTCGTTACAATCGTTGATAGTTGAAATTTTCACTACTTATAATCGCTGGTAATTACAATTTCTGATAGTCCAAATTGTTAGTAATTTTAATAGCAGGTAACTAAAATCACTTGTATTTTTAATCACTGGTATTTACAATTTTCGACAGTTAAAATCGCTGGTAATTTTTTAACTACTAGTAGTTAAGATTGCTGGTAATTTTAATTACTAGTAGTTAAGATTGCTGGTAATTTTAATTACTAGTAGTTAAGATTGCTGGTAATTAAAATTATTAGTAGTTAGGATTGATGATAATTATAATTTCTAGTAGTTAAAGTTGCTGGTAATTTTATCGCTGGTATTTACCATGTTCGATAGTTAAGATTGCTGGTAATTAAAATTATTAGTAGTTAAAATTGCTGGTAATTTTACCGCTGGTAGTTACCATGTTCGATAGTTAAGATTGCTTGTAAATTTAACTACTAGTAGTTAAGATTGCTGGTAATTTTAATTACTAGTAGTTAAGATTGCTGGTAATTTTAATTACTAGCAGTTAATATTGCTGGTAATTATAATTACTAGTAGTTAAAATTGCTGGTAATTATAATTACTAGTAGTTAAAATTGCTGGTAATTTTAATTACTAGTAGTGTTAACTGTAGTTATTTTAACCGCTGGTATTTAAAATTATTTTCAATAAAAATCGCTGATAGTCATAATCGCTGTTAGTTACTATCGCTAGCAATAAAAAATTGCTGATAGTTATAATAAAATTATACAATAAATATTATATGAAATAATTTTTTTTAATGTTAATATGTCGTGTTAGAAATTAACATAAAAAATTGAGGAATTAAGTGAAATGGAAGTAAGGAGATAACTATTTCAGAATAGTAGATTTTTCTCACAACTGTAAAGGATGAATGTTGACACTTTGGTGTGAACTTGAGATTATTCGTGTTTGCGCGCGAGAAAGGAAGAGTGAGCACAGAGGTTGCACGTGCGAAAGGTGTAGTCTTACTATTGCCAGTTGTGTTCGCCTTGTTTTGGGGCCATTGCGGCTGTTTCACTTCGAATTAGTGCGAGGTTGGTGTGTTTGCGTCTGGTTTCACATTAGTCGGTTCCTTAAGTCCCTCTCGCATCCCCCTAGAGTGCAATACATTTTGAACATCTTCTCAAAACCCGCAAATTACACGCACCTCACTTTAATGAGAAATAATTGTTTCAACTATATAATATAGTGTTAGAGAAAAAAAAATTATTTATTTATTTCATGAAAATGTAATCAATTTTTATGTAAAAAGAATATTATTTTTATTCGCCGGTAATTACTGTTTAAAACTACCAGAAATTTTAACTGCCAGTAATTTTAACTACCAGTAATTTTAACTACCAGAAATTTTAACTACCAGTAATTTTAACTACCAGAAATTTTAACTAACAGTAATTTTATCTACAAATAATTTTAACTGATAGATTACTTAATTAGTAGAAATTGTAACTACCAGGAATTTTAGCTACCAATAATTTTAATTGAGAGATAATTTAATTAGTAGAAATTGTAACTACCAGAAATTTTAACAACCAGGAATTTCAGCTACTATCAATTGCAACTGATATCAATTTTAATTTACAGCAGTTATTGTAATTTCCGAGGTTCAAACCTCTGGTAGTTTTAATCGCTGATGGTTATAATCGATAATAATTAAAATTTCTGGTTGTTAAAATCGCTGGTAATTTTAATCGACAGTAGTTACAATTCTTAATAATCAAATTATCTGTTTGTTAAAATTATTGGTAGTTAAAACTACTAGTAGTTTTAATCGCTGGTAGTTACAATCGTTATTAATTAAAGTCGCTGATAGTTTAAATTCTTGGTAGCAAAAATTTTTGTAGTCACAATCGCTGATAGTATAAATTGCTGGTAGTTAAAACCGCTGATTGTTAAAAATATTGCTAGTAAAAATCTTTAGTGATTAATATCGCTGATAGTTAAAATTATTGGTAGTTAAAATTGCTAATAGTAAAAAATATTGAAAGTTATAATCGCTAATAGTCAAAATTATTAGTAGTTTCAATCGCTGATAGTCAAAAATATTGGTAGTTATAATCGCTAATATTCGAAATTATTAATAGTTATAATCGCTGACAGTTCAAAATACTGATAGTAAAAAATAATGATAGAAAAAATCTCAAAAATCTCTATTGATTAATATCGCTGATAGTTAAAACTATTGATAGTTAAAATTGCTAATAGTAAAAATATTGGTAATTATAATCGCTAATAGTCAAAATTATTAGTAGTTAGAATCGCTAATGGTAAAAATTATTAGTAGTTTTAATTGCCGGTAGTTAAAATTTCTAAAAATTAAAATCGCTAATAGTAAAAAATAATAGTTAAAAAAATATTGACTACAAATCGCTGATTTATGTTAAGTATTTAATTTTTTCTTTTTTTTTGTTCTTAGTGTCACAATAAAATGATTAAAAGCTCATCCTAGTGTCAAGTTTTGTTTTCGGAGGGGGAAGGTAAATTTCCGGAGAGTATTAAATTGAATGCGTAAAATGTGTTGTTTTCCTGATGTACATTTGAAATTCCTTGAGTGTTAATTCTACACTGTAGAAGATACATACAGATGTATATATGTATATGTATGTATATGTAGACAAACTGAAGGTTCCACAAAATGGGAAATGTGAATCAGTAAACCTTTGACTAGCCATAAACACTCTCGGCTCCTTTAACATAGAGATTTCTCTTGTTTCACTGCTTAATTACTTTGTAAACAGTACGTATAAACACCTGTCATATTGTGTAAAATTTCATCATCAAACTTAATGATAATAACTCTCGAGTTCAACTTATGTTTGTTAATTAGAATTTTATCTAACTTTCCCCTATGTTCATTATTTTATTTTTATTTATTTTTATTATTTATTTATTATCCATTATTATTTATTATTATTATTTATTATTATTATTATTATTATTATTATTATTATTATTATTTATTTCCATTATATTTTTTAGAATTTATTATTTTATTTTCATACAGTTTTCCTAAGGATATCAAATTAAGACAAAAAACGAATCGAAAATGTTGCTTCGCAACACTTTTGATTCGTTTTTTGTCTCAATTTGATATCCTTAAGAAAACTGTGATTCATTTCTTTTTTTTAAATAAGTTATTTTTTTAATTTTTGAATTACTTTATTATTTAACTTTTATTTACTTTATTCGTTTATTAATTTAAATCTCGAATTGCTGAACATCGTTAGTAGTTAAAATCGTTGATAGTTTAATCGCTGATATTTCAAGTCGCCGACAGTTTGAATCGCTGGTAGTTTTAATCTCTAACTATTTTTAATTTTTTGGTTCAAAAAATCACTGGTAATACTAATCGCTGATAATTTTAATCGCCAGAAGTTTTAATTGATGGTATTTATAATTTTTTGGAGTAACAGTCGCTGATAGTATAAATTGCTGATAGTATAAATTGCTGATAGTATAAATTGCTGGTAGTTTGAATTGCTGTTAGTTAAAATCGCTGATAGTTAAAATTCTTGATAGCAACAATTTTTGTAGTTACAGTCACTGATAGTATAAATTGCTGGTAGTTTGAATTGCTATTAGTTAAAATCACTGATAGTTAAAATTATTGCTAGTTAAAATAGCTTTATAGTAAAAATTATTTGTAGTCATCACTGACTGTTCAAAATATTGATAGTGAAATCGCTGATTGTAAAAAATATTGCTAGTAAAAATTGCTTGTAATTAAAATCAATTATAATTAAAGTTATTGATCGGTATAATTATAATCGCTGATAGTAAACATTCTTGATAGTAAATATCGTTGATAGTTAAAATCGATGATGGTTAAAATTATTAATAATAAAAATTGCTGATAGTTATAATCGCTGGGAGTTAAAATTATTGGTAGCAACAATTTTTGAAGTATCAGCGATTATTTAAAATCGCTGATAGTTAAAATTTCTGGTTTGTTTGAAATTGCTGGCAGTGTAAAATACTGAGAGTGAAAATCGCTGATAGTTGAAAAGATAATAAAACTTGCTGGTAGTTAAAAATGCTGATAGTTAAGAATATAGATAGTAAAAATTGCTGATAGTTAAAAATATTGATAGTAAAAAATTGCTGATAGTTGAAAATATTAATAATAAAAATTGCCGGTGGTTAAAAATGCTGATAGTTAAGAATATTGATAGTAAAAATCGCTGATAGTTAAAAATATTGATAGTAAAAATTGCTGATAGTTGAAAATAATAATAAAAATTGACGGTGGTTAAAAATGCTGATAGTTAAGAATATTGATAGTAAAAATCGCTGATAGTTAAAAATATTGATAGTAAAAATTGCTGATAGTTGAAAATATTAATAATAAAAATTGCCGGTGGTTAAAAATGCTGATAGTTAAGAATATTGATAGTAAAAATCGCTGATAGTTAAAAATATTGATAGTAAAAATAGGTGGTGAAAATAGGTGATTTAAAATTATTAGTAGAGTATAGAAAATTTTTAGTAGTTACTATAGTTGTTGCTGATAGTTTTTACATTGCTATTTAAGGAAAAAATTATAACAAGAAAAATATTCCATTCTTTATTCTTATTTATTTTCATGTTCACTTTTTTTTTAATAATTGCATTTAAATGTTGTAAAATTATTGTAAGGAGAAAAAGTATTTATAGTGTGTGAATTAAAATCGACTTTGAGGTGAATATAATGTTCAACAGTTTCTTTTTTACTGAGATTTTTGTGCGATATTTTCTGCATTTCTGACTTCTCATTTAACGAGGAAACACGCGGACCATAGAGTACTGCTCGTAACTGGTAGAAGAAGAAGAAGAAAAAGAAGAAGTAGGAGAAGAAGAACAAGTTGGATGATACGAAGTCGAAAGCTATGAAGTTTCCTGTTAGAAATTCTGTTTCAAGTTTTATGATTGCTTGATCGTCCTGATTCTTTTTTGCTGGTGCGAAGAGAAGAATCGTGAAAATGGAGATTTTTTACGATGCGTCATCGAAATATTTTTCTCTATAAATAAATATTCAGTGTATTTTTTTTCCGCGTAGCTTAGAAATTTAATGATTAGTATAGTGAGTTTTTTTTTAAATTTCTATTTTTATCTGTACATAATATACATTACATCGTTATACTTTTTTTTCACCATTCTTTTATTTTCATTCTCATCAAATTCTTGGCAAGTAATCGCGATTATATGCAAACTCTTCTCATCTCTCTTCAACTTGTGCGCGCGCTCAAACGCCAACAATTTTCACCATCGCCTCGCGTCTCGTAAAGCAAGATAGATGGATTTCACGAAAAAGAATTTTTCCATAGTATGCGCGAGGAATTTGGAAAATCTCTTCAATTTTATTCTTATCCGACGCACTTGAAGTTTATTAATTTATCGCGCGAGGAAAAAGGTCGATAAATTTATTTCGAGGGAATGAAAATATATTTTAGGTAAATGGGAGGGAAAAAATTTTTCTTTTTATTTTTTTTTTAATGAGGAAAATTTAATAGTTGTTTGGGAAGATTTTTTTAATTTAAAATTGCTGTTAATTTTGAGCATTAGTTTTTTCAATCACTGAAAAAAATACATGACAATTTTTTTTTTAAATTCAATTTTGAAATTAAACGAAAAGTCCAAAAGTAAAAAATAAAAATATAGAAATGTGTTAAAAAGAAGAAGAAAAAAGGATGAAAAAAGAAGAAATGAATCGTGGAATTCAGGAGGCTTTCTGTATTCGGATTTCAACCGCGTCGGGGAATCGATAGCCAGACAACTCTCGACTCGAGACCATTCACGTTTCACGAGCTGGGGGATCCGCAATGGAAAAAGATGTTCGGCAACCTTTTCAACGACAACTTACTAGCTTCCTCTTTTCTCTTTCTTGGACTTTTCTCAACATGTACACACAAACACACACCCCCGCAAAAGCTCAATCGTTTAATCCAAAGTGTTCAGGAGTGACCGAATATCTCTTAGTTCCCTCACAGCATACCTCGAATATTTTCAATTGTATTCCAATTCAAAGACGATAGCAAATGCAATACAAATATATGAAACTTATACCAGTAACAGTCAAGATTCAACATTATTTATTAAACGATATTGACTCTTTTTTTCCCCTTTCTATTTTTACTCCCCAGACAATACAATGTTGCTGAAATTACTCGACTGTCAGTTTCAATTTCTATTCTTGGAATGCACTTATTAGAATAAGAGAAAAAAGTAGATCAGATGAACAATGTTTCGTAAATTTATTCCATTCGATATGAGGGATAAAATTAGAATCTTTTTTTTTAACTTACTTTCTCTTTGTTTGAAATCAGTGATTTTAAATATGATTTAAAATCAGCAAATACAAGTACCAAAGATTTTAACTAACTATATTTATAACGATTATTATTTCCTGCTTTTTGAAACTATCAGCGATTTTTGTTCTATATTTTAAACCATTTTCCATTTTTAGTGAACAATGGAATATTTTTGCAATAAAAAGGGAGGAAATATTTATTTTCAAGTTGATCAATAAAGATGAAAATTATTTAAAAAAAAAATATATAAAGTGATATAATGAAAAAAGTGCGAGGGTTTGTCTCGAATCGAGATTTGCTTACAGCTTTCGCTCGAGAGGGCCCCCACTGAATATTTCCTTTCTTTGCATTCTCTCACATGTACATAACTGCACGCCAGCTACATTTCAGTTCTGGTGCCTCGAGGCACGTCTCTCTCTACAATACTGCATTACGATCTCTCAGCCTCTTCTTCTCCTCTCGCAAATTTACCTCATTTATTCTCTCTGTCCCGCTCACCTATATTCGCCCACTCTCATTTCGCTTTAGTCCCGCGTCTTTTGCCTCCATTCTCAATCTTCAAGATTTCTCTCTCTCTCTCTCTCTCTCTCTCCCTCTTTCTCACATTCACTCTCTGAAGAAGTTACGATTTTAAAACCATACCGGTGACAAATTTTTTTTCCTTCTTTCTTTTCACAATGAGACAGTCAATAATAATTTTCATTGAAAAAAAAAAACTGTTTTTTTACTGGTCCAGAAATTTTAAGTGTCTGCAATTTTAGTTACTGTTGATTTAAAAAAAAATTTAACTACAAATAATTGTTGATACTATAATGATTTTAATTACCAGCGATTAAACAAATCAAAAAATTTTACTACCAAGGATTTAAATTATCAGCGATTGAAATTACCAGCAATTTTCAATGTCCAAAATTGTAAATACCAGCGATTAAAATTTCTAGCGGTTTTTCACTACCAGATATTGTATGAAAAATAATTAAAATTTTGCGATAAGTTTTATTATTTCTGAAAATAATTGAATTATTGAGAAGAAACTTATAAAAAAAATTTCTAGATATTTTAATTCCTGTGAAATCCATAAGATTCTTTTTTAAATATTATATTTAAACGTTATTGATTTGAATATAAAACAGATAATATTGAGTCTTGGCATTTCTATTTTCGGATTTTAAAATTGAAGTGTGCTAATTGAAATTTCTAAGGAAATGAGACACGGAAATGAAGTGTAATAGCCGAACAGAAGTTAATTGAACAACAAACGTCCATTTTGGTTAAGGTGGCAGAAAGAGGAAAAGGGGGTCATTTCCGACTAATGATAATTTCAAGTCGGCGTCACGTGCCGGTAATATAAATCACCGGGCTTCTAACTCTCCCTCGGAATTGCCTAATATGTCGGCTACTTCCCCTTTCTCAAGACAAAACTTACACTAATTCACCACTCTCTCTATATATTTAAAAAATGCAGAAAAAAGGAATTTAAAAGAAAAAACCACTTTACCATCTTCAGTATTTTAATTTTACAATTTTTGCTATTTTTTTATTTTAAACTTTAAACGTAACTATTATTTTTTATTTACAATTACAATCACAATTGCAATTACAAGTGCAATTGCAATTACAATTTGAAATTACAATTGCAATTACAATTACAACTATATAATTATACAATGGTATGTAGATTACCTATAAGTTAAAGTCGTTAGACAGCAATTTTTATCACCAGCAATTGTAACTTATTACAATTGCTAGCGATAAAATTGCTGTCAATAAAAATCGCTAGTAGTTAAAATACCTGTCAGTAAAAATTTTTTGGTAGTTAAAATCGCTAAGCAAGCTAAGCAAGCTAAGCAATCGCCAGCAATAGAAATTGCTAGTAGTTAAAATCCCTGGTAATCAAAATTTTTTGGAATTAAAATTGCAGATAGTTAAAATCGCTGCGTTAATTGCAATTGTCAGCAATACAAATCGCTAAAAGTTATAATCCCTGTTAATTGGAATCGCCAGCAATAGAAATCGCTAAAAGTTATAATCACTGGTAGTAATAATAACCAGTAATAAAAATTGCTTGTAGTTAAAATAACTTGCAGTTAAAAACTCTGTAGATAAGAATTACTAGTATTTAAAAATTGCTAGCAAGCAAAATTTCTATTTTTGGTAGTAAACATTTTTGAAAATAAAAATCGCTGGTTGTTATAATCGATCTCAATAAAAATCGATAGTAGTTAAAATCCCTGTTAATTAAAATTACTGGTTATTAAAATCACTATAGTTTGTAATACTTATATTACTTTAACTTTATAGTTGCAATACTTGTCAGCAATAATTGCTGGTAATTATAAAACGCTGTTGACGATAATCACTGGTACTTTAAATCGTTCTCCATTTCAATTGCTGGTAATTTTAATTGCTGATAGTGCATTTTGTTGTAATTCCTCACAGAAAGACTATTTTCTGTTTTTTTTCTCTTTTACTCTTATTTCTCAACATTATTGTAGCTTTCAGTTTATTTTCCTTTTTTTTTGCTATTTTATCATAGTGATGAATACACGCACCTTTTGTTTTTATATACACACATTTCACGTGGTTGATGGTTTGAGGAAGAAGTCTTTTCGAGTCAAGGACAATGTTGAATGCTGAGACGATGGTCCTGATGTTCATTTCACACTCTACTTTTGCTCCCTGAAGAAGGCTTCATATTCTACCTCTTCTATTTTATCCTCGAATGTTATCATTCTTTTTTTCGTTTTGCAAAATCATTTCATCCATTTTGTTGCCTTTTTTCCACACACACACACATAAAATTTTCTATGAGTCCCGCATGAATGTTGCCTTAGATTTTTATGGATTTGTTAGAATTTTTATATTTCTGAGGTTAGAGGATCAGCGAATGTTTGAAAATTTTATTTTGTTTAAATATTATTATTTCTTTTTTATTATTTCAATATTTTTATTATATTATTTATTCTAATTAACAGGCGCTATAATTGCTGTTAGTTAAAATTATTAGTAGCAACGATCGCTGGTGCTGACCACCAGCGATTGTTGCTACCAATAATTTTAACTAACAGCAATTACTAGTCATTACAATCGCTGGTTATTGCTGGTAATTTTAATCGCTGGTAGTTACAATATCTGGTAGTTAAAATTGCTGGTAATTTTAATCGCTGGTAGTTACAATCTCTGGTAATTAAAATTGCTGGTAATTTCAATCGCTGGTAGTTAAAATTGCTGGTAATTTTAATCGCTGATAGTTACAATCTCTGGTAATTAAAATTGCTGGTAATTTTAATCGCTGGTAGTTACAATCTCTGGTAATTAAAATTGCTGGTAATTTCAATCGCTGGCAGTTACAATCTCTGGTAATTTTAATCGCTGATAGTTACAATCTCTGGTAATTAAAATTGCTGGTAATTTCAATCGCTGGTAGTTACAATCTCTGGTAATTAAAATTGCTGGTAATTTCAATCGCTGGTAGTTAAAATTGCTGGTAATTTTAATCGCTGATAGTTACAATCTCTGGTAATTAAAATTGCTGGTAATTTTAATCGCTGGTAGTTACAATCTCTGGTAATTAAAATTGCTGGTAATTTCAATCGCTGGTAGTTACAATCTCTGGTAATTTTAATCGCTGGTAGTTACAATCTCTGGTAATTAAAATTGCTGGTAATTTCAATCGCTGGTAGTTAAAATTGCTGGTAATTTTAATCGCTGATTAAAATGTTAAATATATTCATTAGTATAATTAAGATCGTTGATTAAAATGTTAAATATTTATTAGTAATTAAACTCGCTGATTAAAATATTAACTCATTAAATAATATAATCAATATTTCCTTTCTCTCTCGATTTTTATTTTTCTCTAATTTTTTTTCTTTTTTTTGCTGAAACCAAAGTGTAACTTTATTTATTTGACGTCACAGTAGTTCAGGTTTTGAATCCCAGTCTGGAAGTACGTGGCGGTAGGCACGTATCTAATTACATAATGATGTTAGTTAGGAGTCGAATAACCGAGGGTTCACCTTTAACTTCGCCATGTTCTCTGCCTTTATCTTTAGCTCCTATTTTCTCTCATTCTCTTTCATTTTCTCATTCTCGTCTTTCTGAGTTTGTTTCTCTCTTATTCCGACACACGTGTTCTCGTCACAATTAAGGGAAGGAGAGAGAGAGAGAGAGAGAGAGAGAAAGAGAGAGGAGAATCAGGTGATGAAACGGGGAAAAGTTATCGTATATTTACCAACAGTGTTGCAAAAGCCGTAAAAGCAAATCAACGAGACGGATTCATTTCGCGAAATGAAAATTCAGAGTTTAAGCTCCATTTCATTGAGGCAATATTAAGTTAGTTTAGTGTTAAATAGTAAGCATGATTGGCTGTTATAGAATGTCATTTTAGATTAAAATAATAACAACCCATATGGTTCTGCTTTAAACTTTACTGTAAATTTGGTGGGAAATGTATTTAATATTGTTTTGAATTTTGTTCACAAAAAAAGAAAATATTTGATTTCTTTTTATTCAAATTCATTTGCTTCTTTTCATAAAGAAATATGTATTAATACAGAAGAAATGATAATAATAATTAATTAATAAATGGATTTATTTTATTTGTTAATTAATTTACTACCATTTATTATTATTATAATTATAAAATTATCAATAAATATTTTTTTCGTCTGTGTGATTTTTGATTAAAATAATAAACTTGTATTTTTCTTTCTGTTTCAGGTGAGTTGATTGATCATCTCTTGAAATTCTTTGCTGATCGGTAAGCAAGTGATTAATTTATCGTTTAATAAAAATTATTTTTAAAAACTTTTTCAATATTGAAAATATTTTCAAACAAAAAAAAAAAAAAAATTGAAAATCGAGAACAAAGATGTGTAGGAGGTACGATTTATCTATTGGAAACAAGAACGTAAAGTACATTTGGAAGCTTTTGTACGACAACTGTTTTTCAAGATTGCTTTTTCTTGGAAAATCTTATTGGTGTCACGAGGACCCTTGACACTCCCCATGTTACTCCGTGCGGAACCTCGCTGAAAAGTGATTTTCAGGTGTCGCGAGTTAACTCCTCTCTCTCTCTCCCTCACTCACTCACTCACTTTTAAACGTATTTCTTTCCTCGGTAAATCGGCAAATAAATTACATTCAAATGTATTTGCAAAGAAAGTTTCCTTTTTCTGAAAAGAAAAAAAAATGAAACAAGAAAATATTTACAACAAAAAAGAAGAATATTTATAAATAAGGGAAATTTTGTAATAAAAGGGGAATTATTTACAGAAAAGGAAAAATATTTTTAAAGAAGGAAAATTTTAGCAAATATTATCAAAGTACACTTGAAAATTAATTATAAATTTTATTATATTACTATAACCCTGCTTCCACAAAAAAAAAGAAATAAGGGTGGATTTTACTAGTCCTTTTAGATGAACAAAAAAATATTGCTAGCATGGAACTAAGAGAAGCGGCCCCCCACCATGCGGGCATTTCTCCCCTCTCTTTGACTCCCCACCCAACGAATAAACCTTGTTTTTTACAATGTGGATTTAATTAGAAATCTTAATGAACTTAGTTGTTTAAAAAAATTTAATAATTCAATTATATTTAAAAATTTAATAATTCAATTATGTTCGAAAATTTTTTTAAATTCTCCTAAACATTTAAATTATTTTTATAAATATTAAAATTCTTCTCCAAAATTCAATTATTTTCAAAACTCTTAATAAAATTAAAATTCTTGGCAAAATTTCAATCATTTTCCAAAAATTATCCACAATTCAATGATTTTCAACATCTACTATTTAAATAAAATTTTCCAAAAGAATTCAATTATTCAAAAAAAAAAATTTAATAGAATTCTACTCAAATGTTGAATTATTTTCACAAATAATAAAATTTATTGCAGAATTTCAATTATTTTTAATACAATTTTAATCAAATTTCTCGAAAAACGTCATTATTCTTGAAAATTTAATTAAAAGTCGTTGAAAGAATTAAATTATTGAAAAATTTGTTCATAAAATTCTTTCCAGAAATTCAATTATGTTCAAAAGTAAAAAAAAATTTTGAATTATCTTTATAAATATCAAAAATTCTTCTTTAAAAAATCAATTATTTTGAAAAATTTTAATAAAATTCCTGACAAAATTTTATTTTCAAAATTTTTCATCAATAGAATTATTTTTAATATCTACTATTTAATTTTAATCAAATTCTACGCAAACATTTAATTATATTTTCATAAATAATACAAATTTAACAGGAATTCAATATTATTTACAAATTTTTTATAAATTTCTTCACAATAATTCAACTATTTTTATAAATAATAAAATTCTTTTTAGGAATTTAATTATTTTCATTTTTATAAATAATAAAACTCATCGCAGAAGTTCAATTATTTTTAATATACAATTTTCATCAAACTTCTCGAAAAACGTAATTATTCTTGAAAATTTCATTAAAAGTCGTTGAAAGAATTCAATTATTTAAAAATTTGTTGATAAAATTCTTTACAGAAATTCAATTTTAAGAAAATTCAATTATTCAACAAATTTTTTTATTTTTGTATTTGAATTATTGAATTCTCGTAGAATTTTCTAATAAAAATTGATTTAAAAATGAATTTTAGTTAAAATTTTAGATAATAATTGAATATTAAAAGAATTATGGAGTGAATTTTTTGAAATAATTAAATTTTGAAAAGGATTCAAATTAAAATCTTTGAAAATTTGAATTTTTCATGCATTTTAACTAGCAATTCAGTGGAATTAATTTTTTTGAGAAAGTTTAATTGCGGATTTTTTTTGAAATTATTTAAAAAAAACTTTTTCAAAAATTAGTCACAATAATTTGTTTGGAACAATATTATTAAAAATAATCGATTTAACGAAGAATTTTAGTTAACTCTAAAAGAAAATAATTGAATTTTGAAATAGTTACAAATATTTGCAATTTTTAGAAATAATTTATATTTAGAGAAGGTTTCAAATTCAAAACTTTGAATTTTTTTTTAATTATCCACTCTCTAAATCTGAATGCAGTGAAAATTTCACTGTTTTAGATTTAGTGTGAATTGTGCAAAATTTTTAAATTATTTCAAATTTTTTATTCATATTACGTTTATTAAATTATTCTTAAAAATGTTATTAAAATTCGTCAAAAGAATTTAATTATCTAAAAATTTATTAATAAAATTTTGTATGAGAATTCAAGTTTAAAAAGCGTTCAATTATTCAATTTAATAATTAACTAAATAAATAAATAAATTAAAAATGTAATTAATTAATTAATTTAATTAAATTAATTAAAAATTATAAATTTAATATTCAATTTTGTTTTTAAATAATTGAGTTCTCGTATAGAATTTTTTAGTAAAAATTCATTTTAAAATGAATTTTATTTAAAATGTTCGATATAATAAGTTTAATTTAATAAAAATTACGTTTAATTTAATTATTAAACATATTCAATTATTAAACATCTTTATGTTTAATTCAAACATATTTTAACTAATAATAATTCTGCGGACTAAAAAATTTAATTAAAAAATGAAAAAATCATTTTTTTCTCAGTGGCAGAATTACAAAAAAATAACGCACATTAAGAGAGAAAGAGAGTTGGAATCGGGTGTAAAAAAAATGTGATCTATCCATTTTCGAGAAAATGAAGAGAAATAGATTTTTACCGAACTGTCGGCAAAAATGTTTGATAAAAGTTTGTTTCAGTTAATTGGCGTTTTATTAATGATTATTTCATAACGAGTGCGAGCAACGTTGTTACTGGAGAGATGGATGGTTGTATGTATGTGAGTGTGTGTGTGTGTGGATTTGCGCTGATCATGCTGTGACTAGATGAAACGATATTCATGTAGCATTGTACGCTTATGTGAATGTAACGAGAGTGTATGTACGTAGAAATACGTCGGGGTTTTGGTGCGCGAGATGCGGTACGTTAATGACAGGAAACCGGCAATATGAACTTGACGGGTTAGTCCACGCTCCGCGTTATATTCCTCTACACCCACAGTAACGTAACGATTGACCACAAAACCCTTCCTCCACCCCCCTTACTCTCCGACAGACAAACACACACAAAAACACTTTTTTCTTTTTTAATAAACTTTTCTTTAATTTAATAAAAAGGAAAATTTACTCATTTTTCGAAAAATGATTTTTCTATTTTTCCTTTTGTCTGTGAATTTTTTTTCTATTAATTAATTAATTTCCATGTATGATTTTTTTTTTGTAATAATTAATTTCTCTATTAATTAATTTCCATGTATTATTTTTTCTGCATTTATTAATTTCTAGATATTATTTTTTCTGTTTTAATTAATTAATTCCTTTTATCAATTTTTACTATATTTTTCTGCTTTAATTAATTAATTCCTTTTAACAAATTAAAATAAATAATAACCGAATCGTAATAACTATAAATAATAACATAATAAAAGAGTAAAAAAATATTAAATATTAAAAGTAGAGAAAAAATAAGGAATTTCTTTTACAGAAATAGAAAAATGAAACTAAATTAAAAATTAAAAAAAAAATTTATTAAAAAATAGAAAAGAAATTCAATTGAAATTAAAAATTAATTTTCCATTAGTTTCGTTTTTTTTCGAAAATTCTGTACATTTTATCAAGAGCAAAAAATAAAATTCTCAATAATAATAATTGAGGTTTGTAAGTAAAGAAATCGATTCTCGTTGACCACTTTCATGGATTTCACGAAGAAGAAAATAGTTTCTTTCCTTCTCTTTTTTTTGCGAAAGATCTTTTCAAATCACTCGAAAGGATTTCAAAGTCTTAGGAATTATATTCTCATATCAGAATTTCATATTTTTGTTATTGTTTCATCATTTTTTCCTACCGCACTTTGTTCAAAATTTATTAATTTACAAAAATTAGATAAAATTATTATTTAATAAAAATTCTTTCAAATGTTTTTATTTCAAAGAAAATTTATTTTTATTTATTTTTATTTATTTTAAAATTTTTTGCGCAAAAGTTGTTCGCAAGTATGAATAATTTTTACTTCTACTACAATCAACTATATACTAAATTACTAAATTGAATGAACAGAAGAAATTTTTTTCCGGCTTAAAAGCGACATAACTGAATTTTTTAAAGTTACATTACTGAAATTGTTTCGCTTTTTTGAAATTCTTTTTCAAAAAATTTTTTTCATTCACGAATTGAAACTTTTAATGTTTTAAAGTGCGGAAAACTTGTTCACACTCTACTTGAAGTATTTTTTAAATTCAACAAAGAAATTCAATTATTTTAAAAACTTTTGCTACAATTTATTTATTACAATTTAAATATTATGTTCAATACATTTTTAATTAAATTTCTTCAAAAAATTGAATTATTTTCCTAAATAATGAAATTCTTTGTAAAAATAAAATTTTTTTCAAAATAATTTTCATAAAATTCTTCGTAGAAATTTAATTAATTTCAAAAATTTGTCAAAATTTAATTATTTTCAATGTTTACTATTTCAATAAAATTTTACCAAAGAATTCAATTATTTAAAAATATATTTTAATAAAATTCGTCTCAGGAATTCAATTATTTTTAAAAAATATTTTAATTCTTCGCAGAAATCCAATTATGTTCTAAAAATTTACAAAAATTCTTGTCAAAATTTCAATTATCTATATAAAAAATAAAATTCTCTCCGAAATTCAATTATTTTCAAAAATTATAATAAAATTCTTAGCTGAATTTCAATTACTTTTAATACAATTTTTATCGAATTTCTCAACAAATGAAATACATTTTTTTTAATAGAATTCAATTATTTAAAAAAATTAGTAAAAATCTTCAAAACAATTTAATTATTTTCGTAACAAATAAAATTCTTCTAAGCAATTCAATTATATAAGAAATTTTAATAAAACTCTTCCCTTCCCAAAAATTCATTTCTCTTCAAAAATAAACATTTTCACAAGGAATTCAATTATTTAAAAAAAATTTTTTTAATTCTTTATCAGATTTCAATTATTTTTCATTTTTTAATGAAATTTCTTGATAGAATTTAATTATTTTAAAAAAAGTTTTAAAAGAAATATAATAAAATTCTTTTTAGGAATTCAAGTATTTTCAGAAAAAATAAAATTCATTGCAGAATTTCAATTATTTTTAATACAATTTTAATCGAATTCCCCGAAAAATGTAATTATTCCTAAAAATTTTATTAAAATTCTTGAAGAGAATTAAATTATTTAAAGATTTTGTTGGTAAAATTCTTTACATGAAAATTCAATTTTAAGAAACATTTAATTATTTAATAAAATATTTATTTTTATAGTTAGATATAATTGAAGAAGTTACAGTAACAAAGTAGCAAGTTTTAATTATTATAAGTTACTGAATTTCAAATTTTTGAAAATTTTAATTTCTATATGAAAAAATAATAATGATTAAATATTTATTTAAAAATGAAGTTATTGATATTTTCGAATAATTTTCTTATTAAAAATCTGGAAATATTCTGGAAAATCTGGAAAAGTCAGGGAATTTGAAAAGAGCAATAGCGTGGTAACCTTGTGTAAATATAAAAATTTTTGGAATAATCAAATTAAGAGAATAAAAATATCGTCGTTCGAAACTTTAGGAACGTGGGAAATTAAAAAGAATTAGATAACTCTGAAATTTTGTAGAAGAGATAATATTTTGACAAAATAGTAAACAAAAAATCACTAGGTAATATTAATAAAATTTCCTTTATTTCACAAAATACATTTTTCAATTTTGAATATATTTCTGATTGAAAATTGAGACAGAAAATTGAAAGCTGATCTTTTCTTCAATATTTACTTTGTAATTTGTTTTTTTCCCCTGTTTTTTTGTTTTGTAAGTGATTTTTCCGTATATAGAAGAAAATATCTTTTGGAAAATAGAAAAGCAAGAAAAGGGGAGTGGGGGAAGAAGCAAGAAACATGAATAAATAAAGTAATGCGACATTTTCCAAAGAGTAACCAACTCAAAAGAAGACAGCATTTCACTACTACTACTACTACTACTACTACTACTAGTTGGTAGAAACGAATTTGCGATCTTTCAGATTAAAGTAATTCATTCGTCCTTTTCATCTTTTATCCGTAACCGCTTATCCGCATTCGAAGAGATTCCAACATGGGGCAGATCGTTAAATATTCTTCAGAGTATATAGAGTATTTGTTGCTTTTGAGTTATATCGTTGAGAATATAACAAACTTGCTTCTTCTTCTTCGTCTTCTTCTTTTTTTTTTTCTTATTCGGATACAGGATGGAACCTTCCGCTTTAAAAAGCACGTAGAGATAAAATCCCAAAGGTAAAACTTCAAAAGACCTGAAAATCTTAGACGGCAATCTTTAATGTAAATTTTCGAAAAATCTTTCTTAAATCCATTTGATCTGATTTTTTGGACCGAAAATTTTTGTATCTTCTAAATGGATATAATTGTTTAATAGAAATTTTATTTTGATTCGTTTTAGTAATTAATTTTCGTAATATTAATTATGTTGCTGGCATTTAATTATTATTTTTGTTTATTTCACATTTTTCCTATTTTCTATTTTTTTATATTATTTTTTGAACTGTTTTATTTCCTTTTCATTTCTTTTTTTTTATATTTTGTTTCAGTTTCTTTGCTTATTTATTCTTTTTGATTTTTGTTTCTTTTTTTATTCATTTTTTTTTCTTTGTTTAAATTTTCTTTTCGTTTTTTGTACATTTTTTTTATTTTCTTTTTACGGGCGTTGCTTAATCAATGCTTTTTATACATAATGCAATATTATTATAAAATTTATTTTAATAAAACTAATATAAAAATATTTAAAAAAGAAACAAAAAAAGAATAAAGAGAAAAAATAAATAATAATTTAATAATAATAATAATAATAATAATAATAATAATAATATAAAATAAAAAAATATTATTTCAATACCTACTAATTTTAATTTTTGTAATTTACCATTTTAACGTTAAATAAAAATTTATTATTTAAAAAAATATAATAAAAATCCTTATATAAATATAATAAAAATCCTCTCTGGATTTTTTCAAACTATAGAGTCCGAACTTAAAAAGAGAAACAAAAGAGAGAAAAAAGAAGAAAATAATAAAAATAACAATGCAATGAGAAAAATTGTTTTTTGCATTATTAATAAAATGTCTCATGTGGGAGGTAAAATTTATTTATATATTTCCCTTTTTTTTAGGGAAGGGTGAAAATTTTGTATGGTGTATTCTTTTTTTTTGGGGAAAAATTACATTCACTAATGGTGTGTATTTTATGTTGAGCATAGTGCATATAGTGGTCGTATATACATTGTGCATGGATCCATTAATTCGTCAATGAGTTATAACCATGGGCTATTATGTGTTCCTTCATGTGGAATCCTCATTTTATTACTTTGCTGTAAAATATATATATATACCTATATACACTTCGAAACAAACACATACATACTTGATGAGTAAATTGTTTAACTTTCATTTCCTATTGAAAATTTTTACTACCATTTTTTTTTTCCTAGTTACACGTTTTGTTAATTAAAATAAAACAGAATTAACTTATATCATTTAATTAAATTTAAAAAAATTTTAAAAATGAAAATAATTTTTGTAAATATTTTATAACAGTAATAATACAATAAATTATTTTCGTCAATTAAATTTTATTAATTAATTTAATTAATTAATTTTTAATTTTTTTTTAAATTTTTAATTAATTTATTAAATTAAATTAAATTAAATTTTATTAAATAATAAATTAATTTTATTTAATTATTTATAATAAAATTACAAGTTTTATTTAAATTAAAACATTATTTGATTTAAAAAGTAATTTAGTATAAAATAGAGAATATTATAATTAGTTTCGAAATTAATATTTCTTAATGTAAACAAGTCAGTCATGTCCTTTAGTATTGTTTGAAAACTTGTTTATCTATTTTCCTTTCATCCTTTTATCTTTCCTTTCTTAAACATGTTCAAACTTGCAAATTTTAGAGAAAGAAAATTTTTCTCAATTTATTCTTTTTTCCTTTTCATTCTAATTTTATTAAATTATTTATTTCATTTTCAGTTCAACATTATTTTTTAATTAAGTTTATTTTTATTTTTGGTAATTATTTCCATTTAAATACAATTTTGAATGAAATTTGAGAATAAGTATTTTATCTTCTTATCTAGTTTCGAAATTACTATTAATTTTCTTATTTAGTTGAATATATTTTTATTGGAAAAATTATTTAAAATTAAAATTAGTTAAAAACGAGGTTAAAAATAAAAAATTAGTAGAAATGAATATTAGTCGAGAAAATTAAAATTAGGAGGAAATTAAAATTAAAATCAGTAAAAAAATCTAATCGAAACGAGTAGAAAATTATTATCGAAATTAATAAAAATTTAAAATCAAAATTAGTTGAAAATTAAAATTATTTTAGTAGAGAATAAAAATTAAAAATCGTAGAAATTTAAATCAAAATTAGGAAAAATTTAAGTTAAAATTATAGTTTAGAAAGAAAATTAGTCATACGCGCTCAGTTCATTGACCTCGCCCGCAAGGAAAACACGTGAACATTAAAACTCAGTGCTTTTACTAAATTAATTATTTTCGAAATTTTATTTTCTAAATAATATTTTCAAGTGAATCAAGTGTCTTTTAAAAAAACTAACAATATTTAATTTATTTTCTGCATTAATTCTCTTACACAGGCAAAACTATTTTTTATTATTTAAATTTTACTTCCATTTAGTCGTTAAATTTTAGTTAATGTTTGTTTATTATTTACTTATTTTTTATAAACATTTTTGTTAATTCAGGTAAAATTTTTTTTATTTGTTTAAGATTTGTTTTATTCTTTTATTGTTTACTCTTTTTTTTAAATTTACTTAAATTGATATTTATTGTTTATTTTTGCATAAGAAAAAAAAATTTTCCATTAAAATCGAACGCTAAAATTCCTTTTTGAAATTTATATCCAAATGATGAAAGATAATAAAAAAAAGAGAAAAATTTCGCAAAGCCTATAAATTAATTTACAAGATTTAACTTTTTCGCGCGCGCGCGCGCACGCGGCTTCTAATTAACAAAATCATTAGCATTTTTCCTTTAGGTGCTGATTTTATTGATAAGCGCGCGGCTACCTATGATCCAACTCTCTCTCTTTTTTTTTTTTCTCTCCCTTTCCCGCGAGTGCACAGTTAAGGAACTTAAAATATTCCAAGAATAATTTCGTAGTGTTTTTTCGTAATAAAAAACAAGTGTCTGTATTGGTAACAGTGTTTGTGTGTAGTAGTGTCTGTGTGAAGAGAAAAGACCTTGAGACACAATGAAGGACGTGAGGAGCATGAGGAGGAGGAGAGTCTTCTTTCGCCCTCGGGTGTGCCACATACGCACTGCACTTTTTTATGACCTTGCAAAGGGAAAGGAAGGGCACACTTACAGGTACAACATTTATATGCACACGTATACATACACAAAAATTTACTCTTATTATTATTATATATATATATATATATATATATATATATATATATATATATATATATATATATGAATGGTGTGATTCTTTCAATCTTTTTCAACGATCATTGCAATTTATTCTATATTCTTTTTTTTTTCTTTATTCTTGCCAATTTTTCACACCTTAATAATTATTATATAAAACATTACGTAATTTTTATAAAACATATTATATAATTTATAACAAGTATTATGTACCTATTACATTATTATTATTATTTAATATTATTATTTAATAAATAATACTTTTTATCCTTTTTTTAATTTTATTTAATTTCTATTTATTTTATTCTATACTTTGAAAAAATTCTATTCTTTTTTATTATAATAATACGAATTTTATTAGTACAATACGAATACCTAACTTTTCCAGTTTAAAAAACGTAATTTTTACAGGTTTTTAATACGAAAATTATTCGAAAATATCAACAACTTCATATTTAAATAAATATTTAATAATTATTAATTTTTTATATAGAAATTAAAATTTTAAAAAATTTCAAATTCAATAACTTATAATAATTAAAACTTATTACGATTATTCATTTCTAGAATTTTCAACTAAAATTCTTCTTTACGTCAATTTTTTAAAAATAATTTTTGATAAAGTTCTTTGAGAATTTTCAAATTTTATTTTTACAATTTAATTTTATGAAATTTCGATTAAATGTTTCTTAAAATTGAATTTTCAAATAAAGAATTTTATTAATAAAATTTTTAAATAATTTAATTCTCTTGGCAAATATAATAAAATTTTTAAGAATAATTTCATTTGTTGAGAAAGTTGATGGAAATTGTATTAAAAATAATTGAAATTCTGCGATGAATTTTATTATAATTTTTCAAAATAATTAAATTTCGGAGAGGAATATTAATTTTTTATACAGATAATTGAAATTTTGACGAGAATTTTTGTAAATTTTTGAACATAATTGGATTTTTGGGAAGAATTAAAATACTTTTTGAAAATAATTGAATTCCTGAGACGAAATTTATTAAAATATCTTTTTAAATAATTGGATTCTTTTGTGAAATTTTATTGAAATACTAGAAATTAAAAATAATTGAATTTTGACAAATTTTTGAAATTAATTAAATTTCTACGAAGAATTTTATGAAAATTACTTTGAAAAAAATTTTATATTGTTACAAAGAATTTCATTATTTATGAAAGGAATTCAATTTTTTGAAGAAATTTAATTAAAAATGTATTGAAAATAATACTGGAATTATAATGAATAAATTGTAGCAAATGTTTTTAAAATAATTAAATTTCTTTGCTGAATTTTAATAAAATTTTTAAGAATAATTACATTTTTTGAGGAATTTTATTAAAATTGAATTAAAAATTAAAAATAATTGAAAGTCTGCGATGAGTTTTATTATGAATTTATGAAAATTATTGAAACCCTGTAAAAAATGTTATTATTTATGAAAATCATTGAATAATATTTTGAAATTAAAATTTTGTTAAAAATCTTTAAAAACAGGCGAAATTCCAGAAATTTTTTTAAATATTAAATTAATAAATTTCTTTGGGTTTTGTT
Organism: Leptopilina syphax; assembly: GCA_032872505.1. Taxonomy (NCBI): domain Eukaryota; kingdom Metazoa; phylum Arthropoda; class Insecta; order Hymenoptera; family Figitidae; genus Leptopilina; species Leptopilina syphax. The sequence continues at coordinate 3,446,305 of CM065476.1, read as the reverse complement.
ATTTAATTTAATTTATATTAAAAATTTTATTTCTATATAAGAATAAATTTTTTTTTTCATTCATTTGAACATAAATCGAATCACAAAGGAAAAGAGAGGCTTGCATTGCATAAAAAGAAATCAGTCGTGACACAAAAGGCGAGAAAAAAAAAAAAAGTTTTCAAAAAAGGTCGATAGTGCCCTCCTTATAGATGTGTGAGTGTGTATATATGTATGTGCAAGTTTTTGTCTCAGTAAATGCAGAACTCGTTTAGAAGGACGTCTGGCCGCAGATTTTCGATGATTACAGAGCGACAGTATATTTTATTCGCATTGTGCATTTTACTGTAACAATAATGTGTAACTTGCATTTTACGAAAGGGAATTTTTTATTTAATCACAGTCTCCCACTTTTTTTTCTCTTTCAATTATTTATTTCCGCATATATTTTTTAATTAATGTCTTTTATAACTGTTTGTTATTAATTTATTTTTTTTCATTTTTTTTTTCATTTCACATCTCTCTCAACAATAATTATTTTAATTCATTATTTCACTGAGAAAAGTTACTTTTTAATTTTTTTTCCTTCGAAAAAAATTTCTTTATTGTGTTATTTTTAAACTGTTTATTTTATTGTTTGTTTTATTATTCATTTTATTGTTTATTTTAATATTTATTTTATTATTTTCATAAAAAATTTATTATTTATACGTTTATTTGTTTACATTTACAAATTATAAACATTTTAGTTCCTAATAATTCAAAATTTTTCGCTTTTAGAATAAGAGCGTTGAAAAAAGGAGGAAAAGGGAAAGAAAAAAAAGGAAAATTTTTTTCCCCATTTGTTGCTCTCTTTCTCCTTCTCTCTCTCTCTCTTTTACTATACGGGGCCTTTCAATTTGAATTATTTTCAACCTTTGACACGAGAGGCACTTTACTTTTTAGTTGATTCACGCACATAGATATAGAGACACAGACACATGCACGACACAACATACCATCCCTCTTGTGACATTTCTTTTCACAATATTATTACTTCCTGATTCTCTGCTTTTGTCAAAAGACACTCGCCTGATATCCGTCGTCTTGATCCTTGTGTGTTACTTATTCACAAGCGCAAGGCACCCCCTTTGTTATTATACTTTCCCGATCAAAAATGACATGTGCGTGTCTAATAACATTCCATGAATTCACCATAAACTTTTATGTAAATAACAAATTTAATGGAGGCAAACATTCCCTTGGGCAAATTGAATATAAATAATTATTATTTAGCATTAAAAGTGAAAAAAGAAAATTTTCATTTCAGTTTTTTTTTTATTAATTATTATTATTATTTTTTTTATTGATTATTTTATTAATTAATTTTAAATTAATTTCCAACCAGAAATTATTAAATTATTCAAATTACAAAATTTGTTTTATACTTTTTCGAAATACTATAAACTATCTACAATTACAAAATTTACTTCGTAATAATTTTCGTAAATACTTTCAATTACTCAAATTAATCTAATTACCATTACTGAATTATGGAATTAATTTAGTTAATACAGATTTTCCAAAATTAATTTCAATCAAACGAAAAAAGAAAATCAAACAAAAGTGATAGATTTTCTTTTTCTGTAAAATGAAAAATAAAGAGCCAGAAGAAAAAATATTGGAAAATTCAATCACTAAATGTGGAGAAATCCCTTTTTCTATTTAGTATCAAGTTCGAGAAAAGGGAAAAAGGAGAGACTGCGATTATGAGACTCGTACATTTTTACTCCCGACACTCATTTAATTTCACCTTTCAGCTGTACTTTCTATTCTTTACCTTCTTATTACCATCGTAACCGTAATGAAACTTGATCAGATTGCTTTTGTATTTGCTTCGATTCTTAAAGAAGATTACATTCCTATTTGCATTTCAGAATACGAATAATATTCTATTACACAAACACACACACACACAAAATAGGGAGGAAAAAAGATTTCAATTATCAGAAAATGTGTACAATACATTTTATTCAAATGAAACTTTTTGATGTATTTTCTGCAGACTTTGAATTTACACAATTTTTTTTTTACAATTTTGTAATTGGAGAAATAAAAATAAAAATTGTCAACTAAATTTTTTCATATTGAGAAAAATAAATAATTGCTAAAATTAATAAGACGATGAATAATTATTACAATAATAATTGCAATTAACTATTAATTATTAATTAATTTATTATTAATTATTAATTAATTTATTATTAATTATTATTATTAAAAAAATTATTATTATTAATCTCCTTTTAATTTTGTAAAACATACTAGAAAATTGTTAATTGTTAAAAAAATTTTATTAAGAAGTAGGAAATATACCCATTGATTACTGAACAAAAAATCCAATTCAATAAATTCAGATCGGAAAGTTAAAGAAAAAAAGTCCAAAGTACAAAAAAATCCAAAATAAAAATGTCCAAAGTCAAAAAATCAAAAATAAATAAAAACGTTTAAAATAAATAATGAAACAATGTGAAAAAGCCACGTTTTTACTTTTACGCTATAAAATGGAAATTATTTTCAAGTTTCAACAGTTTTTAAAAAATTCTTTACAAAAAATTCTTTTTAAAAAATTCAATTATTTTCAAAAATAAAAAAATTCTTCACAAAATTTTAATTATTTTCGCATAAATAACAAAATTTCTAGAAGAATGTCAATTATTTTTATTTTATAAAATTTTTAAAACAATTATTCCAAGAAATACAATTATTTTCAACAATTTTGATAAAATTCTTTACAAAAATTCAATTATTTTAAAACATAAAAAAAATTGTTCACAATAATTCAATTATTTTCATAAATAAAACAATTTCTAGAAGAATTTAAATTATTTTAGAAAATTTTTAAAACAATTATTCCAAGAAATACAATTATTTTCAACAATTTTGATAAAATTCTTCACAAAAATTCAATTATTTTGAAACATAAAAAAATTCTTTACAAAATTTCAATTATTTTTATAAATAAAAAAAATTTCTTAAAATTTAATTCTTATGAAGAATTTTATTAACAAATTTTTAAATAATTGAATTCTTTTGACGAATTTTGATAAAATTTTTTTTGAATAGTTACATTTTCCAAGGAATTTGATTAAAATTGTATTAAAAATAATGGAAATTCTGCGATAAGTTATATTATTTCCGAAAATAATTGAATTATTGCAAAAATAAAAATTTCGTAAATAATATTGAATTTCTGTGAAATTTTTATTATTTACGAAAATAATTAAATATTCTGGTACAATTTTATTAAAATTGTTTTTAAATAATTAATTTGTTTTGGGTAATTTTATTATAATAGTAGATATTGAAAATCATTGAAATGAGGAAAATTTTTGAAAAAAATTGAAATTTTTGACAAGAATTTTATTAAAATTTTTGAATATAATTGAATTTTGAAGAATTTTTTTTATTTATAAAGATAATAATTGAGATTTTTTTTTTGTAAATTTTGAACATAATTGAATTTTGTGATAAGAATTTTATTACTTTTGAAAATAATTGAATTTCTGCAATTATTTGTAACTTCTTCAAAATTAAATTTTTTTAGTGTTTTTAACTAAAATTCTATTAATCAATTCAAAAATCTAAGTTTAGTAAAAAAAAAAAAAAAAATAAAAGATAAAAATAAAATAAAAGATATGAAAAAAAATTGAAAATTGAAACGATATAATTATGTGAAGAAGAGTCTCGTAAAAAAAAGTTTACAAGTTAAAAAAAAGTGAAAAAAATATTATATAAAATTATAAACAACAATAATGAAAATAGTTACAAATAAAAAATAGTTGAAGTAAAATTGCAATTACAATTACAATAATTATCAATAATATTATAAATTTATAATACAAAATAATTAAAATAAAGAACAATAATTTAAAATTTTGTAGAAAATATTTTCTCCCCTCAACAGAGAAGGAGGGGGGGGGGGTTGGAGAAATTCCATTATAAATTCTCTTTTATTTATCTGTCTCACTGTAAATTATAATTTACAAAACTGGAAAGATTCAAATGTTACTCTGAGAAAGCTTATTATCAAAAGTTAAATTTTCCTTTTCTCTAATAAAGTAAAACTCTCTCTCTCTCCCCTTTAATAAAGTTCAACGAAACTTTACATAAATCTGCATAAGTAAAACCGAAATTTTACTTAAAATTCACTTTCTCTATAGTAGTAAACGCGCAATGTTGTAATTTTCTTTCACCAACAGAGGATCTCATTCAAAATCATTAGCATCCAAATGAGCATGGTGAAATTCACAAAATTTCCTAATAAGAACATACTTATGAAAATTTTCTTCCCCTCGAAAGAGAAAAGGTATATAATATACATACACATCAACAACTTGAAAATTTTCCCAGACACAAATTTTCAAACTGTGCTTACAACAACATTATTTTTATCGAGGCAAGTTTTTTTTTATTATTAAATCCGTTGTTAGTAACAATTATTTTTATTTATTTACTATTTAGTAATTTTCATTTGTTTTTCTCTTTTTTGTTTAGTTTCCTTCAATTTTGATTATTATTTATTATTTTTTAATTTTTATTATTTTCCGTTTATTTTTTAATTTTTATTATTTTCCGTTTATTTTTTAATTTTGATTATTGTTTATTACTTGTAATGATTGCAACTATTGTTGATTGTAACTACTAGCGATTATAACAGTTTAATATTGTTGTCAATTATTGCACACTACCACGAGTTGTAACAGGCTTTCTCTTTAATTAGCATTGATAGTAATTATCATTAATTCTAACTCGGAATATTTGTAACTATTGATAATTGTAACTATTGTTTTAAATTACGGTCGTTTAAAATTATTACTAAATTCTTTGAGCATTGCCACAATCTCTATTATGTTTATATTAATTATATTAATTAATATAATTAATTATATTAATTTATATTAATTAATTTTAATTTTTTATTATTACTATTAATATTATTCCTATTTTTTCATTTGTTTATTTCAATCTTACACGGTTTTGAAAGAAACCGTTTTGTACCTGAATATATTTTTATTTTCAATTTTATTTTATTTATAATTCTAATGAATATCAGTATAATTATTTCAAATACTATTTTTATTTTAATTAAAATTAAATTATTTATTTAATTTTTTTTTAAATTAATATTTATTTAATTTATACATTTTTCCATTAAATATCAGATTGGCAAAGTATAAAGAAAAATAAATAAATATATATATATAGTAATTATGAATTCTCTCTGTGAAAACCGAGGGGGAAAAAAAAGATGGGAATTGGAAGGAAAGAAAAATAGAAATGAAATGAAATGCAACTGGATTGAAAATAGCACTTGATCAAAAACACGAGAGAGAATACAAGGAAATGAAAAATGTTCTTTGGTGAGGTGGAAAAAAAGGAAACAGTAGAGAAAAAGTGGTAGAGGAAATAAGGGAAATAGAGCAATTATGAACTCTGTGATTGTCAAATTAAGAGTTCGAGCACAGAGAGGGGAAGAGGGGGGGGGGGGGGAGAAAAAATAAAGGGAGAGAGAGAGAAAAAGTGGGGAATAAAAGGAGAAATAGAAAAATAGAGAGGGAAATAAAGCGAGAAATAGAGAAGGAGAGACAAAGAGAGAAATAGAAAAAAAGGGAGAGAAATGGAGAAAGAAATTCAAAGAGAAAAAAAGGGACAAAGAGAGAGAAGGAGAAATAGAGGTAAAATTATAGAAAAAGAGAGAAATAGAAAGAGAGATAAATAGAGAACTGAAGAAAAATAGAGAAGTAGAAAAGGAGAAATAAATAGAGAAAGAAAAAAAATAGAGAAAGAGAGAAAAATAGAGAAAGGGAAAAGTATAAAAAAAAGAAGTAAAAAAGGAGAAATAAATAGAGAAAGAAAAAAATAGAAAAAGAGAGAAAAATAGAGAAAGGGAAAAAAATAGAGAAAGTGAAAAGTATAGAAAGAGAAATAGAAAAGGAGAAATAAATATAGAAAGGGATAAAAGTATAGAAAGAGAAATAGTAAAAGGGAGATAAATAGAGAAGAAGAAAAATAGAAAAAGGGAAAAGTATAGAAAGAAAGAAATAGAAATGAAGAAGAAGAAAAATAGAGAAATTCATGGTTGCCACAGAGCCTGGAAATCCTGAAAAACCTGGAAAACGTATGGAAATTAGAAAAGGGTATGGAAAACCTGTAATTTTCATAAATAATTACATTTTTTACAGGGATTCAATTATTTTTATAAATTCATAATAAAACTCATCGCAGACTTTCAATTTTTTTAAATTTTTAATAAAATCTTAATGGAATTCCTCAAAATATGTAATTGTTCATAAAAATTTTATTTAAATTCAGCAAAGAAATTCAATTAATTAAAAAACTTTTGCTACAATTTATTTATTACAATTTGAATATTATATTCAATACATTTTTAATTAAATTTCTTCAAAAAATTTAATTATTTTCATAAATAATGAAATTCTTTGTAAGAATAAAATTTTTTTCAAAATAATTTTCATAAAATTCTTCGTAGAAATTTAATTAATTTCAAAAATTTGTCAAAATTCAATTATTTTCAATGTCTACTGTTTCAATAAAAATTTCACAAAATAATTCAATTAATTAAAAAGATATTTTAATAAATTTCGTCTCAGGAATTCAATTATTTTCAAAAAGTATTTTAATTCTTCCCAGAAATTCAATTATGTTCCAAAAATTTACAAAAATTCTTGTCAAAATTATAATTTTCTATATAAAAATAAAATTTCTCTCCGAAATTCAATTATTTTCAAAAATTATAATAAAATTCTTGACAGAATTTCAATTATTTAATTTATTTTTAATACAATTTCCATCGAATTTCTCAACAAATGAAATTATTCTTAAAAATTTTATTAAAATTTGTCAAGAGAATTAAATTATTTAAAAATTTTGTTGATAAAATGCTTTATATGAAAATTCAATTTTAAGAAACATTTATTTAAAATTTTATAAAATTAAATTGTAAAAAAATAATTTGAAAATTCTTAAAGAACTTTTTGAAAAATTATTTTTAAAAAATTGACGTAAAGAAGAATTGTAGTTGAAATTTCTAGAAATGAATAATCGTAATGATAAAAATAGTTTTTGAAGAAGTTACAGTAAGAAAGTAGCAAGTTGTAATTATTATTAGTTATTGAATTTGAAATTTTTGAAAATTTTAATTTCTGTATGAAAAAATAATGATTAAATATTTATTTAAAAATGAAGTTATTGATATTTTCCAATAATTTTCGTATTAAAAACCTGGAAATATTCTGGAAAACCTGGAAAAGTCAGAGAATTTGAAAAGAGCAAAACCGCGGTATCCCTGAGAAAGGGAAAAGTATAGAAAGAGAGAAATAGGAAAATAGAAGAAGAAAAATAGAGAAAGGGAAAAGTATAGAAAGAAAGAAATAGAGAAAAAGAATAGAGAAAGGGAAAAGTATAGAAAGAGAGAAATAGAAAAATAGAAGAAGAAAAATAGAGAAAGGGAAAGTATAGAAAGAAAGAAATAGAAATAGAGAAAAAGAATAGAAAAAGGGAAAATTATAGAAAGAGAGAAATGGAAAAAGAGAAGAAGAAAAATAGAGAAAGGGAAAAATATGGAAAGAGAAATAGAAAAAGAGAGATAAATAGAAAAGGAGAAAAATATAGAAAGGAAGAAATAGAATTAGAGAAGAAGAAAAGAGAAAGGGAAAATTATTGAAAGATAGAAATAGAAAAAGAGAAGAAGAAAAATAGAGAAAGGGAATAATATGGAAAGAGAAATAGAAAAGAGAGATAAATAGAGAAGGAGAAAAATATAGAAGGGAAGAAATAGAAATAGAGAAGAAGAAAAATTGAGAAAGGGAAAAGTACAGAAAGAGAGAAATAGAAAAAGAGAAGAAGAAAAATAGAGAAAGGGAAAAGTATAGAAAGAGAGAAATAGAAAAAAAGATAAATGAAGAAAGGGAAAAGTATAGAAAGAGAAAAATAGAAAAAGAGATAGAGAAAGAGAAAAAAAGAAGAAAGAGTGTGTAAAAATGCAAAGAACCGAAACACAAAAGAGACTAGAAAATGACAAGAGAGAGAGAGAGAGAGAAAAAAAAGAAGGGAAAAAATGAATAAAAAGAGGGTTAGTGAGAGGGTGGACAAAAGAGGGCAAAGGGTGAGAGAAGGAGAGAAAGAGAGAGAGAGGAAGAGAGAATCAAGTACGTGACGAGAGGCAATGCAACGAGTCGATGGTTACGGTGGGGTGAGCTCTCTTAAGCGTCTCATGGCGCGTCGTGCATTCCTTAGCTCCCAAGGTTGGGGTCAAGGCACACCTAAGTATCCATTGCGAGTCGTCCAACTTGACTGCTTGGCTTTTCAAGTCCTCTCTCTCCCTCTTTCTCTTTGGCAAGTCAACTCTCAATAAACTTTGTCTTCTTGTTTCGTTTCCAGGGAAATTCAAACAACTAATGAGACCGCAACTGTCAATGTCGTTTCACCCCCCCCCTCCCTTTGCTTTTCAACTCTAATATCCTTCGATCATGGCTATTTTCCTAATGGCCTCTTCAAATAGCCATATATCAGGAGAAGTGTAATATTCTCTGAATGAATCTCTATAATATTACGTCTTGATGTCGCCATTTCTCTTACGGCATTTGTTTTTTAGGACCTTTATTCCCTTCTTTTTATGGTCTAACCACATTGGGAGAATTTTAAATTTTTTTCATTGTGTCTCTATCGTTTTCTTCTCTTTTTGTGTATTTTTTTGTCTTTCATCTCCCTCTTGTTTTATTTCTTTTTTTTCCCTGTTACTCTATCTCTCCTTTCGTTCTCTGTATCTCTGGAGATGATGAGAATCCCTTACATGGCAGTATTTAGCATAAAACCGCTTTTGAAAACGGAAAAACGTGTAATTTTTGTAGCATTTTTTTTCTGTTGGTATTTCTTGTCTTTGGAAACTATTTTGTTTGGTATTTTACCACTAGTGGTGGTATGTACCATTGCTGTCACTAGTAGTGCTATTATTACTGTCTGTACTAGTAATATTATTACTGTCTGTACTAGTACTATTATTACTGTCTGTACTAGTAATATTATTACTGTCTGTACTAGTAATATTATTACTGTCACTAGTGGTACTATTATTGCTGTCACTAGTAGTACTATTATTATTGTAACTAGTAGTACTATTATTACTGTCTGTACTAGTAATATTATTACTGTCTGTACTAGTAATATTATTACTGCCACTAGTAGTACTATTATTGCTGTCACTAGTAGTACTATTATTATTGTAACTAGTAGTACTATTATTGTTGTCACTAGTAGTACTATTATTGCTGTCACTAGTAGTAATATTATTACTGTCACTAGTAGTAAATACCATTATTTTATAATTCTTAATTTAATAACTGGTAATATTTTCCAAAGTTCAGAATTTAATAAAAATATAAAATTCAATGGGGAAAAAATGAGAGAATATTTAATAAGAAGAATATTCATGGTGAAAACTGAAAATAGTGCTAGTTGGAAATAATGGTATTTTAATCTACTACCACCGCAGTACGTTGAATTTCAAAGGAATGACAGTTTTAACAGCAAGCAGTTAAATTACACACTTATCTAAAACTTCATTTAGCCTTTCATATCTAATAGTTTAAAAAAAGAAAAAAATCCTTTTTCACCAACTGTGAATAAGCTTTAAAGTGAAAACTAGTAAAATGTATAATCATTTCTTGAAAGGAATTCTCTTGGTGTTTAAGAGAGAGAGAGAGAGAGAAAAAGACAAAAAAAAGTTGCTGCAGATTCCCGCCTGACCACTCGACCTGCTCTCTTTCTCTCTCTCTCTCTCTCTGAACGTCCTCGGTTTTACTCTCTTCTCTCATATCTTCCTCTCTTTCCCTCTTCTTTTTCTCGTTAGCCACCAATCCGGAATGACCGCGTGACCCGTTTTACCACTTGGTTCTTACTCTCTCTCTCTCTCTCTCTCTCTTTCCCTCATCATTTGCACTCTAGGAAATATTTCTTGTATTTTTTTCTTCTTTGTAAATTAAAAATGATTTTAGTGATAAATTATCATTATTTGCAATTTACATAACAATCTTTCGAATAGTGTGTGGTAATAAATGGTATTTTACGCTAGGGGAAAAAAGTTCTTTGCTTTTTATTTTGTTCTACATAATATTCTTTATTTTCCAACTTTTCTTTTTTATTATTTACATTATTTTGATAAATTATTTCAATTACAATTATTACTCTTATATAATATTATTTTTCTAAAATTATATTATTTTTATATTATTACAATGAAAAATAGTTCATTTGACTCAAATAAACTATTATTTTATGCTTGAATTAAAGAAATTTTTTAGGGTAAAATTATCAATTTTAAAAATAATAGAATTTAAAAATTTGCAATTTACCTTCTTGTTCAAAACACTAAAAAAATTTCAATTTTGGAAAAATTACAAATAATTGCAGAAATTCAATTATTTTCAATAGTGATAAAATTCTTCTCATAAAATTCAATTATCTTTCAAATTTAAAAAAAAAATTCTTGTCAAAATCCCAATTATCTTTATAAATAACAAAATTCTTCCCCAAAGTTCAATTATTTTCAAATCAATTTCAAATTTTTAAAAATAAGTACCTACGCAAACATTTAATTATTTTCATAAATAATAAAAATTTCTCAGGAATTTAATTATTTACAAATTTTTTATAAAATTGTAATAATTTAATTATTCTTATAAATAATAAATTTTTTTCAATTATTTTCATAAAAAATAATTAAAAAATTGTAGATAATAATAATTGATTTGAAATGATGAAAATAATTTTGGAAAAAGTTACTGTAATAATATTCTTATAATATAAAACAATGATTTTATCACTCGGTCATCTTTAATTATTATAAGTTATTAAATTTAAAAAGATTTGAATTTGAATGTTTTGAAAAATTTTAATTCCTACGGAAAATAATATTTAAATATTTATTTTAAAAAAATGTCTATTTATGCATTTAATTATTAATTAAATTTAATTAAAAAATTCTATTGATCCATTTTATAAATAAAGAGTGTTTTTTTCCGCTTTCAATTTTATCTCTACTTCTAATCGAAATTTCGAAGAAAAAGAGATATATTTTCAATTCGATGGTTTCTCGAAGTCCTTGAAAGTCCCTTTTTTCCTTCTCTCTATTATTTTTGTTTTCTGGATATTGTTTTTTTCTTCTTCTCTCTTTCTTTTTTTCTTTTTTTTTTTTTTTTGTTTGCTTCAGAGTCGTAAAGAAGCTTTCCAAGTCCAATTACTGTCATCTAGGTCTCTCGTTCATGTCGAATATAACGAGAGGAGGGAAAAAAAAGGAATGAAAGAAAAGAAAGAAGGGAAAGAAAGTGAAGAAGAACATTTATCAGGGTTTCTTTAAGGGGAAGAAGGAAGGAAAAGAATATAAGGCGCGCGTATTCTCTTTTGCTAAAATTACACTTTGATTCAAGTCTTCCAGTTACGATGCCTCGTCGATTCAACAGGTTGCCAGCCCGCTAGTCGAAGCTATACGAGGTGAATCCTCCCGTTTCTTCTTGTCACTTCGGCCTACTCCGAAGTCATCCCTCGTTTTTTTCTCCCTCTTCTTCTTATTCTTCTTCTTTTTCTCCTTTTTTTTTTCTTTTCATTTGTTTTCTCTCATTCCCCCCGCTTCCTTAAAACCTTCGTGTTTCCTGTTCTCTTCACTCTTTTCTTTCATCGCATTTTTTTTGCTTTTTTAACTCACTCGATCCTCTTCAGAAAGTAAGGCAAATTTTTTTTTTGTATTTTACGATTAAAAGCATTTTTTTTTTTATTGTTTCAAAAAAAATTTATTATTTGTTGTATTAGAATAGTAGTACTTTAAACAACTAATACTACAAACTGTCAGTATATAGAACTACTATTGTATTTAAGTACCAGTATATTAATGCTACTAGTACTTTGAACTACCAGTTTTGGGAACTACTAGTACTTTGAACTACCAGTTTTTGAACTACTAGTACTTTAAACTACCAGTTTTTGAACTACTAGTACTTTAAACTACCACTTTTTGAACTACTAGTACTTTAAACTACCAGTTTTTGAACTACTAGTACTTTAAACTACCAGTTTTTTAACTAATAGTGTTTTAAACTAACAGTTTTTGAACTACTAGTATTTTAAACTATCAATTTTGGAACTACTAGTATTTTAAACTATCAGTTTTTGAACTACTAGTATTTTAAACTATCAGTTTTGGAACTACTAGTATTTTTTAACTACCTGTTCTTGAATAACCAGTACTTCAAACTATTAGTTTTTTTAACAACTAGTACTTTAAGCTACCATTACATTAAACTAACAGTTTTGAAGTACCAAACTACCGAAATACTGGTAAATAAAATTACTACTATATTAAACTACCAGTACTTTAAACTACTAGTATTTTAAATAACCAGTATTATTACAATAAAAAATAGTAATTTTATTGTAATTACTTTTATTTTTATAATTATTAATTGTTGTAATTATTTTTTTTCCTTACTTTTGTTTTTGTAATAATAATAATAATTAAGTTGCGATTAACTGAGATGCGTGCTTTTTAAGAATTTTATTTTTAATTTATCATTGTTTCATCAATCCTAATTTCCTGTTTTCTTTTTTTTTTGCCGTCTTTATCTGTTTCTTCCTTCCTAGTCGCTTCAATTACTTAGTTTCCGGAAGTGCGGCCATTCCTTTTTACTTTGATTCGTTACGCTTCGATCGGCCTAAATGTGCGCCTTTAATTGCTCTGTACCCCCCTTTTCTCCACCCACTTCTCCATGGGCGCCTCTTTTCTCTCTCTCTCTCTCTTTCTTTTTCTCTTTCTGCCTTGCATTTAATCTGCACACTTTACAACCTCTTTTTAAATCCCTTCTCAGGCGTTTCCTGCCTTTTTCGCGCTGCTAACAACATTTTTACCACTTGTGGGTTGATGCATGCGTGTTTCGTACGTGGAGGAAGTTTGAGTTTTCTAGAGGGAGATAAAAAGAGAGAGAGAGAGAGAGAGAAAGAAAAAAGAGGGGAAAAGGGAGAGAGAGAAAGAAAATAAGAGAAAAAACAGACTAGAAAGAAGAAGAGAGAAAGAAAAAGAGAGAACAAAAAGACTAGAGGAAAAAGGAGAGAAGGAGAGAGTGAAAGAGAGAAAAAGAGATAAAGAGAAAGAAAGAGAGAGAATGAAGGAAAAAGAGAAGTAAAGGAGTGAAGAAGAAAAACAGAGTGATAGAGGGAGAGAGAGAAAAAGATAAAAAGAGAGAGATAGAGAAGTCGGAGGAGGGAGGTAGAAAACTGAAGAAAAGAGAGAAAAGAAATAGAAAATAACAAAAAAGAGAGAAAGAGGGAGAGAGAGAGAGAGAGAGAGAGAGAGAGAGAGAGAGAGAGAGAGAGAGAGAGAGAGAGAGAGAGAGAGAGAGAGAGAGAGAGAGAGAGAGAGAGAGAGAGAGAGAGAGAGAGAGAGAGAGAGAGAGAGAGAGAGAGAGAGAGAGAGAGAGAGTAAGAGAGACAGTAGAGGACTTCCGGTGGAATATCATCGAACCGTGATGGCCGTTACCACGAAATGCCTTGTTCTTAGTATATTTACTTGAAAATTGTCTCAATTTTTTTTTTATGTTGCGTGAGTAAAATGGAAAATCACGTTGCGCCTTTGTTCACAAAAAAAAATTACGATTAAAAAAACATTGTCTTCATATTCGACAATAATTTTTTTCCCACATAGTAATTTCAATTTTTATTTCTATTTTTATCTGATAAGCAGAATAATAATAATTTTAGGAACGTGAAAAAAAATGATATTTACTGTAAATAATAATTTTTACACAAATTCTAATAACGTTTCATTTTTATACGAATAGATCAATGTGTCTGACCATACATGGATCTATTCCACTGAAAACTTCTCTTTTCACTAGCTCTAGGCGAACACCTGTCTGATAGTTGAAATTATCTCTGGTTCGGAGTTTATCTAGTTTCAAGCATTAGTTGTGAACCATATTTAGTTGGAATCATATTTACTTTAAAGCGTACTTAGTTGGAAGTTGGAACCATATTTACTAGAAACCATATTTAATTGGAACCATATTAAGTTGGAACCATATTTACTTTAAAGCGTATTTAGTTGGAACCATATTTAATTGGAACCATATTTAGTTGGAACCATATTTATTTTAAAGCGTATTTAGTTGGAACCATATTTACTAGGAACCATATTTAATTTAAAGCGTATTTAACTGGAACCATATTTACTTTAAAGCGTATTTAGTTGAAACCATATTTAGTTGGAACCATATTTAGTTGGAATCATATTTACTTTAAAGCGTACTTAGTTGAAACCATATTTAGTTGGAACCATATTTAGTTGGAATCATATTTACTTTAAAGCGTACTTAGTTGGAAGTTGGAACCATATTTACTAGGAACCATATTTACTTTAAAGCGTATTTAGTTGGAACCATATTTAATTGGAACCATATTTATTTGGAACCATATTCAGTTGGAACCATATTTACTTAAATTCGTATTTAGTTGAAAGTTGGAAGTTATAAATTATAAATTAAAGAAATAAAAATATGGTAGCAACTAGAAATGATTTCAACTGTTTACAGTTGAAATCATTTCTAGTTGCTACCATATTTTTATTCCTTTAATTTATAATTTAATATAATAATAAAACTCATTGTACTAAATCGAAAACAAACTAAAGTTCAATTCTCCCAACCAAATGCAATAAATCCAGTCATCAATATTCAAATAGCAACATTAACATTAAGGTGTCAGCTTCTAAAACAACATTAAGGTGTTGATCGTCTCCTAAAACCTTTGCTCGAAATTACCAAAGGATTCAGAGCATTGGAAAAGCAAATTCGATACTACAATTCCGATCAAATATTTGAAGTGTTGTGTGTATCGAGAAACTCCCCCTCTCTCTCTCTCTATATATATATAGTATATATTGACTCGTCATTTGGCAGCGATGAAGGAGCGCTTACGCTTTGGGAGTGGTCCCGTAAATCGTGGAAATTGTTCTCAGTGCTAGATTGCAGGTGCGTCAATGGCTGATGTTGACGTTGATGTTGACAACGGATCGTCTGTTGAACGTGACGTGGTGGTATATAAGCGAAGCCAGGAGGATTTCACTCTGACGAAGTTTACAACACAATATATCTATATATAGTCTGTGAGGAACAGACTAATTTCAAGCAATGGTTGCTTGAAGCCACCACACATACACACCCACTTGATAATGGCATATATACCATTGATATGGTTATGGTACAATTGCGGTGACGTTGCTCTCACCCATTCGCTTCGTATTATAAGACCACCTCCGGTGTATTTCCCAAGGATCTCTGGAGATATTCATTCCAAAAACGATTCCTGTCCATCTGATGGATTCCTAGTGGTCTCTCTTCATCTACTCTCTCTCTCTCTCTCTCTTCTCTCTACTGCTCATCAACCAGATGTAAATTTCATACTCACGAAAGTCCCTTCTCTACTAGGCTCACCCTGCCCTCTCTCTATTTCTCTCTCGCCCATTTCTCGTTTGCGAACGATTCTGTCCGTTTATGCTGAATGAGAATGCGTGTTTGCTACATAACATTTCGCATAAAATCGATATATACATCACCTCCCTCTCGGCCTTCCAACGCCATTACGATGTGATGCTCGTAAAACAGCAGCGGATACTTGTGACTAGAATTTATATCGAGCTTAATGGTCCGGCTCTCGGGGGAAAATAACTTGACGTTTCTCTTTCAATGTCTACTTTATTTTTTCTTTTTTGACTAGAAAATAGTTTTTTTCTACTGATTTGCTTCTTTTTGGAAATGTGTATTGGTTCTGTTGTAAATAACATTAATAGTGGTGGTATATTGTGAATTCAAATAAGACGAGCGACAGTTGTAAATACTATTAATAATGGTAGCATCGTAGCAACTAGTGATTGGTACCGTCAGTTGTACCCACTATTTATGGTACCACTGTTGGTACCACTAGTAATTTTACTATTTATGGCACCACTGTTTCTACCACTAATAAATTTACTATTTATGGTACCACTGTTGGTACCACTACTAATTTTACTATTTATGGTACCACTGTTGGTACCACTACTAATTTTAGTATTTAGGGTACCACAGTTGGTACCACTACTAATTTTACTATTTATGGTACCACTGTTGGTACCACTAATAATTTTAGTATTTAGGGTACCACTGCTGGTACCCATACTAATTGTATTATTTATGGTACCACTGTTGGGACCACTACTAATTTTACTATTTATGGTACCACTGTTGGTACCACTAATAATTTTAGTATTTAGGGTACCACAGTTGGTACCACTACTAATTTTAGTATTTAGGGTACCACAGTTGGTACCACTACTAATTTTACTATTGTTGGTACCGCTACTAATGCTACTACTGTTGATACCACTACCAATTCCACTACTATTGGTACCACTACTAATCCTATTACTGTTGCTACCAGAGTAACTAGCGATTGGTACCATGAATACTCCTGCTTTTAATAATTCTATCATCCATTGTAATGGTACTAATTGGTACCATCCGTTAAACTAATTGTATCACTAGTTGCTGCTGTCATTAATTTCCATTATCATTAATAGTACCACAGTCAATTGCAGCTACTATTTATTATTTTTACAATAAATATTATTTGTAACTCCCAAAAAGTTTTTTCATCTACTTCTGTGGAAGTGAAAAAATGTCGCTATTTGAAAATTTACCTCTCTTGAAGGTTCTTAGATGTAATTAATTTACGAAAAGCTCGAAAGACGCTTTTTTTTCTTCGTCTCGTGAACCATTTCAACTTGAGACGATTACGTTACTAGTAGAGAATTAATAAATGAATAGAGAGAGAGAGAGAGAGAGAGGAAGAAAAAAATTGAAAACGAAAATACTTTTAAGTGGGACATGTAATTGTAAGAATTCACAAGTGTCATGCTCAAAATCGAAGATCGTCGGTGCAATTTAATCGGATTTATGGCACTCTTGGTACCCTTAACTCAGGTGCTTGCTCTCGAGACGAAGTTCCCTCGAGGCACGAATTTTCAAAGTTATTCCATCTCCCTTTCTCAAACCCCCTTGACAGTAAGCTCTCTCGCACAAGTCTAGTAATTCTCTCTTCGATTTCTCTTACTCTCTCTCTTCTTCTCTCTCGGTCTTTCCCTCTCTTCTCCTCTCTGTCTTTTCCTCTCTCTCCTACTCTATATTTTTCTCTCTTTCTCTCCTCTCCTCTCTCTCTCCTCTATATTTTTCCCTCTTTCTCTCCCTCTATGTTTCTCTCTCAATCTATCTTTCTCTCCCTCTCTCTCTTTCTCTCTCTCTCTTTTGCGCTCGCTTTTCTCTCTCAATCTATCTTTCTCTCCCTCTCTCTCTTTCTCTCTCTCTCTTTTGCGCTCGCTTTTCTCTCTCTCTCTCTCCTCTCTTACTCACCCTCTTGCTGTCTCTCTTTCAACCTCTTATGGTCGATCGCTACTTTACGCTTCGCCGGACATACTTGCTCAACTATATACCCGAAGAAGAGAGGAAGAGTGATAGAGTAAGTGAGTGAGTGAGAGAGAGAAAGAAAGAGAGAGTGATGGTAAGAGAGACGACGCTCAAGTTGGACAGGAGAATATGCACACCGAAGAAGGAGTTTCTCGGATATTCCATTCGCGACATGAGAGAGCAAAGAATTACATGCGCTTCAAGAAACTCCCAAGATTTAAAATCCCAAATTGTTCCTATATCCCAATGTCTAAACTATCCATGAGGAAAAAGAAGTCACATCAATTTTTTTCTCTCCTTTTTTTTATCACAACTAAACTGAAAATTTAGTCCATTTTTCCCTAGAAATTCTTCCATTGCTTCTTTTTCTTTCTTTCTTTCTTTCTTTTTTTCTTTATTTTCTGCAAATTTATTTGTTATTTTATTTATTATTTTATTTAAAAATATTGTTATAAAACAAAGATAACGATAATATTGTTTTTACAATTTTTCTACAATTAGTAAAAATATTTACTGATTTAAATTCGGGGAGAAATATTTTTCTATTTCTTCACTAACCGAATTATTTTATTCTGCATTTTTTTTTTTTTTTATTTTACTCCAACACTTTTCTATTTTTCTGAGTGTAAAGAAGTATAGAAAAAAAAATCTGCCAAGTGTAAATCTCTTTTTAGGAGTTTTTCTCCCTGTTTTTTTTTTTTTATTTTATTTTTCGTCGCCTATTGGTTTAACCAGATTTACGAATTTCTTCGGTCCGAAATCGTTCTTCGAGTGAAGGGATTTTCACTCCCTTATAATACATCTTGCGAAAGTTCGTTAAAGCGTTAGTAATCTCCGAAGCGATAAGAAAAAGTTCCAACTCACGTTTTTTTTTTTGCTACGAGAGAAACCCTCCGCTTTTTATGTGTACAAGGTGTCTCGAAAAACTCAAATTCTACTTTCCGGGCAACAAACGTCATCGACGGAAGTAATTTCCAAAACTAATAAATAACAAAAAAAAAGGGGGAGAAACACTCGAAAAGAATTCGTTTCCAAAGTGGAACGTATTTTATAAAAAAAAAAATTTTTATCTACTAACACAACAATTCGAAATTAAACATTTCTTTATTATAAAATAAAAATATATTAAAAACTGACCGTTTTGTTTAAATTTTGATAAAAATGGTTTTTTTTTTAATTTTTAAAGAGAAAATGAAACATTTTTTTCTCTTTAATTTCAATTTCAAAACTTGACGAAACAGATTTTTATATGTAGATAAACAAAATGCAAATAATTTGATATAAATACGTTATGAATTATATGAATAAATGTGCAATTACGTATGCAAATAAATATATAAATTATAATTAGAAATGCAAATGAAAATGCAAATAGAAATATGTAAATAAAATGTGAAATAAATATCGAATAAAATGTAAGGGTATTAAAAAGTCGCTGAGAGAAATTTGTTAACAACTTTTTCAACACATGAGCATTTAATAGTTTAAAAATGTTGAAAAAAGAATTATTTACCAACTGCAATTATCGTTACTTTATTGTTAATAAATTACTTCAGGTTTTTTTAATTATACTTTTACTATTATTTCATTATTTATTTATTTGTCTTACTATTATTTTTATTATCAGCACATTTTATTATTATTATTATTATTATTATTATTATTATTATTATTATTATTATTATTATTATATTATTTTGTTATTTTATTATTTTATTATTTTATTATTTTATTATTTTATTATTTTATTATTTTAAAATTTTATTATTTTATTATTTTATTATTTTATTATTTAAAAATTTAAATTAAAATAAATTTGTTGAAATAACTATTTATTAGTAAAATTTACTAATTCTAAAGCAAAAAGTCAGTCACTGATTCAAATTAATAAACATTTTTACTAATTTTAACTAATTCAAATTTAAAGAATTTTTGTAATATTATTATGATTGTTCTTATAATATTTTTTTAATTTTTTGTTATTAACTTTTTTTATCATAATTTTTTTCTTATAATTATTGTTTATTATTAACATTATTACCTTTAAAAATGTATTCCTAGTATAAAATGAAAAAAATATAAAAAAAGAATTAAATGAAAATTATTTTGATTTCTGTTTCTATTAATATTATTAAATTTCATTATTAGTATTTATTAAGGCAAAAGTTGAAAATGAAAATGGGCGTGTGAAAATAAATAATTTATATAAAAGAAGAAAAAAAAAGAAGTAAAAAGTTGAGCCGTGAAAGAAAATTGAAAGTGCGCTTAATTGAAATTCAAAAGAGCACCCAGTAGATAAGAGGGAGAACTTGTTTTAGATGCAATGTTTTAACTTTACCCGACCTCATTCTCATTTTTTCTCTTCTCTTTTTTGTTTCAGGTAAGTTGAAGGAAGTCAAGTCAAGCCCAACCAAGCCGTCACTTTTGCGGACAAACAATTCTACTTTTCCGCGAGATTTTCGCATTATCATGAGCAAATTTGACTTTCCACGGTCTCTGCTCCCTCTCTTTTTCTTTTTCCTTCCTTTTTCTTTCTTCGGGCGTTCTTTTCCACATCTTGCGTTCCGGCCTGAAAGTTCCCAAGGGGGTCTTGGATTCACTTCTCCTTTTCACCCCCGATTCCATTCGCCTTCTGCTTCACTCTCTCCCTCTCTCTCTCTCTCTCTCTCTCATACTCCTCACACTCCTTTAAATTTTCGTTTTCTTGCTTCCTTTTTATTCACCGCACTTTGGAATCGACTATGCATCAGGCAAATTGCCACCGATGGAATGGCAAAAATTCCTCACACTAGCACGAATTGCAAAATACCCAAGGGGTGAGTACAACGTTCAGGCATTACTCGTGTATTATGAAAATACAAAAAAAAAGAAGAAGAAAAGAAATAAAAATCGTATAGGAAAAGTGGATTTTAAAACTACCATTACTTTTTTTTTATTTTAGTTTTTCATAAAATTGGG
Organism: Leptopilina syphax; assembly: GCA_032872505.1. Lineage (NCBI taxonomy): Eukaryota > Metazoa > Arthropoda > Insecta > Hymenoptera > Figitidae > Leptopilina > Leptopilina syphax. The sequence continues at coordinate 3,425,825 of CM065476.1, read as the reverse complement.
TGGTTTTCCCCTCTTATTTTTTGCGATCAAAATTCATTGTTTGTATATCTATTTACTTATTTGGTTTGATATGTTTAAAAATAGTTCGCGGAATCAAGAAGTTTATTTTATTATTCTAAAGTTCTATTTCTAAACTGACTGAAATTTTCAGCTTCAAGTAAAGAAATAATTGCTTTTCGTTTTTTGGCACCAATAACTATCATTAATAATGGTACCAACATTTTGGTATTTGGTACCACTTGTGGTAACTACTGCTATTTTTGGTACCACTCGTGATTATTATTTTTGGTTCCACTCGTGGTAGCTACTATTATTTTTCGCACCAACTATTCCAGCCTACTATTATTTTTGGTACCCACTATTTTCACTAGTATTATTTTTGCTACCATTCACAGTAACTACCACTGTTTTAGGAACCAACTATTGTAACTATTATTAATATTGGTACCATTTGTTGTAACTTGTAACTAATATTTTTCTTGGTACCACTCACTGCAACTACTATTAATTTTATTACCACTTTTTGCAACTAGTAAAATTTTTGGTTCTATTGCAACTACTATTATTTTTGGTACCATTTGTTGTAACTTGTAACTAATATTTTTTTTGGTACCCACTATTTTCACTAGTATTATTTTTGCATACCATTCACAGTAACTACCACTGTTTTAGGAACCAACTATTGTAACTATTATTAATATTGGTACCATTTGTTGTAACTTGTAACTAATATTTTTCTTGGTACCACTTACTGCAACTACTATTAATTTTGTTACCACTTTTTGCAACTAGTAAAAAGGTTCTATTGCAACTACTATTATTTTTGGTACCATTTGTTGTAACTTGTAACTAATATTTTTTTTTGGTACCAATTAATTCAACTAGAAATATTATTGGTACCAAGTACTTCAACAAGTATTATTTTTGGTACCATTCCTTGTAACTACTATTATTTTTTATATCAACTAATGCAACGAGTATTATTAATTTTGGTACCATTCCTTGTAGGTACTATTATTTTTGGTACCAAGTACTTCACCTAGTGTTTGTTTGGTACCATTTACTGTAACTAATATTAATTTCGTTACCACTTTTAGCAACTAGTAAAATTTTTGGTTCTATTGAACTACTATTATTTATGGTACCATTGCAACTATTTTTTTTCTGTACCAGTTACTGTAAATAGTATTAATTTCGTTACTACTTTTTGCAGCTAGTAAAATTTTTGGTTTCAATTGCAATTACTATTATTTTTGGTACCATTGTAACTAGTTGGTACCATAAATTGTAACTACAATTGCTAGTTGATACCATAAATTGTAATTACAATTGTTAGTTGGTACCATAAATTGTAACTACAATTATTAATTGGTACCATTAACTGTATCTAAAAATATAGTTTGGTACCATTAATTGCAACTATAATTTTTGGTACCATTTATTGCAACTATAATTTTCGGTACCATTAATTGCAACCATAATTATTGGTATAATTAATAGTAACCACAGTAATCAGTACTGTCAATTGTATCGAAATTTATTTCTACCATTTTCAAATACTATCAGTAGCTGGTACCAGAAGTAAAAAAAACAATTACCTCTAAATTCTGACCTATTAGTACCTTTTTTCCCTTTTTTCCTTTTTTTCTCTTTTCTCTCTGTCTCTTTCTTTCTATTTTTTTTTTATTTTTTGCTGAGTGAAGACACATTTTTTTCTTTCACCACAATAAATCATTTTTCCAGCATTTTTCTTTTCTTGGGTCAACGTGGCCTGGATTTGTCAAACTTTAGTCGTCTTCAGACAACACTCCTCTGGGAACTGAGAACAAGGAAAGACGCACACACACATATATACACTTTTCTACAAATTTTAATCCTACCTCTTCAGAGAATGCACGAGCTCATTTTCTAGAAATGCATTATACTGTACTTTTTTCTCTCCTTTTTTTGTCACGTTGAAAGCTCGTGGGCAGAAAAAAAAATCAAAGAAACTTTCGAGTCAATATGAAATTTTAACTTGAAAATTTTTTATCTCTATATTGAAATTTTTTTTTATTTCTATTCTCATATTTTTTTTAATATTTGGTAGATAATTTTTTTAATTCTTTAATTAATTGCATTATTTAATTGCCAATTGAAAAGAAAAATAGAGAACTTTTTTTTTATTTTTAAAGTAAATGGATTAAAATTGAACTACAGAAAAATTCTATCAATCAAATTGACTCTATCAATCAAAAAATGTATGAAAAAAATATTGTAATGTTTAAATTTTTTTTCAAAAAATCCGTTTCAATACTTTTACAATTTTTTAAGGGGGTGGGAATTTTTTTTTTACCCTTCAACAATACTCGAATTTGATTTTATTATAATTGTCCCTTTTGGAGCAAAACAAATTTTTCCCCTATCAAAAAAAAAAAAAAAAATCGAAAAAAACTCAGAAAACTAGGATTAAAAAAAATGTATTAATACCGACTTTGAAAACTTATAAATTTCATGACAATCATGTAACGAAGAAAAAATCTTGATAAAAAGTTTTTCGAATTAAAAATTCTCCAGAAATCCTTATTACATCAGAATCAGTACAAAAAAAAGAAGGGAAAAAAAAACTTTTTTTTTTCCACGTGGTTCACGAGAGTCGACAAGAATCCCTCATAAAAAAGTTTTTTTCAAACCATTCCTCCTCTTCGTTTCTTTTTCCCTCACTGATTTTAAATTTTCCACTTCGAATGTCTCAAGTCTGCCGACAATTTTTTATTTCCAACCCCACCATCTCTCAATTAATACACGACGAAAGAGTCGGTCACACCCAAAGGCAGACCACCGCAGAGTTGAGATCAAATTACAACAAATTTAAATTAAGGAAACTTGAATTCATCAAAAAAAAAAAAAATGAAGAAGAAGAAAAAAAGGAATATTTTTCCTAAAAGTCAAACGAACGTAGATTCTAGACAACGTTTCTTGGAATGTTCGTTTATGTTCGTTTAAATTCTTAAAGAAAGTTAAAAAAGGATTTTTGCTCTTAATTAAAAATAATTTTTACTTGTTAACAAAAATAAATAATTTACTGGTTTGAAATTTTTAACTAGTAGTACTAAAAATTTAATTAATAGTCGATATAATAATAGGTTTATTTCAAATACAAAAATATTGCGAGTAGTATAAATATTGATACTATTTTTTTGCAACTAGTAATATTTTTGTTAACATTCGTTGATTTTTTTTTTGGTACCACTTTCTATAATTAGAATTAATTTTTTTCCCCACTTTTTGCAACAAGTGTTATTTCTGCTTCTATTGCAACAACAATTTTTTTTTTGGTACCATTAATTTCAATTATTATCTACTATTGCAACTAGTATTATTATTGGTACCAAGTACTTCAACTAGTATTATTTTTGGTACCATTCATTCGAACTATTAGTTTTTTAAACCACTTACTGCAACCAGTATTAATTTTGTTTTCCCTTTTTGCAACTAGTAAAATTTTTGGTACTACAGCAACAATTATTATTCTTGGTGCCATTCCTTGTTACTACTATTATTTTTGGTGACAAGTACTTCACCTAGTATTTTTTGGTACCAATTAATGCAACTTGAATTACTATTGGTACCAAGTATTTAAACTAGTATCATTTTTGGTACCATTCCATGTTACTACTATTATTTTTGGTATCAACTAATGCAACTAGTATTATTATTTTTGATACCATTTATTTCAATTACAATTAACTATTGCAACTATTATTATTATTGGTACCAAGTACTTGTAATAGTATTATTTTTGGTACCATTCCTTGTATCTACTATTATTTTTGGTATTAACTAATGCAACAAGTATAATTTTTTTTGGTACCAAGAACTTCGATTAGTATTATTTTTGGTACCATTCGTTGGAACTATAATTTTTTTTAAACCACTTACTGTAACTAGTATTAATTTTGTTTTCACTTTTAGCAACTAATATAATTTTTGGTACCACAGCAACAATTATTATTTTTGGTGATATTCCTGGTAACTATTGTTTTTTTGGTACCAAGTACTTCAACAAGTATTCTTTTGGTACCAATTAAAAATTAATGCAACTAGAAATATTATTTGTACCAAGTACTTCAACTAGTATTATTATTGGTACCATTAATTTTAATTATTATCAACTATTTCAACTAACATTATTTTTGGTACCAAGTTCTTCACCTAGTATTATTTTTGGTACCAACTAGAATTATTATTGGTACCAAGAACTTTAACTAGTATTATGTTTGGTACCATTTTCTGTAACTACTATTCCTTCTGGTACCACTATTATTTTTTTGTTTCCACCTAATACGAATAGTATTATTTTTGATACCATTTATTGCAACTATTAATATTTCTGGTACCATTTGTTGGATCTATTATTGATTTTTGCACCAACTATTGCAACAAACTATTATTTTTGTTACCAATTATATTTCAACTAGTATTATTTTTTTGCAACTGTAATTATTATGTTTGGTACCATCTAAAATAGTGATTAATATAAATAACAATGTTCACCAATTATTGATATTCATATTTGTTTTGAAGATTTCTACTTTTTAAATTTTGTTATTAAAATTCAAATTTTAAAATTCAAATTTTGAAATTCCAGCATAAAAGCGTAGAATAATAACCTATTTTTTGCGTAATTAATAATAGATACACGTATTTTAATTTAATGCACACAAAGCAAGGCAAAATCGTGTTTAGAGCTTACGCTCTGCTTCTCGATACGCCACGAATAGGATACGAATTATCGTTTTGAGAAAATTTTGCTCTTAAGAGTCTAATGATTACATTTCAGTTGCCGAATGGTTAATTATCATCATTATCGTTTGGCCCCGGTGTTGTTTTGTGGAAGGGAAGAAGAGAGAGAGAGAGAGAGAAGGCAGAGAGGAAAGATATAGATAGGTTCATGGTTTTGGTTGCCAGTGGTTTTCGTTGAAGGAATAGAGAAATTCCGTTGGCGAAAATCTCGGGTTGCGGGTGCGGTTTGAGTGCAAAAGCTCTGGCCGCCGGTGAAATGACGTGCTGAAAATGCCTCTGGGCAAAGAGAGAACGAGAGAGGGAGAGAGAGGGTGCTTGCATTGTTTCGATCTAGTGGCCATGGTCATTAACCCTCTCTCATATATTCTCTCGCCCTTATTCTCTCTTCTATTCCTTCGTTCTCGTTCAGGAACCTCGTTCCACGTAATAACTACGCGTGGTGCATTATACGCCGATACACCTCTCGACACTCGTATCTATATATATACCGCTCGCCTATTTGCAATAAAATTGTGGCTCTTAATCCCGAATCTATGTTTTAGAAGCTATAGACTCTCGTTCCAAATTGGAAATTCCTTCGTGTCCCGTTTTTGCCCCATTGAAAATTGTGTTGTATTATCGAATTTATTCTACAGACTCTCGGCGGGTGTCAGTTTTTTTTGTTTTTTATTCTTCTTTTTATTTTTCCTATTTTTTTTCTTTTCTTTCTTTTTTATTATTATTTTTTCCTTTATTATTATTTTTCTCCTTATTATTATTTTTCTCTTTATTATTATTACTTCCTTTATTATTATTATTCCCTTTATTATTATTATTCCCTTTATTATTATTATTCCCTTTATTATTATTTTTCCTCTTATTTTATTAGAATTTTAGTAATTTTTCTTCTTTTGTAGATATTTTAGTTTGAGAATTTTCATTTTGAGAAAATTTCTTCTTTTCAAGAATATTTTCCATCCGTTCTGTTAGATGAAAATGTTTTTTCAATTTGAAATAATTCTTTTCGAGGATATTTTTTGTTTCAACAATAAAATTTTTTAATTTCGAGAATATTTTTCTGTTTCAAGAAAACAAAATTTTTTCATTTTGAGAATATTTTGCCTTTTTTTTTTTTTGTTGGTTGAGAATATTTTTTTCAATTTGAGAAAATTGTTTTTCTTTTTTTAAATAAATTTTTCCTTTACAAGAATATTTTTCGTTTCAGAAATAAAAATTTTTCATTTCGACAATAAGATTTTTCTATTTTGAGAATTTTCACTTTGAGAAAATTTCTTCTTTTCGCAAATATTTTTTGCTTTAAGAACAAAATTTTTTTATTTCAAGAATATTTTTCCATTCTTTCTGTTAGATGAAAATGTTTTTTCAATTTGAGATAATTCTTTTTGAGGATATTTTTGTTTTAACAATAAAATTTTTTAATTTCGAGGAAAACAAAATTTTTTCATTTTGAGAATATTTTACCTTTTTTTTTGGTTGGTTGAGAATATTTTTTCAATTTGAGAAAATTCTTTTTTCTTTTTTAAATAAATTTTTCCTTTACGAGCATATTTTTCGTTTCAGGAATAAAATTTTTTTTATTTCGAGAATATTTTCAGTTTCGAGAATAAGATTTTTCTATTTTGAGAATATTTTTTCGTTTCAAGAATAAGATTTTTTCACTTCGAGTATTTTTTTTTATTTCAAGTTGAATAAAATTTTTTAATTTTGAGAATATTTTTTCGTTTTGAGAATTTTCTGTCGTTTCAAGTACAATTTTCAAAAATATTCAAGAATATTTTTTCTTTTTGAGAATAACTCAATTTTTTCATTTCGCTATTTTTTTGTTTCAAGAATAAGAATTCTTCACCTCAAGAATAATTTTTTGTTTCGAGAATTAAATTTTTGTTTATAGTTTTAGATTATTTTTACGTTTTGAAAAATTTTTTTCTTAACGGCAAAATTCTTTTCCTAGAATATTTTTTCCTTCTTTTTTATTAGTTGAGAATATTTTTTTAAATTGAGAAAATTCTTTTCTTTTTTTGAATATATACATTTTTCCTTCTCGAGAGTATTTTTTATTTCAAAAATAAAAATTTTTCATTTCAAGAATATTTTTTAAAATTATTTTCTTTTTGAAAATATTTTTTTCTTGAGACTTTTTTTTCTTTTTGAGAATATTTTCTTCTCTTCAGAATATTTTCTTCTCTTCAGAATATTTTCTTCTTGCGTAAATACTTTTATAATAGTTAACGAAAAATTGAATTTTTCTCTAAAGATAAATTCTCTTCAAATTTTATGAATATAATAGACATGAATATTATTTTACTAAAAAGAAAATAATAATGCCGGAAGATTCAGACACCTGAATGATTTCATAACTTCCGCGAGTGTTAAATAATTTCCGAATGTGGGTGTGCAACACTTGTTTCTATTTAATTTATGTTCAGTTGAATTCATAATATTCCTCTTCGATATTTTTTCCATTGTCACTTATACACAAAAAATTCTTATTTATTATTTAATTTAAAATTATTTATTATCCTATTTATCATAATTATAGTATTGAAAGCATTTAGTATGGGATTTAGTTAAAACTAGTAGTTTTAATATTAAGTAAATAATTATTAAAATGAATAGTTTATTAATCAATTACATTAACTACTTTAATTTAGGTAATTATTTATTAAATTTTTTATTCATTTAATTCTTTATTTAATTATTTAATAGTAAGAAATTACATATATGAAAAATAATTAATTCTAAGCATTTTGATAGTAAAAAACAATTAATTTAAAACTTAATAATGTGAAATATCTAATTATCATAAAACAAATATAAAATTCAATCGCTAATTAACATAAAACGTGAATAATACTAAATACCTAATTAACGCGCAGCATAAATATTAAATATCTAATTAACATAAAACTTAAATAATAGTAATTAAATAGTAATAATGATAGTAATTAACATGAAGCATAAGTAATATTAAATACCTAATTAACATGAAGCATAAAATAATATTAAATACCTAATTAACATGAAGCATAAATAACATTAAATACTTAACTAACGTAAAAAAAATAATAAAAAATAGCTAATTAACAAAAAACATTTAATATTAACCAGATTATTAGTTGTAAATATAAGCATACAATTAGTTAATAAAAATATAAAAGTAGTAAAAATCTAAAAATACTTAATAGTAAAATCTATTAACCCAACAAGGAAATTATGTCAATGATAATGAGCCCCGATATTGATTTTGATTGATCCTTATAAGCTTATATGTACCATAATTTTGTTTGGAAAAAGAAATGAAATTCTTTTTATCGTCAAGTGTAGAGAGAGAGAGAGAGTGACGTCACATCTCTCGAGAAGGGAGTTGCTTTTAATTAGTGTTCGCACCAAAACCCAGGGTGCCAAGACCAAAACAGGATTTTCGATTAAATTATTAATTAACGTTCTCCTAGAAATACCACATCATACAGGCGCGTACATGCGATTTATAGGAAGACTTCGACGCTATGTATGAGAGAGAGAGAGAGACTGCGAGTTGTGAAAAGAGGGTGGGGGGAAGGTAGAACTCTAGAGAAAGAGAGAGAGAGAGAGAGAGAGAGATGCTTCCTACGTCAAAGTCTATAGATACCTATGTACTTTTTGAACATAATCAGTGCGCGGTTGATACAGCCAACATCCGCGACATAAACGAGAATAGAACATGCGAGACGGTATACACTATACAATCTATACCACCTACATACTGGAGGTATACTTGTTTGATCAGTTTATTTTCCCATCGCTTAAAACGTTTATAAATGAACAATAGCTTTTGAATATGTGTGGAAAATGTTTTTCAAAAAAATTTCTCTCTTCTCTACGACGCATCATAATTCGCGAAAAACTTGCACTTAATAGTGTGGGTGGTAGTATTTTACTATTTCTGCCTCCAAATGCGTTCTTCTTTCAATTCTTTTCTTATTTTTGTATTTTTCTATTATTTATTTTCTATTTTTAGTTCTCTATTCTTTTTTTTTTGTTTATTTTCTTCTTTAATCTTTAATTTTTTTATTTTCTGTTTTCATTTATTTTTAATTTTCTTCTATTCTATATCTTTTAAATTTGTTATTTATTATGTGTTTTAACTTTTAAATTTTCTATTCTTTACTATTTGTTATTTATTTTAACTTTTAAATTTTCTATTCTTTACTATTTGTTATTTACTTTGTGATTTTAATTTTCTATTCTTTACTATTTGTTTTCTATTTTTTTATTCATTTTCAGTTTTTATTTTTTTATTCTTCTTTTTATTTTTATTCCTTCTTACTACTTTTGTTAATTTTTTTATTTTTCTGTTAATTGCTTTGTTATTTACTTTCTACTGTAATTTCTTCAAAATAAATTATTTATTTATATTTTATTTTACCTATTTTTTTATTGTTCATTTTTAGAGTTGCCACCTTAGAATGTCAGGGAATTTTATAAACCTAGAAAAAAAGCTTGAAAAGTCAGGGAATTTTGATCGAAATTCTGGAAAATTGTTGTATTCTAAAGTTATTGTGTTTATTCTTGAAATCTAATTGACGCAATTACAAATGATTGGAGAAATTCAATTATTTTCAAAAGTATTAAAATTCTTCTCAGAAATTCAATTATTTTCAAAATTATTAAAATTCTTCTCCGAAATTCAATTATTTTCAAAAGTATATTAAAATTCTTGTCCGAAATTCAATTATTTTCAAAAATTTTAATAAAGTTCTTGGCAAAATTTCAATTATTTTCAAAAATTTTCCTCAATTCAATGATTTTTAATATCTACTATTTTAATAAAATTTTTCAAAAGAATTCAATTATTCAAAAAGAATTTAATAAAATTCTACGCAAACATTTAATTATTTTCATAAAATAATAAAAATTTCGCAGAATTTCAATTATTTACCAATTTTTGTTATAAATTTCTTCGCAATTATTCAATTATTTTCATAAATTATAAAATTTTTACAGGGATTCAATTATTTTCGTAAATAATAAAATTCTTTTTAGGAATTCAAATTATTTTCGTAAATAATAAAATTCTTTTTAGGAATTCAATTATTTTCATAAATAATGAAATTCGTTGTAGAATTTTTAATTATTTTTAATACAATTTCAACTGAATTCCTCGAAAAATGTAATTATTCATAAAAATTATATTTTTTTTATAAAAATTATATTTTTTTCATAAAAATTCTAGTTTTTTTTTATAAAAATTCTAGTTGAATTTTAAAATAAAAATTGATTTAAAAATGTATTTTAGTTAAAATTTTAGATTAAAGTTGAATATTAAAATCAAAATTATATTTTGATTATTTTAAAATTAAAAATCAAATTTTTAGAAATAATTGAATTTTAAAAAGGTTTCAAAATCTTTGAAAATCTGCATTTTTTTTTGTATTTTTAACTGACAAGTCTGTAGAATTAATTTTTTCGAAAAAGTACAATTGAATTTTTTTTCCAAATTATTTCAAGTTTTTTTTTTCGAAATATTTCATTGAAAAATTTGCGAATAATTGAAATTTTTGAAAAATTGAATTCTAAACAAATGGATTTTAATCAAATTTCTCGAAAAATGTAATTATTCTTAAAAATTTGATTAAAATTTATCAATGAAATTACAATTATTTTAAAAACCTTTACCTATATTTTCAATGCATTTTTCATTCAATTTCTTCAAAGAATTAAATTATTTTCAAAAATTTGAATGAAATTCTTTGTAACAATTCAATTTCTTTCAAAATAATTTTAATAACATTTTTCGTAGAAATTTAAATAATTTCAAAAAAATTTGTCAAAATTCATTTATTTTTAATGTTTAATATTTCTACTATATTATTCCAATTATTTTCAATACAATTTTCATCAAATTTCTGATTTTTCTATGTTTATAAATTTTCCCTTCTGACTTTTCCATTTATTTTCTATTCTAACTTTTATATTTTTATTATTTATTTTCTATTCTGATTTTTGTATTTTTTATTCATTTTCTGTTTTGATTTTTTCATTCTTTTTTATTCTTTATTTTAGTTTTGTTTATTTTTTTTATTATTTATTTTCTATTGTTATTTTTCTGTTGCTTTGTTATTTACTTTCTACTCTCATTTCATCAAATTAAATTATTTATTTCTATTTAGTTTTACCTATTTTTTTACTGTTCATCATTTTTTTATTCTTTCTATAATTTAGTTTTTATTTTGATTTTTTAATTATTTTCTATTTGTCATTATTATGTTTTATTAATATTAATTTTCTAATTTGAATTTTCCATTTTTTTATTATTAATTATAATTAATAATAGAAAATAGAATATAAAAATTAAAGAAAAGAAAATAGAAAATTAAAAAAAGAAAATAGAAATTTTGAAAAAGAAAAAGAGAAAATTAAAAATAGAAATTTAAAATAGAAAATAATTATTACCGGTTTTTAATTTTTCTATAATAAAATTCACACAACATTTGTAAACAACGAATTAGAAAAAAACAAATTTGCAGAAATTTTCTTCTACCCTATAATTAATTTTTTCTTAATCACAATTTTCTGAAAAAAAATATTTATTTCTCTCACTCATTTTGACACGCTGTCAATTGTCAATATCAATATTCCAATTATTGCCTTTTTTCAAATTACTGATAAATACTTTTGTTTCTCGCACAAAGTGAGAATATTTTCCTCCCATCATTATAATTACGTATGTAAATTTCAATATTTTTTTTTATGAAACAATTAACATTCTATTTCCTAGGAGTTTATAATATTTATTTAATTGTCGCAAATCACTGCCAGCAATGTTTTGCATCTAAATTCATGTTTTTCCCAACAATAATTATTGGTTGTGAAAATCATTACCAGTTATTGTACAAGTATTAATTAATAATTGACAGTTACAATTAGTTTTATAGAAACAATAACTGGTAGTTTTAACAATCTGTATTTTTAATAATTGGTAATTAAAATATTTGGTAGTATTTATATTTAATAATTAGCTGAAATAGTTAGCTGAAATAGTCGGTAGTATTTAAAATCACTTGTTGAATATTCTGTAGTTCCAATAATTACTAATTAGTAATTAAAATTGCTACTGAAAATATTTTTTTTTAATTTCCCAACAATAACTTGTAGATAAAATAACGAGAAGTTTAATAAAAAAAAAATTTCTCATCAACTAACAAGTTAAATAAAAATTGCTTATAGTAACAAACTAATGATATCAAAACTAATGATATCATTAATGATATCAAAATACAAAACTCTAAAATTGTTAATAGTTCAAAAACCATAACAGTTGGGATTTTTTGCTTTTTCATCACCTAATGGCAGTTACAAATGTTAGTTACGATGAATAAGAAAGTTTTTGCGATTGTTACACAACAACTATTGAGAGTGAAATAAAAGCAATGCTTTTCTCACATCAGCTTAAATTCCCGCCACTTTATAATATATCGCGAAAACAGACGAAATAGTAAATGTTGTGTGTCGAGTGAAAAGAGCAATTGAGTTGAAATCACATTGAAAGGGGGGGGGGGGTTAAAGTTTTGAAACAATCGAACAATACAATTGTCGGAATGAATCGTTTATTGGGTTTTGGACTGGAAACCTTGGGCAGTACACCCTCTCATGCCCGGTGATTTCATCATAAAGTCGAACCATTAAGGAGAGATCGTGTAGCAGTCGCGAGTCATAAAGTAGTTGCACTACGGTTCTAAAAGCAACCTTTACAATCCAACGAGCTTAATTGGTTTGACAGCGCTTCAGGCAGTTTCTCATATATATATACATACACTCTCACTTACCTTTTCATACGTTGTTCGCCTTCTGTTTTCTACGATGACGTTATTTTTTTTTTCCTTTTTTTTTGCGCGTTGAGAAAGAAAAAGGCGTAAAGCTTTATGGGAAAGCCACAAGTTTTAAGAGAATGCGTCAAAAAAAAAAAGGAATGAAGAGAAAGGAAAAAAGGAACTATTACTTAATCTTGCCGCAAGTTTTAAAGCTTTCTTCTCTCTCATTTCATCTCTTTTTACTATCAAATATCGTTATTTTATTTTATGACTTTATAAGTTTGTTGAAACCTCATTTTCTTTGATATTTTATGGTATTCAATATCAGTTTTGTTGCCAATTTTTTTCTTTAAGTTTTTGCCTTTTGTTTTTTTCACAACTTTGAATCAATATTTTTTTTCATTTTGCCAAAAATTCTTCAATAAATTTCCAATTTTTTGAAAGTATTTTCTCTTGATGAAAACTATTTTGGAAAATGATATTTGAAAAAATTTTTCAATTATTTTATTTCATATAAATTTAGTCTCTTGTGTTTTATTCTTTTTACACATTTTTATTATTTGTCTATATTTATTATTTTTATTATTTTTAAATTCTATTTTTATTATTTTTATTATTTTTAAATTCTATTTTTATTATTTTTATTGCGAAAAAGAATGGAATAGAAAACAAATTAAAAATCTCTTGTCATTTATCTAAATTTTTATTATTTTACTATTTTAAATTTTTACAGTAAAAAAAAGAAATAACCAACAAAGTAAAAAAATAAATATAATCTCTTCTCTTTTTTATTTGTTCCCACATTTTTATATTTCTGTATTAAAAAAACGAAGAAAAACAAAATTGAGAAAGTAGAAAAAGCAAAATTCAGTACGTGGCGAAAATTGAAAGAAATAAATGTAAAAAATCGTAACACTTTTAATTACGAAAAATAAAATTTATTTGCAAATGGAAAAATTTAAAGTTTCAAGCTATTTTCCTTTGTGAAATTAATTTTAATTCATCAATAAACGTCTTCTTGAAAACTTTAAATAAACGATAAATGCCGATGGCAGTTTCCGTGGAAAACTCTCTCTCTCTCTCCTTCTCTCTCTTGGATTTCTATTCCCAATTTAATTAATAATCCAAGTCTTACCGTCACGTCCGCTTCAATGCCATTTATCTTTTGCGAATCAGAAAAAAAAGGAGTATAAGGGGATTCGATTAATTGTTCGAGTAATTGTTCCTCAGGGCAGATAAATGACTTTCTCGACCTGTGTCTCTTCTATTTATGATTAAAAACAGGAATTTTCAATTTTATGTACTCAAAAAAAAAAAAATTTTCAACCTTGCAAAATTAATAATTCTTCTTATAAATGCGATTTTTCATTGTCTAATTTTTTTCATTCTTTTTAATTCTATTCAAATAAAATTTTCCTGTTTTTATAATTTTTCCTTTTGCCTCGAAATTTTCTTCAATAATTTGTAGATAAAATAAATGTTTTTGTTAAAAAAAAAAAAAAAAAATTTGAAAAATGAATTTTTTTTTAATGAGATAAAATATAGATAGTTTTTTTTTCCTTTTTCTCTTGGTTTGAAAAAAGTTTGAAAAAATTTTTGGCCTGAGGTTAAACTATTATGGAATTACGGAGATACTTGCTTGTAAATTCCCGACAGTTTAAGTTCTGTATTATAGTTGCTTGACCCAACTTTCCTACTTGATTAGACATTTGTGACAAGAACAAGAGCAAACATGTTTTCGCTGACGTTAATTATACAGGGTCAGAAATGTTGTGGGGAATTTCTAACATATTTTATGAAAAGCAGCCGACAGAGCATCACTTGCTCTAATTAAATTATCTGTTTACATTTTCGTGAAAATGTTTTTATATATAAATATAAACATTTGTTTTCATTTTCAATTTTTCTGATTTCAAAAATTTCGTTTGGAAATAGTTTGGAGGAATAAATTTTTTTACCACTTTTTTTTTCCTTATCGAAATTTTTTTTTCAATAGTAATTGTATTTTTAATATTTTATCAATTAATATAACCTAATGAAAGTATTTTATTATTTAATAAAAAAAAAATAATTGAAAAAATATTTTACGTGTATATTTTTTTTATTTCGAAAAAAGATTAATAAATTTATAAAATGTATAAAATAGCGTTAAATAAATAAATTATAAAAAATATATAAAAATATTTATATAAATTTTGTGAAATGTCGGTACACGAAATGATACTTGACCCGATAAAATTGATGTTAGTAATTGTTTTAATTAGTTTTAGCTCACTCCCCTTGAGGACTTTCGAATTTTAAGGCGTTGTTAATTTATTTAAATCTTGTAATTAAATCTTAAAAGTTGTGGATTTTCTTGTTCGCAAAACTCCAACGTTGCATCAGTTGGTAATTAAATTATACTTTAATTTGAAGAAAAGTGAATTGTACACTTTTACTGTGCCATTAATCTCATGTTTATTCACTGGAAATTTAAATTTAATTTTAATTTATTCACTAATTCACTAAATAATTTTCTTTTTGCTAAAATAAATTTAATAATTTTACGATATAATTTGGAGAATTTTAAAGAAATAACAAATGATTGCAGAAATTCTATTTTATTATCAAAAGTAATAAAATTCTTCGAAAAATTCAATTATGTTGAATTTTTTTTTAAAAATTCTCGTCAAGAATTCAATTATTTTCAAAATTAATTAAATTCTTCGCAGAAATTCAATTACTTTCAAAAATTTTAATAAAATTCTTGGCTGAATTCCAATTACTTTTAATACAATCTTTATCAAATTTCTCGAAAAATGAAATTATTCTTAAAATATTTATTAATTTATTTTAAGAAACATTCAATTATTGAAAAAAATTATTTATTTTTGTATTTAAATAATTGAATTCTTGTAGAACTTTCTAATAAGAAGTGATAAATTTCTGTTTTACAGAATTTTAGTTCAAAATTCCAAAAATAATTGAATTTTACAAATAATTGCAGAAATTCAATTATATTCAAAAATTTAAACTTCTCTTCAAAATTTCAATTATCTTTATAAATAAAAAAATTCTTCTCCATAAATCAATTATTTTCAAAAATTTTAATAAAATTCTTTGCGAAATTTCAATTATTTTCAAAAATAATAAAAATTTTGAAAGAATTCAATTATTTTTATGTATAATAACATTTTTTACAGGTATTCGATTATTTTCATAAATAATAAATTTCTTTTTAAGAATTCAATTATTTTATAAATAATAAAATTCTTGTCAAAATTTCAATTATTTTCAATCCAATTTTAATCGAATTCCTCAGAAAATATAATTATTCTTAAAAATTTTTCATTACAATTCGTAGAATACAATTATTTAAAAATTTGTTTAAAAAAATACTTTTTAAGAATTATTGAATTATTCAATAAATTATTTATGTTTGTATTTTTTAATATTTGAATTTCCGTAGAATTTTCTAACAAAAATTTGATTTTAAAATTAATTTGTTATGAAAAATTTAATTTATAGTTTTAAGTAAAATTGTATTTTGTCAGTAATTGGTTAATAATTTTTCATTTCTGCTCCGTAAAGTTTGTATTATTAAATATACTATCACTGCTTCGAGCCCTGTTATTCGAAAAATATTCAAAAATACATCTAAAAAAGTATTTGAAAATTATTCAAAAATACTAGAAAAAAATATTCGAAAAATATTCGTAAAATAATGGTGAAAAATTATTTGACAAATATTCGAAAATACAATATTACAAAAAATATTTGAAAAAAAATTCGAAAATACAATTACAAAAGAATATTTGACAAAGAATTCGAAATTTACTTTGAATACTTTGAGTTTGAATACTTTAAAAATGTTGAATAAATATTGGAAATATAAAAAAGAGTAAAAATCAATTAATAACATCAATGATTTTTCATTGGTAAGGAAGTAGGATTTCTTTTATCGTCGGAAATTGAACTACACTTGGAAGCACTTAAGAAGGCGAAATAGCATGTTTTCTGCGCGAATCATGTGTGTGTGTGAGTGTGTGTGTATAAATGTATTTTCCGAAACGATCTTACAACCGCTGTCTACCTTTTCTGGGTCCTTGTATTCTCGCCGAGACTCCCGCGGGATTTCTCGGGCAGCGGCGGTGGCATATGGAAGAGAATGGTTTCTATTATTTTTCAATTGGTTAGCCAAGCGTACAGTGGGATTCGGGTACCTTTAGATGTAATTGGACCTGGCTTTTGTAACGCAACGGTGATACAACTTGAAGAACAAGAATGCTTACTCTGCATGATACTCAAAAGGAAAATCGTCTCAAGCAACGAAATATATTTATATATATTATTTTTTCAATTTTTTTTTCTATCTTCCTCTCTTTTTCTATGTATATTTATATTTTTTTTCTCTTTCTCTCTCTTTCTATATATAATTTTTCTCCCCTCTCTCTTTCTATATATTTTTTTTCTCTCCTCTCCCTTTCTATATATTTTTTTTCTCCCCTCTCTCTTTCTATATATATTTTTTTCTCTCTCCCTTTCTCTATATTTTTTTTCTCTCCTCTCTCTTTCTATATATTTTTTTCTCTCTCTCCCTTTCTCTATAAATTTATATTTATTTTTCTCTCTCCCTCTCTCTTTCTATATATGATAGAAAAATTGAAAGAAATTTTCAATTCTTATTAATAATTTCAAACTATTCAATTGCCCTCTTATTCAAACAATGACAAATTGAAAATTACACCTGTGTATTGTTTCAATAGATCAGAAGATAAGTAAATAATATAAAATAGTTTTAAAAAATTGATAATAAACAAAAACTACGAAAATGGAAAGTAAAAAAATTAAAAAGTAAATAAGTAAGTAAAAATTAATAAAATTAATAAAATTAATAAAATTAATGAAATTAATGAAATTAATAAAATTAATGAAATTAATAAAATTAATAAAATTAATAAAATTAATAAAATTAATGAAATTAATGAAATTAATAAAATTAATAAAATTAATAAAATTAATAAAATAAAAGTAGAAGTTAATAAAAGTAGAAGCAGCAGATTAAAAGGAAAACGAAAGTAAATAAAAATTTTTTTTTTAGCAAAAAGTAAATAAAGAAGTAAAGAATAATAAAAGTGAAAAAGAAAAAGTTTTAAAGAAAAAGAGCGAGAGACAGAGAAGTTTGTCAAAGGTATTTTGCAAAGAAAAAAGAAAAAAGAAAGAAAAAGAAAAAAATTTTAAACTTAAAGAATGAAGGAGGATTTAGATATGTGTAATGGTCAAAGGACGTGAGGTCGTTTGTGTGTCTTTAACGTGATGTCATTCTAAGCAAGTGAAAACAACACGTTTCAGAGTAAACGGAAGTATTCTGAGCGTTTCTGATGTCACAATGGTATATAGGTATATACAGATCTATATATCCCCCTTCCCCCCTCGCCTTTCTCGTTTCTTTTTTTTTGTCCCTCGTGCGCGACTGGGCAAAACGATATCTCACAATTCCAACTTCTCTCGAGATCCTTGGGCAGCTGCTTTTCTGGAAAGCAGATACAGGATGCTATTCCCATTGGAAATGCCTTCTCTCTCTCTCTCTCTCTCACTCTTTTTTTTAAGTTACCTCGATTACTAGGTTTTTATCTTAAGCTCCTCAATTTGATATCCACCTCTCTTCTCGTTTCGTTTCCTTCACATATGTTTTTTATTAGAAAATATTTTTCTATATATGTTATTTTATTATTACTGTTATTATTATTTTTATATAATAATAATTATTATTGTTTTAATAATTATTATTGTTTTAATAATAATTATTATTATTGTTCAAATAATTTTACGTCCGTTTCTTATTATTAGAAAATATTTATTTATTATTACAAAATAATTATTATAATTTTTATATAATAACAATAATGATAACAAAAAATAGTAATAATAATAGACAATAGAGTGAGAAAAAACAAGTGGAAGAGAATGTCATAAAAAAATTATGTATTCAGTAGTTATAGTCGAGTTTAGTCAGACAATAGAATACGTAATCGAGAAAAAAATTACTAGTGATAGTCACAAGACAATTTTTATCCAGTAGATAGAGTCGAATTTAGACAGACAAAAGAGTGAGAAAAAGCAATAGAAGAAAGAATTTTATAGGAAAATTAATTATTCAGTAGTTAAAGTAGAATTTAGTCAGACAGTGGAATAGGCAATCGAAGAAAAAACAATTAGTAGTGAAAGTCACGAGACAAATTTTTATACACGGTAGGTAAAGTTCAATTTAGTCAGAATAAATATTAAGTAGGTAAAGTTCAATTTAGTCAGACTAAATATTAAGTAGGTAAAGTTCAATTTAGTCAGACTAAATATTAAGTAGGTAAAGTTCAATTTAGTCAGACTAAATATTAAGTAGGTAAAGTTCAATTTAGTCAGACTAAATATTAAGAGAAAAATAAATAATAGTGACAATTGAAAAAAAAGAATTTTATACACTAGGTAAAGTCGAATTTAGTCAGAAAAAACAGTGAGGAAAAACAAATACAAGAGAATTTCATAAAAAAAATTATGTATTCAGTAGTCAAAGCCGAATTTAGTCAGACAATAGAATAGGCAATCGATAAAAAAAAACAATCAGTAGTGAATGTCACGAGACAAGTTTTTTTTATACTCAGTAGGTAAAGTTCAATTTAGTCAGACTAAATATTAAGAAAACAATAAATACTAGTGAGATTCAAAAAAAGAATTTCATACAGTAGGTAAAGTTGAATTTAGCAAGACAAATAGGAAATAACAAATAGAAGAGAATGTTGACTAAAAAAGTATTCAGTAGTTAAAGCCGAGTTTAGTTAGACAGTAGAAGAAGAAAAACAATTAATAGTGAAAGTCACGGAACAAATTTTTGTACAGTAGGTAAAATTTTTGTACAGTAGGTAAAATTTTTGTACAGTAGGTAAAATTTAATTTAGTCGGACTGAATAGGGGGAGAAAAATAAATAATAGTAAGAATCGAAAAAAGAATTTTAAACAGTAGGTAAAGTCGAATTTAGCCAGACAAAAGAATAGGCAACTGAAGACAAAAAAAAACAATACTATAAGTCTCAAACAGAAAAATTTTTATTTTCAGTAGAAGTAGTATAGAAAAGTTTTAGTCTGGCGAACAATGGAATAATAGACTTTGCGAGTAGTAAAGAACGATCTTAAGTCGGACAAGATGTAAATTTTATGAAATAAGTAGTTAAAGTCAGTTTTAAGCAGACGAAATTATTGAAGAAGAATATTAAAACTTATAATTGCAATAAAGTTGAAAAAAGAAACAAGTAGAAAAAATTAGATTTAGTCAGACAGTACTACAATGGAGATTTTTACAGTTTGGAAAAAGGTAGTCAAAAGTTGGTTTTAGTCATCCGAAACTTAAAAAAAATAAGTAGTAAAGGTCAGTTATAATCAGACGAGCCGTTTATATAGAGAATAAGTTCGAGCAAAGTAGTTAAGGTCAGCTTTTAGTCCGACTCAATTCGAAAACAGTTTAATTTTTTTTGCAAGTAGTTTGCAATTTTTTCTACAATAACAAATTTAGTCATCCATTTGGTGAATAAAAGTAGTAAATTTTATTTTTAGTCAGGCAGAATGGTAAATTAAAGTAGTAAACTTCATTTTCAATGATACAAAAAATCTAGTAATTTATATACACGTAGAAGTTGTAGAGATCAGTTGTTGTCAGACAAAACCCAGTTTTTCCGAAATTCTCAAATTGAGAACAATATATGACAACGTTGCAACGTTTTTTTTTCTGATACGTTTTGTCAGTATAGTAATAATCAGTTTTTGTCAGCCACGGAATAAAGCCATTTTCCTAATCGGGTTTATTTGATTGTCAGTAGTAAAAAGCAGTTTCAGTCAGACAAATACACTAGAGTAAAAAAAGGTAAATTTGTAATTGTTCGCAAGTAGTAAAAACTGGCGTTCGTCAGACAAAACCATTGTGAAATTTATCTGCAGTCATATAAATACTTAATGTTAGTTTTTGTTCAACTAAAACTGAAAAATTGTTAAAAAGACACTTTTAGCGAGTTTTAAAATTTATTTACAATAAACAATTTAATTTATTAATAAGACCATTTTTCAATTCGGGTCATTTCGATTGTCAGTAGAAGAGTACAGTTCCAGTCAGACAAATACAGTAGAGTGTAAAAAAAAGCAAATGTATAATTGTTTCCAAGTGATAAAAACCAGCTTTAGTCAGACAATCTGTTAGAATTTGATAATTTATAGAAAAGTACTGTTAACGTCAGTTTTTGTTCAGCCAATGTTAAAAATTGTTACAAAATGGCTTTTAACGAATTTGACAATATGTTTCTTTATTTATTTATTATTGATGGTAGTTATAAAAAAAATATTGTATAATTTCGAGATTGTTGGGTAAAACATGCTTTTTAATAGATTTAAGTGTCTATATTGAAAATTGATGGCTTCGATCCTGCCATTTGGTTGACATGAAAAGCCCCCCCGAAAGTTTTATTCCTGTCGAGTGTAGTCAATAGTATTAGTATAGTAGATAACTTTTTTTCCCCACCAATTTGCAGGGCGTTGAATTTGGAACCCAGTTACGTTACAGTCCCTATGTTCACTCGCGATGAAATTGAATCAAAGCGAGACTCGACGTTTCCAGTTGAAATCTTTTCTACGCTTTTCCATTTATTATTTTTTTTATATTTCTATTCTTTTCCATTTGTATATTTCCATTTATTATTTATTTAAATCACAGCTATTAATAAATAGCAAGAGAAATTAATTTATACTTTTTCTATTAATAAATTAGCCTATTTATGTATTTTTATGTATTTTTATGTATTTTTATGTACTCTTATATGTATCTTTTATGTATTTTATATAATTTATATATTTTATATAATTTATATATTTTATATATTTTATATATTTTATTTATTATTATATATTTTATTTATTATTATATAATTCTATTTATTATTTATATTCTTTTGTCCCGAATATTTCCTGAATAAATATTGCATTTATTATTTAAAATAGACGAAAAGAAATTACTGAGAAAGGAAATTACATATTTTTTTCTATTTACAAAATTTTTTTCTCTGATTCAAAGAAACCTTTTTTTCTGAGTGTAAAACTCTATTTAAGTGTATCCTTTGATATAAAAGTTGTTTACTCGTTATTTTTCTTTTAAGAAAAAGGAAGAAGAAAAATTTATTTACCTAAGAAAATGAGAGAAACGACCTTATTCTGAGAATTCGATTTTTATTTTTAACAAATTAAAATTTTTTTACAAAAAATTTTGTTACTAATGATGCAATTTTTATTTTTTGTTACAGGTGAGTCGACAAGTTTAGCAATTATTCTTCTCTTCTTTAGACGTAAGTTTAAGACAGAAATTTCTATTAGTTTTTACACTTTTTAAAAAGTTGTTTTATTCAAAAATTGATTAAAAAAGTAGACAAAAAATATAATAAATAAAAGAAAAAACTAAGTCTAAGACTAAGTCTATGTATTAGACTAAGAATAAAACTAAGACTAAGACCAAACTTAGACCAATACTTTGGCTAAGACTTTAACTTGGACTTTGGCCCAGACTTTGACTAAGACTATGACTAAGACTAAGAAATTGACTAGGACTATGACTAAGACTATGACTATGACTATGACTAAGACTATGTCTATGAACTTGGCTAAGACTTTGAATAAGACTAAGACTTCGACTGAGACTTTGACTAAGACCTAGACTATGACTTTAACTAACACTACGACTAAGAACTTGACTAAGACTTTGACTACGACTTGGACTATAAATTTTACTAAGACGTTGAATATGACTTCGACTAAGAACTTGATTAAGACTTTGACTAAGATTATGACTAAGAACTGGACTAAGACTTTGACTATGACCTTGACTGCGACTATGACTTTGACTATGAACTTGACTAAGACCTTGACTAAGACTTTGACTGAGACTACGACTTGGACTATAAATTTTACTAAGACGTTGACTATGACTTCGACTAAGAACTTGATTAAGACTTTGACTAAGATTATGACTAAGAACTGGACTAAGACTTTGACTATGACCTTGACTACGACTATGACTACGACTATGAACTTGACTAAGACTTTGACTAAGAACTTGACTAAGACTTTCATAAATCATTGGCTTAGTTTTGATTTGAAGTCAAATTTCATTCATAGTAAAAAATACCAAAAAAGTGGATTATTTAAATCTTATTTGGTGTTAATTTAATCTGCAACGCTTTTTTCAATACCTCACAATTTATTGTGATGCTAATAATTAATTAGAAAATGGAGTGAAAAAGAATAGGAATTGTTTTATTTATTTATTTATTTTTTTAATTGTTGATCCACCGTTATGCCAGGGGAGTTATGATCTTTAGATGAGTTTCGAGGGTTTAATTAAACTCTGACGGCGTTCTCTGATTGGCTATGGCATATAGTACACACAGTTTTGGTAGTTAGAACGCACATTGTTGTTGAAGCCGTGGAGAGAACTAGTTGCGATCGCATCTCACTATTACAATCACAGTGAAGTCGATTTCCTGCCTAAGCTCATAGTTTTGCACACTGGAAAATCGTGTTTGGGGTAAGTGTCGTCTATAGGAGGGGGGGGAGGGCTGTAGTTTAAGGGAAAAGGGAGACTTTCTCTCTCGCTCTCTCCTTTCCTTTCTCTAGTTCCGTTCCTATTTCGTAAATCGTTTGTTTCTGTGTCTCAGCCTCGTTAGGGAAAACTTTACTTTCTGTCTCTCTCTCTCTCTCTTTCTCTCTCCCTCTCTTTTACTTTCTCACTCTCTCTTACTCTCTCACTCTCTATTCTCTCTCTTTACTCTCTCTCCCACTCTCTCTTATTCTTTTTTCTCTATTCTCTCTATTCTCTATTCTCTATTCTCTCTCTCTCTCTCTCTCTCTCTCTATTCTCTCCCTCCTTTTCTCATCCTCTCTTATTAGAGAGTAAAGAGAGAGAATTTAGAGTGAGAGAGTAAGAGAATGTGAAAGAGAGAGAATATAAAGTGGGAGAGTAAGAGAGAGTGAGAAAGAGAGTGAAGAGAGAGAATAAAGAGCGAGAGAAGGAGTAAAGAGAGAGAATAAAGAGCGAGAGAGGAAGTAAAGAGACAGAATAAAGAGTGAGTGAGAGTAAAGAGAGTGTGTGAAAGAGAGAGAGAGTAAAGAGAAAATAGAGAGAATGAGAGAGTAAGATAAAGTGAGAAAGCAAGAGAGAGGGAGAGAGACTCTCTTTCCCTTCGCCAAGAGAATACATAGGCTTAACGTTACACAAAGTACTTGTATGTACTTTGCCGCTTTTAGAATTGTCTTTCAAATGATGTTCGCTTGTTGCTTTCGCCTTATCGTCTTTTAGCATCCACATCTCTAGTTTGTTATTATCCCTAACAAACACTAATCACCGGCATCTGGTTTGAAATGTGTTTCACAGAGAAAAGCAAGGTGAGAGAGAGAAAGAGAGAGAGAAGGGGGTGAGGGAGGGGGGGGGGGGCTGGAAAGAGGGATTTAGACTCAGTTTAAACTTAACGCAATTAGAGAACTTAAATTACTTATTTAGAATTCCAGATATCACATAATTTATCTTCTATAATAATATATGTGTTTATCATTAATTAGATTTTATTTATTTAATAAAATTCATCAAGCATCATTTTCATTTTATTATTCATTAATAATGAGAGATGAAAATAAAAAAAAATTTGGGAGAGAAAATGTCAATGGATGAAGGAGGTGCGAAATGTGATTTAAAGAAAAAAATTGGGTGAAACTAGACGGAAACTAGCTAAAAACTAGGTAGAAACTAGATAAAGGGTAATTAGGGCAATTGTCAGAGTACTCCAACTTGAAACTATGCGTATTTTTTTCTACTTCAGTAAATTGGAGTATGGAATTAGTTTTCACGAAACTAGGAAAACTATCTGGGTCCTAGTCGAAGTCGAAAATTCCAAAAAAAGCAAAATGGAAATTATCAAATTTTATAGAACAGCTTGTTTGATTTAATTTGACTATAATAAATACTAAAAAAAAATATAATAATATCTTATTTTTGAAGGAAAGTTTATTTTTGATAGAAAATTTTTATTTGAGAACGAAACTATTATTTGATTATTTTAAATTGAATTAAGTAAAAAATAATTATGATTCGGCAATTGAAAAACAGTAAAGAAAAAAAAACTAGTGAGAAAATTTTTGCCAGGGCTTTAAAATTGTATTAGGTTTGAAATAGGATACAAAGCTCTTTAAAGTTGAGTACTAACAAAAATTGGATTAAAATTGAGCTAAAATTGTATCAAAAATAAGAGCCTCGCTTCTTGTATTTTAATCAAAATGGAATTTTGTGTTTTTCTTTTCTTTTTTTTTTTTTTTTTTTGAAAGTATAATATTGAAAGTAAAAATTGTTTTTGTATCCCAGGACCCTATCTAGCTCGCCTATCTATTATAGTGGCTTTCGAGTAGATCCAAAATGAATTACGAGTAAACTTCGTCCAGAAGGAAAGTATCGCTTCCGTAACGACCCTGAGTATCAGTTTCGCGCAAGGTCTACTTACCATAGTTGTTGTATATACATATACCTCGCTTGTTCCCACTTTGACTAACTCTCGAGACGTAAACCAATACATATCGTACTTACCACTAAAGCTTTTCCCTTTAGCCCTTCTCACTTTTATCTTCGTCTCTCGCCTTTCTTCACTTCTTCTTTTTTTTCTATTTCTTCTTATTCTTCTCATTTTTATTCTTATTCATCTTGTTTTTCTTTTTTCATCTAATTTTTCTTCTCTTTCTCTTCCTTTTTTTCATTCTTTTTTCTTCTACTTTTTTTTCTTTTCCTCGTTTTTTATTCTTTTTCTTTTTGTTCTTCTTCTACTTTTTTCTTTTTGTACTTCTTATTTTTTTTCTTTTTTCTTCTCTTTCTCTTTCTTTTTTATTTTTCTTCTTTTTTTCTTCTTCTCCTTTTTTATTTTTTTTCTTTTTGTTCTTCTTCTGCATTTTTTTCTTCTTTTTCTCCTTCTTTTTCTTGTTTCTTCTCTTTCTCTTTCTTTTTTATTTTTATTACTTTTTTCCTTCTACTTTTTTTTCTTCTTCTCCTTCTTTTTTATTCTTTTTCTTTTTATTCTTCTTCTGCATTTTTCTTCTTTTTCTCCTTCTTTTTCTTCTTTTTCTTCTTTTTCTCTTCCCTTTTTATTTTTCTTCTTTCTTTTCTTCTACTTCTTTTTCTTCTTCTCCTCCTTTTTTATTATTTTTCTTTTTGTTCTTCTTCTGCTTTTTTCTTCTTCTTCTTATTCTTCTTCATCTTTCTCTTGTTTTTCTTTTTATTCTCTAATATTTATTTTCTTCACGAGGCATTTAAACTTTTTTATCCCCCCTGTCACCACACTTGACTACTTTTTAAATTTGAATTAGTTAAAAATTACTAATTTGATAGTAAAAAGTCATTTACTAATTCAAATAGTAATATTTTAGTAATAAAATAGTTAATAATAACTAATTATTGGTTAAATTTATTTTTATGTTAGGTCAAAATAACTTTCTGGTAACTAATTTTTTGGTAAATAAATTTTTGGTAATTTCAATTAGTGAAATTTGACAATTTTTTATGTATTTACTAATAATTTGTCATTTTCTACTAATAATTAGTTATTTTTTACTAATTACTGAAGCAAAATGTCAGCTACGATTTGAATAATAATTAGTAAATTATAATTTTAAATAATGAAAATTACCGTCTTTTACAAAAAGCAAAAACAAAATTAAATATTCAGAATCTTTCAAATTCATTTTTTTAAATATTTAACGAAATATTATTAGCAATAAAATTTTGAATTTAGAGAAGAATTAAATAATTCCCTTCATATTTGAACCTTCAAAACTTTAGGGACATCTCTACGTGTCTATTTTTTTCAACTAAAATACTTTCAACTTTACAAAAACGAATTTACAGTCTAGAAAACATTCTACAAATTTATCGAATTAAAAAAGTACATTTTAATTTAATTGTCCTTCAATCTTTCTTAGTTTGCAAAAGTAAAAAAAAAATTGTTTCTTTTTAACAATAATAAACGAAGTATTGCGCTTTATTTCGCTGTAACAAAAACGAATTATTATTTTTCCAATTGAATTTAATTTGTTTGTGAATTAAATAAAATGGAAAAAGAAAATTGTTTACAATTTGTTAAAATGGAAATGTGCGACGTTTTGATAAATGGAAAAAAAAAGAATTGTACTTTTTAATGAAATTAACGCGGAGGGGGATTTGTTGTTTTTTTTTATCAATTTGAAATTGTCGCTTTTCAAATTATTGTCGATTAAAACTTTTGTTTATTGTAACTGACATTTATGCGAGCATTTGTGTCCGTTAAAATTATCGATTTGAACTAAAGGATGTTTGACGCATTATCTGCTTTTTGGTGATAATTAATTTCTTATAATTAATTGAGTATTAGTATTAATATGAATTCCTATTAATACTAGTTACCAATAATACTAATTAATTTCTATTAATATTAGTATTTCTTATTTCTAATTAAACAAGTATGTATAGTAGTTACTATAACGAGTATAGTTAATATAAAGAGCAGATAAAAATAGATAGTGGTTTCTATAAATAGTAATTAATATAAATAGTAGTTTCTACAAATAGTTGATAAAATATATAGTAGTTACTATTATAATTTTTACTATCGGTAATAGTAACTATGGATAGTTAATTATTATAGATAGTAGCTACGGTAGCTACTAAAAATAATAGTTACTATAAATAGTAGTTAATATAAATAGTAGTTAATATAGATAATAGTTATTATAAAGTATAAATAGTAGTTAATATAGTCAGTAATTACTATAAATAGTAGTTTATATAAATAGTAGTTAATATAGTTAGTAGTTACTATAAATAGTAGTTCATATAAATAGTAGTTACTATAAATAGTAGTGAATATAGTTAGAAGTTACTATAAATAGTAGTTCATATAAATAGTAGTTACTATAAATAGTAGTGAATATAGTTAGTAGTTCATATAAATAGTAGTTACTATAAATAGTAGTTAATATAGTTAGTAGTTACTATAAATAGTAGTTACAATAAATAGTAGTGAATATAGTTAGTAGTTACTATAAATAGTAGTTCATATAAATAGTAGTTACTATAAATAGTAGTTAATATAGTTAGCAGTTACTATAAATAGTAGTTACTATTAATAGTGGTTACTATAAACAGTAGTTACTATAAATAGCAGTTACTATAAATAGTACTTACTACTTTTACACAAAAACTAAATTTTTTTTCCACATTAAACAAATTCATAGTTTTAAATTTATTTTCAATTAAACAATTTACACGTTTTTTCTTCTTTCTCTATTGAAAGGAGCTAAAAACTGCCACGAGTAACGAATAGAGAATAAAAAAGAAAAATTTTGCGGACTTTTCTTACGAGAGCTCTCTTTCTGTCTGTAGAGCGTGTCACGTTGTGTGTGAATATATTTATATATATATATAAACGTGGTTGCTAGTCTCTGCTACTTTTTAGGGGTATTATTTTTCAACACATACGCGACAAAAAAAAAATTCTTGTATCTCTTTAGTTGTGAAACCGTAGATACGTTCTTTTGTAGGGTAGCTGTCTGGGCTCTTTTGTACAAAGCCATCATTTCGCATTTTTTTTTTTCGTTGTCGTCGAGAGTCGTTGTAGTTTTTTTGTTTTGTTTTTTCTTTTGTTTCTCGCACCGCCCTCGTGTGCACCACTCCTTTTTACAGTAGTTTACTTACTCTTGTAATCTTGTTGATAGGGTATGAAATTAAAGATTTTAGAGGAATTTTATTACGTGTTTTACGACACGTGTAAGTTGAATTAAACATTTTGTGTATATATATAGACACAGAGAAAGAAGTTTTGGTAGTGAGGGGAAAGTTTATTCAATTTGTTATATGGTTTTGTATATATATATATGTACATAAATTGCTTCTGAGGAGATGATTCGAAATCGATTTAAGTAGTTAATATCGATAATAGGTCGGACCGGGGAACTTTTCTCGAGTTCCTCTCTTTCTTGAATTGTCTGATTGTACACAGACTTGTACTACTGCGAGAGATGTTTAGTGCAGTTTAATGCACTCGTAAGATTACTTCTTGTGATTTTACTTTGTCTCTTTCTCTTTCTCTCTCTCTCTCTCTTATTCTCTCTCATTCTCTCATCTCTCATTCTCTTTACTCGGTCTTTAAATTGTAGAAACAATTTTTTTCCTCTCCTTTTTTTTCTTTAAATGGAGACAATTTTTCTCGTCAATTAAAATTAAAATTGTAATAAAGTTATTTATTACTTTTTTTTACTTTTTTATTATTAATTTAATTCGTTTATTAAGATTAAAAAGTCAGTGAACTTTCTTACACTGTTTTTCTAAGGACATCAAATTGAGACAAAAAACGTTCCGTTTTTTGTCTCAATTTTATGTCCTTAGAAAAAACTACAATTTATAGAAAAAAAATTACTATTATTACAATTTATTAAAACTAAAATTTACTATAAATACAATTTATTAAACTACAATCTACAGTGGCTACAATTTACCGTAAATATAACTACAATTAATTGAAACTACAATTAATTGAAACTACAATTTATTAAAATTACAATTTATTAAAATTACAATTTATTGAAATTACAATTTTTTGAAATTACAATTTTTTGAAATTACAATTTTTTGAAATTACAATTTTTTGAAATTACAATAATTGGAAATTAGAAATTTTGAAACTACAATTTACAAGAATTACAATTTATTTAAACTTCAATTTACCGTAATTACAATTTATTGAAACTAAAATTTACAATAATTGCAATTTACCAAAATTATAATTTATTGAAACTACAATTTATTGCAACTACACTTTATTGAAACTACACTTTACAATAATTACAATTTATTTAAACTACAATTTACAAAAATTATAATTTATTGGAACTAAAATTTACTATTAATACAATTTATTAAACTGCAATGTACAGTGACTACAATTTACCGTAAATTTATTTAAATTACAATTTATTTAAAATATAATTTATTTAAATTACAATTTATTTAAAATATAATTTATTTAAATTACAATTTATTTAAAATATAATTTATTTAAATTACAATTTATTTAAAATATAATTTATTTAAATTACAATTTATTGAAATTGCAATTTTTTGAAACTACAATTTTTTGAAACTACAGTTTACAATAATTACAATTTATTAAACTACAATTTAAATTATTAATGAATTGACAAATTGTTTCGTGAAAAATTCTGGGAAAATTCAAATAAAAATTATAGTTTTCTTTTTTAAAAAAAGTTATTATTATTTGTTTTTTTTTAATAAAATAGGAGAGGGAAAGACTAAGAAACAAGTGATCCGGGCATGGAAGACAGTAAGCGTCAAGTTTTAAATTCAAGACTATCTGACTGAACGATCTGCCAAAGCATTTTGCTTAATAGCTTCTACGTGTTCACGAATATATCCGATATGAGACAGGTTTTTTGCCGACGTCGAGTAAACACAATGTCTATGAAATAAATTTTCTCTATGTATTGCTAATCGACTGACGGAACGTCTGGATATCCCGTATCATCAACTCTTATATAATAATTATACAAAATTTTTACTCCTATTTTTCTTTTTTCCCCTTTTTTTCCCCTTTATTTTCTTTTTTCTTGGTTTTCTTTTTCTTTTTACCACTTTTTCGTCTTTCTTGCTTTTTTCCAACGATTCCATCAACAACAAAAAAATATTCTTTTACCGAGAAAACAATATTTTTTGTTTAAAAATTTTTATTTTTATCAATTCTTGATGAGGAAATATTGTTACTAAAAATATTTCACAAATAAAAATTTGTGTAGAAAAATATTTTTTCCTTTAAAACTTGTTGATTGGAAACGTCAACTTCAGCAACTTCTTGATTTCAATATAGAAAATATTCAATTCATTTCGAAAAGTTTTTTTTTTAATATTACGAAAACTAATTAAAATCAAATAGTAAATATAAAAAATAGTCAAAAATAATAATTTAATAATACATTATTTTCAATATTACCTAGAAAAATTAATTCAAATAAATGGAAAATGAAAAAAATAATAAAAATATTAAAATAATAAGTTATTCTTAATATTACGAAAATTAGTTAAACTAAATAAAAAATTAAAGAACAAAAAAATAATAAAAATAATAATGTAACGTAAATAGAAAATTTTATATTACGAACAAAAATTCAAAACAATTTTCTTTTTTTTTTAATGCACACAATGTACAGTGACTCAAGTCTATTGAATTGAAATTATCCATTTTAATTTAAAAAAGATATAAATTTCCTTTTGAATATAGACCAAGGGATAAAGTGAAATTTGGTATTTTCTTCCTTCTCTTTTCTTTAAAAAAAAAAAAAAAAAAAAAAATTCACCGGTGGATAAAAATGAAATTGGATGAAAGAATGGAAAAATGGTTAAGAAAAGAAGGTGGACTCTTGTCCAGTGAAAAATCTTTGTTACTCGTTTCAGGGTAATACTTTATGGTTCTTATCGATAAGCTGAAGTAGCATCAAAAGTCACCAATGTTGGCCCTTTGAAGGAAATTACCTGAAGGATTTCCTTTCTCCTAGAATTTTCTCTCTCTCACTCTCTCTCTCTCTATATATCTCTCTGTCATCTCTTTCTCTCTTTACCTTCACATTAAAGTCCCATTTTTCTTCTGTTGAATTTTCGAATGACTTCTGATGAACATTGATCGGAAAAATTGTATTCTGACACAAAGCCAATCGCCTTAAAACTACTTCTATATCGATTTCTATCAATTCGAGAACACATTCTGTAAATATATATATATATAGACCTTCAAATAATATATTATTAACAAATTGTGTATTACAAGTTTTTTAATAAAATTTTTATAAATTTAATTATTAAAATAAATTTATTAAATTTTAAATCAAAAATTTTCTTAAATTTTTTTTAAGCCCCAAAAATATATAAAAATATATAAAAATATTAAAAATAAATAAATAAATAAATATAATAATATAAATATATAAATATATATATAACATATAATATATAAATAAAATAAGTATATAAAAATAAATTTAAGAAAATTTTTGATTTAAAATTTAATGAATTTATTTTAATATTAAATTTATAAAAATTCTGTTAAAAAACTTATAATATATAATAGATAATAATAATCTTATAATATATATATATATATATATATATATATAGATGTGTGTTTATATATTAACGTCTATTATCCATTGTGCGTGGAGTATGTGTCCTCGAAAATCAATATCCTCTAGTCCTTGTACAATGATTAGGTATTGCACATGTATCTCTCGCTCTTGAGGAAGTTTGCAGCAAATAGGATTCTCTGCCTAATGAAGATTTATTGAATCTGCCCTTCATCTTCGATTTTCTCCATTAATTTTGTTATTAATGATTATTACAAATGATGATTATTGTGTCTCGGGTAAACTGTCAATTTATTCATTATTATTGATGGGATTTTAATTAATCAACTATTTTCACTCTGTGTATATATTGTTATATATATATATATATATATATATATATATATATATATATATATAGAATTAATCTTGAAATGTTGATTTCACTTCAATGTTGATTCATCGCTTCAATGTTAATTCGTCATCAATGTTAATTTAGTTGTATATCTTCAATGTTAATTTACACTTAATGATGATTCCCACGATTGTCTATTACAATACTAATTTACTATTTGTATATATAAATGTAACTGCTATAAATAAATATATTTAATTACTCAAAAATATAATTAATTATTAATTATAGTAATTATAATTATTAATTATCAGTATTTATAATTATTAATTATCAGTACATATAATTATTAATTATCAGTATATATAATTATTAATTATCAGTGTTTATAATTATAAATATAATTTCTAATTTTCTATAAATATATATTCTATAAAAAGTAATTACTATAAATATAATTACTGTAAAGAGTGATTACTATAAATGTTATTAGATTTAGAATAGAAATTATAATATAATTTGTAAGTTTTGAAGAAAAAAAACTTGTAAAATAAGATTTGAAAAAACTTCTTTCTCTCTCTCTCTCTCTCTCACTTTTTGGAAGGGGAAAAAATAAGTATTTTCTTCTTTAAACTGTTTCTGCATTGAGAAGATAAATGCGTCTCGTTACGCACTATTGTTCCCGTTGTCAAAGGAAAAGGAAATTCTTTCCACGACGCTTTTCATTGTTAGAAGGGAAAATTGCATCCAATCGTCTCACTTTACTTTCAATCTTCCATTCTCTAACCCAGATTTTTAAGAAATTCCCAGTGATAAGAGACTCTGTTATAAACCTACTTCAGATCATTGAATGTAATTATTAACGTTATACACAATTCGTAATAGTTGTGTAAATGTGAAAAAAAATCTTAATTTTCTTTCTAAATTTAAAAAAAAAAAAATCCGTAAGTAGAATTAAAGTTGCAATTTTTAGAAATAATCATTTATTTATTTTTGTATTTAAATTATTGATTTCTCGTGCAATTTTTTTATTAGAATTTCAGTTATAATTTAAGAAAATATTTGAATAATTGAAAGAATTGAAGTTGTAATTTTTAGAAATAATCAAAAGTGTTTGAAAAGGTTTTACAATTTATATTGAAAGTATTTTGAAATTTTAAATCCTGCTCTGACAAATAAATAAAAATAAGTATTCAAATGTTTATTAAACAAAAGTTAATGAATTTTGAAAAATTTATTTAGAAATTCTGAAAAAATCAGGTTTTTAAAAAATGAAATTAAACTTTTTTTGATAAAGTAGGAAAAATTTTCTCAAATTTCATTAAAATAACTTTTATATTTCAAAGAAATATTTACTTTTTCACTTTAAAAAATTATTTTTAAACAAAATATGGTATTTTTTGAAGAAATTTAACTAAAAATTTGTAAAATGATTAGATTTTACAAA
Organism: Leptopilina syphax; assembly: GCA_032872505.1. Classification (NCBI taxonomy): domain Eukaryota; kingdom Metazoa; phylum Arthropoda; class Insecta; order Hymenoptera; family Figitidae; genus Leptopilina; species Leptopilina syphax. Next base: position 3,392,248 of record CM065476.1, on the reverse strand, counting down.
AATTTGGAAAATAATTAGATTTTACAAAAATTTGGAAAATAACTAGATTTTACAAAAATTTTTAAATCTAATTGAATATTAGAAGCGTTATAAAAGTAATTTTAAGAAATAATTAAATTTTATAAGGCTTTTAAATTGAAATATTTTTAAAAATTTAATCGCTGTGAATGGACAATAATATTTAAATGTTAATTTATAAAAACATTCATATATTATATTACTTTAAAAATTATTATTCAAGTTTTAAATAATTTTATTTAAAAGTTCTAAATAATAGACTTGAAGAAAATTGACACTTGCATTTTAAATTCAATTGAAACTGTTTATTAAGCGCGAGTTACAAAATAAAATTTAAATTTAAATATCGCATCCTACAAAATTATTGAAGTTTTGAATAATTTAATGTAAAAATTCTTTAAAAAAAAATAGATTTTTGAAAAATTGAAATTATAATTTTTTGTTTCAACATAATTGAATTCCCGAAAATAATTGAAACAATAAAAAGTGTTGTCGCAATTTGATTGAAATAAACTATATTCAAAAAAATTTAATTTCATTATTTAAAAAAATTTTTTTTTCAAATACAATCGTATTTTAGTGTAGAATGTAACAAAGTATTTTTATGATAATTATTTTATTTCTATAAAATATCAAGAAAATTATTAATCCTCCAAAAGTCAAATATTAAAATAATAAAAACACAATTTTAACGTTTCGACAAATATTTTATTTGTAGCATTTTTTATTTGCAATGATATACACAAAAATAATTTTTACTCGTAATAATTATTTTTTATAGCAAAACAAGAACAACACTTAAGTGAATCGAATAATCAGTTTCATTATTATTTATTAAAAAATTTATTTTTTCTACTACTTTTTTTATTTAAAAAAAAAATTTAATAAAATTGGACCCAAAAATTTAATTATTTTCATAAGTAATAAAATTTTTTTTGAGGAATTGAATTATTTTTATAAAAAATAATCAAAAATTCTAGAAAATAATAATTTGATTAAAATGTTGAAAATAATTTTGAAGAAGTTGCCTACAGTTACAATTTTTTTTTTAAATATAAAATAATGATTTTATCACTCGGTTATCTTTAATTTCATGAAGATCGATATCTTCATGTTTTATAACAATTTTTTATTAGTTTGTTTAATTTAAAAAATGTTTGAATTTAAATAAATCTTTTGAAAAATTTAATTCCTATGGAAAAATAATAATAATTAAATATTTATTCGAAAAATCTGTGCCCTAAGTTTTGAAAAAAAACTATATTATAGTTTTTTGGTTGGCTACTTATTTTTGGCCCTAAGTTTTGAAAAAAACTATATTATAGTTTTTTGGTTGGCTACTTATTTTTGGATAAAAAAAATTAATTACTGGTGATTAATAATAATTAATAACAGTCATTAGTCTCGAAATAAAAATTTCCCTGAGCAACGAATTAGGACTACGGATATATTTAAGGAACAAAAACATTTGTCTTGTTTTTCTTTTGTAATTATTTTTCCCCTTCTTTTTTTTTTGTGAAGAATGTTTGTTCCCCGGGGGCAATATTGTTGTGGGGGGTCTTTAGCGTCAATTAGTATCATTTAGTGTTAATAATAGTAACGCAAATGTGCGGTACGTGGAAGGAACACTCTAAAGGGTTATATAGGAGCATCTCACAAGACCCTCTTGTGCCCTCAACTCGCCTGCTCCTTGGCATCATTATCATCTATTCGCTAATACAACAAGATAAATTACCCTCGTTCTCATTGTTCACCTATTCTTCCCCCTTTAGACACCTTTACTCTCACTCTCTCTCTCTCACTCTCACTCTCTCACTCTTGTTGTTTGCAGTATTAAACGCTCTGTTGTCGTTGTTAATTACATCTCTGTAATCGGTTAAGCCACACGAAACTAGGGTACGACAATAACAATAATGGTGCTAACGACCATTCACAGGTTATTCTGTCCAGTGTTTGATGGATATGGCTCATGTTATCATCAGACATGTTTCCTCTAAATTCTCTAAACGAAATCCTTCAATGAATTCGAAATCTTGATTACCAATAGTTACACGACACGAAAATTGAATTTAATTTTTCGTTTTTAATTTCCAATTCCTATATTTATCTCAGTGATAAATTTATGATAAATAATAAATATAATAAACAAAATTTGTATTTTTTTTTTTTTATTAAACAAAAGTCGACAAAAGTAGTAAATAAAATAACTGAATATTAAAATCGAATAAACAAAAGTAATAAAATTAAATACAAATAAATTTAACAACCAAAAGGTAATAAATAAAAATAAAAAAATAAAAATAAAAAAAAAATAAAAAAATAATGCAGAGGAATAATAAAAATAATATGAAAATTAAAAAATTAATTAATAATAAATTTATGAATATATTTTTTTTTATGCAATAAAAATGAAAAATTGCATTATTTTGAAATATAATTTGGTAATTCGTTAACAGTTTATTAAATGCGTGCGCGTACGTCATATAATAAATGTCAATGCGGTTCCTTTCATGAATCCCGATTTGTGGAATATTTCGCATGAATCATTAAACCGAGAATTCATTAGTCTTTGTGTTATTCAGATGTCGACAATGTTGCAAATCATTGACCTAGGTATGTCAATTGTTTGAAAATATTTCATTACATCCACTTTCCTCAAACTACTGTTTTCCATTGTTATTCATTTTGTCATTAAATATTTGACCTACTTTTTTGCATTAAAAAAAAAAAATAAATAAAAAAAAAAAATAACTGAAGAAGAAACATGGAAAAAAACAGAAAAGAAATTTTAAAAATAAATAAGTATTTTAGAAAAAATGAGGTTAAACAAATAAATTGAGTTCAACAAAAACGAGTTAAATGTAGTTCAATAAAAATGAGTTTTGAAAAAAGTTATACAAAAAAAAGTTAAAAAAAAAATTCCAAAGAAAAATTAGCTGAAAAAGGTTAAACAATATTTAAAAATAAAGTTAACTAAAATTTTGACAAAAATAAGTTAATAAAGTTAACAAAAATTTTAACAAAAATAAGTTAATAAAGTTAGACAAATATGAGTTAATAAAGTTAAACAAAAATAAGTTAATGAAGTCAAACAAAAATAAGTTAATGAAGTTAAACAAAAATAAGTTAATGAAGTCAAACAAAAATAAGTTAATAAAGTTAAACAAAAATAAGTTAATAAAGTTAAACAAAAATAAGTTAATGAAGTTAAACAAAAGTAAGTTAATGAAGTCAAACAAAAATAAGTTAATAGAGTTAAACAAAAATAAGTTAATAAAGTTAAACAAAAATAAATTAATAAATTTAAACAAAAAAAGTCAGTAAGTCAATAAAAATTATTTACAAATATTCATACTATAATATTTTTAATTAAAAAAAATGTATTTATAATTGATACATAAACAAACAAAACAAAAAATAAAAACTAAATTAATTAACAAAATATTAATTCCATGAAAATGGTACAAAAATAAATCGAATAGAGTGAAACAAGAATAAATTGAATAAATATCAAACAAGAATAAATTAAATAAGGAAGAATAAATAAATTAATGAAACATCATTTTAATTAAAGTAATGCAAAAATAAATTGTAAAAGAAAATTAATATTGCATTTTACATAATTTACAAAATTTTACATAATTTACAAAATTTTACGTAATTTACATAATTTTATATAATTTAATACAATAAAATTTACACACAATAATAATTTAATACAATTTATAAATTTAACACAATAATAATTTAATACAATTTATAAATTTAAAACGAAAATAAATTAAATAAAGTAAAAACAAAATTAAAGTTAAATAAATAAATAAAAATTGAATCAAGTGAATAATTTACTAATTAAATCATTTAAATAAATAAAAATAAATAAAATAAATTAATTCAGAAAAAAAAATTTTTAATACAATGATAAAAAAATAAATTAACGAAAACAATTTCCATTTAATATGCAAAAACATATTTAATATTTAATAATAAACTTTTGACGAAATAAATTTTCAATAAAAAAATATTAAATTGAATTTTAAAATAAATTTGACAAATAGTTGATAAAACCAATAATTAAATTAAACGTTAATAAAGTAACAATAAAATAAAAATGAAAAAAAAATTTATTTCACTTTCAGTACATTATTTAACAAATAAATAATATTGACAAATAATGACAAATATTTTCGAATAATTTTAACTTATCAATATAAGTAAAATTATTCGAAAACATAGAAATAAAAATTACTGTTATAAACATTGCAGTTTGAATTTACTCTCGACAAAATTCTGATATTAAAGAACAATCAGCATAATTTTTGTATCGAAATGTCGGGGTGGAAAAAAAAGGAGAGTGAGAGAGAGAAAAAAAGGAGAGTGAGAGAGAGAAAAAAAGGAGAGAGAGAGAGAGAGATGAAAAAAAGAGAGGGAGTGAGTGAGAGAGTAAAAGAAGTCTGCTTGTGTGATCCGTCTGTCGCTCTTATCGGATCGAGAATGAAAAATGAACGGACTCACAGCGGAACGAAAGCCAATCGACCAAGTCGCGTGACCGGCACGATAAGCGGTATCGATCCAATATTATTTACGTAAACAGACCACAAACACGCTACAAGGCGTGATTGGCAGATTTTTCACTTCCCCTTTCCCTTCTGTTTTTCAAAAAAACAAAAAATTGAGGAATTATTACTTTTCATTATATAGAAATAATCTATCGATGTTTCTTTCAATTTTTTTTTCTTTGGACTTTTAATAGAGACCAGATATTTATATCGTGATCACCCTAATTCTCGAGTGTAATTCGTTTTTTTAGGGTCAATTATATTTTTTTTGGAAAGTAATAGAAAATAAATAATGAAAATAATTTATTGTTATTATTTTTCTTTATTGAAATTGATGTTATTAATAGCATTTTTTAATTTTTACATTCACCATTTATTTTTAATTTCTCCATATTCTATTTCATTCGCTCGTTACTTGAAATCCGTCTTTTATTTATTTATTAATTTCAACCAATATATATATAGGGCTTTCAGAAAATAAAGTTATTTATTTTTCCCTCTATTTGTTTTCAATTAAAGTAACAAAATATTGTTTCTAATTAAAGCAAAATTTTTTTTTACACACACAAAAGAAAATATATCTGAAGAATGAAAAAATCGATGGTATTTAATTGATACAAATATTTTTTTCTCCTTTTTAGTTTTGTTTTCTGGTTTTTTGAATTATCAAATTTTGTAGGGTTTTAGACACAATATTTTATTACATTGAAGGAAGAAAAAAAAATTTTTTTTTAAAGTAAAGCGTATATACAATGCGCTCATTGATTTGTTAAAACAGTGTATTATCAAAATACCGCATGGTTTATTCTGTTTATTTTGTTACCCCCTTTTTCCCCTCTTTTCTGTCTCTATTACTATCTCTTTCTCTTTCTCTCTCTTTCTCTGTCTCTATTTTCCATGTTTTTCTCTTTCTCTCTTTTTCGAATTCGGGAAATATGACACACGCACTAATGCACTCACGCAATTGGGAGGGACAAAAATCACCGTTTCGGACTTCCCCCTTCCAACCACCCCCACCTCTTTTCTCTGCGATTTACGATATGTTTCGAAAACCATCGACGGGAAATCCACCTTTTTCCCCTCAGCCTCATCTCCGGTTTCAGCCATTTTATCCCATGGAAAATGGAAAATTCCAGATGTATCGTCTGTGCTTGAATTTTTTTTTTCCCTTCTAAATCCTTCGTCTTAGTTTCCTGTTATGTATTCGATTAGTTTGGAAAAATAAAAATAATGGCCTCCATAAATTATGTGAGGAAAAAAAGAACAAAATTATTCGATTTTTCTCAAACTATTGATTACTTTAATGTTTAATTTAACATTATTGGTTCCACGTACAAAATTATTCAATATTGAACATTAATTGAATTTTTTGATAATCAATATAATGAATAATACTAAAAATTTATATGTAATTTAGTGTTTAAAATTTTAAAGATTTTAGAGTGAATAAAAAAAATATTAATTAAAGTAGAATGTAAATTAAACAAGAATGATGTAGTTTGATAATTAATTTAATGATATTAATAAACAATAATAAATATTAATTTAAATACTCTTAATTAAAATACTCTTAATTAATTTCAAATACTCTTAATAAAAATAAAAATAAATTAATTAAAATTAAAATTAAAATTAAAAAATAAATAAAAGAAAGTATAAACAAACTTAAGTAAAAGTAAAGCAAGAGATAATTGACAATAATTAAATAAATAAAGATCTAATTAAAGAAAAAGACAATTATCAATATTTTTTATCTCAAAACAAATCTAAATATATTAAGGGCATTTGAACCTTGATGACGTCACACATGCTTTGCACAATCTGTAACGTCATCAAGGTTCAAATGCCCTTAAAGAGAAAAAATATAAGAATAAAAAACAAAAGAATATAAAAATAAAAAAAATGAAAAACTGTTGGAAAAATAAATTAACTATTCAAAAGTAGTAACTAAAAACGAGAAAAAAAAACAACGATTCGTAATTTGTACATTCATTCAAGTGCGAATGAATGCCAAAAGGTTGCATTACAATCATACAGCTGAAAATAAAAAAAAAAAAAATGAAACTAAAAATAAAAAACTGTTCAGTTTATGAGTAGCTATTGTTAGAAAATCGGGAGTTTTAGTCCTGAATTCCAGGCATTGTTCATTTGCATACAATTCAAAATTGTTTAGCCAATCGGTATAGAGAAATAATGTGCGCATGATTCCTTTGACTCTCTACCCCCCACTCCCCATCTCTCTTACTCTCTTTCTACCCTCAATCCCCCAATGAACAAAATATCAGAGAAGTATTTACTTTCAATTTACAAGGGAATTTAATTACCCCAAATATCGTTGGGAGAAAATCTCATTAATTAACAGTAGCAACTATTATCCGTCCTTGTTTTCATATTTTATACTTGCACACACACACACATGTGTATATTTATGTGAAAGGTGCAAATTATCCGCAAATAAAGTTTTATAAAACCCTTCTACGTATGTGAGAAAATTATATTACAGAAGAAAAAATGATTTTATGGAATTATTTTGTATTTTTTTCATTTATTTATTATTTATTTATTCGGTTTAATTAAGAAAAAAAATTACTAATCAAAATTAATTTTCAAATATTTATGTTGAAAATGGAAAATAACTTTTTTTTTAAATCAAAATTGATTTTTTCAATAGGATAAAATTTGGTTAAAAAATTTTTGTTAATATTTTCTGTAATTATAATAAAGTTTGGATTGATTTTTATTTATTTTTTTTTTTTTTGTCACAACTGTCATAGAAAAGTAAATTTAACTTGTATTTTTTTTTTCTTGTATTATATCATTAACTGAGAGTCTATATATCGTGGAAGTAAATTCCCCGGGAGGTTTTTGGATGAAACTACCCGAAATTTCTATCTTCATGTTTGATTTTAATTTTCCACCATTTAAACGTCAGTCCACACACATATAATTCAAAATTTTCCCTTTAACAAGAAAATTAATCACAAACTGGCAATTAAACTTTTTAAATTAAAATTTTGTTTAACTTAAACGCATATACGTTTCCATAATTGAATTTGTTTTTTAGAAGAACGAACGCAATATAAAAGTTTATTTGGACAAAATTTTTCTTTTATTTCAAATAAAGTACATGAATTAAAAGTAAAATAAAAGGAAAATAATGAAATTTCCCATGCAAAACAATTCTCTTTTTCTTCCTGATGCCTAAAACATTTCTATATTTACCTGATTAAAAATGTTTTTTGTAATTTTTTTGGTAAAAGTAGTAAAAGATTTTTTCTTTTTTTTTTAAATTGTAAATAGAAAAATTTGTTTATTAATAAAGAAAATTAAATTGTTCTGTAAGAATTTAAGAAAAAAATCCGTTATTTTCCTAATTGAAAATGTTTTTTGTAATTTTTTTGGTGAAAGTAGTAAAAGATTTTTTCTTTTTTAAAAAATTGTAAATAGAAAAATTTGTTTATTAATAAAAAAAATTAAATTGTTCTGTTAGAATTTAAGAAAAAAATCTGTTATTTTCCTAATTGAAAATGTTTTTTGTAATTTTTTTGGTAAAAGTAGTAAAAGATTTTTTCTTTTTTAAAAAATTGTAAATAGAAAAATTTGTTTATTAATAAAAAAAATTAAATTGTTCTGTAAGAATTTAAGAAAAAATCTGTTATTTTCCTAATTGAAAATGGTTTAGTAATTTTTTTGTCAAAAGTAGTAAAAGATTTTTTCTTCTATAAAATATTGTAAATAAAAAAATTCGTTTATTAATAAAAAAAATTCAATTGTTGAGTAAGAATTTAAGAAAAAAATCTGTTATTTTCCAAATTGAAAATGGTTTAGTAATTTTTTTGGTAAAAGTAGTAGAAGATTTTTTCTTTTTTAAAAAATTGTAAATAGAAAAATTTGTTTATTAATAAAAAAAAATTCAATTGTTCTGTAAGAATTTAAGAAAAAAATCTGTTATTTTCCTAATTGAAAATGTTTTTTGTAATTTTTTTGGTAAAAGTAGTAAAAGATTTTTTCTTTTTTAAAAAATTGTAAATAGAAAAATTCGTTTATTAATAAAAAAAATTAAATTGTTCTGTAAGAATTTAAGAAAAAATCTGTTATTTTCCTAATTGAAAATGTTTTTTGTAATTTTTTTGGTAAAAGTAGTAAAAGATTTTTTCTTTTTTAAAAAATTGTAAATAGAAAAATTTGTTTATTAATAAAAAAAATTAAATTGTTCTGTAAGAATTTAAGAAAAAATCTGTTATTTTCCTAATTGAAAATGGTTTAGTAATTTTTTTTTCAAAAGTAGTAAAAGATTTTTTCTTCTATAAAATATTGTAAATAGAAAAATTCGTTTATTAATAAAAAAAATTAAATTGTTCTGTAAGAATTTAAGAAAAAAAATCTGTTATTTTCCAAATTGAAAATGGTTTAGTAATTTTTTTGGTAAACGAAGTAAAAGATTTTTTCATCGTCAAAAAATTGGAAATATAAAAATTTGGTTATTAATGAAAAAAATAAGAATTGCTCAAGAAATTTTTCTGTATTTTACCTTATTGAAAAAAGTTAAGTAATTTTTTTGGTAAACGAAGTAAAAAATTTTTTCATCTTTAAAAAATTACTAATAGAAATATTCGTTTAAAATTAATAAAAAAAAAAAATAGAATTGTTCAAAAATTTCTCTATATTTACCTAATTAAAAATGTTTTAATAATTTTTTTTTATTGGTAAACGTAGTAAAAAATTTTTTTTTATTTAAAAAAAAAAATTGCAACGAGAAAAACTTGTTTATTAATGAAATAAAACTTTTTTTTTCTGCTCTTATGAATGTGAGAGCTTATATTTGTGTTTTTTGAGTAGAGTGAAGAAAGTTTTAAAATAATAAAAAATAAAATTCTCTAGACACACAACACAATCGTTTTCTCGCTTATTCCAAGTTTTGAAACAAAAAGCGTTCGACAAACGAAGAGAAGAGAGAAGGGACTGAGGAGGGGGGGGGGGTAGTGAAAGGGGCAATGCTGCTACCTACCCTCGCAGTGTTCCCGTATCAGGAGTATAACTAACCTATAAAGCATCTATCGGAAACTACCTACATTGTTTGAGCAATTTGACTACCACACGTTCCAAACTAACAAAGCGAAATGCCCGACCGTAAGGATTCCAGATCCCAACGCAGCCAATATTCATTAAAAAGAGAGGAAAAAAAATATTTTTTTTTTTAACTCAGTTAAACTTTATCATTTTGTTATATGCAATAATATTTTTTTTTCTTTAATGAAAAATAAAATCAGTACTTTATAATTTTCATATTTTTTTCCTTTCTACCTTTTCTTTTTATTTTTTTTCTTTTAACCTTTTTTTCCTTTTTTTTTCTTTTTTACCCTTTTCTTTCTATTTCTCTTTTTTCTATTTTCTATTTTTCTTTTTTCTTTTCCTCCTTTTTTTCTCTCTTTACTTTTTTTATATCTCTTTCTTTCTTTTTTCTTTTTTTAATTCCTTACAATGTTCTGACTGACTAAATATAGTTTTTACTACTTTGGAGTAAATAAAAAATAGTTTTTTTTAAGTATTTTGGCTGATTTTAACCCATTTTTACTACTGAGGTATTTTGTCTGACTGAATATTGACTTTTACTACTTGGAACGTATTTTACATAACTTTCAAAACACTTCGTCTGACTAAAAATACTTCTTACCACTTGGGAGTTAATTAAAAATTCTTCCTTGAATATTTTGTCTGACTCTGACCCTTTTTTACTACTTAGGTATTTTGTCTGACTTAATACTGACTTTTACTACTTAGAACGTATTTTGAATAATTTTCAAAACACTTCGTCTGACTAAAAATACTTCTTACCACTTAGGAGTAAATAAAAAATAGTCTTTTTAATATTTTGTCTGACTTGAACCCATTTTTACTACTTAGGTATTTTGTCTAGCTGAATACTGACTTTTTTTACTTGGAACCTACTTTAAATAATTTTCAAAGCACTTCGTCTGACTAAATATAATTTTTACTACTTGCATCAAAGTAAGATCATTTGCTACACTTCTAGTCTGACTATAATTGACCTTCACTACTTATTTTATTATTTTCCTCTACTTCCATGTTTTTAAAATTAAAATTTTAATTTCGAATTTCTAGCCTGACTGAAACGCTTCTACTTGATAATAAATTTAGTTCAATTTCAATATTTTCATGTAAAAATAATTATCTTTTGAATATTTATTAAAATTCTGCATTTCAGCATATGTTCAGTTATTGTTAATTTTGATTTAATTTTTATCTTTTCTAATTTAAATATTACTCTTCATTATGAATATAATAATGCATTTGAATATACAAATGTGCAAATGTATGAATATTTAAATCTAAAAATATAAAAATATGTAAGTTTATAATTGTCAGAAATCATATTATTCATAAATACGGAAATTCATAAAAAAAAATTCATTATCAAATGAAATAATTAGTTCGAAGTTAAAAATATATATAAATATAAAAGTATAAAAATCTTTAAATTTACATGTTCAAATTTTTAAAAATTCTATAAAATTATAATAAATCAATACGAAAACATTGAAATTGAATAATGGAAATTAAAAATAAAAATATATTTTACTATCTAACCAAATTATAGAATTCAATAATTTAAAAATTATATTATAAATTGAAAAATAAATAATTAAAAAATTTTAGTAATTTAATTTAATTTTGTTTAGAAAATATTAACAAAACAAAATTTTTTTCCTTTCTGTTTCAGGTGAGTGTTTTACTTTGGTGAAATGTCAGCAGAAACTGTGAATGCTATAGTTGGAAATTTGGTTGGTGGGTAAGCCATAGAACAATCCGACCCTTATCTAACATTCTCCTGTCATTTTAGCCGTTTATGGCACCGCAGGCAACTCGGAAAAGCATTCTCCGAAGGGTTGCTTGCCTAATTCCCAGAGACATCCTTCTTAATTAACGTTAAGCACATTCCGTTCGTTTGTACGATTAACGGATGTGTCTTGAAACAAAGACAATGACTCGTAATTCTCTATAATGTCGAAAATAATTTTCCAAGAAAATTATTAAATTTCCCTTTTTTTTACCAAAGCAAAAAAAAAAAAAATATATACCTATCTATATTTAAATTCAAAAAGTTTTCTTTCTTTTTCCAATTTTTCTTATTCAAGATAAGATTATCTAAGATTATTATATTCAAGAAGAAAAATTGGAAAAAGAAAGAAAACTTTTTGAATTTTTCCAGGTAAACAGAAATTATTAATCATTATTAATAAAAAAAAAAATGATAATTATAAAATTACCACTTACTACTAAACGAGAAATTTTGTATTGTAATTCTGAAAGTTTTCCTCTAAATTTGACAGTCGATAAATAATATTTTTAACTATGAAAACAACCAATTTCTGTATAAATTAATGATTGAGAATAGAAGTAGACTTTGACAATTCTGAGAATTTTTAACAAGACCTCGAAATAGCAGACACTATTTACTATTTGATTTGTTTAAAACATTCAAGCGCAACATGGCATATTAAATGATTCCAAAATTAGAGTTTCTAATTTGAAACTTTAGCAATATTTGAAAATTATAGGAAATCAACAAGGAAACAAATAAATAAAACTATTGGAATATTGAAATTTCTTAAAATAAATTTACAAAGATTATGAAATTTATATATATGAAAATTATTTTAATGAATATAAATTTCTGGCAAAAAAAAATTTCGTATTTAAAATTAAAATAATATTCTTTGAAGTAATATATGAAAATATTATAAATCAAAACATCTTCTATTTATATAATTTTATGGCTTTCAAAAATATTGAAAAAAAAAATATTGATAAAATAAAAATAAAAAATAAAAAAAATAAAAAATATTGATTTACATAATTAATTAAATTTTGAAATCATACGTAAATATTTACAAATGAATTTAATATATTTAGTATTGAAATATTAAAAAAAAAGTAATTTAAATATTTAGTTATGTACTTAGAAAAAGTTTAACTAATAGTTTAATTAATGGGAAAAATTTATTAATTTAATTTTTTTTAATTTAAATTGAAAAAAGAAAATTTTTTCAAGTTCAGCTAAAAATTTTGCTAATATAGTGAAATTTATAAAAAAAGCTGTTTCCCTGCAATTAACAAATAATTTTAATATCTTAATTAATCTTTATGTAATAATTTGTTTTTTTATTTATAACAAATATAATATAGAAATGATTAGCATTATATAAAAACATTATAGAATATTATAAATATTAAATATTAACATTCTTAACATATACCGCAACTTTTTTTTGTTTCTCATAAACCAAAATAAACTATTCTTATCTTGACAAAAATTACTATCATTTACAGAACTGAAATTAAAAAAGAAAAAAAAAATTGAAAATGTTTCCAGGAAACTTTGAAAAAAATTGTCCTTTTTTCCTTGTTTTATAGTTGGGAGACAATTTTCTATATTTGAAAGCGAGTGCATTTTTTTTCTTCTACATTTACTAACCCTTAAAAAGGGAAAATAGGTTGCTGCTATAGTTTGCGTCTCTTTGACACACGAGCTCGCGAAACCAGTACACATTCTTAGTATTAATAATAATAATAATAATAATAATAATAATAATAATAATAATAATAATAGTAATAGTAATTTATTATTATTATTATTATTATTATTATTATTATTATTATTATTATTAAAAAAAATGCGATATATGTTAATATGTTAATATTTACGATAATTTCTATTATTTTTATATAATAATTATAAATCTTATTAATATTAATAATACTGACAATAATATTAATATTAGTAATAATAATAATAATTGTTTTAATAATCCCTTTAAATAGAAATAAAAAAACGAAGAGAGAGAAAGAGGGAGGTAAAAATAATGAAAGCTTCTTTTTTGTCATTTTCCCTTCTTGCCCCCCTATTTTTTAATTTTACAGGCGCAAAAAATAAAAAGCGTCTTTCTTATTCTCATTATAAATTCGCAGAAAAAGAATTTTTTAATTATTTAATAGTTAGAAATATTTAATTAAAATAAATTTTATGTTTTACTGACATTTTTTTAATTTCTAGAAGGGTACAACATTTTTTTTCCCTTTTTTCTTAAAAATCGAAAAAAATGTAATTGTCTGTTTCAGATTATTTGAGTGACGTTATAATTTCACAAGTAGTAACTTAATATATAAAAAAGTAATTCAATTAGAATTAAGATATAAATATTATAATTATTATTTTATTATTATTATTATTATTATTATTATTATTATTATTATTATTCTTTTTATTACTTTTATTATTATTATTATTATTATTATTATTATTATTATTATTATTATTATTATTATTATTATTATTATTATTATTATTATTATTATTATTATTATTATTATTATTATTAATATTATTACTATTATTAATAATAATTACTCTCATAATTTTTGTTTCAATTGATTATATTTTTTCGTCAGTCAAATTTGTCTTTCTCTTTTGTTTAATTCTAATTCAACAATAAAATTCCGAATTTTATGGGATCAATGAAAATTCTCGAAAATCGTGAACTATTTCCGGAATAATTTGACGATGCGTCGATTGAAAAAAAAAAGAAAGAGATATATAGATATAGTTTAAAAATCGTGACGGCATGAGTTTCCTAATCGAATCGTGTGCGGTAGAGATCGAGTCGTCTTCTCTCTGTGTGGCTTCGCCTTTCGCAATCGTGAGCATCTCAAGGAGTGAGAAGAGAGGAGCTTCACTTTGCCCTCATTTTTACTCGCATTTCCTAACTCACTTCGTCAGGTTTTTTTTTGTTATCTCTCTCTCTCTCTCTCTTCTCCTCTTTCCCCTTTTCCTTTTTTACTCTTTTCTTCTCTCTTGCTTTCTTTTTTTCCTTCACTGTCCTTCTCTTCTCTTCTATTTTTATCTTCTCTCCCTTTTTATTTTCTCTCCTTTTTTCTCTCTTTCTCTCTTTCTCTGTCTCTTTCTTTCTTATTTTCTCTCCTTTTTCTCTTTCTCTCTCTCTCTTTTATTTTCTCTTCCTTTTATCTCTTTCTCTCTTCCTTATACTCTCTCCCTTTTTTCTTTTCTCTTTCTTATATTTTCTCCCTTTCCTCATTCTTTACCGTTTTTTTCTTTTACTCTCTTTTCTCTCTCTCTCTCTCTTTTTGCCTTTATCTCTGTCTTATTTTCTCTCCCTTTTCTATTTCTCTCTCTTATTTTTTCTTCCTTTTCCCCTTTTCTTTCTGTCGTACTTTCTCTCCTTTTTCTTTTTTCTCTTTCTCTTATTCTCTCTCTCTCTCTTATTTTCTCTCCCTTTTATCTCTTTCTCTCTTCCTTATACTTTCCCTGTTTTTTTCTCTTTCTTATATTGTTTCCCTTTCCTCAAATTCTTTACCGTTTTTACTTCCCTTCTCTTTGCTCTTTTTCTTTATTTTCTCTCTCTCTCTCTCCCTTTCTTACTTTTTACTCTTCTTCCTTTTCTCTCCCTCTTATTTTTTATTATTTCTCTCTCTCTCTCTCACGTCGGTTCTTTAATTTCTTTTACTCGTTTTCTTCTTTTTTTGTATCTCTCTCTTTCTCACTCACTCGTTCTTTACTTTCTTATCCTTTTTCTTTTTTTTCTTCCTTTTCTTTCTTTCATTTTTTCTTTCTCTCTTCTTCGTCCATGCCAGCAACGCGAATGGAATTTCCGCTTCGAATTGAAGAAATCTATTTTCCGTGGAGTGACGGATCTGTGGCTCACACTCAATAAGAGTCACCCCACGACACAAAACTAATCGATCATGTGACGTGGTATGCGCGCCGAACTGTACCCGGATGATATATCCTCGTTCTTTAGGAGGTGCTTAGGAAGCTCCAAGATGCTCTCTCTCTCTCTCTATCTCACTTTCTTTCTACCGCCCCCCCCTCCCCCTTTCTCTTTCTCCCTTTCCTCATTCTCATCTTCATCCTCGACTTATCTCTCATTCACTCGAAAATACGAGCGACGGATGACTATAACTAGATTCTTATCAAAACTCCACGAGATCGAAATCCCATCTCAAGGGAATTAGAATCTTTGAAATTTACACGAAATACTTGAGGAAAATTAGCTTTTCCTTCCATTTTAACCCATTTTCCAAAATTTCACATAAGAACGAGAGAGAGAGTCATCAATTTTTCTTTTTCTCAAACTAATAGATTTTATTAACATTTTCGATTAAATATCATTTTGATTTCGAAAGAGAATTTTTTATTTTTACAGAAGAAGATATTATTTTTTTACTTTTTAAATTATATTATTATATTTTATATTTTTATATTATATAAGAAGTATTTTACTTTAAGTAGTTTCAGTAATTTTTGGTCAGACAAAGTATTGAATAATTTTTAAGTAGTGAAGGTCATACAAATTTCCAAGTGATGGAAATTAATTTTAGTCAGACACGACGCTAGAAAGTGTGACCAACTTTCTTTTAAGTAGTACAGTCACGCTTTAATTAGACAAAACAAAAACAAAACCTCTGAAGTATTATATTTTTTTTTTAGTACTAAAGATCATTACTAGTAAGTAGTATAACTTCAGTTTCAGTTCAGACAATATCTAAATTATAACACAGCGAGTAGTATAGGTCAGTTATAGTCAGACAACATAAATTCTAACTATTTAGATTACAATGCAGCAAGTAGTATGAGTCAATTTTTAGTCAGACAATTCAAACTAGAAACTTTCAGTTGCAATCTAACCTAGTGATGTAAATAAGTAGTATAACTTCAGTTTTAGTCAGACAAAATATATTTTAAACTATTCAAATTCCAACGCAGTGAGTAGTATAAGTCAGTTTTAGTCCGACAATTCACAAATACGTTTCGTTAGACCCCAAGTAGTAAAAGTCAATCATCCAAGTAGTAAAACGCTTATTTTAATCAGACAAAGCATACTAGTAGTAAAACTCCCCTTTAGTCAGACAAAAAAATCAAGAAACACCAAATTCCAAGTAGTAAAGACAAAACAAAAGTCAGACAAAAGACAATAAAAAAATAAAAATTAAATTAAATTAAATTAAATTAAAATAAAATCAATAAAAATTGACGAATTTTTCCAAAAGAACCAAAAGGACACATCAGCGAATAATGAAAAGACGTTTTATATCTAAAGACCCTGTGTATATATAAGAGGAGTAAATATGCGTTATCCTATCGAACTGAGTTAACGAGAAAATGGTTTTGGGATTTTAGAAGAGAGAGTGAGAGAGAGAAAGACAGCACACCCCGTTTGCATATACGACTCTGTTGTAAGCCAACCCTTTCGTTGTCGTTGCCTCGTGCATTTCTCCATAAAGGGGACATTTCACTGGGTATAGAGCCATAAAGCAGCCGTCGCGCGACGCATAAACTTCGGTCTTCACGGCGTGCTGCGCCGCCTCATAAAATGTATATACGGTGTCCCGAACGAAGGCATGCATAAGTCATAGCGGTCTGTTAGGAGGGGAGGGTGTTGTGTGCGCGCAAAGTGATGACTAGACGAAGGTTCGAAAATGGAGGGAAGGGGGGTGGGTTAAGAGCTATGCCTCGGATAACGCTTGAAAATTTTTTTTCTGTCAAGTAAAATAATTTAGATATTTATAGTTGTAAATTTCTTTTCTATATTTTCTGTTTTTTTTTCCTTTTGCCTTTCCTTTCCTAATCAAAGTTGGATTTTTCGTTTGGAAAAAATGACAAAAATGATTGTCTGACTAAAACTGAGCTACACTACTAGTTGCGCTGTGATTTTTATATTTTATATTCTGTCTGACTAAAATTAAAGTCAGACTACTTAAATACTTACATTACTAGTTATAATGCAACTAAAAGATTTTACTTTGAATTGTCTGACCAAAACTGATATTTACTACTTACGAGTATTTTTTTTCAGCCTAACTTTTGACTTATCTTCACTACTTGAAGTTTGCTGTTTCTTCTTTTTAAGATTTTCGTCTGACTGAAGGGGAGTTTTGCTACTAGTATACGTTGGCTGAATAAAACTAGCATTTTACTACTTAGGTGATTGACTTTTACTACTTGGCGTCAAACGAAATATAAATTGTTGATTGTCTGACTAGAACTGATTTATACTACTTGCTGCGTTTGTAATTTAAGTAGTTTACAATATATTTTCACTGACTAAAATTGAAGTCATACTATTTATATTACTAGATGCATTGCAAATAATTTTTTCCTTTAGTACTGAAAATATAATACTTCAGAGGTTTTTGTCTGACTAAAGCGGGACTTTACTACTTAAAAAAAGTTAGTCACACTTTCTAGCGTTTTGTCTGACTAAAATTAATTTTTATCACTTGGAAGCAGTAAATTGTTTCTCGTAAGTAAATTCAAACCCTAATTGACCTTTATTGATGGGAAATAAAATTACTTAGGTCTTGTCTGACTGAAAATGACTTTTACTACTTAATTTATTACAAGAATTTTGTTTGAACGTTTTTTATAATCAAAACTACAATTTACTACTTAATTTCAAGGGGGAGGTTAAAAATGGTCACAAATGGTCAAAAAGACTGTGACGTAATATATGGATGACCCCTTTATATGTAAATATTTTAAGATTATATAAGTAAACACCTAACATAATATGTAAATATAAAAATATTCTTATATATATAAATATAAAAATAAAAACGGACCTTTACTAATTACTTGAAAAAATATCCAAAGCAAGCGTAACAAACAAAGACGAAAAAAACAAAAAGAATTAGGGGAGCAGATAATTTTTTTCTATATTGACTGATTACTTAAAGAAAAGTTAAATGCAATAAAATAAGCTTTTGACTTTTTCTGTTGACCCCCTAATATGCCATTAATTCAGAGGTGACATTTCCCGCTTATCTCTAATCCATTTAATCAAAAACTAAGACTTTATTGACATTTGTATATTTGAGAAATGAAATATTCTCCCTTATGAGCTTATGGTATCTTAATTTTCTCCTATTTTCATCAAATAAAGGTTTCATTTCGACAATATGGGTGTCTATATTTATACAAACGCCACACTTGTCTTTTATTTAATTCTGATTTAATAACATCCAGAATGGAGAAATGATTAATTGCCG
Organism: Leptopilina syphax; assembly: GCA_032872505.1. Lineage (NCBI taxonomy): Eukaryota > Metazoa > Arthropoda > Insecta > Hymenoptera > Figitidae > Leptopilina > Leptopilina syphax. The sequence goes on along the minus strand of CM065476.1, from coordinate 3,373,586 downwards.
AGACTAATTTTCATTTTCCTCTGTTTATATATATTATTAATGTTCGTCTCTTTCGAAAATAAATTTGTTTAACGCTTTTAACACCTAAAGTAATCAAAGAGCTTTGAAATTAATTACAAAACTAATTGGTTTTTCTACACACTAAAAGTGGTATGAAAAAAAATACTTTTTAAAATAATTAAAGTGAAAATTAAAAATTAAAATTAAATAAAATTTTGTTAAATTAATTATTAATTAAATTAAATTAACTTTTATGCTAGTCTGACCTAATATTTATTTTACTACTAGGAAACAATTTAGGGATATTTTTAGTCGAACTTAAAATGATTTACACCACTTGTAAACAATTTTCCAGTTTTGGAAATATTCTGTCCTATTTAAACTGATCTTCACTACTGAAAATAAAAAAAAACATAGTCTGACTAAAATCTATCTTTACTACTTACATTGAAGCAAGTTTTACTCTCGTCCCATATAAAATATCTTTTACTACAGATAAACAAGTTCAGAGTATTTTTAGTCTGACTAAAGGCAACTTACATCACTTATAAACAATTTTCCAGTTTTTCGAATATTCTTTTCGAACTAAAATGATCCTTACTACTAAAAAGAAAAATACGAAAACCTAGTTTCACTAAAATCGACTTTTATTACTTGAATTGAAGATATTTTTACTCTCGTCTGACCTAAAATATCTTTTACTACTTATAAAAAATTTAGGAGTACCTTCAGTCTGTCTGAAATCAATTTACATCACTTCTAAATAATTTCCAAGTTTTTTTAATACCCTGTCTGACCTAAACTGTACTTTACTACTGAAAATAGAATTACTGACGATTAGGCCTGGCTAAAATTAAATTTTTCCACTTGCTTAAAAATAAAAAAAAAATTTCTTTTCAAGTAATTAAAATTGCTCTTTGATTCTAAATAAATAAATTAATAAAAATTTCTCTTTGAACTTAAAAATAAAAATACCAAAACAGGCAGACTAAAATGGACTTTCACTACTTACATTGAAGCAGTTCTTTTTTTCAATCTCTCGCCTGACTGAAAGTATGTTCCACAACTTATAAAGAAGTTAAAAGAGTTTTTAAGTCTTCTCTAAAATTAATTTGCACCACTTATTACTAATTATCATGTTTTTAAATATTGTCTGACTTAAAATATTCTCTACTACTGAAAATAAATGTAGTGAATAATTTGACAGACTAAACGTATTAATTGCTTTAAAATTCGGAGAAGATTAATTGCTTATTGTCTGATCCAAATTGATCTCTACAGATTAACAGTTCTAAAATTAAATTTTACTATTTGAAAATAAATTTTTTGCTTTCAAAATTGAATTTTCTTTTTAAATTTTATTTATTATTATTTTATTATTTTATTATTTTATTTATTCGCTTTTCTTATGAAAAAAAAAAAAATTTTTCGGAAAATTACAATTCTTTTTTCTTTACTAATGTAAAATCTTAAGACAACTATACATGAATTTATCTTGAAATTCGTATTTTTCAATGAAAGAAAAAAATTATTTTTGGTCTGAAATTATCACGTTGGGAAAAAGAATGGTTTTAAATTGTCAAATAATATTATTTGCAAAAGGTAGATTTTTTCCTTTCGCTCTTCTTTTTTTTTGGGGGTGGAGGATGAAACTATAATCGCTCTGGGTTGTTTACTCGCGAAGCGTTCCGGTTGAAAGAATTTTTCGAACACTATTTGAGAAAGGGATTTCTTCTTGCTTTCACTTCCGTTTTTTTTTTCTTTCTTTTTTTTGCCCTCTCTCGCGTGTCTTCTCTCTTTTACCGTTGAGTTTGTCTTTCCACACGAAGAATTTTTCTTTCTCACATCTCATAGGGAAAATAGGCGAAGAAGTGGATACTGATTTTCATGGATCTTTTCCCGAATGAGAGAGTGAGAGGCAGAAAAAATAGAGATCGAGAGAGAGAGAGAGAGAGAGAGAGAGAGAGAGAGAGAAAGAGAAAAAGAGAGTAAAATAGAAAAAGAGAAAGAAAAGAGATTGAGAGAGGGAAGTAGTTTGAAGGAGAATCCGAAAGTCGAAGGGTCGACTTCTGGGTTTATACTTTATACAGTAAAAAAAGGGAGGTCACGATAAGAAGCGAGTTGTAAGAGTGAGAAGGAGAGGGAGGGGAAAAAATGTTTCTTTCTCTCTCACTTTTCGTGAGTTCGGAGAAAATCTTAGACTTGACATCATGACGACGACGACGACGACGACGACGACGACCCTTAAAAACTGTAGTTTGCCTAAGCGACTCGTGAGGGAAGACGAAGTAGGTATTTATCATTCCTTGGAGATAAAAGTTATCTTGATACTTTGCACACTACTTCTCTCCATTTTAATTCATCATCTCGGCATTTTTACACTTTTTAGAAAAACACTTTTGAATTTTAGGGAAATCTTTTTTTTTCCTCGACATTCTCTCATCCTTTGTACTTTATATTTCATTCAGTAAGAAAAGAATTGTAATCCCAACCACGAGAAATTTTTACCAAAATTTACACCGTTCATTCGTTAAAATCCACCGTCTGACTATAATCGAACTTTTCTACTTCGTATTTCTACTTCGATTCAATTTTCCATTGAATCGTATAAATTGACAAAAATTGACTTTTACTAGTCGTGTGAAAAATTAGACAAATTCACTTGGATGGATTTAGATTGATCACTATCTGGAAATAAAATTACCATTACGACTGACTGGATATTGACATTTACTACTTATTTCGAAATTCGAGAGTTTTGCCTATTGTCTGACTTAAATTGACATTTACTACTGAAAATACAATGACACCATTAAGTCTGACTAAATTTTTGTTTTACTACTTGTTTATAAATTCGCATAATATTTTTTGCCTAGTGTCTCTTTTCAAGTAATATTTCAAAATAAGCGAAGCTTAAGGCTGACTGAAATTGACTACTACTACTTATATTCAATTTCGAACAGAATTATTGCAGTTTGATTCAAATTCATACTAAAAAAAATTACCTAACATATTGTCCGTTCACCCCGTAAGTGCCATGACAAAGTGCCTTCAAATCCTTACCATGACATTCAAGGGGTTTAAAGAAAAAAAAAATAACAAAATAACAAAAATAACAAAAATAACAAAAATAACAAAAATAACAAAAATAACAAAAATAACAAAAATAACAAAAATAACAAAAATAAAAAAAATACAAAAATAAAAATAAAATAAAAGAAATAAAAAAAAGAAATAAAAAAAATAAAAATAAAATAAATAAAATAAAATAAAGAAGTTAATAAATACAATGAAGAAGTTGAAGATATAAATAAAATATTTAACACATTAAAGAACTAATAAAAAAAAATTCTAAAATAATGAAATAAATTAAAATTAAATAATGAAATAACAACTAAAATAATGAAATAAATAAAATAAAGGAAAAATTACTAAGAAATAAATATTTCACAACTCTGAAAGAAAAGCAAGAAAAGAAAAAGAGGGAAACGAGAAAGTAAAAATTCGCCGAGAATTATTAAATGAATGGAGAATAAATACTAGCGACTAGTTTGTGATTTGTGTGTCGCTCTCAATACGTCAATTGTTCAGTGGGTATAAACAATGAAAACAATCATATCAAGGCGTGTTGTTAAATGACACTCACTCGCCTCGCTCCATGAGTCCTGTTTCCCATTCTCGAGCATTGCTGTATAGATGTTTTTCAAAAAGATAACTTGGTTAGACGACACCACCTCTACTCTTTCTCTCTCTCTCTCACTCTCTATGTATAGAGTTAGGAGTCGTATACATATATATAGTATAGCCAATAGAATAAGAGAAGTGAAGAGACTCACGAATCAGGCAGCTTCCTAGAAATGAGGTTACATAACTCGACGTAAATACGGGGACAAAAAAGCTGTTTTGTTAAGATGAGGGCTAAAAGTAATGGTTCACATTGTGTCACACTCGAAAAGAGGCGTCGCGTCGCTTTGTCACGCTGCACATTGACTTTTACTACTCGGGATTCGTTTATTTTTAGCTTTTGTTCAAGTTTTCCTTTCGTCCGACTAAACTTGACCTTTACTACTTAAATGATAATTAAAATGAGTTTTTCTATCCATTGGCTGACTAAAATCAATGTTTTACTACTAATTTAGTTTACTACTAGGAACATATTTTACTACTAGCAATGTGTTAATAATTCATGTGTTACACTGCTAGTAAATGAAATTAGTAGTAAACAATCGTTTTTAGTCTGAGTTTTCTCGGACTTTTACTTTTTTGTCCATTGGCTGACTAAAATCGATGTTTTACTACTAATTTAGTCTACTACTAGGAACATATTTTACTACTAGCAATGTGTTAATAATTCATGTGTTTCACTACTAGTAAATTAAATTAGTAGTAAACAATCGTTTTTAGTCTGAGTTTTCTCGGACTTTTACTTTTTTGTCCATTGGCTGAGTAAAATCGATGTTTTACTACTAATTTACTTTCCTACTAGTAAAATAATTCACTAATAATGTATTTTACTAGTAATAAATTATATTAGTAGTAAAAAATCGTTTTTACTTTGATTTTTCTCAAAAAAGAAAAAATTTTCTCATGCGTTGGCTGACTAAAATCGGTGTTTTACTACTAATTTAGTTTACTACTAGTAAAATAATTCACTAGTAATGTAGTGAATTAATTATATTATATTATTATGTTATAAAAAGATTTTGCGTGTTCTCCAACTATATATAGTTGATTTTTTTAAACTAGAAATTTAGTTTGTCTGACTTAAAAGTTAAAACCGACTTTTACTACTTGGAGCCTTTGATTAGTTTTACGAAACTTTTTGTCTAACCTAAAATAATCTATACTGCACAGAAGATAATTACAAATGGTTTTTCTATTTTTTTTTATTGCTAACTAACTCGCAGTTTTTCTAAGGATATCAAATTGAGACGAAAAACGGATGAAAAGTGTTGCGAAGCAACATTTTGATCCGTTTTTCGTCTCAATTTGAAATTCTTAGAAAAACTATGATTCACCGACAAAAATTTATGTCTGACTTAAAACCGACTATTACTACTTGCATCATCATTTTTTGTATTTTTTACTCGTTTTATTGATTTTGAATATTGGAATTTAGTTTCCTGATAAAAAATTATTAAAAATGATTAAACATTGTTAAAAATTATTAAAAATTTTTAATTGACAATTTAAATTATAGTTAATAACGCAATTGAAAAATTGATTTCGACTTTGATTATCTTTATAGTATACACCAAGTTGTTTACTAAAAAGTTGTTTATATAAAAAAAAAATAATCTTTCTGTTCTCAAATATTTTTCTTGTTTTTTTTTTTTTTTTTTTTTTTTGAGTTTTCAGTAAATTCTGACTACTGACGGGATTTAAAGCGACGCGGAGAAGAGAAAAATAATAAATACGCAGCCAGCTTAAATGCCGGGACATTAAATTGCGCTCAGCACGCCGGAAGCGCTCCACCTCTAGTAATTAAAGTTTTCCCTAGATTTTAATGCTCCTGCGCTTGACTCTCACACACACACGAATACTCACAAACATTCGCTGAAAATAGAAGTTGTACTGGTCACGTGTCATTCTTCCGCTAATAATTCATCTCAATTTGACAAAAATTTTTTCTTTCTAAAAAATCAATTAAATACAAATAAATTTAAAGTTTAAAGTTTTTCTTCCGCCCCGGAGTTTTTCTAAAAGTTATTAATTCTAAAGAAGGTTTTTTTCGATAAGTTGAGAAAGAGAGAAAAAAGTGGAAATCGTAAATAAATATACTAAAAAATAATAAATTGTAGATATAATTTTTCAATTATTCATAATAATAATTCAACATCAAGATTTCTTTTATAAAACATTTTTCTCTAGAAGAAATAAAGGGTAGAAAGAAAAAGAATGAGAGAAGAGAAAAATAAATGCGTGAATTAAAATATATAGTCAAGTGACATTTTGAAAAATTTCGTTTTGCTTTTCTCCCTTTCTCTGTGTTCGTTTTTTTTTTTTCTTGATAGCACGCACAAGTTGGCCCTATTGTGTACCGAGATAAAACATATGCAAAGGCATTTATGTTACAGTACACTTGAATGGTCGCAAGTTCGTAACACGCACTATGAGGCCAACGCGCTCAAATATTAATGTCCTCATTAGCATGCTTCATATTCATGGCAGAAAATTTCCTATTAATTATGTAACTGTGCAGAGTTCCCCTTCCCCTCACCTCCACACATCAGCCCTTTAAAACCCCTGGTTTTGCCTGTTGTTAACTCCACGGTGTTATTCGCGATAAATCTGAAAATTGAGCGTTTTGCGCACAACAGTTTGTATATATATATATATATGTGTGTGTCGCAAAACGATCGATAATGAAAATCTCTACACACAATTTGTGGTCACATCACACGCACGCAAATCTCTCACTCAAAAGCTATTTTTTTCATCCACCCTTCTGCCCTCTCTCTCTCTCTCTCTCTCTCTCTCTCTCTCTCTCTCTCTCTCTGGAGTCTTATTGTAATTTTTTATCTTATATGTTTCATTCAAGGAGAATAAAACGTGGGGAGTATAAATAACTTTTCCGATTTTGAATTTTATTTGTAGAATTATTTTTATTATGAAAAAAATATTATTTGTTGGAGGTGAAATTTAAATAAGATGAATTTTACATTTTCGATTCGATTTGTAGTCGATGGTCAAGAAAATAGAGAACAATTGGATTAAAAGTGGTGAAAGTTACTTTTTGGCTGACTAAAAATTGCTTGTACTACTACTTATATTGATTTTTACTACTGAAATTAATAAAATTCTGTCAGTACTGTTGGTAATGTCTTGTCTGACTAAAAATGATTTGTACTACTGAAATTAATAGAATTCTATCGGTTTTAATAAATTTTTGTCTGATTATAACTGCTTTGTACTACTAGAGTGGAAATTCTATCAGTTTTAGTAAAGTTTTGTCTGATTAAAAATAAATTCCACTACATAAATTAATAAAATTCTATCAGTAGTGTTGGTAACGTTGTGTCTGACAAAAAATAATTTGTACTACTAGAATGGAAATTTTATCAGTTTTAGTAAAATTTTGTCTGACTAAAACTGATTTGTACTACTAGAGTGAAAATTCCATTAGTTTTAGTAAAATTTTGTCTGACTAACACTGATTTGTACTACTCAAAGTAATAAAATTCTATCAGTAGTGTTAATAACGTTGTGTCTGACAAAAAATAATTTGTACTACTAGAATGGAAATTCTATCAGTTTTAGTAAAGTTTTGTCTGATTAAAACTGGTTTGTACTACTAGAGTGGAAATTCTATCAGTTTTAGTAAAGTTTTGTCTGATTAAAACTGGTTTGTACTACTAGAGTGGAAATTCTATCAGTTTTAGTAAAGTTTTGTCTGACTAAAATTGATTTGTACTACTTGCATGTAAATTCTATGAATAATATTCTTTTTGTTTGTCCTAAAATGACTTGTACTACTGAAATTGACTTAAACTACTGAAATATAAATTTGGTCAATTTTTACAATACTTTGTTCAAGCGATTGTAACTTCTACTGAAATTAAGTAAATTTTGCAACACTTTGTCCGATTACAAATTTACAAATTTACAATTGAGTTTAATACCAAAATTTTCAATAATTTAAAAAATTAATCATAAAGGTTGTTTTTATATTTATTTTGTGACATTTTGTCCCCTTAACATTGACTTGTACTACTTATTCAGTATTTGTATTAATATTTGAATACTTTGTCCGACTTGAATTGACCTTTGCTATTTTCCACTTTTGTCCACCTAACATTGACTTGTACTACTTATTCAGTATTTAAATTAATATTTGAACACTTCGTCTGACTTGAATTGACCTTTACTACTGAAAATTAACTAACGGTACGTTAGGGCTTACTGAACTCGACTCATACTACTTAGAATAATTGTACTACTTATCCAGTATTTAAATTAATATTTGAACACTTCGTCTGACTTGAATTGACCTTTACTACTGAAAATTAACTAACGATACGTTGGGGCTTACTGAACTCCTACTTTTCATTGTAAGTAGTAAAAGTAGGTTACAGTCAGCCTTATTGCTCTTAAGTCAGACTTAATATAATTAATAAGGCTGACTATAACCGACGTTGACTACTTATGAATATAAGTAGTAAAAGTCAGTTATTACAGACAATAACAAATTAAAAAAATTTTTTAAATTATTAAAAAAAATGTCTGACAAAAACCGATTGATTCTACTTGGTTAAAAATTAGGAAAACTTTTTTTCGATTACGTCAAGTACAATTATATAGACAATGTTGAGATATCGCACGAAAAGAAAAAAAATGTTCTCTATCATCAAAGATTTGTTACAATTATTACACACAAACACACATATATATAGAGAGATCGAAAAATGGAGCAAAAAAAAAGAGAAAAAAAATTCAATTACGCAGAAAATTGGTGTTGGTTAGTCGTGACGTGAAAAAAAATCTGAGCGAAGGAAAAAAAGGGAGAGTGAGTGAGAGAGAGGGAAATAAAAAAACGGACCCGGAGACGTCGGTATTTAAGGAACGTAAGAGTTTCACGAATCGTCGCGCAGGTGCGAGAGAAAACGCAAAATAAATCTTCTTGTGGAGAGAAAGAATGCCACAGCGCGGTTGGAAATGGTTGAGGATTATTACAGCTTTTCCTTTTTTCTCTCTCTCTCTCTCTCTTTCTCTCTTAACAATTCTCTGTCTTTTTTCAGTTCTTCCACGTTTCATCCGTTTGTTTTTTTTCCCCCATTCTTTGTTGCTTCATTTTAGCTCCTCTCTTGTTAAATCTGTGTCCCGTGAAATACATTTGGAAAATTGAACTTCTTTTTTTCTTTCTTGTCAAAATTTGGATTTTTTGCAAATTTTTTGCATTTATAAAAATTTATTTTTAATAATTATTATTAATTATTATTAATAACAATTATTAAAAAATTTTCTGATTGAACAAAACACTTTTTTATTATTTTTACTTTTATAATTGTTAATTTACCTTTTATCTAACATTATTTTCTTTTTTAAAACAAAGCGAAAAACAAAATAATAATACGAAGAAAAATTTTTCTCATTATGAATTGTTCTTTGAAAGTTATTGTCTCTATAGTAATTTTTCTTCCGTGAATTATTGTATCTTCTATTAATGCAGAAAAAGGAGAGCCAACCAAGTTTTACACCTGCTAAATGATAAATGAGAATATTAGTTGGCTTCTGAGGCAACAAAAAAGAAAGGAGGCAAAAAAAAAGAAAAAAAAAATTAAATACAATGATGAAAAAAAAAACGGTCAAGGGCTAGCCGTGCAAAAAAATAAAGAAATACACAGAAATATGATAGATGAGATAAAGAGTTTAGTACCTATAATTAGGCTGAAATTCTAATTCAATATTCCTCGGACTTGATTATATCTCTACGTAAAAGCTTAAAGAATGCTATTATTAAGCTTCTTCATTTCCTTAATAACATCAAGATTAATGCATTCCTCTTTTTAAATTTTACAATTTTTCCATTTCGTAAGAGAAACATAAATATTAAAAATCTGTTAAAGTTCAACTAAAGGGCAAAAGTAACTCGTTTTTCATTTTTTTTTTCTTTAAATTATTTATTTCGAAATAATGAATTTAAAAAAAATATTAAATTTACCATTTTTTGTCTTTTCATTATTTTTCTCGATTTATATGTTTTTTCAATTGTCAATCAAAAAATTTATAAATAATAAATAATAAATATAATTATAATATATTTATAAATAATAAATAATAAATCATTTTTAAATTAATTAGTATTTAAAATTTAAATCGATAAATATTTTCAATAATAAATTGAAAGTGATAAATATTGCTGCAAATTAATTATTAAATTAATAAAATATTAAAATAAAAGTAAATACAAAAATTTCAAATAAAAAGAGATTTAAAATAAGAACTGTTATTTTTTGTTTTGACATTCGTTGTTTAAAGTTTAAAAAAACAATTTTTCTTTTATTATTTTATTTTTTTCTTGTCCCTCGGAAAATGTATTTTATTTTCATAAAGGACAACATCGCTGATGTTATATCATGAAAACTTGGCTATAATATGGCAGGAAAGAAAACAGCACTCACTGACGCGATAAACTCGTCCAGTTGAACGGATCGTCAGATTGGAAAATTGTTTTTCTCTTCATTGCTCTATTAAGGGGGGACATGGATCCGTTTCCTTGGTTGGCTTTTGGAATACAAATAAACTAGTTATTTTATTTTTATATCGTTATATTTGGAAAGTGGAAGATTTTTATTTAATATCAAAAAAGAAGATACTTTTTTTTTGCTTAACATGAGTAGATAGAATTTTTTATTATTATTTTTTTTACTTTAATGTAATTTTATTTTTATTATTATGTTTTTTACTTGAATGCAATTTTATTTTTATTATTATGTTTTTTACTTGAATGTAATTTTATTTTTATTATTATTAGTATTATTATTATTATTAATATTACTTTTAGCCTTATTTTCCTTATTTTTATTAAGATTATTATTATATTAGTAAAATTTACTATAATTAAAAAGCAAAGTCAGTCACTAATTCAAGTTAGTAAACATATTTACTGATTCAAATTTACAGAGTTAATAAAAAGTTTTTTTTAATAAAAAAAAAGAATGATATATTTATATATTTTTCCAAAGATTTTTTTTTCAATTGAAAAAGTCAATATTTGTCAATTTTTTTTCATATAGAGTTTTAAATATATTGAATAACTAAAATATAAATATTGATATAGTTTTTAAATATAGAGTTAATTAAGAATATTCCATAGAGTCGATAAATATTTGCCAAACAGAAATTTATACCTTTTTTTTTATAAATTTTACCCTCCAAAAAATTCAACTATTCCTCGAGATAATAAACAATGGAAACTATAGAGTTTCATTACATTATTTTCAAATCTAAAAAAAAGTTAATCTACCTGAAATTAAAACAATAGAAACATTTTATTCTCTATTTTTATTTTTACATACATAACATTGATACAGAAATTTCTCGTTTTATTAATTCTTCCCTCGTCATTGTTAACAATTTTGCCTTTCAACATTGTTCATTCTTTTTTCACTAATTATTGTTATCATTTTACATTGTTTTTATATATTAATTAATAATAAAAAAAAATTAATTACATTTGCATGCAAAATTCACGTGTATCGAACTGGCATTTTCGAAAGAGAGAGAAAGAGAGACAGAGAGAGAGAGAGAGAGGGTTGAGTGAGAAAGGGTTGAGGGAGGGAAGGAGTGATGCCTGTATTTTCTACCCGGTGATGAGAAGCGTTTGATGAAATTTCAAGAGGGATTCTGCTGAATAAAGTATGTAATAAAGTTGCCGGTTACTCAAACACTTTATACAAAGAAATACTTAAAGATCCAGGTGTCTATATATATGTATATACATGAACTCGAGTCATTTTTGAATTTTTATTTAATCTCCCGGAACAAATTTAGAAGGCATTTTCCATTTTGTAAAACGCTTTGTAAAAAATTATGTAGAATTTACAAAAATTTATACATTAAATAACTTTCAAGGAACAGTAGTTTCAGTAGAAATTAACTGCGAGTAGTAGTAGTTTCAATAGACAATAACATTGAGTAACAGTAATTTCAAATTTTCAATACACACTAACTTCGAGTAAAAGTAGTATAAATTAACTGCGAGTAATGTTAGTGTCTATTGAAACTACTGTTACTCCAAGTTATTGCCTATTGAAACTACTGTTCCTTGAAGTTATTGTCTCTTGACCCTATAATTATTCGCAGTTGTTTTCTACTGAAACTACTGTTACTCGAAGTTACAATGTCTATTGAAACTACATTTACTCGAAGTTATTGCCTATTGAAACTACTGTTACTTGAGGCTAGTGTCTATTGAAACTACTGTTACTCGAAGTAACTTCAATGAATTATTGTCCCTTGAAGTTATTGTCTATTGGACCCATAATTACTCGCAGTTGTTTTCTATTGAAACTACAGTTACTCGAAGTTATGGCCTATTGAAACTACTGTTCCTTGAAGTTATTGTCTATTGAAAATAATGTTACTCGAAATTTATGTCTATTGAAACTACTGTTACTGGAAGTTAATGTCTATTGAAACTACTGTTACTATAAGTTAATGTCTATTGAAACTACTGTTACTCATACTTATTGTCAAGAGAAACTACCCTTTCTCAAAGTTTATATCTATTGAAACTACATTTACCAATAGCTTTCATCACTTGAAACAAGTTTATTTACTATTTACTGGAAGATCGATCGAGAGAAAAAAAACCATCCATCAACATTGTATTTAGTTCGAATTTGAAGAAAAAGAGACAGAAAGAAAAAAATGTCGAATCAATATCTTTTTCATTGGAGTTCTTACTTTAGAGAATGTTTTCGTTTCATGTCACGAGAGAGCGCGCGCGGAAAACGTTGCCGAGGTATCGAATTTCCACCTCATTCGTGCGCCCTCCTATTAATATTTTACTTCGGCCTTCCGACGAGAAAAGAGAGCGAGAGGTTGAGCAGAAGGAGGGTTTTGAAAAGTGTGCATTCCACTAAAAAGAGAGTGAGTAAGAGAGAAAGAGAGAGAGAGAGAGAGTAAGAGAGAGGTCAATCGAGAGGATAAAAGTGCGAGGATCTAACTTTAAGCGGTTGCTATCTCGATTTTTAGACTCTCTCTCTCTCTCTCTCTCTCTCTCTCTCTTCCCCTCTCCTTAAAAAAAACCGTAGTCACGGATCTCTGAGGGATCGAGGTATTGGGCGCAGGATAAATTGTCCGCATCTCCATTGCGAATTATGTATTAGATCGTTTTAGGGTCGAACCCAAAGGTCTCTTAAACAAGTCATAAGATGTCGACTTTATCGGGCAAAGAAGTTCTTCCGATTACATTTGCACACGTTCTTGTATTTTTTTTTACTCAAAAAATCAAGTTTTTTTTTTGGGGGGGGGGAGGGATTAAAAACTTTTATCTGACGGAAATAATGAATGAGGAAAATTAATACTCATGTTATTTTTTCAATCAGAAAGTAAAAATTTTGAAAAAGAACCTATTCACTGTTAGATTCAATAGGTTAATCTAGATTTGTATCTATTGAATATACTGTTAATCTATATTTATATTTATTAAAACTACGGTTGACATAGATTTTTATCTATTGAAACTACTGTAAATCTAGATTTATATCTATTAAAACTACTGTTAATCTAGGTTTATATTTTTATCTATTAAAACTACTGTTAATCTAGATTTATATTTTTATATCTATTCAAACTACTGTTAATCTATATTTATATTTATTAAAACTACGGTTGACATAGATTTTTATCTATTGAAACTACTGTTAATCTAGATTTATATCTATTAAAACTACTGTTACTGCTAGATTTATATCTTTTGAAACTACTGTTAATCTAGTTTAGTATTTATTGAAACTACTGTTAATTTAGATTAATATCTATTTAAAATACTGTTAATATAGATTTTTATCTATTAAAACTACTGTTAATATAGATTTTTATCTATTAAAACTACTGTTAATCTAGATTTATATCTATTGAAACTACTGATAATCTAGATTTATATCTATTGAAAATACTGTTAAGCTAGATTTACATTTTTATATCTATTGAAACTACTGTTAATCTAGATTAATATCTATTGAAACTACTGTTAATCTAGATTAATATCTATTGGAACTACTGTTAATATAGACTTATATCTATTGAAACTACTGTTAATATAGAGTTATATCTACTGAAACTACAGTTACTCTCGATTTAAACTATTTGTACTATTGATGTTAATTACTATAAAAGTAGTAATAGTTACATTATATTTTTCTCCGTGCAACCCCAGTAGTCTCAATAAATATAAATACTATCAGCAGTAACAGTGAATAACAAATTTATCAGTACTTTCAGTAGTTTACTGTCAAATTATAAATAGTTTTTAATGTTTCATTAAAATTTTCTTAGAATAAAATTTTTTTCCTCTCTTTCTCTCTCTGTGTCTTTGAAATTTCTCCTCGTTAACAATGTCAAATTTCCTTTGAAAAAGGAAGTGAAGTGAAGTGAAGTGTAGTTGAAGTGAAAACAATGTCAAACCGCGTTGTGAAATGGAAAATAATATACACACAAACGAGTGTGTGATATACATAAAATGGAAATCGACTCTCTCGTGTACTGAGTGCATATAAAGGTGCGCCACATAAAATAGGATCTTCTTATTTCGTGTTATTGATAAAGGGGTTAGAGGTGTGGAGGGGGGAAGAGGGTGTAGGTTGACGTCTTTTACTAGAGCAACGTTGTTCTTAATAGTGGGAAATTTCACGACATCCGATATCCGCGACCTACACCGCAATTCACCCTCTCCTTCCACTTTTCCTTCCGTCTCTCTCTCTCTCTCTCTCTCTCTCTCTCTCTCTCTCTCTCTCTCTCTCTCTCTCTCTTTCTCCATTTTAACCCTCCCCCTCTACCCTCTTTACCAACCCCAGTCGCAGTTTCATCTAATATTTACTTGCTTGCTCCATTGAATATTCTCTCCGTGCAATACCAGCACATTCCAAGTACACAACTACTGCTTTAAAAGCCAACAAGAAAACCAGAGAGCGAGAGAAAGAAAGAGAGAGGTAGAGAGAGGGAAGTTTCAACAAATAGATCTTTATGTACAATACACATACTTTACAAATATTATTTATTGATTATGAAAAATCATATTTATAGACTTTCAATCTTTATTTTACGATTTTTTGACAATGCAGGAAACTATTTTTTTTTTATTATCTATTTATTTAGTTACTTTTATATATTTATTCATTTATTCATGAATTCATTATTATTTTTTCATAGGAATTAAGAATTTCAAAAATATATATTTTTTTTCTTTTTGTTTTCTTCTTTTTTTTTTTTTTTTAGTCAGTCAGTCAGTCTCATGGTCGATTTCAAATGTGCTTCGGTCTACATTAAGTTAAATCTACGTTTGAATTGAATGTACGAGCGCCCCGAGGCGCGTAAATCAAATTTAAAAATCCCGGGCGAGTATCTCGTCCTGACGTGTCGTCCGTATAAATACGCCGGATAAAATATCCTAAAGAATGGTACCACGTTGTCCATTCAAGTCCCTTGAGTGTCGTTTCAAACGGCATCGCCATTCACCTTTTTTCAAACCACCGTCACTCTCCCCTTCTTTTTTCTACCCCCACTATTTTAAAACACCACTTTTCACCCCTACCTCTTATATAGCCAATGTCCAAGCCACACGCCATTTCACCCCCCTCCCCCCTCTTCTGTGAATTCCCATTTCACTTTTTTTTCACTCTCTTCTTTTTCACCCCCCCACCCCTTTACACCCCGGTTTTGGTCCATCGACATCCACGTGAAATTAAATCAATGAAAGACCATAAAGCACGTACTTATTCGTTTAGTTTTTGACACTTTTCCACTACCTAACATTTCACTGGAAAAATAAAAATAGATTATTTTCCCTCTTCTAGTGTATGATAGTATGAATAATAATAAAAAGAATAAAAAATTACTGAAAGAATTCTTTAATTGTAATTTTATAATATTAAATTTTTCTTTCTTTTTCTCCCTCCGCCTCTTTCTCTAAACAATTTAAGCAATTCTCAGAAACACACACTAATGAGTGTTATTTTTCTAATTGGTTTTATTTCGACGTTTTTCCTCTGTTAATTCCATTATATTGAACATTAGAAGACTCACGAGAGACTCTGAAGGAAGACCCCAAGACGAGAGGCTTATATATATATATAGCTATATAGAATGTGTGTTAGGGGACGTATCCATTTCCCCTTGGTTCCAATCCCATTCAGGACGATCTTTCCCAAGATTACTTCGTAAACTTCCGGAAATAACCAATGTGGGGCTTGACTATGGTCTCGAGCAACGACCTTTTTATCTACTTCTAGATATGTAACCGCACGTATGTACCGAGTCGATATTTTAGAATCTCGCACAAATACACGCACACGTAAACAAAAAAAAAAAAAACAAAAAAAAAAAAAGAGCAAATATTCTTCTCTCGCTATTTACATTGTTGTAATTGTACATTGTGAATTTTGTGTGTATGCGCGAGAATACCGATATTCCTCTCCAAAAGGGCAATGGATAAAGAATAGTTTTTAATTACCCGAACAATTCCCAGTAGCGTAAGAAATTCCATACACGTATTACGTAAAACGAGGCCGGTTCATAAATCTTGAAAAACCCCCACACTTACAACTTTTTTATAATGGACGTGAAAATACTCTTTAAATATCAATTGACGTAAGAGAAAGAGAAAATTTATATTCACTTTGAAATTCTATTTTTTAATCTCTCTCTCTCTCTCTCTTCCTTTTTTATTCAAAAATTAATTAACAATACTCTCTAAATTTTGAATTAGTAGGTATACTAAAAATGTTTACTAATTTAAATTAAATATTCATTTATTTTCTAAAATTTTAACCCAAATTTTTAAAAATAAATTCCTATCAGAATATTCAACTATGAAAATTAAATTATTTAAAAAAAAAAAATAACTTTTGTAAATCCATAGAACAGATTATCGGGATTATTATTATATGATATAATAATTACTGAGGAAAATTGATAATTACTAAAAAAATTATAATTACTAAATAATAATAACTGAAAGATTACAAAAAAAATAATAGCAATAATAAATTTTACGTCAGAATACAAAAAGATTTATAAGGGAGCGTTCACAAATTACGTAACGCTAATTTTTGAAAATTTTGACCCCCCCCCCTCCCCCCATGTAACACACTGTTACATACATTAGCGCCATTTTTTCTGCTGTACATAACAAATAGCTAGACCCCCCCTCCCCTTTATAATGTTACGTAATTTGTGAACGCTCCCTAAATACTAAATTTATAAAAATTTGTTTGGCCTATATTAATAATAAAAATTGTAATAATGAGGGTCCAGCTATCCTAAAAACCTTTAAAAGTACTTGAATTTTTTTTGCTCCTTAAAAACCTTGAAAACACTTTGAATTTTATGACAAAACCTGAAAAAATTAAAATTCTTAAAAATAAGATTTATTTTCTTGATGTTTTAAGTTAAATTCTCCTGAATATTTCAATTCTTTTTATAAATATAAAAATTCATCGACGAAATTCAATTATATTCAGGAACTTTAATAAAATTCATTGCAAAAATACAATTATTTTCATAATTAAAAATATTCACCACAAGAATTCAATTATTTTTTTAAAAAAATTAAATTTTTCCCAAAAATTCAATTATTTTCAAAAAATTAAAAAAATTGTGGTCAACAATTCAATTATCTTTAGAAATAAATAACAATAATCTTTGACAAAGTTCAATTATTTTTGAGGAATTTTAATAAAATTCATTGCAAAATTCAATTATTTTCGTAAATTTTCGTAAATTTTTGTATTCATCACAAGAATTCAAATAGGGTAAACGCACCAATTGTCGAGCCGGTTCCATTTGTCGATGTTACCATGGTAATAACCAAAAATATTGCCTAAAATGTCTAATTTATTTGTGGACATAATATTAATATATTATTTTTAACATTCATGACACTAAATAAACATAATTCTAATCATTTTTGGCATTTAAATTGTAATTCCATGTTTAAGTCAAAAACGGAATTTGTTGACTCGAGAAATAGGTTCACCCTCGACAATTGGTGCGTTTACCCTATTTTCAAAAATTTAAAAAAAAAATCATGGCAAAATTTCAATTATTTTCAAAAAATTTTCTTACTTCGAGATGGTATTCAATATTCTACTATTTTAATAAAATTTTCCCGAAAGAATTTAATTATTAAACAAAAGTTTTTGAAAAAATTCTACACAAACTTTCAATTATTTAAAAAAAAAAAAAAATTTTACATTAATTCAATTATTTAATATAGAATTTGCAGAAATTTTTTTCTCAAAAATCAATTATTTTAAAATTTTGACATTAAATTCTTCGCAGTAATTGAATTATTTTCAAAAATTTTAATAAAATTCATTGCAAAATCTCAATTATTTTTAAAAATTTTAATTAAAATTTATTTGCAAAATTTCAATTATTTTCAAAAATTTCACTAAAAAATTAGTAGAAATGATTATTTATCAGTAAAATATTACAAATTCAAAAGCAAAAAGTCAGTCTCTAAATCAAATTATTTATCATTATTACTAATTCAAATTTAGACAGTAAGTAAAAATTTACTTGAAGTTGAAATACACTATTATACTCGATTATAATTAAAAAATATTTTGAAAATTAGTACCCTAAAATTGGACCTTGAAAAAAATTATTTTGGACCTTGAAAACCTTAAAAAGTCCTTGAATTTTTTTTTAAAGAATCGCTGGACACCCTGTTAATAATAAAAATAGTAATAAAAAATTTTTCTGTTTGGGCACAATTTGTTTGTCTTTTAGTAATTTATTAAAAAAATCTCAGTTGAAGAAATAGTTTTTTTTTTCTTTTGTCGTTGAAATTTAATTTACAATCGAGAAGTTAAAATCTCTCTTTTCTCTATTTTTTTTTTTTTTTGATTCGTGGACTCACAGGAATGGTAAATTCTTCATTCACTGGGAATATTATACAATTGGAGGGCACGCCGTTGACAATAAATTTCAGGAAATTAGGTTGAGATATTAAAGCAAATTACCATGAAATGAGCACGACTCACACAAAATTAAATATTCCATACTGCGACTACAATATTATTTTGTTTTAACCTAATATTCTTATCAACATTCAAGCATTTTCCATTATTTTCCTCTCTTTTTTATCGAAATTACATTTCTTTATCAAATGCCAGATTTCAATTACATAATCCACTAAAACCGAAATAGAAAAAAAATACATTCATGTATTATTTTTATTATCATTATTAATATTTCTATTATTATTTTTATTAATATTTTTATTATTATTTTTATTATTATTTTTACTTTTATTTCTATTATTATTAATAAATAATTATGTACTACGTAGTTGAATAAAATTTTTTACATTATTTTTTTACCCACTAATTATAAATTTATAATTGTATTATTTTATATATTATTTTATATTTTTAGTGAAATACAGAATAATTTCCGATTGTTATGAATTTTCTTGCTCGCTCCAAATATAATGGGGGATTTGAAATTCATTGTAATTTTACTTTGAAAAAAATATGTTAATAAAGTATAAAAATAAAAACAAAATATTATTCACCGCATCATTAATCAACTATACGAAAACCGCAAAATGTATTTGAATAGCAGTTCATCCACAATGCCACTTCAATTAAATGGTTTTCAAAAAATAGATGAAAATACCTCTCATATTTTTCAGCCTGAAATTATTTGTTAAATGTAATAAAAAGTTTTTGTTTTTTTTAATATAATGAGGAAGAGTATTCATTTTGCTTTTTTTGTATTTTATTATTAAATTATTATTTGTATTTTATTATAATAAAAAAAAAAATTTGGCTCTATAGACAAAAGTAGGTTATAAAAAAGGTATTATTATTATAGGTTGAAAAATCGTATTTTCTTTCTATATAATTTTTATATATTATTTATATTTTTATTTTTATCCTTATGTGGGTAAATAATTTTTTTTTTTTTGTATTATTTTATTTAAAAATATACATACAAGAATGTAGTGATATCAATATATAGGTGTAGATGTTGGATATTGGTTATCTGACACGTTTCATACTCGCAAAGAGAAAAATGCCAATAAAACCATTATCGTTCGAAAGTTTCTCTCTTTGCTTTTTTGGTCCCGACCAGGCAGACACTTACCAATAACTTATCGTGTTACATTTTTGTCGCGATTACCTTTCATATGAGAGGAGTTTTACTTTCAATTTTTCTTTCCCGTTTTTCTTTTTTTCCTTTTTTCTATTATTATTATTTTTCAGTATCCTTTGTGCTACGATAAATCATCTTAGCTCTTGACACCTGTCGTCCACTTGAGTCAAGGAGCAAATACCAAAAAAAAAAGAAAAAAAAAAATTCCCACCTCACACACCTTATTTTTCTTTAAAAATTTATTAACCCCCCCCCTCCCGCTCTTCAAATCCTCGTTGGCCAATTATTATTATTAGATGAATTAAATTTTTTAGGAAATTTAAAAAATTCAATAATATATTTTTATTTATTTAATCTCTACTTGCTACTATTTTATTCTTGTTAACTAATAAAATTTTTTCTTCTTTGTTACAGGTAAGCTTGTCTTATCCGCAATAATCAGTTGCTCTACATTAAGGTAAAAATTATCACATTGAAAATTTTTATTAAAATAAAAAAATTCACTCTATTTACAAATTGTAAAATATTAATTAGTGTAAAATGTACGGTGAATTTCTACTTGGAAATTTTAGGTTTACATTGACTAAACGAGCGAAAATGTACTTTTCAACACTTTCGACTCAGGGTTTACCTAATTTCAAGTTTCTTCCACTAATGCACTCCCAAGACGAATGCATTTTACGAGGCTAAAAAGTGTTTAAGCACGCGTGTCGTCTTTCAACAAAAAAAAAAAAAAAATAAAAAATAAAAAAAGAAGGAAGAAAAAAACAGTATAGTAATTTTTCTCTACTCTCCATCTCTTTAAAATAAATTATCTCCCGTCTGCACATTAACATTTTCTCCAAAAAGAAAAAAGAAAAACTTTATTTTCCATTAAAATTTTATAATTTTTCTTCATATATAAAAAGAAAATAATAATGTCAAGAAACATTGAAATATAGAGAAAATTTTAATTATTAATCAGTAAATTTATAATTATTAAATATAAAATCCGATAATAATAAAGAAATAAAAATTATTAAATTCATAATTAGAACAGCAATAATGATAATTTTGACGAAAAAAAAAATAATCGTTTAAAGTACTGAGATAAACTAATTATTATTCTTCTTATTATTATTACAGATTAATTATTAATTCGTAATAATAATTAATTATTGTACATTAATTATTTTTATACCACTTTTTACGTTATTTCATTACGATTATTATTTTCTAATTATTCTTATTTTTACCTATTACTCATTAATTATTTCAATTTAATTATTAATTTTTAATAATAATAATTCATTATTGTTGTAACCATTTTTATTTGCTTAAATATTGATAATAATCGTTATTATTAAATGATTATTTTTTGGATAAATAAAAGTTAAACAGTCGTAAATGTTTCTTTTTTTTAAAAAAAAAGAAAAAAAAATCGGAAAATAAGATGAAAATTTTCTAAAATTGTAATTCTTACAAATGCGATTGCCAATTGAAATGATGTTCCCTCCCTTTGGAGTTTAATTGTCCTTTTAATTTTTCATTATTTCCGTTCGATGAGAAAGCCAAGAATGGATTTTCGCAAATGAATCATTGCCGTTTTAGTTTCCTCTCGACAAATGCATTCTTTCGTAATTGGAGAAAATTTATTTCAAACTAATTTGCTCAGAAAAACTTCAAAAAAAAAAAAAAAAAAAAAATTTTAAATAGAAAAAATATGTTTGGGAAAAAAACGTACACATTGAAAAAGAAATGAAAATTTAAATAAATTTTCGGATTTTATTAAATTTTTGGTATTTTCTACCTATTAAAGAATATTTTTTCTATTTCTTTTTCCTCTTTGTTGATGTTGAGAATTTTTTATTAAAATATTTTTAGAATTAAAATAAATTTTTTCTTAAATTTCTACCTTGTCTGTGTACTGCGAGGAATTTTTTTTTAATATTACTCTAACTTGTTTTATTTTGAATGTAATGAAAAATTTTTTAAGCTTTTTTTATTTTTATTTTTTTGTGAATTTAATGGATTTTGAAATTAAATTTCTCAAAGAATTGTTTTATTAGTGTAAAATATTGAAATTTCTCTACTTAATTGACGAAATGTTTAGAATTCTAAGATTGATGTTCGAATATTTTTATTTTGAATTTCTCAACTATTTTTTCAATATTTTGTTATTTTGTAAATTCTTCCGCAATTATTTAATAAATTAATTTTTTTAACTAATTTTAACTTTATTTTTTTTAATTACATCAAAATTTTGTAAATTTAGTTTAAATAAAAACAAAAAAAATTTTTCTCTCTATTCTGATTTTTTCACCATTTTTGTAATTTTAGTTTTAAAAGAAATAAAGGAAAACACTTTTCCTCTCTATTCTATAATTTTCTTTTGTAATTTTTTCAAAAATTTTGTAAATTGACTAATTGAGTTTAAAAATATAAAAGAAATCAATTTTTCTCTCTACTCTATAATTATTTTTGTATTTTTTTCAAAAATCTTATAAATTTAGTTTAAAAAAAAGAAATAAAACAATTATTGTTCTCTTTATTCTATATTTCTATATTTGAAAAAGAAGAATAATAATAAAAATATTTTTTATTGAACTATCAAATTTATAATGAAATCTGAAAATTTATTTCCATTTGTTCAATTTCTAAAAATAGTGAAATTTGAAATAGAAATTTTAGATTTTAATTTGTAAATAGTAAAATTTTTTTTATTTACCTATATTAAAATTTATTTTTATTATTTTTCTTTTTATTTATAGCCCGTTTGGGCGTTTACATATTAATAAATTATAAAAAATAGTTATCCTTTACTTTTTTGGTTTAAAAAAGGAAAGTTTTCTATAAAATACATCAAATTTTGATTAATTAACTTCATTACAAAAATTATTCAATTTTACATTCAATCTTAGATTAAATTTTCTTTTTCTACTTGTAAATATTCCCCCCCTCCCCTAACGATCGAGAAAAAAGATAAGATCACGAAGAAATTTACTAAGAAAAAAAATTCAATAAAGATTCTTGACTAAATTTTTTCTTCTTTCCCCCCCTCCCAGAAATACGCGAGTAAAAAATAAAGATAGTGAACCAAACACACACACACACAGAGAGTAAGTTTATCGTAAAATGCACAAATTACTTTGTTTTTTTTCGGTTTTTTTTTTCTTGATCATAAAGTCATGTTAGGTATACCTAGTAACCGGAGAGTTGAAAACCGAAAGAAGTACAACACCAGGAAAAGGAAAAGGGGTGGTGAGAATAGGGAAAGAAGGAAAAAGGGGGGGTGGGGTGGGTTTGAGATGGGGCTTGAGGTGGAATGGTTGCGCTTCTAGCCAACAAAGCGGGCGCGAAGCGTAGCCCGAAAACTTTTGATAACGCTTGCAAATTGCTTTTGAAAATAGAATAACAATTCAATTTCAGTGAGAACCGGTTGGGGAGGGGAAGGGGGTTATCCGAAGTGAGGGGAATTTAGAGAAGAAGGGAGGGATGAGGCTGTACACTTTGCGGGGTGAGAATAGTTGTTTGCAAGTTATAGTGTTTGTTGTGTAGACTTGTGAAAAGTCTCGACAAAATAGAGTGAAAAAAAAAAAATTCACACACGAGAGAAAAAAAAATCGAATCTGAGAAAAAGTAGTGACTATGAGAAAATATTTAGATTGTTTTTTGTAGTTTGGAAACTGATTATTTTGACTTCTATTTTGCACTTTTATTTTCATTTTCACTTTTACTTTCATTTTCACTTTCACTTTGACGGATTTTTATTTTCACTTTCGCATTTATTTTTACTTTCACTTTCAGTTTGATGGATTTTTATTTTCATTTTCACTTTGGTAGATTTTTATTTTCACTTTTATTTTTTACTTTCACTTTTACTTTCACTTTTATTTTCACTTTTACTTTAAATTCAATATTTATTTTTTTTTAGAGAACTTTTAATTTAATGAAAAGTGAAAATAAATAAAAATCTGTTAAAGTAAAAGTATTGATAAAAATTTGTCAAAGTAAAAGTGAAAGTGAAAATAAAATTCTGTCAAAGTAAACGTAAAAGTGTTAATAAAAATCTGTCAAAGTAAAAGTGAAAGTGCAAATAAAAATCTGTCAAATTAAAAGTGAAAGTGTAAATAAAAAATAAAAATCTGTCAAAGTGAAAATGAAAGTGAAAATAGGAATCTAAGAAAGTGAAAATGAAAGGGAAAATGATAAGTAAAACTAAAAATGAAAGTGAAGTTAAAAGTTTATTAAAGTTAGAGGAAAAATTTTGGTAAAAAATAAAAATTTATAAAAGTGAAAATATAAAATAAAAATTTGTCAAAACGAAAGTGAAAATGAAAGTAAAGACAAAAATCTTCCAAAATGTGAAAGTGAAAATAAAATTCAAATTTGTCAGAATTCAGAATATAAAATTTCGAAATAGAAAAAGGAGGGGAAAAAAGGAAAAAAAAGGGAGAGACAGAGTGAGAAAAAGAAAAAGAGAAAGAGAAGGAGAGAGATGAAGAAAGAGAGAGAGAGAGAGACGAATACGGAAACGGCTAAGAAATGTCGAACTGAAGAAAACGACTTGAGGCAAAAAGAAAGAAAGCAAAAAAAAAAATCCGTACAGAGATAAGACCATATATGGCGTGCCAATCTTGTCGCACATCCGGCATCGGATATTCACTTCCGTTATGAGAAAGAGCCATTCTCAAGTATATATCTATACTATATGTACCCTTTTCGGTATGATTTTTCCCCCTTTGTCACAATTCTTCTTCTTCTCCTTCTTCTTTTTCCTTTTCTTCTCCAACTCCTTCTCTTTGAATATATTGCATTCCAAAAAAGAAAATGAAAAAAAAAAATTGACCCGTATCAACCTTCAAAAAAGTAAAAAAGAAAAAATTGCCAAGGAAATTGCAATTTTATAGCTGAAAGAGAATACAACGATTTGAAATGCAATTTTCCATTTTTTTTTTCACCCACCCACCCACCCACACACACACACACACGTAGAAAAAAGCAAAATCGACCAACACAAAAAAAACGGAATTATTATTTGAAAAATGATGTCTTTTCAGTATTCAGATTTCAAAAAGTTCAATTTCTATGCGAAAAGTGGTATGATAAAAATAGAAAAAAAAATTCTATTCTCCAGTCGATAGAAGCAAAAAAAAAAAAAAAAATTATGGATAGATATTTTTGAGCGGGTGAAAAAGGTTTTGAAATTTTTACTCGATCACTCTTGTTGTTATTCAATTTTTGTCAAATAGAAAAAAATAGAGAATAGAAGGGAAGAATTTTTCCTTTAGTGCGGTGAAACTACTGTTAAAGTTAAATTCAAGATTTATGAGGAGAAAATATTTTTGAGCTTTTTTTTCAGAAATAATGAATGTGAGAATGGAAATTACAATAAATGAAAATTACTGACAATAAAAATGGAAAAATTGAGCCTCCGGAAAGAATAATCTATTTTAAAACTTTAATTAAATTAATTATTTAATGAATATCTGATTAAAACTGATTTCTATTGAACTATAGTTCCCTAAAATTATTATCAGTGAAGCAAAAATTCACAAAAGTTATTATTTTTTTTTTTTGAAACTATAATATACTTGACAAGTAGTTTACGTTCATATGGATAGAAAAATAAAAAGAAAACGTTTTCTTTTCTATGCTAATAAATTTATTTTTTTTTGCCTCTCTATTATTGAAGTATTTTTTTCTATATTCTTTTTATATTTATACATGTAGGTCTCTTTAAATTTCTCTTTTGATTTTTCGAGATAAAGAAAGTTCAAAGAGTTTTGAAATGAAGGCGTCTCTAAAGTGAAGCTTTTTATCGACTGTTTCGCACTCGACCTAACGAGAAAGTTTAATGAATGAAATATTATTTTGTTCTTTTTTCATTTATTTATTTCTTTCAAATGTTTCGTCAAAGCGCAAAAGCAAGTAAAAAATGGGAAAACTAACTCGATATTTCTAAAAAGAAAAATTGTATATTCACATATGTTTGGCAATATAGTTTCCATTGAAGATAGACTTAATTATTAATTTATCAATTTTGAATCTTTAGTAGTTATTAATTAATTAAATTACTGAAAATTTAAAATAAAGATTGTTAAATTCGCTAATACTAGAAATCCAAAAACTATTCTTAAAAATGATAATTCAATTCTTTAAAACAATTCAATTATTTTCAAAAAAATACTCGAAATTCAATTATTTAAAAAAAAATTGATATAATTCATCTAAAATTCAATTATTTTCATAAATAATCAAATCACAGGAAATCAATTAATTTAAAATAGCATTTTCAGAAAAATTCGGAAAAAATCAATTATTTAACACAATTTTTATACAATGCTTCACAATAATTCAATTACTGTCACTAACAAAAAATTTTTCATGGAAATACAATTTTTTAATAAAATTCTAAGAATTCAATTATTTTTAAAAACAATAAAACTCATCGAAGAACTTTGAATTATTTTGAATACTATTTTAAATTAATTAATCGAAAAGTTCAATTATTTACCATTTTCAAAAATAAAGTTTTCCACAACAATTCAATGATTTAAAATAAAATATTTATTATATTTCGAAAAAATTAATTATTTAAAAGTTAAAACAATGATTATAAAAAATCTTAACTATGAAGAATTCAGTTATTTTTAAAAATAACAAAATTTTTCATAGAAATTCAATTTTTTTGAAACATTTTAATAAAATTTTTCTCAATAATTCAATTATTTTCATAAACAATAAAATTCTTCTCAGGAATTCAATTATTTTGGAAAATTTTAATAAAATTCTTTGCAACTATTCAATTATTTTCATGAATAATAAAATTCATTGCAGGATTTCAATTATTTTTAATAAAATTTTACAGGAATTGATCAAAAAATGCAATTATTCTTAAAAATTTAATTTCAATTCCTCGAAAAAATATCAATTATTTAAAAAAATATTTTTTTAAAAATACTTTTCGCAATTCAATGATTTTCAATATTTACTTTTTTCATAAAATTTCCAATCAAAGTTCAATTATTTAAAATTTTTTTTTTGAAATCTTCCTAAGAATTCAATTTTTTTATGAATAATAAATATTTCTCAGGAATTCAATTATTTAAATTAGAATTTACATAAAATTAGTTGAAAGAAAATTGAAAAATTTTTATAAAATTCTTCGCAAGAATTTAATTATCTTTATAAATATTTAAATATTATTTCATGAATAATAAAATTCGTTGCAGAAATTCAATTTATTATCAAGATAAGAATTCTTTCTTATCTATAATATATTTTTGATGAAAATTAGGAAAAAGTGAGGAAACTACAATATAGAATGGAATTATTGTAAGTTTTGTTAAGTGACTAAAAAGAATTTTTTTGGTCGTCAAATTTAATTTTTCGATAGCTATACTTTTTTACTACTTTTTTTTAGTTTGAAAACTACTTTTTGCTACTTTTTTAAAATTAATTATCGACTGCAAAGTCTGGTATTTTCAAGTAGTAATTTCTTTAATTAATGGTAGTTTCAAATTTTAATTAATGATTACTTTAATTATTTGTGGCTTGCATTCTATGTTTGCTTCAATATTTGTAATTTTAATTTGCTTTTCTTTAAATATTAAAATTTAATTCAATAAATTTTACAATTTTATTGAATCTAATTATTTCAATTGAATTAATAGTAGTTACAAAATTTTAATTAATCATTAATTGCAAACCGGAAAAAATCTTCTTTCAAAAATAATATTCCATTTATTTCGTCATTATGTTTTATATATACAAAAAAGTTTTTTCTTCCTGTTTTTTTGTATTTTATTTTTTTTGTATTTTTTTTTTTTTTTTTTTTTGAAACAGTATAAAAAGTAGGAAAAGTTATTTTAGTATAAGAAAAGTGATTGAAGTTTTGCTGCGGTGTTGTAACAGTTGAATAGTAATCAGCGTGTAAAATGCATGCTATTTTGTATTCAAAATCTTCAAACTATAATGTCTTTATGGAAACGCGAATTCATGAAGACAACCTTCCAGTTTTGAAACTTCCCTCATTGTTCCCAGGTTTTGCCATTCTACAGATTTTCTCTCTCTCTCTCTCTCTCTCTCTCACACTCTCTCTCTCTTTCCCCTGTCTCTTTAAGAATCCCTACGTACTGGATGGTAATGCCATTTTGGACAATGACGGAAATGATAGAAATATTTTACAGTTCGGTAATAATATATACCTATAACTATTAATTTTATCCGCACGAAATTTTCACCAATTACATAAATTTTCTTCTGAATGGAATTTTCATTTTTATTTACCCTAATAGTCATTGAATAATTACGAAAATAATTTCGAATTTTTATTGTATTTTTTATTTTTTAAATATACAAAAATACAAAAATTTTTAAAAAAAATTTTTAACTATTTTATTATAGTAGAATAAATATTTAATTAATAATTTTCAGTAAATTTTATTCATATTATCAATATGCTACTAATAAACATTTTTTTCTCGATAGAATTTTGTTTACAGCAAAATTATAATTCAGTCGAATTATTCTTATATAAGTAAAATTTTAATTTAATTATTGAATTATTTTTATTAGTACAGAATTTTAATTTTGTTATTGAATTATGGATTATGATTATGATTCTTATTTTAATTTAGCTAAAAAAGTATAAAGTGAAATAAAAATATAGAAATAAAAACTTAGTCAAATTTTAATTTAGCTAAAAAAGAAAAAGTGAATTAAAAATACGGAAATAAAAAATAGAAAAAAAATACAACAAATAGAAATGAAAAGGAAAATAAAAATATTCCATTTGTTAGATAAATCAACATTGAAGTACAAAACTTTAAATTGAATTTTTTCCCACGCTAGATAAAAGAGTAAAATTTTTTTTTTTTAAATAAGTTGATATTTAAAAATGTGATTTTTATGTTTATTTTCTACATTTTACATTTTACTGTAATGGAAGTTATCTTTACCTTAATTTTTCTTCATTCAATCTGATTTAGTCCTTGACAATTGATACTGAAAAGTTTAATTTAAACTCTTAGAAATAATTCAAAAAAAAAAAAATTTAATAAAATTATTTGAAACGATTTACGAAAATTACGAAAATTACGAAAATTCTTTCGACGAATTTTTAATAAAATTTTTAAAAATAACTAAATTTTTCTAGGAATTTGATTAAAATTAATTGAATTTCTGCGATGATAATTTATATAAATTCTTTTCCCCCTATAATCAAAAATATAAATAATTTTTTCTTCAGTTAAAAAAATTATTTTACATTAGTCATATTTGAGAATCTTCTTCGAATATTTTTTTATATTTTCTCCTTTTTTTTTTCTTTTCGAAGAACTCGTTTGTTGAGAATATTTTCTTCTATTTGTCATAGTATGTATGCATCTTGAAAATATATATTATGACTTTTGAAATGATTTGTTTTGTATCCTGACAAGATATCGTAAGTTTCCGCTTTTTGCGCCCGCTGAGCTATTACATTGTTAACTACGCATCGTTAGTGGAAAGTGCCTTTCGTCGTCAAAGTTTCTAGAAGCAAAAGAGAGCGAGAGAACCAAGCTTGGAGAGGAAGCAACTTCATCTCAATTTATCGCGACTTTGGTTCATAAAGAACTCAAAAAGAAACTTAGTTTCTTGTCAATTTTTCCTACGACCTCTAACACGCTTTTTTCTCATTTCTCCCTTCCTTTTTTCCTTCCCTTTCTCTCTCTCTCTCTCTCTCTCTCTCTCTCTCTCTCTCTTTAGTTGAATTCTGCCTCTGTTTTTTTCACCGCAGAAACGATCTATCTTTAACGCTTTTTCTTTCTCACACCGCGCGTCAAACTATACGTCAGCGTCGAAGATAATAGGTTTACCGAACAAAGTTTTCGATTATGAGAGGTGAGGAGAGGGAGAGGGGTGGGGGAAAAGTGAGGAAAATTATGTAATTGGTGAAAAGTAGAAGGAAAAAAACTCTTTTTTTCACGCTCTCTCTTTCTCTCTCTGAGACGAGCTCTGAGACTTGACTATTCAGCCACTTTTGGTTTGCGAAGGCAAATTTACTGAAGATATTAAATCTTCTTTTGCTGCGTAAAGACATTCATGAAAAACAGATAACGAAGAGGGAGGATTTTTTTTCTCCCTCCCTTCCTCCCCCCTACACTCACTTTCCACTATTTTCTCTTTTATAAAAGAAAACCATTTTTCAAATTATTAAATTCTTATCATTAATTTTTGCACCGTCAAACAAATTCAAGTAGGAAAAAGAAAAGAAATAATTAAAAGTTTTTTTTAATCAATAATAATAATTATTATTAACTATAAATCGAAATTATCTATTTTTCCCTTTTTAAAAAATAAAAAATTGTTAAAAAAATTAGAAAGAAGAAAATATTTTGCACATTTTCTGCTTCTCAACTACAATATTCATAAACAAAGTACAAGTTTTTAAAAGAAAATAATAAAATTCAAATTTTGTTTGAGAAATTTTAAATTTATTTTGAAAAAAATATTAACAAAAATTTCTATTTGTTAAAAACGATTGTGACATTATTCGAAAACATCAATTCAACAGGAATTAAAATTCTTCAAAAGATTCAAATTCAAACCTTTTTGAAATTTAACAACTTAGAAGAATATTTATTATAAAAAACGAAGAAATTTTTAAATCCATTTGTTTACAATTCAATTTTACGTGAAATTTCAATTATTCAAAAAATCCTTCAATTTTTATTAAGAAATTAAATATTAAAAAATAAACACTTTAGATAATTTCAGAAAAAAAATTCAAACTTTTTCAAAATAATTAATTCTATACAGAATTGTTGGTTTATAAGTATAAAAAATTAACATTTTCAAAGAATTTATTTTGAAACTTTTTCAAAATTCAATTATTTCTTAAAATTCATGCTATAATGCTTTTAATATTCAAATATTATTCGAATATTTAAATTATTTGAATAATAAATATTCAAAACTAAAATTTTTGACTGAAATTAATTTTTATGAAATGTAAATCAATTTTTATTAGAAAATTCTACGAGGAATTCAATTATTTCAATGCAAAAAAAAAATAATTTATTAAATATTTAAATATTTCTTAAAATTCAATTTTTATGAAGAATTTTACGAAAATTTGTAAAAAAAAACTTAATTCTTTCGGCGAATTTAAAAAAAAAAAATTTAATTATTGCTAAGAAATTTATAAAATAATTAAATAGTAATTAATTAATTTAGTAAATAATTGAATTTCTATAAAATTTTATCATTTATGAAAATAATTGCATTTTTTAAACGAATTTTATTTAAAAATTTTTTAAAATAATTGTTATTCTGAGAAAAATTTTATTATTTATAGAAATAATTGAATTCTTGCGAAGAATTGGATAAAAAAATTTTCTTCAAATATTTGATTATAATAATAATTGAATTCTTTTAACGAATTTTTAGTAAAATTTTGAAAATTCTTTTGAAATAATTTATTTTTCTTTCGACGAATTTTAAATTATTTTAATAAAATTTTTAACAGTGATTTTCCGAGAATTCAATTAAAGTTCTATTAAAAATAACTAAAATTCTATGATAAGTATAATATTTATGAAAATAATTGAATTTTTTAAACGAATTTTATTCAAAATTTAAAAAAATAATTGATTTCCTGAGAAGAAATTTATTATTTATAGGAATAATTGAATTCTTGCGAAGAGTTTTATAAAAATCTTTTTAAATAATTGAATTCTTGCGAAGAATTGGATAAATTTTTTTAAAATAATTAATTATAATAATAATTGAATTCTTTCAACGAATTTTTAGTAAAATTTTGAAAATTTTTTTGAAATAATTTATTTTTCTTTCGACGAATTTTAAATTATTTTAATAAAATTTTTAATAGTGATTTTTCAGGAATTCAATTAAAGTTCTATTGAAAATAATTGAAATTCTGTGATAAGTATAATATTTATGAAAATAATTGAATTTTTTAAACGAATTTTATTAAAATTAAAAAGAAAAATTGATTTCCTGAGAAGAAATTTATTATTTATAGGAATAATTGAATTCTTGCAAAGAATTGGATAACATTTTTTTTGTAATAATTGATTCTAATAATAATTGAATTCTTTCGACGAATATTAAAGAAAATTTAAGAATAATTACATTTTTCGAGAAACTCGATTAAAATTGTAATTAAAAATAATTGAAATTCTGCAATTAATTTTTTTATTTATAAAAATAATTCAATTCCTGTAAAAAATTTGATTATTTATAAAAAATATTTAAATTATTGCGAAGAAATTTATAACAAAAAAATTGTATGTAATAGAAATTTTATGAAATTGAGGAAAATTTTTGAAAATAATTGAAATTTTACCAAAAATTTTATTAAAAACTTTTAAAAAATTGAATTTTGGCAAACATTTTATTAAAAACTTTTTTATAAAATTTGAATTTTGCCCAAAATTTTATTGAAATTTTTTTAAATAATTGAATTTTAGAAAAGAATTATAACATTGCTCAAATGTATGCATTTAAACCATTTTTTGATTATAAAAATTTTTACTTTTATTTTTAAAATATAATTTCATATGAAAATGAAAAATGTTTTTTATGTATTTTTATGCACCATGGAAAAAGGAACCATACGCGCGATATTTTAGCTGGTAATAAAAATAATTTTGATCAAAATAACTTTTAAGTCAATGAACTATGTTTGAATTCATGTTTCCTGCTAAAAATTAAAATGACTACTAATACTAATTAAAAATTATATTTATATTTTCAAATTACTTCTAAATAAAAATACTTTCAATTAAAATTGCTTTCAATTCAAAATACGATTAATTAAAAAGATCAATAATAATTTTAAGATACTTTTAATTTTAACTACTATACTAGTTTAGCCTACTAGTAGCAATACTACTAGTAGCAATACTACTAGTAGCTAGTATCAATTGTCATTTCTGTTATTAAGTAAAAATATCATTAAAAATAAATTCATTATTATAATTAAATTTCTTGACAATAATTAAAATGATTATTAAATAAATATTTCCCATTTATTAAAAAATAAAAGTTACTATTTTTCTGAATAATTTTTTTTTATCACTAAAAACATAAAAATTCTCCAGTTCAGCTTTTTAACTAAAGCGGACATTTGTTTTTAACGCTATTTTTCTCCTGTCAATGCGAAGAGTTAGTGAAAAAGTGTTTGAGTGTGAGTATTAGTGTATGTGGCGAATGCGATAGAGACGTTGAAGAAAAATAAGTCTGTTTGGCGAACCAAGTCCATAATCCGTATGTCCGCGAGTAATAAATAATACAACAGTTTTGTGATGGTTTTAGTGGACAGTAGATGTGCTTGGATAAGACCCCGGCAGTATTACGCTGCAAAATACACGAGAATCTCAAAACAACACTATCTCTGGACCAGTTGATCCGACAGCATCAAAAAAAACCACCATTTTCTGCGTTATATTTTTTTCTCCCTCTAAAAAACAAAAAAAAAAAAAAAACAATTTTTTTTTCTCTCTCTAACCGACCTCTAATGGATCTTACCAAGAGTTATACACTAAACGAGCGTAGAAAATATTCAGTAACCTTTCCCCTTGTTTGAAAAAGCATGTTCTTGATCTCTGAAGAGATAAATGAAAAATTACGTTAAATAAAAATTGCACTCTCTAAATCAACTTTACTCTGCAAAACTAAATTAACGAAAATTGAGCTAATAATTCACGTTAGTAGCAATTTTTAATTAAAAAAAGTATAAAGTAAACTAAAAATAAAAATTAACTAAAAAAGTGATAATATTTGACTACAAATTAGTATTCTTGCTTATGGTAAATAATAGTGTTTACTAACTCAAATTTATTCATCAAAATAAAAATTCAAAAGAAGAAATAAATCAATACAGTTGAAAATTAACCTAAAAATAACTTTCAAAAAATCCAAAACGTAATTAATCTTTAAAGATTCTTTATAACAATTAATACTAAAGAAAAACACTAATATTTCCAGCAATTTGGTTTATGAATTTTTTTTTCTTTTCAATTTTGCTTTCAAACATTGTAGTGCTTTCCTTCAAACCAAAAAAAAAGTAGAAAACAAAATACACATCTAATGCAATGTGACAAAATACTCACCAGTAAATTTGTGGGATAAATTGTGCAAAAAAAAAAAAAACAAAAAAACAAAAATAAAAAAGAAGAAAAAAAAGGAATTAAAAAGTGTGTAAAAAAAAACCCCCGGAATAAAGTGAGGAAAAACAAATGAGATATAAAATCAGAGTGAAAAATAAACGAAATAGAAAATAAATAGACGTGAAAAATATAAATGTATTTTGTCTCTAAAAAATAAAATAAAAAAACCTTCTGCTGGGAAGATAACTAAATTTTCGTTTGATTTGTTGGGTTGAATTGAATATTTTCCGCATGAACAACGAAAACGCAATAGAACGCGATGGTATTCAATTACAGTAACCGTATTATAGTTGCATTTACAAAAACATTTATGGGAAAAAACATTGGCTCTCTCTCTCTCTCTCTCTCTCTCTCTTTTCTATTATGCTTATATTACTTTAAAAATTAATGAATTTTATTCTCCAAAAAAAAATTTATCAAAATATAGAGAAATATATTGTAAATTGAAATTTTTTTTTTGTTTATTTATTTAATTGTAAATTCACGGTATATTAAAATCCTGAATATAATTTGAGTATCGCGTTTCGTAATTTTCGATCTGATCGTTATTTACGGAGATTGATAGTAATTATTGAATTTTAACAACGTGAAATTTAATTTCGAAAGCCGTATATATCGTATCGATATTTATATATTTTTATTTATTTTTTAAAAATATTGCTATTCATCAATGGCATTTGTAATTATCGTTTATTATTTTACATAATATTGACAATTGAGATGTGTTTTTTGATTTTAATTATCTTTGCGCCTCGACGTTAATCACTTCACTAACAAG
Source organism: Leptopilina syphax (assembly GCA_032872505.1). Lineage (NCBI taxonomy): Eukaryota > Metazoa > Arthropoda > Insecta > Hymenoptera > Figitidae > Leptopilina > Leptopilina syphax. The sequence continues at coordinate 3,338,822 of CM065476.1, read as the reverse complement.
GCTCAGATCATTATCATTCGACTCTCTGTATATTAACAGTAGAATAAATAAATAACAGTGCCGAAAAAAAATTATTACTAATAATAATAATAAAAAAATAATAACAATAATAATAAAACAAATAATAATAATAAAAAATAATAACAATAATAATAAAAAAAATAATAACAATAAAATAATAATAACAATAATAATAAAAATAATAATAAAAATAATAATAAAAATAATAAAAATAATAAAAATAATAAAAATAATAAACTATTTATTTCTCTTTTACTATTTAAAGCGGTCTTTTTAAAATTCTAATACTGAAAAATGGTAAAAGTAAATTAGAAAAGAAACGAATTTTACATTAAAGTGAACAAAGAATTTATCTATTTTCTATTTCCCTTAGTTCATTTTTTTGTATTGTTTTGTTTTATTTAATTTATTTTTTTCTATTATTTTTTTTGTATATAAAAGAGAATAAAAATGGAAATATAAAAGAAACTTGAGTAATAAACTTTCCTTTTAGTACTTGAACCTTGCGCTATATATAAGAGAAACAGTTTCTCAAACTAATATTATTTTAGTAGCATTTGATCGTTGATTTCTGGAAATGAAGATATAGAATCATCACGTAGCGTCATCCTCTTGAGAAAACAATCGCGGATAGATAACTGGAAACATATCAAAACTCCACGCTTTCAGAGAGAAAGAGAGAGAGAGACAGCGGAGATTTATATATAGTGCAGAATTACTCTCTTACTTCTCCTGTCAGTATTTTTTTATATATATATACATAAAAGATACAAAATTTTTATCAAAATTTTCGCATTTATAAATATTATGAATAATATCCTTTTTTTTTGGATAAAAATTTTTTGAAAAAAATAATATTATTAACAATTTTAATTATTCAACACTTGTATTTGACCATAATTGAATTTCTGCGCAGAATTTTATTACTTTTGAAAAGAATTGAATTCTTGAGAAGAATTTTTATTAAAATATCTTTTTAAACAATTAAATTCTTTTGTGAAATTTTATTCAAATATTAGAAGAATTTTTTTAAAATTACTTTGAAAAAAATTTTATTGTTAAAAAGAATTTCATTATTAATGAAAATAATTCAATGTTTAATTATTTAATTAAATTTAATTAAAGAAGAAATTTAATTAAAAATTTATTGACAATCATAATTAAATTCTAATAAATACATTACAGGAAGGCTTTTTAAAATAATTTTATTTCTTTGATGAATTTTAATAAAATTTTTAAGATTGAAAAATGTAATTACATTTTTCGAGAAATTCAATTAAAGTTGTTTTAAAAACAATTGAAATTCTACGATGAGTCTTTTATGATTTATTAAAATAATTGAATTCTTAAGAAAAATTTTATTATTATTGAACATAATTAAATTTCTGCGAAGGATTTTATTACTCTTGAAAACAATTGAATTTATGCAATAATTTTGTAACCTCTCCAAAATAAAATTTTTTATTTGCTTTAACTAAAATTTTTCTATAATTTTTAATAATTTTTGAAAAATTTTTTTGAGAATTTTCAAATTCATTTGTTTTTAACTGAAATTCATTTTTAAATCAATTTTTATTAGAAATTCTACGAGAATTCAATTATTTAAATAAAGAAATAAATAATTTAGTGAATAATAATTCAATGTCTCTTAAAATTCAATTCTTATAAAGAATTTTATCAACAAATTTACTTTATTTTTAAGAATACATATAATTACATTTTTCGAGGAATTCGATTTAAAATTTTATTAAAAATAATTGAAATAATAAATAATTCTGCAATTAGTTTTATATTTTTTTTATATTTTATTATTTATGATAATAATTGAATGATTGCGAAGAAATTTATAAATATAATTGGTAAATAATTGAATTTCCCGTGAAACTTTTATTATTTTATAAAAATAATTAAAGGTTTGTGTAGAAATTTTTTTAATTTTTCTAAAATAATTGAATTCTTTTAGGAAAATTATATTAAAATAGTGAAATAAATTGAAAATCATTGACTTCAGGAAATTTTTTTGAAAATAATTGAATTCTATTTTAAATAATTGAATTCCTGTGAAATTTTTACTTTTTTTTGAACATAATTGAATGTTCGTGTAGAATCTTATTAAATTTTTTTTTAAATAATTGAATTTCTGGAAAAAATTTTAATATTTATTAAGAGAGTAGAATTCTTTCAATTCAATTTTTAAATAACTGAATTCTTTTGACGAATTTTAATAAAATTTCTAAGAATTTTTTCGTGTAATTTGAATTTGATTAAAATTGTATTAAAAATAAATAAATAATTGAAATTCCATAATAAGTTTTATTATTTATGAAAATAATTGAATTTCTAAAAAGAATTTTATTATTTACGAAAATAATTGAATCCCCGTAAAAATTTTATTATTTATGAAAATAATTGAATGATTGCGAAGAAATTTATAAAAAAAAAAATGTAAATAATGAAATTCCTGTGAAATTGTTATCATTTAAATGCATTTTTGGAAAATAATTAAAAGTTTGTGGAGAATTTTATTAAATTTTTTTTAAATAATTGAATTTCGAAGAAGAATTTAATTATTTCTGAAGATAATTGAAATTTTGATGAGAATTTTTGAAAAACTAACTTTTTCAAAATTCTTCAAATTATATCGTACAATTTACGAGCTTTTCGTCCTTTCTTCAACTTGAAAAATTGTGAATTTAAATTTTGGAGAAATTATTTTATTTATTAATACATATAATTTATTTAAAAATAATAATAATTCACTTTATTTATAATAGCAGCAACAACAAGAGCAAAGAACTAAAATTTTAATACAAATGGAGTGACGTTATTTCATTAACGAATGAAACGTTAAATTATGCAAATAGCATAAACGTTGAAAATGAGATGATAAAATTCCAATAAAGAAGTAAATTATTGGCTATTCATGAAGCTCTAATATTAACTGAGATTAAAGTAAATTTCGATATATACTTTAGGTGGATTAATCTGTGTGATTGATGTTTTGATCATTTTTCATTTTTTTCTTTTGATAAATATTATACACAATCCGTATTATTTCACTTCAATATAATATGCACAAAATTTTAGTCGCAATGTGCTGTATATAAAATAATATTGCTTATTAAACCCAACAGAGAGAGAGAGAGAGAGACAGAGATAATATATAACAACTATCATGTAATCCTCGAACATTATAATTTATAATTTATATTTCGTTGCGGATCATTTTGTCAAAAATTACCCAGCAAAACTCAAAGTTTAAAAAATTTTATTTCTTTCTATCCACAAATTATTTTTACTAAAAATATTTTGAATTAGTAAAAAGTGTTTAGTAATTTGAATTAGTGACTCACTTTTTGCTTTTGAATTAGTAAATTTTACTAATTAATTCAAATAAAAAATTAAAATACAAATAAAATAAGTAAATAAATAAAATAAATAAAATAAATAAAATAAATAAAATAAATAAAATAAATTAAATAAATTAAAATACAAATTAGTAAAATTTACTAATTCCAAAGGAAAAAGTTTGATGTATAATTTACAGAATAGCAAATATTTTTTCTAATTTCTTATTTTCAAAAGCTGAGACAGACGACAACCGCGAAATGTCAACAACAAAAAAAAAGACTTGTTTCCTCTCGTATGACAAAAAAAAAAAAAAAAAAAAAAAAAAAAAAAATAGAAAAAAAGAGTGGGTGGTGATGCAATACGGTTGAAAGAGAATAAATAGATTTTATCCTCTTGTCAACGCGAGAAATCAGCCTTAAGCCAAAGATACGAGAGCTTTATTGGTGCACAGCCTCCGTGACACAAAAATCTTCTTCCCATATACGTGTCCTTTGGCTTAAGTTTCCTTTCGCACATATAGATATATGATATCGCCGCCTTCACGGGATGGGGGATGTTTTCGATCGTTTATGTTTGTACAGCCTGATACATTGTACCAATCCACCTTCACTGCCCCCCGAATCCCCTCACCACCATAAACATTCTATACGACACTCAGAACACGTTCTTCCTATTTTCTTGCCTCTCAAAAGCAAAACGAAAGCGTCCATCAAACACATAAGATGAAACAATTTTGCTTTCTTAAACCTAGAAATTTAATAAAAAAAAAAAAGAAAAAAAAGAGGAAAATATCATTTACATGACAGGCTGAAATTTTTTACTCAAGTTCTATTTATTTAATGATTTAACAATAATCTTTTTTATCAGTTTTTATTTAATGATTTAATAATAGCTAGCTGACTTCTCACTTACTTTTTTAAAAAATAAAATTATCAATTTTAAAAATAATAGGACGTACAAATTTTTAATTCAAATTTTTTTCAATTTGAAATATTTACAAATTTTTTACAAGTTTCTTCTGAATAATTAAATTATTTTCGAAAATAATAAAACTTTATCGCAGAATTTCAATTATTTTTAATACAATTTTAATCAAATTCCTTGAAAAATGTAATTATTCTAAAAAAATTTATTAGAATTCGGCAAAAGAATTCAATTATTTAAAAATTTGGTAATAAAATTCTTTATAAGAATTTAAGAAATGTATTTTCTAATTTTTTATTTTCTAAAAATTGTTTTTCTAATAAAAAAGTTCTAATAAAAAGTTCTAATAAAAGTTCTAATAAAAAAGTTCTAAAAAACTTTTCTCTAATGAAGGTGATTTACTAATTTTCTTTCCTCTAATAAAAGTCATTTTTATTTTTAAAAATATTCAAATAAAAATCGTTATTAACAAATAGTAATAATAACAAATATTATAGGGATTTTTTCCCTAAAGATATTTAAAATTTTCTAAAAATTGTTTTATAAATCAATTAATTTTGGAAATTTTTGTATAAAAATGATGCAAATTAGTTTTTTTTTTTCAAATAGGAACAGAATATTGTTAACAAATTGTGATAAAAAATAGTAATCTTATAACATTTTTTCTTCTTTTTCAAAAAGAAACATATAATTTTGTATAAACAGAATTAGGAAACAGAAAATATGTAAAATAATTTTTATTTCTTAATCTTAGTGTTTTAACAATTTTCAAACTTTTATCAAAATTATGGAATTTTCTAAAATTTTAGGAAAATAAATATTAGAAATCATAACTTTTAAAAAAACTTTTTTTAGAAATCAAAACTTGTTTAATTAAATATTAAAAATATTTAAGAAAGAAATTATTGTTTTCGAATAATTTTACAATTAAAGATATTCGTAAATAAATTCAACGAAATATTTTTTTGAATAACATTTTTTTCTTTATTTTCTAAAAATTCGAAAATTTTCATTTTCATTTTCATTTTCATTTTCAATTAAATTTTCTAATTGATAAATATAATTTATAAACATTTTCTTCCTTTATTTTTAAAAAACTTTGAATTTTATTAAAACAATTGAAATTAAGAAATAGAATTGATGCAAATTATTTCCTTATGAAAATTGAGAATTTTCTACAAAAATATTAAGAAACGGGAATATCTAATATTTTTCTTCCCAAAAGAAAAAAATTTGTTTGTAACCAATAGGTATTGTTATTGAGAAATTAAAATTATGCATAAAATGGGTATATTTCCTAATTTTAAAATTTTAAATCAAAATTTTTTTAACATTTGACAATTTTCTAGTATTTTTTGTGAATAAAAAGATGAATAATTTTTTTAATAATTATTTTAATTTCAGTTGTTTCTTAATTGTCCAATAAGTAAAAAATAATTGATAAATAAATAATTATAAATAATTATAAATAATTATTAATAATAATTAATAATAATTAATTATAAATAATTGATATTTTCAATCATTTAAAATTGATTTTCAGTTAAATTTCACTGATTCTAATCGTGAGAATAGAAAATCAGTCAAATTTCACTGATTCAAATTTTGAAAATATATTCTTATATTAAATTCTTTTTTCTAATTTTTAATATTTATTAATAATGAAGGAGACACATTTTTTGTTGCCAGTAATTTTTCTTTTCAATTAATTTAAAAGAGAAAATATGCATATTTTTATTTAAAAAAAAAAAAATATTAAGGGTAAATAAATAATGTATTTTTCGTGTTATTTCTGAATAATGTTTTTAAGATGTCTAAAATCGAGTTATAAAATTTCATAAATTTCGGTCGAAGCAATTTAAATGCAATATTTATACCAGATATAGATCTGGTAGCGATGAAAATTGATTTTTTATTCAAGCCCGCAGTGTATGAAGAACTAAATATTTATGATAGAGAAAATCCGTGAAACTTTACATTGAGTTTCGATATTAATCAATACCGGTTGAAATTATTTTCATATACAATAAAGTAAATTGTTATTTTTTGCGATACAGATTTTTTGTTTTGTTTATTGAAATAAAAGGAAAATTTAAATAATTTTAGTAGTGAAATTTGCAATTTTTACCGATAATTTTTTTCAATAAATAAATAAGTCCCTTTTTAAATTAACAAATATGTTATTAAATTCCTTTTCTTGGAATTAGATAAAAATATTTTTTAATACTTAAAAAATTTATGAATTGTTTATAATTTATTTTTATTTCTCTCATAGTATTTATTTCAAGCTTTCATCTTTATTTTTCGTTTCATTTTTATTTTTAAACATTTTTTTTGGATTGACGTCCTTTGATCTTTAATTCCACTTTTGTCCTGTTTTCTGTTCACTGAGACGAGTATACACTTTATTCCTTGTAAAGCTCTTTGAATTATCAATTACGTCAAGTTTCTTTCTTCGAGAGAGCATATTTTATTAAGGAATTTACAATATTTTGCCTTGAAGACTCTCAATTTTTTTTTACGTTTTTTTTTATATGAGTTATTGTATGTGAGAGACATCGAAAAGAAAGGAATGGATTTTTCCAACAAAAGAAGGAAAAAAAAAAGTAGTAGTGGAATTTCTATTTAAAAATTGATATTCAAAGTATATTGAACATATAAATATATTGTTTGTAAATTTTTACATTTTTGGTATTTTTACTTAAAGGGTTGAGAAAAATTTATTTTATAAATTCTATTTATATGTTCAAATATAAGTTTAGAAGTAGCTTTAGTGGTAAAGGTAAATTTTTGTCAGACAAAATATTCTTATTTTCATAAAGTGTAAGGTTCAGTAGTAGAGATACGTTTTAGTCAGACAACAGTTTTACGTTGTACAACGAGTTTCAGTGGTAAGAGTCGTATTTAGTCAGACTGACTTTTCACTTTCAAATTAGTAAATTCTACTAATACATAATAATTTTTACTAATTAACTTTTGGCTAATTTTAATAATTTTACTATTTACTTTTTACTTTCAAATTAGTAAATTTTACTAATAAATAGTAATTTTGCTAATAAATAGTAATTTTACTAATAAATAGAAATTTTGCTAATAAATAGTAATTTAACTAATAAATAGTAATTTCTACTAATTTATTGGTAAAATTTACTAATTTGCTTTTTGCCAGTAATTAATTCAAATTAGTAAACATTTTTACTGATTCAAATTTAGAGAGTATAAAATTACTTCTTGTAGAAAAAAGACATTTTAGTCAGACAATAGTAATAGTTTAAATCTTGTAAAATAAAATTCAGTAGTAAAATATAGTTTTGGTCAGACAGAAGTAACTAAAAGTAATAAATAATTAACATTCTAATAATAATAATAATAATAATAATAATAATAATAATAATAATAATAATAATAATAATAATAATAATAATAATAATAATAATAATTATTATTATTATTATTATTATTATTATTATTATTATTATTATTATTATTATTATTATTATTATTATTATTATTATTATTATTATTATTATTATTATTATTATTATTATTATTATTATTATTATTATTATTATTATTATTATTATTATTATTATTATTATTATTATTATTATTATTATTATTATTATTATTATTATTATTATTATTATTATTATTATTATTATTATTATTATTATTATTATTATTATTATTATTATTATTATTATTATTATTATTATTATTATTATTATTATTATTATTATTATTATTATTATTATTATTATTATTAATATTATTATTATTATTATTATTATTATTATTATACAAAATATATAGTAATACATAATTATTATTGTATTATGATGTAATATTATAATTATATTAACATAATTTTTCTTTTTTTTTTGCAGAGGGGAAGCGACGAACTTTTATCACAAAGTGGCGCAGTCAGTAATGGTTCAGCGATGAGTCCACAACCACATCACGCCGCCGATAACAACAATGATGCCAAAAAGGTGAGTCAATTATTACTATTTTTATTTTGCTTTTGAATATTATTATTAACAATATATAGTGAATTGTTTAATAATATAAAATGACTTTGCAATTGAATTATAATTTTCATTAAATCTTTAAATTAAATCAAGCTGAATTGAACTCAATGAAATTCAATTTAATTGTAGAAAATTTAAATAAATTTAAATTACACTCAAGTCTTAAACTTAATTCAATTCAATAATGAATAAGTTCAATAATTTTACGATAAATTGTAATTTAAATCAACAAAAAACATTAAGTAAGTCAATTACATTTAATTCAATGAGGAAGTTAATTAATTTTACAGTAAATTGTAATTAAAATTAAAAAAAATTAAGGTAATCAATTACATTCAATTCAATTCTTAGAAATTCAATTAAATTATAAAGTAAAATAAAGTAAAATTAAATTCAATTCAATTAAAACTAGTTCAATAAAAATAGAATAAATTCAATTAGATCTAAGTCAATCAAAATAAATTGAATTGACGGAAATTAAATTCAATTCTAAAACATTCAGCCAAATTGAATCAAACTCAATGAAATGAAATTAATTAATTAATGAATTACTCGATAAAATTTAATAAAACTATTAAAAAAAAAATTTTTTAAATAAAAATCTAGAATGAATTTAATGAAATTGTATTAAATTACAAAAAATTCAATTACAGTATATACAAAATTAAAACAAAATTGCAGAAAAGTAAATAAAATTGAATTAAACTTAGGTAATCAAATTGAAGTAAATTCAATTAAAATATAAAAAGTTTTAAAAATTGAAAAAAAAACTGAATTAAAATGAATTATTTCAAATGAATTGTATTAAATTGAAATTAATCTAATTAAAATTTAATAAAACGAAGTAAAATATTAAAAATTTTTGAAAATAAAAATCAATAAATTTAATTAATTTCAATCAAATTGGCGAAATTTTAAATAGATTTATGGAACTTAAATGAAATTCAATTAATTTGACAGAAATTCGATAAATATAGGTATAAAAATAATTTTTAATTAAATAAATCTCACCAAGAATAAATTATATCAAGGTGTATTAATTTTAAGTAAATTTCAATTTAAATATAGAAAATAAGCAAAATTAAATAAAACTAAATAAAAAAGGAAATTTTTTGAAAATAAAATAAAATAAGATAAAATACATAAAAATGAATTGAATTGAATTTTATTAAATTAAAGAATATTCAATTAAAATATAAACAATTTAACAAAAATAAATAAAACTCAATAAAATAATTGAAGTAATTTTAATTAAATTAATGCTAATTCAATTAAATTCATTTATTGAAATTTAATAAAATTAAATTAAATTTTATTAAAATAATTTAAATTTTATCAAAATAATTTAAATTTTATCAAAATAATTTAAATTTTATCAAATTAAAGTAAATTGAATTTAATTCAAGTGATTTTAATAAGATTACAGCTAGTTCAATTAAATCCTAAAAAATTTAATAAAATTGATTCAAACTCAATAAAATTGAATTAAATTCAAGTAAAGTGAATTTAAATTGAATCAATTTTAAGTAAATTGAAGTAAATTCAAATACATTTATTTGATTTATTAAAACTAATTTTAATTAAATTGAACTAACTTCAATTAAATTTAAATCATTTTAATTTCGTTGAAGTTTTTAACTTTATTTTGAATTAAATTTAACATAAATTAGTATTGAATTCAATTAAATTAAAGTAAATGCAATTGTGAGGCCGAATCGAAGAACCGACTCTTGGCAATACATAGAAAATACCGAAACCTTGATTTTTCAATCCAGCCCTTCAATTATTTTACATTTAAAGTCAATAAAATTCCATGAAGCAAATTAAATTAAAGTAATTTAAATAATTTAATCAAATTCAATCAAACTCTATTAAATTTCATAAAAATCCTATCAAAAAACGTTAAAAAACAATTAAATTAAGTTAAATCAAGTTAAATTAAATTTTATTAAATTCAATTCAACCGAATTTAATAAAATTAAATAAAATCAAATGAAATTTGACTTTTTCGAAAATAATTTGTCAATTCTAATTGCTTATATTCGATATGTTTCAAATTTTTTTTTTTCCTCCCCAATGAAACTTTCCCTCTGTTTGTGTCTATGTGTGTGTGTGTGTGTGTGATTCGCGATTCATCGACTCTCTATCTCCTTCTCTTTATTTACAAAACAATTTTTTTTTTCCCGTGCATATTTCGAGTAGACTGCCCTCGCGAATTTTTTTTTTTTTCTTTTTGAGGAGAGTGAATCAAAAGCCTTCCCCGCACAATTAAAAAAAAGAAAAAAGAAAAAAAAATATCGATTTATCGAGACTGGAGGATATCGATATACATATATGACTGCATACACTGACCTCGATTGAAATATACGTCCAAATGAAATCTGATCAGACAGTTTTTCGTTACTCGGTTCTGCATTCGCTTAGATCATATCGTTCTCTAAAAAAAATTTTTTCTTTTTCTTTGTTGAATTTTATGCGTATAAAAAAAATGCATCTGGGAGGGGGGAGAAAAAAAATTTGACTGAATCGAGAAATGAAAAGAGAAACATCTTCTATTACCAATGCGGGTGGCATAACCGATTGAAAAACCGCCAGATGCAATTGTTTGTTTTTTTTTTTTTATTTTTGTACTGGTTTGTACGAAAACTTCGACCCCGTTTTTCCAGTGTGTGTCGTTAATCACGTTACCAGAGCGAAGGGTCGCGATAGATAAAATTTTGTATGCGTATGTGTGAGTGTAAATGTGGATTGTATACCTTTTTCTCGCACTAGTAAACCGGAAGGTGACGTAATTTTTCATTCAATTCCAATACACATATTCGAAAAGTCCAGACAAAAATAAAAGTAATGTTCACTTCTTTAAGCCAAAACGTCCATAAATTTCAATATTTTCTCACTGAGAATGATTTTCTTTCTTTTTTTTAAATTATATAGACACTGAGATAGAGAAAGAGATGATAATATTTTTTATAATTATAATAAATAATAAACATTCATTCTTTTCACATTTTTTTAATTCAAAAATAAGTAGGTATCTATTTATTTATTTATTGATATTTTATTTTTATTTACAACTTATTTATTTTCCAGTTAATAAATTTTAATAATTTAATTAGTCTCTAATTTACACAAAGAAAATTTATTTATTTACCGCAAAAATGAATGAATCCAAATTAAATTCCCATATTTCCGGAGAGAAGAAAATAAAATAAAAAAAGAACCCCCGGTTTAATTGTTGAAAAAAAAGAGGTTTATTCACACAAAATATATTAATTTACCCGCGAGTATAACTTGATTTAATTAATGAAACATTAATACAATATAATTAAAATTCGCCCCTTTGTTCTTTATTGTAGCTGCGGATTTTTCTCTTCTATTGAAAAATTTGCCTTCAGTTCTTTTATAGTTGATTATATTCTCTGTGTTTAACAGTTTTTTTTTTACCAATTTTTTTTCTATTTTTAATTTTCTTTTTTTTACTAAATAAAAAAGATCAGAGAAACTTTGATCATATTTAATGAAAAGAGTTTTTAAATATTTTTTCCTTTGAAAAAATTTCGTTGAATTTTTGCTTTTTTTACTTTTTGTGTATACCAGTAAAAACAATACATCTTTATAACGTTAAAGTTTTATATTTCAATTTTTTTTTCTCTTCTGCTGTTGCCTCTTCTTTTTCTTCTTCTTGCTTTTTTTTTGTCATACAATCTTTGAGAGAATTTGCATTGCCCAATAATATTAACAAATTAATATTATTATTATCATTTTGCTAAATAAAAAAACTGAGGAATTTCATTTTTTGTGCTAAATTATTAACAAATTAGTTGTTAATTAATTATTATTTAATACAAGTTTCATAATAAAATTTCTCGAAAAAAGTATTAAAAAAAAAAAATCTCTTGTAGATATTCAAACCAAAACTTGTGCTAACGAAATAATCTTTGAACAAAGTTTTGAGAAAGTTCTCAATCCATGAAGGGAAAGATTGATAGCAAGTTACAGGCGTGAATAATTAACACATCGACAAGAATTAGGTTTTATTCTCGAAAAGTGAAATTTAGTATAAATTTTTAATAGTCTTCGTAATTGTTTAAAAATGTATGGGGAAAAAAAGGGAAAAGTTTTCAACAAGGGAATATCTACAAGGGTCGGATATTTCCCTTTTATTTTTTTTTATATTCTGACACTTGACATTTAGAACTTTTTTTTTCATACATCAATAATTAATGAAAAGCTTCGAATATACGAATAAAAAAAATTGGAGAATTTAAAAGTGGAATTTCGGAAGAATTTTGAAATGGGGATTTTTTATTTAAAAATGAAACTAAATTAAATATTTAAATTATTATACAATGTTTTTAATAAATTTTTTCGCAATTATTTAATTATTTTTATAAATTTTTAATTATTATAAAATTTATATTATAAAACATGAAGAAATCGATCACTCCGAGTCTTCGACTCGGAGCAATCGATATCTTCATGTTTTATAACAATACTTTTAGAAATTGTTTAATTTAAAAAAGGTTTGAATTTGAAATTTTTAACAATCTCAATTCCTATGAAAAAATAATATTTAAATATTTATTTAAAAAATAAGTTACTGATGTTTTTTAATAATTTTACAATTAAAGAAATTCGTAAATAAATGTTACAGAACATTTTTTTGAGTAACATTTTTTCCTATATTTTCCAAACATTTTCAGTTTCATTTTCAATTAAATTTTCCAAGTAACAAATATAATTTATAAACATTTTTTTCCTTTAATTTTAAAAATCTTTTGAAATTTATTAAAACAACTGTAATTAAGAAATAGAAATTACATAAATTATTTCCTAATTAAAAATTGAAAATTGAAAATTTTCTACAAAAGTATTAAGAAATGGAAATATGTAATGTTTTTTTCCCAATATAAAAAAAATGAGTTTGTGAACAATATTATAATTGAGAAACAGAAAATATGCAAAATAGTTTCTATTTCTAAATCTTAATTTTTTAACAATTTTCTAACTTTTATCAAAATTATGAAATTTCACAAATTTTTGGATAATTAATATTAGAAATCACAAATTTTTAGAAAAACTTTTTTTCGAAATCAAAATTTGTTTGAAAAAACGTTTTTTAGAAAACAGATTTCATTAGAAATCGCTTTTTTAGACAAAAAGGATTAGAGAATATTTTTCAGAAAAAGGAACCATCTACCTGAAATGCAACTTATTTCGAAATTTAATTTTATACTACGAAAAATAAGCAGAAACAAATCTTTTAAAAATTAGGTTTGATTCATTTTTTAAGAGAATTAAATTTTTCAACTATATCCTATAATAAAAATCTTTTCGAATAATTGAAATTTTGTAAAATTTAATTAAAAATAATTTTTTCTCCATGTATTTTGTTACTTTTTTTGAAAATCAACTTTTGAAAAATTTTAATTGCGAATTTTGAAAATAACTTAGGAAAAATTTTAATGAAAAATATTCAAATGTAAAATTTAAAAATAAAAATTATCGAAACTAAGGTTCTAATTTTTTAATATTCAAATTTTCAGTATTTTCAATTACATATTTTGCGGCAAATTCAATTAACATAAAAAAAATAATAACTTTTTAGAATATTATTTTTAACATTTTGGAGAAAAAAATCATGTTTAAAATTTTGAATAAAAATTCATCAAAAAAATTAATTAGTTCAATTTCTTAAAAAAAAGAAAAATTCTTTTAAAATTCTTTTTCTTTTCTTATTCTTTTAATTTTTAGAAATTATTAAAATTCATAAGTTTTACTCATTTTTCTGTGAACTTTTATATTTTCCTGTAAAAAGAATTTTGCCAGGGAAAATAATTTTAATGTCATTAAATTGTCAGGAAAATTGATAAACTGGAACTATTGACCTCCATGATTGAATTCGCAATTATTTTTAATTTTTTATTCTTAAACGAAATTAAACTTTTTTTTTCGAATTATTTATAAATATAGAAAAAAAATGTTTTTTTGTTCGAAAAAAAGGTGTGGAAAATGAATAATTGCTTCGTGCCACGTGTTTTTTTTTAACTTTTTTTCTCCCTCTTAGTGACTTTTTTTCTTGTATAGATTTTTCTCCAATTCTATGTGTAGCAACCATAAATATTCGATATGCTTCTTTCTCGTTCATTCTCTTTGATACTAGACGTATTGCCGATCGTTAGACATGTTGAGTGCTGAAGAAACGAGGGAAGATCCGTCTTTCACGCTAGGGAAATCAATGAGGGTGATAGGTAACACAGCATCCATGAGATAGAAATATATATATATACACGTCTGTATATGACTTTTCTCTTTCTTAGCCATATTTTTTACCCTAATAATATTTATTTCTCTCTCGTCATATATTTCCAAGTGTTGCATGTATATATCTATATAGATCAGTATCGAAAAGCTCGTGCCATTCAGCAGGTGGTACTTTATACTTTTCCTCGGTCCATTTGCTTCTTTCTTCAGAATCTCAGTCGTTTTTCTCCCTTCCTACTATATATAGATGTATATTTCTCGATTTCTTTTGTTCCATAATTTTTTTTTTCTCAATTTTCCGTTTAATTTTTTAAAAATAATTTTCTTATTTAGTTATTTCATTCTTTTAACTTGTCTGTCCACACTTTGAAGTTAGTTTTTGTGTATGCTTTTGTTTTTCTTTTCTTTAAAAAATATTGTTTGACAGATGGAAAAAATGCAGGTATTTTTTCATGATTTTTAATAAAATAATAATTTAGCAACAAATTGAATAAATTTGCAAACAATTGAATACGATTGGCAAATAATGAAACAAAATTAGTAAATATAATTGAATATGATTGGCAAATAATGAAACAAAATTAGTAAATAATTGAATACGATTGGCAAATAATGAAACAAAATTAGTAAATAATTGAATTAGGAAATAATTGTATTGTTACAATATAAAAGAGAAAAATTTGTCCGATGAATAGTCTTTGTTACTTTTTTTGTAACTTTTTTTTTTAGATCAAACGCATTTTCCGTTCTTCCGTTCTATTATCTGTAAACGGGGCAGTTATACCATCACTTATCCATGAAATAGTCTCTCTCTCTCTCTCACTTTTTTTTCTCTTTGTCCATGTGCTTTTTGAACGTATTTTCTATAAGGTTCCTTCACCTATATATAGTTAGGTTCACCTATGTTCTCTCTCATTTCCCCCTCGACCTTTTCTCCTAACTGACACTGTGAGGAACATTAAGAGCTCGTTAAGGGCATTGCGACGAGTGCTCGACAAAGTCAATTATCGACGAGAGGCTCAATCGATTCACTCACTCTCAACTTCTTTTTTTGTTCCCCCCACCCCTCTTTTTTTCTACCCCAAACAATATTGCCGAGAGTTTGGTTAGTTTACGTCTTTTTTTTTTTATCGACCACAAAGCGCACGTGGAGAAATTATTTTTCACGCAACTTTACTATCTAAACATTAACCTTTCAATCATTATGTCTCACTTGTCTTATACGGTTCTTTACACAATAGTCTCAAAATTAATTTGTACGACAATTGAAATTAAGACAAATTAATTTAAAATAATTGAACTTGAATAAAATTAAATAAAAATAATTGAACTTGAAAAAATATTAAATAAAAACAATTGAACTTGAAAAAATATTAAATAAAAACAATTGAACTTGAAAAAATATTAAATAAAAACAATTGAACTTGAAAAAATATTAAATAAAAACAATTGAACTTGAAAAGAATTAAATAAAAACAATTGAAACTAAAACAATTTTTTGTTCTAACTGAAACAATTCGAATTAATGAAATTCAACTTGAAAGAATGTAAATTAAAAAGATTAAAACTTGAAACCATTAAAACTAAAGCAATTTGAAACTAAAACAATTAATAATTAAATTTTCAACAATTGAATTTGAAACAATTTGAATTAAAAATTTTCAATCTTGAAACTATTGAAATAAAATAACTAAAATAATGATATTAGTAATAATAATTAATAATAATAATGATGATAATATCGGTAAAAAAAATTACTCCGAGTCAGCTTATTTAATGAATAGTTAATAAATAGTAATAAAAATAATTACAACTATGAAAATAATAATAATAGAATAGTAGAAATTTAAAAAAAAGTATTTTTACAAAATTGAAATCCACAAACTTTATAGATTCAGCAAATGAAAAGCTGATTACGTGATCGATTAAATAAACCCAATGACGAATTTCTCGTTTGGCAAGATTAGAAGTTGATCCGCCTTTTCAGCAAATGTTCCCCCATTTCTCAGATTAGAGAACGAAAAGCTTGAAAGTCATCCGAGAAGAGAGAGAAAGAGAGAGAGAAAGTGAAATAAAGAGGAAAAAAGCAAGAATCGGATTTCCTTCCTTCCTTCCTTTTTTTACTAAAGAAAAAAAAGTCACCTACCTCTCAAATCGCGCGCAAACGCTATTTTTATTTCGCACTGCTCATAAAATCAATCTTCTTTTTCTCTCCCCCCTCCTCTTCTCTCATATTTCTCATTGCATCATTATATAGAAAAGAGTCGAATTTTTAAGACAATATTCTTCTTGACGTTTTTTAATTATTTTTTTACATTCTTATTTTTTTTTTATTAAAAAAATACAAATCTAAATATAATTTATTTATAGACAAATTAAGATAATTAATTTTTTTGTAATAAGTTTTGTTTTTATTATAAAAAAAAATACCTACAAAATACACCTCTTTATGTAGTTAACTATTAAAGAAAAAAGAATGAAAATTAATTTCATTCTTTTTTCTTTAATAAAAAATACAAGTATGAAAATTAATTATTTTCATTTTTATAAAATGTTAAAAAAACAATATAAAATCCCATTTTCTTTCTGTCAATCATAATAATAGAAATTTCGTAATATTAAATTATAAATATTTCCATAGAGAAAAAATGCGTTTGGAAAAATATATTGTAAAAAAATTTCAAAATAAAAAATACAACTATCAAAAGCTGGCAATTAATTTTCATTTTTATAAAATGTAGAAAAAATAGAATAGATATAAAATCCATTTTTTTCTCTCTTTTTTTTTTGCTTTTTCTGACTTTTCCATCCGAATAGTTGAAATTTCAACAGTAATATTAAATTATAAATTCTTCCATTGAAAAAGGCATTTGGCAAAAAGATTGTAAAAAAATATTTCTATAGAAAAAGAGTATGTAATAAAAAAATCTCTAAATACGAAAGTATCTAGAAAAATATCTAAATACAAAAATATCTAAATAAATTTTTTTTTTAATATTTTTCATTTTTTTTTTTTTTTCAATAAAATATTTTGTTTGATGAAAAAATATTCTAAAATTGTAAATTGCTTTTTTTTTGGGTGGAAAAAAAAGATTTCAAAAGTCGATAGCCGGGAGTTAATTGAACATATATGTGTAGGGTGGGCGAATTTTTTGTTTAATTCCGACCCCTGGGGGAAAAAATTTTATACTCGCTTGATTTAATTCTCATCGTCTCGTTTGAAAATAAATTGAAATTTTTTCTGTAAATGAGTGAAAGAGAAACAATTTTTTTTAGCATTTGCCATTTTTGTTATTGTTCCATTTTTCATGAAATTCGTTTTTAACAAAAAATAGAAAATTTTTCTTTTCGCTTAACTTATATCTGTACTATTTGAAAAGTGATTTTTATTTGATGCAATTTTTTAGGTAGGACGTAACTTTTCTATTTTATTTCACTTTAATTTTTTCCTACAATACAAAAAAAAGGTAAAAATAAAGTAAAATTATTTTTTTGTAATATTTTATTTTATTTAAAAAATATTTATTATACTTAAAAATTATTTATTTAAAAATATTCAATTTTATTTAAAGAAAAGTCATTTATTATTCATACGATGCTAATTTATAATTCACAACAATTTTTCGTTTGAAAATAATAAATAACAAATTTTGTTTGAATTTATTTTTATAAAATTTTTTTATTTCAAAAAAGATTCTTTTTTTTAACTAATATTTTATTTTTTTATAAAAAAAATTAATAAATAGTTACCTTTTTTAAATATAAAAGTATTTGAAATATTATTTATTTTAATATTATTTATTATTTATCTATTTTAATATTATTTTTTATTTATTTACTTTGAAATATTATTTACTGTTTTTATTATTTTTCTGTTTTTGAAAAAAAATTTCTCTTTCAAACAAGATAGTGATTTATTTTCAAATCGATTGAAAAATATGAACAATATTTAAGTTTATTTCAAGGAAAAAATAGTTTGAAATTTTTTGGTGGCAGAAGTGACGAAGAAGGAATATTTTTGTACTCACGTACGACAATTTCTCTCTTATCGTATTCAATATATAGAATAAAAATGATAATGTCTGAAGTATTTCTTTCTTCACTGTCAAAAATGTCTCGACGAATATTTGTCACACCAAATATTGAATTTTTCACTTTTCGTTTTTTTTTCTTCTTCATTTTTTTCACAAATAATAAATCGATGTAAATTATTAATCGGCGAAAAAATTTCCAGACCAAACTGTCTGGCTACTTTTATATTTATTCTTTCAAAAAATATTCTTTTTCGTTAAATCTGCTTGACTTGCTTTTTAATACTTTATATAAATTTAATTCCAGCACTGATTTTTTTCTTCTTTTATTTTATTGAAATTTAAAAAAATAAAATTCTTTTTCAATTAATAATAATAATAATTAATAATTAATATTAATAATAATGACCTAATATTAATATTTTATTAGGTTTCTTTTAAAATTAAAAGAAGACTTAAACATCTTTAGCACGTTTTTGAAAAATACAAAAAATTAACACCTTCACTAGAATTTTTTTTTTATTAAATTATTATTATATTTTTAATTATTAATCTATTAATTATTATTATCCCCTCGTATTAATAATTCAGTTTTATTTATTATTATTTATTTTTATTTTTTTTATTTTATTTATTATTATTATTAACTTTTCAAATTTTATGACACATTGTTGAGAGAAATAAAAATTTTGTTACAAAAAATAATGGAAAAATGGAGTTGAAAAAAAAGGAAATGTAAGTTAGTATTAAATCGAAAGTAATGGAATTGGAAAAATGAATTTCATATTTTTTTTTTTTTTAAGAAAAAAAAATGGTATAGCGTCCTTGACAAAGGACTCAAAGCGTGAAAAGGTAATAGAGGGTTTGAACAGATAGCAATATTCCGGATGGACTCTGCTTTTGGATAGAGTGGCTCTCACGAAACTACTGCCCCTTAAATAAATTGCACCCGCCTGTCGGTTCATATATTCTTTTTCCTCGTCCTCGGTCTGCTAGGGATGGTTTAGTTTGATTCTTTAAGAGTACTTGCGTCCTCTCGTATTATAAGACTTCTCTCTCCCTCTCTCTCTCTCTCTTGAATGTTTTTCTGCCTAGTGAGCTCCATTTGATTTATAAAGAAGAATTACAAAATTTAGAAGAAATTCGTTTTTTTTTGATAATGTTATTAAAAAAAAAATTTTTTTTTAACTTTTCAAATTTTTTTATTATTTAGTTTTTCTTTTTCTCCTTTATTCTATGTTTTTCTATATTTTTTCTTTATTCATTAGTTTTTTTTTGCATTTTTCCATTCTTTATTCTTTAGTTTCATTCGATTTTTCTTTATTCTTTAGCTTTTTTGCATTTTTCCATTCTTTGTTCTTTAGTTTCATTGTATTTTCCATTTCATTGTATTGTTTCATTTGTATTTTTTTATTAGTTTTTCTGTATTTTCTTTCCTTTATTCTTAAATTTTATTTTGTTCTTTTTTTCTTTATTCTTTAGTATTTCTGTTTTTTTTTCTTTCTTTATTCTTTAGTTTCTTTTTTCTGCATTATTTCTTTCTTCATTCTTTAGTTTTTCTGTATTCTTTTACTCCTTTATTCTTTTGTTTCTTTTTGTTCTTTTTTTCTGTATTCTTAATTTTTTTCTTTATTTTTTAGTATTTTTTTCTGGATTCTTGATTTATTAGTTTTTCGTATTTTTTTATTTTTTAGTTTTTTTTTGTTCTTTTTTCTTTATTCTTTAACTTTGTATTTTTTTAATTATCCTTATTTCTTCTTTATTTTTTCTCCATTTTAAAAAATATTTTTTTGTAATTTTCAGTTCTTCTTTTTACTTTATTTTTTTTTCTTTCTAATTTTTTTTTATTTCTTAATTTACTTTATTTTTTACTTCTTCTTTCTTCTTTATTGTTTTTTGTATTCATTCTCTTATTTATTAGTTTATTCTTAAGTTTACCTGAATTTTTTAATTATTCTTTAGTTTTTTTTCGTTCTTTTTTCTCTATTATTAATTTCTCCTTATTCTTTAGTATTCCTTCTTTTTTTTTCTTTTTTTTTAGTTAACTTAACTTAACCTCATTATTATTATTAATATAATTATTTTTTATTACTTATTAGTAATAATTATTTTTTATTACTTATTAGTAATAATTATTATTATTACTTTTACTATTTTTATTAGTATTATTTAAATTTTTTTCGACTGCTTGTTGGACGTTGGAAATGGTACCTGACGATGCCATTTACTATCTTTATGGGCTCTTTTATTTGCCGGATAAGCTGTCGCGCCCGGAAACGTCCTGCTAAACCGGAAACGTTACTACTTTCCCTGCTAAGGTATATTATAGGAAAAGAAGTGTGTATGTGTTTACGTATACACACTTCATATCCCGCACGGATATCGAGCTGTTTATGACACGAACATTTTCTAGCCGAAGGAAAAAAAAAATTATACTGTCTCTCTCTTTAAAACAATATTTCCGATTGATTATTATCTCCTTGAAAATGCATTCAAATTTATTTATTGAAAATTGCAAATTTTGTTTTTTGATAATATTTATTTAAATATTTAAATTAATACCCTTTGAATTAAATTTTTCATTTAGGTAAATATTTATTTATTTAGAAATAATTCATGCAAATAAATAGAAATTTATTTGGTAATAATTTTCTATAAATGTTTATTTATTCAAAAGTAATTTACCTGGTAAATTAATATTTGTTTAAAAATTATTTAATAAATACTCAGTTTAAAATAATTTACCTATATATGTTTATTTGTTTAAATATTATGCAGTAAATCTTTATTAATTTAAGGAGAGTCATTTTTAAAGAGTAAAAATTAAAAAAAAGGTTTTCAAATTAAAAAAGGTTTTAAATACTTATTTAAAAAAAAAGTTCGCCTGGCGCGAAGTTAATAAATATTTATTTACCATTTTATTTATTCCAAAGTTTATTATTTTATTAAAAAGAAGAAGAATTTTCTAGAACGAAATTTCAACGCTTAAATAATTTTTTTCGTATTTATAAAATAAAATAATAAATTTTTGAATAAAAAAAAAAGTGAAGAATTTTCTAGAACGAAATCTCAACGCTTCGGCTTAGTAAATAACAATTTACAGGAATTATTTAGTTAAATTGCGGGTAAATTTTCACAAAATTGTACATGTGTATATGTGTAGCGCGTGCATGCGATAAAGTCGGAATGAAAATGATAAAAGCGAACAGAAATTGTTGCAACGTTTCGACTAATCCGATCAAGTGATAAATCCTTGGAAAACAAACTAACTCAGTGCTGTACGAGACAGGTAACAAGATTCCAGACTATGTCCCTATTTTCTTGGAAACTTGCCAAGGAAGAGATGTGTATATATTCACACACACGTACACACATAAATACATTTACAATACAGCGAGAGCCAATGCAATCGAGCGTGAACTTGAATGAAATGCACATGTTCAATTTTTCATTTGCAAAAAAGAAAAAAAAAAGAAAATTCCGCCTTCTCGATGCACAGAATCGAAATTTCGCCCCATTTTTCAAATATAAATAAGTTTACCAACGCGTTTTCTCAATTTTTATTTGTTTATTTTTGTACTAACAACAATTCGCGCACTGAAGCGCGCAACTAACTTTTTACTTAATTTTTTAAAATAAAATTATCAATTTTAAAAATAATAGAATTTAAAAATTTTAAATTCAAATTTTTGTTGAAAACACTAAAATAATTCAATTTTGGAGAAATTGTAAATAATTTATTGCAGAAATTGAATTATTTTCAAAAGTAATAAAATTCAATTATGTTTAAAATTAAAAAAAAAAATTCTCGTCAAAATCCCAATTATCTTTGTAAATAACAAAATTTTTTCCCAAAGTTAAATTATTTTCAAAAATGACAATAAAATTCTTGTCCTAATTTCAATTATTTTCAATATCTACTATTTTAAAATCAAATTTTCAGAGAAGAATTCAATTATTTAAAAAATGTTTAATAAAATCGTACACAAACATTTAATTATTGTCAAAAATATTAAAAATTCCACTGGAATTCAATTATTTACAATTTTTTTTTATAAATTTCTTCGCAATAATTCAATTATTTTTGATAAATTTTTAATTACTATAAATTATTATAAAACATGAAGAAATCGATCACTCCGAGTCTTCGACTCGGAGCAATCAATATCTTCATGTTTTATAGCAAAATACTTTTATAAGTTGTTTAATTTCAAGAAGGTTTGAATCTGGAATTTTTGAATGTCTTAATTCCTGTGGAAAAATAATAATAATTAAATATTTATTTACAAAATAAATTATTGAAGTTTTTTGAATAATTTCACATTTAAAGAAATTCGTAAAAATGTAGCGAAATATTTTTTTTGAGTAAAATTTTTTCCTTTATTTTCTTAAAATTCAAAAATTTTCATTTTCAATAATATCGACATTTGAAAGAATTTTAATTTAAATAATTGAAAAAAATTGAATTCTACAAACAATTTTACATGAAATCGATTTTTTATAGAATTTTAATTTTATAAATTGAAAAGAAATTGAATTTTTTTAAAAAATTGCCAAAAAAAATTGATTTTTGAAAGAATTTAATTTTTAAATTAATAATTGAAAAATAATTAAAATTTACATACAATTTAACAAAAAATTAAATGTCCAAAGTATTTTAATTGAACAGTTAAGAAAAAATTAAAATTTTCCAAAAATTTTTTCTGAATAATTGATTTTTCAATGAATATTTAATTTAATAATGAAAAAATAATTGAATTTTAGAAAAAAGTGTTGAATAAAATCGATTTTTGAAAGCATTTTAATTTAATAATTGAAAACAATTGAAATTTGCAAACAATTTTACATGAAATCGATTTTTCAAAGAATTTTAATTTAATGAATAATTTTCATAAAAATCGATTTTTTTGAAGAATTTTAATTTAATAGTTGAGAAATAATTGAAATTATTCAAAAAAAAAATTTTCTGAACAATTTATTTTTCAAAGAATTTTAATTTCATAATTGAAAAATAATTGAATTTAAAAAATAATTTTTTTTAAAACATCGATTTTTTGAAGAATTTTAATTTAATAGTTGAGAAATAATTGAAATTTCCCAAAATTAATTTCAAAAAGGTTTGAATTTGGAGTTTTTTGAATGTCTTATTTCTTGTGGAAAAATAATAATAATTGAATATTTATTTACAAAATAAATTATTGAAGTTTTTTGAATAATTTTACATTTGAAGAAATTCGTAAAAATGTAGCGAAATATTTTTATTGAGTAAAATTTTTTCCTTTATTTTCTAAAAATTCAAAAATTTTCATTTTCAATAATATCGACATTTGAAAGAATTTTAATTTAATAATTGAAAAAAATTGAATTTTACAAACAATTTTACATGAAATCGATTTTTTATAGAATTTTAATTTTATAAATTGAAAAAAAATTGAATTTTTTAAAAAATTTTCCAAAAAAAATTGATTTTTGAAAGAATTTAATTTCTAATTTAATAATTGAAAAATAATTAAAATTTACATCCAATTAAACAAAAAATTGAATGTCCAAAGTATTTTAATTGAACAGTTAAGAAAAAATTAAAATTTTCCAAAAATTTTTTCTGAATAATTGATTTTTCAATGAATATTTAATTTAATAATGAAAAAATAATTGAATTTTAGAAAAAAGTGTTGAATAAAATCGATTTTTGAAAGCATTTTAATTTAATAATTGAAAACAATTGAAATTTGCAAACAATTTTACATGAAATCGATTTTTCAAAGAATTTTAATTTAATAAATTGAAAAGAAATTGAATTTTTTTAAAGAATTTTCCAAAAAATTGAGTTTTGAAAAAATTTTAATTTCATATTTGAAAAATAATTGAATTTAATGAATAATTTTCATAAAAATTGAATTTTTTGAAGAATTTTAATTTAATAGTTGAGAAATAATTGAAATATTCAACAAAAAAAATTTTCTGAACAATTTATTTTTCAAAGAATTTTGATTTCATAATTGAAAAATAATTGAATTTAATGAATAATTTTCATAAAAATCGATTTTTTTCAAGAATTTTAATTTAATAGTTGAGAAATAATTGAAATATTCAAAAAAAAAATTTTCTGAACAATTTATTTTTCAAAGAATTTTAATTTCATAATTGAAAAATAATTGAATTTAAAAAATAATTTTCTTAAAACATCGATTTTTTGAAGAATTTTAATTTAATAGTTGAGAAATAATTGAAATTTCACAAAATTAATTTCAAAAAGGTTTGAATTTGGAGTTTTTTGAATGTCTTATTTCTTGTGGAAAAATAATAATAATTGAATATTTATTAAAAAAAGAAATTATTGATGTTTTTGAATAATTTTACAATTAAAGAAATTCGTAAAAATGTAACGGAACATTTTTTTCGAGTAAAATTTTTTCCTTTATTTTCTAAAAATTTAAAAAATTGTATTTTACTTAAATTTCGCAACGAGACAATTATCTAGAAAAAAATATACACAACAGCTCGGAAAAAAAATTTTGCAATCATAAAAAAAGAATATATTTTTGTAAAAATAAAAGTTCACCGTTGTGTGAAGAATAAATTGAATTTTCATAGATTGTTTGTTTATTTGTTATTTCAACAATTAGTGTTTGAATTGTGCGCGTAGAAAAAAAAAATTGAAAAACACCAAAAAATAAAAATTGTCGATTTCCCAAGAGTAAATTTTTTTTTTTTTCCTCCTAACGCTGTGAGGACGACACTTTCTCTGTTTGATACTATACATTTATAGGCGCGAAGGGGTTGGATATATGTAAATGCCGTATAAATGAAACTGAATTCGTGAAACACGAAAATCGAGTGCACTCTCTTTATCGGGTGGGTGTTTGTACATATATATAGATATATATGTACTATATATATGTGTGTAGGCTCGAGGGGTAACATTCGATGCTCTAGATTTCATTCCTGAGCACAATCCACTTTGAATTTCAAGCAACTTGCTTGATGGTGCATAGGAGATAATTGAGTGCAGATGAATTTTCGCATTTCGATTATTCTGATTGCTTTGACTTCGATTTTACAAAACGATTCTCAAAGAGAGATGAATACATTCTGAGTATAGTATTTGCCAGTGTATTTGTTTGTATATTCTTTGAAATAATTATTAATTCCGGTGGATAATCTCTATTTGGTTTTTTAGTCAGGTATTATTTATTATTTATTATTTTTATTTTATTTTATCATAGATATTTCGTATTTATTTATTGTTTTAAGTAAAAACAAAAATTTGTGATTTTTGTAAAAGAAAAATATAATAAAAATAAAAAGAAGATTATTCGTATTTGTCTTGAAATTACTATTTGAATATTTTGAGGTTTCAAATTTATTTTTATTTACAGTTGATGATATAAAATTATATTCAATTAAATATGTATTTTTTTAAATTTTAATTTATAAAGCAAAACTGTTTTCTAATAGAATTCTTTTTCAATTTGTTTCAGGTGAGTCACATTTTTTATCTCTTGACGATCAACGTACCGTGAGTAATTTTACGCTAACTTTACATTAACACAAATATGAAGTAACCTATTTGGTATGTTTAATTAACAAATTAGGTAACACAAAAAAATAATTAAGAATTTTAAAATAAATAAATAAAAAACAAATAATTAACAGTTTTAAAATAAATAAATTAAAAACAAAAAAAAATAATTAACAATTTTAAAATAAATGAATTAAAAACAAAATAATTAACAATTTTAAAATAAATAAATTAATATAAAAATTTTCAGTGAACGTAAAAGTTCAAAAAATTCAAATATTTTGAAATATTCCCGAAATTCTCAGTGTATCATTGAAAAGAGATGTTCAAATATGCGAATTGATATCATTTTATGGTTATACACACCCGACACTGATTTGGCGCGGATGAAAATAATCGTCTCAGTTCATTATTAATATTTTTTTGAAAAATGACCCGCGCGCTAGTTTCATAAATCAAAAAAAAAGTATATATACAGTAAAATCGTTAGTCGCGAACGAAACCAAAACGAAACCAAAAACAAAAAACAAAAAAAAGGGAGAAAAAAGTTCAGGAAAGCGATTCGACAGTATGTATATACGTCGTATATACATCAGTATTGATATGGTCCAACGAAACTCGATCGTAATCAATCATAAAATGCTCTATTTATTCACGCGTTTTAACTTAAATAAAGTTCACCAAATATTTTCACCCGACACAAGGAACATTTAACTTGAAATTTTGTTTTATTTTCAGAATTTTTAATAATAAAAAAAAATACTCATTTAAATTAATGGTCATTTTATCATAAATAACAGTTTTTTAATTAATGATCGTTTCGCAATAAATAAGAATAATTAATGGTCGTTTCTATAATAAGTAACAGTTTTAATTAATGGTCGTTCTATAGTAAACAATACTTTCAATAAACAGTGGTTCTATATACTAAATTGAATTTTTAATTATTCATTCATTATATTTATTTATTTATTTATTCATTTATCTATTCATTTTTTTATTTATTTAGATTCAGACGAATTAATGGTCGTTTCACAATAAATGGCATTTTCAAATAATGGTAGTTCCACAATAGATGGTACTTTCAAATAATTGTAGTTCAACAATAAATAGTAACTAATAAAGAGTGCTTCTAACGTAAATAGTTTATTTACTTTTTTTTCTTCTAATTGTCATTCTTTGAACATTAATATAATTTTTATTTAATGGTCATTCCACAATAAATACTTTTATTTACTCGTATTTCGATAATAGATAACAAAATTTAATTTATGGTGGTTTTAATAATAAAAAGTAGTTTAACTTTAAAAAAAAAGGAATTCCATAATAAGAAATAACAGTTTTATTTAATGACCGTTCTGCAATAAATAATACGTTAAATTAATAGTCGTTCCACAATAATTAGTAGTTCTTTACTAGTAGTTCCATAATAGACAACAAATTTAATGTATTATTTTAATAATGAAAAGTTGTTTAAATAAATAGTACTTCATTGATTAATAAATCAGTTTGATTTAATGGTCGTTTTACAATAAATAATACTTTCAATTAATGGTCCTTCTATAATAAACAATAATTTTACCAACTTTTTACAGAATACACATAGAAAGTTGCAGTTTTTTTTTCTAATTTTGCACTCTATGTGATTACAGATAAAGAATAAAAATTGAATTATTATTATTTAAACAATTTTTAAACAAATTAATAATTTGTTTATAAATTGTAATCTGTAATCATATAAGGTTTAGTAAATTGGAAAATTCAGAAAAAACTGCAACTTTCTAGGTGCATTCTGCAAAATGTTGGTAAATAACAACAATAATTTGTTTAAACAAATAAAAAATTTATTGTAACAATCAAAATATAACTAAAAAAAAATTATTAAACATAATAAAAAAATGAATAAAAATAATACAAAAATGAATATAAATAAAAAAAAATGAATAAAAATAATACAAAAATGAATATAAATAAAAAAAAATGAATAAAAATAATTAAAATAATTAAAAAAATTAATAAAAATATTAATAACTTTGAAAATAAAATCGACGACGACGACGATGATTATTAATTTAATAGAAGCATAGCGTAGGTGGTAAGCAAACAGTCTTTGTTTGACTTTGCTGGCAATGGTTGGACAGATTTTCTATATATATATATAGCGCGTATATAGTGACCACAGAAACCTGTGGAGGAAAACCGTGACTGGTTGAATACACAGGTCCATTTCCGGTGCGAGAATTGAGATGCTCCTTTATACGGGACTTTGAGTTTTAAACGACTATATATTTGAGTCTAGTCGCACTATCAGGAGCAGAGTCCAACGAATATAACTTCTTGCCAACGTGTTGCTGGCACTCTGCCATCTACATTTGGTTTGTGTGTTATATTCAACACACTGACCAAAAACCGAAACGTTTAGAGTCGAACACTACCCCCCCCCTCCCCCAAACTCCCTTTCACTCATCCCTTTTTGGCACGTGACTTGAAATCAAACAACATCTTATTAGTTTTGATTCAACCGCACGAAATTTGCTTTTGCTTTTGTCAATAATTGCAAGGAATAAATTGTAATTGGAATTACCATCTGTATATAGTGAAAATATATTAGTTATTTGAAACTACCATATCGATTAAATAATTCAGTTTCAATTTTTCTAAATGTAAATACTGATAGTTCCAATTTTTGTTAATTTAAATAATTTTCAGTTCCAATTGTTGTTAATTTAAATAATTCTCATTTTCAATTGTTGTTAATTTAAATAATTATTAGCTCAAATAGTTGTTAGTTTGAACAATTGGCAATTCCAATTGTTGTTTGTTTAAATAATTGTCAGTTCCAATTGTTGTTAGTTAGAATAATTGACAGTGCACAATTGTTCTTAGTTAGAATAATTAACAGTGCACAATTGTTCTTAGTTAGAATAATTGACAGTTCACAATTATTGTTAATTAAAATAATAGAAAGTTCCAATTGTTATTAGTTTAAATAATTGATAGTTTAAATTTCTGTTAGTTTAAACACGTGATAGTTCCAATTGTTGTTAATATAAACAATTGTCAGTTCTAATTGTTGTTAAGTTAAATAATTGATAGTTACTAATTTTATTAATTTAAATAATTGTCAGTTCAAATTGTTGTTAGTTTAAACATTAATTGGAGCAGACAATTGTTAAAACAATTGTTTAAACAATTGTCTGTTCCAATTAATGTTTAAAATAACAACAATTTGAACTGACAATTTATTATATTATTAATTCAAATAATTGTCAATTCCAATTATTATTCGATAAAATAATTGACAATTCCAAATGTTATTTGTTTAAATAGTTGTTAATTTAAATTTCTGTTAGTTTAAACAATTGTCTGTTCCAATTAATGTTAGTTTAAATAATTGACAATGCTAATTATTGTTAATTTAAATAATTCAATTCCAATTATTATTCGATAAAATAATTGACAATTACAAATGTTATTTGTTTAAACAATTGGAAATTTTAATTTTTGTTAGTTTAAATAACTTATAGTTCCAATTGATGTTAATTAAAATAATTAGCAGTTCTAATTGTTAATTAAATTAACTGATATTTCCAATTGTTAGTTTAAATAATTGTCAGTTCCAATTGTTACTATTAGAAATAATTGACAGTTCCAATTGTTATTCGTTAAAATAATTGACAATTACAAATGATATTAGTTGACAATTTTTAATAATTGATAAGTTAACTTTCTGTTAGTTTAAATAACTGATAGTTGCAATTGTTGTAAATTTAAATAATTGTCAGTTCCAATTGTTGTTAATTAAAATAATTAATATTTCCAATTGTTAGTTTAAATAATTGTTAGTTCCTATTGTTGTTAGTTTAAGTAATTGATAGTGACAATTATTGTTAATTTAAATTATTGCAGTTTCATTTGTTGTTAATTTAAATAATTCGCAGTTTCAATTGTTGTTAATTTAAATAATTGTCAATTCTAATTGTTATTAAAAATTATTAATAAAATAATTGTCAATTCCAATTGTTATTAAAAATTATTAATAAAATAATTGTCAGTTACAATTATTGTTAGTTAAATTAATAATTAGTGGTTTGGAAAGCTGGAATTTTTTTTTTAAGTTGAATGTTTTTTTTTAAAACTTTTTTCCCATATATATTTAAAATCGTAAACGAATTATTAAATTCTATTGTCAGTAGATAATTTTGTTAATTAACTTGAGACGAATCGGAAAATTATTATCGAAAAATTTCTCTCTCTCACTGTAGTAATATGAAGAGCGAGTCTTTTAATTTTGACGCTCAAGCATGGAATTATGTTACGCCTGTTGAAAATGCTTTTTGTTCTGAATAATTTGATATCTATAGATATAATGTGTGTGTTATATTCTATAAAATATGCCACAGATTTCAAATGAGATATTTTCGCCTCCAATAATCGAACATTGTGAGTGAGAGAGAAGAGAGAAGGAGAATGAGAGGAGAGGAGAGGAGAGGAAAAAGAGATATTATCTATCTATAACCCTGGTTGAATATCACGATTTCGCATTTCAAATCAGATAACTCGAAAGTCGATAGACTGAAATCAAACTATTCCCGATATAATATATGTTTTGTCAGCGATTTATCGTTTATAACCCAAAAAATAATAATAATAATAAAAAGAGAAATTTTACAAAAAGATTAAAAATAATCTCAAAAACTATTGTTATAGATAATGAAAAATTTAGTAAAAAAAATAGTGAAAACATTGTAAAAATAATTTTGAAAATAATTTCGAAAATAATCTCGAAAATAAACTCAAAAATAAATCTCGATATATGTAATAGAGATATTTTCGATATTATTTATTATTACATTATTTTTTATTAAATTTTTTATAAAAATTTTTTTATATAAAAAATTTATATCAAACAATGAAGATTTAAAACTTTAATGGAAAAATTTAATAAAAAAAAAAAAAAAAAAAAGTGATTTTGAGTAAAAAATAATATTCGTTCAATTAAATCGTTATTGTTTTATTTTCTCGTTATAATGGTTTCTATAAAGAAAAATTATTTAATAAAATATATTTTTATTATTTTTATTGAATCAAATTTTCAATCCTCGGGCATTTCTATATTTAATGGAACTTCTGTAAAATGAAATTTGTATTCAGTAGAATTTCTATTTGGGAAAATCAATCGATGGTAGTTTCCATAATCGTTATTTGCTTCAGTAACAAATGGTAATTTTAATTTTAATAATAATTCTATTCAATGATAGTTTAAAATACATCAGTTTCAATCATTAACAGATCAATAAATATTGACAAATAAATGAAATGATCAATGATTAAAATTCATTAATTGTTAAATTAAGAATTAACGATTAACAAAATTAATTGTCAATTAACAATTAAGAAAATTAATTATTAAATTAACAATTAACAAAATTAATTGTTAAATTAACAATTAACAAAACTAATTGTTAAAATTGCTCGATTGTTATAATGAAAAGTTGATTAAAAATTGTGGTTAAAATTTTGTCATTAAGTTTTGGTAGTATTTGGTTGGTAGTTTTGTAGCAGAGGAGAATAAAATAAATGGAATGAAAATTAGGAGGAAAGAGTGAGTGTTGGACATACAAGTTTGTTATAGCGGCAATTATATTGTATGATGATAATATTTGACACAGCTGGTGAGCTTATATGAACGAATGTAACATTCTAAAGCACACGGTTTAACGTGCAACTGTTAATTATAACCTCGACGTATGTTGAACGTACAATATCGTCGTCCAGGATGTCTCTCTTGTCCCATATCATATTCCTCTCTCCTATTTGGCTCCACATGTGTGTATGTTATATATTCCATGTGTGTACATATATAATACAGTATGACTCGGCTTGAACGATAGGCGATGCCGAACAAACGACCCTGACGTTTCGAGCCTCGAAGAGTATAACTGGAATATTGGAGAGGGTGAGAAATAGTTCATCAATAACCGAAGCGCTCCTCAGTGAGCGTTCAGCATCCAGTAGCAAATCACCCTTCTATCCATAGAGCATATAAAACCAATGAGACACTCTGCATCTACTCTCTATCTCTCCTTCTCTCCTTCTCTCTCTCTCTCTCTCTCTCTCTCTGATGTATTTGTACCATAACTATATAGATATCGCCACATCGTTCCGCTAACCAATTATTTATTAACTCTTTTTCCGTCAACCAACCAGTGTATTCTGGTGCAACACTCTCGATAATATTTTTCTTTGGTCGCCTCTGCGCAAAAAGCAACTTCCCAGATGAAAAAGTTTTATAGAATTTCACTAGAATCATTCTATATGGACTCTAATTAATATTCTACAGAACTTCACTAGTGAAATTCTAGTGAAATTAACTAGAATTCTAGTGAATATTCTACATAATTACACTAGTAAAATTCTAGTGAATATTCTACAGAATTCCACAGAATTTCACTAGTGAAACTCTAGTGACTATTATACAGAATTTCACTAGTAAAATTCTAGTGAAATTCACTATTATTCTTGTGAATATTCTACAGAATTTCACTAGTGAAACTCTAGTGACTATTCAACAGAATTTCACTAGTGAAACTCTAGTGACTATTCAACAGAATTTCACTAGTGAAATTCACTATTATTCTGGTGAATATTCTACAGAATTCCACTCCAGAATTCCACAGAATTTCACTAGTGAAACTCTAGTGACTATTATACAGAATTTCACTAGTAAAATTCTAGTGAAATTCACTATTATTCTGGTGAATATTCTACAGAGTTCCACTAGTAAAATTCTAGTGAATATTCTACAGAATTTTAGTAGTGAAACTCTAGTGACTATTTTATAGAATTTCAATTCAATTATTATTCTTAAGAATTTTGCACTAAAATTTTTCATTAAATCAATTAATTTTCGAAAAAGTTCTTCGACAGTTTTCAAAATCAATTTATTTACAATATTTAAATTTACAAATTTCAATTATTCGTAAATTCTTTAATTAAATATATATTAGAAAATAAAAACTACAAATAATAAAAAAAAAATTCAATTACACTTTTTCAAAAAAATTAATTTCAAAATTCAATTACTTTTAAATTCACGCTATATTGCTTTTAATATTTAATTATTATCTAAAATTTTAACTGAAATTTTTAATTTTTAAATCAATTTTTAAAAGAAAATTCTACTAGAATTCAATTATTTAAGTATATAAAAATAAATAATTTATTGAACAATAATTTCTTAAATTAATTAAATTTCTTAAAATTCAATTCTCATAAAGAATTTTATCATCATATTTTTTAATAATTGAATTCTTTCGACAATTTTTAATAGCATTTTTAAGAATAATTACATTTTCCAAGAAATTCAATTAAAATTGTATTCAAAATAATTAAAATTCTGCATTGAGTTTTATTATTTCTGAAAACAATTGAATTCCTAAGAAGAATTTTACTAAGAAGAATTTTTTAACATAGTTGAATTTCTGGAAAGGATTTTATTACTCTTGAAAACAATTGAATTTCGGCAATAATTTGTAATTTCTCCAAAATGAAATTTTTTTTTTAGTGTTAACTAAAATTTTTCTATAAATCCATTATTTTTAATAATTTTTTAAAAAGTTTTTTGAAAAATTTCAAATTTATTTCTTTTTAACTGAAATTAATTTTTAAATCAATTTTTATTAGAAAATTCTACTGGAATTCAATTATTTAAAAAGAAAAAAAATAATTTATTGAATATTTGAATGTTTCTTAAAATTTTTACTCTCATAAAGAATTTTATCAGCAAATTTTTAAATAATTGAATTCGTTTCACGATGTTTAATAAAATTTTTTAAAATAATTAGATTTATCAAGGAATTCGATTAAAATTTTATTAAAAATAATCGAAATTCTACGATGAGTTTTATTATTTTATTTATTTATGAAAATAATAATTGAATTCCTAAAAAAATTTTATTATTTAGAAAAATAATTGAATTCTTGTAATAATTTTATAATTATTTAGAAAAATAATTGAATTATACTGCGAAGAAATTTATTAAAAATTTGTAAATAATTGAATTTTTCGGAAATTTTTATTATTTTATGAAAATAATTAAATGTTTGCGTAGAATTTTATTAAATTTTTTTTAAATAATTGAGTTCTTTTGGAAAATTTTATTAAAATAATATGTTTATTACAAAAATCATTAAATTGAGGAAAATTTTTGAAAATAATTGTAATTTTGCCAAGAATTTTATTAAAATTTTTTAAAAATTATTGAAATTATGTGAAGAATTTTATTCCTTTTGAAAATTTCTTCGCAATCATTTAATTATTTTCATAAATAATAAAATTTTTACAGGTATTCAATTTTTTTCGTAAATAATAAAATTCTTTTTAGGAATTCAATTATTTTCATATAAATAATAAAATTCATCGCAGCATTACATTTATTTTTAATACAATTTTAATCAAATTTCTCGAAAAATTAAATTATTCTTTAAAATTTTCATAAAATTCGTTGATAGAATTCAATTATTTGAAAATATGTTGATGTCGATTCTTTATTGGAATTGAATTTCAACTCTTTTAAGAAACATTCAATTATTCAATAAATTATTTATTTGCATTTTATTTGTATTTAAATAATTGAATTCTAATAGAATTTTCTAATAAAAATTGATTTTCATTTCATAAAAATGAATTTCAATTAAAATTTTATATAATAATTGAATATTAAATGCAATATAGCGTGAAATTTTAGAATTAATTGAAATTTGAAATTAATTTTTTTTGAAAAAGTTTAATTGAAATTTTTTGTATTATTTTAAGTTTTTATTCTAAAATAATGAAAATTTCACAGGAATTCAATTATTTAAAATAGAATTTGCATAAATTTTTTTTTAAAATAACCAATTGTTTGAAACTTTTTTATAAAATTCTTCGCAATAATTCAATTATTTTTATAAATAATAAAACTCATTGCGAAATTCAATTTTTTTAATATTATTTTAGGTTTTTATTTTCTAATATTTATTTAATTAAAGATTGAAATTTTGAAAAATTGAAATTTCGTAAAATTAAATATTGTAAAGAAATGGATTTGAAAATTGTCAAAGAACTTTTTCGAAAATTATTAAAAAATAATCGATTTAAGGGCATTTGAACCATGATGACGTCACAGATTTAAAACTAATGCTTTGCACAAACTGTGACGTCAACAAGGTTCAAATCCCCTTAAAGAAGAATTTTAGTCAATAATTCTTGAAAATTTATAGTTTTATAATTACGAAAAATTTAATTTATAGTTTTAAATAGTGATAGTGATAGTGATAGTGATAGTGATAGTGATAGTGATAGTGATAGTGATAGTGATAGTGATAGTGATAGTGATAGTGATAGTGATAGTGATAGTGATAGTGATAGTGATAGTGATAGTGATAGTGATAGTGATAGTGATAGTGATAGTGATAGTGATAGTGATAGTGATAGTGATAGTGATAGTGATAGTGATAGTGATAGTGATAGTGATAGTGATAGTGATAGTGATAGTGATAGTGATGGTAAAAGTTAAATAGTGATTAAATATTGATCTAATTAGTGACAGTAATGACCAAATAGTGCCACACAGGTGAAATAGTGAAGAAAAACCCTAAAAATTCATGTCATAAGTTCCAAATACACACGACATGTATATAATAAAAAAAAAACACTTGCATATAGAGTAAAGGCATAAAATCTATATAATTCCCATTACAAGTGAAATACACGCTATCATATAAAGACCTCCCTCTCTCTGTCGCTCTGAAGCTATTTACATGCAACTTTGTGCATTATTATCAATTTTATGGCGAGGTGAGCGTGCGATAACCACATATTAAAGTATTATCTGCGATTCTCTTAATTAAGCGTAATAATAGGTCAAAGGGCGGAGTCAGTTGCCTTGAGGGTATAATATGGCAAAGGTGTATTGCTTACGATGAAGGTGATGGTGAGGGGGGGGGGTGGAGAGCAGGAGGGTGTTTTTGGATGGGGAAACTCGATTACTGTGACTTCCGTCGTTACTGGGTTTATAGTGCGTGCTCCTTGGCAAAAGACAGGGTAAGTGCTTGGCGTTTGGTTGTGGTACTCAGGTGCCTATTATTACCAGCAAGCACTACCTGAGCCGGTTGTAAAGCACAAGATGGATCAAGGGATTGGGGAGGAGTGATGCTTTAAATATCATTTCAGATAGCAACGTTTCACGGTGAAATTGTTATTATTATCCAAATATTATTATATACACGTAGATGTCAAAGACGTTTATGTATTTATATTTATGCAACAAGTAATGAATAGTGATTAAAGTATATTTCCATTTTTTTTTAAATTCTTTCAATTTCAGACGCTTTTTTATTTATATCAGGGTTGCCACAGGTCAGGGAATTCAGGGAAGGAAAATTGGTCAGGGAAATCAGGGAAAAGTCAGGGATTTTTAGTAAAAGTACTGGAAACAATTGAATTTTAAAAATTCATAACAAAACTCTGAATTTTGATGTTTTTTTTTGTTCGCCTTGTAAACTATGAAATTACCACGAATTTTAGTACAAAATCTTGAGTTTTTTCTATTTCAGACCATAATTTCTTTTTAAATAACTTAATTTTACAAGAACTATCATAAAATTATGACTAATAAATTATTTAATGAATAATTTTTACAATTTTCATAAATACTAGATTGATAAAAGAATTTTAGTTAAAAATACTAAAAAAAATCGAATTTTGGAATGATCCCCAAGTTTTGAACGTTCAAATGAACGAAATATTTTTTATTGAAGATATTTTAATAAATTACTAATCACAAACAAATTTAAAAACTGAAATATTTACGTTTAGAAATTCAGTAATTAATTTTTTGGATAGTAACGCAAAATAATTGCAATAAAAATTTAATTTGGAGAAGAAATAAATAAATTTCGTTCATTTGAACGTTCAGAACTTTAGGATCTTATTTTGGAAAAGTTACAAATAATTCCAGAAATTCAATTATTTTCAAAAGTCATAAAATTTTTCGCAGAAATTCAATTATATTCAAACATTTTTTTAAATTCTGATCATTTCAATTATCTTTAAAAATAATAAAATTCTTCTCCAAAATTGAATTATGTTCAAAAATTTTAAAAAGATTCTCGTTAAAATTTCAATTATCTTTATAAATAATACAATTCTTCTTCGAAATTCAATTATTTTTAAGAACTTTAATAAAATTCTTGGCAAAATTTCACAGGAATTCGATAATTTACAAAATTTTTAATAAACTTCTTCGCAATAAATCAATTATTTTCATAAATAATAAAATTTTCACACTATTTCAATTATTTAATATACAAAATTTCATAAAATTTTTCGAAAAATATCAATTATTTAAAAAGATTTTTTATAAAATTCGTTGCTTGAATTCAATAATTTAAAAAAAATTTAACAAAGTTTTTTTCAAGAATTCAATTGAGGGGCTGGATGCTATAATGTGTTACGCGCCATGTTAAGTGAATGGCGCGTAACACATTATAGCATCCAGCCCCTCAATTATTTTTAGAAATAGTAAAATTCTTCACCGAAATTCAATTATTTTTATAAACTTGAATAAAATTCGTTGGAAGAATTAAATTTTTTCCAAAACTAATAAACTTCTTCGCAGAAATTCAATTATGTTCAAAAATTTTTTAAAAATTCTTGTCAAAATTTGAATTATCTTTATAAATTATAAAATTCTTCAATATTCAATTATTTTTAGAAATTTTTTAAAAATTCTCGTCAAAATTTTAATTATCGTTGTAAATAATAAAATTCTTCTTCAAAATTCAATTATTTTTAAAAACTTAAATAAAATTCTTGGCAAAATTTGAATTATCTTTATAAATTATAAAATTCTTCAATATTCAATTATTTTTAGAAATTTTTTAAAAATTCTCGTCAAAATTTCAATTATCGGTATAAATAATAAAATTCTTCTTCAAAATTCAATTATTTTTAAAAACTTAAATAAAATTCTTGGCAAAATTTCACAGGAATTAAATAATTTATAAAATTTTTAAACAATCTCTTTGAAATCATTCAATTGTTTTCATAAATAATAAAATTTTCACATTAGTTCAATTATTTAATTAATATCATTAAATTTTTCGAAAAATATCAATTTTTTAAAAAAAATTTTATAAAATTCGTCGCATGAATTCAATTATTAAAAAAAAAAATTTAACAACGTTGTTTTCAAGAATTCAATTATTTTAGAAAATTTTTTAATTATTTTCATAAATTTAATTTAAATAATTGAATTTTTCTAAAATTTTCTAATAAAAATTAATTAAAAAATGAATTACCGAATAATCGATTTATTATTTATGAAAATAATTGAATAATTGCAACGAATTTTATTACAATTTTTTCAAATAATTGAATTTTTTTGAGAAAATTCACTACTTTTAAAAATAATTGAATTCTTGCGAAGGTTTTTATTAGGATTTTTAAAAATAATTAAATTTTTTTTTGAAAAATTTCATGGTAATTTAAATTATAACAAAACATGAAGAAGGTTTTGTAATAATTTTCTTATAAATTGTTGAATTTCAAGAAGGTTTGAATTTAAATGTTTTGA
Source organism: Leptopilina syphax (assembly GCA_032872505.1). NCBI lineage: Eukaryota > Metazoa > Arthropoda > Insecta > Hymenoptera > Figitidae > Leptopilina > Leptopilina syphax. Next base: position 3,300,058 of record CM065476.1, on the reverse strand, counting down.
AGAATTTTAATTCCTACTGAAAAATAATAATGATTAAATATTTATTTAAAAAAGAAGTTATTGATGTTTTTGAATAATTTTACAATTAAAGAAATTTGTAAATAAAATGTAATAGAACATTTTTTTAAGTATCTAAGAATTTTTAGAGTGAATCAGAAAATTTTTTTTTGGGTCAGGAAAAAAGTGAGAAATTTGTCTGGAAATCAGGGAAAAGTCAGGGAAAAATAAAATTAAATATTTGTGGCAACCCTGCTTGTGTTCCAAAAAAGATTAAAATTCATAAAAAATTTTCTATATAATTATGTTATTTAATAACTTTTTACAGAATGTACATAGAAAGTAGCAGTTTTTTTTCCTAATTTTGCAATTTACTAAATTCTATGTGATTACAGATGAAGAATAAAAATTGAATTATTATTTAAACAATTTTTAAACAAATGAATAATTTGTTTATAAATTGTAATCTGCAGTCACACAAAAATTTAATAAAATTGTACGCAAATATTTAATTATTTTCATAAATAATAAAAATTTCACAGGAATTCAATTATTTTCATAAATAATAAAAACTCATCGAATAATTTTGGGTATTTAAAAATGGGTATTTATTTCCGTATTTCTTAATCATAATTTTTAAACAATTTTCTATTTTTTATAAATAAAAATGGGGAAAAATTTGCAAAATATTTTGATTAGTCAAACGAAAGTTGTATAGAAAAAAGCATACAACACAGTTAATTAACAAAAAAGAAAAGAAAAAAATTTCCATTTTCGCAGTCTTTTTGGATAAATGTAGAAAAAAGCGTCTTTTTTTATCCCTTTTTTTCTTTTTTTTTTTTTTGACAATTTATTTGCCCCCGTGAATTTTCAAGGCGCTTTTTCGTTTCACAATTTCACATATCAGTGTCTTCTTTATTCAATTTTACTTTCTGCAAATCATTCGCTGGCAGAAGCCAGTTACATTACCACTCTTAAACGGCTTTTCGTTCACAGTCTCATCGTTTTAAGCTTTTTTTGCTCCTCTCTTCCTCTATTTTTCAAGTCCCCTCTATGTATACATATATACATATAACATCCCTTTTAGACCTTTTCAACATTTTCAATCTCATCGAGAGTCTTAGGAAATCCTTTTTACTCTTAATTTTCTATTCAAGCTAAAATGATTTCAAAAATTTTTTCTCTTTTCATCATTTTTTTTCCCTCTTCTCTTTGAAATAAGATCAAAATATTTTTCATTTACTATTTTTTGACTCTTTTTAATAACTCTTTTTTCAGTTATTTTTATTTTACCTACTTTATAATTAATTTCCACTATTTTATAAATAAATAAATAAGTAAATAAATAATAATAAAATAATAAAAAAATAAACATTACATTTTCTAAATTTTAAAAAATATTTATTTATTCCAGTCAAATATTTTATTTTTCTTTTAATTTATTGATTTTTTATTCAACTTTTTTTCTCTTTATTTACATTATAAAAAATGTTTTCTATTTTATTTTTATTTACACAAGTAAACGAACTTAAAAAAGGAATAAAAATCCCAGTTCTAAAATTGTTTTTCCTTACAATAAAAAAAGGAACGTTTATCTTCCTATTTCGTTTTTACAATATATATACACCGCGAGGAAAAAAGAATAATCATTAAAGTCGATACAAATTTTTTTCTCCAACAGAATGAAAAAAAAAGTGTGGAAAGAAAAAAATCTCAAAAAAAAAGAGTAAAAGAAAATGAGTGGCATTTCTCGGATTTTATAAGCAACATAACAGTATAATATTATTCGAAAAAAAAAGATTACTGTTGTACATTGTATTGTATGGTACATTTAAAACACTAGTAGTTGTACTAGCGCTATTTTATCTGTATTTAGTTAATGTGAAACCGATTTAAGTACTATCCATTTAAATCCTACCCACCAATACTGGAGGCCAGTCAAATTGTGCGCCTTCTTTTACGAGTCCATAAATCCCCTTATATACGTATTACTTTAATATCCTTTTATATGTATATATCTCTTATCATTGTTCCTTAATTCTTTTTTACACTTAAAAGAAGTTTCCATTCATTATTGTTATATCGAGAGAGAGGTCGTAATTTATTTTTACCCTCTTTTTTTTTAATTTACTATACAAATTTTCTTTTTCTTTTTTTTTTGCTTCAAGTACAACCAATTTCACGATGAGAAAAAATTATTCACGGTGATCATTAATTTTTTTTAACTCGGAAAACAAAAGAAAATTGCAGTTTCAATAAAGTTTGAAATTTGAATCGATAAAATTTTATGGTAATTGAATATTTTATTTATTTCTTTTTGTTTCATATTTATTTTTGATTTTTAAATATTTGTTTTTATTGTTATCTTAATTTCTATTTTATTAAAAAATTACTTTTCTATTTAAAAATTACTTTTTTACTTATTTCAAATTTGATTTTCAATTTGACTCTGATTTTGATTATAATAATTTAATAATTCTAGTCAAAGTCAAAGTGAAAATTAAAAAAATTTATTTTTTTATTTAAAATTTCCTTTTTTATATAAATAATTATACTTTCAAACCAATTATAGTCTCAATTAGCAATAATTGACGGCAATAATATCCCCCCCCCATTTTTCTTCTTTTTTTAAATAAAAATTCAATTTCCCAACTATAATAATATAATACATATAATTTGAATTTTCCAATCGAAAACCCGAGTGTTTGAGAGCAAATATTGGAGAATTTGCGCTCTAGTCAAAAGGAAACGAAGAAATCTGTTTAAATTCTAGATTGAATTGTCGAGGTTTCTAATGCATATTGACATTTTACCCAATAATACCCACAAATTATGTATAAATACATGTGTGTTAAATAACAAATGTAGATTTCTTCTCGTTTTGTAAATTAAGAAATCTCCTTTATTCTTTTTTCCAAAATGAAAAATGTAAAAAAAGAGAGAAAAAAAAAATTAATTAATGAAATAATTTAATTAAAATAATAATCGCAAAACTCGAAAATTCGATTGTCTGCTAATTGGCGGATGGAGTATTTTGACTAGCAGTTTTGCCAAAATTATTTTACTAAAGAAAATTCCTATAAATAATCGTCTAGTGATCAATAGGCAACATAAAAAATTAATTGTTCATTAGATATTTATTTACAAGAATTTTTATTTGTAAAATAATTTTGGCAAAATTACTAGTCAAAATACTCCATCCGCCAATAGCAGACAATCAAAATTTCGAGTTTTGCGAAGCTAAGCTCTTTAAAAAATTCAATTGTTAATAAACAATTGATTTTGTTGTTGCCAATTGTTCATTATATGTTTATTTACTAGAAATTACCTTTGTGAAATAATTTTGGCAAAATTACTAGTCAAAATACTCCATCCGCCAATAGCAGACAATCGAAATTTCGAGTTTTGCGAACCTTAGGGCTTTAAAAAATTTATTTGTTAATAAACAATTGGTTTTGTTGTTGCCAAATGTTCATTATATGTTTATTTACAAGAAATTACTTTTGTGAAATAATTTTGGCAAAATTACTAGTCAAAATACTCCATCCGCCAATAGCAGACAATCGAAATTTCGAGTTTTTCGAAGCTAAGCGCTTTAAAAAATTCAATTGTTAATAAACAATTGATTTTGTTGTTGCCAATTGTTCATTATATGTTTATTTACTAGAAATTACCTTTGTGAAATAATTTTGGCAAAATTACTAGTCAAAATACTCCATCCGCCAATAGCAGACAATCGAAATTTCGAGTTTTGCGAACCTTAGGGCTTTAAAAAATTTATTTGTTAATAAACAATTGCTTTTGTTGTTGCCAATTGTTCATTATATGTTTATTTACAAGAAATTACTTTTGTGAAATAATTTTGGCAAAATTACTAGTCAAAATACTCCATCCGCCAATAGCAGACAATCGAAATTTCGAGTTTTTCGAAGCTAAGCGCTTTAAAAAATTCAATTGTTAATAAACAATTGATTTTATTGTTGTCCGTTGTTCATTACATGTTTATTTACTAGAAATTACTTTTGTGAAATAATTTTGGCAAAATTACTAGTCAAAATACTCTATCCGCCAATTAGCAGACAATCGAATTTTTAATTTTTGCGAAGCTAAGCGCTTTAAAAACTTCAATTGTTAATAAACAATTGGTTTTGTTGTTGTCAGTTGTTTATTTCATGTTTATTTACAAGAAATTACTTTTGTGAAATAATTTTGGCAAAATTACTAGTCAAAATACTCCATCCGCCAATAGCAGACAATCGAAATTTCGAGTTTTTCGAAGCTAAGCGCTTTAAAAAATTCAATTGTTAATAAACAATTGATTTTATTGTTGTCCGTTGTTCATTACATGTTTATTTACTAGAAATTACTTTTGTGAAATAATTTTGGCAAAATTACTAGTCAAAATACTCCATCCGCCAATAGCAGACAATCGAAATTTCGAGTTTTGCGAATCTTAGAACTTTCAAAAATTTATTTGTTAATAAACAATTGGTTTTGTTGTTGTCAGTTGTTTATTTCATGTTTATTTACAAGAAATTACTTTTGTGAAATAATTTTGGCAAAATTACTAGTCAAAATACTCCATCCGCCAATTAGCAGACATTCGAAATTTCGAGTTTTTCGAAGCTAAGCGCTTTAAATAATTCAATTGTTAATAAACAATTGGTTTTGTTGTTTCCTGTTGTTCATTTTATGTTCATTTACAAGAAATTACTTTTGTGAAATAATTTTGGCAAAATTACTAGTGAAAATACTTCATCCGCCAATAGCAGACAATCGAAATTTCGAGTTTTTCGAAGCTAAGCGCTTTAAAAAATTCAATTGTTAATAAACAATTGATTTTATTGTTGTCCGTTGTTCATTACATGTTTATTTACTAGAAATTACTTTTGTGAAATAATTTTGGCAAAATTACTAGTCAAAATACTCTATCCGCCAATTAGCAGACAATCGAATTTTTAATTTTTGCGAAGCTAAGCGCTTTAAAAACTTCAATTGTTAATAAACAATTGGTTTTGTTGTTGTCAGTTGTTTATTTCATGTTTATTTACAAGAAATTACTTTTGTGAAATAATTTTGGCAAAATTACTAGTCAAAATACTCCATCCGCCAATAGCAGACAATCGAAATTTCGAGTTTTTCGAAGCTAAGCGCTTTAAAAAATTCAATTGTTAATAAACAATTGATTTTATTGTTGTCCGTTGTTCATTACATGTTTATTTACTAGAAATTACTTTTGTGAAATAATTTTGGCAAAATTACTAGTCAAAATACTCCATCCGCCAATAGCAGACAATCGAAATTTCGAGTTTTGCGAATCTCAGGGCTTTCAAAAATTTATTTGTTAATAAACAATTGGTTTTGTTTTTGTCAGTTGTTTATTTCATGTTTATTTACAAGAAATTACTTTTGTGAAATAATTTTGGCAAAATTACTAGTGAAAATACTTCATCCGCCAATAGCAGACAATCGAAATTTCGAGTTTTTCGAAGCTAAGCGCTTTAAAAAATTCAATTGTTAATAAACAATTGATTTTATTGTTGTCCGTTGTTCATTACATGTTTATTTACTAGAAATTACTTTTGTGAAATAATTTTGGCAAAATTACTAGTCAAAATACTCTATCCGCCAATTAGCAGACAATCGAATTTTTAATTTTTGCGAAGCTAAGCGCTTTAAAAACTTCAATTGTTAATAAACAATTGGTTTTGTTGTTGTCAGTTGTTTATTTCATGTTTATTTACAAGAAATTACTTTTGTGAAATAATTTTGGCAAAATTACTAGTCAAAATACTCCATCCGCCAATAGCAGACAATCGAAATTTCGAGTTTTTCGAAGCTAAGCGCTTTAAAAAATTCAATTGTTAATAAACAATTGATTTTATTGTTGTCCGTTGTTCATTACATGTTTATTTACTAGAAATTACTTTTGTGAAATAATTTTGGCAAAATTACTAGTCAAAATACTCCATCCGCCAATAGCAGACAATCGAAATTTCGAGTTTTGCGAATCTTAGAACTTTCAAAAATTTATTTGTTAATAAACAATTGGTTTTGTTGTTGTCAGTTGTTTATTTCATGTTTATTTACAAGAAATTACTTTTGTGAAATAATTTTGGCAAAATTACTAGTCAAAATACTCCATCCGCCAATAGCAGACAATCGAAATTTCGAGTTTTTCGAAGCTAAGCGCTTTAAAAAATTCAATTGTTAATAAACAATTGATTTTATTGTTGTCCGTTGTTCATTACATGTTTATTTACTAGAAATTACTTTTGTGAAATAATTTTGGCAAAATTACTAGTCAAAATACTCTATCCGCCAATTAGCAGACAATCGAATTTTTAATTTTTGCGAAGCTAAGCGCTTTAAAAACTTCAATTGTTAATAAACAATTGGTTTTGTTGTTGTCAGTTGTTTATTTCATGTTTATTTACAAGAAATTACTTTTGTGAAATAATTTTGGCAAAATTACTAGTCAAAATACTCCATCCGCCAATAGCAGACAATCGAAATTTCGAGTTTTTCGAAGCTAAGCGCTTTAAAAAATTCAATTGTTAATAAACAATTGATTTTATTGTTGTCCGTTGTTCATTACATGTTTATTTACTAGAAATTACTTTTGTGAAATAATTTTGGCAAAATTACTAGTCAAAATACTCCATCCGCCAATAGCAGACAATCGAAATTTCGAGTTTTGCGAATCTTAGGGCTTTCAAAAATTTATTTGTTAATAAACAATTGGTTTTGTTGTTGTCAGTTGTTTATTTCATGTTTATTTACAAGAAATTACTTTTGTGAAATAATTTTGGCAAAATTACTAGTCAAAATACTCCATACGCCAATTAGCAGACATTCGAAATTTCGAGTTTTTCGAAGCTAAGCGCTTTAAATAATTCAATTGTTAATAAACAATTGGTTTTGTTGTTTCCTGTTGTTCATTTTATGTTCATTTACAAGAAATTACTTTTGTGAAATAATTTTGGCAAAATTACTAGTGAAAATACTTCATCCGCCAATTAGCAGACAATCGAAATTTCGAGTTTTGCGAATCTTAGAACTTTCAAAAATTTATTTGTTAATAAACAATTGGTTTTGTTGTTGTCAGTTGTTTATTTCATGTTTATTTACAAGAAATTACTTTTGTGAAATAATTTTGGCAAAATTACTAGTCAAAATACTCCATCCGCCAATAGCAGACAATCGAAATTTCGAGTTTTTCGAAGCTAAGCGCTTTAAAAAATTCAATTGTTAATAAACAATTGATTTTATTGTTGTCCGTTGTTCATTACATGTTTATTTACTAGAAATTACTTTTGTGAAATAATTTTGGCAAAATTACTAGTCAAAATACTCTATCCGCCAATTAGCAGACAATCGAATTTTTAATTTTTGCGAAGCTAAGCGCTTTAAAAACTTCAATTGTTAATAAACAATTGGTTTTGTTGTTGTCAGTTGTTTATTTCATGTTTATTTACAAGAAATTACTTTTGTGAAATAATTTTGGCAAAATTACTAGTCAAAATACTCCATCCGCCAATAGCAGACAATCGAAATTTCGAGTTTTTCGAAGCTAAGCGCTTTAAAAAATTCAATTGTTAATAAACAATTGATTTTATTGTTGTCCGTTGTTCATTACATGTTTATTTACTAGAAATTACTTTTGTGAAATAATTTTGGCAAAATTACTAGTCAAAATACTCCATCCGCCAATAGCAGACAATCGAAATTTCGAGTTTTTCGAAGCTAAGCGCTTTAAAAAATTCAATTGTTAATAAACAATTGATTTTATTGTTGTCCGTTGTTCATTACATGTTTATTTACTAGAAATTACTTTTGTGAAATAATTTTGGCAAAATTACTAGTCAAAATACTCCATCCGCCAATAGCAGACAATCGAAATTTCGAGTTTTGCGAATCTTAGGGCTTTCAAAAATTTATTTGTTAATAAACAATTGGTTTTGTTGTTGTCAGTTGTTTATTTCATGTTTATTTACAAGAAATTACTTTTGTGAAATAATTTTGGCAAAATTACTAGTCAAAATACTCCATCCGCCAATTAGCAGACATTCGAAATTTCGAGTTTTTCGAAGCTAAGCGCTTTAAATAATTCAATTGTTAATAAACAATTGGTTTTGTTGTTTCCTGTTGTTCATTTTATGTTCATTTACAAGAAATTACTTTTGTGAAATAATTTTGGCAAAATTACTAGTGAAAATACTTCATCCGCCAATTAGCAGACAATCGAAATTTCGAGTTTTTCGAAGCTAAGCGCTTTAAAAAATTCAATTGTTAATAAACAATTGGTTTTGTTGTTTCCTGTTGTTCATTTTATGTTCATTTACAAGAAATGGCCAATACTATGGCCATATTAGGGAATGAAGCACACGGCCCGACCTAGGCCAGATCGGGGCGACGATCAAATGTGGATTTCCTGATCAGGTCCATGTCTGGCCGTGTGTTTCATTCCCTAATAGGGAAGGCCCGATCTGTCCCTGATCTGGGCCATAGCGAAATTTCTACACGGGTAGGCGAATTCGCATCAATGCAAATGAATGAAAAATAGAGAAAATATTTATTTTTTTGCAATAGGCATTAATTAATATCGAAACCGCGTCCAAGTCGTTTATTATATCGTTTCATTTTTCTCCTTCAATTTTTCCTCTTTACTTTTTTTCTATTTCCAGGACATGCTCTCGAGTTTTCTCTGAAACTCCTCTTATCGTTCCCTTTTTTTCAACTCTCTTTCTCTTTCTATTTTTTTTTTTTTACTTTTTTTATTTATTTCCTCTTTTTTTTTATTTGCTCCAACTCTCTGAAGCTTCAATTACAGACATGTTCATTTCTTTCCAGGGTCACACGATCCACAAGGCATTCTGTTCATTCTTCCTCTTTTACGATTCCATGACATTTTTTTTTTATATTCTTCACCAATATCTATAAGTTTTAGTTATTTGTACTTTTAATTGTCATTAAATTTTAATTGTTGATAGTTTTTTTCTTTATTTTTATTGTTTTATTAATATATTTCAATTATTAGTAGTTTCAATTATTCGCAGCTCTAATTATGGAATTGTTTTTTTAAATTTATATATATTGATATACTGCTAATTATTAAAATTTATATTTGTATTTAAAAAATTAGTAAAATTACTATTAATTGAAAGTAAAATTATTTATTAAAAAGACTCAATTTTCCTTTGCAAAAATTTAATTATTTTTACAGGAATTCAATTATTTAAAAACTTTTTGAAAATTTTTTATTGTAAAAATATTATTAATAAAATTTTTTATTGTAAAATTTTTTATTGGTATTTTTTTATTGTAAAAATATTATTGGTAAACATTTTTTTTTTTGGCAAAATTAGTTTGAAAAAAATAAAATTGGAAAAAGAAAACATTGAAACTGGTGGATTGGTAAAAGTGACCCCCATTCCTGAAATCGTTCAATTAATGATTGAAATTATCGTGTTTTGTAATTAAATTTTTGAAAAATAATAATTAAGAAAATAATTCTAAATATAGCTGTAATTTTTGAAATTTCATGTTTAATGGAAACTTTTCCGAACTATTTTCATTGATTTATTAATGGTATATATTAGAATTTTTTAAATTCGAAAAAAAAATCTTTGAAAATGATGAAAAAAGACACGAGATTTTTCTCCATATATTTTTTTTCTACCTCGTGTATGTTAAATCGTTTGATAAAGCCACTTTAGAAAATATGGAGCGTGCATCCTTAGAGTAAATCGAGAGGAGATGATTTTCCGTAAGACATTTTTATATGTTAAGGAAAGCAACAGGCGACAGTAAAAGCACTTTCATTAGAATTCCAAGAACCACAGTGCCTAACTTCTTTCACGCTCAACAGTTTTTTCGTCTTTGCTTTATCCGGAAAGAAGAGAAAAAGAGAATCTCTTCACCTTCATCTTTTCTCTCTTCCATCCTCTTCCTCCTACATCTTATTCGTCTCCTTGATCTCGTTCTTTCATATTTTTTTCCTCTTCTCTCTCTTTCTCTCTTTTTTTCTCCCCCTCAAACATTCTTTATAACCCGACACGTTTATCTCGCAAACCCTCTATTTCTCCTCTTCAAGATACTCGAGATTTCCCATCAAAGGTAAAACTTTCGTTTTGGCAACTTTGCTTCGAACTAGATATATACTTAAGCAAACGTGGCTCTCTTTCTCTTGACTTCAATCGCAAATAACTACTCTCTCTCTCTCTCTCTTTGGTCTATAAGCATATTTTTATCCTCCAACCAACCACAATCTGATCGATTCACTTTACTTTATTTGCTCGTTAAAAATTAGTATTTTCCGTTGAATATTTTCTAAATTAAATTCTGAATCGAGTTTATAAACTATCTTTTAATCTTTTTACGATCAATTTATTTATACATTCAATTCTCTTGGGGGATGAAAGGAGCTTTTAAACTCTTCAAACATTAGCGAAACTTGTTTATATTTCAATATTTTTTTTTTCGTTCTTGATGAGATTAGAAAAATTTTTTTTTTTTTCATAGAAAACCGAAGTTATAAGACACTGAATGCGGCGATAAATAATAATCATTAAAATTTTCTTTGTTATAAAAATAATAATTGAAAGTAGAAATAATTATAAAAAAATAAGTGTGGAAATAATTATAAAAAATAAGTGTGGAAATAATTATAAAAAATAAGTGTGGAAATAATTATAAAAAATAAGTGTGGAAATAATTATAAAAAAATAAGTACAAAAATAATTATAAATAGAATAATAAACACAATTAGAAATTATATTTAATTATAATTAAAAATAATTATACTTTTAGAAAACTGCTAAATTTTTACTAAAAAAAAAAAATTTAGAAAATTTAGCAAATTGCAATGTAAAATTAATCCCATTATATTATTAAATTAATTTTTATTCTGAAATTTCAAAAATACTCTTTAGTGAATATTGAAGAATTGAGTGAATAGTAAAAAATTCATGAACATTTAAAAAAAGGGGAAAAATCTGCAAAAACGGTGAATTTTTGAATAGTTACATTTTCTATCTTATGTATAAATTATTATTCTCCCAATTTTTTTTTTTTTTAATATTAAAAAAAAAGTAGGTTGAGTTTTAATAATACATTCTCGATCTTTGTTTTACGTGCACATATATATAGATATATAAAATATTGTAAGCGTTTCAGTGAAATGAAGTTCATTTCTCGATTTAACTGTGCTTTATTATTCTCAACATTATTGCGTGTATGTGCACAAGTAACATCGCAATTTTCTGTAATCGATTTCTCGTGAATTGCCCCCATTAATGCTAATTATTATCAATGATTTTGCCGTGTAAAACGTGCAATGAATCGTATTCAATGTGTGAAATTTATTTATAATTTCTTTTTTTTCTTCTTTCTTGACAAAATTTTAGAATATTAATGTTATTTTGTTGAAATGGAATATTGTAATATTATTTGCTTATGCAAACGCATATAATTCTGGAGTGTTTTTTTTTTATTTTTTATATAAAAATTTTTCTACTTTTTTTTGCTAAATTATTCTCGAATTGTTCACTCTTTGTAATTTTTACTACGAATATTAATTTTCAGTTTGTAAATTTAAAATTATTAAATTATTAATAGTTTAACGTTTTTAAATAATTAAAACGAATTCATTTTTTTTTTAAATAATAGAAAATAAAAATTTGTAATTCCACTTTTTGTTGAAAACACGAAAAAAAAATTCAATTTTGGAAAAATTACAAATAATTGCAGAAATTCAATTATTTTCAAGAGTGATAAAATTCTTCTCATAAAATTCAATTATCTTTCAAATTTAAAATCAATTCTCGTCAAAATCCCAATTATCTTTATAAATAACAAAATTACCCAAAGTTCAATTATTTTCAAATCAATTTCAAATTCCCAAAAATAGTACGCAAACATTTAATTATTTTCATAAATAATAAAAATTTCCCACGAATTCAATTATTTACCAATTTTTTCTAAAATCGCAATAATTCAATTATTTTTATAAATTTTTTCAATTATTTTCATAAAAAATAATTCAAAATTGTAGAAAATAATAATTGATTTGAAATGATGGAAATAATTTTGCAAAAGCTACTGTAATAATAATTTTATAATATAAAACAATGATTTTATCACTCGGTTGTCTTTAATTATTTATAAAACATGAAGAAATCGATCACTCCGAGTCTTCGACTCGGAGCAATCACTATCTCCATGTTTTATGAAATTATTCTTATAAGTTATTGAATTTAAAAAGATTTGAATTTGAATGTTTTGAAAAATTTTAATTCCCACGGAAAAATAATATTTAAATATTTATTTTAAAAAAAGTTATTGATGTTTTCGAATAATTTTACAATTAAAGAAATTCGTAAATAAATTCGTAACACAACATTTTTTTGAGTAAAATTTTTTCCTTTATTTTCTAAAAATTTAAAAAGTTTCAATTTCATTTTCAATTATAATTGGTAATTGACAAATAGAATAGAATATGTAATGTTTCTTTGTCAAAAAGAAAATAATGAGTTTCTGAACAATATTGTTATTGAGAAATATAAATATTAAAATGTGTTTTTATTTTCTATTTCTAACTAATTATTTTTTAACAATTAACAATTTTCTATTTTTTATAAATAAAAAGGAGAAAAATTTGCATAATTTAGATCAGTCAAACGAAATTTGTTATAGAAAAAAGAATATAATAAACAAAATTTATTTGTTAACCATAATTTTTTTATATTTTCTAATTTCAAATATTGTTTTATTATAAATCATGAAAAAATACCTGCATTTTTTCGATCTGTCAAATAATATTTTTTTAAAGAAAAAAAATAAGAAAAAAAAAACAACAGCATAGACAAAAACTAAAGTCAGTTTTGAATAATTCAATTATTTTCATAAATAATAAATTTTTTTAAGGAATTCAATTATTTTCATAAAAAATAATTCAATTATTTTCATAAATAATAAAATTTTTTTTAAAGAATTCAATTATTTTTATAAACAATAATATTTTTTTAATGATTTCAATTATTTTTATAAATAATATATTTTTTTTAAGGAATTCAATTATTTTCATAAAAAATAATTCAATTATTTGTATAAATAATAGAATTTTTTTTAAAGAATTCAATTATTTTTATAACCAATAAAATTTTTTTTAAGGAATTTAATTATTTTCATAAATAATAATTCAATTATTTGTATAAATAATAGAATTTTTTTAAAGAATTCAATTATTTTTATAAACAATAAAATTTTTTTTAAGGAATTCAATTATTTTTATAAATAATACAATTTTTTTAAAGGAATTTAATTATTTTCATAAACAATAATTCAATTATTTTTATAAATAATAAAATTTTTTTTAAAGAATTGAATTATTTTCCAATTATTTTTGTAAATAGTAAAATTTTTTTTAAGGAACTTAATTATTTTCATAAAAAATAATTCAATTATTTATATAAATAATAATATTTTTTTCAAGAAGTCAATTATTTTTATAAACAATAAAATTTTTTTTAAGGAATTCAATTAATTTAATAAATAATACAATTTTTTTAAAGGAATTTAATTATTTTCATAAACAATAGTTCAATTATTTTTATAAATAATAAAATTTTTTTTAAGGAATTGAATTATTTTCCAATTATTTTTGTAAATAGTACAATTTTTTTTAAGGAACTTAATTATTTTCATAAAAAATAATTCAATTATTTATATAAATAATAATATTTTTTTAAAGAAGTCAATTATTTTTATAAACAATAAAATTTTTTTTAAGGAATTCAATTATTTTTATAAATAATAAAATTTTTTTTAAGGAATCTAATTATTTTCATAAACAATAATTCAATTATTTTTATAAATAATAAAATTTTTTTTAAGGAATTTAATTATTTTCATAAACAATAATTCAATTATTTTTATAAATAATAAAATTTTTTTAAGGAATTCAATTATTTTCATAAAAAAAAATTAAAAAATTGTAGAAAATAATAATTACATTAATTTAAAGATTAAAAACAAATTTTTTTTTGATTTTAAGAAGCGCCTACTTAAATAGGAGCCAAGAATTTTTCCTACTTAAATTAAGTAGCCCCACTTAAATTATGTAGGAAATATTCTTACAATAAGATTGATATTCTTATTGTAAGAAATTAAGAATACTTCCTACTTAATCTAAGTAGGGAATATTCTTGGCTCCTATTTAACTAGTCGCTTCTTAAAATTAGATTATCGTTATTTTCTGTGTATGATAAAGGATAATAATAAGTAGGTTAGGAGCTGACAATTTTTTTTTTCCCTTTTTTTTGAGGGGGAGTGAATTCGGGTGGAAGGCAGAACGTGAAATCACACTTTCTCTCTCTCTCACACCCCCTGGGGAGAAGGAAGAGGAGGAGAGAGAGAGAGAGAGAGAGAAAGGGGGGGAAGGGCCTCTGTGACCTGTTGAGCCTCTGTAACCATTACTGGATGAAAGAGCAGCCCCTTTTTGCCACCTGCATGATTCTGCCCCCAGCACCCTTCTTCTACTCTCTTTTCCCCCTCATACCCTCTCATCACCCCCTTTATCCATGTTCGTCTGCCAGAACACAGAGTGACTATATATAAGCACACAGATGGTTAGGGTGGTTTGTAGAAATACTGGAGAAATGGTGGCGGGGATTCGATACCACCGCGATACGGCACGCCAACTCGCTAATCCGATTCCATTGTTGACATAGTTTGCTCTCTAAGATTAAACCCGGGCTTTACTCGAGTCACGAAAGTGCCGAGCTGTAAAAAGAACACATTGAAATTATCCAATCAAGATCAACTTCCTGTTGAGGGTTAAAAGAAGAAAGAGAGTGAGAGACTTTCTTTTGTATTTCGTTTGGAGCAAAAAAAAAAAAAAAAAAATTCACTTACTTCCCCGGAAATGAGAGAAAAAAAAAGATGAATTTGTACTCGAGTTTAATATGAAACGACAAAACTTTGTCGAATGTGAGAAAAGAAAAACAGTTTTTTTTGCAAGCCTTCATTTTCCTTTCCATAAAAAAAAATAGTTGTACTTTCAATAAAAAAGAAATAGTTGTACTTTCAATAAAGAAAAAATAGTTGTACTTTCAATAAAAAAGAAATAGTTGTACTGTCAATAAAAAAAGAAATAGTTGTACTTTCAATAAAAAAAAATAGTTTTCAACACTTTCTCTTATTTAAGATGTGAAAATAAACATCTCCCTCGAATTGCTTGTTAAATTGGAAACATTTTGAAATCACAATCAAAGGAATTTTATTCTTTTTTGCCAAATTGATGCAAACTTTTCACGAGGTCCTCTCTCTCTCTCTCTTTAACTCTCTTTTTGAAAAACATTTGTTAGGAGAGAAAAGTTACGAGTCGAAGGGGTTATTTAAAGAATATGGTCGTCGAGACGTAAAAGAAACGGTTTTAAGACTGAAATATTTAGCGATGTTTACTACTGTTGTCCTTTTACGAGCATCGATTACTCAAGTAAACAGCTTTTCCCTTTTCTCTACTTGCAAAAAAAAAGAGAGAGAGAGGTGCTCTTTTTCAGAAAACAAGTATTTTTTTTCTTCTCAACAATACTTGAAAAAAAAGATTCCACTTACAAATTGCCGGTTCATCTTCATTAAATTAAAGGGAAAAACAAATTTAATTTTATTTATTCTCTAA
Organism: Leptopilina syphax; assembly: GCA_032872505.1. NCBI lineage: Eukaryota > Metazoa > Arthropoda > Insecta > Hymenoptera > Figitidae > Leptopilina > Leptopilina syphax. The sequence continues at coordinate 3,284,379 of CM065476.1, read as the reverse complement.
ATAAAAAAAATATCCTGGGGTTAAGAAAAACTTTGAGAAACAATTTAATTTAAATATAAATAAGAGAATAAAAGAAAAATATTTTTTTTAGACTCTTCAGATATGAAAAGTTGTTAGGTAACCCAAACAACTTTTTATATCTAAAGAGTCCAAAAAAAAGTTGTTAGGTAACCCTAACAACTTTTTAAAGAGTCAAAAAAAAAATTTTTTTTGTCTTCGAAAAGCAATATAAATGTAAATGTGTAAAAGAATAGAAAATTGTTTTACTGTTTTTGTTAAAAAAAAAAGTTACCAGGGTTAATTAACTCTTTGAGAAAATAATCTATATAAATAAATACTAAATGTAAATAAAAAAAATAAATAAAAAATTTTTCTATTTAATTTTTCGACTAAAAAAAGTTTCCAGGGTTAATAAATTTCAGTAAAATACAAGTAATTTAGAAATGAATGTGAATAAATAAACTAAATATAAATAAAATAAACACATAAAGTAAAAATAAATAAAATAAAAAAACTAAATAATAATAAATAAATAAATAAAAAACATGAAATAAAAAAAAATAAAAAATAAAATAAAAAATAAAATAAAAAAAAGTAGAATAAAAAATAAAATATAAAAAATAAAATATAAATCTGAAATTATTTACAAATATTCAAAATAAAATCGAAAATCACCAAATAAATAAACTCTTTTCAACTCGTAAATTTATAAAGTAATTTACTTTTTCTGCTCGAGGGTTTGAAAAAAAAATTGCGAACAAAATTTATTGAATTGATAACAGATGTTCTGGTATATAATTGAAGGAATATAAAAGATGTTCGTGGTGTAGAGGAAATGAATATTGACTCGAGGGTTTTGTGTGTAAGGGAAAAGAAAGTCGAGGAAAAAAAAAGATTCATGCGGGATAAAAGGGATGCGAAGAATATGAAAAAAAGCCGCTATTCACATGATACAGATTAAAAAGTTCCTTGTCGATTTTTCAACGATGAGTTTGCCATTATTGCGATCTAAAAACGATGTTCAATATAGTTATATATATATGTGTGTGTCCGGCAAAAGCAAGCCCCAAGGAACTTGGAAAGTGGGTATTGTGGTCCATCTAAAGGGACACTTCCGGTTTTATCGTGCTTTTTTTCTCTCTTTTCCTCTCCCTCTCGCTCTCTCTCTCTCTCTCTCTCTTCTTTCCTTATAACCCTCTGAGCGGCATTCTCAGCCCATTTTCTGGAGGGAGTGGATCGCGGTCGCTTAACCCCGTCAAAGATGTCCATTTTGCTGTCATCGCTTTTTTTTTCTTCGATACTCGAAAGAGAACGCTATAGATGCGTTCACTTTTCTGAAAAAATTCTCTCTCTCTTTTGCTGGCTTATGTTTTTTTCTCTCTCACTTACTCACTCTACTCCCATTTTTCCGGAAAGTATCCACTAGAAATTTCAAAAGAGTTCTTAAAAATATTTTTTCATTTAAATTCCACTAAATTTCCGACTGAATTCCGATTATATTAAAAAAAAAAAAATATTTAAAAAAAAAATTCGATTTAAATTCCACTAAATTTCCGATTGAATTCCGATTATATTCAAAAAAAAAAATATTAAAAAAAAAATTCGATTTGAATGACACTCAATTTCCGACTGAATTCCAATATTTTCAATTAAAATTTTTGCTTATAGAAATTTTGTCGATATTTCCCATTGAATTTCAGTGACAAAATTTTGACGAGGAAATTATTATTTCGAGGAAATTTAAAGTGTAGAAAACTACTAGGTGGAATTTTCCGTTGGACTTTTCTATGAAAATTCCAGAGGAAATTATTTTAATACTTTTAATAAAATTTCCTGCAATATTTCATTGGAACAATGGAAATATTTTTAAAGGAAAAGAAGAGGAAATATCACTCAAAAACTACTATGTAGAATTTTTCATGGATTTCCTGTGAAAATTTCAATTGGAATAATTAAAAAAAATTTCCTGGAATATGAATATTAAAAAGGAAATACATTTTAATATTCGTAAAATGTAAAGGAAATATTCTAAAAGAATATTCCAAGTATGGCACATTTTAATATTTCTAAAATGTGAATTAATTGTTCCAAAGAAATATTCCCAATGTTCCAATAGAATATTACAAAGAAATATTCCCAATGTTCCAATAGAATATTTCAAAAAAATATTCCCAATGTTCCAATAGAATATTCCAAAGAAGTATTCCCAATGTTTCAATAGAATATTCCAAAGAAATTTTCCCAATGTTCTAATGAAATATTCCAAAGAAATATTCCCAATGTTTCAATAGAATATTCCAAATAAATTTTCCCAATGTTCCAATTGAATATTCTAAAGAAATATTCCCAATGTTCTAATGAAATATTCCAAAGAAATATTCCCAATGTTTCAATGAAATATTCCTAATGTTCCAATGGAATATTCGAAAGAAATATTTCCAATGTTTCAATGAAATATTCCAAATATTTAAATGGAATATTCCAAATTTTCCAATGGAATATTGCGTAATAAAATAAAATACATCACCCGGATCTTGTACGGCATATTCGTGTACACAAGTGATTTTTAAATCCTCTACTAAAGTATCAAAAAACTCCCCCCCCCCCCTTCTCCTTAACCTTCTTATATAGTCGTTGGTATATACATACAGACATATATTTATATATTTATCCTACGAACATGGAATACTCGTTGATCTCGCGACCAAGGAAAAATGGGGGTGAAGGGGAATTCTCCCCCCCCCCCTCTCTGCCCCTGAATGTCTGTTATCATATTTCAATATTTTGCTATAAAAATTTCAACTCTAGATATGGGAGAGTCTCGGGGAAAATATGTACTATATATTATATATTACATTTTATATATATATATATATATATATATATATATATATATATAAAATGTAGAGCATCAACTATGCACACGCGGATTTCAAAAGGAAAATTTCAAATCAGTATATATGTATATATAGAGTGTGAGAAAGTTGAAGGATTTGAAAATAGAGGGATAATGGATCTATATATGTATATAGGGTTCTGGGGATTAAATTTATATATTTTATGGGATATTTTCTTTGCGGAGAGAAAAAGAGAGAGAGAGAGAGAGAGAGAGGGGAGGGGGACCATATGGATTATTATTTCCCCAGAATCCTCTTGGAAATAGTTGAATATTTTCTTTATTTTAAGTTATATAATACTCGTAAAATCTCGTTTTGTATTTACTGTATTTTATACGTATGTACCTACGCATTCTTTATTATATCATTTTCAGTGTAAGAAAAAATTTTATTTTAAGATTAATCGCGTCGGAAAAATGAAAAATGAATTTATTTTTCATTTTCCCGACGCGACTAATCTTAAAATAAAATTCTCGGCGAAATGTATTTGAAAATTAAATGTAAAAATTTATTTTAGTTAAATATGAGAATCGGCTTTAGTGTTAAATTTAATGGTTGAGATTTATTAATGTTGGCGTCAGTGTTGATTTTAGTGATAAATTTAGCGTCAGTTGTCTAAGTTCAACGAAAAAAAACCCTTCACTAAAACTAAATCTAAATTAAATCTGAATTAAAAATAATTTAGGGTTGGCTTATTAATTTTAGTGTTAACTTTAGCTATAAATTTAGCGTCTGTTGTCTAAATCCAACGCTAAACATAACGCTGAAACTAAATCGAAATTAAATCGAAATTTCAAAGAATTTAGCGTCAGTTCATTTATTTTAGCGTTTTTTTTACTATTAGTTTTGATTTTAGCATTAGAGTGACATTAAGCGTTTGTTTTACTATAACCTTTGGTTTTAGTATTAGCGTTACAATTTTCTAACTTACCATTGGGTTTAGCGTCAGCTTTAGTGTTAGTTTTAGTATTTGCTTTAATGTTAGCTTTAGTGTTAGCTTTAGTGTTAACTTTAGGGACATATTTAGCGTTTGCTTTACTATTAGTCTCAGTGTTAGCTTCAATGTTACTATCAGATTTAGTGTTAGCTTCAATATCAGCTTCAGAGTTATAATTAGCGTTAGTTTTACCATTAAATTTAGCGTTGGGTAATACAATATTATGAATTATTACATAACGCTAATTTTAGTGATGATTCTAATGATAATTTTAGTGGTAATTTTAGTGATAATTTTAGTGATAATTTTAGTGGTAATTTTAGTGATAATTTTAGTGATAATTTTAGTGATAATTTTAGTGACAATTTTAGTGTTAGTTTCAGAGTTATAATTAGCGTAAGGTTTAGCTTCAGCTTTAGTGTCAGCTTCAGAGTTATAATTAGCGTTAGATTTACCATTAAATTCAGCGTTACAGGTAATACAATACTATTAATTATTAAATAACGCCAAATCTAGTGATAATTTTAGTGTTATTTTCAGAGTTACGATTAGCGTAAAGTTTAGCATTAGCTTCAAAGTTTTAATTAGAAAAAAGAAAACCTCTTTCCTGAAATATAAAAAAAAAAAACAGTGAAAAAACGATGAAAAAAAAATTGTCGTGATGAGAAATTGAAAATGATTTCTCGTCGTTATATTGAACTGACAATGGACGATAATGGTTCTCTATATATATGGTGAAAAATGGTGGAATAACGGCACCTTAGCGTTTTATATCTATGGCTTTTAATTAAAAGCTTTTAAAAAGGAGCATTGCGTACAATACTCGAAAATGGATCAGGTAAATTAAATCTTGACTTGAAAAGAAAGGATGATGGCGAAGAGTGAATGGAGAGGGAAGGGAGGGAGACACTGGATATTGAATAAAAAAAAAATGAGATAACGAGACCAACAAAGCTAATAATGGAGATTGAGGGGAGGAAAAGTTTTCTGCCCCCGCCCCACTCCCTCTCTAAAGAAGTGTATGTAAGAGAATTACAAAACATTTTACTATTTTTTTTTAGTCTCTTTCTTCTTTTTCTCTGCGGTTTAAATCAATTTATAACTGTAGCGAGACGAGATACATGACAAGAATTTTGCAAAGGGAAGAAAAAAGAATAAAAAAAAGTCTTAGTAGGTATATTTAAATCGAAACCCTTGTTGCCGAAGGCTGAGTTTTCAATCAAAGCTCAATCTAGTCGAGTTCACTCTAACTAAATCAACCCCTGCTCGACGGTTTCTTCTTCTTCTTTTTCTTCGTTATCGTCTTCTTCAATTTCTGAATTTTCTTTATTCTTTTTTTCTTCTTCTTTTTCTTCTTCTTTTTCTTCATTTCCTCTTTTTTATGCTTCTTTATATCCTATTTCTTCTCTTTTTTTCTTTTTTTTCTCCTTCTTGTATTTTCTTCTTCTTCCACTATTGCTTCTTTCTCTCTTTTTTCTTTTTGTCTTTCTTCATTTTCTTCTTTCTTTTTTTTATTTGTCTCCTTTTCTTCCTTTTCATCTTCTTTTTTTATTTTCATCTTCTTTCTCCCTTCTTCTTCTTCTTCTTCTTCTTCTTCTTCTTCTTCTTCTTCTTCTTCTTCTTCTTCTTCTTCTTCTTCTTCTTCTTCTTCTTCTTCTTCTTTTACTTTTTCGCTTATTTCTCTTTCTTCTCTTTCTCCTTCTTATTTTTCTCTTTCTTTTTTTTCTTTCTCTCCTTTTCTTCTCCTCAATTTTTTCTTCTTGCTTTTCTCCATTTTATTCTCTTTCTTTATCTCCTTTTTATTTTTCTTCCTTCTTTCTTTTGTCTCCTTCTCCTTTTTTCAATTTTCATAATTTCTATTTTTTCTTCTTTTTTCCTCCCTTTCTGTTTCTTCTATTTCTTATTTATCTTCTCCTCCTTCTACTTTTTCGATTATTTCTTCTCCTTCTTTTTCTCCTTTTTATTTTTCTTTTTCCTTCTTTCTCTCCTTTTAACCCTTTTTTCTCCATTTTCTTCTACTTTTTCTTTTTTTTACCACCTTTTCTTTATCTCTTCCTATTTTTTCTTTTCTATTTGTTTTTTCTTCTTTTCCTTTTTTTCTCCATCTTCTTTTTCTTCTTCTCCTTCTTCTTTTTCGCTTATTTCTTCTTCCTATTTTTCTCTTTTTAATTTTTTTTCTTCTTTATCTGCTTCTTCCTCTTTTTCTCATTTCTTGTTTTCTTTTCTCATTTTTCTTGTTTTTCTCTATTTTCTTCTTCTTTATCTCTTTTCTTATTTCTCTCTTTCTTTTCTTGCTTCTGCCTTCCCTTTTTTTTAGTTTTTCTCAATTTTTTCCCTTTTCTTCTTTGTTTTCTCTTTTCTTCTTTTTCACCGATACTTTTTCTTCTTCTCCTTTGTTCCTTCATTTATTTATCCTTCTTCTCCTATTTCCTTCTTCTTTTTTCCGTTTATTTATTTTTCCTTTTTTTTATTCTTCTTGTTCTTTCTCTTTTTTCTCTTTTTTTCTCCCCTTTTCTCTTAAAATTAAAAAAAAGAAAGAAAAAGGAAACAAAGGAGAAAAAAGGAGAAGAAGGAGAGAAAGAATAAAAAAAAGAAGAATGAGAAGAGGAAAAAGGAGAAAAGAGAGAGTGAGAGAGATGTCATATCTTTCTTTTTTCCTTTTTATGAATGTGTGTACAACTTTTACTCTCTCTTGTCGTTTATCCTTTTGCCCATTCGCTCGACGAGACTCTTAAAAAACGTTGTTGAGGTTTAGTCGGGTTTAACTGATCGGAAAACGTGCTTCTTACTCAGAGATAAGGGATAGCATTATATCCATCCATCCCCTCCCCCTTTGCCACAAGTAAACTGCGTGTGTAGAGAATCTCGTAACCATCCATTTCTTTTTTATTATGTTATCCAGCTTTGAAGCTTCCCATCGAAAAAAAATATATGTATATGTATATGCACATCTTAAACTGTCACTGCATGCAAATAATGTATTTTCCGCCCTCGATTTTTATCGCGAAATATTTTTTATACACCATGAAGTTGGAGAAAGGCGTTCTTTTTTCTGCTGCGACAAAATATATTTTTCTTTTTTTTATATTTTATAAATGTAATTTTTTTCGATATTATAATTTTCTTATCTTATTTTCCCATTCTTTTTTCTACTTTCCTTTTTTTATTATGTTTTCTATTTTATTTTTTTTTTGTTTGACTTTTATTTTACTTGATATTTTACTTTCATTATTTTATTTCTTACTCTACTATTTAATTTTCTAATTTTATTATTAATTTTTAATTTTACTACACTGGAACGCCGATTCAGCGGACACCGCTTTAGCGACATTCCGCTAAACTGGCGTTCGAGTGTATTACTATATAACTAACAATTATTTAGATAAAATAAAATTTATTTATAAATATAAATATTGACAAATTTAATTTAAAATTGATATTTATGTATAAAAAATAGTTTTTTTTAAGTAAAATATAAAAAAAAAATATTGCGAGGAAATTTAAAAACAAAAATGTTTTCTTTTGCGCAGGCTAAATTGGATAAAACTCATAATGGGAAGCCATCGAGAGTGATTCACATCAGAAACATCCCTAATGAAGTGTCTGAAACGGAAATTATCCACTTGGGCGTTCCATTTGGTCGAGTCACCAATGTTCTTGTCCTCAAAGGCAAAAATCAGGTCAGTGGGAAAAAAAAATAAAATACTTCTTCTTCTTCTTTTTTATCAATTTTCAATTTATTTCTTAAACTGTCGAATCAATATATACACACAAATTTTAAAAACAATTTTTTTAAAACTAAACAGTAAAAAATCTGGTAAATTAACAGGAAAATGTTGCCAAAATGGTTGCAACTGAATAATAATTGTTTCAAATGTCAATAGTTGTAAGTAAAAATAGTTCTAATTGTCAAATAGTTGCAACTTAAATGGTCCAATTGTCAATAGTTACAAATAATAATTGTTCCAATTGTAAATAGCTCCAACTGACAGTTGGTCCAATTTTCAATAATTACAATGGATATTTAAAACAATAAAAATAGTAAAAATAGCAAAAATAGTAAAAATAGCAAAAGTAGTAAAAAATAATAAAATAGCAAAGATAATAAGAAAATATCAAAATAGTACAAATAGCAAAATAGTGCAAATAGAAAAAATAGCAAAATGGTACAAATATTTGTTGAAGGAAAATTTATTTATTACTATATATGTATATAGAATATAATTGCATATTGTATTATATTCAATTAAGTATGCAATTGGTTAACCAATGTTGTGCAATAGTTGACTGAAACAATCGAATCAATGAATTGACAATTGGAGTTTATCAATTATCCGACCCTCGGTGATCGACGACAAAGGCGAACATCCCTCATTTACCCCTCTCTATGTATAATACCTTCCCTCGCGGTCCATTGCAAAGCTACGAGAGTTCATCGTCTAAATCAATCATTGATTTCAAAATAATGTTAGATATTTTCAAACATATAATTAATTTTACTCCATTTTCTCAAAATATTTAATCACAATTTTCTTTTTAATTTCTCACAAATTCTCTCTTTAATTCTCTTAAAACCATATATATATTGATTAATTATACAAAATATTAAACAAATTAAGTAAATAATTAAATAAAGTACTAAAATTTAGTTGATTAATTAAACAAAACCAAAAATATATAAATTAATTACTAGTAAATTAATCAATTAACTCGGAAATGAAGAAATTAATTAATTAAATAACTCATTAATTAAAAAATTTATAAATTCATAATTTAATTCGCAAATAAATAAAGTGTCTTATAGTAGGAATATTATTAGGTAAATTAATTATCTCATAAATATACAAATTAATTAGTTAGCTAATAAATAAACTAGTAAATTAATTCACTAGTAAATTAATTAATTGAATATTAAACATTAAATGATAGATAAGTCAAATAAATAATTAGCCGATAGATAAATAAAACAACTAATAAAACTAATAAATTAATTATATAGTCAACTAATAAATTAATTATCTAGTAAACTAATTAATTAACTATTTAGTTAATTAGCACAAAAATACAGAAATTGATTCAGTAATTTATTAGTTAATAAATAATATAACTAATAAAAATAATAATAATAATAATAATAATAATAATAATAATAATAATAATAATAATAATAATAATAATACATAAATTAACTACTAATTTAATTAAATAATTTAATTCTTCTCTTGAATCTTTTTAATTAATTTCTCAAAATAAATTAACAAACTACATTTACAAATTTATTGATTAAAAAATTAATTAAAAAATTAATTAATAAATTAAATAACTTTCTATTTAATATTTTATTTAATATGTTTGGGGATATAGATTTTTGTTATTTTAAGTCTTGTTGTTTTCGGTGGGAGTGAGTGAGAGAGAGAGAGAGAGAGAGAGAGAGAGAGAGAGAGAGAGAGAGAGAAATTTAGAAGAGATTTCGCGTGAAGAGTCGTGGAGTCGGGCGGCTGAGGGTGGTCTTGGAAAGGGATTAAATTTCAACACTGAGTATTCATCATAGCTTACCAAGCGCGCGCGGAATATTTGAATAACTTGTAAATCAAGTGAATACGGATTTGAAGGTACGCCACGATTTTGTGTGCCGTTGCTTTCTCATCACCTAGCCGATGTGCAAACGCAAGCATCTCATCATTTATGAATTATAAGATTATTTTTGTTCAATAATAATACAAAAAAAAAAAAAAAATAGTTCCAAAAAATAAAACTCTTCCTCAATGCTAAAAACGTACTTTAATATACAATTATTAATTAAATGAATTATTACAGTAAATGTAATTATTTATGTTAATTTATTAACAAATAATTATAATGATAATAATTATTGATTATTTTATTCGCAAATAATTATAATTAATAAAATTAATAGGTGCAGTAGTTAATAATTTATTATTGATTCATAAAAAATCACTAGTAATGTATAATTATAATTTTTACTAATTATAATCATTATTCACTAGTAGTAATTATAATGATTTCTAATTATAATAACTAGTAGTTATAATTGTTACTAATTATATTCACTAGTAGTAATTATAGTGATTTCTAATTATAATAACTAGGAATTATAATTGTTATTAATTATATTCACTAGTAGTAATTATAATGATTTCTAATTATAATAACTAGTAATTAAAATTGTTACTAATTATATTCACTAGTAGTAATTATAATGATTTCTAATTATAATAACTAGGAATTATAATTGTTACTAATTATATTCACTAGTAGTAATTATAATGATTTCTAATTATAATAACTAGGAATTATAATTGTTACTAATTATATTCACTAGTAGTAATTATAATGATTTGTAATTATAATAACTAGTAATTATAATTGTTACTGATTATAATAACTAGAAATTATAATTAATACTAATTATAATGACTAGCAATTATAATTGTTACTAATTGCAATCACTAGTAGTTATATTGATTTCTAATTATAATACCTAGAAACTATAAATCTTACTAATTATAATAACTAGTAGTTATAATTGTTACTAATTATATTCACTAGTAGTAATTAAAATTATTTCTAATTAAAATAACTAATAATTATAATTGTTACTAATTATAATTACTATTAGTTATGATTGGTACTAATTACAATCACTAGTAACTATTATTGTTACTAATTATAATTACTAGAAATTATAATCATTTCTAATTATAATAACTAGAAACTATAATTGTTACTAATTACAATCACTAATAATTATAATGATTTACAATTATAATTTTTAGTAATTATAATCAGTAGTAATTATAATTGTGACTAATTACAATCACTAGTAATTATAATTGTTACTAATTACAATCACTAGTAATTATAATTGTTACTAATTATAATTATTACTAACTATTAACTAGTAAAGTATCAATTGTAATTACATTACTAGGTATTGTAATAATTAATAATAATAATAATTAATAATAATTAATAATTAATAATTAATAATTAATCATAATTAATTGTTGATTTGAATGATTAATAATATTACAATTATTGGCAATGATTATTTAAATGAATCAGTTAATTAGTAAACAAATGAATTAATTAATAAACACGATGGTAAATAATTGGTAAGGGCTTTCTTCTGAGACGGTGTAAATTGAAATTGGAATTTAAGAGCAGCTGTGTATCCGGATGATAAACCCGTTAGCGAAACTATGATCATAATTTCGGGGTCGCGGTGTGTTTTATCGTTAATGAAAATCAGAGTTATGTGCAAGGGAAAATCGACGCTCGAAATTTAAACCAGTTGGAAAATGAGGGGCTTACTGAAAGTCGTTGGACGTAGATCAAACAGGACTCGATTGGCTTTTAGAAATTAGCATCGCTCGATGATTCGCGTTTATATATATATACATGGCAATTTGAAATTATTATATGCGTGCAACGATATCGTTACAAGGATTCTCTTTCTCTATATATGCATCTCTCTTTCTCTCTATATTTCGGGATAAAATATACATTGTACGTTTAATTATTAAATGTACATCCGTAGGGGGAATGAATGTACACATTCTGGTGAAAAAAAAAATATATATATATATGTATATATATATACTGTTCATAATATTACTATTTACTCTGTATAGAATATTACATGAAATTTTCGTTATGTTTACTCTATGAATTGATTTAGTAATTAGCTTAATTAACTTTTTTCAGTTGTTAATTATTAATTTATCCTTTTATATTTTCTGCGACTACTTAATAATATTATTTGGGTAATTAATTTTTTTTTAGGGTAATTTTTGATTTTATTGCAACTATTAAATAGTTTTTTTTATTTACATTTATCTATTTGATTAAAATTCACTTTATAATTGTTAAAAAAGTAAACTTAACTCCCCTTGTTTTGAAGTATAACAGTGATTAATAATTTACAATAAAAATTATAATTACTTTTAATTATTATCGATTATTACTAACTAATTATAAATTATAATTGTTGTTAACTATAATTGTTGCTTATTATAATCATTAGTAATTATAACTGATACTAATTGTAATCATTAGTGATTATAACTGTTACTAATTATAATCATTAGTGATTATAACTGTTACTAATTAAAATCATTAGTGATTGTAACTGTTATTAATTATAATCATTAGTAATTATAACTGTTCCTAATTATAATCATCAGTAATTAGTATTTTGTTCATTAACAATTGTAATTTTTACCAAATGTAAGTGATAGTGTTGAGAATTATTTGTAATTAGTAATTGTAACTATTTGTAATTAATAATTGCAATTATTAGCAATAGTTATTGTTAGCCATAACAATTGTTATTAATTTACAACTGTCAACAATTCATTATAGTAGAAAATTGTGAATTCAAATTTAGAGTATGTTAATGTAATTTAAAAAAAAATTCTTAAAAAAATTGAGAGGGAATTAGGGAGCGAAAAAAGAAATGAAGAATGCGAATAAAAAAAAAGAAAAATCAAGTTGGTAATGAATTAATTAGAGGCAAGTTTACTTACTGAAATGATAATTTCAGGAAGAGAGGAGAGATTCCACACCTGGTTTTCCGCGAATTACTTTCATTAATTAAAAGCCCTGCTCTCTCAGGGTTTTGAAATCTAATTTTTCAACTAGAATAACCCCATTCCGTGAATCAAAGGCTATTGCGCATCATGAAAACGGGCAAATGAATGACATAAAGACAATGAGTGGTTAATCTCTTCTGTTTAATAAAATGGGTAATGAAGAAAATTCCTCTCTCATTATCGACGTTCGCGAAATATTTTTTTTCTTCTTTTTTTTAAATAAAATTACTTTCTTACGTTTATAAATAAATTTAAAAAAATTAAAATTTAAAATATATTTCATAATTTGTTTATAAACTTATTTATTTTTTATTTAATTAATAAAATACTTCAATAAGCGATCACAGATCATTTTAACATTTCCTTAAATTATTAACAGGACTTTGAGATAGTATATGAATCTTGTGATTATTTTTTATTTGTTTAATTAATTAATTATTTATTTATTTATTTATTTATTTATTTGTGTAATGATGCACACATCGGTGCTAATCGTTGAGCCAATATTCGGCGTAAACCCGACAGAGCAAATGTGCTTTTGGAAAGACAAATAGCTTGTGCCTCCCACTTCTATAAACTGTATCGCATGTATACGCGACCGGATACACTGTATTTCCGGTGCTAATGCGCATGTAATTTGCACCGAGTTAAATCTCTTCGACTCTCTATAATCTAATGCGGCGATCCGGAGCCATCGGTGCATTATTTTAATCCTCTTCACATAAACAAATCAGACGCATGATACTTCCCTCTCCCTATTTTATATTTATAAACTAAATTCATAAATTTACAAATCCGTTCTTTTATGGTCGTCAAGATAAAAAAAAATTTTTTTTGAAGAAGAAAAAATTGTTGCATATTTAGAAAAGAGGAAAATTAATAAAATTGGGTAAATTTTGTTTCAACAAAATTTACCCAATTTTATTAATTTTCCTCTTTTCTAAATATGCGAGAAATCATTACTGGCATGGAAAATTCTGAGTACAAACATTTTTTGGTACTCGGAATTTTTTGTACCAATGATTACTGGTACCATCAATTTTCGTTAAGTGCAAATTTTTAATTTTTGGTACCAGTAATGATTATTATAAACAACTTTTGTTGCTGACAATTTTTGGTATCAATTTTTACTGGTACCAATAATGATTAGTACCACCAATGATTGGTACCAACAATTTTTGGTATCAACAATTTTTGGTACCAACAACTTTTAGTACCAACAATTTTTGGTACCAACAACTTTTAGTACCAACAATTTTTGGTACCAACAACTTTTAGTACCAACAGTTTTTGGTACCAAGAATTGTTGGTACAATTTTTGGTATTAACAAATTTTATTACTGATAATTTTTGCTACCAACAATGATTGATGCCAATAATTTTTTGTACTAGGGACAATGATTGTTACCAATAGTAATTGGTACCAACAATTATTAACGCTAACTATTAGTGGTACCAACAATTTTTTACACCAACAATTAAAGATATCAACAATTTTTGATACCATTAACTGTCGGTCCCAGTAATTTTTAGTACCAAATTGTTGGTACCAGTAATTTTTAGTACCAATTATAGTTGGTACCAGTAATTTTTAGTACCAAATTATTGGTACCAGTAATTTTGAGTACAAATTATTGTTGGTACCAGTAATTCTTAGCACCAAACTGTTGGTGCCTGTAATTTTGAGTACCAATTATTGTTGGTACCAGTAATTTTGAGTACAAAATTGTTGGTACCAGTAAGTTTGAGTACCAATTATTGTTGGTACCAGTAATTTTGAGTACAAAATTGTTGGTACCAGTAATTTTTAGTACCAAATTGTTGGTACCAGTCATTTTGAGCATTAATTATTGTTGGTACCAGTAATTTTTAGTACCAGATTGTTGGTACCAGTAATTTTGAGCATCAATTATTGTTGGTACCAGTAATTTTTAGTACCAACAATGATTAGCATTAACAATTTTTAGTACCAAAAGTTATTGATACTGAGTATTAGTGGTACTAACAAATTATTCTTACCAATGATATGATCGTATTTATAATTTTACAATTATCAATACTTATTGATGGTATGAATAATTTTTGATATCATAAATGGTTGGTACCAAAAATTGTTGGTCTCAAAAATTGTTAGTCTTAAAAATTGTTAGCTCCAATCATTGTTGATATCATTAATGGTTTGTTGGTATAAAAAATTGTTGTTCCTAAAAATTGTTAGCGCCAATAATTGTTGAAATATAAAATTGTTGATATAAAAAATTGTCGGTATCAAAAATTGATATAAAAAATTGTTGGTACCAGGAATAATAATTGATGCTAACAGTTTTCGTTACTGACAATTTCTTCTATTAACACTAATTGTCACTAACAATTTTTGAGGCTAAGAATTATTTCTAATAAACTAAAAAAACGTTCTTAAATATTTAACGAAAAAAAAATCTCAAAAACCTTGTTTATAATATTTCTTCTCCATAAATAAGTTTATAATTAAAATGAGAAATTATGAAAAGTAAATAAAAGAAAAAAATTCCATTAAAGTTTATTATAAAGAAGAAGAAGACTCTCTTTCTCTTTGAATGTTTCTCTGTAGAAATTAAATTTTCTCCTTCTATATTTTGAGATCAGTTCTCTCTGTGCTTGAGATTATAATTGTATAGCCTTTAGGGTAGTTTGAGGCTCATTGAAGTCCAAGAGTAGAGAGAGAGAGAGAGAGATAGAGAGAGAGAGTGAATTACAAAATGCGTGTACGCAGGGCAATAGACGGTTGGTAACGAGCTGAGGCTCCGAGCGGTAACAGATAACTTAACTAACTTACCGGAAACTTGGCGAATCAAAGCAAATAGTCGGAAAGTGCCCGCGGGGGTCATCCTTCTCTCCCGCAACTCTACATCCGTTTTAACAGTAAACTCGATTTTCCAGATAAACCACCGAGGCTACATTGTATTTGTTTACTTGTAGTTCCACCGCGCGCCTCGACTCTCTTCTCTATATATATACACGACGACATGTTAATCGTAGCTGTGTTTCACTTTGGTATCGAATTGCTCCCAGGCTCGTTGATTTGCATCTTTTTCTCTACATTTTTTATTTTATCGAAAATATCATTTGCTTTTAATTCTCGTTTACATTTTTCATAATTACGTTTTCTTTTCTTATTGACAAATAATATTTAATATATCTTATTATTTATTATTGTTATATTGTTAATATTCAATTATATTATTTTTTTATTTATCTTAATTAAATGAGACTTTTGGTATTATTATATATAATCGTAATTATTTTATTTCTTATTAATTAATTGTTACTTGATAAAAGACAATCAAAGATCATAAAAAATTTTCTCTTTTTCTGCAGCGAGACACTTGATTTTTCTGCACTTTTAATTATTAAACGAAATTTCGCTAAATTCTTTTTTTTTCATTCTGATTTAAATATTTTATTCTCGTAAATGGAAATTGTCTATTATTATTTATCTAGTTGAAAAATTCTATTCTTTTTTTCCTCCTTTTTGTGTCAATGAAAAAAAAAAAGTATAAGGATTTTCATTTGAAAATTCATTTGAAAATTCATTTGAAAATTCATTTGAAAAAAAAATAGTTCTAGAGAAAAAAAAAATGTAAAGAATAGGATAATTTATGTAAAAACTGATGACAGAGTAGTGATGACCTAAAAAGAACATTGATTTTCTTTTTTTGCGTTTTTTTTTTATAAATTGAAGGAATTTTTTTCTCTTTTCCGGTTTTTTTCCCTTTATATTTATTGGAAATTACAGAAAAGATAAAAGCGAACTTTATGTAGTAGAAGTTTATAATTTTATTTCAAAATAATAGTAAAATAGAAAATAGAATTTAGAGAAAGTAAGAAAGAGAGGAAAAGAGAGATGGTAAATAAAAATAGAGTAGTAATAATAATAATAATAAAAAAATGAAATGGAACAATGATGATAAATGAAATAGTAAAAAAATGTAATGTAAAAAAGAGTAAAAATTTAATAATAGTAAAAATAAAAATAATAAAAAAAAATAATATAAAATAGTAACAAATAAAAAAATTAAAATAATAATATTAAAAATAAAAATTATTTTTTAGTTTCATTCAATTAAATTGTTAATCAATCAAAAGATTTTAAATTCACAAATTTTAATCTAACATTTGTTTTCAAATTCAAAAATTTTAATCTAAATTTGTTTCCAAATTCAAAAGTTTAAATTTAACATTATTTAAATTCAAAAATTTAAATTTAACCTTATTTAAATTCAAAAATTTTAATTTAACAGTATTTTAATTAAAAATGTTATTAAAACAGTTTTAAATGAAATTAAAAATATTTATATTATAAACCTAAAAATTTTCAAAACAAATGTAAAAAGTTTTTAAGTTAAAGAATTTTAATTAATAACTTTATAAATTTACAAATTTTAATTCCGAGGTTTTTGAATTCATAAAGTTAAGTTTCTTTTTTAAATTTTCATATTTAAAAATTTTAGTTTAAAAGTTTTCAAATACATAAATTAAAGTTAACACTTTTTTAATTAAAAGATTGCAAATTAATTTAATTTCGTCTGTAATCTTTAGCTTAACACTTTGTACGAAGGCAATTAAAAGCCCGCGCATAAATAAATAAATAAATAAATAAATAAATTTTCTGCGTTCGAAAATAAATAATAAGAATTTTTTGAATTAGAAAAATTAAAATTCCATTTTTTTTTTAAATTAAAAAATTAAAATAACAAATTTTGTAAACTCATGAATTGAAATAACAAATTTTGTAAAATCATGAATTAAAATAACAAATTTTTAAAATTAAAATATTCTTTGCACGATAAAACGAAAATTTACAACTATCGTAAAATTTCAATTAGAAAAATTCATGTTGGAAGAAGAAAAATTTTCCCAGTATATCCATTGCCATATTAAGGTGTGCTCACAGTCTTCGAGTATTATAGGTGAAAAAGCAAGCGCAGGTGTCAGATAACGAGGTTTCACACACATCATTGATCTTATCGTTTGTGACTCTTTTATCGACACTCGTTTTCTTCGATGGTGTAGATTTCGCCACTTATTTTTTTTTACCCTTACACTTTTCTTCAAAAAACTTTAGTACCTGATTCTCTCACAGACACACACACAGACACACACACACCACCCCCTCCAACTATGAATACACTTTAAAATACACGTCACGCGTGCACATAAATATCGTCCGAGTACCAAGTATGTGGATAATTGGCACGTACCTCACAAGCTCACCTTGTGAGCATTTTTCTATTCTTATCTTTTTTAAGGAGAGCGAAAGTTTTGAAAAAATAAAAAAATCCCTAAATAGAGAATTTAAGAATCGAAACGAAAAATCGTAAAAATCTTTTATATTTTGATATTTAGGTCAAATCATTTCGTTTCTTTTTGAAATATCGAATTTTTCTGGATTTTTCTGTATTTTTCCCATATGTACATGAAAAGTTGTAAAAAAAAGAATTTTACCGTTTATTGTAAATTAAAAGGGAGAGAGAGAGAGGGAGGGAATTCCTTTGTTCGATGGAACAATTTTTCGAATGAATAGAATCGAAAATTTTGTTATATTTTCTCTTTTCTGCTTTTGTACTTTTACATAAAAAAAATGTTTTTTGTTTTTGATAAAATTCGCCAATTGTTCTAAAATATAAAATTTTTTTTTCAGTTGTTATCCAGTTTTTAAAATAATTCTACTGCGATAATCGATAATTAAAGGAAGATTAAAAATAAATAAATAATTTATTACAATTTGATTTGGTTTTAATTTTACACTTGCAATTTTTACTTAATATTTTGATAAATAAATTAAATTAAAATTAAATTAAATTTTGTTTTATTTACATGAAAACAGTTTTCAAAAAATAAAATACTGTAAAAAATACAAAATACTGGATAAAAAATTGATTAGCTAATTTTTTATTTCAAACAGTTTAGTAATTTTTAAAAATTTTATTTTAACTTGTTTGGGTGTTAAGAATGTTTCGCTAGATTTTTATGAGACATTTTTCTTAAATAATCTTTTCAGATTTTTTTTGTTTTAAAAAAGACAGGTAATAAATTATCAAAAAGTGTGAATTTAAGCAGGAAATACGATAAAGTGAACTCTTTTACTTAGCAAGGGGGTTTTTCTTTTTTATTATGAATAATTTAGTTAAGTATGTAAATTTGCATTCTTGGCATGCAAATGCTCTTGGAAGAAAAGCTTGCACATAATAAATTAGCCTCTTAAGATTTTTATTTTTTTTGTCGAGACCAGACCTAATTACTCTTGTTAATGATTGAAAGCAACAATTATTGCTGATAGTGGCAACCATTAATTTACTCGTGTTGTCAATTTTTGATACTAACGACTACTAGTAGAATTAATTGTTAAAACTACTACCTACTGATACCACAAATAATTGATACCATTAACTACTAGTGCTACAAATTACTTTGACTATTAACTAATAGTGAAATCTATAATTCAGACTATCAACTACTAGTGGTACCAATAACTTAGACTATTAATTATTACTAGTGGTGCCAATAAATTATACTAAACATGACTGGTACCAGTGATTGACACTGCAAATTATTGGTGATACTAAAAATTTTTACTACTACTAATTACTGGTACCATTTGTGATTATTAGCAATAATTAATTCTAACAACTAGTGTTACCAATAATTAAGTCTTTAGCTGGTACTAAAAATTGATACTATTAACTAGTGGTACCAAGAATTGATACTATTAACTGCTGGTACCAAAAATTAATGTTAACTAGTGGTACTAATAAGTAATTCTATTAACAGCTGGTACCAAAAATTGATACTATTAACTAGTGGTACCAAGAATTGATACTATTAATTGCTGGTTCCAAAAATTAATGTTAACTAGTGGTACCAATAAGTAATTCTATTAACAGCTGGTACCAAAAATTGATACTATTAACTAGTGGTACCAAGAATTTATGCTATTAACTACTGGTACCAACAAATAATGTTAAATAGTGGTACCAGGAATTGATACTATTAACTACTGGTACCAAAAATTAATGTTAACTAGTGGTACCAAGAGTTGATACTATTAACTACTGGTACCAAAAATTATTGTTGACTAGTGGTACCAGGAATTAAAACTATTAACCAATGGTACCAGTACATCAAATTTTACTTTTTTATTCCTTTTAAAGATTCTGAGCAATAATTGTTTTAACAAAAAAATTACTGTTCGCAAAAACAATGAATATGACTTCAAGAGAATTTTGAATATATATTTACTATTTTTAGGAGTAGTAGTATTATTAGTAGTAGTAGTAGTAGTAACTATATAAATATATATGAAGAGAGAGAGAGAGAGAGAGAGAAGGTATCTTCCTAAAATGCATCAAGTTAATTAATGTATTCACAACAAGTAATATTGAGAAAGTACATTAAAGATAATTGAAACCCCTTTTTAGGAGAGATACACAGACACACGTACACAAACATTTGTTTATTTGTCGGATCGACATGAAATGACATAGGTGCAAAGCTTTCCATTTAATAAACAGTCATTTGAAATTGAATCAGACGCGCGCGTCGTTCTCGAGTTCATTAAATGGATTCCTATTGGTTTGTACTCTTCCCGTCTCATTTTCGTGGTTCCCATAAAGTCCGTCGCAAAGTCGACCATACAGGATAACGGATGTTCAGCGAGGTTTTAATTAATTAGTTAATTAATTTACCATTCAAACGAGAGTGCGCTTCTTGCTCAAAGAAGCGTTCCATACTCTGTGAGGTGGCAATACTACAAATATATGTGTAAATCTTTTACCACTTGGATTCGTTCATTCATATATATATATACATCTTGTATATAGAATGTAGATCATTAATTAATAATTTTATAAATTAATATTATATCTTGTAATAAATATTCATTATTAAGAAGTAATTAAAAAGTTTTTTATTTTTCTCTTAGGGGAATTAACAAATAAAACAAATTAGAGGATTAAATACTATTCTATTATTGTTTTCTGTATTTTTTGTTAGGCAAATGCGTACTTAATTGTATGGAAATTACACGGTGAATTAAATACTAATGGTGTTGAAAGGAAAAAAAAATGAATATAATAGATATGATATAAGTGGGATGTAAGGGCGAAAGAGGAATGTGTGTATACAATAATAGTGAGAAAGAAGCGTCGAGGAAGTTAAATCTATATCGATTGTAGTGTTTGCATGCGACCTGCTCGTTTATTTAAATATGGTCTTTGTCCTCCTTCATTCTCTCTCCCTTTTAACTCTCTTTGCTCCAGTTTTTTTTTTTCTTTTTTCCCTTTTTTCTCTTCTTTTTTGTACCTTTCGATAAGAACTGACTCGGTCGACGGAAAAACGATGGTGGCCCTTTGGTGTATTATATGTAGGTGTGTGAGAGCGCTTCTTGAAAAGTGACACTCTTTCCGCGTACACTATACTATAAGCACGTCTCGTGTTCGATATTTTTCATCGCACTTCGAAACATTAAATGGTTCCTAGAACGTGGGAGAAATTTTTTAAACTTGTGAAATAGTCCGAAAAGTCAGTTCAATTGGATTCTTTTTTTCTCGATAGAGTAGCAGGAAGACAAAAAAAAAGTTTTATTTTCACCTTATATTTCAACCCTTTAGAGATAGAATCTTAATTGTTGGTTCAATTCCAGGTGGGATATTTTATTTTGTTATGTGATTGTATCTATTTTTTTATTTTACAAATAAGTTTTCCTTGGAACAAAAAAATAGGAAAGATAAAGATTCACGTGCTTTTGGATTTATTTCAACGTTTTAGTTTTGAAATTTGTATTCGAATTGTTGCTGTTATTAATGATTGGTAGCACCATTGAATAATTATTTGTACCAACGATTAGTGGAATTAGGAATTCTTGATATCAATCATTATTGGTAGCAACAATTATTCATACCATCAGTTATTGGTAGAAACAATTATTTATACCATCAGTTATTGGTAGCAACAATTATTTATACCATCAATTATTGGTATCAACAATTATTTATACCATTTATTATTAGTAGCAACAATTATTTATACCAGACATTCTTTACACCACCCATTATTTATGCTAAACATTTATAGCATCTATTAGTGGTGCGAACATATAATGATACTATCATCTGTTAGTGGTACCAATAGATAATGATACTATCATCTGTTAGTGGTACCAATAGATAATGATACTACCATCTATTAGTGGTACCAATAGATAATGATACTATTATCTATTAGTGATACCAATAAATAATGATACTATCGTTTATTAGTACCAACAACAATTGACACTAACTATTAGTTATAGCAGCAGTTATTGACATCTTCCATTAGTGGTATCAGCAATTATTGATGCCAACCACTAGTGGCACCAACAATATTATTGACTCCGAACATTAATAGTATCAATATTTATTGATAACAACAATTACTGATACCAATTGTTGGTGGTCCTAACAGTTCTTGATACTAACTATTAGTGGTACCAAAAATCATTGGCATTAGTAGTACAATTATGGATGGCAAACATTAGTGGTACCAGTCATTTTTGGTACCAACAATCGTTTACATTAACTATTAGTGGTACAATTATTGATGGCAAACATTAGTAGTTCCAATATTTATTGCTAACAACAAATATTGATACCAATTGATAGTGGTCCTAACAGTTAATGATACTAACCATTAGTGGTACCAACAATCGTTGGCATCAACAAGTAGTGGTACAATTATTGATGACAAACATTAGTGGTACACTTAAAAATACTGTTAATTATTCTTGGTACCACTAATGATCGGTGTCAATAATTGTTGGTACAAAAAACATTGGTACAATCGTTGACATTAATCATTACGGGTACAATTATTGATGCAAAACATTTAATGATACCCTTACTCATTGTTGGTACCACTAATGGTTGGTATCAATAATCGTTGGTACCACTAATTTTTAGTATCAATAATCGTTGGTACCATTAATGGTTGGTATCAATAATCATTGGTACCACTAATTGTTGGTACCAATAATCGTTGGTACCATTAATGGTTGGTATCAATAATCATTGGTTCCACTAATGGTTGGTATCAATAATCATTGGTACCACTAATGGTTGGTATCAATAATCATTGGTACCACTAATGGTTGGTATCAATAATCATTGGTACCACTAATTTTTGGTATCAATAATCGTTGGTACCACTAATGGTTGGTATTATTAATCGTTGGTACCACTAATGGTTTATATTAATAATCGTTGGTACCACTAATGGTTGGTATTAATAATCGTTGGTACCACTAATAGTTGGTATTAATAATCGTTGGTATCACTAACGGATGTTATCAATAATCGTTGGTACCAATAATCGGAATCATTAATCATTGGTACCAAAAATTAATGGTACCAGTTCTTGTTAATTTCAAAAATTGTTCCTGGTTATTATCAATCTTTGCTGGTACTATTAATAATAGTAGTTGGTTACACTCTTAATTTCTAGTTTCAAATTCTTAACATAATTATAATTGATAATACCAATTATCATTTCACTTTTTTCTTAATTTTCACTAATTTAAAAATTTTTTTTTAGAATCTTGGTAGTTTAAAAATAATCTTTTTTTTTATTGTGAATAAACCAGAGCAGAAGGTTAAAAGCAAATGTAAAAAAAAGGAAAAAAACGAGATTCAGGGACAAGTATATTAAGCGTAGCGGCGCGTAGTCGAGAAGTCTCGAGTGGTTTTATTGCATTTGTACCATATTAAGGGATGCTGCGTGCGGTTTAAGTTGTATAGAGTGAAGCTCACTAATGATGGTATTTCAACTCTCATTCGCTATCTCTCAACCACCGCAGCTTATAGTCTGCAGTAAAAGGTCTTTAAATTCCAAAATTTCGCCAAATTATAATATTATTATTTTTATTATTATTATAAAATGTTATTATTATTATTACTATTATTATTATTATTTTTTATTACTTTTTTATTGTCGTCATTATTATTATATTCTCCTGTCTTAAGAATTTTGAATAAACAATTAAAAAATTAAAAAAGAAAATTGTACAAAAAAAACTAAAATTCGAAAAAAATTTTTGCATACATTTTTTCGTAAATATTTTTCCATCATCATGTTATAAGTGTACAACACGCACATTGGCGTATTTATTTTTTTATTCGATTTTCTTTCTTCGACGGACACGTTTTTCTCTTCTCTCGCGTCACACATAAAAGCGGGGGAACACATTACGAGTGAGAATATTTTTATTTTATACTCGGGTTCTTTTTTTTCTCTCTGGCTCTCTCTCTCTTCTTCCTTTATTTTTCAATTTTGATATTGCTTTCATCGCAAAAGAACAGAAATGTGTGACTCGCGAGACGACGTAAACGAAGCGAAAACAAGACCTTTTGCTGCAGACACATGTCCAGGGCTGCGTGACACGTCATAAACTCTTAAAGGATTATACGTGCCACGTATATATTGTACACACAGAGAAAATGAGTTTTATTTTCCTTGCCCGCCAAAGAGAGGAGGGAAAAAAAAAGAAGACGAGAAATGTATTCCAACATAATATGTGAACACATTATCATTTTTTTTTCCACCCACTTGAGGTTAATTTTCTTTGAAAACGAAATTTTTTTTCTGCTTCAAATTGAAAACTTTAGCAATTATGAAAATTTTAATTACAAACAAAGAAAATTATGTTTAATTATAAAGTACAATGAAAAAAAAAAATTTTCTTGATATAAAAAATTAAAATTAGATAAAAAGAATTTTTATTACAATTCAATTGAAATTAAGTTTTGAATTTTGATCGAATAAATTTTTTTAGTTTAACTACACTTTTTAATTAATTGAATAAAAATTTCCTTTTTAAATTAATTTAATTCATTTACATCTTTATTAAAGAAATATTTTGAATCATTTTGAAAATATTTCGATTAAAATTCCAATTTAAGAAAGAAATTTTAATGAACTCAATTGAAATTATTTTTAGAAATGAAATTTTTTTAATTAACTTAATTAAAATAATTCAAATTTTATCGAAAAAACAAATTTGATTAAATCAATAAAAAAAGATGTTAAAGAAAATAAAATTATAAAAAGAAATGTAATTAAAATTAAATTTTTAGGAAAAATAAAATAACTTCGGAATTTTAAAACTCTCCAAATGGAAAGTATTTTAATTTTTTAATATTTAATTATTTTTGGGAGAGAAAAGAGTTTACATAATTTTAAAATAATACGAGTATTAAAAAATTTAAATAGGAAAAAAAATGAAAGTATTGATAAAGTGACGAGATATAAAAATGGGAGAAATGAAAATATGCACGATAAGCCGTGTTATTTCAACGATTTTTCCAATGCGCCGCGCACATTCTCTATAATAATTCGTTATCGATAAATGAATTTTTCATCTCTCTGAGTGAGGAAAAATGAAAATTCCGTTTCCAACCGCACGCATTTTCCATTTCTATCTTTTTTTTTTAAACCTGAAAAAAATTCTTGAAATTTTTACCCCCCCCCCCTTCCCACAATCCCCTTGGCGTGTGTATTCAGTTTCTCGTTTCCGAAATTTTTTTTTCTCAATATTTTTACCTATACACTTGAGGGTAAAATTTGTTTTTTTTAAATTATTTTTCGACGCTAAATCCCAAGGGGTTTTGAGTTTGACAGATGTTGTTTACTTACTATTTTCACACATGAGACTTTTGGAATTTTTTTTTCTTTTCTTCGAAGAAAAAGAAGAAGAAAAAATTAATCAAGGGATTTAAGGAAAATCTTTAGAAAATTTTTTCTTCATTTAAAAAATTAAATAAATTTTTTACTAACTGAATAAATTTTTTTCGAATTTGCAGAAATTTTTCTAAGATTAACAATTATTTCTTTACTTTTTTGGGAGAATTTTTAAAAAATGGTCCATTTTAGAAGTAATTTTTTTTCTTATAAATTTTTCGGAAAAAAATCTTTTTTCTTTACATTTTTTTTTTTTAAACAAACCGAAAATTATTTTTCGTTTCTCCAGGAAAATTAAAAGAAGAAAATTATTTCTGAAACGGAGGAAAATTTTCAACAATCCTTTCAGAGAAAAAAAATATTAATTCTCTTCCTTGGAAAATCGACTTTTCTTTCTGTTCTATAAAAATATTTTTTTTTTATTTATTTTTTTATTTATTTTTTTATTTATTTTTTTATTTATTTTTTTTATTTATTTTTTTTCTAAGAATATTTTTTTCTTGGGGTCTAAAAAGGAAAAAAATTGAACCGAATATAATGCAACCATAGGAAAGTGTTGGAGCGTGAATGTGTAAAGCTTGAAGGTTTTTTTTCGCGTTGGCAATGGATCGAGAGTGCTTTTTCCATAGAGAGAGAGAGAGAGAGAGAGAGAGAGAGAGAGAGAGAGAGAGAGAGAGAGAGAGAGAGAGAGAGAGAGAGAGAGAGGTCGATGTGAAGCTGCAGATTTTCACTCTTTGATTTATAGTCTTTACTGACCTCCTCCTTCATTTTTCGATTCACCGGCGAGTTCATCTCTCTCTCTCTCTCTCTTGTTCCATTCAAATAAAATCGAATCAATTACTTTTTTTTCTGTATTTATTATTCTCTCTTTCAATCGTTTGCGTATAAAGAAGGAAATTTTACTATCATAAAAATCGTTATTGACATGAAATTTGTTTCATTGAATAAAAATTTTTATTTAGTTCTAAAATATTGAAAATATTTTTTTTTTTAATGAAAAATAAAAAATTTGTTTAACTTCAAACTATTAAAAATTATTTGCAAATAGTTTTTAATTTTTTGTCGAATGTATTTTTTGTTTTAGTCTTGAAAAACTTAGAACTATTTAAAGAGTGGAAAATTTCTCAAAGAATTTTCCGTTTCGTAAAATTTTTTTTTTTTGTTAATAAATTCTATTTATTTATTTATACTATAAAAAACTATTCGACTAACTTTTTTCGTTTTTCTTTATTGCTACAAAATTTAGAAGAATAAAAGAGTAAAAACTTTTTCAGAGAATTTTTTAATTCTTTTTAATTTAATTTTAATTTAATTCTTTGTTTTGTAAAAAGTAATTTTGGTTAATAAAATATTTTTTGAAAAAAAAATTATAATATTTAAATTCTATAACTATCGGAATTAATGTTAATAATAATTATGCAAATAGTTAAATATTAATAATAAAATAATCAACAATTGCAATTGTTAATAATATCATTAATTCAAAAAAAAAAAAAAAAAAATTGTGACAAGAAATTTAAAAGCACGTGGAAACGGAAAATATTTTTAGAAAAAAACACTTCCTTTCAATCAAACAACATCATTTCTTTCTTTAAAGAGAAAAAAAAATACTGTTGAGACCCTTAAATCTCGTGTTTATTTTTTTTTCGCCTTTCCATGATGTTAGTCGTGTGTCCTCCCCACGGAAATTAGGAATTAAAAATTAAAAAGGGTCACTTTTATATTTGAAAAGAAAAATCTTTACACACTGGACACAACCAAACTGGTCGACTTAAGAATGAATAACGAACGGTTAGAATAGGAAAATTGTAGTGTTGCACGCGAAAATTTATGTCGGTCACCCTCGTTTTCTTTTTTCCCTTGGGTACAAGTCGAAATTCAATCGAAATCTGGAATGTGTGTACTGCAGTTTCTATTGAGAATAAGGTTTAAGGGAGTAGTGGTGGTGGTTCATACGTCACAGCCACCAATAAATTCGTGTTAGTACCTTGAATCGAGCGTCTTTTCACCACCTACTTCAAAAAAAAAAGAAAAAAAAACCCTTTTATCCCCCCCACTCCATTTCTTCTGCTCTACTCTTCGAGGTACAAAAATTGCCTTTCTATCCAATTTCCATTTTCATTCAATTTCCAATTTTACATTTTTTACCATTAGTCCAAATATGATGAAAATTGTAATTTGGATTTTCATTTTGAGAATCGGATTTAGTTATTTTTTTTTGCATATTTTCAATGATTTAAAAAAGAATCCAAAATGTTTAGTTATTATCTTCTAAATAGTAATAACTATTTTATCCGCCCCCCCCCTCTTTCGTAAATTGAATAATTAGAATTCTATTTTTCAACAGATTTTTTTTTTTTGACGTTTTCTTTAATAAAACTCAGTTTTTTTCTTTCTTTTTTTTATTTATACACAAATAAATGAGGTTTAAACGTGACGGAAACGTTTAAGTTAGACAGATTTTGTTACATCGCATCGTCTACAACCCACCACCGGATAACAGAGATCGATTAAGCTTCTCTCTTCGTATATTGGATTATATCCACTAACCTCTGCACAGCTAACCTCAACCTCCTCCTCAACCTTCTCCAACACCACCACCATCACCATCCCCCTACTCCTTTACCTTAAAGTTTCCAAGTGTGATTTCTCGTTACCCTTCCTCGTTAAATAACTCACTTTCTGTTTTCTTGTTTCGAGTTAATTAAAATAAAATGCTCCGAGAAATTTTTCTTAAATGCTTTTCTCATAAAAGTCAGTAAATTTCTATTTCTTTAATTACAAAAATAGTTTTTTTGAAAACTTTGTTCTCATTTTTTTTTTTTTTTTTTTGAAAATATTACGATAATGGGAAAATTAAATCTTTTGGCATTTATTTTAATTAATTAACTGAAATTAATTCTGTCAATACTTAATATTGAAAATAAATTTTTATACTGTCAATAATTGTCACTGAAAATAATAAAAACTTAATAGTTAATACTGAAAATAATTGTGACTGTAAATAAATAATTATTACTGTCAATAATTGTCTCTGAAATTAATTGATTTTATCAATATTTGATACAATCTATAAATTAAAACTGTCAATAATTTAACTTTGAAAAAAATTGCTACTGTCAATAATTAATAATTTCAATGTTTAATACTCGAATTAATTTCTACCGAAAATTATTTTCGTAAAGAATTAATGATACATATTATTAATATAGTTAATAATTTATTTATTTATTTATTTACCATTATAATTAATCATAATTTAATTATATAACATTATTTATATTATATAATAAAATTTTATAACATTTTCATTATTATTATTGTTATTAAACAGTAATGCCGAAGTAAGTGTGTAATACTGATTAGCGAAGTTGTAAAATCCATTCGTATAAAGTAGAAAAGTCGAGTAAAAGTGGAATATCTCTCTGCAAAATAGAGGTTGTAAAAAAGGCGAATGAAAAACTTTTAGGAATGTTTTCTTCTTTTTTTCCTGGTTTTTTTTCCTCGTGACTTAGGTTCGGTATTGTGAACGAGGTCGAAACACTCGCAAACGTAGCCAATAGGAATCGAAGCCGTAGAAAAATCCGAAGCAAAATTCTCAGACAAGACGACCTTTTGCTTCCTCATCGACCTTATTTTTTTCTCTCTCTCTCTCTCTCTCTCTCTCTTTGGTCCTTCCTTCCTTCCTTCCTCTACTGCCTTTATCCGCTCTTTCTGAAAAAGTCGTGTGAACATTGACAAAAAAAAAAGAAAGAAAACAGAAAGAAAGAAAAAAAATCACTTCGCAACAGGGATTCTCAACTTTTTCGTCAACTTTTCATCCCTCAATGGTTTGTTGGTTGAAAAAAAAAATTTGAAAATAACTTATATTAATCTAAAAATACAGTCAAAGTCTTTTACAAAGTTCTTTATAGAAAATACTTCAGTATTTTTTCCTTTCACGATTTTTTTCTAATAACTTTTTTTTCTGTTCCTTAAATAATAATTTTTTTGTTAACATTTTTAGTAAATTCTTTTAGTAAAATTTTTTAGTAAACTCTTTCAGTAAACTCTTTTAGTAAAATTTTTTAGTAAACTCTTTTAGTAAACTCTTTTAGTAAACTTTTTTAGTAAACTCTTGTAGTAAACTTTTTTAGTATACTCTTTTAATAAACTCTTTTAGTAAACTCTTTTAGTAAACTTTTTTAGTAAACTCTTGTAGTAAACTTTTTTAGTATAATCTTTTAATAAACTCTTTTAGTAAACTCTTTTAGTAAACTTTTTTAATAAGTTTATTTATAGATAAAAACATTAAATTCTAATATTATCTATATATTTTCAAATGGTATATAAATTGATTGAAAAATTTTACATCTCTATATGTATGGGTTCCTTTCTTTCTTTTTTTTTCTTTTTTTTTTTTTTTAATAAAAACGCTTCATTTCACTAAAATCTCTCTCTTTTGAAAAAGAGGGTGAGAAAAAAAAGAGACTGGTATTTTTCGTAATATTTTACCGTTACATGCACGAATCGTACAAATTTTTTTTTTTTTTTATTTTTCAAATTCCAACGGCGATTGAATCGGGCTTAATCAAATTGAATCCGAATCGGATTTCCTATATACTGGCAAATGAAGCTTCGCGATGTCGTTTATATCAATTTCTTTTGAATTTTACTTTTTAGAAATTATTTTATTGCATCTCTTCATGTGTTGTGGATATAGTTTTTCAGATCAAAAAAATAGAGAAATCAGAAAAAATTCCCCGAAAAAAGCAAAAAAAAAAAAAAAGAGAGAAAAAAAATTATTCATAAAATATATTCAATGATTTTTTGTCTGTGAAATATTTTCTTTTTTTTGCTGTAAATATTTAACCATTCGTCGAATCGGTTATTCGTGGGTTCTAGTATTATTATAGTTTTAACCATTATTAGCTTTCACCATTTTTTTTTTTGTAATTTTAATTAATAGTAATTTTAATTAATAGTAGTTTTAATTAATAATAATTTTAATTAATAGTAATTTTAATTAATAGTAATTTTAATTAATAGCAATTTTAATTAATAGTAATTTTAATTAATTGTAGTTTTAATTAATGGTAGTTTTAATTAATTGTAGTTTTAATTAATTTGTTTTGAAACGTAACAATGTTTTCTATCCACGAAAAACGAAATCGTATCCAATAGTAGAGAGAAAAAAATGAGAAATATAATAAAGAAATAAAAAAAAAATTGAAAAAGAAGTAGAAGAAGAAGAAGAAATAAAAAAAAATTGCAGAAATGAAAAATGAGATAATTCAAGTCAAATAGATTTGGGATTTCCGAAGAGGATATTCTTTAGTAAAATCATTTGTGGAAAATGTAGACAGCCGGTTTTTCGCTTGCAGTGCACCCTGGGGTAGGTATTAATGATATAATATTTCTTTGATTTACCAGCACACCGACCACGTTTCCGTTAACAACTCCCGTCACGATCCGCTTTTCACCCACCCACTTTGCTCTGGTTATTTTTTTTTCTTTTCCTCTTTTTTTTTTTTTTTTTTTGTTTCACCGCCTTGAAAACCATCCTCTCTTTTTCTCTCTCTCTCTCTCTCTCTTCTTTCTCTTCCCTCCCCCCCCTCTTATAGCTTTCTTTAAGCAAGCGGAACGAGTTCAAACGCAGTTTCACAGTAGGAGAAACCATCCCCCTTTTTACCGTTTCGCATCCCTTATATATAGTCGAGAGGGGGGGGGATAAATTACATTCATATTCCACCCTCCCAACTATTTTTACTTTTCCTTATTCTGTCAGGGTTGGAGGGAGGGATATGACTCGCCACTCATACCGCCTGCAGTCTTCTTCTTCTTCTTCTTCGTCTTCGTCGTCTTCGTTGAAGAAACTCGCTTATTTAAATCAGAAATAACTCTCGGTTGACTCGAGGAAACTACCACCGCCGCCTCGTCGAGAGACTTACTTAACGTTTAAGCAGCCTCCGGCACAATGTCTTTTTCAACGATTCTAATAAAAAAATTGTTGCAAAAAAAAAGGAAATTGTCCCTTCACGCATCGTAATTATTTTAATCTTTGTTATTATTTAATTTTATTATTTATATTTTGAATTAAAAATATCCATTTTTAGAAACTACAACTGTATAAGCAAAACCAAACTGATACCAACGAAACTAAATTTATTTTTAGAATTAAAAATATTTATTTTTAGAAACTGAGAATAATTGAAGTCAACAACAACTACTTTCCAAAAAGCAATATTAAATTAATAATTAAAAATTCAATTATTTTCAAAAATTTTCCTGATTTCAATAATTTTTCATATCACTTCTATTTTAATAAAACTACCCAAAAGAAATCTATTATTTACAAAAAAAATTTAATAAAATTGTACGCAAACATAATTAAATTATTTTCATAAATAATAAAAATTTAACAGAAATTCAATTATTTACAAATTTTTTACAAGTTTCTTCTCAATAATTCAATTATTCTCATAAATAATAAAACTCATCGCAGATTTTCAATTATTTATTTATTTTTAATACAATTTTAATTAAATTCCTTAAAAATTGTAACTAGACTTAAAAAATTTATTAAAATTCGTCAAAATAATTCATTTATTTAAAAATTTGGTAATAACATTTTTTATAAGAATTAAATTTTTTAAAACATTCAATTATTCAATAAATAATTTACATTTGTATTTAAATAATTGAATTCTCGTAGAATTTTCTAATCAAAATCGATTTATAAATGATTTTTAATTAAAATTTTATATAATAATTGAATATAAAAACGTAGTTTCAAATTTTTTATTTTCTAAAATTTTTTTTTTTTTTAATAAAGGTAGATTTATAAAAAAAACTTTCTCTAATGAAGGTGATTTTCTAATTTTCTTTACAATAATAAAAGTTATTTTCTAAAAATTTTTTTTTAACAATATTCAAATAAAAATCGTAATTAACAAATAGAAATATTATAGGGGTTTTTTTTCCTAAAGATATTTAAAACTATGTTTGAAAATGTTATTTTAATTTTTTAAAATAATTGAATATCTAAAAAGAATTTTATTCTCGTGATTACAACTATTTATTTATATGAAAATAATTGAATTTTGCAAAGAATTTTATTAAAATTCTTGAAAACAACTGAATTTCTAAAAAGAATTTTGATATTCATCAAGATAATTGAATCCCTATTATAAACAAAAATTTATGAAAATAATTGAATTACTGCAAAGAGTTTAATTCAAAAATTTTAAAACATTTGATTTTTTCTAAAAAAATTTATACAAAGTCTATTTTAAATAATTGAATTCTTGTGGAATTTTTATTTTTTTTGGAAAATAATTGAATATTATTAAAATTTTTGTTGAATAATTAAATTCTCTTGGGAAATTTTATTAAAATAGTAGAACATTGAAAATCATTAAATTAAGAAAAACTCCTGAAAATAATTGAATTTATTGGCAGAATATTGATATTTATCAAAATAATTGATTCTTACTTATAAAAATAATTAAATTTTGCAATAAATTTTATTAAAAAATCCTGGTAATAATTGAATTTTTTGGGAAGAATTGGAGATTAATGAAAAAAATTGAATTCTTTCAAAGAATTTTAATAAAATTTTTAAGAATAATTGTACTTTTGGATTGTATTAAACATAAATAAAATTCGTGACGAGGAATTTAAAAAAAAAATTGAATTTCTGCCAAAAATTTTATTATTTTTGAAAAGAATTGAATTCTTGTGATGAATATTGTTATTTATATAAAAAATAAAAATAATTGAATTTTGCATTTAATTTTATTAAAATTCCTGAAAATAATTGAATTTCACAATTAATTTTCTTAGACTTCCTGAAAATAATTGAATTTCTGTGAAGAATTTGATATATTTACTAAGAAAACTGAATTCTTTCCAAGAATTTTAATAAAATTTTTAAGAATAATTACATTTTTCGAGAAATTGGATTAAAATTGTATTAAAATTAATTGAATTCTTGTTAAAAAATTTGATTAGCTATTTATGAAAATAATTGAATTACTGGGAAGAAATTTAAAAAAAAATTTATAAACAATTGAATTCCTGTGAAATTTTTATTATTTTATGAAAATAATTAAATGTTTAATTGTTTAAAAAGTTATGTTTCATGCAAAAAAAAAAAAAAAACGGTGGCACAAATAAAAGGTGTCGAGCGGATATTATGTTGACGTCGTTTTTTTAACGCCCTTACTGCCCCCCACCCCCCTTCCACCCACTTTTTTTTAACGTTCACACGCACGACGACCAAACGAAGCGAAAGCTTGCAAATAAATCTTGATAATTCGACGTCGTTTTATGCCGCTTAACCATTGTTTACGGCTTATAGGCCCGTTCATTTCCTTGTCTAAGTAAAGAATGCACTTAGAAGAGCACCAGGTGCAGCAACTGTGTCTACCCCATTTTTTTCACTCTCTCTCTCTCTTTTTTTTTTTTTTTTTTTTGCACGATCCGTTTTGCTACTATAGAGGCGTTTTTACAATCAAACGACTTGTTTTTTAAATCACCCTCAAACCCGCCTTTTCTTTGCCCCATAACCATAATCAGACGATATTATGCACAACTCGACCGTTTAAAATGAACCAACTCGGCCAATGAGAGTGTAAACTTTCCTAAGATTAGAAAATAAAAAATTTATAGCTGTATTTTTTTTTTTTTTTTTTTTTGAAGAACTATTTGTTTATTAATTAATTTATTATCTTCCCTTTATGGAATACGGAATTTTTGGTTTTTGTTTCCTCTTTTCTTTAACTGAAACTAATAAATAGGATTCAAACTATTTGTTGTTTTAACTTGACTGGTAATTTTAGCAAACTTTTTTTCTAACTATTTTGCAATGGAAAAAAAATTTATTTGATTCAAATATGCGATTAATTGAATATTATCAATTAAATATTTAATTGAATCAAATAATATTTATTGTTTATTAATTAATTTATTTATTTATTAAAGTGGTTCAATTTATAATTGTTCCAAATACTGAAATTATTGGTTCAAATACCATTTAATTGACTCCAATAAATATTATGTTTGATTCAAGTAAATATTTAATTGATAACAGTCAATTAATCGTTTATTAGAATCAATTAAAAATTTTTTTTCACCGTGTATTTTTAATTTATTGGTAGACGAAAAATGTAATTATTCTTATAAATTATATTAATAAATTTCTTTATTAGAATTTAATTTTGAGAAACATTCAATTATTCAATAAATTATTTATTTTTGCACTTAAATAATTGGATTAATATAATAATTTAAGTTAAAACACTTAAAAAATTGAATTTTAAGAAAAGTTACAAATGATTGCAGAAATTCAATTATTTTCAAAAATTTTTTTTTTAAATTCTCATCAAAATTTCAATTATCTTGATAAATAATAAAATTCTTCTTTAAAATTCAATTATTTTTAAAAATTTTAATAAAATTCTTGAAAAAATTTTACAGGAATTCAATTATTTACAAAATTTTTAATAAATTTCTTCTCAATAATTCAATTATTTTCATAAGTAATAAATTTTTTACAAGAATTCAATTATTTAAAAAATTGAATTTTTGAGAAATTACAAATAATTGCAGAAATTCAATTATTTTCAATAATTTTTTTTTTAATTCTTGTAAAAATTTCCATTATCTTTAATAATAATTAAATTCTTCTCCAAAATTGAAATATTTAAAAAAATTTTGATAAAATTCTTTTCAAAATTTCAATAATTTTTAAAAATTTTCGTCAAGTCGATAATTTTTAATGTTCTACTACTTTATTAATAGTTTCCAAAAGAATTCAATTATTTAAAAAAGAAAATTGAATAAATACGCAAACCTTTAATTATTTTCATAAAAGAAGAAATATTTCACAGGAATTCAATTATTTACAATTTTTTTTTTTATAAATTTCTTCTCAATCATTCAATTATTTTCATAAATAATAAAATTTTTACAGAGATTCAATTATTTTCGTAAATAATAAAATTCTTAAGAAATTTTTGACAAATTTCTTTGCAATAATTCAAGTATTTAAGAAAAATAAAATTATTCTTAAAAATTGTATATTTTTAATTCGTCAAAAGAATTTAATATTTAAAAAATATTTTTTAATAAATCCTATTCTTTACTAAAATTTAATTTTTCGAGAAACATTCAATTATTTAATAAATTATTTATTTTCGTATTTAAATAATTGAATTCTCTTAGAATTTTGGAATAAAAATTTCTTTAAAAATGAATTTCAGTTAAAATTTTAGATAATTTTTGTATCAAAATTGTACCTTTTCTAATAATTAAATATTAAAAGCCTTACAACACGAATTTTTAGAAATAATTGAATTTTGAAAAGGTTTCAAAAATTAAAATCTTTGAAAATCTGAATTTTTCATACTTTTCATTAAAAATTCTATGGAACTAATTTTTTTTACAAAAAACTTAAATCGAAATTTTCTAAAATTATTTCAAGTTTTTATTTTCTAATATTTATTTAATTGAAGAATTTCCAAATAATCGAAATTTCATAAAAAATTGAATTGTAAACAAAAATGGATTTGAAAATTTTCAAAGAACTTTTTCAAAAATTTTTAGAAAATAATTGATTTAAAGAAGAATTTTTGTTGAAAATCATTTTTCTTTTTATTGATATTTTCCAATAATTTTACAATAAAAAAAATTTGTAAATAAATGAAATAGAACATTCTTCGACTATTTAATCATTTTGAGAGTGAATCACAATTTTTTGGTTCAGGGAAAAAGTCAAACTTTTTTAAGTTACTTTTGTCTAGAAAAGAGGGAAAAGTCAGGAAAAAACAAAATTAATTTTTTTTTTTTTTTGACAAACTATAAAAATTAATTAAAAGTATTGTTAACTAAAACTACTGTTAACTTAAACTATTATTAATTGAATCTACTGTTAATTGAGACTTCTGTTAATTTAAAATTACTATCAATTGAAAGTACTATTAATTGAAAGCACTATTAATTAAAATTACCATCAATTGAAATTTGAAACTACTATTAATTGAAACCACTATTAATTAAAATTACTATTTTTTGAAGTTACTGTCAACTGAATATACAATTAAGTAAAGCTTTTATTAATTTAAATTCCCGTTAATTAGAGCTACAGTTAATTGAAAAAGCTTTTATTAATTTAAATTACTGTTAATTAGAGCTACAGTTAATTGAAAAAGCTTTTATTAATTTAAATTACTGTTAATTAGAGCTACAGTTAATTGAAAAAGTTTTTATTTATTTAAAATTTAAATTACTGTTAATTACAGCTACAGTTAATTGAAACCTATAAAATATATTTTCACTATTTATTATTATCATTAATTTTTGTAA
The DNA here is from genome assembly GCA_032872505.1 of Leptopilina syphax. Classification (NCBI taxonomy): domain Eukaryota; kingdom Metazoa; phylum Arthropoda; class Insecta; order Hymenoptera; family Figitidae; genus Leptopilina; species Leptopilina syphax. The sequence goes on along the minus strand of CM065476.1, from coordinate 3,247,834 downwards.
TCCCTACGAAGAAAATTTTTACTTTTTTCGAAAAGAGAAAAGTTTCTCCGAATAAAAATACAGTCATCGTGACAACACACTGGTGTATTTAATCGGGATTTTTTTCCTCTTCTTTTCTTTTCCTTTTTTTTCTCTTGATTCTCTATAGCACGAGTGGTTCGGAAGTCTTGGCAACATTTGAGAAATATCTGTTTCTTAACGAGACAAGCCGGAGATTTGAAAAAGGGATTGGCTGACAGTTGACAGGCTTTGTTTACCTAAAAGGACGAAAGCTCGATACAATAATGTCTTTATTTTCTACATGAACATATATATATATTTACTCTTGCAATATATGTATATATATATAAATATATACTGCAAGAATAAAAATAGAGTGGGATGGTACACAAGTTAGTGTGCGTTATATTCGAATGTGCAGAGAGTGGAAAAGGAAAAGGAAAAGAAGAGGTAAATCCAGATTGGGATTCGTTGGGGGGATTACAGACTCGGGACTTTGCCTTAAGGGAAAAAGAAACCGATGCACGCGACTGGTTTGTGGCGTTCCCCTCCCCCCCTCCTCCTCTTCATTCTATTTTCTTTTTTTTCTCACTCTCATCTCATATTTTTTCTTTTTTATTATTATTATTATTATTATTTTGTTTTTTTCTTACCTTCTGCCTCGTGTTCACTCGTTTAGATACGTTGTTGTATCGGTATCTGTAAAATAATAATCATCCCTTGCCTTTTTTCTTCTGAGATATACGACCCTATAAATGTAACGTGGTATCCTTATAATGGGGTTGCTCTCACGATTCGCGAACTTCAACCCATTTCATCTCTTCTCTTCTCTCCTCTTCTCTCTTCTTGCCATCTATCGTCCAAATTTTTCAAAGACTTCGTCATTTCTCCCTTGGGTCATGTTCTGGTTTTCTTTATGTCTTCTCTTTTTTCATTGAGAGAGAGAGAGAGAGAGAGAAGGTGGTCATCGTCTAGAATTTAATTCTCAATTACTTCGCTTTTTTGCTCCACTTGACTTTTGACCCTCTCTCCCCATCTTCTTCTCCTCCACGGTCTCTCCCTCTTCCTTTAGAACTTTTTCCGCGGTATCAAAATTTTACCGCAGGACATGACATAAAATCCTTATTTTTGCCAAATGAAAAAAATAATTTTCTCTTGGTACCTTTTTAAAAATTGATTCACACCTTTGGTATTTTTATTTTTGTTTCTTTCTCTAGAATTCATTCTATATAAATTCTATAAAAATTCCACTATAGTATAATCCTATAGAATTTCTACACGAATTAAATAAATTTAAAAAAAAAATTAAGTAAATTTTAGTGAACTTTAACTTAAAAAAATTTTCATTCGTAAAATAACATTTCTCAACTTTATATTATTGTATAATTAAATTTTACATTTGATTTCTTAATGATAAATTTTAGGCAAAAATAATTTAAAATAATAATTAAATTTCTGCGAAGAATTTTATTTTATTCTTGAAAACAATTGAATTTCTGCAATAGTTTGTAACTTCTCGAAAATTAATTTCTTTTTCTACTGTAAACTAAAATTTTCCTATAAATCCATTATATTTAATATTTTTTGAAAAAGCTTTTTGAGAATTTTCAAATTGATTTGTTTTAATCATTCAACTGAAATTAATTTTTCAATCAATTTTTATTAGAAAATTCTACTAGAATTCAATTATTTAAAATTTAAATAAAAAAAAAATAATTTATTGAATATTTGAATATTTCTTAAAATTTGTATTCTTATAAGGAATTTTATCAACAAATTTTTAAATAATTGAATTTTTTTGACGAATTTTAATAAAATTTTTAATAATAATTACATTTATGAATTAATCGAGTAATTCGATTAAAATTTTCTTAAAAACAATTGAAATTCTGCCATGAGTTTTATTTATGAAAATAATTGAATTCCTCAAAAGAATTTAATTATTTACGAAAAAAATTGAATACCTGTAAAAATTTTATTATTTAGAAAAATAATTGAATTATAGGTATTGCAAAGAAATTTGTAAAAAATTTGCAAATAATTTAATTTTTGCAAAATTTTTATTATTTTATGATAATAATTAAATGTTTACGTAGAATTTTATTGAAATTTTTTTAAATAATTGAATTCTTTTGGAAAATTTCATGAAAAATAATAGATATATTGAAAATCATTAAATTAACGAAAATTTTTGAAAATAATTGAATTTTGGAAAAAATTTTACTAATTCAAATTTAGAGTGCGATAATTATTTTTTTAAAAATAAAATTCTTCAAGAACTATAAAATTTATTAATCAGAAATTATTTAATGAATAATTTTATCTAAATATTTCAAAATTAATTGAATTTTAAAAGAGTTGTGCTTTCAATTTTCATAAATAGATGAAATTCAAAAGGTTTTAATTTTAAATTTTATAAAATTTCAATTCTGAATGAATTTAATTAGAAAGAACTTTGATTTTTAAAAAATTTTAATAATTCAAATTCTTCTCAAATTAGTTACATTTTTTAATCCTATTTAATTAATTATTAAAAATAGTGGATTTATAAAAGAATTTTAGTTAAAAGCACTAAAAAATTGAATTTTAGAGAAGTTACAAATTGATTGCAGAAATTCAATTTATATTTTCAAAAGTAATAAAATTCTTCGCAGAAATTCAATTATGTTCAACAATTTTTTTTAAATTCTCGTCCAAATTTCTAGAAATAAATAAATTCTTCTCCGAAATTCAAATATTTAAAAAAATCTTAATAAAATTCTTGGCAAAATTTCAATAATTTTTAAAAAGTTTTCCTCAATTCAATAATTTTTAATATCTAATATTTTAATAATAATTTTCAAAAGAGTTCAATTATTTAAAAAAGAGAATTGAATAAAATTCTACGCAAACCATTAATTATTTTCATAAAATAATAAAAATTTTACAGGAATTCAATTATTTACAATTTTTTTTTTATAAATTTCTTCGCATTTATTCAATTATTTTCATAAATAATAAAATTTTTACAGGGATTCAATTATTTTCGTAAATAATAAAATTCTTTTTAGAAATTCAATTATTTCCATAAATTCAATTATATCCATAAATAATAAAACCCATTGCAGAATTTCAAATATTTTCAATGCAATTTTAATCAAATTCCTTGAAAAATGTAATTATTCTTAAGCATTTTATTAAAAATTTAAAGTTCGTCAAAAGAATTGAATTATTTAAAAATTTATTGATAATTTAATAAATTATTTATTTTTTGTAAAAATTTAAATAATTGAATTCTAAGAGAATCTTTTAATGAAAATTGACTTAAAAATGAATTTCAGTTTTAATTTTCGATAATAATTGAATATTAAAAGCAATATTGTGTGAATTTTTATTTTTTAGAAATAACTGAATTTTGAAATTAATTTTTTTGAGAAAGTTTAAATGCGAATTTTTTTTATATTATTTAAAGTTTTTATTTTCTAATATATATTTAATTAAAGAATTTACGAATAACTGAAATTTCGTAAAATTAAATACTGTAAACAAATGGATTTAAAAATTTTTAAAGAACTTTTTATAAAATTATTATTAATTAATAATAATAATAAAATAGAAGTTGCAAAATAACTTTTGAAAATTTATCTACTTTGCAAAATAAATGATACTAAAATAATAAAATTATTAATAGAAAAAGTAAAATTCGAGTAATATTGTAATAAAAAAAGAAAACCGTTCGAGAATTTTCTTTTTTTGGCAAGGAAACGTTTCTCATTTGAAATGAAATTATTTCTTTTTTCCTTCCTTCTTCTCTTCTATCGAAAAATTTTATGAGAATAATATATCTTTAACGATTTTTATATCATTCGGGAATGAACTGTATATTTCAAAGGATTAAGATCAGAATCTTGTGAATTTATCTTGCTTCCTTAAAAAGTATATCCTCAAATGGAACTGTATAAAATATATAGAGGGAAACTTTTTAACCCACCTTTTCTCTCTCTCTCCCTCTCTCTATGTTGCTTTTTTCAAGATCTTATTCGCGTCGATGGTCTGGTTAAAGTCCCTCATTGGATGGACCATGTCAACGGATATTAAAAATTCCTGCTGACGTTTAAGTCCCTCAAAGCAAAATCTAGCGTTTCTGAAACTCGATCCTGTACTCTTTTTTATTTATTTATTTTTTTTTTATTAAATTTTTTTTTTTCAAAACCACACAAACGTGTCTTTGAAGTCACATGATAGGACGATCGAATTTTTATTTTTTTCAGATATTTTTTTCTTTTTTCTTTTTGTTATTTATATCTGCTTTTAATCGCTATTCCTCAGTGTAAAATCAGATGTGTGTGCGCGAGCTTGTGTCTCTTGAAGTGTCAGAGTGAAAAAAACTGGTAATTAATCTGAGCGAAAAAAAGGAAGAAATTTTATAATGAAAATTGATCGAAGTATTTTTTTTTTATGGGAACTACAATTAGGTAACAATTTTATTAATTGAAACTACTATTAATTTACACTACTATTAATTTGCACTACTGTTAATTTACACTACTAATTATTTACAATTTACACTACTATTAATTTACACTACTATTAATTTGCACTACTGTTAATTTACACTTCTAATTATTTACAATTTACACTACTATTAATTTACACTACTATTAATTTACACTACTGTTAATTTACACTACTAATTATTTACACTACTATTAACTTACACTACTATTAATTTACACAACTATTAATTTACACTACTGTTAATTTACACTACTAATTATTTACACTACTATTAACTTACACTACTATTAATTTACACTACTGTTAATTTACACTACTATTAATTTACACTACTATTAACTGAAATGACAATAATAAATTGAAACCACTGTTACTTGAAACTATTATTATTTGAAATTGAAACTATTTTGAATTAGTTACTAATTAGTTACTAATAGAAACTACTATTAATTAAAACCATGTAATTAATTAAAGTGCGATTATCAATTAAAATAAATGTTAATTTGTCATTTGATGTTGAGCTTTTCGATCTTTGGAACAACTGTCGAATTAGGCCTTGATAATTGAAGTACAATTTTGGTAGGATTTAATAGTATTCGGGATTTCGACAGGCGTTTAATAGGATGTATAGTGAAATGAGGGATAAACAGTAAACGTAATTTTCAGATCTGTGTATGTATGCCTCATTACGAGGAAATAACAGACACGTGCGGTAATAGCATTAACTTAAATATATACATACATACATACATGGCATTCCATCCAGTGGACGACACATTATTCAAACGATTTATCTATTTATCTGAGGACCAAAGGGAACTGAGATTCACAGTGAATATAGTTTCACTTCTGTACATGATGTCAGCTTCAAAATTGAGATGAAAAATTAATGTATATGTAATTCTACAGGGTTGCCACAGGTCAGGGAAATTAGGGAATTCAGGGAAAAGTCAGGGAAATGAGGAAAAAGTCAAGGATTTTTATTAAAAGTATTGGAAAAAATTAAATTAATTTCAATTCTGTTGAAATTAGTTTCAATTTTAAAAGTTTTAAAGTAATTCTTTGAAAAAATTGAAAAAATATCAAAATTCTTTCCAGAAAATCAATTATTTTCAAAAATTTTTTTAAAAATTCTCGTCAACATTTCAATTATCTTTATAAACAGCAAAATTATTCGCCAAAATTCAATTATATTCAGGAATTTTAATAAAATTCATTGCAAAATTCAATTATTTTCTTTTTCATAAATAACAATATTCATCAGAAGAATTCAATTATTTTCAAATTTAATAAAATTCTTCGCAGAAATTCAATTATTTTCAAAAAAACTAAAAAAAATTTGTCGTCAACATTTCATTTATCTTTATAAATGAATAATTTCGACAAAATTCAATTATTTTCAGAAATTTTAATAAAATTCATTGCAAAATTTAATTATTTTCCGAATATTCATCACAAGAATTCAATTATTTTCAAAAAATTAAAAAAAATTCATGACAAAATTTCAATAATTTTCAAAAATTTTTTAAAAAATTCTTGTTAACATTTCAATTATCTTTATTTATAAATAAAAAATTCCTCGACGAAATTTAATTATATTCAGGAATTTTAATAAAATTCATCGCAAAATTCAATTATTTTCATAAATAACAATATTCATCACAAGAATTCAATTACTTTCAAATTTAATAAAATTCTTCGCAAAAATTCAATTATTTTCAAAAAATTTAGAAAAATTTGTCGTCACCATTTCAATTAAATTTTATTAGGAATAAATTCGACAAAATACAATTATTTTCAGAAATTTTAATAAAATTCATTGCAAAATTCAATTATTTTCATAATTATTTTAACTAGAATTCTATTATTTCCAAAAATTTTAATAAAATTCATGTCAAAATTTCAATTATTTTCAAAAATGTTTTTTAATTCAATGATTTTCAATATTCTACTATTTTAATAAAATTTTCCAAAAAAAAAATAGAAATTTCACATGAATTCAATTATTTAAAATAGAATTTGCATAAATGTTTTCGAAAAAATCAAATTTTTAAAAATTTGGCAGTAAATTCTTGGCAGTAATTCAATTATTTTAATAAATTTTTAAATTCCTTTCAGGAATTTAATTATTTTCATAAATAATAAAATCATTCCGAAGAAGTAAATTATTTTCAAAAATAACAATATTCATTACAAGAATTTAATTATTTTCAAAAATTTTAATAAAATTTGCAAAATTTCAATTATTTTTAAAAAACTTTTCTAATTTAATAATTTGTATATCAATTATTTAAATAAAATTTGATTTCGTCAAAAGAATTCAATTATTTAAAAATTTATTGATAAAATTCTTTACGAGAATTCAATTTAAAGAAACATTCAATTATTCAATAAATTATTTATATTTTTATTTAAATAATGGAATTTTCGTAAAATTTTCTAATAAAAATTGATTTAAAGATTAATATCAGTTAAAGTTTTAGATTAGAATTGAATTTTTGAGAAGTTACTAACAATTGCAATGTTTAGAAATAATTGAATTTTGTAAAGGTTTCAAATTAAAATCTCTGAAAATCTGAATTTTTCATACATTTAATTAAAAATTCTATGGAACTAATTTTTTTTCAAAAAGCTTAATCGAAATTTTTTAAAATTATTTCAGGTTTTTATTTTCTAATGTACGTTTAATTAAAGAATTTCCGAATAATCGAAATTTGGTAAAGTTCAATAATTGTAAACAAATGAATTTGAAAATTCTGGATCCGTTCTAACATTTTTCTTTTGAAATGAAAAAAAATAATATTTTACTTTTCAAAAGTAAATTTTACTAATTCCGAAATGAAACTATACTTCCTTTGAAAATTTTACTATTTGATCAGTAAATTTCATTTTTGAGAAAGAAATTTAAGTATTTAAACTTTAAAGAAATTTTATTAATTCTAACTCTAAGGAATTAATTAATTCTATGGAAATAAATAATTATTTCCTTTGAAAATTTTCATATTTCGAGAAAGAAATTTGCGAGGAAATTTTATTATTTCCCCAAGGCAAATTTTTCCTAATTTTATAGTAAATTCTACTAATTTCTTCTGAGAAAAACTATTTTCGAAATACATAAATTTTACTATTCCCAGAAAGAAATTTTCCTTTTTAATGATTCAAAATATTTTCCTACTACATTTTACTATTTTTCAAAACAAATTTTACTAATTTCATATATTAAATTCTATTAATCAATTTTACAATGAAATTTGTGTAAAAAATTACAGTTAATTCATTTTCTCCACATTACAGAAAACTAAAATAATTAATAATTGCCCTAGAATATATTTTTAATTATTCAATGAAACCTTAAAAAATTTTTTTAACGAATAATAATAAAATAAAACATGAAAATAGATAAAATAACATTTGAAAGAAAAGGGAAAGTGAAATTAGCTAAAGAATAAAAGGGAATACTAATAAAGGGAACACAGCGTGAAGTGAGTAGAAATAGAGAGAAAGAGAGAGAAAGTTTGGAGGGGGATGGGGTAAAAAAATTGATAAGCGGAAATGAGTTTTCTGGGAAGGTATGGTTTAATTAAAGGAATGATAAAAAATGAAGAAATGCTCAAAGGAAAAAGAGAATGCAATAACAAGAGGTGATGCAACAGAGACATAAAGGTTTCTCCTCTTTTCTCTCTCTCTCTCTCTCTCTCTCTCTCTCTCTCTCTCTTCTTTTTCTATTTCTTTTTCTTTTTCTTTTTCTTCTACTTCGTAATGTCACATTCAATGAAAAGTTGAATTCAAAAGAATTATGAAATAATAAAAGATAATGCAATCCTTTTAGTTACTTATAAAACGTTCCCCAAAGGGTTTATTGTTCCTTATTCGATATTAAATCAATTTTTTATTTTAATAAATTAATTCACTTAGTTTTTTTTTATTTCGAGAAATTATAGAATTTTTTATTAGTTATTAGTTATTACTGGTAGTGCTTTTGTCATTGATAGTTTCAATAGTTAAAATTTTCAACAGTTAGTACCTTGGTAGTTTAAATAGTTGAGAAATTTTAATGGTTAATAGTTTCAATAGTTGGTGATTTCAATGATTAATAATTTAATAGCTTCAATATTTATCAGTTCAAAATTTTAAATAGACAACTATTTAAAATTTTTAAACTCACAAATATTGAAACTATTAATCATTGAAATTACCAACTATTGAAACTATTAATTATTGAAATTACCAACTATTGAAACTATTAATTATTGAAATTACCAACTATTGAAACTATCAACCATTAAAATTTCGAACTATTTAAACTACCAACAATATTTTCAGTAGTTGATAAATTTAATAATTAGTGCTAGTAGTTTCTTTCTTCTATTGTCTCTCGAATGAAACCAATGATTATCAAAAGAAAATTAATCTCCAAGAAAACATAGAAAAGAAAAAGTACATAACTAAAGGTATATGAGTCAAAAAAAAAAAAAAAACTGGTTTCGGTTTCGTAATAAATGCGCCTTTATTGAGAATACGTTGAATGGATAACAATTTTTCAAGATTGAGTCCCATTCCATCATTTCTTCGCTGGATGCATTTCCTTTTGTAATGGTCTTCAGTTACTGGTAATAAACGACTAAGCTCTCGATATAATTTTAGAGAGATATTGCAAGCATCTGCGTTGTTCATCCATCCCACTTTGAGTCGTTCGTTACTTTTTCTTACTTTTTTCCCTTCTCTCTCACTCTCTCTCACTCGCTTTTTTCCTCCTCCTTCTCCTCCTCCCTCTATTTGAACTGCGACCAACTTGTGCAACACAACCGCCTGTCAATTGAAAATATCCTATCGAGATTTAAGTAATATTGATTCGTTCAAGAAATCCATGCCAATGCAGCATTTTCACTCGCATTTTATAAAGTGCCGTACAATTTTAAATTAAATTCAACGACACAGAAAATTGATTAATGAATTCGTCGATTAAGTTTGTTATTTATTGTTCTCCCCGGAGATATTAATTAATTATTCGAACTATTAATTTTGATTGAAGGTATTTTCCTCCTTTTTTTATTTTTTATTCTTTTTTCTTTTTTCTTTTTTTTCACTTCTTGGACTTATTTTCTTTTTTTCTTTCTTGAATATTTTTTTTAATAAAAAAATACACGCCATTGTTTTTAATATCAATATTTTTTTAATTTAATATTTTTTAATATTTAAATAATTTTAACAATAAATAATTGTAACTATATTGGTATTTTATACTATCAACAAATTTTAGTTAAAAGCATTTATAGTTAAAAAATTTAACTACAAATAATTTTATCCACTAATAGTAATGACTACATCATTTAGTTTACTATCAGGAATACTACTGATAATTTTAGCTATAAAAATTTTTAACTATAAATAATTTTAACTTTCAATGATTGTAACTATAAATGAATATTTAGTATTAGAAATTTTTACTACTAATGATTTTAACTATCAATAATTATAACTAAAAGATTTTTACTATCAAAAATTTTTTACTATAAATAATTTAAACTACTAACAATTGTGACTAAATGATATTTACTATCAAAAATTTTTACTATAAATAATTTAAACTACCAACAATTGTGACTAAATGATATTTACTATCAGGGGTTTTTACTATGAATAGTTACAAAGTTGTAGTAAGAAATTCTTACTACCAAATAATAGTAACTAAATAATTTTTACTATCAGAGGTTTTTACTATGAATAATTGCAACTATCAAAAATATTTATTATAAATAATTTTGACTACCAGCAATAGTAACAAAATGATTTTACTACAAATATTTTTGACAATCAATAATTGTAACTAAATAATTTTGACTATAAATAATTTTGACTGCCAGTAATAGTAACAAAATTGTTTTACTACAAATATTTTTGACAACCAATAATATTGTAACTAAATAATTTTGACTATAAATAATTTTGACTGCCAGTAATAGTAACAAAATTGTTTTACTACAAACATTTTTGACAACCAATAATATTGTAACTAAATAATTTTGACTATAAATAATTTTGACTACCTATAATAGTAACAAAATGTTTTTTAATATCAGAAATTCTTACCATAAATATAAAATTCATACTCTATATTTTTAATTTTTTGAGTAATATCTATTTTTAAATTCTACAGATAAATATTTCTAGAACTTAAAAAAAATCATTTACTGAAAAAGCATTTCTATTTTTTTTTGCTTATTTAAACTATTTACTCTATACAAATTTTATTTTAATGAGAGACCTCTTTTTTTCTCTTCTCTCAAATAGAGCTTGTCTCGTTTATAAATAAATAAAGAAAAAAACATATTATTCTTCGAATTTAATGTAAAAAATTGAAATCGTAATTTAGAGAGAAAAAAAAAGGAAAATATCCATCTCGAATTGATCAAGTATCATTAAGAATATAAATTAACCATCGAGTTAAAAATAAAAATCCTCTCTCCTTTTTTCGTGGAAAAAAAATATTTTTTCAAAAAAAAAGAAAATAGGAAAAAAACCAAGAAAATCAATAAACCTCTCTCGTTTTTATAGTGTTCACAATTTGAATGAATTTTACTTGAGGTTTTAAAGCTTCTCCGTTGATTACATCGACTTGATGTAATTAAAATGAAATTCTCAAGTGTATAAGTTTGCCCGGAATCTTCCTTCCGGTCCTCTCTTCCAACCTCCTTTTCACTCTACCGTTTTCTCCGTCTTGTGTTTACATGACACAACTTTAAGATATTCCATCACAAATTTTCTCTCTCTCTCTCTCTCACTCTCTCTTTGCCTTTAGTAAAAATTCTTTCATTTTCTTATTCATTCTTTCGCCTCGTTTTTTTTTTTTTAAGTTATTTTGCAATGCAAATATTTATTTTGTTAATTACGTAAATATTTAATTTTACAATTTTAAAGTAAATTGAATCGAGATAATTTAAGTTTGCAAAATATTTAATCCTGTTGATAAAATGAAAATTTGTTATAAGTACAATTAGTTTTTCGATTTAATTAAATAATCAAAATTATCAACTGATAATAATATTAATCATTGTAATTTCACGTGACAATTTTTAGTAATTTTATGAATTTAATTTTGTAAATTATTTTTAATTTTAATTATGTAAAATAATTTTAATTTTAATTATGTAAAATAATTTTAATTTTAATTATGTAAATTAATTTTAATTTTAATTATGTAAAATAATTTTAATTTTAATTATGTAAAATAATTTTAATTTTAATTATGTAAAATAATTTTAATTTTAATTATGTAAAATAATTTTAATTTTAATTATGTAAATTAATTTTAATTTTAAATATGTAAATTAATTTTAACTTTAATTATGTAAATTAATTTTAATTTTAATTTTAATTCTACGAATATTAAAAACTAATTATATTAAATAATACATTAATTTTATCAATTTCCACAAATTAATTTCATTAACTTTCGATAATAAAATATTTCTAATCAGCATGGTGAAATACTAAATCCTCTTAATATTTAATTAATTAGTCGTTCTAATATTTAGATGACTTAATTATTCATTCTGTCGTATGCGTAAATATTTAATTAATCAGTTAATTATTAAGTATTCTGAACTTATGATTGATTAGTTGATTATTTTAAATTTTTAAAATATTTAATTGATAATATTTCAATTATTAATTGAAATATTTTTTTTAATTCTATTATAATTTATTTCCATTAAAAATTGTTATTAAACATTATACTGGTAACAATGCAATCATTTCTCCAGTGATATTAAGTTCTAATTTAATTAATTATTCCAACTAATTAATTATATAGACACATTCAATTTAGTTCAATATAATTTAAGTTAGTAATTAATTAAAACAAAATATATTCTGATAATTTTAACTATTCAATCTAGAGATGATGAGAATAATGATGACAATATTGATAATGCCAATAACAATAATAATAACAACAACAATAGGGATGATAATAATAAATAAATAATAAATTAACCCAATGGAAATAATAATTGAAATAGTAATAAAAAATGTAATAAAAATTAACAATTATTTACATTGAAAAATATTTATTTGTTTTTTTGTATATAGAACAAATAAAAATTATGAGAACAAAATAATTAATTGTTAATTGCGAAAAAGTATCTTTTTTAATTATTTTATTAATTTTTATTAGAGAAAGTGTTCAATTGAATAAGTGTCTTTGATTAATTACTTAATTGATTGATTTTTAATTGAAAAAAGTGTCATTTTAATGATAACTAATTAATTTTTCATTGAAAAAGTGTTTCTTGATTGAAAGTGTCCTTTTAATTAAAAAAATATTTTTTCTATTTAAAAAATATTTTTTTTTAATTGAAAAATATTTTTTTTATTTAGAAATATTTTTTTTATTTAGAAATAATTTTTTTCTTCTTTTTTTTCCTTGTTTTTAAGGAGTGAACAGTAAAAAAAAAGACAAAGGCAATGGCTGAATAATGAAATAACGAAGGAAGGTTAATCTTGCAATTTTCCTTGCAGTGTTTACACATATTTATATTCGAGATTAACTGTCTCCTAAAGACTGGGTACCACTTCTAGTGAGTCTATTTCTATCTTCATTACTGCATCCCTAGACTCCCATACTCGTTCGCCCTCTTGTTCTTTGTGAGGCAGTGCTTTGCCATTCCTTAATTAATCTGCATAATTTCCTACTTTCTCGTTTACTCTCTAGTTTCCCAACGGCTTCCAACGACCGAATAAAGATGTCCCACATTGGCTAAATATCAAAATAACACGACATATCCATTCCTTTGTCAAATTGACACTGGCAAAAAAAAAAAAAAAAAAGAAAACTAGAAATAATTGTCTCTAAATGTCGAGAAATATTATATCTTAAATTCTGCTTTTTTATTCATTTCAATCATTGTTAGTAATTTTAAATACCAGAAATTTTTTCAAGCAGACATTTTAATTTTAATTTTTAATTTTTAATTTTTAATTTTCAATTTTAATTTTCAATTGTAGTTTTCGATTTTAATTTTTCATTTTCAATTCTAATTATTAATTTTCAATTTTATTTTCAATTTTTATTTTATAATTAATTATTTTTACTATCGGAAATTTTTACTACAAGTAATTTTAACTACGAATAATTGTAACTATAAAAAAATTTTTATTAACAGAATTTTTTATTACCGGTAATTGCAACTGTGCAAAATGTTTACTATAAATAATTGTTACTACCAATAATTGTAAGTAAATGATTTTTACTGTCAGAAATTTTTACTACGAATAATTACAAACTGTAAAAATATTTTACTACCAATAATAGTAACTAAATGATTTTTACTATCAGCAATTTTTACTATAAATAATTTAAACTACTTACAATTGTGACTAAATGATATTTACTATCAAAAAAATTTTACTATAAATAATTTAAACTACAAACAATTGTGACTAAATGATATTTACTATCAAATCATTTTTACTACCAATCATTTTAACTATCAATAAATTGTAACTAAAAGATTTTTACTATCAGGGGTTTTTACTATGAATAAATACAAAGTTATAGTAAGAAATTCTTACTACAAATAATAGTAACTAAATAATTTTTACTATCAGAGGTTTTTACTATGAATAATTGCGACTATCAAAAATTTTTATTATAAATAATTTTGACTACCAATAATAGTAAAAAAATTATTTTAGTACAAATGTTTTTGACTACCAATAATTGTAACTAAATAATTTTGACTACTAATAATAGTAACAGAATTGTTTTACTACAAATATTTTTGACAACCAATAATTGTAACTAAATAATTTTGACTACTAATAATAGTAACAGAATTGTTTTACTACAAATATTTTTGACAACCAATAATTGTAACTAAATAATTTTTACTATAAATAATTTTGACTACCAATAATAGTAAAAAAATGTTTTTTTAAATCAAAAAATCTTACTACAAATGTTTGACAACCAATAATTGTAACTTAATGATTTTTACTACAAAGAATTTTGACTACCAATAATTGTAACTAAAAATAATTTTCACTGTCATTAATTGTAAATAAATATTTTATCTTTCAGCAATATTAACAATAAATAATTAAAATTAGAAAGAAATGGAAAATTTCAAACTTCCAGACTTTCAATGAATCAAAATTTTCAACAACAAAAAATCTATATGTCTCTATTTTCGTATTTTCCTTTCTGATTAAGTCCATTTTTTCCCGATTAATTGACTTATTTCTTCAATCAGATTATACAATTGCAGAGGGTTTTTATTTTGGAAAAAAAACAAAAAGAAAAATTACATAACAGTTTAAAACTTGTTTCTAAATGAAAGGAGCACTAATGAGTGAATTACGTTATAAATATAACATGACAGCGAAGTGTTGTTTCACACTTTACGGGCAACTGTTGACGGTGAATATGAAGTGTTGACGAGAATGAGAAAACCAGGTTAACGTTTATAATCAAAAAAAAAAAAATAATTACACAGTCAATTAGAAATTTTCATGTTTATATATTTAAAAATTTTTTTTTTTTTTGCTTTTAATTTAATTTTTACGTAAAATTAAATATTCATTTCCTGTGTGAAAAAGAGATTTGAAAATTAATTTCAATAATTAACAGAGAGATAAAGACAAAAAAAAAAAGAAAGAGTGACAATTTTTTTTCCATTTGCGAGAAAATTGGTTTCCCCAGAGACACAGAAAATCCGTGTTTGATTCCCCGCTGAGTCACAAAATGTCTTCTGGCAATTAATTAATTCCATCTAGACTAATTCATTCGAAACTAGGATAAAAGCTGCTTTACTCAAAACTCATCGAATAAAGTATTGAAACTCTAAATTACTTCTCATTGAATGCGGAAGCGACTATTTTCAGTGTTTCATTGTATTATTTATAATTAACAAACATGAAAAAAAAAATAAATGAATAAATGGGAAACAGTAAATGAGAGGAGCGAAAATTTTTAGGTACAACCACTGGTAGTTACAACCACCAGAAATTGTAACCATTGGTTATTACAAATAATTTATAATCAATGCTATTTTTATTATTATTATTATTATTATTATTATTATTATTATTATTATTATTATTATTATTATTATTTTTATTATTCGTTAAAAAAATACAACTAGTAATTTATGGTGCTAAATTGTCAAAATATTTTGAAAAAAATTCGAAATTCTTTTTTCTATGCAAAATAAAAAAAAATTAATCTTTGATTTTTTGTTGTTGTTTCAGGCCTTTTTGGAAATGGCAGATGAGGTGTCTGCAGCGACAATGGTTACTTTTTATGGCTCCTCTGTTGCGCAGTTGAGAGGACGAGCAGTTTATGTTCAATTCAGCAATCATCGGGAGCTCAAGACTGATCAGGCCCACAGCAACGCGGTCAGTAGTCCCACAAACATCATCGCCAACCCGACGAACGTCAGTATCATTTATTTTCTTTTTTATAAATATCATTTCTTTTTGCTTAATTTTCAAAATTTTTTACTGAAAAAACAAAAATTTTCAATTTCAATTTTAATTTTTCTTCTTCTGGGGAAACAAAAATTCTTTTTCAAAACTTGTTATTTATCTAATAATTTTATTATAAAAACTATTGTTTGACTACATACTGTCAGGAATTTTTACTAACAATTTTACAACTATGCAAAAATTTTTTTTGTAAATAATTTTGACTATCAATAATTGTAATTAAAAATTATTTTTACTATTGGGGATTTTTACTTTGAATAATTGACACTATCAACCATTTTTGCTACTAATAATAGTAAATTATATTTACTATCAAAATTTTTTACTACAAGTAATTTTAACTACCAATAATAGTAACTAAATCATTTTTACTATCAAAAATTTTTACTATAATTATTTTTGAGTACTAATAATACTATAATAGTAACGAAATGAATTTTACTATAAAAAAATTTTTACTATAAATAATTTTAACTACAAATAATAGTAAGTAAATAATTTTTACTATGAGAGGTTTTTACTATGAATAATTGCAACTATCAAAAATTTTTACTATACATAATTTTAACTACCAATAATAGTAAAAAAATGATTTTACTAAAAATATTTTTGACAACCAATTATTGTAACTAAATAATTTTTACTGTAAATAATTTTTACTGTAAATAATTTTTACTACCAATAATAGTAAAAAAAATGATTATCTACAAATATTTTTGTCAACCAATAACTGTAACTAAATAATTTTTACTGTAAATGATTTTGACTACCAATAATAGTTACAAAATGTTTTTTAATTGATTAATGATTTCTAATATAAGAAATTTTTTCTATAAATATTTAAATAATTTGAACTACAAATAATAGTAACTAAATGATTTTTACTAACAGGGGTTTTTATTATGAATAATTACAAACTATAAGAATTTCTTACTACTAATAATAGTAACAAAAATGATTTTTACTATTAGAAACTTTTACTGCAAATAATTTTGACTACCAATAATTGTAGCTAAATAATTTTGACTATAAATAATTTTGACTACCAATAATAGTAACAAAATGTTTTTTTACTATCAGAAACTTTTACTGCAAATAATTTTGACTACCAATAATTGTAGCTAAATAATTTTGACTATAAATAATTTTGACTACCAATAATAGTAACAAAATGTTTTTTTACTATCAGAAACTTTTACTGCAAATAATTTTGACTACCAATAATTGTAGCTAAATAATTTTGACTATAAATAATTTTGACTACCAATAATAGTAACAAAATGTTTTTTTACTATCAGAAACTTTTACTGCAAATAATTTTGACTACCAATAATTGTAGCTAAATAATTTTGACTAGAAATAATTTTGACTACCAATAATAGTAACAAAATGTTTTTTTACTATCAGAAACTTTTACTGCAAATAATTTTGACTACCAATAATTGTAGCTAAATAATTTTGACTATAAATAATTTTGACTACCAATAATAGTAACAAAATGTTTTTTTAATATCAGAAATTTTTACTACAAATAATTTTAGTTATAATCACAGTTAATTAATAATTACTTTAATAAATAAAACAATTAAAAATGCATATAAAGATTATAAAGTAAAGTTAATTTACAGAATAATAATTATCTTTCAATTATTATTTATTACAAAACATTTAATTCACACTACTGTACTTAATTAAATTTTCAAATTAAACTGAAAAAAAAACTTGAAAAATATACGGTGGTGTAAAAAAGGGATGAAAAATGCGAAGACAAAAAATTTAACGAAGATTGGATAGTTAATTGTACAGTTTTTTTTTGCATTTTATTTTCTTCTCGGTTAAGGGTGTGAGAGAGAGAGGGAGAGAGAGAGTTAATTTTGAATAGAGCGTTCGGCCCCAAAACTCCATTATAATTAAGGTTCCGTTATAATTTATGGACAAATCCCCGTTGCGGGAATCTATCTCAGAGAGTTTCGCCATTGTTGTTTAGGTCAATCAAGTTTGTAAAGTTCGAAACATGCTTTTAGTTTTGCTCACAGTTTAAGGCTATCGAGTTTTCAAGAAACAACTTCTCTCATTTCACTGGCAAAAAAAAAGAAAAAAAAATGGGAAACAAAAAATACAGCAACAATCTTCTCCTTTTTTTCCATTATATAACGAATTAGTTCAATATTCCTAAAGAAGAAATTATTTTTCACAAAAAAAAGAAAGAGTGAGAGAGAGAGATGAAAGTATATTAACATTAGGAAAAAAAAGGGAAAAGAAATCTTTTTAACGCACAAAGGAAGCTTCATTCTTTGAATAAAGTTTCCTGTGATTATAAAGAGCTTTAGTATCCGCAAATTAAAAGTGGTTTCATCCTTAACTACATCATCATTTGCTATAATTTTTTACTTGAGGGAATTTTTATTTAGCTGAATTTTTTCAATTTAGCCGAGTTTTTTAATTAGGGTCATTTTTATTTAACGCGATTTTTATTCCGTAGGGCTTTTTTTTGAGTTTTGCTTAATAAAAATTAGTTTTATTTTTATTGAATGGAATTTTTCGTCTCGAGCATTTTTCGGGTAAGTATTTACTCGACTTATTTTTTTGGCTTAATATTTATTATTTATCCCGCTAAATATTTATTCAGATTAATTTTTTGGCTTAATATTTATACGGTTTGTTATTTATTTGATTAAATATTTATTTGGCTAACTTTTTTTTTGACATTCGGATAAATATTTATTCGACTAAATAATTTCTTTGCTAAATACTCATTCGGCTAAATTTTTCCTCGAGTAAATTATTAATTCGACTACATATTTTCTCTGCTTAATACTCAGTTGGCTAAATATTTTCTCGATAAATAAATAAATAAATTATTAATTTGACTACATATTTTCTCTGCTTAATACTCAGTTGGCTAAATATTTTCTCAATTAAATATTCATTTGGCTAAATATTTTCTCGGTTAAATATTGAGTCGGATAAATATTTCCACGATTAAATATTCATTCGACTAAATATTTCTCCGTTAAATATTTATTGAAGTAAATATTTTCTTGGTTAAATATTTATTGAAGTAAATATTTTCTTGGTTAAATATTTATTGAACTAAATATTTTCTTGGTTAAATATTTATTGAACTAAATATTTTCTTGGTTAAATATTTATTGAACTAAATATTTTCTCAGTTAAATATTTATTGAACTAAATATTTTCTCGGTTAAATATTTATTGAACTAAATATTTTCTCAGTTAAATATTTATTGAACTAAATATTTTCTCGGTTAAATATTTATTGAACTAAATATTTTCCCAGTTAAATATTTATCGAACTAAATATTTTCTCAGTTAAATATTTATTGAACTAAATATTTTTTCGGCTTTAATATTCATTCGGAT
Organism: Leptopilina syphax; assembly: GCA_032872505.1. Classification (NCBI taxonomy): domain Eukaryota; kingdom Metazoa; phylum Arthropoda; class Insecta; order Hymenoptera; family Figitidae; genus Leptopilina; species Leptopilina syphax. The sequence continues at coordinate 3,228,466 of CM065476.1, read as the reverse complement.
AAATATTATTTCTATAAATTTTTATTCAACCAAATGAAAATAAAAATAGAAAAAAATGTAAAAAAAAATAAAATTGAATTGTTTTTCGAGAAGAAAAAATTGTTTAATGTGAAGTGATCTCGAAAATTGTCAAGTATCGATCATAATCAGATGCAACAGCTTGTGTAGACTTCTCTGACGTACCCACAGGTTGTATTACCAAGGCGCAAGTAATATATCAAGTACTTTATAGATATTTGCCTTTTGCTTGACGTGCGTCATGGGTAGACAAGCGCAACTTGGCGAAAGAGCGAGAGAGAGAGAGAGAGTACTCGAAACTCTCAGGCGAGGTGTGCACACACTTTCCAAAAGTTTTCGTACCTTCCAGCTAACATATATATATATCTAACATTTTCTCGTCCAATTTTCCGCAGAAAGCACAAACTTTCTCTTTGCACTTTGTGAAAAATAAGGGAGAAACTGAAACGTCGCGATGCCGCCGACTATTTACTTGCTTATTTATTTTCATTTTTTTTTTCTTTCTTTTTTTTTTTTGCTTTTCTCACCTGGAAAAGTTTTTACCACGCGGAAAACCTTGCAATGGGAATTGGTGTGCCCGTTTCAAATGTTCATGACCACATTCACACAAATACACACGCGATACGCACGTTTGTGAAAGAAAAAACGAGTCACCGAACTTAAACTAAAAACTGGCTTCTGTCCGACCTTTTACACTCAACTTTTTTTTTTTTTGTTTTGCTCGACGAAAATAGTTTTTATCAAAGTTGGCACTAATTTCTTCTCTTTTTTTACTATTTCTTTTAATAAATATATATAACTTTTTTTTTATTAATAATAAAAGAAATGGAAAAGGAAAATAAATATTGTTAATAGGAAGAGAAATTTTTTTCAAAAACAAAATTTTCGTGAATCTTGGGAGGGGTATTAATTTTAATGGTAATTATTAATTATTAATTAATATTACAACCGGAAAAAATATATACAATTGACTCAAAGTCTACTGAATTATTCTCTCTAAATTTGAATTATTTAATGGAAATATTTAAATATTTAAATTTGAATATTTAATCGTGAAAATATTCATTCGACTAAATATTTTCTTGGTTAAATATTTCTTGAACTAAATATTTTCTCGGTTAAATATTTATTGAACTAAATATTTTTTCAGCTAAATATTATTTAATAAATATTTTCTCGGTTAAATATTTATTGAACTAAATATTTTTTCAGCTAAATATTATTTAATAAATATTTTCTCGGTTAAATATTTATTGAACTAAATATTTTCCCGGTTAAATATTTATTGAACTAAATATTTTCCCGGTTAAATATTTATTGAACTAAATATTTTCTCGGTTAAATATTTATTGAACTAAATATTTTCTCAGTTTAATATTCATTGAACTAAATATTTTTTTCTTCTAAATATTATTTCAATAAATTTTTATTCAACCAAATGAAAATAAAAATAGAAAATTTTAAAATAAAATATTTCTACTCATTTATTAGTAAAATTTACTTTATTTATTTATTTTTTATTTATTTATTAAAATTTAGGAGAGTTTGTTTCAAATAAATTTTATTTCTTTTATTGCATTACATAGGTATTCCTTTTTTTTTTACTAGTGTCTCCGATTTTTATTACTGTCCCTCGAAAATCGGGTGAAATTGAGTGACACTTTTTCAGTAAAATAAAAATTCAATTCTTCAAAAGCTTTTATCGATTAAAAAAAAAAATTCTTCGAAATTGGAACAATTTAATTTTGAATGACAAAAAAATTTTTTTGATTACCGAAAACCATAAAGGGAATTTTCATTCAAAAATACGTGATAATTATAATTTCATTATTTTATGGTAGTAAAAATTATTATTATTATTATTATTATTATTATTATTATTATTATTATTTATTGTATAATAATTTTATTATAAATTCTAATGAAAAATAATCTGCTATAACAAAAAATAATTTTTTTATCTTCTTATACAGTAAACAATTTTATTTATTTAAAAAAAAATAACAAACGCAAAAACTTTTCACCTCGATTGTACAGGAAGAAATGGTTTTAAGAAAATAACAAAGAAAACGATTTCCCTTTCCCTGGAGGTAAATTTGCGTGGTAATTTGAATACACACAAAGTATAAGAGACTATATAGAGTAGGTTAATCAAATTAGTTTAAAAGATATTCACGAAGAAGGTCGAAAAGTGTGAAAGGGAAGCTCGAGGAAAAAAAAATAATAAAAGAAAAGAAAAAAAAGGAAAAAAATGGGAGAAAAAAAAGTCAAGAATAGCCCCAGGGTAATATGTCGGTTAAGTAAAAGATGAAGATCGTGTTAAGTTTCCTTTAAGGTCGCGAAACCGCAAATTAAACTTTTTTTTTTCTCTTTTTTTTACACCGGAAGACTCGACTTCTTGTGCACCTCGTCATTGTTTAGTAATTAGTAATTGTGAACACTCCCCTCCCCCCTTTCAACCCCTTGCTCATAGTCTTCTTACGGTACTTAGCTTACAAAGTGTATAACGTCCGGTCTACTACTTTGCTTCTCTCTCTCTCTCGCCACCCCTGACTTTTTACTTTGTGTGTGAAAATGTCCAGTGGGGCTAATGAGAGAGACTGTTTGGAGATTTTTTTTTAGAAAAAAAAGCGTCCGATCTTTCATTCGACACTAAGAGAAAATAACAATTAGAAAAAAGAAATTAACTAATTAACATTTTTTTTATTCCGTAATTTTCGGTTTTATTTTAGTTTTTTTTTGTTTCGGCTTTGTTTTCGACAATTTTTTATTTACTTATTTTATTATTTATTTTATTTTAATACTTTTTGCGTATAAAAACCAAAAGTTACAACTTTTTGAAAAACGATAAATAACCTCGACTTACAAATTTTCGAATATCGAAGGGGTTTTTCATTGGCATTTTTCTTTTTCTTTCTCCTTTTTTTTTTTTTTTGCTTGCACTTCGCGTTCATATCAGAAACAAAGGGAGATTTGTCGAATGATTTTTTCAAGACCAAAACTTTTCGTGGTTTGTTTTCAGGGGGGAGGATTATAAAAGTTGGAAGATATCAAGCAGATACACGCCCCTGTGTACTCATAAAAAAAAAACCCGGAGAACAAGCGACCCCATAACAACGACATTAATCCTGTTCTTCTTTTTTTTTCTCCCACCCCCCACTTTCTCTCTCTCTCATTCTTTTTTTTTTTTTTTTTTCTTCTTTTTTTAGTTGCCTTGTTGCGGTGGCCCATTCGTGAACACACCTTGTGTCTCTCGTTAAAACAAAAACCAAAATTAAATCACTTTAACGTGCTACCATGAAAAAATAAAAAAAAAACAGAAGAAAAAAAAACCCGGAGAGAAAAGAAAAACACGATATAAAAAATTCTTTATTGTCTCCCGTTAAAGCCTACATTATTAATTTCCAAATCTGAAACTTATAAAATGCTGCTTAAGCCAAAGTGTCTAAAGGGTGTATGCAGCGGGTACAGTTTACTTCAAAAGTGGTCGACATTTTTATTTTTTTTTTTTGGGGGGGGGGGGTAAAATTAATTTTTTGTAAATAGAAAAAAAAAATTTAATTTGGTACTCCTAGTTTTTTATTTTTACTTTTATTACTGTTTCTTTCTGTTTATATTTATTTTTCTACTATTTTTCTATTAGTTTTTTTTATTTATTGTCAATTTTTTATTTGTTACTATTTTTGTATTGTTATTATTGTTTCTTTCTGTTTTTATTTATTTTTCTATTTTTCTATTAGTTTTTTTGATTTATTTTCAATTTCTTATTTGTTACTATTTTTGTATTGTTATTATTGTTTCTTTCTGTTTATATTTATTTTTCTACTACTTTCTATTAGTTTTTTTGATTCATTGTCAATTTTTTATTCAATACTATTTTTGTATTGTTATTATTTTCTCATTTATTTTTGTTTTTGTTACTTTTTTTTTTTTTTTAATAGCAATTACAAATTTTAATTCTTACAATTTTGATATTAAAAAATTATTAAACTTGCAAATTTTAAAATTCTCGTGAATATGAAAATTAGTAAAATTTTGTAACTTTCATGATAATTTTACTAATTAGAAATTGCGGTAGTGATAAATTATTCCGGTTTCAAACTATAGTTTTTAAAAAAATTTTTTTGCAGTTTTAATTAATAGTTTTTATAAAGTTATTAGTGAAAGAAAATATTTTCATTAAAGAGGACAAAAATTTTTCTTAAATTGAAAAATAAAATTTACAAGTCACAAGTCACGAATACAATGAAAGTAGAAATAAAAGTCGAAATGAGGTGGTCTATTGTTAATTTTCGAGTAACTAGTCTTACGTTGAGGATCTACTGTAACATTTGCTAATTTTCCCTCTAAAACTAAAACCCTTTACCTTCTCATAGGTGCTTAATTCTCGAACAAGTCACTCCAGTTGAGTATTTTCACAACAGTTCCAAAGGGAATCATATGGCTTTCATGGCCCACACTATTAATTACGAAACCATCCTTCACTGAATATTATTCTATTCTGAACAATGTGTTTTATAATGAAAAAGCAGTTTTGTGGTTTCTATTATTAGCATCTTTATTTGGAATTATTATTATTATTATTATTATTTTTTTTTTATTAAAAAACTATAAAATCCATAATTTATATCCACCAACAATCGAATTCGAAAACAACGCACTTTACAACCATTAATTTCTATCACTCCAAATTTCCATCGATAGTATCTTCTGCTATCACTGTCCAGTATCGGACAATGGTTGTTTCGGTCAATACACTTTCCATACTTTTCAATGTTCGAAATTTTTTTTTTTTTTTTTTTTGCTAAATTTGTAACTTACGGCAATAAAAAAATGAAAAAAAGAATCAGTGATGAAGAATTGGAAAATTGTAACACGGGAGTGATTTAGGGAAGTTATGTACAAAAACGACTTTAATGTGTATTTTTTTTTTTTTTTTTAATATGCTCACGGTTTTTCGCTTTGACGAAACAATTTCCCCATAGGTTTTACTGTTTTTCGTTTCAGCTTTTTTTTACGATCTACCACTGAACCCCCACGATGTAAAATGCATTTTAAGTGTCAGCACATAAAAATATTTGTATTACCTGTCGTATGCCATAAACCTCACACGCGTAATTGCTGTGCCCGGCCCATTTCAAGTACAGAAAATGCTTTTATTATTATTTGCGCACAAAATAAATGTTTTTTTTTCGCTTTTGAAATATAGGCATATATATAGAAAAAATATATATTTATATTATAAATCTCAAATGTCAAACTTTACTTTTCAATTTTTTATATATTGCAGAAAAAAAATTTACTCTAGCGTGATTTTTATTGTCCCAATAGGATAGAGGATATAATTTTCAACGTCTTTTTCAATTTTTTTTTTTTTTTTTTTTTGGTGCGGAAAATTAATTTATTTGCAAATTTTTTTTTTATTTGGAATTTTCATGAAAATTGTAATTTGCTGGTGAATTATTTTCTAAGGTGAGATATTTTTCTTCCCTCACCTTTTTCTTCTGCGCTACAATATAAATTAAATTATTCAAATTAGAAATTTTTTCCAAATTGCTAAACTTTTTCACAGAATTCGTGAATTTTTGCTACTGCAATATATGGTAACTACTATTTTTTTCTATAACAAAAATTTTACTACTGCAGGGCTGCCACAGGTTAGGAAAATCAGGAAATCAATTATTTTCAAAATTTTTTTTTTAAATTCTCGTTAACATTTCAATTATCTTTATAAATAGGAAAATTCTTCATTGAAATTCAATTATATTCAAATTTAATAAAATTCTTCGAAAAAATTCAATTATTTTTAAAAAAATCTAAAAACATTCTCGTCAAAATTTCAATTATCTTTATAAATAGCAAAATTCTTAGCCCAAAATTCAATTATTTTCAGAAATTTTAATAAAATTAATTTTGCAAAATTTAATTATTTTCATAATATTCATCACAAGAATTCAAATATTTTCAAAAATTTTAATAAAATTCATGGCAAAATTTCAATTATTTTCAAAAATTTTTTAAAAATTCATGGCAAAATTTCAATTATTTTCAAAAATTTTAATAAAATTCATGGCAAAATTTCAATTATTTTCAAAAATGTTTCTTCTATTTTCAAATTGAATAAAAGTCTTCGCAAAAAATCAATTATTTAAAAAAAAAAAATCTTAAAAAATCTTCATAAATGAATGAATTCGACGAAATTCAATAATTTTCAAATTTAATAAAATTCTTCGCAGAAATTCAATTATTTTCAAAAAAAATCTAAAAAAAATTTGTCTACAAGATTTAAATTATCATTATAAATGAATAAATTCGACAGAATTCAATTATTTGCCGAAATTTTAATAAAATTCATTGCAAAATTCAATTATTTTCAAATTTAATAAAATTCTTCGCAGAAATTCAATTATTTTCCAAAAAATGTAAAAAAAAATTGTCTTCAAGATTTCAATTATCTTTGTAAATGAATAAATTCGACAAAATTCAATTATTATTAGAAATTTTAATAAAATTAATTGACAAATCCAATTATTTTCAAATTTTAATAAAATTCTTCGCAGAAATTCAATTATTTTCAAGAAAATCTAAAAAAAAAATATTGTCTGCAAGATTTCAATTATCTTTGTAAATGAATAAATTCGACAAAATTCAATTATTATTAGAAATTTTAATAAAATTAATTGACAAATCCAATTATTTTCAAATTTAATAAAATTCTTCGCAGAAATTCAATTATTTTCAAGAAAATCTAAAAAAAAAATTAGTCGGCAAGATTTCAATTATCTTTGTAAATGAATAAATTCGACAAAATTCAATTAATTTCAGAAATTTTAAGAAAATTTATTGCAAAATTTAATTATTTTCATAATATTTGTCACAAGAATTCAATTATTTTCAAAAATTTTAATAAAATTCATGTCAAAATTTCAATTATTTTTAAAAGTTTTTCTTAATTCACCGATTTTCAATATTGTGTCATTATAATAAAATTTTTCAAAAGAATTCAATTATTAAACAAAAATTTCAATGAAATTTGCAAAATTTCAATTATTTTAAAATAATTTTTCTAATTCAATAATTTTTATATCAATTATTTTAATAAAATTTCAATTCGTCAATAGAATTCAATTATTTAAAAATTTATTGATTAAATTCTTTACGAGAATTCAATTTGATGAAACATTCAATTATTCAATAAATTATTTATTTGCATTTTATTTGCATTTAAATAATTGAATTCTCGTAGAATTTTCTATTAAAAATTGATTTAAAAATTAATTTTAGTTAAAGTTTTAGATAATAATCGAATTTTGGAGAAATTACTAATAATTGCAATTTTGAGAAATAATTGAATTTCGTAAAGGTTTCAAATTAAAATATTTGAAAATCAAATGAATAATAATTACTTTTATAATTATTATTTTCTATTATAATTAATAATCTTAGTTATTATATTTATTTATCATATTTTTATACTATATATATCGAATATTTTTTTAAATATTTAATATATACCTAGTAAAATATAAAAATACGTATAATGACAATAATAATAGAATATAATTTCCCTCCATTTATTTCTGCACTCGAAAAGCCCATTGTTCAGCAACCTCATTATAAAGACAAATCCCAGTTATTTTGAGACAATTTTTTTTACAAAAGGCACCAGATGACGAGCTCTTGGAAATTTCTTGCGTTATGACATGTGTCTTACTTGTTAAAAATAATAATAATGTAAATAAAAATATTAATAATAAAAATATGAATAATAAAAATATGAATAATAAAAATATTAATAATAAAAATATGAATAATAAAAATATTAATAATAAAAATATTAATAATAAAAATATGAATAATAAAAATATTAATAATAAAAATATTAATAATAAAAATATGAATAATAAAAATATTAATAATAACAATATTAACAATAAGAATAATAATAGAAATAAATTATAAATTAATAACAATTAATTATTGTCGAAGGAAGTTTGCAATACTGTTAATTAAACGCATTTTCCGTTTGATTGTTTCGTATATATATTTTCGTGTATTTAAAGAGCAAGAGAGAGAAAAGGAAAGTAAAGAGAGAAGAAAGAGAGCAAAGCGTAACTTTTTCATCGAGATGCATTAAAAGCCCCTGGATTCGTGGCCGTCAAAATGATGGAACGGTTCGCAAGCCAAACAGACTTTCTCCACGAGAGTCAGAATAATCAGTCTTCCTGACTGGTCCATTTTCCCTCTTCCTCTCTTTCTTTCTCTCTCTCACTCTTTCTCTCCCTTTTTTCTGTCTGCACCATGGAATTTCAATACGTCGTCCGTGAGTTTTGCGGTATTACCTGGCCACGTTTGCAGAAATAACGCGCGTTCACAAAAAAAAAAAAAAAAAAAAAAAATTACAAAAAACCAAAGACAAAAAAAATAAACACTGCCGGTAATAAAAAAAAGACAGTACCATATAGAAAAAAAATAAAAGAATGACACAAACGAAGTTCATAACTCGTTACGCAAGATTCGTTAAAACGTTTACAGAGGTCAGTGTGAGTGTTAACTGGACGTCGACGGTTTTTTTTTAAATGAAGTTTTATTTCCACGCAAGAAGTGAGGTGACAAAAAAATAAAAAAAAAGTAAAAAAATTGTCACGAGAGAAAAGGGACACATTCGAGCGGGAAACGATGTATATTGAAACATATAGTTATTCGTAAATTGACAAACGGTATTTCAATTGAGGCGAGGAAAAAATATTTATTATCACAAGAAAAGAGAAAAATTCACTTGTGAGTTTGCGAGATGAAAGTTTTTTAACTTTATAATATTTGAGAAAAAAATTAGTAATTTGGATCAGTTATCAGTTCTAATTTCTAAATTTTGTAATAACTAATAATTAGAATAAATTGTTTAGTAATTTTCTATACTATTCGAGAAATGTTTTATTTATGATTCGCATTTATAAAATATGCGGTAAAACTTGAAGCGTGTGGTTTAAGTAGTAAAGCACTATGTCCGGTCAGACAATGGTTTATTCATTTACTACTGTTTACTACTGTTTACTACTGTTTACTACTGTTTACTACAAGTTGTAATTCTAATTTTTTTTTCTAAAGAAGAAAAAAGTTTACTCTAAATAGAAAATAGAAAATATAATAAAGTAATTTATTAGAAATTATTAAATTATATTAATAAAATTAATTATTACACTGGGAAAAAATTATTTGATTCAACTGACCGATTACTTACGTATCAAATAAATATTTACTTGAATTGAATAATTTTTATTTAAATCAATAGTAAATTATATATTTTAATCAATATTTTTACTTTATTATTTACTAGCAAACAATTCTAACTTCTTACTTGCTCTTTTAAATAAAATTAGCAATTTTGAAAATAGAATTTAAAAATTTTTAATTCTTTTTTTTTGAAAACACTAAAAAAATTCAATTTTGGAGAAATTAGAAAGAATTGCAGAAATTTAATTATTTTCCAAAGTAATTAAATTCTTCTCATGAAATTCAATTATGTTCAACAAATTTTTTTTTAATTCTCGTCAAAATTTCAATTATCTTTATAAATAATAAAATTCTTCTTCGAAATTCAATTATTTTGACAAATTTAAGTAAAATTCTTGATAAAATTTCAATTATTTTCCAAATTTTTCCTCAATGTAATGATTTTCAATATATCTATTATTTTAAGGGGCCATTCAAAAAATACGTAACGTTATTTTTCGGAAATTTGGACCCCCCCCCCTCCCCCATGTAACGCAACGTTGTATACATTAGCGACATTTTTTCTTCTGACCGTAACAAATAGCTTGACCCACCCCCTCCCCCAAAAAGCGTTACGTATTTTTTGAACGGCCCATAATAAAATTTTCCAAAAGAATTCAATTGTTTAAAAAAATTTTAATAAAATTCTACGCAAACATATAATTATTTTCCTAAAATAATATATAGAAATATCACAGGAATTCTATTATTTACAAATTTTTTATAAACTCAATTATTTTCATAAATAATAAATTTTTTTAAAGAAATTCAATTATTTTTATAAATAATAAAAATTTTTTTAAAGAAATTCAATTATTTTCATAAAAATAATTAAAAATTCTCGAAAATAATTGAATTCCTTAAAAAAAAATTATTATTATTATATTAATTATGTAAATTACAAATCTTTTATTTCTAAATTTATTTGTGAATAATTTTGGATTTAAAATAAGAAAAATTTACCTTTAATAAAATTCTTCTAAAATATTCATTTTTTTTTGTAAAATTTTTTGCATGAGATTCAGTATTATTTTTAATAGAGTTTCAATAATTTCTCTATAGAAATAAATTATTGTTAATAAAATTTCCCAAAAAGAATTCAATTATTTGAAATTATAATATATGAAAAAATAATAATGATTAAATATTTATTTAAAAATTAAAGTTTTATTGACATTTTCGAATAATTTTCGTATTAAAAACCTGGAAAAATTCTTTTTTTTTAACACCTGGAAAAGTCAGGGAATTTGAAAAGAGCAAAAGCGTGGTAACCCTAAGTAAACATTTTTACTAATTCGAATTTAGAGATTGGTATTTAAATATTAATTTTGGTAAACTTTTTTACTAATTCGAATTTAGAGATTGGTATTTAAATATTAATTTTGGTAAACTTTTTTACTAATTCGAATTTAGAGATTGGTATTAAAATATTAATTTTGGTAAACTTTTTTACTAATTCGAATTTAGAGATTGGTATTTAAATAGGTATTAATTTTGGTAAACTTTTTTACTAATTCGAATTCAGAGATTGGTATTAAAATATTAATTTTGGTAAACTTTTTTACTAATTCGAATTTAGAGATTGGTATTTAAATATTAATTTTGGTAAACTTTTTTACTAATTCGAATTTAGAGATTGGTATTTAAATATTAATTTTGGTAAACTTTTTTACTAATTCGAATTTAGAGATTGGTATTAAAATATTAATTTTGGTAAACTTTTTTACTAATTCGAATTTAGAGATTGGTATTTAAATAGGTATTAATTTTGGTAAACTTTTTTACTAATTCGAATTCAGAGATTGGTATTAAAATATTAATTTTGGTAAACTTTTTTACTAATTCGAATTTAGAGATTGGTATTTAAATATTAATTTTGGTAAACTTTTTTACTAATTCGAATTTAGAGATTGGTATTTAAATATTAATTTTGGTAAACTTTTTTACTAATTCGAATTTAGAGATTGGTATTAAAATATTAATTTTGGTAAACTTTTTTACTAATTCGAATTTAGAGATTGGTATTTAAATAGGTATTAATTTTGGTAAACTTTTTTACTAATTCGAATTCAGAGATTGGTATTAAAATATTAATTTTGGTAAACTTTTTTACTAATTCGAATTTAGAGATTGGTATTTAAATATTAATTTTGGTAAACTTTTTTACTAATTCGAATTTAGAAAGTGGTATTAAAATATTAATTTTGCTACTTGTTAAAAATAGTAATAGCAAAATATGCTATTTACTAAATATTATGGCAAAAAACAAGGAGAAAATAATTCTTTTCGCACATCGCAAGATAATCATCTCTCGTAAAATGTTGATTGGACGAATAAGGAAATTTTTTGCTTCTAATTAATTTGCCCAAGAATTCACGGGCATCTCTCGTTCGGTACAGGTCTCGAAACGTTTTCACGGTTCGTCTAACAATGAGGAGGGTTGCGATGCACATATATATAAGTATACAAGAGATGTAGTCTGTCGTCGTTTTACTCCAAGTCTTATAGGGCAGAATAAGAAGAAGAATAAGAAGAAGAAGAAGCTTGCATATTTCAGAGTCCAATGTTTGAGGATGTACGTTTAACAATGGCTACATTGTTATTCGGACTTGTCTTAGTGGTTTTGAGAGTGAAGGCGCCATAAGGATATAGTCTCCTGGTCGTCGAGGTCGTGAAGAGTGGTTACACGAACGAAGAGATGGCGTAATATTTTTAATGGAGGGTGTCTTCAGTGATGTACGATGCCGCATTGTTTCTAGAAGACGCCTCGTATATTGTTTTCCCTATTCCTCTTTATCTTCCTCCACCTCCTTCTCCTTCTCTCCCAACATTTTTTTTTCTCATCTTTCAACTTCTCCATATCATCTCCAATCTACCATTACACACTTTCATCTTACACTCGTAAATTACAAGAGAATTTCAGCCTCCACGATTCATCCGCGTGGATTTCTCACACCTCTGTCATTGTCAAAAAAAGTGAAGAAAATAAAATAAAATGTTGAGAGAGAGGAAACAATTCGACACTAATTGAGAAATCAATTAATGGTTAATTCTTTTTTTTTCTTTCTGTATGCAAATTTAATGACAATTGTTGGGTTCAAATTAGTGAAGACCAAGTAGCTTAAAACTACCATAATTACCACTTCTAAAAACTACCATAACTGTTACTTATCAAAACTGACAATATTTATCACTGATAATAATTACAATAATAATTCCGATTGCAATTAGTTCAAGTACTAAAATAATAAAGTAAATTTATTTTTAAATCTTTTTCATTTCTAGAATTTCTAACTGAAATTTATTTTGAATCCAATTATTATTATTTTTAATTAGTATAATTTTTCAGAAAGTTCCTTAAGAAGTCAATTATTATTTATATATATAAAAAAAATTCATTTAATTCTATAGAGAAATTATTCAAACTATATTAAAAATAATATTGAATCTCATGCAAAAAATTATATCTTTAAAAAAAAACTGATTATTTTAGAAGAAATTTATTAAAATTCTTTTTTTTTATTTTAAATACGAAATTATTCACAAACAAAATTTGGAAATAAAAAATTTGTAATTTACATAATTAACATAATAATAATATTTTTTTAAGGAATTCAATTATTTTCATAAAAAATAATTAAAAATTCTAGAAAGTAATAATTAATTTAAATTATTAAAATAATTTCAATTCAAACGTATTATTTTCTAGAAATTTTTTCATTAAAAAATTCAATTATTTTTTCAATTAAAAATTCTAAAAAATAATAATTAAATTTAAAAAAAATTTGTAAGTACAATGGAATTTTTGCAAAAATTTTCATTATTTATGACAATAATTATATAGTTATTTGCGTAAGTACAATTTTATTACAATTTTTTTAAAATAATTGAATTCTTTTTGGGAAATTTTATTAAAAATAATTTATTTCTATAGAGAAATTATTGAAACTCTATTAAAAATAATACTGAATCTCATGTAAAAAAATAAAAATTTTATTAAATTTAAAAAAAAAATTAAATATTATAGAAGAAATTTATTAAAGTTAAATTTTTCTTATTTTAAATCAAAAGTTATTCACAAATAAATTTAGAAATAAAAAATTTGTAATTTACATAATAATTGTAATTAACGTGATAATATTTTTTTAAAAAGGAATTCAATTATTTTCTAGAATTTTTTAATTATTTTTTATGAAAATAATTAAATTTCTTTAAGAAAATTTTATTATTCATGAAAATAATTGAATTTCTTTAAAAAATTTTTTATTATTTATGAAAATAATTGAATTTCTTTAAAAAAATTTTATTATTTATGAAAATAATTGAATTTTTTAAAAACAATATTATTATTTATGAAAATAATTGAATTTATAAAAAATTTGTAAATAATGTAATTTTTGTGAAATTTCTATTATTTTATGAAAATAATTAAATGTTTGCGTAAAATGTTATTAAAATTTTTTTTTAAATAATTAAATTCTTTTTTAGAAATTTTATTAAAAATAATTTATTTCTATAGAGAAATTATTGAAACTCTATTAAAAATAATACTGAATTTCATGTAAAAAATTTTATTAAATTTAAAAAAAAATTGAATATTTTAGAAGAAATTTTATAAAGTTAAATTTTTCTTATTTTAAATCAAAAGTTATTCACAAATAAATTTAGAAATAAAAAATTTGTAATTTACATAATTAACATAATAATAATATTTTTTTTTTAACGAATTCAATTATTTTCTAGAATTTTTAATTATTTTTTATGAAAATAATTGAATTCTTTAATTCAATTTTAATTTCTTTAATTTAATTTTTTTTTGAAAATAATGGAATTTTTGTGAAATTTCTATTATTTTATGAAAATAATTGAAAGTGAAAAGGAAAATGAAATTAAGGAATTTGACAAAACTGAAAATAAAAAGAAAAAGAAAAATTTGTCAAAGTAAAAATGAACAAAAAGTGGAAAGGAAAATTTAAATTCGGCAATGTAGAAATAAAAATGAAAGTGAAAAAAAAATTTGATATAATAGCAAATTAAAAATTTTTTTTTTAAAATTAACGAAATCAATAATATACAGTTTCATTTTGAAAAACTTTGACTGAAATGAAATTTCTGTGAGTCGGAAAATTATAATGCGGAAGTTATAAATATTTCCCTTTTGGCATATTGCGTGTGAGAAATACGTGTATAAGCTAAGGAAATGAAAGCGCAAAAGGTAATGGGTTGTTTTTCTTAACACACTCGCGCGCTTCTCTTGGAGTCGAGGGAAATTTAGCGATGGAAATTTATCTCTCCTGAGATAATGCAACACGATTAGTATAGTTATTTGTTAAGATGTTTTTGGCAAATTTCCCAAAGATTTTCTCATTTCATTCTAAATGTAACTTTTCTCACATTTCGCTTTTAATTTTTTTTCCTCTTTTCCTTAAGACAAAAGAAAAGCAGGACAAATTTTAATTAATATTAGTAAATAATTGAAAATTTCCCTCTTCTTTTATCTTTCTCTTCTTTTATCTTTCCAAGAAAGAAAAAAATGTAAAAGATATTTTTTTCACTTATTTTTTATTTACCGAAAAATATCAATTTTATAAAAATTGAAAATTTTGACAGGCATTTTTTTGCAATTCTTCTTATTTCAAATATTTTTCGTATGAAAATTAGAAATTAAAAATTATTTTCTTGTCCGTTTTTTTAATTCAGAAAAAGTCGATTTTTCCAAATGTTTAAATAATTGTTTTTTTTTTATTTTAATTGAAGAAAAAAATCAAAGCACATTTTGAAAGAGAAAAAAAAATATTTCTCTCTCTCTTTATATACGATTTATTATTGCTTGTGATAATATCCGTAATTGAGAAATTTTCACCACATTGAATCGGAAATAGTATTTGAAAATAAATTTCCTTTATTGGATTAGTTTAATATCAATATTTATATACACGTATATATTTGTCATTCTTGTTTTCTTCCTTTTATTATCGAAAATATTTTCTAATAGAATTTATCGCTTTTGAATTTTAACACTGACATTACGGTTGATTTAATTTTATTCATGAAATCTGTTAATTGAAGCAAAATATTTTATAATAGCTTAATTGTTTTATTATTCTGCAATTCGCATTTGTTTATCCTTATTTATTATCATTATTATTATTAATTTTTAGTATTATTCAGAATGAGTTGATAATTGACAAAAAAAAAGTTTATTTGTTAATAATTAATAATTATACACTCTCTGTATACGAAAAATGTATTTAATTCTCCAAAAGCAGGGGGTGAATTTTTTTTTATCTTAATTTTTAAATTCCGAAACAAAGGAAAATTTTTTTTTCATAATTATTGGAAATACATAATTATTAAAAAGTAATATATAATTACATAATTATAATTATAGATACAATTCAATATTTTTTTTATTTATTTATGAAAAAAAATTCGAACAGTAAAATGGTAATTATAATTAATTAATAATAATAATAATAATAATAATTACTATTGAGATTTCGTAGATTTAATATAAATTGTTCTTGAAATTATACGAGAGTTTTTGCACGCGTATAATATACATATATATATATATATATTCTTAGATATTTCCCGAGACTCGAGCTGCCAGATAAGTAATAAGTATGAGACAGATATTCTCTTTCTGTGCTTGGAAAATTGCTTAAATTGAGCTTTTCCGAGACAGCTTGCAGCTGGCGAGTTTATTATCGGCATTCGCTGTAATTAAACCAACCCGCATTTACGCTTTTACCCCTTACAAAATGTCTCGAGAAATTCAGACTATCGCTGAAAAAAAAAGGAAAGAAATTGACTGGCCACGGATTTTTAATTACCTCTTTGTATATTTTAATTGCAGTTCATCAAAAATTATCATCAATTTTAACTACTTTCCTCAAAAGGAAGTCCATTTCTTCCATTTTATATATAATTTACCATTGACTTGAATTATGACTACCATAAATTTTGGTTAAAAATTATATCCACCATAAATTTTAGGTGGAATTTATTATAACTACCATAATTTTTGTGGTTAATTATTACTATCATAATTGTCACTATCAATGATTTTCACTATCATTATTTATTTATTTATCATTATTTATCACTATTTTTACTATAAATGGTAGTTACTATCAATAATTTTTACTATAAACGATTTTTACAGTCTACGTTTTTTACTATCAATAGTAATTACTATCAAACCTTGTTACTATTAATAAAAGTTAATAGTAGTTACTGTCAAAAATTTCCACTAGCAGTGGTTGTTACTATTAATGGTAGTTACTATCAATAATTTTCACTATCAATAACTTTCACTATCAGTGGTTGTTACTATCAACTATTTTTACAATCGATAGTAATTACTATCAACGCTTGTTACTAGCAAAAAAAGTTAATAGTAGTTACTGTCAATAATTTTCACCAGCAGTGTTTGTTACTATTAATGGTAGTTACTATCAATAATTTTCACTATCAGTCGTTGTTACTATCAACTATTTTTACTATAAATAGTAATTACTATCAAAGCTTGTTACTATTAATAATAGTTAATAGAAGTTACTGTCAATAATTTTTACTGTTAATAATTGTTACTATTAATGGTTGTTACTATAATAATAGTTGTTACTATTAATGGTAGTTACTATCAATAATCTTCACTATCAGTGGATGTAACAACAATTAACAACAATTAACAACTATTAATAAACTATTAATTAACAACTATTGATAGTAACTACCATTGATAGTAACAACCAATGCGCTAGTGAAAATCATTGACAGTAACTACTATTAATTTTTGTTGATAGTAACAAGCTTTGATAGTAATTACTATTGATAGTGAAAAATATTAATGGTATCAATGGTTAATATCAATGGTAGTTACTGACAATTTTTACTATCAATGGTTGTTACTATTAATGTTCGTTACTATCAATAGTAGTTGGTATAAATGGTTCTTACTATCATTTCAATAGAAAAGCATAAACAATTAATTAAACAATAGTCATAAAATAATATAAAAGAAATAATAAAGTAATAAAATAATAAAATAATGAAATAATAAAATAATAAAATAAACAATAATAAAACTATTAATAACAACGAAAATTATTTGTAATTATAATGAATTAATTAGAATTAAAAGTAATTAATTATAATTAAAAATTGAAATACTAATAATTTTTTCTAAGAATTTTGCATCGACTGAACGAATTATAATTTACATTTCATTATTTCAAGAAAGTTACATTTAAAAATGTAACTTTATTCATTAATTGTTTTTTCGCAATCAATGAATATGAACGAATTTTATTCATGGAAATTGGAATGCAATTTATAAATATGTAAAAATTAAAAATGTAGATTTAATTATTACTATATATAAAATTCATTCAAAGTTCGCTTATTCCTTTGTTCAATGAAACGAATTTTTAAATGTAACACATAATATTAATGATGGTTTTCTTTCCTTTTTATTTTTAATTAACGAATGTGTTTTTCTTTGCGCCATAATTTTTTTTCACTCACTTCTCTTTGATGAAATTGAATTTAAATTCACTGTGTTTCTTTTCACTTTTTTTTTTGATAATTTATCATTGTTAGCACATTCGCGTAATGAGTTGTGTGAAAATTATCCTTAGAGTGAATAATTTTTTTTTCACTTTCAAAGCAAATTTTTGCATTTTGAGTGAATAATGCTGCCAGGTGACTTAATTTAATTAATTTTTTTCTTATTAATGGTATTTGCAATCAATATTTTCGGTGATTAATTATAATTAACTATTGACTGTATTTTTTATTTATAAGTTTCTCCTATTGTTCAATTACTTACATAATTTTTTTTAATTTTAAAAAATTCTGTTTGTTTAAATTCATTTTTATTTCTTTATAATTATTCTTCGCTCGTTTTTTAAAGAATTATTTTTCAATTATTATTTAATACTCTTAATAAATTGATTGTCAATTGATTAGAATTGTTTAGAATAAATTTAGTATAAATTGTTTAGAAATTATTTTAATAATTATTTTCCTCTCAATTATTTTGTATATTATTGAATTTGTAGAATTCACGTACTAATATTAATTTGATCTCACAATAAATTCATTGAATTAAGAGTGTAAAAGGGAGAATAAATACTTGAATAACTAGAATAAATATTTATCCTTTAAAGTTATGCGTAGAATGTATTGGAATTTGAGTTTAAATTTGCAGTGTCCTTTTTACATATAAAGGACGAAAGAGAGAGCGAGAGCAGATTACGTGCATCGTACTCAATTCGGAATGACTGCAATATTACCATCCAGACTTTTATTGCTTTGCCCTTTGACTCTTCATTGAGGCAAAGCAAATATGCTTTTCCCTGTTTTACTTTTCACATCCAACTACTTTGAATTCTCTTTTTAAAATCTCACAATTTTTTAATTAGTTCCACAAGTCATGTAGAATATTGTCTCTCTTTTTTCTATACTATCTTTCTCTCTTTTTCTTTCACCCCCTTTTTTCTTTTTCTCCTCTCGCCCTTAATTTTTCAGGGCGAGAAAATATTGAAATTAAATTAACTTTCAATTTTTTATTAAAATTTTATTAAAATTTATTTCTAATAAATGATAAAGGATAAAAAGAAAAATAAATGATAAAGGATAAAAAGAAAAATAAATGATAAAGGATAAAAAGAAAAATAAATAATAAAGGATAAAAAGAAAAATAAATGATAAAGAATAAAAAGAAAAATAATAAATTAGCAAAGCAAGGATAATAAATAAATAAATAGAAATATTAAATAAACAAAAATTAAAATAAATAAGAATAAATAAAATAATTCTAT
Organism: Leptopilina syphax; assembly: GCA_032872505.1. Taxonomy (NCBI): domain Eukaryota; kingdom Metazoa; phylum Arthropoda; class Insecta; order Hymenoptera; family Figitidae; genus Leptopilina; species Leptopilina syphax. The sequence goes on along the minus strand of CM065476.1, from coordinate 3,209,345 downwards.
AAAATATAATAATAATTGACATAAAAAATGTTTTTCATTTTTTTTTAAATTAAAAAAAAATTATTTTCCATACACAACAAATCCATTAATTTTTTTTTCAAAAAAACAAATAAAATCCCATATCATATAGAGAAAAAAAATAGTTAAAATACTAAATTTTCAACAAATTTCCATATCTTTTTTATTAACAATAAAATTTAATAAAATATTCTATGCCAATAAAATATTACTGTGTGTGTGTATTAAAAAAAAGAGAACAGTAACAAAAGTATATATTCTTTTTTTTTTACAATTTTTCACCTCTCTAAAAGCATAGCCTATAAAATAATATAAAATAAAAAAAAGCCACCGCCCCCTTCAATTTTGTCTCTCCCACCCGGGGGGCTGCGCTATATCCCTTTTATTTTACGATAAAATTTTGTTTTTATTACTCGCATCATTCATCAAAGCTTTATTTTACAATCTGCTATTCCTGAAATTTTTATTACTCAAAACCTGTTTCTAAAAATTGAATCTTGCGGCGAAAAAAAAAAATTGTATCCTTTTGATTAAAAAAAAAAACAAAAACAACAGGAATTTCTTCACATTTGAAATTGCTTTTCATTCTTTGGCTTGTGGGGGGAAAATTGAAAAAGTAAAAAAATAAGGAACTATTTTATTTATTTTACAGTTTTTTTTTATTCGATTTTTAATAAAGGTTTAGGAATGAAAAAAGTACATTGGGAATTTTTATTCATTTAGTGGAAGTAAAATAATTATTAGAAAATATTCTTCTTAGAAACAATAAAATTCAAAAAATTTTTGCAAGAATTAAATTATTTTCGCAAATAATGAAATCCTTCGCTGAAATTAAAATATTTTCAAAATCGACAATTTAAATAAACTTTCTCAAAAGAATTCAATTATTTAAAGAAAAAAATTAATAAAATACGTCGCAAAAATTCAAATAATATCATGAATAATAAAATTTTCCGAGGAATTCAATTATGAAAAATATAATTTCCTAAAAAAATTTTTGAAAGAAATTAATTATTTAAAATATTTACATAAAATACAGTAGAAGAAATTAATTATTTTCTTAAATTTTGGTAACATTTGTTTATAAGTATTAAATTATTGTCATGAATAATTAAATTCATTGCAGGAATTCAATTATTTTTAATAAAGTTTTAATTAAATTATTTAAAGTAATTGAATTATTTTCTTAAATTTTCATAAAATTCTTCACAGAAATTCAATTATTTAAACAAAATTAACTGAAATTCCTTGCAAAAATTCAATTATTTCAATAAATAAAAAATTTTGTTACAGAAATTCAATTATTTACAAAAATTTACTGTAATTCGTAGTAAGAATTCAATTATTTTCATAAATAAAGAAAATGTTCATAAAAATTCAATTATTTATAGTTAAACAAAATTTACTGAAATTCGTTGCAAAAATTCAATTATTTCAATAAATAAAATTTTTTTTACAGAAATTCAATTATTTACAAAAATTTACTGTAATTCGTTGTAAGAAATCAATTATTTTCATAAATAAAAAAAATGTTCACAAAAATTCAATTATTTAAAAAAATTTACTGAAATTCGTTGCAAAAAATCAATTATTTCAATAAATAAAAATTTTTTTTACAGAAATTCAATTATTTACAAAAATTGACTGTAATTCGTTGTAAGAATTCAATTATTTTCATAAGTAAAAAAAATGTTCACAAAAATTCAATTATTTAAAAAAATTTACTGAAATTTGTTGCAAAAATTCAATTATTTCAATAAATAAAAATTTTTTTTACAGAAATTCAATTATTTACAAAAATTTACTGTAATTCGTTGTAAGAATTCAATTATTTTTATAAGTAAAAAAAATGTTCACAAAAATTCAATTATTTAAAAAAATTTACTGAAATTCGTTGCAAAAATTCAATTATTTCAATAAATAAAAATTTTTTTTTACAGAAATTCAATTATTTACAAAAATTTACTGTAATTCGTTGTAAGAATTCAATTATTTTCATAAATAAATAAAATGTTCATAAAAATTCAATTATTTAAAAAAATTTACTGAAATTCGTTGCAAAAATTCAATTATTTTTATAAATAATAAAATTCTTCACAAAAATTCAATTATTTAACCAAATTGACTGAAATTCGTTGCAAGAATTCAAATATTTTTATAAATAATAAAATTCTTTACAGAAATTGAATTATTTAATAATATTTTTAATTAAAAATATATTTGATTAATAATATTTTTGATTAAAAAATATTTTTGATTAAAAATAGTCATGACTGAAAATATTTTCCATTAATTATATTCGTGATTAAAAATAGTTTTCATTAAAAATATGTTTCATTAAAAATATTGTCGATTAAGAATTCTATCTTCATTTTAAATTAATATTTAAATCAAAATATTTTCGATTGCAAATTTTTTTTATTAAAATTATTATTAAATAATACTAGAAAATACTAACAAAAAATCACTATTGAATAACGACAAAAATATTTTTATTCAAAAAATGTTCCCTTTCAAAAAAAAAAATAATAAAACTATCCAAATTCACCCTCAAAAAAAAAAAGAAAAAAAGAATTTCTTTCCTATTACTTCCAAAGTGACGAATTTATCAAAAAGGGCATATTTTTTCACAAAAGAGCAATTTAGTTCCCTGCAAAAAAAAATTCGTAACCTCTCTCTCTTTGGATTTAAAAAAAAAATGTGTCACAAAGGAAAAAATGTATTTGTCCAACGCCCCCATATTCGGTGTATTGAAATACATTTCTAATGAAAGACAAAAAATGAAGTCCATACACTCACACACACATTCTTTACGTTCCTAAAAAATAGGGAACGAGAGAAATATTTTTGATGACGACAGGGGTGGGGGTTGTAAAATATTTCCGAGAGGTTGAATTTAATCTCATATATATGGTATAGGTGAGGGAGGAAAAGAAAAAAAAGAAAAAAAAAATAGTTGAATGAATCTAAAACCGAGATGAAGAATAATTTCCGGAATTTGAAAAGACAGAGAAAGGGATGAGACGTCTGGATTTCTTTAGGATGTCTCTCACCCGCCTTTAAGGATTCAGTTTTACGATCGGACATGCCAACGTCATTTTATATCTATAACAATGTATAATGTGTATATATATGTATACCATATGTTGGATATGCACACTGTCGAACAATTCAGGAAATTTCCAGTTCGACGGTGAATTTTGCTCAAATATCAGCTTTATGAGTAGCAGTTTACGGCTTTGACACGTAAACTTCATTACTCTGCTGATTCGGTACAGGACTCCCGGCAGAATAATTAATTAAATATCATATATTGCCAACCAAGATTCTAACGTAATATCTATACATATATATGTAGCTAATTTTGGATGCTTCAAATTTCACTAATTGTTATTAAAAATCGAACAACAAAAAAACTAGGGTTAATAACAATTTATGAAAATTAATGTTAATTTAAAAAAAAATTGTTATCACATTATAATAATCGTGTTTCCTTTCCGTTAAAAAAATTCTCTGCTTTCATTTGTTTGTTTTGAAAATTAATTTTTGTGGATTATTATCATTTTTTGTTTTGTTTTTTTTAATGTCAAAAAAAACCAAAAAAAAAATCGTTTTATTCACTTCACAAAATTGATAAAAATTCCATTCCATATTTTTCATTTTCCTGACTTTTTCTCCTAATTTTCATCAAAAATATTTACTTTTTTCTTATCCTGCTAATAAATTGAATTTTTGATACGAATTTTATTATTCATGAAAAAATTAAAAATAATACAATTCTTGAGAAGAATTTTATAAACATTTTTAAATAAATTCATTTCTTTCGAATAATTTTATGCAAATTCTATTTTAAATAATTGAATTCCTGAGAAATTCAATTCATTTTTATTATTCATGATAAGAATTGAATTCTTACGAACATTTTTACAAAAATTTTTTTAAATAATTGAATTATGTTTGGAAATTTTATGAAAATAGTAGAAAATAATTTAATTTGCGTAAATTTTTGTAAAGATATATATAAATTTTACAAAGAATTCTATTAAAAATTTTGTCAATAATTGAATGTCTGTGGGAAATTTTATTAAATTTTTTAAGAAAATAATTGGATTTTCCTAAAAAACATTTTATTGTTTATGAAAATAATTGAATTCTTGCGAACGATTTATTAGAATTTTTTTTAAAATAATGGAATTTTTCAAGAGGAAATTTATTACTTTTAAAAAAAAATTTAATTATTATGATGAATATTGTTATTTATGAAAATAATTGAATTTTGAAAAGAATTTTATTAAAATACCCCAAAATAATTAAATTTTCGGGAGTAATTTTCTTATTTATCGGCATAATTGAATTCTTAGAGAAAATTTAATTAAAATTTAAAAATGAATTGAATCATTGAAAAAAAATCTAATTAAAATTGTATTTAAAACAATTTCTTTCGAATAATTTTATTAAACTCTTGAAAGTAATTATTCCATCCTAAAAATATTAAAAAAAAACATTTTTTTAAATAATTGATTTTTCGAGGAATTGAAATTAAGTTTTTAAGAATAATTTTACATTTTTTGATCAATTCCTGTAAAATTGTATTAAAAATAATTAAAATCCAGCGATAAATTTTATTATTTGTAAAAATAATTAAATAGTTGCAAAGAATTTTTTTCAAATATAATTAAATTCCTGAGAAGAATTTTATTTTTTATGAAACTAATTGAATTATTGCGAAAAAGTTTAAAAAGAACTGAATATCTGTGAAAAATTTTATTATTTTCAAAAGGAATTGAATTCTTCATTAGAATTTGATGAACATTGTTTTTAAATAATGAATTTTTAAATATTATGAAAATTTTATTAGTTTAAATAATTTGAATTCTTATGAAAAACTTTATTTGTGAAAATAACTGAATTTTACGATAATGAAAATAATTAAATTCATGCTTAGAATTTAATTAAAAATTTGTTTAAAAAAATTGAATTTTCATGGAGAATTTTATTGTTAGTGAAAGTAATTGAATTATTGTGAAAAATAAATTGAATGAAATTTTGTTAAATAATTGATTTTTTTCAAATTTTTTTTGAAAATTGCCAAATTAAAAGTAGTGGAAATTGTCTAAAAAAATATTGTTTATATTCTTTGTTCAAAAAGTTAAATATACAATAATTTTTTTTACCTTCTCACTTTTTTAGAATAATTAAAATTTTCGTAATAAAAATTATTTTTATTTTAGGTATCAGATAAAACAATTTTTGCGAAATTCAATTTTCCTCGTACAAGAAAGTTTAATTATTTTCAATTTTAAAAATCTGATGTTGTATTAATATATGTATTAATTAATAATTTAAAAAAAAAATTTGTTAATAAATGTAATAATTATTTAGAAAAATTCAAAGATTTGTGAAATAATATTAATGTCTAGTAAATGAATTTAAAAAAAAATTTCGTACGCAATTTCCAGCTAACAAACCGTCTCGAGATAAGTCAGACAACTTTGATTATATAAAAAATAATTTCTCAAGGCGGGTCATCTATTTTTTCTCCCTCTCCCTCTCTCTCTCTCCTTCTTAGTTATAATTTCTACCTAGAGAAATGAAAAAATATAAAATGATGTTTAAAAAAAAATACACACAATTGCACTCTGTTTTTCACTCAAGAATATTTCGCGTAAAGGCCAGAAAAGAAGAATAACACATTATATAGATATAAAAGCATAAATAGAAATAATAAAAGAAAGAGGATGGGGTAAAAAAAGAGAAGAAACAAAAAAAAGACTTTCTTTCGAAATAAAGTTTAATTAGGTTTTAGACGAAAAAAGGAAATGATGATGTTTGTTGAAGAAATGAAAAATTATACAATGTGATGAGAAAGAGAAAGAGAGATATTTGAGAAGGAGAAAGATTCTCTGAAGTGAAAAAGGCGCTGCAACTTGAAAAAGCAGCTTAGAGATGCGAATATGAGAGTGAGTGGCATTAATTAACCTGGAGGTTGGATAACTGTGCGCTAGGTGTATACGTGACTCCCCTCCCTCCCCCCCTTACTCCCCCAATTGTTGAGAGTTTGCGCGAGGTAAACTTTGTGTCAGGAACCTTACAGAAAATGGTTTTCCACTAACTGTATATATATAAGAGGGATGAGGAAAGAAGAAAGAGAGTGAGAGAAAGGGAGGGGGGGGGGTGAAGGAAAAAGGGGGTTAAAATGAGCAGTCAAGAATAGCACAGAACATCTGCTACAACTCGTTCTCGCTTTGTCCCCCCCCCATCCCCTTCTCCCCCCTTACCCAAAAAGTTTTCACTTCACAAGCACAAACCATCTAAAATATGCTTCTAATATTTCAAAAAGCAAATGGAAATCTCTCGACTCTTATTAATTTCATTGCCTTAATCATCATAATTTAATTAAGAAATTAACTTGCATTTGACAATGACACTTTTGTTATAATTCAAAGTTTCATTTATGTGTCGACGCGCGACAATAATAATCATTTATTATAAATTACGTTAATTAATATTTAATAATAATAATAATAATAACAGGCTTCGCACTCAATAGTAAATTTTTTAAAAGTGTCAAATAGTAGATTTATGAGTAAAAAAAAATAGTAAAAAAAAATTAACTATCGAAAAATTAAATTTGATATATTTAATAATTTATTATTTAATATATTATTAAATAATTTAATATTATTAAATTAAAATTAAATTAAACACGTTTTAATCAATTTATTTATTTATTTATTTATCAAAATTTCAAAATACATAATTTACAAAAATTCGAAAAAATATTTGATTCTGTATTTCCCTGATTTGCATAAAAAATATTCACTTTTTTTTTCTTAAACTAGTAATAAACTTAAATTTTTATGAAATTCAATTATTTTTCAAACTTTTAGTTAGAATTCTTCAAAAATTCGAGTAATGAAAAATATTTTCAATCAAAAATATTATTAATCAAAAATAATATATTGATCAGTGGCGGTTGAAAATAATTTTAATTTAAAAATTAATTATAGATTTAAATTGAAAATAAATTTTATTATTTTAAATTAAAAATTATTTCAATTTAAATTTATCTTCAAAATTAATATTAATATCGTATCGTAAACACAAAGCATTCAATGTCCATCGGTATTGTTTAAGAACTTATTGATGTTTTCTTTTCGTCCTTGTCATTCCTTTTATTCAACGTGTATAGACCTGAATAGTTCAAAGGAATATTTCTCCCTTTTATTTCGAAATTTTAATTTAATTAATTTATTTATTTATTGACATTTTTTAATACTTTTTCTTTATTAATTTATTTTTGTTTGTCATTTAATTTATGTTTTATTTGTTTTATTTATTCATTTTATAAATTTTATAAATTTTATAAATTTTATAAATTTTATAAATTTTTAAATTAAGACTTTTTAAATAAAGTCTTTTATAAATTCATTGTCATTGGCAAATTTTATTTATTCATTTAATTAAACTTACCTTACTGTATTTTTAATATTTTACTCTTAATTATTTACTCACTTTATTTTTTATTAATTTAGGTTATTTTACTAAAATGCAATTATAATTCTAATTATTTATTTACAATTAGTAAATTAAATTTAGTTTGTTATTTAATTAATAATTAATTAATTAATAATTGTTAATAATTATTAATATTTAAACTGCTTAAAGTTTTGATTTAATGATTAAAAAATTATTATATAAATTTAAAATTTACTTAATATAATAATTTCTATTGTAAACAAGAAAGTCAAGGTCAGTTTATTGTTCTTTATTGCTGAGACAACTTGCAAGGGGAAGAAAATAATTTTATCAAATTTGTAATTTTTATTAATATTTTAACCATAATAGTGATTTTTATTGTTAGTTCATTTTTTTAACAATATTTCACCAGTACAAGAGAATCAACAACTTTTTTAACATTTCCCACAGGTATTTTTAATCAATAATAATTTTTCATCATTTGTGGTTAATTTTTTTTTAATTTTCAAAAAATCAGAAATATTGAAAAAATTAACTCTTATTTTATTATTAATTATCAATATTTTCCGTTAATAATCGACTCTTCTTTTTTCTATTAATTTATTCTACATATTCATCAAGTTTTTTATTTTTTGTTCTATTTGAATTTACTTTGTTTTTTGTTGTATTAATTTTTTTTTATTTTATTCTATTCCTTAATTTATTCCATCTTTTTATTTTATTCTACTTTCTATTTTATTCTACTTTATTTCATTCATTTTTTTATTTTATATTCTTTTTATTGTTTTATTTTCTTTTTTATTCTTTTTATTGTTTAATTTTATTTTTTATTATTTTTATTATTTTATTTTTTATTCTTTTTATTGTTTTATTTTTTATTCTTTTTATTGTTTTATTTTATTTTTTATTATTTTTATTGTTTTATTTTCTTTTTCTTTTCATTTTTATTGTGTTTAATTTTATTTCTTATTTTTTTTATTTCGTAAATTTTTTTTATTTAATTCTACTTTTGTTTTTTCTATTTACATTGTTATAAACATTTTTCTTTTTCACCTCCTCTTCAGTTTAAGCTTATGGATATGTTGAAATATTTCGTATTTTTTTTTTCTCTCCTGTCCTTATTTTTTTCTTTCCTTTTTTCTTGTTCGTGAAGTCTCGTCTTTGAATCTTCCTTTTTTTTGGGGGAGGGGGAGGGGGAATATATTCAGTGAATTTTGTTACCATTCTTATTGGTTTTTCATGCGACATCTACTTTTAAAAATTCTCATATTTTCCATTGACATGTCGTTTGTGATTTTTGGGCAAAGAATTGACACACACGAGATTTTTAAGATTGCTCACTGCATTCCCTATTGCTTGTGCTTCGCAGTCAATCATTTGCTCATTTTTCAAGAGTCTTGACAGTTTCTCCAAGACAAATTTTTTTTTCCTATTTATAAACTGATTTTACAATAAAAAAATAAATTTTACATAAAAAAACAAATTTTATATTAAAAAACTGATTTTATATTCTGATATATAAATGAAAATAATAAAATTCCAGAAAAAATTAAATTTGAAAAATTTATATTTCATTTTTTTTTTGTATTTTTGAAAATTTAGTTTTGAATTAATATTTTTTTTTATGTTAAATAAATTATATTGAAATATTTTTAATATTTTAAATCCTTGAAATTTTTTTCAATTTAATAAAGAAAATTTAACAAAATGTTACTTAGAAAAATTTATTCAACGAAAAAACTATGGGAATTTAATGAACAACATTTTCTTTTTCTTTTTTATAGAACACAGCTTTGCAAGCTCAAGGACAGGTCGGACAAGTACAGGGTGGTGAAACGCAAGGAGGACCAAATACTGTCCTTAGGGTCATCGTTGAACATATGGTCTATCCCATCACTCTTGATATCCTCTACACGGTAAGTCGAATACAAAAAACAAAAAATTTACTTTTCTTATTTCTCTTTTCCTCCACAGAAAAAAGCTAGAAATGCTAATATAAAAAAAATGTCCGAAAAAAATAGTTTTATACTATTTTTTCGTAAAGTACTATTTTCATGTTTTTTTTATCTAAAATCTTAACCGAAAAATCTAAATATTTAAATAAAAAAATTTTAAAAAGTCGCATAAGTAAAAAATTAACAAACAATTTTCCTCCTTATTGAAATTTTTTTTTATTAAATGGAAGCTAATAAACAAACAATTATTTAAATAAATAATTTCTAAAAAAATTTCTAATTTTAAAAAAAATTCCCCAAAAATTCTACAAATTACATAAAATTTTTGTTAAAGTAAAATAGACCAACTTCTTTACCATAAATTTCCAAAAGAAATTTTTTTCATTGACCAAAATAACCAGAAACAAAAATTTATAGCATTTTCTTTTTTTACCATCTCTCATCAATTGTATAGAAGGATAGGAGGAATAGAGTAAAGGTCGTACTTTCTTGTTAAATTGGATTTATGATAAATACATTTATGCTATTAGAGTAGATTCTTTCGTTATTGCAGAATAGAGACTTTTATTGCAAGCGTGTGCAACAGTTCTCTGCAAAAAAAAAAGAAAGAAAAGTGGCAGTAAAATACAGTAGTGTGTCGTTGTATTTTACTTTATTATATCATTTTCCACCCCCTCCCTTTCTCCCTCCCACCCCTCTTCACTACCACCAAGACAGAAACGACATACTGTCATTGCAATAAAAGAACTAATAATAATAACAATAATAATAAGAATAAAAAGCGATAATAAACAATGAGTGTAGCAAAAAAAAAAAGGAAAAGAAAAATTATCTTTTTTTCTTTGATGATGTTAATGGAGAGGAAAAAAATAAAATTGAAAATTTTATTCTCTTTAGAGTGAATTATGTAATGGAATAAGTAGAAGAAGTCTTTATATGTCAGACATAAACTGCGAGAGTCACTAAATACGAGTTAAGAAAAAAAAAAAAAAAGTCAGTAGTATAGCCATAAAATATAGTCAGACAGTTGCTTCGTTCAGAGAATTTCATTGAATTGAAGAGTTGGGTGAGAGGAAAATAGTTTTCGAATTAGTGTTAAGATTTTATAATTATTATTTTGATTTTATTTTAATATTTTTATATTTAATTTTTTTTTTACAATCAAAATTTTAATTTCAATTTTATGTAAAAAATTAAAAATTTTTCTACAAATCGAAATTTTAATTTTTCTTACAGTCTAAAGTTTAATTTCAATTTTCATTATAAATATTCATTTTTTTACAAGCTAAACTTTAATTTCAAATTTAATTAAAAATTTTAAGTTTTTCTAAAATCTAAACTTTAATATCAATTTTAATTAGGTATAAAATTAATTTTTTTTTACAATGTAAACTTTAATTTCAATTTTAAATATAAATTTTAATTTTTTATACAATCTAAACTTTAATTATAAATTTTAATTATAAATTTTATTTTTTACAATCTAAACTTTAATTTCAAATTTAATTATAAATTTGAAGTTTTTCTACAATCTAAACTTTAATTTCAATTTTAACTAGGTATAAAATTAATTTTTTTTTACAATGTAAACTTTAATTTCAATTTTAAATATAAATTTTAATTTTTTATACAATCTAAACTTTAATTATAAATTTTAATTACAAATTTTCATTTTTTTACACTATAAACTTTAACTTTTAATTTTAATTATTAATTTTATTTTTTTACAATCTAAACTTTAATTTCAATTTTAAAGAAGTATAAAATTTTTTTATTTTTACAATGTAAACTTTAATTTCAATTTTAATTATAAATTTTATTTTTTTACAATCTAAACTTTAATTTCAAATTTAATTATAAATTTGAAGTTTTTCTACAATCTAAACTTTAATTTCAATTTTAACTAGGTATAAAATTAATTTTTTTTTACAATGTAAACTTTAATTTCAATTTTAAATATAAATTTTAATTTTTTATACAATCTAAACCTTAATTATAAATTTTAATTACAAATTTTCATTTTTTTTACACTATAAACTTTAACTTTTAATTTTAATTATTAATTTTATTTTTTTACAATCTAAACTTTAATTTCAATTTTAAAGAAGTATAAAATTTATTTATTTTTACAATGTAAACTTTAATTTCAATTTTAAATAGGTATTAATTTTGATTTTTTTTACAGTCTAAACTTTAATTTCAATTTTAAATAGGTATAAAATTTATTTTTTTTATAATCTAAACTTTAATTTCAATTTTATTTATAATTATTAATTTTTCTTACAGTCTAAACTTTAATTTTAATTTTAAATAGGTATAAATTTTGATTTTTTTACAATGTAAACTTTAATTTGAATTTTAATTATAAATGTTAATTCTTTATTGCAATCTAAACTTTAATTTCAAATTTAATTATAAATTTTAATTTTCCTACTGTCTAAAGATGAATTTAGATTTTCATTCTAAAAAAAAAATTTAAATATTCATAATTTTATTTTATTATTAAAATAATTAAACATGAAAATACTTGCAATTACCATTAATTAAAACTACAACAAATTGAATGGAAAATAAATTGCATCAGTTTACATGAAAAGTTGAATCAAATGAAATTAAATTGAATTAAATTGCATCAGTTCACATGAAATATTGAATGGAATTGAATTAAATTAAATTAAATTAAATTGCATCAGGTTACATGAAAAATTGAATTGAATGGAATTAAATTTAATTAAATTGCACTAGTTTACATGAAAAGTTGAATCGAATGGAATTAAAGTGAATTAAATTGCATCTGTTCACATGAAAAATTTAATGGAATTAAATTAAATTGAATTAAATTGCATCAGTTTACATGAAAAATTAAATTGAATGGAATTAAATTGAATTAAATTGCATCAGTTTACATGAAAAATTGAATTGAATAGTATTAAATTGAATTGAAATGCATCAGTTTGCATGATAAATTGAATTGAATGGAATTAAATTGCATCAGTTTACATGAAAAATGAAATTAAATTGAATTGAATGGATTTAAATTGAATTCAATTTAATTTGAATGAAATTGAATTAAATTGAATTAAAATTAAATTGAATTAAATTGTATCAGTTTATATGAAAAATTAAATTGATTGGTTTTAAATTGCATCAGTTTACCTTTCCAAAAAAATTGAATGGAATTAAATTGAATTAAATTGAATTAAATTGAATTAAATTGAATTAAATTTAATTAAATTGAATGAAATTGAATTAAATTGAATTAAATTGAATTAAATTGAATTAAATTGATTTAAATTGATTTAAATTGAATTAAAATGAATTATATTGAATTAAATTGAATTAAATTGCACCAAATTGCATCGTTTAACATGGAATTACACGACATCAAGTTGGTTGTTGTGATTGGTGATAATATTGTAAAATGGATAAGGCAAACTGTTTGGTTGTGTTCCGAAAATCGAATAAGGGACAATGTTTCATCTCGACAAGCGTATAAGGAGAGAAGATTTTACTTAAGCGTTCGGTTCAACTTAACTGACAAGCTTACGGGAGTAATCTTTAGAACTGATTACATGTCGGTCGACCCCTAAATACCCGTTCTCTCTCAACTCGTCGCTTTATAAGCCTACTTACGCAACTGCGCTAAGCGGAATCTTCAGCTCCTAAGGATAATCGTAACAAGAATGGAGATATGTTTTGTGTTGCTCCATTAACGGCTTACGTGCGAGTTTAACCCTTTATTCCCTGTCAGAAGCCTCTCACTATCACTTTTCTTATCAATTTTTTTCCCCCTCTTATCACTTTTTATCATTTCTCACAATTATAAACATTTTTTTTATTATTTATTATTATTTATTATCTTTTATCATTTTTTATCTTATTTAATCTTTTTTTTTATTTCTTATCATTTCTTATCATTTCTTACTATTTATTATTTTCTAATTTCTATTATTATTAAATTTAATAAAATTTAATTAAATTAAAATTAAAATTAAATTTTAAATAAATTAATAGTTTTTAATTAGAATTAGAATTCGTTAGAATTGCAATGTATTATTAATCTAATAATTATAATCGTATAATATAATTATTATAATATGATTATTTATAGAAAATTATAATATAATTCTAATAATTTATTATTAATTTAATAATTATAATAATTTATTATTAATTTAATAATTATAATAATTTATTATTAATTTAATAATTATAATAATTTATTAGTAATTTAATAATTATAATAAATTATTAAAAAAATAATGTTATAATTTTATTGTAATAACAATTAGTTACAAGTTATAATCCGTTATAGAAAACGGAAAATATAAACCGTCTCATGAAAATTTATGTACTTTTACAAGTTTAAATGTATTTAACAAGGCACACTAATTACTATTAAATAAATAATAAACCTACTTAAACAAGCTTATATATGAATAATTCCGTCCAAAGCAAGTTGCAAAGCAAAGCTCTCTCGACTTTCGAAAAATATATAGTCTAGACAAATTCGAGGAAATTTCTCGCGTGGCTCAAAATCTGAATATACACGTATATTATAAATATATTATTATAATATATGTACATATCTGGAAAAAAATATATATACACCTCTATACCTGCTTTTTTGATATTAAACTCTTTTTCTCCAATTCAAAAAAAAAAAAAAAATAATAATAAATAAAAAACGCTTTTCTCTGATGTTTCATCGTGTAATCAAATTTAAAACAAGCAGTGCAAAGTTGTGTCGAATGTCAAATTCCCTTTTCGGGGGCGTAATTTTAAATTCAATTTCACGAGCGTTGCATGAACGTTGTACATACATTTATTCGTGTATATATATAGTAACCCTTTTCCAAGAGTGAATAGTGTGTCAGACTGGATACTACATCTCGCTATCGTCCTCGTCAGGAAACTAATAATGTTTCTGTTTCACATTTGCGACGCTTCCAAGCGGTTTACGCTGATGGGGAACCGTAGAGAGAGAGAGAGAGAGAGAGAGAGGTGAACGAGCGAAGGCCGAATGGTAAGGGCCGGGGGGTGGATTTAGAAAGAGCGCAGAATTGGTTTACTCTCTCGTGGCTTAAGTTGGTTTTACACGTCGTGCGGTTGACTGCAGCTAGTTTCCGGTTTTTGTTATACATGAGCAAGGAGAGCAAAGAAGAGAGGGAGAGAGAAAAATTTACAAAAATTTGAAAAACGTTTTCTTCCCACTCTTTTTTTTCTCTTTTCAAAATATTTTTAAATGGGTAGATAAGAAAAAGGGGGGAAAAAAGAGAGAGAGAGAGAGAGAAAAAAATTTACAAAAAAAGATAAATATTTCCCCCTTCTCTCTCTTTTTTTCTCTCCAGGGTTTCTAAAAGTCATGGAAAACCTGGAAATCATGGAATTGATTCATGGAATCATGGAAATCTCATGGAATTTCTAATCGGATAATGGAATTTTGTTAATTTTTGTTGTAAACCCGTGTTTATCAATTTCCCTGACAATTTACTTACTGACATTAAAATTATTTTCCCTAACAAAATTCTTTTTATAGTAGGAAAATATTAATTTTCACCGAAAAATGAGTAAAATTTATGAATTTTTATAATTTCTAAAAATTACACTTATAACCCTTCCTGAATTTAATTGTTTTCAACAATTTTCAACTCCTTCAAATTTTCTTCATCTCTGAATCAATTGATTTAAATATAATTTTTCCAAAAGTTCCTCTAGAATTCAATTATTTAAATATAGAAACTCAATTTTTTATAATAATTGTGACTCTAAATAGTTATTTCTTAAATTATCAAGGTATAATATTTTCCAAAAATTATAATAAAGAAATTCTTACAATTAATTTTTTTTTAATATTAAATATAATAATCTTTGTAATTCATTCTTTCATTCTGTCTGTCAACACTTTGAAGTTAGTTTTTGTGTATGCTTTTGTTCTTTTATTTTTTCTTTTTCTTTATAAAAAATATTGTCTGGCAGATCGAAAAAATGCAGGTATTTTTTCATAATTTATAATAAAACAATATTTGAAATTAGAAAATATAGAAAAATTATGATTAACTAAATTTAGTTTATTATATGCTTTTTTCTATGTAACAAATTTCGTTTGACTGATCTAAATTCTGCAAATTTTTCTCCTTTTTATTTATAAAAAAAAAGAAAATTGTTAATTGTTAAACAATTATTATTTAGAAATAGAAAATAAAAACACATTTTAATATTTATATTTCTCAATAACAATATTGTTCAGAAACTAAAATAATATTTAAATATTTATTTAAAAAAAAGTTATTGACGTTTTCGAATAATTTTACAATTAAAGAAATTCGAAATTCATTCTTTTATGTTTGAAGAAGAAACATTACATATTCTATTCTATTTGTCAAAATTACAAAGTTTAATTGAAAATGAAATTTAATCTTTTTAAATTTTTAGAAAATAAAGGAAAAAATTTTACTCAAAAAGAATGTTATGTTACGAATTTATTTACGAATTTCTTTAATTGTAAAATTATTCGAAAACATCAATAACTTTTTTTTAAATAAATATTTAATCATTATTTTCCATAGAAATTAAAATTTTTCAAAACATTCAAATTCAAATCTTTTTAAATTTAATAACTTATAAGAATATTTTTATAAAACATGAAGATAGCGATTGCTCCGAGTCGAAGACTCCGAGTGATCGATTTCTTCATGTTTTATAATAATTAAAAAATGACCGAGTGATAAAATCATTGTTTTATATTATAAAGAATATTACAGTAACTTTTTAAAAATTATTTTCATCATTTCAAATCAATTATTATTTTCCACAATTTTTAATTATTTTTTATGAAAATAATTGAAAAAAATTTATTATTTACAAAAATAATTGAATTATTGCGATTTTAAAAAAAATTTGTAAATAATTGAATTCCTGAGAAATTTTTCTATGAAAATAATTAAATGTTTGCGTACTATTATTAGGAATTTGAAATTGATTTGAAAATAATTGAACTTTGGGTAATTTTGTTATTTATATAAAGATAATTGGGATTTTGACGAGAATTGTTTTTAAATTTGAAAGATAATTGAATTTTATGAGAAGAATGTTATCACTCTTGAAAATAATGGAATTTCTCCCATTATTCGTAATTTTTCCAAAATTCGATTTTTTTTAGTGTTTTCAACAAAAAATTGAATTAGGTACAAATTTTTAAATTCTATTTTTAAAATTGCTAACGTTACCCCAAAAAGTTAGCCGTGCGCTTTAGCGGGCGAATTATTGCTAGTTTTAAAAATAATCAATTTTAAATCAATTTTAAAATTTTTTCCAATACAATTAAAATTTGGTTAAATCTTTCAAAAATAATTGAATTTTTGAAAAGTATAAATAAAATGATGAAATTTTTGAAGAATTTTAATTATAAAATATAAACAGGACCATGATTTCTGAAAAATTTTAATAAGTCCAAAAAGTAAATTTTGAATCTTAAATTAAATTATTACTAAAACATCCTAATAATTAGTTTTTTAAAAATATTTTATCAATATAATTTTTCGAAAATAATTGTATTAAAAGAATTTTTGTATAATTTAAAAAAACTAATGAATTTTTTTGATGAGTTTTAATTAAAAATGTTGAACATTAATTTTTTATGCGTGTGTAAAAGTTAATATTGTAAAAATTACACTGAAAAAAAAATTTATTTGATTCAAATAACCGATTAATTGACTATTATCTATTAAATGTTTACTTGAATCAAATAATATTTATTGGAGTCAATTAATTGGTTTAGTTCATATTTGCTTCAAATACTGAAATTGTTGGTTCAAATACCATTTCATTTTAAATACCATTTTAAATACCATTTAAACATTTAAATTTTAAATACCATTTTAATTGGTTTAGTTCATATTTGCTTCAAATACTGAAATTGTTGGTTCAAATACCATTTAATTGACTCCAATAAATATTATTTGATTCAATTAAATATTTAATTGATAATAGTCAAATAATCGGTTATTTGAATCAAATAAATTTTTTTTTCAGTGTACTATTGCAATAAATAGTATTGTAACAACTACCATAGTAACAATTAATATTGTGACAAAAGTACTACTGTAACTATCATTGTAACCTTCATATACCACCGAAATTATTTCACTGATTTTTCCACTGATTCAACTTCGAAAAATCTTCTAAAATCTGCAAAAAGCAAAATAAATTTCCCAACGCAAGTAAAAAAAAAGAACATTCAACCTAAAGAACAAGAGGAAAAAACATAAGAGTACATGAATATTTCATACAGAATTGAGTGTAACATTTTGTTTAATGCAGTAAAACTGTAAAAAAAGAAGTCAGTGTGTGTCTTATATGGGATTCTCAAGAGCTACACGAAGTGGCACTTATATGTCGTGCCATTTCGGAATATGATGCCGTGTACCATTAAACGTTCGCGATGTAACCTCTATGTTATAATCTCGGGAGTGTGTAATATATTTTACATATAAGACGCGCATATAAGGAGAGAGAGAGAGACAATAGTGAAACGGCAGTTGAAATGGGGAATAATGCCTTTTTGGACAAGGATTTTGTGGCATCATTAGAGACAAACACACACAGGCAGTCCTCGTTTCCATTCCTATGAGACACTGGGCAGGAAACCAGGAACATCATGGTGGTTAAAGGATGAGTAGGAGGAAGAGCTTGCAGAAGGAGGATAACGGGATAACGGTAGTGCTTCCGGTTCGAGTTGAGTGGGCCATGCATTTTTAACGTCGGCCTGGCTTTGCAAATACACTCGTGGCTTCGCTCTTCCTTCCTCCCCTCTCTCTCTCTCTCTCTCTCTCTCTCTCTCTCTCTCTCTCTTTCTTTAATACCCCCTCTCTCTCACTCACACTCTCTCTCTCTCTCTAAATTTTTTTCTACTGTTTCTCTTTCTTTTCTTTTTCTTTATCTTACTCTCTTTTTCTCTCGTTCTCTCTTTCTCTCTTTCTCTCTTTCTCTCTTTCTCTCTTTCTCTCTTTCTCTCTTTCTCTCTTTCTCTCTTTCTCTCTATCTCTCTTTATCTCCTTTTTATATTTTTTACTCTCTCTCTCTCTCTCTTTTTTATCTTTCTGATATCCTTAGAGAAACTGTGTACGTAATTAATTTATTAATTTAATCAAATTAATTTGCGAACCTTATTAAAATATCAATATCTCAACTAATATTTTCTAAACTAAGAAAAAAAATTTTTTAAATTAAAAAAAAACCCCCGGAGATTAAGGGATTATTTTATCGCGAGGGGAACAAAAATTATTATCAGAGGAAACTGGTGTGAAGAGAGAAGTAATAAAGTTCGGCTCGTTAAGTATAAAGTCTAAGGTGGTTGGTATAAAATACATCTCTCTCGCTCTCTCTCTATCTCTATCTCTCTCTTTTCCCGTGTAATAGTATTAATTGCACACTTACTATAAATAGAAAATGGGAAAATAGGATATTCGGGGGGCAAAAAGGGGGGTTATCGATCGAAAGTGCAACGACAACGAGAACGACGATGAGGACGAAAGGCTTTTAACATTTATGCACCGCTCTCGAAAGACTTGGGTAACATAAATACACATAAGTGGCTGGCCCTGGCACCTGGGACACCCTAAATCTTACCTTATTAAGGCCACCTCCCGATATCTTCTGAAATTTCTCCTTTATTATATTCTCCACACTCACCACAGGAGATTTTGCTAAATGCACTTTAGCTACAATGAAAAATGATAAATTATCTACGTATATATATATGCGGTATATCCATTTTATAACTGGGTGATGAATTATTATCGTCGCGTGTTAATTATCCGAACATTTGTCATTGACACTTTCGTTTCAAATATTCTATATTATATTGATTTTAACATCAGTGCGGAAATATTATCATTTATGGGGATCAAATATTCAGTTCCGTCTCTCTCTCTCTCTCTCTTCTCTCATTTTATTTTCTCCTCTCCCTTTCTCTCTTTTCTCCCTTTTCCTCTCTTTTCTCTTTTCTCCCTTTTCCTCTCTTTTTCTCTTTTTTTCCTTTCCCTCTCTCTTTTTTTTCTTTAATCAAATTAAAACAAAAAACGAATCAAAAGTGTTTTGATTTCTTATTAATAATTTAATTCCATTAAAAGAACAATTACGTGCAAAAATTAATTTAATTTAATTAATAATATGTAGTTTGCATATTAATTCAATTTTCAATGAATAAATTAATTACGTTTCCATATTAATTCAATTTTCAATGAATAAATTAATTACATTTGAATATTAATTCAATTTTCAATGAACAAATTAATTACGTTTGCATATTAATTCAGTTTTCAATGAATAAACTAATTACGTTTGCGAATTAATTTAATTCTATTAGATTTGCAAATTAATTAAGTTCAACGATTTATGAATTAATTACGTCTTTAGAAATAATTATATTAATTTCCAAAATTCAATTATTTTAAAAATTTTCATACAATTGTTGGCAAACCTTTAATTATTTTCAAAAAAATAATAAAAGTTTCACAGGAATTCAATTATTTTCAAAAGTAATAAAATTCTTTGCAGAAATTAAATTATTTTTAAAAGTAATAAAATTCTTCACAGAAATTCAATTATTTTCAAGAATTCTCATTAAAAATTTGAATTTTCTTTAGAAATAATTAAATTAATTTCACTGGAATTCAATTATTTTCAAAAGTTTTAATACAATTGTTGGCAAACCTTTAATTATTTTTATAAAATAATAAAAAGTTCACAGGAATTCAATTATTTTCAAAACTAATAAAATTCTTCGCAGAAATTCAATTATTTTCAAAAGTAATAAAATTTTTTGCAGAAATTCAATTATTTTTAAAAGTAATAAAATTCTTCACAGAAATTCAATTATTTTCAAGAATTTTCATTAAAAATTTGAATTTTCTTTAGAAATAATTAAATTAATTTCACTGGAATTCAATTATTTTCAAAAGTTTTAATACAATTGTTGGCAAACCTTTAATTATTTTCATAAAATAATAAAAATTACACAGGAATTCAATTATTTTCAAACGTAATAAAATTCTTCGCAGAAATTGAATTATTTTCAAAAGTAATAAAAATTCAATTATTTTTAAAAATTTTAATACAATTCTTGGCAAACCTTTAATTATTTTCAAAAAAATAATAAAAGTTTCACAGGAATTCAATTATTTTCAAAAGTAATAAAATTCTTTGCAGAAATTCAATTATTTTCAAAAGTAATAAAAATTCAATTATTTTCAAAAATTTTACTACAATTCTTGGCAAACCTTTAATTATTTTCATAAAATAATAAAAATTTCACAAGAATTCAATTATTTTAAAATTAATAAAATTCTTCGCAGAAATTCAATTATTTTCAAAAGTAATAAAATTTTTCGCAGAAATTAAATTATTTTTAAAAGTAATAAAATTCTTCACAGAAATTCAATTATTTTCAAGAATTCTCATTAAAAATTTGAATTTTCTTTAGAAATAATTAAATTAATTTCACAGGAATTCAATTATTTTCAAAAATTTTAATAAAATTCTTGGCAAACCTTTAATTATTTTTATAAAATAATAAAAATTACACAGGAATTCAATTATTTTCAAAAGTAATAAAATTCTTCGCAGAAATTGAATTATTTTCAAAAGTAATAAAATTCTTCGTAGAAATTCAATTATTTTTAAAAATTCTCATCAAAATTTCAAATCTATTTAGAAACAATAAAATTAATTTCCAAAATTCAATTATTTTTAAAAATTTTTATACAATTCTTGGCAAACCTTTAATTATTTCCATAATATAATAAAAATTTCACAGGAATCCAAATTATTTACAATTTTTTTTATTCAATTTTTTTTTGTAAATAATAAAACTCATTGCAGAATTTTAATTATTTTAAATTAAAAAATTCGTTGAAAGAATTCAATTATTTAAAAATTTGTTGATAAAATTTTTTAAAAGAATTAAATTTTAAGAAACATTCAATTTTTCAATAAATTAATTATTTTTCTATTTAAATAATTGAATTCTCGTTGAATTTTTTAATAAAAGTTGATTTAAAAATTGAATTTTAGTTAAAATTTTAGATAATAATTAACTATTAAAAAAAAACTAAAAGCAATATGAATTTTTAGAAATAATTCAATTTTAAAATTAATTTTTTTGGAAATAGGGCAAAAATGGCTTTTTAACGAGGGCCTTGACAGTAACTGCCCAGGCCCCTGATAAAGCCTGGTTACATTAGCATTGTTGGGAAACAAAACATTATTCCATTACAAGGGATGGAAGGGAGGGGGGGGGTGAAAGAGGTAAAAGCGAAGTTGGACCACCGTCAAGGATTCAGTGATAATTGAACACGCGTATTAATAACTAACAGCAATCAATAACCTCGGATTCTGCATAGCCAGGTACGCATATCCCTATAATTTGCCCCCGAGACACACTTGGGACCAATACTCGTTGGGCTCCTGGCCAACTGACCACGTACCATTTTAATGAATAATCTCTTCTTTTACCCCCCCCTTCCCCCTCTCTTATCTCTTCTGGATTTTTTTGCATCACTTTTGTGTCTCTTATTTTTATTTAATTAATATATAATTTTTACAATACTTTGAATAATTGTTTATTTTATATTTACATTGTTAATTTTATTTTTCTATCGATTTTAGTTTATTATTTTTTAATTAATTTATTTTATTTTTATTATTTTTATTTCTTTTGTCAATTTTACTTTTTTTTAAATTAATTTTACTTCTTTTAATTTCCTTTATTAATACTACTTTTTTATTGATTTAATTTAATTTACTTTATTAATTTCATTTTTCTGTTGATTTTATCTTTATTTTATTCACTTTATTAATTTCATTTTTTTTATTTTGTTCTGTTTACTTTATTAATTTCATATTTTTTATTTTGTTCTGTTTACTTTATTTATTTCATTTTTTTTATTTTGTTCTATTTACTTTATTAATTTTATGTTTTTTTATTGATTTTATTTTATTTACTTCGTTAATTTTTTTATTTACATTACTAATGTTGTTTATTTTATTTTATCTACCTTAGTTTGTTTATTTTATTTTATCTACTTTAGTTTGTTTATTATTTTTTTTATCTACTTTAGTTTATTTATTTTATTTTATCTACCTTACTTTGTTTCTTTTATTTTTTCTACCATATTTTGTTTTTTTTAATTTTGTCTACCTTATTAATTTTCTTTATTTTATTCCAGTTATTTATTTACACGATTTATTATTTATTTATTTATTAATTTTACCTTCGACGGTTATAATTTACAACAAACTTGGAAAAAATTCCCATTCGACGGGATTCGAACCCACGACACCTATAGAAAAGTTCGCAAGTCAATAGACTTACCACTTGACCACAGACGCATGCTCAGAAATTATAAATAACTCAGTTTCAAAGTTTCATAATAGCATTAAATTTTAATTAAATTAATTTAATTTAATTTAATTTAATTAATTAATTAATTTAATTAAATTTTAATTAATTAATTTTTTAATTTAATTTTTTTTTTAATTAATAGCATTAAATTTTTTTTTAATTTTTTTTTAAATTTTTCCCTTTCTTTTGAGGAAACAAAAAATAGATAAATAAAAGAAAAACGTTTTGAATATTCAAGAGAATGTTGATTCATTCATGACATATACATATATAAACAAACTAAAGTGACTGCGCGAAAAAAAGGCACGAACATGAAGCATCAACTGCGAAATGATCGAACCGGAACATTAGGCGTTTCGCTTTGCTTTTCATAGTGCCAAAGAAATCATTAATCATAGAGAGCAGGAGAAATGTGTGATTAATGCTTCGCTTTATTCGGTCTTTCCATACAGAAGACTCTCATTTTCATATTTTTTTTCCTCTCTTTATTTATTTTTTTTTTTGCCATCCTTACACCTCTCTTTTCAATGAGATTCTTTTTAGTTATTTGTATAAATTGTGATTTTTCCGTGTTTATTTAGTTTTATGATTAAAATAAATTTTAATCCTCAGTTCAAATTTTTATTTAATTTTCTCAATTACTTTTAATTTTCATTTTTACTTTAGTTTTATTTTTAATTTTAAAAATTATTTTTATTTTCAATTTTCGAATTAGTTCTGTTTTTCATTTTCTTTAATAACTTTTAATTTTAATTTTTTGTTTTTATTCTTACTTTTTTGTTTTTATTCTCTTAATTAATTTTCATTTTTATATTCAATTTAAAAACAACTTTAAATCTCTCTAAAAATTAATGTAATAAATTTTATTTTTGTGATAAATAATAAAATAATTTTTGTCATAAATTAAATTTTTGCCTTTGGTAATAACGATTAATATTCAATGTATTTGAAAATTTCTGAATTATTTGGAATTCAGTGGGTGAAAAAAATGAATGTATTTGATTTTGATGCATTTTCAACAGCGTTCTGTGCGGTTTGAGAAATTAATTAATTTACTGTCTCACTGGATATATATCTCAATATAATGAAAACGAAACAATTGGCTGACAAATGATGGACATTTCTCACTCAACATGTCTTGTTGTTGTTGTTGTTGCGTGCTCTATTAAATTGTTTAGCTGTATATAAATTTGAATATAATCAATATATTATTTAAATTCCATAGCGAATATAAAGAATTATTATTTAATTCGAAAATTTAAAATTTTTTCGACCAATTTGCTGTATTGGAAATTTTTTTTGCAATTCTCAATATATATAGGAAAAAAGGAAGAGAGAATCGTTAACAACTTGGAAAATATTTTTTCTTTAAATTTCAATTGTAATTAATTAAAATTTATTATAATTTAAAATTTTTTAATTTTTTACTTTATTAAAAAATTTAAAAGATTATAATTATAATTTATTACATTATAATTTTATAATTTATTCTAATTGCAATTTTCTCTTTCGATATTTCTTCGTTTTTTCCATCACATATACATATAAATGAAATGACGAAAAAATTTTATCTTGTCGTAATTTCTTTATTGTCATGAATATATTGGAAGCTTGAGAAAAAATAAAGCAACTTTTCTTGAATACATTTCTGTATTCTAAAACTTGAGATGTCTGAAGTGGGTAATCACATTTTATCTCGAAAAGTATCCTTTACCTCTTCTGACTCTCTCATTCTTCTACGAAAGTATTTTCATTCACAAAGAAAGTAAATATTTCAATTTTCCTTTTTCTTTTAATTTTTATTTAATTATGTCATTTCTCGTTTTTTTTCTTTACAACTAAGAAAAGCCAGACGAAAATTTAAGTTTTTCATTTATTAACAGAATAATTTATTAATTATAAATAATTTTTTTTGCTCAGTGAATAATAAAATAAAAAAATATTGAAAGAAAATAAAAAAAATTATAAAATATAACAAAAGCGTAGAAAAATATTTTCTACTGCTAAATAATAAATTATATAAAGAGAAACTCATTTCTTTCACAATAATTTTTTTATTGTTCTTCAAAATATAATCGAAAAGGAAAAAAAGTTTTGGAAATAAAAATATAATTTCCATTTATTGTCGATTTTGACTTTTTGAGCACAAATATAATCTATAAACAGTAGTTTTTTTTTCTTTTCCGGAATAAATATATATTCGATATAGAGAGAGAGAGAGAGAGAGTGGGAGAGAATAAAAAAGAAAATAATAAAAACGTGAGTTGAATGGATAAAATATTAAGTACACTTTGCGTGTTGTTGGTTTGCATCTATGTTTGGTGAGTTAAGCGACGACTTATACATATTTCTGAACTGATCGCTCTACCTGTGCATAGGGACCTGATTTCCCAAGGGTTTTTCCTTCTGGCCACCAAAAAAAAGGAAAAAAAGAAAAAAAATAGAAAAAAGAAAGAAAAATATTTTATTTCCTCTCGTGAAAAAGAGAACGGAGCGAAAAGAAATGTAAATACCAGAAAAAAGGAATTGGAGAAAAGGGTAGAAAAAATTTTTTATTGTCTTTTCAATTTCATTGATTTATTTATTATTTATTTTTATATTTTATTTCCTCTTTTCGGTATTTTATTCATTTTTTACAATTCTAACAATAAATTCTAAATAATTGACAAGAATTTTCATGGCAAATAATTGTTTCTTTTCATTTTATAAATATTTCATTTCTCAAAAATTGATTTGAATTTATTTATAATCTGCTGTTGAATTTTCAAATCTTTTAAGAATTTCCAATAATCGACAATATCCCCTTCTCAATAGAATATTTTTCCTGTTCATACATTTAAATATAACGTACAAGTGAATAAAATTTTCAAGACAATTGAGTAAAATAATTCCCTCGTCGATTTATCGTAAATACTATTTTGAAAATAATATTTCAATTTAATGCGTTCTCGTTTATTTTTAGTACAAGTATATACGTACATATAGTATAGAAATTTGTGATTCTACAATTGTTTATAAATTCACAATAGAAACGAATTTTGATTTGTTTCGAGATTTAGTATATTGTCCATTATATTATTTGTATATATATCAAAATATGTTCCCAAGCGCTCGTTACTAATGTTAAATTAATTTTCTGTTTCAGATATTCACACGCTTCGGCAAAGTCCTGAAAATTGTTACCTTTACGAAGAACAGTGAGTATCAAATTTACTGGAATTTATATCAACATTGACAAAATTTGATTTCTTTTTTATTCTCCATTTTACTATTATATAACCATTATATTGTAATTAATAATTTAATTTCTTGTCTCATTAATTTTTTTATATTTTTTTATACAATTTTTGTAGTATTTTTTATTTTTGTAGTATTTTGGTTTCCATACTTTGGTAGAAAAATATTCTTTTAAAAACAAAAACACTTCAAAAATATTAAAAATAAAATTTTTTATTCGGCAATTTTTTTGGATACAAAATATTTTGAATATTGTATAAAATTTATATCTAAAAAGTGTCAAAATATATTCTGACCCATTTTATTTTATGACTATCTTCGAAAATTATAAAAATTTACTAGCAAACAATTCGCGCGCTAAAGCGCGTATCTAACTTCTTACTACCTTTCTTAAATATAATTAGTAATTTTAAAAATAATAGAATTTAAAAATTTTCTAATTTAAATTCATGTTGAAAACACTAAAAGAAATCAATTTTGAAATAATTACAAATAATAATTAAAAAAAAAATTCTTCTTACAAAATTCAACTATGTTCAAAATTTAAAAGAATTCTCGTCAAAATCCCACTTGACTTTATAAAGAACAAAATTCTTCTCCAAAGTTCAATTATTTTTATAAACGTCAAAAAAATTATTGTCCTAATTTTAATAATTTTCAAAAAATTTTCTAATTTTAATGATTTTCAATATCTAATATTTTAATAAAATTTCCCAAAAATAATTCAAATTTTAATTACCATTTTACTAAAATTTCACAAAATAATTCTATTATTAAAAAGAAAAAAAAATGTTAAAATATTCTTCTCAAACATTCAATTAATATAAAAAATATTAAAATTTTTCCTAAGAATTCAATTATTTCCAAAAATAATAAAATTCTTTACAAAATTTCAATTATTTCAAAGATTTTAATCAAAATTCTTGTAAAGAATGCAATTTTTTTTTTTATAAATAATTTAATTTTTCTAGATAATTCAATTATTTTTTAAAATTTTAACAAAATTCTTTACAAAAATTCAATTATTTTCATAAATAATAAAATTCTTCTGACGAATTCAAGTATTTCAAAAAATAATGAAATTCTTGTAAAGAATTCAATTATTTTTATAAATAAGTAAATTTTTTTAGGGGATTTCAATTTTTTTTTTATAAATAATTAAATTTTTCAGGGGAATTAAATTATTTTTTAAAATTTTAACAAAATTCTTCATAAAAATTCAATTATTTTCATAAGTAAGAAAATTCTTGTGACGAATTCAATTATTTCAAAGATCTTAATCAATTTTTTTTGAAAGAATTCAATTAATTTCATAAAATTAATAAAATTCTTCTGAGAAATTAAATTATTTTCAAAAATAATAAAATTGTTTGCAAAATTTGAATGATTTAAAGGATTTTAATCAATTTTTTGGGCAAGAATTCAATTAATTTTCTAAATATTAACATTTTTCTAAAGAATTTAATTTTTTTTTCAATTAATATCGACGCAAAAATTTAATTATTTCTATAAATAATAAAATAAAATGTAGAATTTCAATTATTTTTTCATACAATTTTAAATGAATTCCGCGAAAAGCGCAATTATTTTTAAAAAAATTCATTAAAATATATTTATAAAATAAAAAATCTGATTTAAAAACAAAATTCATTTTTTCGAAAAAAATTTTGAATAAAAATAATAGAATTTTCAAATAATTGCAGAAATTCAATTATTTGAAGAAAAAATTCTTGTCCTAATTTCAATAATTTTTAACAAATTTTCTAATTTTAATAATTTTCAATATCTACTATTTTAATAAAATTTCCCAAAAAGAATTCAATTATTTAAAAAAAAAGTTTAATAAAATTTTGTGCAAACATTTAATTATTTTCATAAATAATAAAATTTTTTTTAAGGAATTTAATTATTATTTTCATAAAAAATAATTTGAAATTCTAGAAAATAATAATTGAATTAAAATAAAGAAAATAATTTTGATAAAGTTACAGTAACAATATTTTTATAGTATAAAATAATGATTTTATCTGTCGATCATGTTTTATAACAAATTCCTGTGGTAAATCCTGTTCAAAAAAAAAAAAAAGATTAAAAATAAGATTTGTGAAATTTTTTTTCTTCTTTTTCTAAGACAAAATAATAATTTTGTTTAAAGAAATTGTGATTCATAAACAAAAATAATTGAAAATAAATAAATTTTCTATTTCCTAATCACAGTTGTTTAATAATTTTCTAATTTTCTTTAGAAGTAAAGAACAAAAATAATTTCAATTTGACAAAACATAATATTTAAGAAAATTTTAGTCTTTTAATGAAAAGATGTGAAAAAAATTCTGATGATTTCTATTTGTCATTATAATTTTGAATTAATTATTATAAAATAAAAATAATTATAACATAATAATATAATATGTATACAATCTATCTAATGTTAATAAGAAAAAACAAAAGTATAAATAAAAGACAACTTCGGAGTGTGAGGGACAGAAAAAGTGAATGAATGAATGAATGAAAGAACATTCAAATTAATATAGTTAATTATAGTCTAAAAATTACCATAAAAGTATAACAAAAATTGTTAAATTGTTAATATTTTTATTAATTTAATTATTTAACTATTATTTCTCAAAAAATTATCGATTTTTCTCGATGTGTTAATAATATATAATTAGAGGGGTAATTTATTGGCGTTTATAATTAAAGGCATGACGTGAAGGTTCTGTTGTTGTCAGGACTATCAAAACTGTGTCCTTTGCTGAAATCCGCTTAATCGCAAATGTCTCGCAGATTCTGACCCGAGGTGTCAAGGCACAATGGGATGTCGTCAACACACTAAGCGACTAAAGCCACTTGACCTCGAGTTCGTTGCTGCGAGACACCCCCCCCCCAAACCACCACCATCTTTTGGACATAATCAAGGCAACTGCCCTCTAAAGGTCCATATTCCACAGAATACGAAATCTGAAAAAAAAGAAAAAAAATTCTATTTTTGCTCCTTAATTTTACACTACAGTGAACACTTGACCAAAAAAGAAAAAGTTTGAATACAAATTAGCGGATTACTTTTTGAAAAAATCAATTTTATTTAAAGTTGGTGAATTAGTTTCTGTTCTCTTTTTGCAAAAAAAAAAAAAAAGAAATCCCCTCTGATTTAAAATTACAGCTCAAACATATCTGAATTATATTTCATTGTTTTAATAATTCCTTTTGTTTATTTCTCTCTTTTCTTGAGATATATTATTATTTTTTCGAGATAAAAATCCCGAAACGAAAATGAATGTTGGATTTTTAGATGATAAAAAGGAAAGAGAAGCTAATCTTGTAAATGAGAAGTTGAAGTTGTAAAGTAGAAAATGTTATTCTCAGGTGCATTCTCTAATGCTTATTACTCACATTGATGTGTGTGTTTAAAGAGAGAATTATGGTCCATCAAGAACGAAATATGATGAAACATAACAAAATTTTTATCAAGAATTTCTCTTTTCTTTTTTCCAGGTTCGTACCAAGCGCTCATACAATATCCGGACATGCTTTCGGCACAGGCTGCTAAATTCGTAAGTATCTCTTTTTTCCCATTCTCGTACAAAATGTTACTTTTTTTTTTTTTGTTTTTTTTCTCATTCCTTTTCCCCTCTCACGTGTGTGTTAGTTAAAGTTGCCAGTTTCCTTTGCGAAAAGTTTCTTCTTTCTCCTCAGAGAATAAGGATATTGTTCAACTATACAAAATGGATATTTTCTTTTCGATTTATTTCCTCTAATTCAGGCTGATTTTGTATTAACTTATCTATATTGAGTAATTTATAATTTTCGAATATTTTTTTTTTTCTTTTTTTTTATTATTTTAAAATTAATTGAATTTTCAAGGGAATTGCGTTTACAATTTTCATAAATAGATGAATATTGAAATTTTATAAAATTAAAAAATTTTTTTTTTCAATGAATTTCATTAGACATTTTAAAGATTACTTAGGTTTTTAAAAATGTTAATAATTCAAATTCTTCTGAAATTTGTTAAATTTTTTTTAATATATATTTAATTAATTATTAAAAATAGTGGATTTTTAGACGAATTTTTATCGAAAAGTCACTAAAAAAAATTGAATTTTGGAAAAATTATAAATGATTGCATAAATTCAATTATTTTCAAAAGTAATCAAATTCTTTTCCAAAATCCAATTATTTAAAAAATTTGTAATAAAATTCTTGGCAAAATTCAATTTTTTAAAAATTTGTAATGAAATTCTTGGCAAAATTTTAAAAATTCTCCTCAATTTTATATGAATTCTATTATTTACAAATTTTTTTATTAATTTCTTCGCGATAATTGAATTATTTTCAATAAATAAATAAAATTTTTTACTGTGATTGAATTATTTTCATAAATAATAAAATTCTTTTTAGGAATTCAATTATTTTCAAATTTTCACAAATAAAACTCATCGCAGAATTTCAATTATTTTTAATACAATTTTAATTGAATTCCTCGAAAAGTGTAATTGTTCTTAAAAATTTTATTAAAAATCGGCAAAAGAAATCAATTATTTAAAATTTTTCAATAAATAATAAATTTTTTTTACAGAGATTGAATTAATTTCGTAAATAATATAGATTTTTTTAGAAATTTAATTATTTTTATAAATAAAAAAATTCATCGCAGAATTTCAATTATTTTTAATACAATTTTAATCAAGTTTCTCGAAAAATGTAATGATTCTTAAAATTTTTTTTTAATATTCGTCGAAAGAATTCAATTATTATTAGAATCAATTATTAAAAAAAGATTTTTATCGAATTCTTCCCAAAAATTCAATTATTTAAAAAGATTTTTATAAAATCCTTGCAAGGATTCAATTATTGCTATAAATAATAAATTTCTTCTCTGGAAATCAATTGTTTTTTAAAATTTTAATAAAATTCGTTTAAAAAATTCAATTATTTTCATAAATATTATACTTATCACAGAATTTCAATTATTTTTAATAGAACTTTAATTCAATTCCTGGAAAATGTAAACACTATTAAAAATTTTATTAAAATTCGTCGAAAGAATAATCAATTATTTTTTAAAAAATTTTCATAATTTTATTAAAATTCGTTGAAAGAATTCAATTATTATTATAATCAATTATTAAAAAAAAAAATTTTATCCAATTTTTCGCAAGAATTCAATTATTTCTATAAATGATAAAATTCTTCTCAGGATATCAATTATTTAAAAAAAATTTTTTTTAAATTTCGTTTAAAAAATTCAATTATTGTCATAAATGATAAAATTTTAAAGGAATTAAATTTTTTACAGATTTGTTATAAGTTTCTTAGCAATAATTAAATTTTTTGTATCAATTCGCCGAAAGAATTAAGTTATTTTTAAAAATTTCGATAAAACTCTTCATAAAAATTCAATTTTAAGAAATATTTAATTATTTAATAAATTATTTCTTTTTTGCATTTAAATAATTGAATTCTTGTAGAATTTTCTAATAAAAATTGATTTGAATTTGAATTTCAGTTAAAATTTTAGATTTGAATATTTATTATTCAAAATATTCAAATATTTCAACAATATTCGAATATTAAAAGCATTATAACTTGAATTTAAAGAAATAAATTAATTTTGAAAAGGTTTCAAATTAAATTCTTTGAAAATTTTAATTTTTCATACTTATAATCAAAAATTCTTTAGAATTAATTATTTTGAAAAAGTTTAATTGAATTTTTTTCTGAAAATTATTAAAGATAATTGATTTGAAGAAGAATTTTATTGAAAAATTCTAGTAAATAATAATTAAATTAAAATTATGGAAATAATTTTTGAAAAAAAAATTGAAAAAAAATTTCATATTAAAAAAAAAAAATAATATTTTGCAGGATTTACATTTGTTAATTACCTAAAACGTTTGTTACAAAATGCAAATTTCTTTAAGAACCAAAGAAATAATGAATAATAACAATAATAATTATATTGTTTTATAATAATAATTATTATTTATTTATTTATTATTTGAAATATCTTTATTATTATTAAAGTTTAAATCTTTATTAAAATCTTTATTATTTGAAAAATAAAGATAATATTACTAAATTAAAAACAAAAAAGAAATTAATATCTCAAAAGTAATGTACTTTGGAAAATAGAAGAAAACGTGTAAAAAAAGTGGGCGGAGCATTGAATTTTCCATCTGCAAACAAGATTAATATTAGTTCTAAATTTACATTTTGTTTTCATTGCAAATATATTTTCCTTCAATTGTCCTCTGTGTGACAATTTGAAGAAATCAAGCGGAAACTTTTATACAAAAGACAATTGTCCGTTTGAAGTTTAAATTAAAGAATAAATTGCTTTATAAAAACTCCATTATTTTTCCGTTTCTTTCGTGTAAGTTAAATAACAAAAGAAAAATAGTTTTTTTTTTAAAAAAATTTTCCCCTTCTTTTTTTTGTCAAACTTGTGTTACAGACGGTCTATAATGGTTTTTATTATTAAATTTATTTAGCGTGTGCCGCTTCACTGTTTAAATTAAATGGTATAAACTTATTTCAGTCAGACTTAAATGGAAATGTATTCTTGAAAATGGTACAAAATTTTATAATGAAAAATAACATTGAAAGAGAAAAGAATATTTGAAAATATAATAGTTTTCTAGATTAAAATAGAGAAATTTTATTATTGGGAAAATTATGATAGGATTTTATTATTCAAATATTTAAGGACATTTTCAGTCGAGCAAAATTTTGATTTAATTGCTTTCTGTTTTACTTTTACATTTATTTTTATTATTTTCATTTTTTCTGTTCTTTCTTCAACTTTTTTTTAAAATTTATTTTTTGCAATCTAAATAAATTCTAAATAATAAATCTAAATAAATTTTTAAAAGATGAAAATAAATTTAATATAAAAAACCATTTATCAAAAATAAATATATATATATTATAAATAACTTTTATGAGAAATATTGGAAAATTAAAATTCAATCCAAGAAAAATTTCTTTTCAATATTCAAAAAGAAACCAAAGTAAACATCACAAAAAAAAATATTAAATCATTTTATAATTTTCCTTTAATTAGTATATTTTCACGAAGGAATAAAAAAAATTACCTGCCATCGATTAACATTCACTGTTTATACGCGTCCCTGTAATTTTTTTTTTCTTCTTTTCCCTCGTTTGGCTAAATTCAGAGGAGAAAAAGTCAATTACGTTGAGTTGGTTGTATCAGAAAGGCCTTTCAACAAACGGGGCGACTTTCTCCCAAAAGGGCCTCGGGGGTTATTCCTTTGTTGAATCTGCCGTATACAAAATACACACTATCGGCCTCATTTCCTTTGCAATTCCCCCATATATACGATGCGCAGTGAAAATGTAAAAGCAAAACTGACGAACACAGAACCCAACCACCGTAAGCGGATAAATTTCACAAAATACGTAATCTCCCAAACGGCAAATTTCGTTACAAAGGAAAAAGACGGTAAAATCATGCAGAAAATACAAAAACTTTTACCCCCAACCCCCCACACACCTCACACACACACCCTTTTTATATTCACCTTGTGATATTTTACACTGCATAAAATTTCAAAAAAAAAAGAAATTTTTTTTAAATCCCCTTCAAAAACAAAACTTTTCTACCTGTCGGAAATAATTTTCTAATCCAATCTTCAAAAGAAATCGATAATTTTAATTAAATATAAATTTCAAAACAAGTCCGCGTCAAATTTTAATTGAAAATTGGAAAGTTCCGAGGAGAAAATTTTATTAAATAAATTAATAAAGTGCGTCTAGTAATTAGTCGGTTATGATTCAATTTATTTATAATTTTATATTATTTATATTTTTTATTTTTATTAATTTCATTTTAAAAATTTTTATTTTATTACCTATATTTATTTTATTATTATTACTAAAATAATTTTTTTCTATTTTCAAAAAGCAACTTTTTTTTTGATATGATGTTAATGAAGAGACGGCGATATTTCAGGGACAATACTTTTTATCTAATATTTATAAAATCCCTAATATACATTTTTTCTTCTTTCAAAAAAAAAAAAAAAAAAAAAAAAAAAAATGTAATAAATCTTGCGCGCATCTGTTTTAAAATCCGCCTGAGCGTAACTGTATATATATATTTATATATTTTGTGAAAAAAGCCTCTTTACCCCTGTTCATCAATCACTCACTATAAAAATTCCGAGGGCATTTAATACATCTTTATCGGACGAATTATAATTCATAATTTTCGTTATTCCTACACAATATGTTTGTCATTCCACACATATTTAAAATTCATAATAAACCTTCGTTAAACAAACATTAAACAAATTTTTTTTTTTTTTTTTTTTTTGTAATTTCACAAGAAAATATTTTTGTAAATATTTTTAATCTAATACCGTTTCTTGTTTATTTTGCTTCACATATTTTGCGCATTATATTTTTTATTCATTTCTTTTTTTTTCCAATTATTTTTATAACATCATCGAGGATTATTGATTTTTTAATAAAATTGAATCATTTTTTATTAATATTCTTTTTGTTTGTATTTTTTGTTATTATTATTATTATTATTATTATTATTATTATTATTTTTCATTATTATTATTATTATTATTATTATTATTCTTTTTCATTATAATTTTCCATTATTTTTTTTCGTTATTTATATTTTTAATTCTCTTTTGTAAAATGTAAATAAATAAATTTAAATATAAATACTAATTTATAATTTAATATTAATTATTGTTACAGTTTTGAATTAAAATGTTTACTTTTTCTCTTTTTTTCGTTTTTTTTTCTTGACGTTATATTTTTATTATTTTAAATTTATTTTTAATTTCTGGGTAAATTTATAATAATATATTTATGTGTACACATTTATTTATATATATACATATGGAGAGTGCGAAATTTAGTTGTTAATATAATCGCAAATATTATAAGCCATGATTATAATTAAAGAATATTACATTTTACACAAATATTCATAAAATATTTTATGACAGTCGATGTTGGAGTGACACATAAAAGTAACGATTACGCGAGTTAATGAAATAATAAATTGTTCCTAAAATGTACATAAAAACCAGGGAAACAATTTTCCATTTATGAAAATTGAGTTTTCAAGCGTATTTGCTTTTGTGTATCTATAATAAAATTTTAACTATAAATGAATAAATTTATATTTAAAAAAAATATATATATACAATACAATGCAAT
Source organism: Leptopilina syphax (assembly GCA_032872505.1). Lineage (NCBI taxonomy): Eukaryota > Metazoa > Arthropoda > Insecta > Hymenoptera > Figitidae > Leptopilina > Leptopilina syphax. The sequence goes on along the minus strand of CM065476.1, from coordinate 3,174,044 downwards.
TTTTATCATTATTTATTTATATATTTAATATTAATAATATAATTATAATTCATAATATTAATATAATATGTAGTTTATATTAATATTATGAATAATGCATTATAATATAATGTAATATAATTCATTGTATATTATAATTATATTATATAATATATAAATTATATATTATATACCAGTAGTAGAGGTCAATATTTAGTCATACGAGTTACCAAAGTTTTTAAATTCTTTGTCAGTAGAGAAGGTCAATGTTTAGACAGAAAAAATTTTCAAATTTTTTTAGTTTCCTTATCAGTAGTAGAGGTCAATTTTTAGTCAGACGAGTTACCAAAGTTTTTAAAATTCCTCGTCAGTAGTAAAGGTCAATTTTTAGTCAGACGAGTTACGAATATTTTTTTTAATTCCTCGGCAGTAGTAAAGGTCACTTGTTAGTCAGACGAGTTACGAATATTTTTTTAAATTCCTCGTCAGTAGTAAAGGTCAATTTATAGTCAGAATTTTTTTTAGATTCCTTGTCAGTAGTAGAGGTCAATCTTTAGTCAGACGAGTTACCAAAGTTTTTAAAATTCCTCGTCAGTAGTAAAGGTCAATTTTTAGTCAGACGAGTTACGAATATTTTTTTTAATTCCTCGGCAGTAGTAAAGGTCACTTGTTAGTCAGACGAGTTACGAATATTTTTTTAAATTCCTCGTCAGTAGTAAAGGTCAATTTATAGTCAGAATTTTTTTTAGATTCCTTGTCAGTAGTAGAGGTCAATTTTTAGTCAGACGAGTCACCAAATTTGTTTGAAAATTCTTCGTCAGTAGTAGGGGTAAATATTTAGTCAGACAAGTTACGAATATTTTTAAATTCATTGTCAGTAGTAAAGGTCAATATTTAGTCAGACGAGTTACCAATATTTTTTTTAATTCATCGTCAGTAGTAAAGGTCAATTTTTAGTCAGTCAAGTTACGAATATTTTTTAAATTCCTCGTCAGTAGTAAAGGTAATTTTATCATCAGAATTTTTTTTAGATTTCTTCTCAGTAGTAAAGGTCAATATTTAGTCAGACGAGTTACGAATATTTTTTAAATTCCTCGTCAGTAGTAAAGGTCAATTTATAGTCAGAATTTTTTTTAGATTCCTTCTCAGTAGTAGAGGTCAATTTTTAGTCAGACGAGTCACCAAATAATTTGTTTGAAAATGCCTCGTCAGTAGTAGAGGTCAATATTTAGTCAGACAAGTTACGAATATTTTTAAATTCATTGTCAGTAGTAAAGGTCAATATTTAGTCAGACGAGTTACGAATATTTTTTAAATTCCTCGTCAGTAGTAAAGGTCAATTTATAGTCAGAATTTTTTTTAGATTCCTTCTCAGTAGTAGAGGTCAATTTTTAGTCAGACGAGTCACCAAATTTGTTTGAAAATTCTTCGTCAGTAGTAGGGGTAAATATTTAGTCAGACAAGTTACGAATATTTTTAAATTCATTGTCAGTAGTAAAGGTCAATATTTAGTCAGACGAGTTACCAAAGTAATTATTAATTTTTATTATTATTAGTAATTTTTATTACTAGTTATTAAAAAATTGTAATTTATCTCCAAAGTAGTAAAGTCAACGTTTAGGCAGACAATAACCTGTTCAAATTTCTAGTCCCTTTGTTTTGCTGAAATTAAATTAATTAAATTGAATTTTTTATTAAGTTCCACAGTAGTTTGAGTCAATTTCACTCATCAGACTTAAATTTCGAAAATTTCTGTTAAATTCAAAAACAGAAAAATTACGTTAATAAAAAATTTTCCAAAATTCATAGAAATTGAATATTTCTTTACTCGTTTGATTGTTTTCGTTTAGAATAATAAATCTAAAATTCATTCGTGTATGCAAACAAGTCGTTGATTTTGAAGTGAATCTAGGAGAGGAGTGAGAGAGTGAGTGAGAGAGAGAGAGAGAGAGAAAGAGAGAACCTATTTACTTACGCATAACAAAACGAAACAGAGCATATAAGTCAAACAAACTCTACCATCGAGTTAAACCACCGCCATTGTGTGGAGGCCGTTACTGTATTATTAATGAAAACCAAATAGCGCGAACTGGCATTTGGTCGCTGCGTGCACCTGTGGTTTCTAGTTTTCCTCGTCGTTGCTCGTAAACCGATTGTAAGTTTCATTAGCGCCCCTGTTGGCTATACTATACACGAAAAACTTTTCTCTTTATTAGCAACCTTTTTTTTTAACTTCTTTTTTTCTTTTTTATTCTCTCACCGATAGTGTTTGTTTGTGTGTGTGGGAGAGAGAGAGAAGCGATCCTCATTCATTTCACACTCATTGACTTGCAATAAGTGCGGAAATTTCACTCTGAGGAAACAACAAAATTACTTTACTTGGCTTTTATCGCGAACAAAAAAAAAAAGAAAGTAAATACAAAATATGTTTGAGAAAATTACACTGTCGACATTTTATTTTCTTCTAAAAAAATTAGAAACCATCGATTAAAAATAAAATTTTTTTTGTTATTAAAAAAAATTCCATTAATATATTGAGAGAATATTACGAATATTACAAAATGATTGATAAAAAATTGTATTTTTATAAAATTCCAGTGGAATATTTCGATAATATTTCGATCGAATATTCCTAAATTTCTATTCCCTCAGATGCAAATTTACGTATTTTTTAATAAATTACAGAAATTAACTTTATATTCCTAAAATAATTTTTTTTTATGGAAATATTCACAATTTTCCAATAGAAAGTTTAAAAATATTTCGCACCAAAAAATAAAGAAAATTTTCCTTTTGAATATAAATATAAATAATTTACTAAAAAATAATTAATATTTCACTAAATTAAAATTTAAAAAGTTTTTATTGAAATCTTCAAAAATTTCTCTGAAATATTTAAAAAAATTTCTCTAATGCCTGGAAAAATTTTCTAGCTAAAAATTTTGTGTGATTTTTATAATATTGTATTTGTTTTGTTGTTCACAGTCCCTTGACGGTCAGAATATCTACAATTCCTGTTGTACATTGAGAATTGACTACAGTAAAATGCAAAATTTGAATGTCAAGTACAATAACGATAAATCGCGTGACTACACGAATCCAACTCTGCCAACTGGCGACGCAAATTTGGACGCTGCATCACTTGCTCTCGGAGGCGAACTTTTACCACAACTACTTCTTGGTGCAGCTGGTACACAGCCACGTGCTAGATTGCCTGGTAAGTAATCAATTTCTTTTTCTTTTTTTTCTACTATTATTCTACTTTTCTTTTATTTTTTTGTGACAAATTTTTTCTTTTTTCTCTTGAAAATTTATCATTATTTTTTAATTAGAATAAAATGTTAACAATATTATTATTATTATTAATATTATTATTATTATTACTACTATTAATTACATTTTAATTAATCAATTAATTAGTTATTATTAAGTAATAATGATATTAATATTAATATTGATCTTAATTTATATAAATTTAATTACTTACCTAATATTAAGTCTCGAATTTATTATTTGAAATATTGAAATTAATATTTAATTATTTAATCTGATAATTAATTATATTTGTTAAATCTATAATTATTCTTTTACTAATTTATATATTTTATATTTACGATTATATTAATATTTTAAGATTATTTAATTTACTTTCAATTTCGTTTGTAAAATTGTTTTTTCTTAAATACTACTTATTATAATTATTTCTTATTTTTACCATTACTCATTATTAATTATTAACTTTTCTAATTAAGAATTTGAAACTATTGTTCCTCTCTTAATCTTGCAAAATTAATTATAAACTTGCCTCAACTTTAAATATCGAATTTTTAATTATGTAAACTTTGTATAAATACTTATTTTGTTTTTGAAAAATTTTATAGAAAAATTTATTTTCTCTGTAAAATGAAACAACGTCTAGAAATATATTTACAGATTGCAGGATATAAAATTTTAAATTGTCATTTTCTCTCTTTCTTTCTTTTTCTCTTTTATTCTTAAAAAAAAAATTTGCGATTGAGATTTTTTTAAAGATTGACAAGTTTTTTTTTTTTTTAAAGAAAGATTTGAAAAAAGATTTTTAACTTTTATAAGAAGTTATTAACTTTGAAAAGGAGTTAACACAACTTTTCAACTTAAAAAACTTTTTCCAATTTCTCGAGAATGTTTCAACTTTCTGTGATTTTTTCTCTTCCATACTTTATAAATCATTATAAAAAAAAATAATATTTGATACACTTTTGAAAAATTATTAAATACTAATTAGTGTATTTTTTAATAATTTACGTATTTTTAATACTTTTACGTATTTTTAATACTTTTACGTATTTTAATACTTTTTCGTATTTTTAATACCTTAACGTATTTTAATACTTTTTTGTATTTTAATACTTTTTCGTATTTTAATACTTTTTCGTATTTTAATACTTTTTACATAAATATTTTTAAACTTTTACTAATATTTTTTTTTGTTATCTCAAAATGATACTGTATATTTTTTTCGTATTTATATAAATTAAATGTAAAAAATCACAACAGAGTGAGAGAGAGAGGGAGAGGGTTATTTTCAAGAGAGAGAAAGAGGCAAGTAACGTAAATGCTTTATAACCCGAGAATACAATAGTGCAATTTTTTTCCATTGTTTCAATGCTACTAGCGCTGTGAATGGGTATTATATTTCTATGGATATTTACTTGGCACTACAATAATAACTCTTTGTTTTCAAAAGAAAATGAGAAAAACAATAGTTTCAAATTACAGATCCAAATTATTTGAAAAATGTTATTTGTCATTGCAAAAAAAAACAATGAAAATGTATTTTTTTTAAATTTTAATTACATCAATTAGTCGAAAGGTCACTAAAACAATTTGTAATCAGAGTTGTTCTGAACATTAATAATAATAATAATAATAATAATAACAATAGCAAAATAACAATTAAAACTTATTAATAGTTGTTAAAATATTGAAATTAAGAAAATGTTAAAAGTAAACATATTTAAATGACGAAATTGTTTAATAAAAGTAAACATATTTAAATAAAAAAAAGTGTTAAAATAAATTTTGATTCAAATAAAAAAATATTAAATAAAATTAAAATATATGAAAGAAACATTTTTTTTTAAAAGTTAAAATAATAGTTGCAAATAATCATAATAATAACAACAATAACTAAAAACTAAATAGTTCTGTAACTAAATAACTATATAGATTTTTTTATTATTACTATTATTATTATATTTATTTTATATACAATAATTAATAAGTAAATAATAATTATTGTAAATATTTATTTTGTTACATATTTTTATAATATTTTTTCAATATTTTTTTAAAACTTTTTTATGCCATGTCTTTTTCAAGAAAGAAATTTTTTTTTTCATAATTATGATTAAAAATTATAATTGTCAGGTTTTTCAATATTAAAAAAAAAATATTACATAAATAGACAACTTTTTAGTAGTGAAAATACTTTTTCGTCCAACTTCTCATTGTCAGTAGTGGATACAATTTTTAGTCAGACATTTGTTTAGCCAGACAAATTTTCAGTAGTAAAGACAATTTTTAGTCAGACATTTGTTTAGCCAGACAAATTTTCAGTAGTAGAAGTACTTTTAAGTCAGACAATTTTTTATTGGTAAAAAAACTTGTAGGCAGACTAAATTTTCAGTAGTAAAAGGACTCTATAGTCAGACATATTTTCAGTAGTACGAGGACTTTATAGTCAGACATATTTTCAGTAGTACGAGGACTTTATAGTCAGACATATTTTCAGTAGTACGAGGACTTTATAGTCACACATATTTTGAGTAGTACGAGGACTTTATAGTCAGACATATTTTCAGTAGTACGAGGACTTTATAGTCAGACATATTTTCAGTAGTAAAAGAACTCTATAGTCAGACATATTTTCAGTAGTAAAAGAACTCTATAGTAAGACATATTTTCAGTAGTAAAAACACTTTTTAGTCAGACGACACTCGAGTAGTGAAACAACTCGCCAGTCAGACTCAAAATACAGTCAAAGTAGACAAAAAAAAAACGAAAATTTAAATTACAAAACTATAATTTTATTGTTTTTGAAAAAATCTACATATCATCAGTTTTTACGAATATAATTAATTAACGTCACATAAATTTCCTGAAGTAGAGTCCATTGCAGGCGCGCCGAGCGTCTTGGCATCGCCATTTGCCGCAATGCACGGCCTACCATCGCCATTGACAGGACACTATAATGGAGTGGCACCTGCCGCTGGTCTCGCAGGTTTAGGAGGATTCACACTCGGTGCCGGTGCATTGGGAGTACGTGTGCCCGGAAGTCCTCAGCCGTCATCAGTTCTGCTCATCAGCAATCTCAACGAAGAGGTAAGTGTTTTCATTTCTATTTTTTTTTCATTTTTTTTTTTTTTTGCTTATAAACAAATCTTGCCTTTGACTCACCAAAAAAAAAAAAAAACACCTTTGACTCGAGTCAAGGATTCTTTTCCCAACCTCAAAAAAAAAAACTGGAAATTTTCGAGATTAATATTCTCCGCGAGGCACGAATTTACTGAAAGTATTTTAATTAGTGATTTCATTAATTATTAATTCAATTATTTTTATTTAACTAGTAAATGTATTAATTTTTTATTTTTGTAATTTATTTATATATTTCTTTAAGTTTTCAAGTAAATTTAATTCATTTTTGGTTCAGTTAAAAAAATCTAATGTAAGTTTAATTAATTTTTGGTTCAGATAAAAAAATCTAAAGTAAATTTAATTAATTTTTGGTTCATATAAAAAATTCTAAAGTAAATTTAATTAATTCAAATAATATGGTAAATTTAATGACATTAAATTATTAAATTATTTAAAATATTTTTTCTGAAATAGTAAAGTGGTAAAAAAAAATTGAAATACCTACTTGTGTTCGATAATGGAGTTGGTAAATGATATAATATAAAATCGAGAGGTTGTAATTCAAGATTCGAACTCTCTCTCTCTCTCTCTCTCTTTTTTTCTCGACGTGCCTCGCGGTGAATTTATCTCACAACTAAGAATCTAAATATCTCGGGTACGTACCTACGTGATCTATCAATAAATAATGAGGTAGTACTACGTTGGCATACCCTGCAGTTTCTTGACCCTTTTTTTGCGAATATTTCTTTCCGACGAACGAGAGCCGAGAGCCAATTTTTCATTTTCCAAACAAGTGCAATTATTTCTTCCAAGTTAAAAAATAAAAAGATTTCTTTGAAAGACTATTTATTAAAAATTTGTTTAATTAAATAAATTTAAATTTATTTTTTATTGAAAAAAAATAAATAAATGGAAGAAAGTAATTTAAAAAAAAGTAGTTGCAAAAAGTAATTGAAGAAAGTATTTTAAAAAATTATTTGAAACAGTAAATGAAAAAGGTAATTGAGAAAATAAATGTAAAAAAATAATTGAGAAAAGTAATTGAAAAAGTAAATAATAGAAAAGTTAATGTAAAAAATTAATTGAAAAAGTAATTAAAACAGTGAATGAAAAAAAGTAATTGAAAATGTAAATGAAAAAAATAAATTGTAAAAAAGTAATTGAAAAACTGAATGAAAAAAAAAATTGTAAAAAAAAAGTTGAAAAAGTGAAAAAAGTAAAAATGAAAAAAGTAAACGTAGAAAAGTAATTGAAAAAAGTAATGCAAAAAAGTAATTCAAAAATTAGGCAAAAAAAGTAGGTAATTGAAAAAGTAAAAAATAAAAGTAAATGAAGAAAAATGTAAAAAGGAAAATGAAAAACGTAAATGTAAAAAGTAAATAAAAAGAACTGAAAAATAATATAACAGAAAAAATTAAAAAGAAAAGAATTTCACAATAATTGATAATAATTGATAATAATTAATAATTTTAGAGGGGGGAGCATAAAAATCTCGGTGACTCGTTCGACGATAAGAATAAAGTAACACACACGATGCGTTGTTTTTCCCTGTCATGCCCATGACCCTTAATCTTCATTTTTCTAAGCAGACTTGTACGAATCACTCTATTATATGAAGTCACCAAACCTCTTGCCCTTAAATCGTAACATCGTTACGATTATTACTTTAGTCGAGGCGCATTTCGACTTTTTCAATTTTACAAAGAAAATAAATTTCATTTTCAAAAAAAGAAATTTCTTACAAAGTAATTTTATTTTTCTCTTCTATTATTTATTTTCTTTTATTTTTCTCTTTTCTTATTTTTTTTCTTGTCTTCTAATTGTTTATGTTATTTTTTATTTCCCTCTTTTATTGAAACAAATTTTGAAATATTTAATTTTAATTTTAAGTACTTAAAATTTTAAGTAATTTTACTTAAAATTAAATATTTCAAAATTTGTTTCTTTATTAAATTCTTGTTATAAGCAAAGAATAGTTTTTAATCAATAGAAAAAAAAATTCTTTTTTCTTTCTTTTTGTATTGATTATATTTTTATATTATTTTTCTATTATTTCAAAACTGAGACCTTTTGTTTTTATTGAATCGAATAATTGAAAATGAAATTTAAATTGAGATTTTTGAAATAAATTAAATTATTGAATTGTATATAAATATTGAAAATAAATGGATAGAATTTTTTTTTTTTTTAATGTAAATGCATAAAATTTCAATTATTGATTGAAAAATAAATGTCATATTGTCAGGATCGAAAAGTTAAAATAACAGTGACATTTATAAAGTCGAGGGCGCCTCGAAATGTGTGTTGACATCACACCTTGCAGCTGCAACTTGTCACTACTGTACTATAACTGTGTGTACTACTATCGTTTTTATCGCGCACAAGTTTCCCGTTACACTACATTTTTCTATATTTCTATATTTATGTATATAATTTTTTGCAATTTAAAAAGAAAATTAGTAACTTTAAAAAATAGAAATTTTACTTTTAGAGTAATTTAAAAACTATCAAATTTAAAAAAAAAAATATTTTGGTAGTAATTTAAAATCAAAAGTAGTAAATTTTGATTGATGAAAAAATAGAAAAATAAATTTCATGAAAGAAGAAGAAGAAGAAAATATGTTTCTATAAAATGAAAGTAAAAATTTTGTTAAAAGTTGTTTTCAATTTAATTAAATCAGTATATCTCTTTTTTTTAATTTTAATTAATAAATTTAATTAACTTTGAATGAATAGTTTTTTAAATATTAAAAATAATAAAAGAATTTTCTTCTCAAGAGATTCTATTAATAACGAAAGACAAAATTCATCATTTAAATCTTGAATATTGTAATTAATATTGAATCACATTTTTTTGTAAGGATAATTTTCTTGGCGAACGTATTTTAAATATTAAACAAGTTTTAAATATTAAATTGCATCAAATTTTCAATTAAATGAAATATTTAAAAGGCTGATATTAATTTTAATTAATAACGATTCTCTCTTCAACTATTCTTCCTTTTTCTTCATGAATGATTGAAATATTTTTTTTTCCATTTTCAAAGTTAAATTTATGTTCAAAAATGTACTTAAATTAAAATAAAATTAAATTAAAATAAAATTAAAATAAAATTAAAATAAAATCAAATTAAAATCAAATTAAAATCAAATTAAAATCAAATTAAAAGTCAACTAAAAATAAAATTAAACAAGAATAAAATAAAAATAATTAAATTTTTGTTTGATTTTAAAATTAGTTTGTTATAATTTAATTTATTATTTATTACTCCATTATTATTTTTTCTTGAAAGAATTACAATTAAAATAAAATTAAATTAAAATTAAATTAAAATTCAACTAAAAATAAAATTAAAAAAGAATAAAATGAAAATAATTAAATTTTGTTTGATTTTAATCGGATATTTGAACTGAATAACTATTATTACAATTTTTTTTCTAAATTAAAACGAAATAAAAAAAAAATAAATTTTACCAAAAAAAGTACGTGAAACTTGTGCGTGCCCATACTATTACATTAAATCCTATAAACTCGCTGACTACTGACTGGACTCTGTCTGTTCTCTGTGTAGATGGTCACGCCTGACGCTCTCTTTACCCTGTTTGGTACGTCTCCACATTTATATTATTAATTATATTACATTATTAATTATATTTACACTCAATTCCCGTTTGCAATTTCTCAAAATCACAAGAAAAAATATTTTCAAACACTTTCAATTTGTTTTTATCGTTTTAAGAAAAATTTCTCCCAAAAAAAGAAAGAGTAAAGTAAAATAAAATAAAAATTATTACAAAAAGTACGCTCAAATATTAGAAATTTAAAAATAAGTTTAAATCACAAAATTTTATTTTTACTTTTTTTTCTAATTAAAAATTATTATTTCTAATTAAAAATTATTTTTTCGAATTAAAAATTATTTTTGCGAATTAAAAAATTTGTTTCAAATTAGAAATCATTTTTTCGAATTAAAAAATTTGTTTCAAATTAGAAATTATTTTTTCGAATTAAAAAATTTGTTTCAAATTAGAAATTATTTTTTCGAATTAAAAAATTTGTTTCATATTAGAAATTGTTTTTCCAATAACAAAATTTATTTTCCAATTACAAAATTATATTTTTTTTAATCACAAACTACTAGTTTTCCAAAACTATATTTTTCAAGTACAAAATTATTTCCACAAAAAAAATACTTTCCGATCATATCATTTTCTTTTATTAAAAAAAAATAACTCTCGACAAATATTTATTTTTTCCTTTTAAAAAAAAAAGCTTTTCTTTTGTTTTTATCACTTTCAAATTTCTAATTTTTTGTTTTAATCCATTTTTCCAGTATTTATTTTATATTTCGTGATTTCAACTTACTTTATTACTACAAGCTATATTTATTGTCATTTGTTGTCATCACCATTATAGAACACCTTCACACATCATGTTCTCTATCTCCAAGCATTATTTTCTTTCTAAATTTTTCATTAATATTTTATTATTAATAATCAGTTATGTTTTTTTTTCAAAACACCTTAATTTTATATTACAAGAGCTTTCGCTTGGATTATGTCATCCCAAAAATAGAGAACTCACTCTTCTTGAGAGAAATTATTCTTTCTTCGCTTTTTCATAAAAATTTAAATTTTTTTTAGATGAAATTTAAGGTCACAAATAAGTTTTTTAATAAATAATAATTTTAATAGTTAATATTTTAGGAGAATAAAAAATAATCCCAAGAAAATTTTGTTTTTAAATAATTAATTTTTATTTAATTTTGTATTTAATTTCTAAGAAAGAAATTTAATTTCAAACTTTCGATGATTTTGAATAAAAAATAATTTTATTTCTAATAAGAAAGAAGAATTTTAAAAAAATTCGATTTTGAAAATAATGTTTTTTAAAAAATTAAAATTAAAAGCGAAGAAGAAGAATTTCTCCTATGCATGAATTAGAATATTATATTTGATTGAAAAATATTTGAAAAAAAAAATTTTTAATTTAGATTCTTAACATTTAAAAAGTTGACAAATTTTTTTTTTCCTTAAAAATTATTATTCATTTTGAAAAATTTCTTTTTTAATATAGGTGTTTATGGGGATGTACAACGTGTGAAAATTCTCTACAATAAAAAGGATTCTGCCCTCATTCAATTGGCCGAACCTCATCAAGCACATTTAGGTAAAACCGCTGTCTTCCACTAATTTACGAAAAAAGAAGAAAAAATTACAAGAATTAAAATTCAAATTTTTGTCAATTTGAATTTTAAAAAAATTGTGCCAACACAGAAAACTATTTTTTCCTTCAAATCTAATTTAAAATATTTTTTTTCATTTTAATAAACAATAAATAAATAATAAAAGTAATTTAATTTGCAAACTTTTCAATTTTTTTCAAATAAAAAATTAGTAAGTAAATAAATTATTTGTAATTTTTAAGAAATCATTCAACAGAACAAAAATAAAAAACATAAACTAAAAATATAATTATTTAAATTAATTATTAATGACTAAAATTAAATACCGAAATTTTATCTGAACTTAAAAATTAAAAAAAAGTTTGCAAATAATTTGTAATTACAATTAGTTACAATAAATTACAACAAATTTGTAAAATAAACTAAAATCATTGGCAAAGTTACAGAAAGTTCAATAAATTTTTTTTTCATTTATAATTTTAAAAAAAACTCGAAAAAAAAAAATTTTTTTGCGTAAAATATTACAATAAAAAGAATTGAAACACTAAAAAATGATATATTGGCAATTTGCAGCTATCACTCACATGGACAAGCTAAAGGTGTTTGGTAAGCCGATTAGAGTAATGTTGAGCAAACATCAGACAGTCCAACTGCCACGAGAAGGACAACCTGATGCAGGTCTCACCAAGGATTACACAAACAGCCCTCTGCATCGATTCAAGAAACCCGGCTCCAAGAATTATCAGAATATTTACCCACCAAGTTCAACGTTGCATTTATCGAACATTCCGTAAGTTTTCTTTTCTTTTCACTCTCTCGACAAATTCATTTTTTTTTTAAATTCCGAATTAAAGTATTCAGAATTTAAAATACATTTACAAATATTTACATTTTGTTTTACTCTTATTTTTATTTTTCTTTCTTAGTAAAAAAAATGCAAAAATATAAAAATGCTAAAATAAAAGATGCATTTTTATTTTTTAAAATAAAAAATTGCAATATTTTAGCATTTTTATATTTTTGCATTTTTTTACTTTTTACATTCTATTATTACATTCTATTTTATTACAATAAATATTCTAAATTTTTTTTATTTATATCTAATTAATAAAATTTTTAATTTATTATCATAATTATGGGAATTTAAAAAAAATTTATCTCCAGAGCGACTGTTTCCGAAGAACAAATCAAGGAATCATTCACGAAAAACGGTTTCACTGTGAAGGCTTTCAAATTTTTCCCCAAGGACAGAAAAATGGCACTTATTCAAATGGCGAGCATGGATGATGCAGTTTCAGCACTGATTGTAAGTTGAAATTCTAATTTATTACTTTTTACAAGTGAAAGAGTTAACGGAATTTTTTACTGAAAAATAAAATTTATAAGAAAAGAAAATTCAACTGATTTCAATTTTTAAAGAATGAAATTTTCAGAGAAGAAAATTTTTAAACAACATTTTTAGAGATTTAAATTTTTAAAGAAGAAAATTTTTAGAGTCTGAAATTTTCGAAAAAAATTAATTTTCCAACGAAAGAAAATTTTTAAGATGGAAATTGTGAAAAAATTTATTTTCAAATTCATTTTCGAAGGAAAGAAAAATTTTAATGATCGAAATTATGAAAAAGATAATTTTTGAACGAAAGAAAATTAAAATTTTTAAAGAAAGAAATATTTTTAAATAATTTTCAAAGAAGAAGAAAATTGTAAAGAAAGAGGGAAAAAAGAATTGTTCTCAAAAATCGAATTTCCCTGCAATATTTTTTTTTCTCCTTTGTTTTTTTGCTTTATAAACCAGTAATGGCTCATTTTATTGCTCAGTGTTTCATAAATAGCGTTTAATCAACGGTTTACTGATGTGTGACATATGCGTAGAATGAGCGTACTTTTGCGGCTTATATAACCGGATATTTTGTATATTAACTGCGACAATTTTGAATTTAATTAAGTATACATTAAGCTAATATTATAAATTTTATGATGGCAATTTTCATTTCGTGCAACGATTAAAGTACGCACTAATTTTTGTCAACAAAAGAATATAAAATCTACTACGAATTTTTATGTTTCTATTTAAAATTTGAGAAAATATTTAGCTATTTATTTTCAAATTTTCAGATTTTTAGAAAAAAAATTATTTTTTCAATTCGCCAAATTTAAATGTTTTCAGTTTTCAAAAATTATTATTACGCTTTGAAATTTTTACTATTTTTCAAAAATAACTTTTACGCTTTTTACAATTTTTATTTAAACAAATTGTTATTTTCTCAATTATTTTTTGACCGAAGATAAAAGAATAAATTTTCTTACTCTCTCAATTGATGAAGAATTTAGCAACTAATGTGCGAAAAATTTTGTTTCAGAAAATGCACAATTTCCAATTGAGCGAATCCAATCATCTGAGGGTATCATTCTCAAAGAGCAACATCTAACAAGAGAGACCGCCTTGTGAGCCACAATGGTTCCAGCCCTACGCCCTTTACCACTATTGGTATCCTAGTGCCGTATACGACTGATAGACTTACTGCTCGGATTGATTCAACAACAAATGATTTTTTTCTCAAATCCTCATCGTCGCAGTGAGTCTTGGTGCTCGAAAAAAGCAAACAAAAACAAAAAATCCGTGAAAAGACTTCATTCAACAAAATATCAAAAACAGTGTCGTATTCAATATTTTTTTTTTCTTTCGTTAACCGTCCCTCGAATGTCAGCCGACGGTTCACAAAATAAGTCACTGTTCAAAGTAAGAGAGAAAAACTAATAATTCGCCCTCGATAAATCTACCTAGGGCCAAAAGAAAACTTTTAAGGGCTGGAAATTAAAATGCCTAAACAAAACGACTTTGAAGACAGGAAACGAGAAAAACGGTTCAAAAAAGAAAAAAGTGTTTTACAAGCCAGACCTGCGCAACAGAGCTTCAAATTTAGTGAACAAAAAAAAAGAAAATACAGAAAATCATCATCAAGAGCCGTATTTTCTCCTCTCTCAAAGCGTCCGTTATTTCAAATCACAGTTATACGAATTACTTTTTCGTATATTTTTCTTCACATTCACGATACAAAATGAAAAATGCTTAAATAAAGAAATTTTCAAAAAAAAAAGAGAAAAAGCTCTGCTGACAGTCCTGATTACTTGTACAGAGTTAAACGTATATTAATAACATAATCCTAAGATAAATATATTTTACAAGCGTCACGCTGGCCGTTCGCGACGGGAGGAATAATTGCAAAAAAAAAATTCTCTCGCCGTTATCGGCACAAAAAACATTCATATGTCTAAGAATTAAGAATTTTTTCAAGTTAGTTGAAGTACAGGCAAAAAAAAAAGTAACTTTAATCGTAGGATAGGAGAGAAAAAAAACCAGAAAGCCAGCCGACGAATTTGCTGGATAATTTTTAGATAGTTTCTCGAAAAAAGATTCGAGAGTGCTGTATTATTTTCCCATTCCGCCACGTTTCTCGTCGTCGATTCGGACTTTTTCCGTGACTTTGACAAAAAAAAATACCCCCTTGTAAGAAAAGGCTGTGTGAAAATCAGAAGGCGAAAAAACGTGGCGGACGTGGAAAACACAAGTAATTATTAACATTTAAGAGTTATATTAAGCCATGGGACCCTTTTGCGAGGTGCTACTTCCAACTTCGTTTTTTGTGACAAGGAAAAATTCTTTCCTCTCGTGAAAAAGAAAATTCACCAGAGGATCGATCAATTATAGAGAAAAACGAAGTGATTTCCAAGTTGGTCACTAAGCGTCGTGAACGGTGTCGAAAAACGATCGAAACAATTATCTCCTCACGAAAATAATTTTTTAAATATTCTTTCGAGTAAAGAATTTTTCTTCGTATTTTCCTGAGGAGAGACTTAAACTGACTGCGAGTTCAATAGACTTAAATTAATATTCTTTTCTATTTTTCCTCAATCTTCTTTTTGTAAATAGACTCGTTTTTGTTTCGATCGTTTCACGAAACTGATATCAAGTCGCGAGGGTGTTTATTTTTATAATTTTTATCCTTCAGTTTTGACGATAAGTATTAAAAGAGAAAAAAAACAGACACGCACACGTCGCTACGAGCAAAAAAAAAATAATAACACAGACACTTGAAACGCACATACAAGAAAAACACTGGACACGTTTCCTTAATTTTA
Source organism: Leptopilina syphax (assembly GCA_032872505.1). Taxonomy (NCBI): domain Eukaryota; kingdom Metazoa; phylum Arthropoda; class Insecta; order Hymenoptera; family Figitidae; genus Leptopilina; species Leptopilina syphax. The sequence goes on along the minus strand of CM065476.1, from coordinate 3,158,343 downwards.
ATTTTCTTTTTTTTCAAAAATTAGAAATTTAGGAATGCGTAGAGCTAACTATTCGTAAGTTAGATTTTAGGTGAAGAAAGGAGGATTGAACGTTTTGAACATATCGCTATTACGAGTTTCTACGTGCGAGCGCGCATTTAATTTGTTGTCGAATGAAAAATTGTCTGTGTCGTTTAGTGGAATTTTTTCCCTTTTCGGAAATTCGAAACAAAAATTAGAGAAAAGATTTTAATTTTTTCTACAAAAGGAATTAAAGTTCAAAAAATTCAAAAGAATTATAATTCAAACGAGGAATTATAATTCAAAAAAGGAATTAAAATCCGAAAAATTCCAATTGAACGAAAAAAAAAATTGTAATTGAAAAAAGAAATTGAAATTAGAAAAATATTTATTTTTCTAATTTCAAGTTTTTTTTCAATTACAATTTTTTTTTGTAGTTGAAAGAAAGAAATTAAAATTGGTAAAAGAAATTGTAATTGAAAATTAATGAAAATTGGTTAAAGAAATTGTAATTCAAAAAATTGTAAATCAAAAAAGAAATTGTAGTTTAAAAAAGTAAATTTTAATGCAAAAAATTAATTTAACTTTAGAAAAAGAATTTAAATTAAAAAAGATAATTACAAATCAAAGAAGAAATTCTAATTTCTTCTACAAAAGGAACTGAAATTGAAAATTCAAAAAAGAAATTAGAATTCATAAAGGAATTAAAATTCATAATGAATTAAAATTCAAAAAAAGAATTATAATTCAAAAAGGAAATCATAATTCAAAACAAGAATTAAAATTTTAAAACAAATTATAATTGCAAAAATAAATCAAAATTAAAAAAGAAAAATTCTAAAAAGAATTTTTAATATAAAACAGAAATTATAATTCCTTCTGTAAAAGAATTTAAAATTAAAAACATTCTCTAAAAAAGCATAAAATTAAAAAAGATTTCTAGAAAATCGAAAAAAAATAATCGACACAGCAAAGAAATACACTCGTATTTCCCAAAAAAAGAATTTATCTCCAAAAAAGAACAAAATCTGTTGAAATTCTTCAATTGTTATTAAAATTCGGTCGCGAAGAATTTGTATAATACAAAAAAAAACTTTTTGAATAATTGACGATGGTTAAAGCGCGCGTTGGTCGACAGAGCGTGGTGTGAAAATTGACCAAGATTCCTTAAAAAACAAAAAAAAAAACCCGCAATTTTCCCCCCCGGTACGGACTGATGCAGTTTTTCTGCAAAAAAAAGCAATTTTTCGCATTTTTAGCTCTTAATCACAACTATTATTCAAATAAAAAAAAACGTCTTGTCGTCACAAAAGAAAAAAAATATACACACACACATTTTGGTCTGACCGACATGACGTTCTGTTGGAGTCAATTAAATTTTAACGATACATATATAAAATATAAATATAGTAGAAATAATTAAAAAAAAAGAAGAAGAAAGCGAGACGCGTGACTGTTACTGAATTGAGCGAATGTTTTGAAAACTGTAGTTTGTGAACAAACTAAAACAAAACAAAAAAAAAAAACTGCGAGTGCCGGCTAGGCAAAAATGTTTGTGCCAAAAGTTGTAGGAGCTCTTTAATTCTTGGTGTTTTTTTTTCTGCTCGAAAATCAATTTTTTTTTTTTGAAAATTTTTTTCAGGTCTTCGAGCTTCTTGACCAAAAAAAAAAGAGTGAGCGATGGTTGTTTTCAAAAAGGTAGCGAGTTTGCCGGCATGAGCGAAGGGGGCCAGTCTTTGCATCTACGATCTGTGTCTTTCGAATCTCTGAAGCGACAATTACACTTTAAATGGAAGAAAAAAAATTGAAAGTCCAGGTTTGGACTGAGAAAAAAAAGTCACACACGGACACAGTAATTGACACTTTACACGCACACGGAAAAACAGGAAACTAGTATTAATTTTTGTTACGAAGAGTATTTTTTTTTGTTAAGTTATTATCGTTTTATAATATCGACAAAAGCAGCTTTTTTGGTTTTTTATTTTCCCTTTTCAGTATTTTCTAATTTATTCGATTATTCATTTATCCTTTTTTTCAATATAAATTTTGTTTTCATTTTTTTTTCGAAAATATTTTCCTACTCTCACTTTTCTTTTCTTCAAGATTTTTTTCGGTATTTCCTTATTTTGTTTCATTTTTTTATTCTCTAACTTTTCTTTTTCTTCTTTCTAATTTTTTACTTTCCTTTTTTTTCGTTTTTTTTCCTCCCCTTATTTTCCAGTTATTATTTATTAGAATTTCGGGTAGACATTGATTGATACAGTTTTAAATTGTAGTTATTAAGCGTCGAGTATTATAAATTGTATAAAATTGCCTAGTGCTCGTATGAGACAAAAGCCCTATCGTCTAAATCACAATTAAACACACTGGTTAGCTCGTCTTTAAAAAAAATAATAATTCACTCCTTTAGATGAAAAATTAGAAACGATTAGAAATTATCCGATTTTTTAATATGGAAAAAAAATCAACTGCCCTGCGCAATTTTTACTTTTTTTCGTCCGTGCGACGCGATTTTTTTTGTTGTGCGCGCGATACATTTTCTCTTGCCAGTCGCCGTGTCCGTTAGTGTTGTGAAAAGGGGCTTTTTTTTAATCAAATATATGGGAACAGGTGCCAGTCTTCTTTAAGCGAATTAATTAAAAAAAAAAATAAAAAAATGTTAAGAAATTAAGTAGAATCTCGATTTTGCGATTAGCGTTAGTCGCTGATTTTTAAATAAACAAAAAAAATAAATAAAATAAAACGATATGTGTTCGAGTGACCAGTTTGCATTTCACCGGAAAAAAACCAAAAAAAAAAAAAGAAAAAAGGAGAAAGAATATAAAAAAACGATGATGGGGCAGTGGTCGCGAGCAGAAAATTATAATCAAAATACTTCGATATTTTTTTTTCGAGAAAAGGGAAAAAAATCCCGAAGTATTTTGCTTATTGTCGCATTAGCTGTGTTGAGGGGGGCCGATGTGATTGTTGGGATAGCCAGCACTCGCTACATGGTATCAAAAAAAAAAAAAATATTCCGACTATCGAATTTCTAGAAAAAAAAAATGAAAGTGGAAATTTTTTTTTTCTTTTTTCGAAATTTATAGTCTGAAATTTGGCCACGTAGTAAACAATGCATAGACCTACAGAGCATATAAAAGTAAAAGAAATAATATTTATAGTTATATGAGAAAAATAAATGAAACACTTATTGAGAAGAAAAAAAAGTGTATTATTAAAAGCAAGAGGAAGTGAAAAAAAATCACACAAACACACTTACGGATTGTAATTAATTCTATACTATATATTTGATATGTCGCATTGTAAACACGTGTGTCTGGAATTGCGCGACGGCTGCATCCCAATGTTCTATATTTTATTAGATAATGAATAAGACTAGGATTACGTGATGATAAAAATGAGTCACAAAAAAATAATAAAATGTCGAAGTTTTCGCGTCGCTCGACAAGCCCTTCAATTTTATCCGAAAATTAAATTTTTCTCCAAGTTACAAATCAAGGAAATGAAATTGAATTAAAAAAAAAATCGAACTCAAAGAAATAGAATTGAACTCAAAAAAAAAATTAAACTCAAAGAAATAAAATCGAACTCGTAATTGAACTCAAATAATTTTTTATAAGTTAAAAAAACATTTTTAATTCTCGAAAAATTGAAACAAAAATGTAAATAAATCTCTTCGGAAAAATTCGGATAAACATTGAAAAGGCGGAATTTCGTAAAAGCGGAACAAAAACAAGATGGTTAATTAGGACCAGTGAGAGATTTGATTCAATAGCGAGAGACAAAAAAAAAGTGCTCCTGTTGACTAGAAGCACAAAAAAAAACTATTTCGAATTTATCTTTGAATGTTCGTGACAAATTTGAAAATTAAAGAAAACTAACAAAAATCGGCAAATTATTATTAAATACACTCGAAACACACATCGCCTACCAATCTATATATTGAAAAAAAATACATACTCGAAAGTTGCACACGTGATACAATTTTAATTGACAAAAATAAAAAAATACAAAACAATTGTGTATAAATATTGTAATTCGATTAGACACAGGGTTATAAACAAGGAGTGAGTTTCAAAAGAGATAAAAAAAAGAATAAAATAAAAAAAGAAGAAGGATTTTAATGGCGAGCAGTCTATTCGTCGGTTTATGAAATTTATTATCAAGAGTGGAATGTGTGCTTTGTGAGAGGCATTTAAATTTACTAGGATTCTGGGAATTCGTCGTTTCCTATCAGGAAATAGTTTAGAGAAAGAGAGAGAGATTGTGTGTTTAAAGAGAGAAAATTGTTCAAGTGTGCTTGAAAAAAAGAGAGAGAGAGAATGAGAGAGAAAATGTTAAAGAAACGCGTGCCGGATAATTTCGATCTTCTTTTCCTTTTGTCTGATCTTCCAAATGGCTCTACACTTCGAATTTTCCAGAAATACTTTTTTTTCTCTAAATTTCCCTTCATTGAAAAAAAAAACATTTCATTTTGAAAGAGTTTTTTTTCGAAACAGAAGGAAAATTTTTCCCCTTATTTTCTTTTGAAACAATTCTACTTGTAGTTTATCGAAAATAATTTTTCGTTTTCGAGAAAGAAAGGGCAAACTTTTTCCCATCTGGGAAAATGCCTCACTTTTTGTAGACTTAAAAACGAAAAAGCAGTTTATAGAAAAAAAAAAAATAAGAAACTTGGAGAGAAAGAGTCTTAGCTTAGCGATAAATCTAAAAAATCTGACGTTTCATCTTCACTGCTTTGTTATATTTAGAATTTTTATCGTAATTATTATTTTCCAACTCTTTACTTCCGCGTCGGTGTTACTGTGTCGATATTTAAGAAAAGGATAAAGAGACATAGGTAGTATTAAGTAATTTTTTTTATTTTTAATTATTATTTTGAGAAAAAGAAAAACCCCTTCTTTGTAAGATAAAATAATATGGTTAAGTATATTAAAGATTTAACAGATAAACAATTTAGTGCGATAAGCGAGAAAAAAGAGAGTAAACGATAAGAGTAGTGACTAGCATTGTAGAAACTCCTTTTTACGAAAAAGTATAAGAAAAAAAGTAAAAAAAAAACTACAACAACAACCAAACTCTTTACTATTCAATGTGTATAGTCAAAAATGACAATCACTCTTTATCGACAATGACAAAAAAAAAATTCTCGGCTTTTCCATTTTTTGCGAACTTTCGTCACTTTCTTTTTCCTTTTTTTGCTATTTGCGATTTTTTTTCTTCTCCTGTCGCCCTTCTTGATCTCCTCCGAATTCAGAGTCATTCGATTTTTGCACCACAATTCCTTCAAATAAATTCTGATCTTTAATTGAAAATATATTTTCATTTTTCATTTTTTCCCATAGAACTTTTTTTAAATAATAATTTCGAAAAAATAATTTCTATTTAAATTAGTTTTTAAGTTAATAAATAAATTAAAAATAATTTATTACTGAAAACATATTTTTTTGTGAGAAAAAAAAATTTTGGAGGCTGAGTGGTTCAAAAATCGGAGTGATTTCTCGACTCGCCCATCGTTATAAGGAAGTAAAAAATATAAAGAAAAAAAAAAAGATGAACCAATATTGGGCCAGGAATTGCGTTGCAAGTCACAATCAGCTCAGCTCCGGCAAGACAAATCATTTTTTACGAAAAAAAAACAATTGTCAGAGCGAGCATTTTAATGTTTAAGCTCCTTATAGTTAGTTGTTTAGAGATTAGTCGACATCTGAAGAATTTTGAGAAAAAAAAATAATAAAACGCGTACGCACGCCTCACTAGAGAGAGAGAAAAAAATATATATATTTCCAGCACGTCACCAATTTTTTTTTTTTTTCAACAACGTGTCTCATTATCGAGAATATTTTTTTACAATAAAAATTTTCTTTACTCGAAAATTTCCACGAGAGTAAAATTTTCTTTTCTGAAAAAGTTTATCAAGAGTAAAATTTTCTTCTCTGGAAAATTTCCAGGAGAGTAAAATTTTCTTTCCTCGAAAATTCTCAGAAGAGTAAAATTTTTTTTTTCGAAAATTTCCACGAGAGTAAAATTTTCTTTTCTCGAAAAATTTCCAGGAGAGAGTAAATATTGTTCTTTTCTCGAAAATTTTCGAAAAGGAAAATTTCCTTTTTAAATTGGTTCACAATTTTTGAATAATAATGAAAAAAAATAATACTGCAAGAAAAGCAAAAATCGAGACTAAAAAAAAATTGTTTCAAAATAATAAGAGACGTTGTATTTTTTTACCACCGGAAAAATACACTGGTACACAACATATAATACATGCATGATTCAATTTTTCACCTGAGTATGTGTGTGTGTGTGTATAGAGAAATACACCGTGAATTTTTTCGAACTATGTCTTCGCCAAGTGCGTCTATTTTCCGCACAAAACAGATTTGGAAGTTTTATTATTATAAAAAAAATAATTTTTGAAAATAAAACTCCATTTAAATTTTCGTAAAAATGAAAAATTTAATTCGTTTTTTATGAATTCAAAAAATAAATTTCCTTTCCAAGAAAGGACAATTTTTAAAAAAGAAATAACTCACGAAATAGAAAAGAATTGAAAAAATTATCATCGAACAAAAATTTTCATTATAAAAAGAAGAAAATAAAAAGAAAATAAAAAAAAAACGATAATAAAATATTTTCAAACTTACCAGAAATAAAAATTGTATTTTCCTTCTGAATTTATTTCTTTGGAAAAAATTTCTTTCATTCAAATTTTAAACAAAAAAAGAAAATACTTTCCAAATACAAATGGAAAAAATCTTCATAAAGAGGTTTTTTCAAAGAAAGGAAGGATTATAACTTTTTTGCAGGGAAAATTTTTTTCAATGGAAAAAAATGAATTAAAAAAAAAATAGTTCAAGAGGAAAAAATTTTGCCTTTATTTTGTAAATGAAAAAAATTTTTTATAATTTATAAATGAACTAGAAAGTTACAATTAAAAAAAATTATAAAAAATTTATAAATGAAAAATTATAAATGAAAACTTAAATAAAAATTAATTTTTAATTAATTACTTTATTATTAAAAAAGTAAAGATGAAATTATTTTTTCAATAAACTCTTTATTTCGTGAGTGATTCTTTTTCTTTATGTATAAACTTGCATGGCGTTTTTTCTTGTCTGAATTTGCTTCGAATTTTTTTTTTTAATGTGCGCTTTTTTTAATGTAATGAAAATTCTTTGTTTTGCAACCTCTTCCAAATCTGTTAACTGCATTCGTGAATTTCTTTTCCAAACGTCTTTGCCGGTATTTATTGTGACTGTCACTATCGCCTATTTGCTAAAATTAATAATTATCAATAATGTCCGCCAATTATTATTGTTACTATTACAATTATCGATAATTTCGATTAATTTTTTTTTTATTTTTATCGTCCTCCTATTCCTATGATTATTATGTTTATTATTAATTATTAATATTATTAATTATTATTAATTTTTAATTGTTAATAATTTTTAATTATTAATAATTATTAATAATTATATTATTAATTAATGATTATTATTAAATATTAATTATTAATTATTATTTCTAATTATTATTAATTATTATTAATTATTAATAATTATTATTTCTAATTATTATTATTAATTATTATTACTATTATTAATATTAATTATTATTACTATTATTAATTATTATTATTATTATTATTAATTATCATTATTAATTATCATTATTAATTATTATCTTCTTTATTATTAATATCATTATCTGTACTTTACTCTTCATTATTACTATCGCCGATAATTGTCAATTATTATTTTACTTTTTAAGTGCCTTTATTTTATAGAAATTAGTTTTGCGTATTGCTTGGAGAGTTAAAAAACTTTCAACAAAAAAAGGCCAAGTTCGCTACTATTCAAAACTAGTTTTTACTTATTGTTGTATTCTTATCTTCGTAATTTAATTTTAATTGCCTTGCCTTTTTTTCGAGTTTCAATTTTTGTTCCATTACTATATTTTTTTTTCATTTTCTTTTTCTAATATACTTGAAAATATTGAAACTTTTTCTACTGTTTCTATTTGTCGTACTACTATTATTATTATTATAAAAAGATTTAAAAAAAATTACTCTTAATAAAATATTGTATATCCTCTTCTCTTCCACTGTTATTCTTACTAAAAAATACTATTTACTGTAATATTAGTCATTCTACTATTAACTATTTGGCGTTTATTCATAAGTCCTTAACTACTATTGTTTTATTTCATATACGCAAAAAGAAAAAAAAAACTCTTATTGGCACTTTTTCGAATATGTGTAGAATTTTTTTTTTTATCTTTCCACGTTCTTCTTCAAATTGATTTTTCCTGTTTTTTTTCCAATTGTCGAAAAAAACAATGCAAGAAACAAAATATACAATAAGTTTGTCAAAAAAAAAAAAATTGCCTGTTTTCTATTTTTTTTTTCTTTTCTTGTTCCCGATTGCGTTTCCTTGATACCTCACTTTTCCTACTCTCTTTGCACCATTTTTAATAAATAGAATGTCTTTTTCGTTTTTTTTATTATAGCGAGCACTAGAAATATTATTTAATTTCATTGAAAAACTATTGTCGAATGAATTTTTGTTTCGGGCCAACAAAAAAATTGAAAAATTAGAAAAACTAATTTAATTTAGTAATCAACAAGTTTATTTCATTATTTAACCAAATATCCTAATTAACAAATTTCTTAATTAGCAAATTTAATGATTAGCAAATTAATTAATTATCAAATTTATTAATTAGCAAATTTATTAAATAGCAAATTTATTAATTAACGAATTTATTAATTAGCGAATTTATTAATTAAGAAATTTATTAATTAAGAAATTTATTAAATAGCAAATTTATTAATTAACTAATTTATTAATTATAAAATTTATTTAATTATTTAAAAATTTAATTAACAGAAGTTAATTAATTAATATAAGTTAATTAATATTTCAAAAATTGCAATATTCAGTCAAAATATTTTGCAAGATAAAAAATTTATTTTACGAAAATAAATATTTATTGGATGATAGTTAAAATAAGTGATTTTCATCTATGCTTAATTTCTTTTTATTTAAAAATTTTTCTTAGATCAGAAAAAAGTAATATTAGCAATTTTTACAATTGTAAAAGAAATAACTGATAAGAGCGCGGTGAGCGCGAAGCCTACAAAAAAAAAAAAAATGAAAATCTTCGAATGCGAGTGTACCTCGTAAAATATCTAACCTGCCTTGTCTCTTTACCTGATTATCAATCTCTAACCGACTGACTGAATGAGTCTTAGAGAAATTCACATTTTTTTCGCTAATTCAAATAAACATGCCTTGCATCTTTTTTTATTTTTCACTCCGATGAGAATTTTCTTTTTCGATTTGATAGTAATTTAAAATTAAAACTAGAAGAATTCAACGATAAATAAATATTTATTATAATTCGCATAAATTAATTAATATTTAATACAAATAATATAATTTATAAAATTATTATCAAATAAAAAAATAACTATTTTTTTCAATCTAATTGTTTGATTAATACAATTAAACTAGATTAAAATAACTAGTTGATATAATTAATTATTAAATAATAGTTCTGGTTATTATTAATGAAGAATTAATTTTTATAAAGTTTTTTTTTTATTTACTTATTATTTTCAACAATGTATTTTTTTAAATTGCAAGACATGTCTATTTGAATTAATTCATCACGCACAAGATCGCCCAAAACAATCATTAGGAATTGTGCCTAGATGTAAAAACAATTATTCTGTGGGATCAATTACAGAAAAAAAAGAGATGAAGAAAAAAAAAGAAAATAGTAAACTTGGATCCTAAGGCGATCCACATATTTATTATAAACTAATCTTTATAAAAAAAGTAAATAAATTTCTGCACCGAACTTGAGGGACTTTCTTATGGGGGATAGATGACAAAAAATAATTCTTATCATCGTATAGAGGAAGTGAAATTAGAACTTTTTAGTAAACATTGTGGAAAAACTATGGGACACATTGGGAACCTATAGAGAAAAATTTATAGATTCCATAATGGGAAAAATATTTGAACGTTTGAGAAAGTGCATTTTATAAAAAGAAGTATGAGATTTAGAGAAAACTGTAGAATCTATAGAAGACTATAGGAATCTATAGGGGAATATGGAATCTACAGAGAACTATGGAATTTATAGAAAAAAATAGAAACTATCGAAAACTATAGAATTTCTAGAAAACTTTACCAACTTTCAAAAAAACTATGGACACTATAGAAGACTATAAAAACTATAAAAAATTGTAGAAAGTAAAAAAAACTGTAAAATCTACAGAAATTTATAGAATCTATAGAAAACTATAGAATCTATAGAAATCTGAAGAATCTATAGAAAACTATAGAATCTATAGAAATCTAAAGAATCTATAGAAAACTATAGAATCTATAGAAATCTGAAGAATCTATAGAAAACTATAGAATCTATAGAAATCTGAAGAATCTATAGAAAACTATAGCAAACCATAGGATCTATGGATAACTATAGAATATATAGTAAACTATAGACTCTATATAAAACCATATAATCTATGGAAAGCCATAGAATCTATAGAAAATCATAGACTTTATAGACAACTATAGACTCTATAGAACAACATAGAATCTATAGATAACTATAGAATATTTGTTGAACTATAGAGTCTATATAAATCCATAGAATCTATAGAAAATCATAGACTCTATAGACAACCATAGACTCTATAGAACAGCACAGAATTTATAGATAACTATAGAATATATGTTAAACTATAGACTCTATAGAAAATCATATAATCTATAGAAAACCATAGAATCTATGCGGAAAACTATAGAAGCTATAATGACCTATCATTTTTTTTAGAAAACTATAGTATTTATGAAAAGCTATAGAATCCATGAAAACCTTAAGAATCTATAACAACCATAGATTTTGTATTTTACAGTAACTATATAGAAAAACGTGAGATCTATAAAAAGCTACAGATTTTATATTCTATAGAAGACTGTAGATTTCACAGAGTACAAAAAAATCTATTGTGCAAAAAAAATTATGAAAGCTGAGATTCAAATGAAAAACCTGTTAGCAACTATGGTAACTGTATAAAACTATAAGTAACTATAGAAAACTATGGGACCTATAGAAAAAAAAAATTAGAATCTGCAGAAAACTATGAAAGCTATGAAAAATAATGACACCTATTGGAAACTACAAATAAACAAAAAAATATAAAGAACCAATAGAGAAATATAAATCTATCTGAAATTGACAAACTAGAGAAACTGAGAACTAGAATACTAGAGAATATCCTACGAATTCTATGGAATACCATAGAAAAACTATAGGATACTATAGGAAAATTATAGGGTACCATAGAAAATGTATAGAGTCTGTGGAACCTATAGAAACTATGGAGAATATAAAACCTATAGAATCTATGGAACCTATAGGCACTAGGGATACTATAGAAAACTATAAAAACTATAGAACCCATAGAAACTATAAAGGATAAGAACCTATAGAATCTATGGAGAATATAGAACTTATAGAACCTATGTGACCTATAGAACCTATAGAATCTGTGGAACCTTTAAAACCTATAGAATCTATGGAACCTATAGGAACTCTAGGGCCTATAGAATCTGTGGAACTTATAGAAACTCCAGAACCTATAGAATCTGTGGAACTTATAGAAACTCCAGAACCTATAGATTCTATGAAACCGCAGTAAAATTGCGGAACGTATAGAATCTATGGAACCTATAGACACTACGGATACTATAGAAAAGTTTAGAAACTATAGAACCCATAGAAAATTGTAGAAACTCTAGAAAAGTATCGAACCTTTAGAAAAAAGTACGGAACCAGTAGAAAACTAGAGATCATATAGAAAATATCTAGAAATTTGATAGAAGTAAGAAAAAAGAAACTTATCTTTCGAGTTCAAAGGGAAAGTCATTTAAAGTTCGTGGAGCAATTGGCTAATTAATAATAATAATAATAATAATAATAATAATAATGATAATATGGGTGCACAAGCGAATATCTAATTGTCGAGTGGGATTTGATTTAAATCAATTCTCGTTTGCACAATCAGAAATCATTCTCGCACTAGAAAGTGAAATTGATCGAAGAAAATTTTTTATTCTCTTTTATTTTTCTCTTATATATTTTTTTTTATGTCGCCGATCATATCTCTCTGCATTGATTCTAATTACTGCCGTCACTCACCTTTTATAATTTTAAATATTTTTCTAATATAAGTGTTTATATAGTGATATTGATATTGCAGCAAGTTTACATGGCAAGCTTGCCGCAAGATTTTCACAAGCTTTTCGCAAGCTTTCCACAAGCTTTTCGCAAGCTTGACGCAAGCTTGCTGCATGATTTCGTGCAATCTAGCACGAAAATAATTATATATTGTATATAATATACTTTTTACTGTATATTATATATATATTTATACATAACATAAAATATTTTTGTTATCCCATAAACAAATACTCCTAAATTCTTGTTTATTACTACAATTATTATTATTAGTCTTCTTCTTATCACTGTTGTAATTATTATTCTTTCTTTTTACTATAGATAAAAATATTTGAAAAAAAATTTGTACCTATAGCGATTTGTGTACCTTCGTAGTTCTATATCTATCTGTATCATACAATCTATATTACACATACTATGTACACATGTAATATTTCTAGCTGTTGCGATTTGTGTGAAACTTATTATTATAATCCTCGATAAAAACCGAGGTGCTTCTAATTTCTATCTCGCATTTCGACGAGGCTTATTGATATCAGAATTATTGACAGACAAAAAAAAAAGTGGAATGTATAGGAAAATTTGTGTGTTCTGTTCTTTGATGATCTTTAATGAGAACTTCTTTATTTTTATTCATTTTTTTAATTTAATTGTAAATAACATGTAAATTGGTGAGGAAATAGTAATTGATAAATCGAAAAAAAAATTTGTAACTGCAAACAAATTTCAAATTTTTAACTACAATAGAAAAAATTTGTAACTGCAAACTTGCAAATAAATTCTGATAAACAAATTCTGATAACAAAAAAAATTTCTAACTACAATACAAAAAATTTGAAACTGCAAACAAATTTTAAATTTCAAACAAATTTCTAACTAAAATTCAAAAAATTTCTAATCATAATAATTGTTATACAAAATTCCAATAATTAATAACAATTGAAATAAAAATCCCTTCCAATTGCAAACGAATATGTAATTACAAGAAAGAAATTAAAAAACAGGTGTAAATATAAAAAAAAAATTACTTAGCAAATAATTGCAAACCGCAAAAACAAAAAACCAATTGCATTAAATAATTAACAATTGCAAAAAAAAGAACAAATAATAATAAATAAATAAAAATTACAAAAACATAATTCACAGATGAAGAACTTGATTATTAAATATCATCATTGAATTTTGAAAAAAAACTTATGTGTGTGCACGATTGAGTGTGTTACTATATTTTCTGTTCTCAATTTTTTTTTTCTCTCAAATCGATGTATCTTTTCTTTCACAGATAACGTTTAAAATCTACATTCGTACCAATTTCTCTCTTGTCTTCCTTTCGACTCAAATCTTCGAAATCCATTTCAACGAATAAAGCCTCATTGACTTTTAAACAACGCTTCCATATTCACACACGAATAATTTATCGGCCTATATTTATAGTACTACTGCAGAACAACTTCCGGAGGTGGACTGGATTTATGAAAAAAAAAAATAAATAAATAAATAAAAATAAAAATCTCTCAGGCTCTTTAGAAAAAAAAAATCTCAGGGGTCCCCATCTCAGAATTAAGGAGCACGGGGAAAAGTCATCATAGAAAATACTATCAATTTTCTATAATTTTTTTTCTCAAATAAATTTTTTTATCAAAAACTCTGAAAGAAAATTTACTCCTTAGAAATAAATTGCAATGAAAAATTTATTTCCAGTATTAATAGATTATAGTTAAAAATTCTAATTTCAATTTTTTTTAAACGAATTTTGTTCTTTTATTTTGAAAATTAGAAAAAAATTTAATTTCAAAAATTATTTTTCAAGAATAATTTCAATTTATTATGTAATTATTATAATAATAGTGTAATTGTATTTAATATTTACATTTAATATTTACATTTAATATTTATGATTGAGATAATTACAATTTTAAACTTATTTATAATTTCAATAAAAGCTTCTAATTGAAAATCAAATTTGACATTGCAAAAAAAATTTCTAATTGCAATCAAATTTTGTTTTAACAAAAAATATTGATAATAATTCAATGATCAGTATTTGTTTTCCATTTTCTTTTTTATTGAAAAAATTTATAAAGTGGAAAGTAAATATTGAATAATAATTATTATTAAAATTGCAATTTTTTTCGAAATAAAAAATAGCAGAAAACATTAATTCAATAATTTAATACTTAATTTCGTTTATCCATTTTTTTCAAAATGAAAAAAAAACTCGAAAACTGTTCTAATTCAGTAAAAAGTATTACATAAAATATAAATCGTAAAAAATTATTTCACACGTTTTAAATTATTTTTGATAAACGGTATAATATGAATTAAATGACTTTCTAAATTTTGAAATTAAAATTTACAACTCGTGTAATTTGAAATGTTTAGATACTTATTATTTTGTAGGAAAATGAAACGTTTTTAACAAAAATATGTTCGGGAGTAAATTTTCTCAATTGCATAAAAAAAACTATGAATTTTTTTTTTTTACCTAAGAATTAGAAAATCATGAAAGATGATTAATGCAGGAGATTTTTAAGATTCTTCCATTTTTAATGAATATAATAATTTATTAATAAATCTTATTTTTTTGAAAACTAATTAAAGATTTCAACTTTTATTATTGACAATATTAACTTTTACTTCATTCACTAGATTAAAACAATTATTTGTAAATTTTACAAAGAATATATTTTTTAATTAATTTAATTAAATAAATTTAAAAAAAAATAATTAAAATTAATTAATCAATTAATTTTAATTTTTAATTTATTAAAATAATTTATTAACTTAATTCATTAAAGTAATTTATTAAATTAATTCATTAAACTAATTCATTAAATTACTTTATTAAATTAAAAATAAAAAATAATTTATTAATTTCTTAATTTAACTTCTTTTTATGGGAAAAATTAATTTCATGTAAAAATATTTATAACTCTTGAAAAATCAATAAAAAAAATTAACGAAAAAATGAAAAATAAAAATTTTTTATTAGTTGAGAGGCGTAAAAATAAATTTCAAACAGTCCGCCTCTGATAATCACTATTAGTCGCTTTGGTGATCTTACAAAAATCTTCTCTTCCACAATTGAAAATTCTATAAAAAAAAAATTCTACTCTCGTTTTCTATAATTAGAATTTATTATTATCTTCTTTCTCTTGCATGAAAACTGTCTTTCTCTTTTCTCTATCTCTCAGAATGAGATGCATTTTTCACTGTGTATTGCTGTACACAACATAAACACACATACATGAGAAAGCAAGATATACAATGTAGAAAATTTAATTATAATTCTAATAGCAATTATAATTAATAATTAATAATTAAGGTGATTTTATAAGAGTATTTGGGGACGTTATCGAATTTTCCAATGGCTTTCAAATTTTACAATTTATCATCTTATTAGGTCATTAATTTGAATTTGTTTATTCACTATAAATAAATATTTTAGTTATTTTTTTATTTATACACGAAACGAATTATTTTATTAATTTATTTTTTTTTTATTTTTTTTTATTTTCTAAATAATTTTTTTAATCATAAATTTAGCTACTAAATAATTTTTTTATTCATAAATTTAACTACTAAATAATTTTTTTTTATTCATAAATTTAGCTACTAAATAAATTTTTTATTTACACAGTAAATTATTTATAAATTAATTTTCCAAATAAATTGTTTCCTTATGAAATAAATTTATTTACAAAGTTACAATATTTCATAAATATTCGAAATATTTCTCACAATATTTTTCAAATATTTAGAATCCAATTTTCGTAATATTTCCCAAACGTTCAGAATTAATAATTTTTTTGCAATAATTTGCTAACAAAAAAAAATGTAGAAATAACTTTTTTTTTGCAAAAAAATATTAGCGAGAAATTAGATTTTCAATTTCTCTCACTGAACATAATAAAATAAACACGTCTTGTTATATTGTGTTCTATTGTTGAAATATTCATTTTTTTTCTCGATAACACAATATAACGAAACGTTTAATTTCTTTCGAAATAAAAATATATTTATTTCTCCCAATTTCATAATAAATTGTCTTTGAATTGTTGATGCCTATGAAGCGAGGAACACAATATTGATTTATTTTCAGATCACTTTCTCGTTTATTCAATGTCAGTTATTTGTTCAAGCAGAAAAAAAATGTCACAATCCCCGCGCATTTGGAAGCCATTGATCCTAAATTCGATCAAACAAAATGTTCTCCTTTTATGACAGTTTTCTAGGATTAAGAAAAAAAAATGTATTTTTTTTTTACTTAAAAAAAACAATTTACGAGAGTTGCTCGTAAATTTATTTTCGTATTTACTTTTCCTTATTTTTCTTTTTTTGAGGAGAAAAATAATTTAAATAAAAGGGAATTCTTTGATATACATTTCAACGTCAATATTTGATTTCTTTTTTGTTCTTTGTATATTTAAAATATATTATATTTTAAATATATTTTATTCTTTTTTTTAAATTATTCTGTTAATTTCTTTTTTCAGATTGTTTTTTTTATGTTTTTATTTTTTTATTATTTTTTTTAATTATTTTTTTTCAATTATTTTTTTGACTATATTAATTATTGTTTTTTTTTTTTAAATGAATGCGTCAAAACACGTATACAGTGAACGATTAACAAATCGAATAAGACAATTTAAAAAATGTTAATTCTATTATTACAAATGTTAAACGAATGATAATTGAAAATTAATAATCAATTATTAGTTTTGACGTTAGTTGAAGAATTATTCTTTTATTTTTTAATTTGGAGAGATAAAATCTGACGAGTTATGTTGTAAATTAGCAGTTGTTAGTCAATCGACATATTTTCATTTCCTCAAGACCAAACAATTGAAAGTTAACACGACAAATTACAATGTGAATCGACAATCATGAAGGCCATTGAAATATTCTATCGCAATATATATAGATACATATTTATAACGATAGAAAATAATTTATTTCAATGATTTCGCCAAGTGACAGAAAAAAAAGAAATGTTAGATTCAAAAATAAGAAAAATTTCTCATCAAATTTTTAACAGAAAAACAAAGAATGGTTTTTAATATATTCGTATAAAAAAAAATATAGAAAATAAATAGTAAAAATTCTTAGAATATAAACTAGTTGATAATCGAAAAAAAAGTAAAATAGGGCCTTGGTAAAAAAATTTTAAAAAAAAATTGTAAATATAGGAAAAATATAGGGAAAAAATTTTTCCAATCGGAAAATTCTATTTCCACTTTACTCTCTCTTCTATTTTCTATAAAAGATTTCATCCAAAATTTCTCTTAAAATTTTCTAATACGCTTTCTAATAATTTCTTTTTACTTTGAAAAAAAAATCTCTTCTTTTTTCAAAGGATTTTTAATTTTTTTTCTCTCTTCAAATTTTCAAAAATTCCATATCCGGAACGATAAAAGAAAGAAAGTGTGAAGAATGAAAGTGAGAGTGTAGAAAAAACAGTCCGGAATGAAAATAAAAAATTTAAAGAAATAACTAAAAAATGGGAAATAGCTCATTGCGATACCTATACCATAAATAAATATATTATTATATATAAATATAAATGAATAAAAAAAAATCATAGAGTCAATTGCGAATCAATATTACGTATTAAAACAGATATTATATTATATATATGAAAAATTTTAAAAAAATTACTAAAATAATACTATTGTTATTGACCTATGTAGGTAAAAAAAAAAAATAAAAAAATCGAGATAAGCTCATGAAAAAAATAAAAGCTCACAGGCAATCGATTTCAGAAAAAAAGAAAAAATTATCTCCATTTGTAAATTATGCTTCCCATAATGCAAGAAAAAAACTAGGCTTCCATTGTATTCATGAAAAAAAAAAAGTTTATTAAATTTTTGTTTAAGAAAAATATTTAAAAAAATATTATAGGAAAAAAAGAAATTAAAAATATTTACAGTAAAATATTTTGAAAAAAAAATATTTCAAATATTTGCGGTACAATGTTTTCAAAACAATATTTCAAATATTTACGAAAAAATATTAAAATTTTTTTTATCAAAAGAATTTATTTTGAAAAAAATGCAACTCATCTCTATAAATTAGAGAAACAAATAAGAAAATTTTTTAATAATTTTTATAATTAATTTTCTTTTGTTTTTAATTGTTTAGAATTTTGAAAAATTATTATTTCTAAATTAGAAATTAAAAAAAATTCCTGATTTGGAAATTTTTTTTTTTTTGTTATTTTCGTTATCTTTAAAACTTTTTCTCTATTATTTCCCTTTTGTATTTTCGTTTTAATTAACAAAGCGATTGTTTAATTCAAGAAAAAATAATTTTTTTATATTTAACAATTCAAGATTTAAAAAAAAATTCGTCAACCATTTATTATTTTTATTTATTTATAAAAATATTTAAAAATAAATAAAATCCACATTTTTTTACATGGAAAGTCATTTTTTTCAATAAATAACATTTTTTTTAGTAAAAATGTATTAAACGATAATTTTCTTAAAGAATATTTATTAATTGAATACAAAGTTTTTGACTAAATAATTTTTTCGTCTATAATTTATCCCCAAAAGCTCATGTAAATATTAATAACAAAAAAAAAAAAGAGTTGTGAATTGTCAAAGTTCCACTGATTTCGATAGGCCTTTCTGTGATGTTTATCAAATGTTTTACAAAAAAAGAAAATAAAGAAAAATTGAAAATATTGTTATTTCAAAAAACTGAAGAGAAAAAACGCTTTTTAATTTAGAAGAAATTTTTTAATGAAGCCACGTCGCAATGTATTTTTTTCTTTTTTTAGAATCCCCCCCC
Source organism: Leptopilina syphax (assembly GCA_032872505.1). Classification (NCBI taxonomy): domain Eukaryota; kingdom Metazoa; phylum Arthropoda; class Insecta; order Hymenoptera; family Figitidae; genus Leptopilina; species Leptopilina syphax. The sequence continues at coordinate 3,139,290 of CM065476.1, read as the reverse complement.
CCCCTCAAATTTTTTTTTTTATAAATTTCTTTATAAAAAGAAAATGATTTTTAAATATATTTTTGTTTAAAATTTTTTTTAAATTTGTGATATTTATTATTTAATATTCAGAAAATATTGACTTTATATTAATAATTCGATATTTGATCAATTCTTCGCTCAAACATTGAATTGAGTGACTGCGTGAGAAATATCACAATTTTAAATGTCATAGGGAATAGTAGAGAGCAAAAAGATGAGAAACAAAGATATGATCTATTACCTTTCAGGGCAGAACTCTGAATTGAAAGAGAAAAAAATAGAGAAGACAGAGAAAAACAGTGAAAGAGAGAGAGAGAAAAAGAAAATTTTTTTTTTCATAATATTAAAATTTTTGCATTATTATTTAATGAATATTAATTATTAACTATTCATTAATAATCATTTATTAAATTTATTAAAAATTTATTAAAAATTGAAAATTTTATTACATTTTTAAAAAAATTTATTAACAAATTGAACATTTAAAAAAAATTTATTAACAAAATTAAACATTTATTGAAGATGTATTTAAAAATGTGACATTTTACTTAAAATTTAAACATTTATTAAAAATTTATTAAAAAAACTAAATATTTATTAAAAATTTATTTACAAAAAAATTAAACATTTAGTAATAGTTTGTTATCAAATAATTATGAACAATTATTTTCCAATTAAATCACTGATAAAATTTCGATTGAAATCATTCTATGTTAACAATAGATTGATAAATAATTAAATTAACAATTTATAATTGTTATTAATTAAATTAATTAAAACTCTACTTTGTTTACTAAATGTGACAAATTATTTGATTTCAAAGAAATTTTTTTTAATTCCAAAAAAAATTATCTCTTTGGAAAATAGAAAAAGAATTCCGGTAAAAGTGACAATTTCAAAACTACTTTAGTGAGAAGAAAATTTTTTCCTAATTCCAAAATTTTTGGAAAACAGAAAAAAAAAATCCGGTGCAAAAACAAAAATTTTCCATCTGCGACGTGATTCGTTTTTGTTGACAAAAAAATAAAAAAATTGCAAAAAAAAAAAAAATAAAAAATAAAAAAACAACCGCCCATAAAACTGATTTTAGAAAATAAAATTCTGATCGCAAAAAAAAATGTGGAAACGAGAGTAGAATAATAAAAATTAGTCTCATTGTATAGTGAACAAAAAAAAACTTCATTCTCCATTCAGTTATTCTAAACAATTTCATTCAATTGTTTGTCAATAATAATTAAATACATGTAATTATACATAAAAAAAATGGAAGAATCAGGGAAAAGTAAAACAAAAAAAAAATTGTTTTTTTTTCGGGGAAGGAAGAGAAGAAAAAATGGGAGAAGTAGAAACGATAAAAAGAACTAAAAAAAAGAGGAATAAAATTTAAAAAAAAATAATAAAAAATTTATTGTATTCAAAATGAGAGAAAGAGAGCGAGCGAGAGAGAAAGAGAAAGAGAAAAAAAAGTGTGAACGTTATTTCTTGCGTTAGAACGAATATATTATATATAAATATATATAAATATATGATCATTATAAATACATATTATATTTAGATTTATATGAATATATAATATGTATAAGAGCAGAGAGTTTTATGTATAGAAGACAAAATGAAAAAAAAATGATTTGAAACAAAAAAAAAATGACGATGACGTCACTTTATCATCATTATAAAAAGAAAAAAAAATATTATCCGTTTCTGACTATATTGCGTATTATTGTAATTATCGTTATGATTATTGTAGGCGGCTTAGTATAATATCTCCGAAGAAAGCGATTGTTCAGTATTACGCGAGATTCACAAGAAAAACAAGATCCTTTTTAAAGGGCAAACTGAAAACAAAATCGTGATTTGCCATCACTTTTGTTCTCGCGATTTATTTTTCATTCGGGGAAATCTTCCACTTTTGTATTTTTCTCTTATTTCCTCCGTAGAGAAAATAATTTGTTGTCGATAAATTATTTTTATAGCTCTAATTTTTATTAATACTATTGTTATTTTAAAAGAGATGAATGTAAATGATAATTATACTATTTTTCCCAAAAAATTAAATATTATAATTATACTATTTTTTCCAAAAAATTAAATATTATAATTATACTATTTTTTCCAAAAAATTAAATATTATAATTATAATATTTTTTTTCCAAAAAATTAGATATATTATAATTATAATAAATTTTTTACACTCTTTTTATAATTACCATTAATTTATTGATACAAAATATTTGTTATTCGAAATAAGATGAAAATTGTAATTATTATAATTGTCATATTAATTCTAAAGAAATGGATATTATAATTTATAATTATAATTCCAAAACAAATTATTATAATTATAAATAAACTATTAATAATTAATAATTTAATAAGAATTATTAAAAAACTAATTAATGGTACAATTCTAAAACAATGAAAATTATAATAATTATAATAATATTATACAATTATAATTATATTATAAATTATAATTGAAAAAAAAAATATTCCAAACAAGTGGAAATTATAATAGTTCCAAAAAAATAATTACTATTTTACTGATTAGAAATATTACTTTGTCATTAATAACCAAATAATTATTTATTCAATCTCAAATTATAATAATTGTTTTTTTCGAATCTATTCAAACATCGCGAGAACAAAAAAGGCGAAATTTTTATTTGAACTTTTTTTCTGTTACAGAATGACGAGAGAACGTCAAAAAAAATACAAAGCGAGCGCAATTAAATTTGCACTCATTAGTCTCATTCGAAAATAAAGAGAATTAATTGGAATAGTAATTTTATTTTTGGTAAAATGCGTATTTTTTCGTCTTTTTTTTTTAAATTTCCAAACGCTACTTTTACCGAAAGTAAATATTTTTCCTCAGGCCTCGAAAAATAAAAAAAAAAATAAAAAATTTGTGAAGTATTTTTGTCGCACTTTATAATCATCGTACGACTACTATCTTGTATATTATTATTATTATTATCAATTATTATATAATTATAATTATCATTCTTTATTATTTTACTAATAATTATACACTATACATATATATATATAAATATATTCCTCCCATTATTATTGTTCGCGCATCCAGCGTTATTTTGTAAATGAATAATAAAAGCTCTTGACAAATGTGAAAAATAATTTCTCCTCTCGTAACATTATTCTTTATTTCCATTCAATTTTTTTTCGTACAATTGTGAATTTTTTTCAACACTCTCTTCTACACTAGGAAATTGTTTTTATTACCACAATATTTTAATTAACGAAAATTTTTTTATTTGTTACAATAAAATTAATGAAACATTAATTAATTGATGCAAGTACTTAGGAATAATAATAATTAATTAAAAACTCAGGAACTAATAATTAATAACTAATTAAACTAATAATTAATAATTATGTTAATTAATATTTAAACTAATAATTAATAGTAATTTTAATGACCAATTAGACTAAAAATTAATAATAATTACGCTTATAACTAATTAAACAAATAATTACTAACTAATAAATGCAAGTCGTAAATTGTTAAATCAATTAATTAAAATAATTAAATCAATAGCAACTAATTAATTAATTCATAATTCATAATTAACAAATTATTATCAAATAAAAAAAAATTAAGTAAATCATAATTAATAATTAACTAATGTTTAATAATTAATTAAAGCAATAATTATAAATGTTATTAAATGAAGTAATCAATAATCAATAAGTAATTAGTTCTAAAATTAATACTTAATTAATGCAACAATTAATTATTATTATTAATTGATATTACTTTAAGGTTGATATAGTCGATATAGACAATAAAAAATTAACTCAATTTTTCACTGTAGCGGTTAACAATTGTTTTCTTTAATTATTAAAAAAAAAGTTGTTTAATGATTAATAATTAATTAATACTTTGATTAAGAAGATGTTTGTTAATAAAAGAAAATCGCCATTCAAATAGTGAATAAAATTACACTGAATAAAGAGAACATATTCTTTTCGTAAAAAAATCTGCAAATTGAATTTTATTAAAATTGAAAAACATTTGTAATTATACATTTTTAATTGTTACATAATCAGAATTAATCAAATTCTCCAATTTTTCTCCCATACAGTAATTAGATTTGAAATTAAACGTCTGAAATTTTTTCCATTTTCGTATTTAATAATAATTTACATATCATATACAATTTCTGTTTAGATGTTAATTAAATTTTGCAATATTGCAAAAAGAAAAAACACCATTTATATTTTTTTCCATGCAAAATGATTTTACGCGAAAGTGAAAAAAAAAAATCTTACGAGAAACTTGTTGGGGAAGAGAAAAAATGAAAAAAGGGAAGAGAATATCTTTAAATCCTAGAATAATGACTTGTATGAGTGACAGGCTTGGGAAAAAGTATTTAAAATTATAAGCCGTCTATCAAAAAAAAAAAAAAAAATGAAAAAAAGGGCGTTAATTTACATCGACGAGATTACCAAGCTGATCGGCACGAGTTATAAAACATTGAGCTGAAAATGTTGGTTGCAAAAGCATTCCCACAGCGTCGTTGGAATTTTTTAAAGGTACATAATTTGAGGGAACAATGAAGGGTTTACTAATGAGACCGGGCGTAACAAGTTGAAATAATTGACTCCCAGCATTCGTTGTGGGTTTTTTATCCTTGAGATTAGCCTGCGTCATAAATCCTTCCACTTGCTGCGTCTCGTTCTTCCTTATCCAGTTGGCTAACATGCCTGTTAAATTTTTTTTTTGCTTTTTGAAATTACAACTATACTAATTCACATGAATAATGAGAAAGAAAATTTTTTTCATTTACAGTAGTCAAGAAAATTTTTTTTCCGAACTTTCTAGTGCAAAGAATACGAAAAATATTCCCAAAAGATATTCCGGAGATTAGCTTAGAAATTCCACTAGTAATATCCCAATAGAAATCTCGAAAACCTAAAATAATCCCCCTAAAATATTTTGAGTGATTATCATAAATTTTACACGAATACGAAAAATTAAATACAATACGAAAAATATTCCAGAAGAATATTCCACAAATTACTTTAGAAATTCCACTAAGTTTTCCTACTATTCCCCACTAAAATATTCCCAGAGGATTTAATAAATTTTACACGTATACATGAATAGTTAAATACGAAAAATATTTCAAGGAATATTCCAAAAATTATCTTGGATATTCCACTAGGAATATCCCAGTAGAAAACTATAATAATAATTCTGCTAAAATATTTCCAAAGAGTTTTATAAATTTTACACATTTATGAATAGTCAAATACAAAAAATATTCCAAAGAATATTCCAGAAATTACTTTAGATATTCCTCTAGGAATATTCTGATGGAAACTTTCAATAATCCTAATAAAATATTCCCACAGGATTTTATAGATTTTTACACTTTAACACTGAAAATATTTCAATAGAATATTCCAAAAACTTATCTTAGATATTCCACTAGGAACATTCCAGTAGAAAACTAATAGTTCCACTAAAATATTCCGAAAGAATTTCATAAATTTTATACGAAAAATTAGATGCAATACGAAAAATATTCCAAAATAATATTCTAGAAATTACCTTTGATATTCCAATACGAATATCCGAGAGAAACCGCGAAAATAATTTTACTAAAATATTCCCTCAGGATTTCATAAATTTTAGACAAGAATTTCTTTCGGAAAAAATTAAATTCTTTTTTTTAATTGTACTAAAGATATTTTGTACCAAATTCCTACAATATTGCAGTAATATTACTAAAATATTCCACGCAAATTTTTCTGCACTATTTCTGTTAAAGATCAAGAAAAATATTTTTCACAAAAATCATACAATATTTCGACAATAATCTTCTTGGAATATTTGTTAACAATATTTTGACAATATTTCGTAAAACATTTTCCAACCAAAATCATGGAATATTCAATATAAATAAAATTATCTCAATATTCCTGTAATATTCCTTATTAATAGTTTCTCGACAAAAAATTCTATAATATTCTGAAAAAAATTGTTTTGCAATATTTCTAAAATATTCCACTAGAATTTTTCTACAAAAATAATGCAATATTCATTAAAAACAATTCCTTCAGTCTTTCTATAATATTCCCTAATAAATTTTCTAAAAAAAAATTGAAAATTATTCAAAAAAAGAACTATGGAATATTTCTAAAATATTCCACTAGAATTTTTCCTATTTTGAAAGATTCGAAAGAAAATATTCCTGCACTTTTTTTTTTAAGAAAATCAGACAAGGTATTTTTTTTTACAAAATTTCTATAATATTCCAGAAAAATATTTCTGAAAAATTTTAATGATATTCCAGGAAAATATTCTCACGAAAATCCTATAAATATTAGACAGTTATCTTTTTGGAATATTTTTTAAAAATATTCCAATAAAATAAAAAATAAAAATAAAAAAATAAAATTAGGATAAAATTTTCCATAGTGTTTCAATGAAATATTCCAAATTATTTCAATAAAATATTCCACCATATTCCAATAAAATATTCCACAATATTCCAATAAAATATTTAACAGTATTCGAATGAAATATTCCACAGTATTCCAATGAAATACTTCTGTAATATTTTTAAGAAAATTTTTTTAATATTACATTTAAATATTCCAAATGTACTTTTAAATATTCCAAATTTTTTAAATAAAATTTCTCAAGAATATTCCAAAATATAAAAATATAATATTACAGTCATAATGTGGCTGTAAATATTTAAATATTAGTTATTTTAATAGCGTTAGACAAAATATTCCAAAGGAATATTCCGCGAATATTTCTTTTATTACCTATTAGTGGAATATCTCTCCAAATTCCAAAAAATCCAAATAAAAATCGATAATCAATTAAAATCAAGAACAAAAAGAAGAAGTGAATAAAAATTTTTGTGAAAAATGGCAAACTTTTTTTTTTTAATTTCCACGAGATAAAATAATTATGGTCATGTGGTTGAATTGACCTTGATCGAATATCGACCCCGGAAGTGAGACGACCTTGCCGGCGGTAATAAAAGAGAGTCATATAACGAAAAAGAAAGGGAAGGTGGATTTGCGGTTTGCAAACGATATTTGCTCTGGATCGCTAACTGGATTGCATAAAAAATAATAAAGACTACCTGATGACTTTGTAAAAGTCGTACGCGAAATTCAACTCTCTTTCTCTCTCTTATCAAGGTGATTCACTACTTTTTAATTAGGAGCTAATTAATAAATTATTTCACTTTTATCCTACACTACAGACATATAGTTATTTTCGAGCGGAATTTTTTAAAATCTTTTCAAATTAACTTTTTGAAAAATATTTAAACACTCAGTTTTATTTTTTAATTATTTAATTTTTTTTATTTTTTATTCATCAATAATTGTAATTTAATTATTAATTTAATTAATTAATTCATTTTCTTATAATTACTTTTCGTATTCGTCTTTTTTTATTTTTTGAAATATAATTCATCAATTAATTAATAATACAAAAAATGTTAACTATTTTCCTTAATTACTCTTTGCATTTTTATCTTTTTTGTATTTTTTGAAAACATTAAAAATTGAATATTGGAAATAATTAATTAATAAAAAAAATTTAATACTCCAATAGCACGAACTATTCCATTTGCATTCCTGGAATATTGTAAATATTATTAATATTTAATATTATTAATATTAAAATATTAATAATAAATTATTAATAAATTATTAATATAAACAAATTATGATTGTTAATTAATTTTGTAAAAAAAATTTTGTAAAAAATTGTTAATTTAAAAAGGTAATATTTTTAACATTAAATAAGCAATATTATAGTAATATTCAAATAGAATATTTCAAATAAATATTTGCAATGAAATATTTTGAATGAAATTAATAAAATATTTTTCTAATATTCTCTGTTAATATTTTATGGAATAATCCGTGTTGTTGAGGTTTATGTTAATTAAATTTTTTTTAATTATAATTAAGTCTAAATAAATTAATTAACTCACCAATACTTTGAGATTCGCCTTGATGTTTCAGAAAGCCAAGTTGTCCCTGTAACAAATTATTTATAACATTAGTTTGTTATTGTAACAACTTTAATTTAATAAAAAAAAATATTTAATTTAGTAGCTAAATAATAATTTTAAATTTTCTAAATATTCCTAACAATTAGGAAAATAATAGTAAAAAAAATTAGTGAATTAATTCGTAAATTATAATTACAATTAGTAAAATAGTAGTAAAAAATTTGTAAATTAGTAATTAGTAAGAATTACTAAACATTAAATTAAAATTTACAAATTAGTAAAAATAAATATTTCTGGAATATTTCTAGACGATTTTTTTCAATATTCCAATGAAATATTCCAGAATTAAAAAAAAATGGAAATATTCTCTGTTATAGAGGATAATTTCGGAAATAAGTCAAAAAAATTTTTCAACAAAATACTTTATTATTTTTTTGTCATATTTACTTGATTTGGTTTTGACTTTTGTTCATGTAAATTATTTTTCACAGCTTCCCCTTTTTTATCACTAGCAGATTGACCTGAAGTAGATGGAAAATTTTGTAAGTCTTGTTCAGCGTCATTTTGTCCATCATTTTTTTTTATTCCCTGAGGAATCAGTTGATTTTCAGCACCAGGAACAGGAATTTGGAATTGATTACCACCAACACCGGCAAGAATTTTTGTTATTCGTAAATCGTTATCATTTAATTGTTGCGATCGTTGTGGATGAAATTGTTGGCGATGTTGTTGTTGTTGACCAAATTGTTGTTGATTCAATTGCTGTTGATTAAATTGATGTTGAATCAGTTGCTCTGGACTCAATTCCGTCAAAGCAAACTGATACAATTCATTCTGACGTTGAGCCAATTGTTGTGGATTCAATTGCTGTTGATTCAATTGTTGTGAATTTAAATGATGCTGCGCTAATTGTATTTGATCCATTTGCTGCTGAATAAATTGTCGATGATTGAACTGATTCTGTATTAATTTCTGAATATCCGAAGGTTTCTGTTGTTGATTCAATTGCTGCTGATCGAATTGTTGCTGCTGATTCTGACTCAATTGCTGCTGAAACGGATTCTGACCCAACTGTTGTTGATTCAATTGCTGTTGATCAAATTGTTGCTGCTGAAACGGATTCTGACCCAACTGTTGTTGATTCAATTGCTGCTGATCAAATTGTTGCTGCTGAAATGGATTCTGGCCCAACTGCTGTTGATTCAATTGCTGCTGATCGAATTGTTGCTGCTGTAACGGATTCTGACCCAATTGCTGTGGATCCAATTGTTGTTGACTCAGCTGTTGTGGACCCAATTGTTGTTGATTTGATTGCAGTAGTCCCAACTGCTGCTGATCAAACTGTTGTTGACCAAATTGATTCACTTGTGGCTGGGCTATTTGCGGTTGAATTAATTGACTCTGATCCAATTGCTGTATACCCAACTGTTGTTGATTAAACTGTTGTGGACCCAATTGTTGTTGATTCAATTGCTGCTGATCAAATTGTTGTTGATTTAAATGCTGTGAAGCTAATTGCTGTTGACCAAACTGCTGTGGATCGAATTGTTGTTGACTTAACTGCTGTGGACCGAATTGTTGTTGACTTAATTGCTGTGGACCGAATTGTTGTTGACTTAACTGATGTGCACCGAATTGTTGTTGACCTAACTGTTGCTGATCAAATTGTGGTTGGTTCAACGGTTGCTGTTGCTGCAACTGCTGCTGACCAAATTGTTGTTGATTCAATTGCTGCTGATCTAATTGCGCTAGATTCAGTGAATTAGGATTAAATGGTTGATTTCCAAATGGTTGACTCAACAGTTGTGGATCAAATTGCTGTTGATTCAATGGATTTGGAATCAATGATTGCTGACCTAATTGATTTATCTGCGGCTGACCAAATTGTGGACCTAATTCATTTTGATTCAGTGGTTGCTGATTCAATGGTTGTTGCTGTAACTGCTGCTGACCAAATTGTGGACCCAACTGCTGTTGACTAGATTGTGGTGAAAATTGCTGCTGACTTAATTGATCCTGACTCAGTTGTTGCTGTCCTATTGGTTTCAATAATTTCGTTGGATCAGAAAATTGTGACAGTTGATTTTTTGGATGTTCAGACAGAGGACTCGTTAATATCCGTTGATTAATCTTCTGCTGTTTTTGATCATCTTTTTCTGCTTTTAAAAATTGGGGTCGATTTAAAGTTTGTGTTCCTGAAAATTTGTTTTGTGATTGTTGTTGATAAGCGCTTAACTTTTGGCCCAGTTTTCCTATTGATGGGCGTTGACGTTCGTTGGATAATCGTTGACCGAATGGTTGGTGTCCCACAATCGGTTGATCCAGAAAGGGATACTGATTTGGGTATTGTAGCAATACTGGTTGGTTATCTAGACTCGTGACTGATAATTTTTGATCGGACTGTTGTTTTCTCAAAAGTTGCAAATGAATTGGATTTCTATCAGAAATTTCTTGACCCACTGGCTGATTCTGTTGTTGAATTAGATTCCCATCAGAACTGTCTTGTTGTCCCACTGATTGATATTGTTGAAGTGGACTCTTATCTGAAATCTCTTTCTGTCCTAAAGATTGATATTGTTGTTGGTTGAACTTTCTTGGATCCAATTGTGGTTGATTCAATTTTTCCTGATCCTCTTGTTTTTTATCCAGCTGTGGTTGATTCAAGTTACTGGACTCTAATATTGGCTGTTTCCATTTACTCGATTCCAGGTTTGGTTGGTTTAATTTATCATTGGATAAATTTGGTTGGATCAACTGTGGCTGATCCAAATTTTTTTCTAAGTGAATGTTTGAATGCTGCTTTGATTGTTGATTTTCCAAAGTTTGTTGACTAGACTGGGGAGACGTTTTCGAAGATCCTTGCTCGTAGGTTGCATCCTGAACCGGCTGATATTGCGCTGGGTCTTTAGGAATTTTTCCCACCTCCACTAAGTGTTGCTGACCCAATTGCTGATCCGAACTTTGCGGGCCTAACGTCTGATCCAACTGAGAATTAACTACGGATTGCTGATGCAAATTTTGCAGAGCGATTTTTTGCAGATTCGAGTTATGATTTACAAATTGATTCGAGTTCAATTTGGACAATAACTGTGGAATCAAAGGTTGCTGATTCAAATTCTGTATATCTATTGCTTGCTGCTCCGAATGATGACCGCTTATTCGTTGACCAAATGTTAGCACACTTTGTTGTTGCCTATCTAGATTCTGCTGATGTGATGTTGGCTGATCCGAATGCTGCTGACTTTGTGATTGATGATCCGAGTGCTGCTGACTTAGTGATTGCTGATGGCTCAAATGTTGCTGATCCTGGTGCTTATAATCTTTTTGCTGCTGATCCGAATACTGATGACTCAAATGTTTCTGGTCCAAATGCTGATGACTCAAACTTTGCTGATCCAGGTGCTTATGATCTGTTTGTTTTTGATCCAAATGCTGCTGATCTGAATGCAGCTGACCTTTCAATTGATGATCAACAACACCAGTCGATGATTGATCCAACAGTTTCTGATTCGAATTCTCCTGACCTGCGATTTGTTGATGAGCACCTGATGATGATTGATCCAATCGTTTTAGTCCCAATTGTTGCAGAAATGTCTGATGATTCAGCATTGATTGCTCGTGCTCATCTCGTTGATAGGCCAATTTTAATGCCTTGAGATGAGCTTCTCTTGCAGCCATCACCTCAGGTGTATCTTCCACATTTCGTGGAAGATTAGTGGCTGCTATTTGAAAGCCATGCTCCTCATCGGCTGTATATTTTGCCCGTTGAATTACGCCATCAGTGTCGACATAACTGAACGATCCTCTTGTTTCACCATTTGCTTGACGTACCTCCGATCTCGCCGATTCTGGTGCACTGTATCCAAAACTATACTGTCCCAGACTGTCCTGATAGCCAATGTAAACAGGTGTTTGCGGTGATTTTGCTAATGAATAAGCCACCGATGAGAGGATTATTGATATCAGGATTTGCTGCAAGAAAAATGAGAATGTCAAAACCAAATTTTACAAACGAAAAGAAACAAATGGAAAAATAGAAGAAAAAACAAGAAAAGCAAATCAAAACAGAAAACGAAAAGAAAAACCAGAAACACTAGAGAAAAAATAAGAAGAAACAAAATAAATAACAAAAAGAAAAGTAAGAAGAAATAAAAAGAAACACGAGAAGAAAAACAAAAAGAAAACAACAGGAAACACGAAAAGAAGAACAAAAAAATGTCAAGAAGAAAAACCAAAAGAAACAAAAAGAAAATAAAAACGAAAAACAAGAAGCAAAAGAAAAAACTGGAAAAAAGGAAGAAGAATACAAAAAGAAAAACAAGAAGATGAACAAGAATAAAACCAAATGAAAAACAAGAAGAAGAACAAAATGACAAACAAAAAAAACAAGGAGAAAAACAAGAAGAGAAACAAAAAAACGAAAAGAAAAACAAAAGGAAAATCAAATAGAAAATGAAGAAAAATAAAGAGAAGCAAAAGAAAAGAACTGAAAGAAAGGGGAGAAAATGCACAAGAAGAAAAACCAAAAGAAAAACAAAAAGAGTCAAAAGAAAATCGAAAGGAAAAACAAGGAGAGTATTAAAAAAAAGTGAAGCAAAAAAAAAATCAAGAAGAAAAACAAAAAAAATCAAGAAGAATAATGCCAAAAAAGAAAAACAAAAAGAAGCACAAGGAAAAACTAAAAGAACAACAAGAAGATGAACAAAAAAACCAAATGAAAAACAAGAAGAAAAACAATAGGACAAAAAAAGTAAAACAAGAAGAAAAACAAAAAAGAGAAGAAAAGAAGAAAAACCAGACGAAAAATAAAGAGGAACGAAATGATACAAAAAGGAAAACAAAAAGAAACAAAAGGTTTATCAAATAGAAAATGAAGAAACAAAGAAAACCAAAAAGAATAACAAGAAAAAGAAGTCAAAAACAAAAAAAAGAGATTCTAAAACAAAAATCGATCAAGAATCAAAAAGACTATTTTGATCATCATTTTTTTAAAACAATCGATCTGATCAGTGATCAAACATAGTTCACTATTAACCGCACTGAATAATTTGCAAAACAAATAAAAATCACTGATTTTAGAAAAAAAACACTGTTTCAAAAATTTAGAAAACTATTTCAAAGAAATAATTTGAATTCTTTTGAAAAAACAAAAATTTTCTTACAAACGTTGTCCTCATGCTGAATTGGTACATAGGACAGTCGACAGAAACATAATGCAAAATATTTGCCATACTGACAAGTTTATATATGCGAAGAAGAAGAAGAAGAGGTGTGCATCGACAACGTCTCTCTCACCCCCTTCGTCCACTTTTTTTTGTGCCTCATCTCACTTACGCCTCTTTACACATGTATATACAGGAGTGTAAAATAAGCTCATACCTAAACGAGCAAAAGACTCCAGATGAGGACCCGGCAAAGTAGTTTGCAAAACTGGTATTTTCACAATTCAAGGTCAAATATATATTGTCGAGGAGGCAAAGAGAGACCGATGTAAACCGGACCATTTGCTTCTTCAAATAATGCTTTTTTCAAAGCTTCTTCCATTTTTTATGATCATGATGATGATGATGATGGTGGTAGTGGTGCTGTGTGCTTAAAAACGTCACATTGGATCAAAAAGAGGTAAATATTTGCGCTCTTGGATTTCCTTCGAATTTTACTCAAGGATTCTTTGGGGTCAGATAATATAATATAAAGTGTATGTGTGCTTTTCAGATTTTTTTTTTGTTTTCAGAGTCGAAAATGATCTTTCTAGATCATAAATTTTGTACTCTTTTTCAAATTTCAACCAAGGCTGATAAGTTTAATTTATTCAAAGGCTGTAAATCTTTTTGCGAATTTAATGTTTAGACGTGCGTATGTGTTGCACGTTTGGAAATTAATGTCAAGTATTTTTTATGGTGGAAAATGTTTTATAACACCAAAAGTGTCTTGAATGCTGCTTGTTGAAAAGTTGTCTTCGCCAAAATTTTGTTTCCTTCCTCTTTTTTTGTTTTCTTTTTTCTCATTCTTTTCTTCTTCTTCAATTTTCTCTTCTTCACTCTTTCTCTTTTTATTATTATTCGCAAAACTATTTTTCTCATTTTTTACATTTTTTTTAAAATTATATTGTCGATTTCTTTCATTTTCTATTTCTAGTATTTTTAATTTTTTTAATTATTAATTTTATTTGTTTAAATATTGAAGTTTATAAAAATTCCTGATAATAAAGAAAATAATAAAGGAACAAAAATAGAAAAAATAATTAAAGAACAATAAAAGTGAACAAAAAAATAATAAAACAAAAGAAGAACAAGAAAATAACAAAAGTTCAAGAAAAGAACAAAAAGAGAACAAAAGAACAAGAAAAGAACAAAATAATTAAAATTTCTTTAGATTCCATTAAAAATAAATAAATAATTTAATTCTTTTAAACAATTTTATTAAAATTCGTCGAAAGAATTCAATTATTTCCAGAATTTAGTAAATTCTTCAGATTTACTAAATTCTTTTGAATTATTTTCAAAAATTTCAATAAAATTCTACGCAAACATTTAATTATTTTCATAAGTAAAAACATTCTTTTGAAGGATTCAAATAGTAAAATTCTTTGTAGAAATTTAATTATTAGTATCAATGCATTTTAATAAAATTGAATTAAACAAATTTTTAATTATAATTATAAACAAACAAGATTATTTTAAAAGATTAAAACAATTTTTTGTTTAATTCGAAATTATTTTCCAAATTTTTAATTAAAATTAAAAAAAGAACATTATTTTTCCGAAAATTTAAAGAAATTCGTCAAAAGAATTTAATTATTTATCAAATAACTGTTCAGTAATGGCCATTACTGCTAATTATCGCACTAATTAAATGTAAACATTATCTTCTGAAATTATTCGACGTGTACGATTAAAAAAGACATTTTTTAAAAGATTTTTCAAGATCTTTATTTATTTATTCATTTATTTACACATATTTAAAAGTACCACCAGTAATTTTTCCTCGAGTATTTTTTGCAACATTTTCCATAATATATTTAAATCTAATAAAAATAATTACATGACAGCAAGTCGTACAATTACAAACATTTCAGGAAAAATTCATTTTTCAAAAATGAAAATTCATTTTTTTCTTTCAATTCACTCCAAAATCAAGAAAAAAAATTCATCATCAATTTGTTTCAATTCCAACGACACTTGCCATGAAGTAAACATTGAAACAAAAGAAAATTACCCTGTAGTATTTACAATACCATATAAAGTAATTACCACAGCTACGAAATTAAAACAAACATTTAATAATAATTAATTTCGAAAAAAAGAAAATTCCGGGCAGTTTGTGGGGAAAAATAGATAAAAGTGAAACTATCAATTTTTTTTTCAAAGGAGACAAAAAAATTGTATTATTACTGAACGTCTGAAGAAACAACGCCATCGACCACTCGACTATTGTCATTGACGAGTCGTACTTTTTCAGCCAATTGTGCAATGACTTGCTCGGCTCTGGCGAGTCTCACTTCGGAATTGTCAAAAACAACACGGCCATCGTCAACGGCAACGACAGTTGGCACCACTTGATTCGAGCGAACAATTTGCGAGATATCGACGCCAATTGGTACAACTCCGTTTGTCGTGAAAATGGTACCAACACCAACTCCGGAAACTGGTGTGAAAACGGATGTCACGGGAAAATCGGCCGATCTCACTGCTTCATTCACTAAATTGATTCTCTCATTTAAATGTGCCACTGCGTGTTCGGCTTTGGCCGCCACGACTTCTGGGGTGTCTACAACACGTCCATCAACACCCACGTGTGCTCCGGGTACCAGTGACGTCACTCCAATTGAAACGGCTGACGATTCAGCCACGAAAATGGCAACAAGACCGAAAACAATTGGGAAAATCATGACTTCTTTGGCTTCACTGTGAAAATTCAAAATGGGAAGAAAAAATTAATTAGCGAAAAAATTGAGAGGAGAAAAAATTAAATAATAAAATAAAAAGAATTGTTATTTTTTGCGGCTCGAACCAGTGAAAGTATTTATAATCATGGACTTTAAGGAACAAAGATAAAAAATTACTAAAACTACAAATAAGAATTTTTAACTGAAATTCTTCTTTAAATCTTTTTTTAATAATTTATTATTTTTAATAATTTTCAAAAAAAGTTCTTTGACAATTTTCAAATTCATTTCTTTACAATATTCAATTTTACGAAATTTCAATTATTTGTAAATTCTTCAATTAAATAAATATTAGAAAATAAAAACTTAAAACTAAAAA
This sequence comes from Leptopilina syphax, assembly GCA_032872505.1. NCBI lineage: Eukaryota > Metazoa > Arthropoda > Insecta > Hymenoptera > Figitidae > Leptopilina > Leptopilina syphax. The sequence continues at coordinate 3,122,990 of CM065476.1, read as the reverse complement.
AGATGCAAATAAACTTTTTCAAAAAAATTTATTTCAAAATTCAATTATTTATCAAAATTCACGCTAAGTTGCTTTTAATATTCAATTATTATCTAAAATTTTAACTGAAATTCATTTTTATAAAATGAAAATCAATTTTTATTAGAAAATTCTACTAGAATTCAATTATTTAAATACAAAAAAAAGTAATTTATTGAATAATTAAATGTTTCTTAAAATTAAATTCTCATAAAGAATTTGATCATCTTTAAATTATTGAATGTTTTTTAAAATTAAATTCTCATAAAGAATTTTATGAACAAAATTTTTAAATAATTAAATTATTGAATGTTTCTTAAAATTAAATTCACGTAAAAAATTTTACCAACAAATTTTTGGATAATTAAATTAAATTCTTTCGACGAATTTTAATAAAATTTTTAAGAATAATTAGATTTTTCTAGAAATTCGATTAAAAATTCGCATTAAAAATCATTGACATTCTGCGATAAGTTTCATTATATTTTTGTGAAAATAATTAAATCCCTGCAAAATTGTTATTATTTATGAAAATAATTGAATTATTGTGAAGAAAATTTATATAAAAATTTTTGTAAATAATTGAATTTCTGTGAAATTTTCATTATTTATGAAAATAATTAAATTTATTTTAAATAATATTGAATTCTTTTAGAAAATTTTATTAAAATAGTAGATATTGGAAAATCATTGAATTGTAGAAAATTTTTGAAAATAGTTAAAATTTTGACAATTTTTAAAATTAAACCTTTGCAAAATTCAATTATTTCTAAAATTATTAAATTATTCTATAATTATTTTAAAATGCTCTTAATATTCAATTATAATCTAAAATTTTAATTGAAATTAATTTTTAAATCAATTTTTTATTAGAAAATTCTACGAGAATTAAATTATTTAAATATAAAAATAAATAATTTATTAATTAACTGTTTCTTAAAATCGAATGCTCGTTTTTATCAAATAAATTTTTAAACATGTGAATTCTCTCGACGAATTTTAATAAAATTTTTAAGAATAATTACATTTTTCGAGAAATTTGATTAAAATTTTATTAAAAATAATTGAATCCCTAAGAAGAATTTTATTTTTTTTTTTTTGAACAAAAATTTAATTTTTACGAAGGATTAAAATTAATTCAAAAGAATTGTTGGTTATAAATATGAAAAATTTAAATTTTCAAAGATTTTAATCTGTCACTTTTCAAAATTCAATTATTTCTAAAAATTTACGCTCTAATTTATTTTAATATTCAATTATAATTTAAAATTTCAACTGAAATCTATTTTTAAATCAATGTTTATGAGAAAATTCTACTAGAATTCAATTATTTAAATACAAAAATAACAATTTATTTTTAAGAATTTTTTCTTGGAATTCGATTAAAATTGTATTAAAAATAATTGAAATTCTGCAATGAGTTTTATTATTTTTGAAAATAATTGAATTCCTAAACAGAATTTTATTATTTACGAAAATAATTGAATGATTGCGAAGAAATTTATAACAAAAATTTGTAAATAATGAAATTTTTGTGAAATTTTTATTATTTTTTGAAAATAATTAAAAGTTTGTGTAGAATTCTATTAAATTGTTTTTTTAAACAATTGAATTTTTTTGGAAAATTTTATGAAAATAGTAGATATTGAAAATCATTGAATTGAGGAAATATTTTGAAAATAATTAAATTTTTTGAAAATAATTGAATTTTGGAGAAGAATTTCTAAAGATAATTGAAATTTTGAGGAGAATTTTTAAAAATTGTTGAACATAATTGAATTTCTGCGAAGAATATTATTGCTTTTGAAAATAATTGAATTTCTGCGAAGAATTTTATTACACTTGAAAATAATTGAATTTTGGATAAGAATTTAATTATTTCTAAAGATAATTGAAATTTTAACGAGAATTTTTAAAAATTTTCGAACATAATTGAATTTTTGCGAAGAATTTGATTACTTTTGAAAATAATTGAATTTCTACAATTATTTGTAAATTATATCAAGTTTTAATTAATTATCTTTTTCAATCAAATAATAAGGTTTTAATTAGTTGATTGAGGTTTGCAATTAATTAATGGATTAACTTTCACAATCAGATAATTAAAATTCAATTAATGGATTGAGCTTTACAATAAATCAATTTCTAATTAATGTCTTAAGTTTTACAATCAAATAATTAAGAGTTAATTAGTTGATTGAGTTTTGCAGTTAATTATTCAAGTTTTAATTAGTTGATTGAGTTTTGCAGTTAATTATTCAAGTTTTAATTAATGGATTAACTTTTGCAATTAAATAATTAAGTGTTAATTAGTGGAATGAGTTTTGTAATTATTTATAAGTTTTACAATTAATAAAGTACCTTCAGAGAAACAATAAACTCCAAGTTTGTGTATCACAATGACTTTTGCAGGTAATTCTGATGAATTGAGCAAAGAGTGTTGAGATTTTATACTAACGTCTAAAGATTGTACAACTCATATTTTACTCAAAAAAAAAAAAAAAAAAAAAAATATAAAAATTCTCATCTAACTTTAAAAATCAAAGCCTATCGAAAACATTGCGGTTGTGAAAGATTATCGTTACACTATTTCCGTCTTTCGTTCTCCCTTATTATTGCAAGGTTAAGCCGTCTCCATTTATAACTTATATGTAAAACGAGTAGGTACTACCGATATATTATTTTTGCATTATAGATATTGTGAAATAAGAAGATGAACGAAAAACTATTCTCGTTGCCTTGCCAACTGATATTGATAGAAGTATAAAGACACACGATACCGATTGTCCTTTAATATCAAAACACAAGTTCAACCTCGAATGATCAGAAATCTTTTCCTTCCTTTTCATAATTTTTGCAAAAAATAAAAAAAAATAAAAAAAAAATTATACACAATAATACAAATCTGCTCCTTAAGCTTTGGCTCTAATTACATTTATCAAGTTATTTATGTTACAGAGAATTTTCAATATTTTTTCTCCCTCTGGTATTTAATTTTACTCACTTGTTTATTACATGTGGAAAAAGTGGGGGAATTATTTAATGAAATTATTTCTGCTTCGCATTCAGTTGATGACTACGAATCTCGGACTGAAAGACAAAAATTTCAATCAAATATTGCTAGAATTATTTTTTTTACTTTGAGAAATTTAACGAAAAAATTTCGAAGGAGATTTTCTGCTTTTAGAGAAAATATTTAGTTGATTTGAGTAATAAATTTTGCGTGGCTGTGTGGCTTGCGTGTTCGGTTTGAATCTCAAGGGTGCAGGGTTCGATCCCACTTACAAGAAATATTGCTGAAGTAATTATTTTATTTGATTAATTATTTGATTATTCAATCAAGTGGTACAATGTTTGAAAATATGGTATTAAAATAACTTTAATATTAAAACAATTTCAGTATTAAAATAATTTCTATTTAAACTAATTTTAATATTAAAATAATTTCAATTTCAAAATAATTTTAATATTAAAATAACTTCAACATTAAAATAATTTCTACTTTAAACTAATTTCAATGTTACAATAATTTCAATTTCAAACTAACTTCAATATTAAAATAATTTTAATTCTAAAATAAATTTAATTCAAATTTAAATTAGTAAAATTATTTCATAAATAAATAAAAATAAACTTTTTGAATAAAGTTTAATTAAAATAATTGATAGAATTTTAATATTAATATAATTTTAACACTAAAATAATGTCAATTCAAATTTAAATTAATAGAAGTAATAAATGTATAAATAAATTTTCTATATGAATATTAATTTAATTAATTAAAATAACTAATAGAATTTTAGTTCAAAATTTAAATTAATAAAAGTAAATCTTCTGAGTGAAGTTTAAGTTTAATAGTTAAAAGAATTTTAACACCAAAATATTTTCAATATACTAAAATAATTTTTAAATTGAAATTATAATAAAAATAATAAATATAAATTAAATCTTCTAAATACAGCATATAATATAAATATTTGAATAAATTTTAATATTAAAAATTTTAAATACTCTGAAGAGTTTCAATTTATCCGAGTAAACTTAAGTAAAAACAAAACTCAATAAAATTTTAAAAAAATAATTGACTCCTGGAATAATTAAAAGAATTTTTAATTTAAGAACAAGCTTTTCGAATTTATGAATTAAATTTGCAAAAAAAATAATCAAAAATTATAAATCCTATGAAAAAAATTTGAAAAAAAAAATTCATTCTTAATACATCTTTTAAATTGCTCTAATGGAAAAAAAATTTCAAATTATTCCCTCATTGTAAATGCAATTTCTCAATAAACGAAATGCAGAAAAAAAATTCATCAATAAGAATGAATGAATATTTTTGTGGGCGTGGTACAAATTATATTGTACACGATATATATGCGTTTATTAATTTAATTTTCGATTATCACAAATCGTAATCTTCGTTTCATGTATAAATTTATATATATAAATTTTTCACACATATTTATATGTATTGAACATCATTGATCGTCAGTGATAAGTTAATCGAGTCATTTAATCATCAGTGTCCTTAAATTTTTAATAATTCTTTTTTATATTGATACTTACACGAGTTAATAAAAAAAAATTTTTTTCATTTAAAAAAATAATAATACGGATGTAAATTTTTCTCGAAAATTTGAATACTATATCAGGGTCGATGCAACATAAAGGACCTACCTCTCTTTTCAAGGTAAATGATTATAATTGCTTATTGAAAAACTGGTTTCTTTCGGTTTATACAAATAAAGACGTAAAATATAACACAGAGAGTCAATTGTTTTCTTAGTAAATATTTTTTTCATTATTAAAATTAAATTACGGAAATAAATTTAAGAAAATATTATTTAACCAAATTGGCATTTAAAGAGAATTTTTATTTAGCCGAATAATCATTTACTACAATTTTTATTAATAAAAAATTTCATTTAACTGGATTTTGTAATGTAATTAAATTTCTATTCAGCAGAATTTTCACTTCAAGAAATTTTCATTTATTATGATGTTTATTTTGCCAAGACTAATTATTTAGTAAAATTTTTCTTAAGCAGAAATTTTACTGATTTTATAAGAAATTTTTACTCAATGAAATCTCCGTTTAGCAGAATTTTCACTCCACCGAATTTTTTTTTAATCAAATTTTTATTTAGTCGAGACTAATCATTTAATCTGAATCGTATAGTATTTTCTTATATTTCTATTTTTATTAAGTAGGAATTTTTAATTAATTAAATTTTTTACTCAAGTAAATTCTCATTTAGCAGAATTTTAACTGGACCGAATTTTTTCAAACGAAAATTCATTTAGCCAAGACTAAATAATTAGTAGAATTTTTATAAAAAAAAATTCGTATTTAAAATTTTTTTACTGCATTAAATTTCACTTTAGCAGAATTTTTACTCCAACAAATTATCTTTTATTTAGCCGAGACTAAAAATTTAGTAAAATTTTTATTAAACAAGATTTTGCGTCAATAAAATTTTTATTCTAGTAAATTTTCATTTAGCTGAATTAAAACCCGAATTTCTTCGAAAAAAATTTATTTAGCCAAGACTAAATATTTAAATAAGTATGAAAATTTTTTTAAGCAAAATTTTCTATTTAACAGAATTTTCTGTTGAATTAATTTCCAGAGTTTTCACTCCATCGAATTATTTTTAATCAAATTTTTATTAAGCCAAGACTAAAATTTTTATTTGGTGACATTTTTATTTTATAACATTTTTTATAAAATGAAATTTTCATTTGACAAATTTTATAAAAAAAAAATCTTTATTTGGCAAAATTTGTTATAAAATAAAATTTGCATCAAAGAAATATTTCATTATTTAGCCAAATTATTATTCAATAAAATTTTCTTGTAAAAATTTTTAATTTTCCAATAAAAATACTAAAAAACAAAATATTATTATATTTCCAATTTTTGAAAATTAGAAAATTTTCCTTATAATTTCAATTTTTTGTATTATTTTAATTTTCAAATTTGCCAAAAAAAATTTCAACTTCCGTATTGATAGCGATCTATAATCTGACCTGGTAGTCGACCGTGAAAATTTAAATTAATTCGCTTCAAGTTTCTTATTGCTTTCAATTACCAATAATATGTAAGTGTGTGTTTATATGCATAAATAGGAGACATTCACGAAACGCTTTAAACTCGAATGTTTGTATGACTCAACAAAATTCACGTAACGAGACTCATTGACTATTATGGTAAAGTAGTTACAGTTTACATTTTATATTAAAAATCTGCATAAATCAACTATTATGTGATATACAATGATGCAATAAATTTCTTACTATCACGAAAAAAATCCTCTTTTATTCACTGTGTGTGATATTTTAAATTTTTAATCCAACTGAATCTTTGCTCAATTCAAAAAATATTTTCTTAAATTTAAAGATTTAAAGATAAATTTATTTATATAAAATTTAATCTATTTAGTTCATTGAATTTAATTATTTTAATCAGAAAATTAATTTCACTGTACCTAAATGAATTTTCTTAACTTTAAAATTTTCCCTGAAATTAAAATCAGAAAATTTTTTGTTCCTTTTACTTTTTTTAATTGTTAATAATTAATTTTTTTTGTTTAATTATTACTATTTAAAATCAAAAATTATGAATTTTAAAAATAATTAATTAACAATTATTAAATTATAATTAATGAATTTTAATAATTGTTTAATCACAATTAATTAATATAATATATCTCATTTTTTTATATATTAATATAATAAATCATTAATTAGTTTCTTATTTTAAATCTGATTATTGATTCGATTCGATCAATTTACAGCAATTTGACCTCGATCAATAAATAAACATCTCTATTTTATATTAATTTACCGTGTTAAATTGTTTTTTCTCACTTGGACATTATTTCTTCACTATAAATTCACGCGAAACTTTGTGATATAATCGTATACTTTTTTTTTATTCCTATATTAACAACTAATGCGCCAACTCGAAATGAGAAAAAAAAATTGACTTTCTATCACAACGATTACTTGAAATTTTCTTTTATAATATTTTTTTTTGTAAATTATAAAAATATTATAACAATAAATAATTCAGGGAAAAATTTTACAACTATTGTTTCAATATCAACGTAAAATTTTCAAAAAATTAAATTAAAGCTGATTAAGCTTGAATCAGCTTTAATTTAATTTTTTGAAAATTTTATGTTGAAAAATAATTAATAAAGTAAGGAAAGAAAGAATAATTTTTTTGAAATAGAAAAATAAATTTTTTTATTTATTTTTTTTACGAAAGTTTTTTATTTTTCAAGCTCGTTTATACTGAATAAATTATATAATTATATATAGGTAATTATATATTATAAATATTGTGTTATATATAAGCTAATTTATTACACAATACACCAAAAATCGTTTTAACTGTTCTTTAATAGTAATAAATACGAAATATTACCTAATTATTATATTAATCAGAAAAATGGAGTAAGTAAGCTAATAAAATTATAATTTATTAATTTCTATTTAGATCTGCATTTTCATCTATATATATATTTTCATGTGTAATATATTCCATTTACGCAAACTTATTACTTAATTTATACCTACTAATAAATCATAATATAAATAATAAATTATTTAAAATATCCTATTTAGAAAAATTGTAACATTCAGAGTAAGGTCATAAAAATACATTGAAAAGAAGGATTTCAACTTGAAAAAAAATTTCATAAAATTTTCATAATTTCGTCAATTTTGATGAATATATTGATATAATATGCATAGGAATATATAATTATATGATCAGCAGCGAAATTTATTAATAATTTCTATAGATTTTAATGTGTGTGTGTGGTTTATTTATTCAAATACGCCTTTCGACTTTCCCAGTGCAAATGAAAAAAAAAAAAAAATGCAAAAGGGTTCAATTGTCGAATCATAGAAGGCTGAACCGTTCACATGGTTATGGCTTGTGTCGCATTTGAAAGGTCTCACGTCACTCTAACTGTCTCCAGCATCACTGTTATATGGTGGGTCATATACTACGGATGATGTGTGTCGAAATCGTCTCACGCCTAATCAAAACTCGACTTTTTCCTTTTTCCAACTGTCATAATTCAATCGAATTTTTACCATTTTTTTTTTATTCAAAAATTTTTTCCTCTTGTCCTTATATTTTTTATTTAAAAATTTTTTCTTTTTGTCCTTTTATTTTTTATTCAAAAATTTTTCCTTTTTGTCCTTATTTTTTTTAATTCATAATTCGTTAATGAATATACATTCATTAACGAAACTTAGGAATAAATTTTGACATTTTTTATTTCTTTGTTTCTATTTTATTTTTCTATTCTTGTATCTTTAAAATTATATTTTTTTTATTTTTCTATATTTAATTTTTTTTATTTTTATTTAATTTTTCTATTTTTGATCATGAAAATTGAAGTAAGTGTAGCTGGTGTTAGTAATTACTTCAAGGGTAAGTGTTTTAATTTAGAAAAAATTATAATTGATTGAATTTTCACTGATTGAAGCTACGGCGGTCACCCATCTCAGGAGTAACCACACTCAGCGATGCTTAACCTCTGTAATCGCACGCGAAGGCGATTCACCACCTAAGCTACGATACTCTCCTTTCACTTACTATTATTTTCTTTTGCTTTTTATTATTTTATTACTAATTATTATTTATTACTGCCTTATTACGATTTTATTATTATTCTACTATTTTTATTAAATATTATTAATAATAATAATAATAATAATAATAATAATAATAATAATAATAATAATAATAATAATAATAATAATAATAATAATAAAACAGTAAATAATTAAAAATACAGTGAAACAAATAATTTATTAATAATTTTTAAAAAAACTAATTAATAAAAATTAATAATAAATTAATTTATAATTTATAATTAATTATAATTAATAATAAATAAAAATTTTAACCTAATTTATTTGTAAAAATTGAAATAAAATGAAAAATGAAGTACAGATAAATTACAAGTATACTTTTTGAACATGTTAATCATTTATCTTAAAGTCGACACCTTTATAACAACCCCATGTCAAATTATATGAAAATCCAGTAGTCATAAATGTTAATTCCATATATTCATATATATCTATATTTATCCGATAACTGTATTATTCTCATTGTCAGATGAAATAGATTTAAACCAATCATCTGCGTAATCAATCTTCGAGAAAGAAAACTAGTTTTTCGTGTTGGGCAAATAATCGAAAGCAAATATAATATAATCTTGATGCACGAATGGTATTCAATACTACTGTTAATGGACTTAAGAGTGAGACTGATGGTGACTACTGCTTGGCATTTGAATTTTTTAGTTTACAACAAATAAAAAAAAAATTGAAAATAAATAAATAACAAACTGTTACTTCATTCTTTTCTTTATTTACTAGGCGTGATTTTATTAGGTTCTTTTTTTTCATCATTCTGCGGCAGGTGCCGCAGAATTTTTCTATTTTATCGTATTCTTAATTATTTTATAACTTTTTTATTATATTTTTTTATTTATTTTATATTTGCTTTATTTTTTAAATTTGTTTTATACAATTTAATTTTTTTTATATATTATTTATTTATTTTATATTTTTTATATTGATATTGATTATAATTATTATACATAAAGATTAAATTTGTAATAAAAAAAGTAAATAATAATAAATTAAAAAACTAAAAAGGAACAAAATAGGATCAAGAAACAAGAAACGAGAAAAATAAAAAAACAATAACAAAAATAGGAACCAAAAAAAATATATAAGAAGAATAAAAAAGAAATGTATCAATAAAAGAATAAATTAAAGTAAGAAATTAAGAAAAAAAGGACAAAAGGAGCAGAAGTAAAAAACAATAGGAACAGTACGAAAAGAAAAAACAAAAGGAAAAAAAGTAAATGACAATAATAATAATAATTCAATATTTTTGGAAGCCATAGAATTATATAAATAAAAGATGTTTTGATTCTTCTGTTTGGCCTAATGGCCAAAAGCCATTAGGCCAAACAGAAGAATCAAAACATCTTTTATTTAAATAATAATAATAAAAATGATAATAATAATCATAAAAATGATATTATAATTATAATAACATAAAATATATTATACCTTCGAAGATCAATGAAAAGTGAGCAGAAAATTTTTCCAAATCTCGATGGTCCTGACCATGTCCTTGTGCATTCTGTGCATTACAGGAGAGAGAGAGACTTACACGTGAGAGTGAGCAATGGGCGCAAAGATACTTTCTCGTTGGCACGCTGTCCTTCGTCCATATAGCGATTCCTCGTCGACAGTTCAGGGCTGGTGAGCTGCGATTCTCTCGAAACCCGCCCACACACTTTGATATGCCCCTTTTTTTTAATAATCGGCTAGAAAAACCATGTACTTATCAAAAATGATTATGTATAAAAAAAAGAAAAAGAAGAAGAAGAAGAAAAAAAATAATTGTTTATAAAGTGGGGCAAATTAAACAGAAATCTACGATTTTTGCACATTATTCGTTTCTTTTATATACATACGTATAGTATTGTATAGTTAATAATGTATGCATTTGTACAACAGCTGATACAATGAATCACATACAAAGGTGAAAAGGTTCTTGTGTCATTAATCCTTTACGCGTCTATTTTAATTGCTGACAATTGATTTCTGCTTTGGAATTTCATTGCCATTTATGTATCCGTGATTATATTAGATTCTCATTCGGGTAATCTGATTTCAAAATTTTTCAAATATCCCCCAATGACCTCGTGAATAATTGCATTTCAATTTGTTTCTATCAGTTAATAAATAATTTCTATTGAAAATAATTTCCATTTGTATTTATTATTTCTATTACAACTATTTTTCTATCCAATTCTTCATATTTTATTTATACTTTTGCTCGAGTTTACCAAATAAATAATTAAAGCAGCTAAATATAATAAAACAATCGATTACTGCCCTATTATCAAATAAATATTTTCTGAAATCAAATAATTTTTTTTCAATTTTATTGTTATCTTTATTATTAATATTACTTTTAACACTTAAATATATTTTCAAGATTTTATGAAAATTGGAATTTTTTTTTTTAAATTTAATTAATTAATGTTTACACTGAATGGGTGGTTTAATTTATTCCAATAATAAGTAAAACAAAATGTATAAATAAGTCTTGTTATAGAGCTTGCGATGAGTGTAATTATTATGCAAATTACTTCAACGATTAAATTACGGGTTGAATGAAGAAAAAAATGCGAAGGTGAGAAACGTGAATTTATGGGAAAAAATTCTAAATCTATTCATCTTTTTATGTCATCGCTTATAAATACAAAATTTTTTTATCTTCTTCATTTCAAAGAAAATTTCTTTTGTTCAATAGGGCAAAAATTAAAGAATAATTCTAAAAGAAAGATCCAAAGGGAATGAGAAGGGGAAGAGACGATGAATAAAGGAATTATAATAAATAAATGAAGAAGCACCAACAGAAAGAGCAAAATAAACAATATAAAAAGAAGAGAAGACAATACGAACAAGAGAAAAATAAGAAAGGTACAAGAATAAGACAAAAGGAATAAGAAGAACAAAAGAAACAAAAAAAAATAACTGCGATAGGAATAAGAAAAATAGGAAGGACAATAAGAATAAGAAAAAGAAAAAAAGAAATAAAAAAAGAGAAAAAAAGAACAAGAAGAGTTAATGAAATAAAAAAAGAAAGAAGGACAATATAAGCAAGAAAAAGAAACAAGATAAATAAAAAACTAAGAAAGGAGGACTATAGAAATATTAAAGTGAATAAAAGTATAAGAAAGAAAAAATTAACGAAAAAGAAAGAAAAATACAATTGGAACAAAAAGAGGAAAAGGGAAAAAATTAAAAAAACGTTAGGAACAAGGAAAACCAAACAAAAAGCAAAATACATGGAAAAAGTGAGTCAAGAAGAATAAAGAAAAAAGGGGAAAGAAGAAAACAACGAAACCAACAAAAAACAGAAAAAAAAGAAACGAACATAACAAAAGGAAAAGAAGAAGAATTGTAGGAACAATTAGAAAAAATAAAGAAAGAAGAACAATAGAAACAAGAAAAAAAAGGAACAAGAAGAACAATAGAAACAAGAAAAAAAGGAACAAGAAGAACAATAAAAAGAAGAAGAAAAGGAACAAGAAGAACAAAAGAAACAAGAAAGAAAAAAGGCATAGGAAACAAAAAAGAAATAATGACAATAGGAACCAGCAAAAGAAGAATTAGAAGAACAAAAAAATAAAGAAGGACAATATGAACAAAAAAGGAACAAGATAAATAAAAGAGACAAAAAAATGAGAACAACATCAAGAAAAATAAACAGAATAAAACAAGAAGACACTAACAAACAAGAATCAAAATAGAAAAGGGAGGATTATGAGAACAAGAAGAAACAGCAAAATAAAATAAGAAGCAAACAAAAAAGAAGAACAGTTCAAAAGAAGAAGAACAAATGTACAAAGAAAAAGGAACAACAGTCAAATAAAATGAGAATAATATTTCAAAAAAGGAAGAACAATAGTAAAATAAAAAAAGCAGTACAAAATAGAACAACAATACAAAATAAGAAAGAAAAAAAAGGAATAAAAAAAGGAATAGTATAAAACAAGTAGAATATCACAAAAAAGAAGAAGAAAAGTACAAATAAAAGAAAACAACAGTAAAATAAAAGAAGAACAGTACAAAAAAGAACAACAATACAAAATAAGAAGAAAAGTACAAAAAAGAAAGAATAGTACAAAAAAAGAAGAACAACAGTAAAATAAAAGATGAACAGTGCAAAAAAACAATAACAACAATACAAAAAAAATAACAATACAAAAATAGAAGAGCTGTACAAAAAAGAACAACAATACAAAATAAGAAGAATAGTACAAAAAAGAAAGAATGGTACAAAAAAATAACAGTACAAAAAAAGAACAAAACAAAAATATAAGAGCAGTACAAAAAAGAACAACAATACAAAATAAAAAGAATAGTACAAAAAAGAAAAAATAGTACAAAAAAGGAAGAAGAAAAGTACAAATAAAAGAGAACAACAGTAAAATAAAAGAAGAACAGTACAAAAAAGAACAACAAAACAAAATAAGAAGAATAGTACAAAAAAGAACAACAATACAAAATAAGAAGAATAGTACAAAAAAGAAAGAATAGTACAAAAAAAGAAGAAGAAAAGTACAAATAAATGAGAACAACAGTAAAATAAAAGAAGAACAGTACAAAAAAGAACAACAATATAAAATAAGAATAAAAGTACAAAAAAAGAAGAAGAAAAGTACAAATAAAAGAGAACAACAGTAAAATAAAAGAAGAACAGTACAAAAAAGAACAACAATATAAAATAAGAATAAAAGTACAAAAAAAGAAGAAGAAATGTACAAATAAAGGAGAACAACAGTAAAATAAAAGAAGAACAGTACAAAAAAGAACAACAATACAAAATAAGAAGAAAAGTACAAAAAAGAAAGAATAGTACAAAAAAAGAAGAATATCACAAAAAAAGAAGAACAACAGTAAAAAAAAGATGAACAGTGCAAAAAAAACAACAACAATACAAAAAAATAACAATACAAAAATAGAAGAGCTGTACAAAAAAGAACAACAATACAAAATAAGAAGAATAGTACAAAAAAGAAAGAATGGTACAAAAAAACAACAGTACAAAAAAAGAACAATACAAAAATATAAGAGCAGTACAAAAAAGAACAACAATACAAAATAAAAAGAATAGTACAAAAAAGAAAAAATAGTACAAAAAAGGAAGAAGAAAAGTACAAATAAAAGAGAACAACAGTAAAATAAAAGAAGAACAGTACAAAAAAGAACAACAAAACAAAATAAGAAGAATAGTACAAAAAAGAACAACAATACAAAATAAGAAGAATAGTACAAAAAAGAAAGAATAGTACAAAAAAAGAAGAAGAAAAGTACAAATAAATGAGAACAACAGTAAAATAAAAGAAGAACAGTACAAAAAAGAACAACAATATAAAATAAGAATAAAAGTACAAAAAAAGAAGAAGAAAAGTACAAATAAAAGAGAACAACAGTAAAATAAAAGAAGAACAGTACAAAAAAGAACAATAATACAAAATAAGAAGAATAGTACAAAAAAGAAAGAATAGTACAAAAAAAGAAGAATAGTACAAAAAAACAACAGTTAAAAATAAGGAGAACAGTACAAAAAAAGATGAGAACAAACACAACAAAGTTGCAAAAAACCAAAAAAATGTCCCTCCTGTCAAAAATCACCATACACTCTGAAATGGATATTCTCCTCGAGGGTCAATGGATCCTGTGCTGCAGGAGATGTTGACGAAATGTCAAGGTCACGAGGCCATCGAGACAAGAGTTACACAGAACGCTTGTCTATATGTTATATTATAGAAGAATACCTCTTACACTTTATAATTCAATGGGGAAAACATTGGTGCACAATGTGTATAAGGTTTGCCCCAATCGACAATCTGGCTCCCCCCAGATTCACCAACTAGAGGGTGTGGCGGGGGTTACCTTATAAATGGTACTGTCTCCATTCTCCAGAAACACAAACGGAACCACCGGTCGGTCGGAGCGGAACGGGAATATTTAAATTAATATAAAAAAAAAATTAAAATTAAAAAAAATTAATAAAAAGAAAGGAGTGGAGGGACAATTATCAAAAAAAAAAAATAGTTGATCACAGAAAACAAAAGGAGGAAATTATTTATTCGCCATGTTTGCTCTGGTAAGTTTCTAGCATTCTTCTTGAATGTACACATATAAATATAAACATAAGTGGAGGGTGAAAAATTCAAGTACCGTATATTCTCATAGTCGATCTTTGAGAACAAAGGAAAGTGAGAGGTTATAGGTGCAATGGGTCACGTGGTTGACCCCTCAGAATTATACAAATAATACTATGCATTCTTTATCTCGTTAAAGATCTTTTTTTAAAATAAATTTTACCATTTGTTTTATTCAATTACTTTTATCAATTTCGGTTTAATACAATTAAATACTCTATAATTCATTTTTTTTTAAATTTGACTTAATTAATAAATAATTAATAATTAAATTAAAAAAACAAATAAATTATTTTTTTATTTATTGTTAATTTACTAATAAAATTATTATTTTTAATATTTTCTTATCTAATTTATTTATTATTTTTTAAGTGTTATATTTTTATCATTATTTAATACGTTAATAATAAAAAATAACTAATAACAATAATCATAATAGTAATAATATAAAAATAATAATAATATTTTTTTGCCCGTGTTACATAAGTAAATAATTAAATAACAGTAATAATAACAACAATACAATAAAATAATAATTAAAATAATAATTTTTTTATTATTAATTTCTTATTTTTAATTTTCTCTTTAATTTTAAATAAATTTTTCATTAATATTTACGAATAAAAATTATCACAAGTCCAAAAAGAAATTATCAATAACAAAAAATTATAAATAATATTAAAAGTTAAAAATTTTAATTTTATTCTAATTTTATGAAAGTTGATCATTTTAAATTGAAATTTTGTCACAGTGAAAAAGTGAAAATTGAAAAATTTGATCTATTGAATAATTTTATCTTTTTTACGAGAAAATTTTTAATACACACACACAAAAAAATGAAAGTATTCCGTCACTAATGAATTCTTATGCAATCCGTTAGTTTATCTAATTATTTTCTCTTCCTCCAACGAGACGTTACATTAATTAATTTTAAATTATTATTTTTTTTGCATTTAATTTTATTATTTAAGAATGCGAAAATTTTTTAAAAATCTAAAGGACAATATATAATTTTGTTGATTAATAGAAATTTTTTTTATATAAATTTTTTCTCTTCGTTTATATTGTTTTATTTTTATTAATCAAATTATTGAAAAAAATTTCTGTTCTTTAATTAAAATTTTTTAATTATTAAAAAAATAATTTAATTATTTGTAACAATTTTTGTTATATTACAAAATAGTAATTTATTAATTATCAAGTAATAAAAAATTATTAATAATTAATCAAGAATGAATTACTATTATTATTCTAGTTATTAATAATGAATTTAGAATTAATTGTTAAAAACTAATAACTGAATATATTAAAGTGCATAAAAAATTTCACTATTTCAATAAATTACGAAAGTAAAAAAAAAGCTACGATAAAATCAATATTAGACTTGAAATGTAGATTATTGATGAAGTAATTTATATATTTTAAAGATAAAAAAAATTTTTTTTTACTATAACGGTTAATTTTATGAAAACTTTTTTTAAATTTTTTCTTTTTTTGCACCATCATCAAAATATAAATATACAATTGTGTTTGAATTCGAAACTATAGACAATTACCATAGCTAAAGAAGTCACGCAATATCGTCATGGTTTCACAGTCCTTAAATATGAAAGTACACCTCCAAATCAAAGACTTGTCAGAACATTATGACGTAACAATTAATTTATATGCAATAAAAGGTCGCATAAATCCGTAATCATATAAATAACAGGCAAAAAGTAGTAAATTTTTTTTTTACTTTTTTTCAAAAAATTGATTTTTCAATTGTTCCATTTAATTTATGACTGTAAAACACACGTTTTTCATTTACGTAACAAAAAAAAAAAATTCAAATGTTTACTTTCCACGAATTATGTGAAACTGTGTGTATACAATTATTAACTTTTTTATTATTTAATTTACTTTTATTTTATTATTATTTGTGTTATATTTTTTCAAAATTATTTTCTAGGGAATTAAATTTTTCGAAATTTTTATTTAGAATATAAACAATTTCCTTTAAATTATATTAAATTAATTATTATTATTTATTACTCAATAATTAACATTAATATAATTCTTTTGAATTTTCTAATTTGAATTTTCTATCTACAAAAATTTTTTCCTCTTTACTTCACCTTTATACTTTTTGTTTGTACATTTTTTCTTTCCGAATAATTCTCAATTTTTATAAATTTTTTTTCTACTTCTCTTTTCATTCTTTGTCCGATAAAAAAATTTTAAACTTAATAAGTAAATAATTTAGTACGAAAAATTTATTTTTATTTAATAAATAATTTAATAACAAAAAAAAAAATCTTTACACAAAAATAAATAGGAAAACCTAAAAGCCTAAAGAACAAATAAATTATTGCCAAATATTTAATTATTAAACAAAAAATAATTAATAAAAATGATTAGTAATTCACTAATAATTTATTACATGATATTACCAATTAGATATTAATAATTTATTTGTCAATTAATAATTCATTTGTTAATTAACAATCAATTAGTCAATTAATAATCAATTTGTTAATTAACAATCAATTAGTGAATTACTAATTACGGTATTAATTAAAAGTTAATTTATCAGTTAGTAATTAATAATAAAATGTTGAAAATAATCTCACGCCAATTAATGACAATTGCAGATAATATCGTGCGCAATTATCGCGGCCAGTCAGGCGGAATATCTCGGCTATGGAAATCAGGGCCCCGTTCAGCAGCAGTTCGCGCCCCCTGCACCGGTGGGTCACGACGGCAATGTAATTGACACGCCGGAAGTGGCGCAAGCAAAGGCAGCGCATTTCGCCGAATTTGCTCGGGCCGCGGCACGAGCGGCCGAAGAGAAGGCGCAAGAGGGCTACGCGCATGCGCCCGAGAGTCGTGCTCAATATGCACAATACGCGCACCAATCAGCGCAGCCAACGTATGCGCGTCAAGCCTATCCCTCCCAGCCCGTCTACCATGCGGCCAATCCCGTAGCAGCACCTGCAGCCGCCTACCCCCAACAATATGACTCGCGCGCCAATTACGTTGCCTCAGCACCAAGAAACTATGCTCCTGCAGCGCCTAAAATTCAATTTGCACCGGCGCCACTCGCCGAAGACGGTACCGTCATCGACACACCGGAAGTTGCCGCCTTAAAGGCCGCAAGACTCCAGGAACTTGCTGAAGCTGAGGCGCGCGCCTACAAATACAATGGGCCCGATGAGTACTCCGACGATGGACAGGGTGAGAACTATTTTTTGAAAAATTGATTTATTTTTGATATTCCTGAAAGTGTTGCTCAATATTCCCTGAAGTATTTTTTAGTATTCTTTAAAGTATTCTTTGTGGAACCTTTGAAAGACATTTAATTAAAAGTTATTATTGAACGTATTTTATAAAACATTGTTAGAATATTCCACTGGATATTCCATGAAAAAAATTTCTGAATATTCCTAAAAGTATTCCACGATTTTTTAAACATTTCTTAAAGTATTCCTTTCTGATTAATAAAACATTTTTAAGTATTATTTAATATTTCTTAACGTATTTTTCGATATTCCTTAAAGTACTTATTAATATTCTTCAAAGTATTCCTCGACATTCCATAAACTTTCTTAAATATTACAATTTACAACAATATTCAAAAAGAATATTTTTTCGATATTTCATAAGAATAGTTTTTTAATGTTCTAAATATTATTTGCACCGCATTTTAATGTAATATTCCTGCAATATTGTTAAAAAAAATTAATTTCAATATTAAAGAAATATTTTTAATACTAAGAAAATATTCCATTGGAATATTAGTAATATTAAAATTGAGACCAAAATTTTTCGAAGGTACATTTCCCCTCATTTCCAAAATTTTTAAATATTTTTTCAAAATGAAGAAATATTAAAAAAAAAATTTTCTGCAATATAAAAAAAATATTCCCAATGAATATTCGAGTAAAGTATTTCCAAAATATTTAATTTGATAAAATTACTTAACTTTTTGATTGATTTTACCAATATTTCATTGGAATTTCTTTATCTCCTTATTTCCTTCTCTAATTATCTCTTCATTTTGTTGAAATATTTCAAAAATATTCCAAGAATTCTGAAAAGTATTCCAAAAGATATTCCAAGAATTCTGAAAAGATATTCCAAGAATTGTTAAAAAAAACACTCCAAAAAATATTCAAAAAATTCTAATTCGAAAAATTGGAATATTTTTTTAATTCTATTGAACAATTTCAAAAATTAGAAGAATAAGTATTCTTAAAAGTATTCCAAAAAAATATATTTCAAGAAATCTAAGAAATTTTCCAAATATTTTCAGAATTCTAAAAAATACTTTTAAAATTCGTAATCGGAAAAATTTTAAAACTTGGAATATTAACTTTATTGTATTAAAATATTTTAAAAACTGAAAAATATTCCAAATATTCTTTAAAATATTCCAAGAATTCTAAGAAATATCTACTCGAAAAAATATTCCAAAGAAAAAATTCGAAATATTGGATAATTCTCTTTATTCTATTGGAATATTTCAAAAACTCGAAAATATTCCAAGAATTCTAAAAAATACTCCTGAAATTCAAAATCGGAAAAATTTTGAAAACTTTAAATATTATTAACTTTATTTTATTAGAATATTTCAAAAACTCAAAAATATTCCAAAAATTATTTTTAATATTCCTAGAATTCTAAAAAATACTCCAAGAAATATTCCAAAAATTCGAAATTGAACAAAATTCGAAAAATTAAAAATAATTGAAATCACTATCAAAAATAAACTATAAAAATATTTCAATTTTTTTCGTCTACTGATAAAAATAAAAATTATGAAGCAATGTCAGTGAAATCATTAGATAAATCATAATTTCAAGTTCACGCGAGTGTTATAAATGATCGAACATAAGCACGTGTGGAGAACCGGTTTCTTTCTTTATATACAAGACATATATTTAGTTTAAAATAGCGTTGTTCAACGTACGAGATAAAAAAAAAGTTGAAGAAAAAAACGAAGAATATTTTCATCCGGGGAGAAGGTGGTTCTTGACCTTACTTACTTATTTTCTCTCAAGAAGTGAGAAATATATAAACGATAACGATAGAAATCTCTCGTAATTACTATGCAACCAGGCCAATGATCAATGTAATGCTTATATCGAATAATTTTTTATTTATAAACCTATCGTTTTATTTCATTCAAAGGCCGGTAAAAGATTGTAAACTATTTATTTATTATTTTTTGTGCGTGTGCAATTATCTGCGTATAGAGAAAAATTATAAATTCAAGTGCAAAATTAATTTTTTTCTTTCTCGTCATTAATTATATCTTCTGGTCATTATCAATTATTTTGCAATATTTTTTATCGATATTTATATAAATGAATTTATTATTTTTTTTATTTTCACGAAAATTAATAAATTTCATTCATAAATTAAATGTAAATAAATAAAATTGATTAACTAATTATTAGCAATTCAATTCATAATTAAATTAATTAAATAATTATTCAGTGAAAGTGAAAAATTATATACAAATAATTATTTGCTTTGAATAAATAATTGTTTATTTGTATAAAATATTTATTTAGTCAGAGTAGACAATTATTTAGTTACAGAAAATATTTATTTAGTTGGAATAAACAATTATTTAGTTAGAATAAATAATTATTAGTTACAGTAAATAATTATTAGTTACAGTAAATATTTATTTAATTAGAGTAAATATTTATTTAGTTAGAGTAAATATTTATTTAATTAGAGTAAATATTTATTTAGTTAGAGTAAATATTTATTTAGTTAGAATAACTATATTTATTTAGTTAGAGTAAATATTTACCTAGAGTAAACAATAATTCACTCGACACAAATAATTATTCGATTAAATTATTTAAATAATTAATTAACCAAATTGAAAAATAAAAAAAAATGGAAATAATTTTTGAGTCAAGAAAAATTGCTTTTTTACTTTTGAGTTAAAGAAAAAGCAATTTTCTTCTCTAGTGAATAATGAAAATATTTTTTGTATTTTATAGCTTACAATGGACAAAAAGGTGTTTCGAGTCCATTGAATTATGGAGCAGCTTCACCGTACGCAGCATCCGCCCCAGGTCATTTTGGTGCTTCCGGTCCAGTTCCCCGTGTTTATCCGGGACCAACAGCTTATCAGGGTTTCGCAGCCGCACCTTTCGGAAAATCCTTCCAACCATCAGCCTTTCAGCCTCAAAGTTTTCAATCCCAACAACAACACGCTTACTAGGAGTTTGATCTCTCTTAAAAAAAAAAAGAAAAGAAAACAAATCTCCGTGAATAAACCCTGTACATAATTTAGGCCAATAAATTCTTTTTTTACAAATCAAAAAAACTCTTCCTTTTCCACTAATAATGAACTATAGTCAATTTTTTATTACACAAAATTTCTATAACTAGAATTAATAATTAAATTATTATTATTAATTATTATTAATAATTTTAAAACTAAATAATTATTATTAATAAACAATAATAATA
Source organism: Leptopilina syphax (assembly GCA_032872505.1). Taxonomy (NCBI): domain Eukaryota; kingdom Metazoa; phylum Arthropoda; class Insecta; order Hymenoptera; family Figitidae; genus Leptopilina; species Leptopilina syphax. The sequence continues at coordinate 3,101,703 of CM065476.1, read as the reverse complement.
ATCGTAGTAGAAAATATATTTTTTAATTAACAATATATTATTATTAATACTAATAATTATTATTTTTTTTTAATTTGTTTATATTTATTACTTTTGGGTTATCAAAAATTGACTGCATTTTCTGTGAATAATTGTGGTGTTTTAATTTATTTTATCCTGTAAATATAACTCCTTATAAATAATAAAATCTAGTAATGACAAGAAATAATTATTATTATTATAATTATATTTTTATTTCAATAAAAATAATTAATAATAGTAATTATTATAATTATTATAACAACTACACACAATAGTTAGTAACACCTTTTAACGTGTGTACAAACAAATAAATATAAAAAAATTTATTATAATTATTTTATTATTAATAATAATTAATAATATGATTTTTAATAATAAAATAATGCTGAGTAATAATTATTATTGTAATTATAGAAAATTAAAAAACAAAAATAGAGGTGAATGTTAATAATAAAAAAAATTTATTCAATTCATTTATTTTAATTAGAAAAATAATTAAAAATAATAGCCAAATAATAAAATAATGACATTCAAAAATAGAAATAATAATAAAAATAATAAAAAATAATTTTAAAAAATTGTATTCACAATAATTAGAAAATTTTATTTAAAATATTGGAATATTAATAATTAATAATATTAAAAATTAATATTTGAAAAATATTGAAAGAATTAATAAAGAATAATATCAATTAGTAAATAAAATAATAATAGAAACAAAGAAAAGTACATAAAAAAATATATTCATAATAATTAAAATAATACGTACTTTTTTTTAATAATAAAATTTGATTTCCTTAATGTATTAAGATTAGATATGAACAGAAAATACTTATCGTGCATTTTTATGATAAGTATAGGATTGATTTTTTTCAGTACAGCTTCAACTTTTGACGGAAAGTTATAATAAACTAACTAAATAAATATCAATAATTTTTACCGAAAATTGCACATTTTTTCTTCTCGATAAAATTCATCGACATTTTTCTCTACAAGTGAAAATGTAGCGTTTGGAAAAAAATTTAGTTGGAAAATAATTGTTGCATCGATACATGAGGTAAGTTTATTATTATACAATAACATTTAATTAAATACTTATTTCACTGAATAATAAAAAGTCATAAAATTATTTAATTATCAATTAATTAACTAACTAAATAGTACAAACAAAATTAATTACTTTTAGATAATTAATAAAATTAATTACTTTCTTTCAAATAATTAATAAAATTAATTACTTTCTTTCAAATAATTAATAAAATTAATTACTTTCTTTCAAAAAATTAATAAAAAAATACAAGCTTTTAAATAATTAATAAATAAAAAGTATATAAAATACAAAAAATTATTGAGAAATGATGGAAAAAGTATTGATTATGATCCAAAATGATTAATTAATTAATAAACAGTTTATTTATTAATCAATAAACAATTAATAAATTGATGAACAATTTATAAATCAATTAATAAACAATTAATAAATTGATGAACAATTTATAAATTAATTAATAAACAATTAATAAATTAATTAATTTTACAGAATAAATTACTTTTTTTATAATTTAATTAACATGCAAAATTAAAATTGTAAGAAATCGATAAAATACGATAAATAAAAAAGTTGTTCAAAAAAAATTCTTTTGGAGATAAAAGAGATTACAATTATTATTAATTAAGAACAACGTTACATTGTTGAGGACTAATTTAATTATTTGTCAATATTGATTGAATTTTATCGCAATGAAAAGAAACCTGAAAATTGAATAGGTACTTAAAATCAATTTAAAAATTGTATTTTTAATGCTTATTAATGTCTACAAAAGAAAAGTTACAGATAAAAGAATAAAATTTGTCGCGACGAATTGAAATAAATTTTTATCAAATCTTAAATTATTTTCTCAACTTTAACCCTAAAAAAACGAACAATGTAAATAAAAACAACGATATATTATTCAGAAAAGTCTTTAATTAAATCAACACAATAAATTTTTAACAGAACAAATTTTATTCAAAAATTTTATTACGTTTTCAAACTTTAGAATTTTTTAGAATTTTTTTTATTTGATTTTTTAAACATTTTTTATGCATAAAACAGAACAGTTAATTAACTTTACTATTTTTTATTCATTTTGTTAGTTGTTAATTTTATTAGATATTAATTTTATTAGTTGTTAATTTTATTAAATATTAATTTTATTAGTTGTTAATTTTATTTGATATTAATTTTATTAGTTATTAGTTTTATTAATATTAATATTATTATTAACCTTAATTGTGTTACTTATTAATTTTATTAATTTATTCAAAGAATTGAATAATAATATATAATTTAGAGGATAACAACAAAATGGACAAAAAATTGTGTACTTGATATTTTTTATAGTTGACAATTTTATAAACAAAGGACAAAAATGGGAATAATAAATTACTGTTCAAGTGAAACGGAGGTTGAAAATGATAATTGTAGTAAAAATGGTGAACAAAAACAATTCAAGAGTTATTATTGGACGCAATTAATTTCCGGACTGAGCAGTAAGTATTTTAATTAAACAATTAATTATTAATTTAAATAATACGAAAAATTTGTAGATTTTTATTTTCATAAAACTTAATTAAAATCAAAGCTCACTATAAGGAATAATATTAACAAAATTTTCAAGGAATATCAACTATATTTATCTTATTAAAAAAATAATAATATTCCTTTTAAAAAAATTTTTAAAAAAATCCAAATTTGTTTTACCTGTAAATTGTAAATTAATACCAAAAGAAAATAATATCAGTAAATATTGTATGTTACTCATTTTTTTTTCAGTCTACTTCCTCTGCATCAATCACGGTGTGAATTCCGCCTGGACATCACCAGCTCTTCCCTATCTTTCAAATAGAACCGACGACACTCCAATAACCAACGAACAAGGAGCATGGATCGCATCAATTCCCTCATTTGGTATAATGTTTGGCACACTAATTTGTCCACCAATTCTGGATCAACTCGGTCGAAAGCAAACAACATTCATCTCAATAATTCCCGCACTCGCCTCATGGCTAATGATAATATTCACCAAAAATTACATCGTCCTCTATATTGCACGATTCATCAATGGCGTTGGCTCAGGCATAACATATTCAGCGGCAACACTTTATTTCGCCGAAATAGCAACAAAAAATATCCGCGGAATAATGATAACAACAATTAATGTCTGCAGTAATTTTGGTACCCTTCTAATAGTCACAATTGGCGCATTCCTCAATTATCAAACAATGAATATTGCCATGACATTTCTACCACTTTTTGCATTAATAACAATTCCATTAATGCTCGAGACACCATATTTTCTATTGATGATGGAAAAAGATAAGAGTGCATTGAAGATATTATTGAAATTACGTGGCGCTAATGATAATTCAAATGAGGAGGTGCATTTGGAATTGGAGAGAATGAAATTATCAGTTGATGAGAGTAGAACAATTGTAAAATCATCGTTTAGGGAATTATTTGATATTGGTAATCGAAGGGGTTTAGTGATTTTATTATTTTCAACAGCAGCAATGTATCTATCGGGAATTGCTGTATTTGAAGCATATGCTGAGGAAATTTTTACCTACAGTCATTTTCCATTGGAAGCAAAATATTCAACGATTGTATTAGGTTGGGTGAGAATTGTCGCTGGTTTATTGTCAACATTATTCATTGATCGTGGACGTAAATTGATGTTTTTAATTTCGGGCACATTGTCATCGTTTGCACTCACTTCGGTGGGATTTTTTTATTTTATTGATTCAAAAACTGATTTTGATACAACATCATTGACGTGGATACCATTAATTGGACTTGTTTTGTATTTAATTTTTGCCAATCTTGGATTGGTGACGATACCATCGATATTTATGGGTGAATTGTTTACAATTAAGGTGAAAGGTAAAGCTGTTGCTATTGGTATTATTTTCTCGGCATTCTTTATGTTTATTTCGAAATTTTGGTTTCAAAAATTAAAAACAGACTTTGGTATTCATGTGCCATTTGGTATTTTTGCGGTATGTTGTCTTTTCTTTACGTTCATTGTATTTTGGATAACGCCCGAGACGTCGGGTAAAAATCTTGAGGAGGTGCAACATATTCTGAAGCAAGCGGCACAAAAGAAGAAGAAGAAGAAAAAAGTGATTTTGGAAAATTGGGAACTCGCCAGTACATCCAAGTAGAATTAGTTTTTCTAAAAAATTTTAATACACTATTGATTCTGAATAAAGAAAAAAATTGGTTTCAAATTATACAGCACGTATTTTGGACAGAACAAAGAATTTTATTATAATGAACATAAACTAATAATTTGTTAAAATAATTAATTGGAAAAGATTAAAATTAATAATTGAATTTGTGTTTACATAAAAATTTTAGTTTCGGCGTCAAACGACTGGAGGGGGTTTCTAAGAAGTTCGTTCCGTTCGGGCAGCTTCGGCTCTCTCCGCGTCTAATCGTGTCACTGCCGGCTCTATAATATTCCGTACCCGCGCCAGCAACTACATTTTTTCTAATCACTCCATTTCTTTCTTAATTAATGTCTCCCTCGTTAAGATTACAAATCGATTTCGAAACAACTTTTCCCGCACTATAATTACAACAATTAAAAATAATAATAAAATTCCCAATTTAACGGAGCTTAAACATTTCGAGAACCTCCTCCAAATTTTTTCCCCTCGTCTCCGGAGCAATTACAAAAACAATAATCGTTCCCAAAAGACAAGTGCTCGCATAAATCCAAAAACTGACATAAATTCCCAACCACTCGTTCACCAATGGTAAAATCATTCTCGCCACAAATGTAAAAAGACATTCAATGATTAAGGACACCATCGTCGCGACACCTTTCACCCGAATTGAGAACAATTCCCCCATGTATAAATAGGGAATTGTCGTCAATCCCATATTACAAAAGAAGGTGAACATAATCAGAACTAACAGTGGAATCCAAGTGACTGATGATAGATCCACAAAGGTCTTTAGATAGAAGAATATTCCCAAAATAATGAGAGTTAATGAGGAGAACACACCAGAAAGGAGAAAAGTTGGTCTACGTCCCCAAATGTCGACAAGTCTCGACGATGGTAAACCGGCGAATATTTGTATTCCAGTCATGATCATAACGCAATATTCCGGCTTTAATGGTGTTCCACTGCTGGCGAATAAATCCTGAGCGTACGCCTGAATTGCTAAATAACCCGAAAATGCGTAAGTGGCCGAAGTCATTAATTTAATAACAAGCGCCTTACGATTCACGGGATCTAGAAATAAATCCGCCAAACTACTCCTCGTCGATCTCTCCTCATCGTCAATTGAATTTCTCATTCTCTCAATATCGGACATCACCTCCTCAATTTTCCCAGCGCGGGTCAATTTCATTCTCATTGCAATCGCCTCTTTGTCACGTTTCTTCAAAAGATAGTAATAAGGCGTCTCGAGTGTCAAAGGAAAAATGCAAATTCCAATCAGGGGAATGAGAAGTATCACTAGATTCATGTTTCTATAGGACAAAAATGCCCCGGCACATGTCATGAGAAATGCGCCGATATTCACGCACATTTTGTCGAAAGTTAGAAAACTTCCTCTCACATTCTCGTGGACTATTTCGCCAATGTACAGGGGAAGAAGACCGTAAATACCGGCGGAGCCAATGCCAAAAATCGTTCGCCCTGCGAGTAGAAAGGGAAAATTATTTGCTAATTGAATGATGATCATGGATAGAAGAAGTAAAATGCCGTACGTAAGGAGTGTGTATTTACGTCCGATATGATTGGACAACAGGGGAAGGAGCAAGTAGCCAATTATTCCCGATAGTGAAACAATGGAAACTAACCATGCTCCTTCTGTGACTGTCAGACGGAATTCGGAATCTTCGCTGGTGAGATATGGAAGTGCTGGTGATGACCACGTTGAACTTGTTCCATCAGCTACCATTAGAATGTAACCTGAAACAAATGGAAAGCAAAAGAATTTTATTAATTACCTTGCCCATAAGTTGTCAGACGGTTAAATAAAATTAAATTTTATTGTATTTTGACAACTTTTCTCCAGATTATAATTTTATTTCCCCAAAGCTGAAAAAGAGTATGTACAGCCCTGAAAATATTTGCTGCCCAGTCGGAGAGGCGGGGCTTATAACTCGTCAGTAGTAGAAGTTGTAGGAGGGGCTAAAATCTGGAGATTCGTCAGAAATCGAGGGTTGCCTGTATCTATGGATAATTTATTATATTTACCCTCGGAAAATAATTCAAAAGAATAACATAAGATTGTTAAACAAATAAAAAATTCTGTTAATAGATTGAATATACAATATAAATAGATATATAAACAAATATAAAATTATGTAAACAAATACAAATATATAAAAAAATACATAAACTTTTATTTTCATCAACAAAAAGAACTATTATTTCATCTTACCACTAAGAACACTAACAAATTGTTGAAAATAAACTCTTCCTTGATTCTTGGAACTCATTTTTCACTACTCATTTGAAAATTCATTTACTTCATTATTTGTTAATTATTTATTAATTATATAATTAACTATTATGATATTTTTTAAAATTATTATTCTTTTCTGTATTTGCTTGTGTGTAAAATTGAATTGAGGATGCAAAAATTTTATGAAATGAAATTTCTTTCCTTCTTTATCGAAAAAGAAGTGATATTTGTTCACTGATAAATTTTTTTATCGCATTATTGCATTAAAAGTGTAATTATCGTGCTTAAAAAAATATTTTAGTTCATAAAATTTAATACTTGTTTGAAAAATTAAAATAAAAAATTTCCTTGCAATATTTTCTGACAAAAGTCGAGGCAAAAGCAGAATTATAATTATAAGAATTTTAATTGGAAAAATACATAATTATAATTAAATTTATGAGTAACAATTCAAACAATTTTCTTTAAAGAATAATTTTTAATAATAAATAAATAAATAATTTTTTAATTATTTATTTAAAATTTATGAAGTACCTAAGCAATTAACGAATAGAATTTAAAAATGAAAAAGAATATTAAAAATAATTTTTAAAAAATAATGTGTAGGTTAAAAATAATTATAATTACTCTTTTAACTTAAATTTTATGTAAAGGAAAAAAACGATTGGAGGGGGTAAATGAACAGCCGATCTCGTTCTCTTCGGGAAGCTTCGACACTTTCCGCCTCTCAGTGCTGGCACATTGACAATGGGTACCCGCACAAATAAATAAATAATTTTTTAATTATTTATTTCAAATTTATGAAGTACCTAAGCAATTAGCAAATAGAATTTAAAAATGAAAAAGAATATTAAAAATAATTTTAAAAAATAATTATAATTATTTTTTTAACTAAAATTTTATGTAAAGGAAATAAACGATTGGAGGGGATAAAGGAACAGCCGATCTCGTTCCCTTCGGGGAGCTTCGGCACTTTTCGCCTCTAATCGTCTCACTGCCGGCTCTATAATAAGCTGCACCCTCGTAAATAAAAATTTGTTTACCATTTTTAGTTATTTCAATATTGTAAAAAAATATTACACGCTACATCAGTCATATGTTTACAATAAACTAAATTTAAAATACAATTTAAATAACACTTACAATTAACTTTTTCCACTTTTCCCCATTTTCTGTGCCCTTAATCGCAACAATTCAAGCACTTCTTCTAAATTTTTACCCTTTGTTTCTGGCGCGAGACAAAATACAGTCACCGAACCAATTAAACAAGTAAAGGCAAAAATCCAAAAACTCACATAAATTCCACACCAATGGCTCACAAGTGGAAAAATCATTTTCGACGAATAGAGAAATATCGCCTCCATAATTAGTGAAATCATTGTAGCGACACCTTTCACCTTCACCGAAAATAATTCGCCCATATACAAATAGGGAATAGTGGTCAATCCAATATTACAAGAGAATGTGAACGAAAGCATTCCAATTAATGGTAACCAACTGACAGACGAAACATCACTGTCAGCATACGATTTCAAATAAAAATACAAACCAACGCTACTCAATGATAATGATGATAAAATACCCGACAATAAAAAAGTCGGTCTCCTACCCCACAAATCGACAATCTGTGACGATGGCAAAGCGGCGAGTATTTGCGCACCAGTCATAATCATCGCGGAAAATTGCGGCGGTATCTTCGAACCCGAATGACTAAAAATATCCTGAGCGTACGCCTGAATTGCCATATAGCCAGAAAACGAATAAGTCGCCGATGTTAATATCTTCAATATCAATGCCCAACGACAACCAGAATCGGCAAATAATTCTCTAATACTACTCTTCTCCGACTCCTTACCCTCATCAATAGACTTTTTCATTCTCTCAATGTCCCTCATCACTAAATCAACATCATCCGTCTCCATAATTTTCATTCGTGTGTCAATAGCCTCCTGATATTTTTCCCTCAATAAATAATAATACGGCGTTTCGGATGTGACGGGAAATATTGCAATTCCCAATAGTGGAATGAATATCATGATGAGATTCATATTGTCGTATGACAATAGTGCACCGGCTGTTGTCATGAGGAATGCGCCAATGTTCACTGCCATTTTGTCGAATGTGAGAAAACGTCCGCGCAATTTTTCGTGTGCAATTTCACCAATGTAGAGTGTCAGTATACTGTAAACGCCACAATTTCCAGTACCCAAAATCATACGACCAATGAGTAGTGTTGTATAGTCATTGGCCGATTTTATGACAATCATTGCGAGGAGTGTGATTAGGCCGAATGTGAGAATGGTGAATTTTCGACCAATTCGATTTGCCAGTGTTCCACATAATAGATAGCCAATTATTCCGGTGGGATTGCCGATTGACACGAGCCATGCACCTTGGGTGATGGTGATTTGGAATTCTGATTCTTTGCTCGTTAGGTAGGGTAATGATGGCGAGGCCCATGTTGTTCCTGTGCCCACTGCTGCCATTAGAAAGTAACCTTTTGGAATGATAAACAATTTTTTTTTATTCAATTTTACCAAAGGGGGGCGATTTTATTTTTTATGAAAAGAAGAAGCTTGTACATCTACTATAACTGTAATAATATTAACTTTAGCAAAACTGTAGGAATAGTAGTATCTGTAGTAGTAGTAGTCGTCGTAGTAGTAACAATATCTCTTCTAATGTTCATTTCTTTTCGAAAATCTTTGTTATCTATTAGTACTTTTTCATCATCATCAGCTTTAACTACAGCAACTACTCTTACTACTGTTGCTACACTGTAAAAAATTTAGGAAGTTAACGGACTCGGGAGTTGGGAGTTAAATTTTTCGAGTTAAAAATCAACTCCAAAAGAGAGTTAATTTCTAACTCCCTTCATTCAACACCCGCGCGAGTTATTTTTTCCTTGGGGAGTTAGCATTTGGGTGTTAAATTTTAACTCTCTTTATTTAACTCCCCTGGCATTAACTCTCCAATGGGTGCGACTTTTATAGAATCCCCTGGGGAGTTAAAATTTAACTCCCTTTTTTTACAGTGTACTGCTACTATTAGCAATTAATTAGTTAATACTTAGTGGTAGTAGCAGCAGTTAAAATAGCTTCTATAGTTGGAGATTATGATACAGAAGAAGTACTAGCAGAAAATGTGGATAAGAAAGATTTTGGTAAAGGAACAGACAGTACAGATGGTACACTAATAATTGTAGTAGATTAAGAAGATGAGGATACATAAAGATGAGGATAAAAAATAGTATTAGCAGAAGAAAAAGAAGAATTTGGTTAAAAAGAAACAATTTTTGTTGTAGCAGTAAATAAAGAGCCACAAGCAACTGATGAAGATTAACAAAAAATAGAAGTAAAAGTAGTAAAATTAGCAGCTGAAGAAAAAGTAGTAGCAGTAATAGCAGTAGTAGCAGCAGAAGATAAAGTATTAATAAAATCAGCAGCTATAGAAGAAAAATTAGAAAAAATATGTAATAGTAAATGGAGTAGTAGCAGTAGTAGCAGCAGCAGAAGATAAAACAGAAAAAGATGTAAAAAGAAAAATAGTAGTAGTAAAAGTAGTAGTGGCAGCAGAAGATAAAATAGAATCAGTTTAGCAAAAATCAGTAGCAGAAGATAAAGAATAAGAAACACATGAAGGCAAGGATTAATAAAAAAATAAGTATCAGTAAAAACAGAGCCTGATAAAGATATATATTAAGAGAAACTAGAAAAAGAGTTAAAGAAGAAGCTCAATATAAAGAAGCAGAAAGTGCAAAAGACTATTGTCTTCAGTAATGCAGTACAAAAATCATCATGTACTGCATCATGATGGTGGTGAAGAAAAAGCAAAAGTAGAAAATAAACATAAAAAAATAAATAAGGAGAAAAATAAATAAAGAAGAGATGATGAGTAAGAAGTAGTAACAGTAAGAGAAGATGATGTAAAAAAAGAAATAAAAATCATAAGAACTTAGATAGGAAAAAAGTAGTAGAATCCAGTAAAGATGGCGAAGATAAAAATGAAAGTTAACAGTAAGAGCAGTAGAAAACAATTTCTTTTTACTTTTATCAAAAACCTACCACTTAATATGCTCATAAATTGTTTCCAAAAAGGTCGTTTCACCCCGTCCTCCTCAATTTTCGTTTTCGCATTTTCAACACCTTTTGCATCAAAACAAAAAGTCCCACTTTTAAAAAATGACTTCATTATCCGTTTTTCCAAAGACACTTTTTTCGAATCTGAAGAAAATATTTCAAACAAATATTAAAAATTCACTGTCCAATTTTATTTATTTTTGTTTTGCTTTATAGTTGGTTGCATTTGTTTCGTGTGTTTAGTTTGTTCGGTAGAATATTTGTCTATTTATTTGTTTAAATCTTTGTATCTTTATTTGTTTAAATCTTTGTATCTTTATTTGTTTGGATATTTTTTCTTCACTTGTGTAAATATTTATTTATTTACTTTCTTGAATATTTGTTATTCGTTAATATATTTATTTGTTAGCTTGTTTTCAAAAAAAGCAGTAATCAGAACAAAAATTTGTTAAAATCGGTAAAATTATAAAATTAAGTTACAAACTAATCGCAGCAAAAAAAAATAATAGCTATGAAAAAAATTATTTACGATACTTACATAATTTTTCACGAAAAATTAAAATGTATAATAAATAATCTTTCGAATAAGAGACTGATTGACAATAAAGAGAAAATTGATCAAAAATCACAAAAAAAAAATTAATCAACTATTTAATTTTATTCGATTCAATTTCCACATGTTTTGTGAATAAATAAATCTTCTCATTCAGCTTTTCAATGTAAAATATTTGTTATTTTAATTTTAATATTTCTCCTTTGAAATAATTCACCAACTATGTCAAAACAAGACTAACGAGTTTTTCTTTTTTATTTTATTTAACAATAATTTAACAACAAAGTCATTTCTGATTGTTATCGATATTCAATTTATCGCAATATTAGTGATTGAAGGAGTATTAACTTTCACATATTTTTGATGATTGATTTGAAATTGTAATTTTCATTATCGAAAGAGAGAAAATTGAGAGGTCAATAAAATTTTATTAAAATATATCATATATATGTTAATTGAAGATTATTTATAATAAACATTGCACGTGTAAAAATTTAATCTTCATAATTGATTGTTTTACTGGCTATAAAATTGATAAAAAAAAACGTTACTAATTACATTTTTTTTAAAATTAAATCGTAGAAAATTATTAGTAATAATAATTAATTAATAATTATAATTATTATAATTATTTTCTCAATTATTATTATAATTAATTATTATTTATTTATTTAATTATAAGGGGCTAATTATTAGCTATTGTTGTAATTATGATTATTATTAGTAATCTCGAAAAAAAGAATGTAATAAAAGAAAATTGTTTTAGTTTTAAATTCACCAGTTTCTAAAAAATGGTCTCGTGGAAAAAAGGAGAAAGTAATTTTTTGTTTAATAAATAAAAAATAACTGGGTCAATTATTATCTTCCAAGTGTCTTTGAATAGTTTATTAAATTTCAAATCACTGAAATATTTATTTTCCTTTATTCTTTTTTTTTTGTTGAAAACTATATAAAAGGTGAGTTATAATTAATTTGCGAAGGTTATCAAAAAAAAAAAAAAAATTATAATCTCTTCTTATGCTTCTTGAGCTTAAAGAGGGATTACAAAAGAAAACGAAATTTATATTATTCTTGCAAATGAAACGTAATTCGAGAGATGTAGATCAGTAGATCACGACATGTTTTTATTATCTTATATATAGTACTGTGAGAACTTGACTTCAAGGCATCCTCTCATTAATAAATTTTTCATTTTTTAATTAATCATGAACTTTGAAATTTTTTTTTCTTCCTCCTCATCATAACTAATAGACGAAAGAAGAGATAAAAGATCTTCAATATTCTTAGCAAAGTGAACCTGTATGCTAATTATCATATTCACATTTTCTATCGATTCACGTAATTACATTGTATTTCCTTTACTTTTCGACAACAGTTTTTTTTTTATTTTTGAAAAAAAAGTTAATAATTAGTTTTGTTTTCGAAACAAGAGAAATAAGGAATCAAATAAATTATTTTTTTTAATATTATTGTTTAATAATATTATTCATTGAAATAATTCTAATTTTTTTATAATTTATAGAATAGATTTGAACTAAATTTAAAAAAAAAATACTTCCCACGCATATTATTATACATTTTGTAAAATATCTACAACGATTGTTGAATCAACGACTTTTCACTCGAACAGAAATTGAAAGTAAAAATACAAAAAAATTTGATCCATTTGAAAACTATTTATTACAGAACTTGCCCTCTTCGATGGGAGAGAAATCGATGAAAAATCGAGCATCGCAATTGTATGGCCTCGGATCGAAAGGTCAAATGTATAGAAGAATATTTTGCATCACACTTGTATATAAATTTAACCTCAGGATATTTGCTGCACCTTTCGAAAAAAACAAAAAAATTCCAAATATCGATCCATTTCAACAAAAGGCGCTCATTTCTTTATAATAACTTTAACTATTTTTTTTGTTACAAACATTAACGATCGGAATGGAAAATATTTACTACTTCAAATTTTTTAGTTAGAAATACTATTGATTGTAAATTTGTAACTATCAACAATTTAAATTACTATCAGGAGCTGTGATTACTATCAGTAACGAAATGTTAATTTTTACTTTCAAGTCAACATAAGAAAAAACATAAAAACAAGTTAAAAAAAATTATTTATAATTAAAATAATGATGATGATGATTATGATGATAATGGTGATGATGATTATGATGAAAATGATATTCATGTTGATTATGATGTTATTGATGATGATTATGTTGATAATGATGATAATGATGACAATGATGACAATGATGACAATGATGACAATGATGATGATTATAATGAAAATGATAATAATGATTATGATTAAAATGATAATGATGATGATTATGACGAAAAGGATAATGATGATTATAATTAAAATGATAATTATACTTATCATATAATCATTATAATGATTATTTTGATAATGATGATGATTATGACAAAAAGGATAATGATGATTATAATTAAAATGATAATTATACTTACGATAATGATTATGATGATAATTAAGTTAAAAATGATTATGGTGATAATGATGATGATTATGACGAAAATGATAATGATTATGATGTTAATGATCATAATTATGTTAATAATAATGATAACAATCATGATTATGAAAATGATGATGATTATGATGAAAATGAAGTTGATGATGATGATGATGATGGAAAGATGATAATATAAATTATGAAAGCTGTAAATATAATGAAACCGTGGGGAAGAGAATGATTGATATATCACCACCACGAATGCGTAGGATTATAAGACTGGTGAAAAGTGTCATCAACTTTTTTTTCATTTAATATCTATATATATAGGAGATGCTTCATGAAGGGCTTAACCTTGGATTATTGCAAAAGTGGGTGGACAATAATAATTGGAGAATTTTTCTTAGGCGTGGCTTTTACGATGCTCGACTCGAGCGCAACGAAGATGCTATAAAAGCAAGTCTCACCGATTGTCGAAGCGCACTCACATTACGAAAACGGTTCGTCGTCGGTGGTTGTCTTTCGATTACGGCCATGGGACTCATCGTAAGTGCGCCAATCTTTACGACCAAAAAAAAAATTAAAAAAAACCAAAGGAAAACAAAAAAACACAAAAAAAATTGTTTCACTTTACGTTCAATGACCTCGAAAATGGAGAGTTCAATGCGCGAATATTATAAGTGTATCTTCGAATAACGACAAATAAAATAAAAATTATAATATAAATAAAAATAAAAAACAACAAAAATAAAAAAAATCAACCAAAATTAGAAAAAACCAACAAAAACAAAAAAGAAAACAAAGTAAAAATGAAATAAAAAAAACGATAAAACAAAATAAAAAGAATTATAAAATATCAAAATAAAGATTTAAACAAAAGAAAACAAAAATAGAAACAGAATAAAAATTTTGAACAAAAAAAATACAAATTTAAAAGCATAATAAAGATTTAATCAAAAAAATAAAACTGGAAATAATATGAAAATTTAAAAAAGAAAATAAAAACAGAATAAAATAAAGATCTAAACAAGGAAATAAATACGGAAAGAAAATAAAAAACAAGAAAAACACGGAAACATAATAACAAAATAAAAAAAAGAAATAAAAATCTAAACAAAAAAATACAGAATAAAAATCAAAACAAAAAAAACCATAAAAAAAACAAAGATCTGAAGAAAAAAACTGAATAAAAAAAGAAAATAAAATACAAAGTAAAAAACAAAAAAAATCTGAAGAAAAAAATGGAATATTTTGTGACTACTTTTTTTTTAATTTATAATAACAATAATTATCGCAATGGACAATAATTTTCCTTCGCAAGGAAAAATTTACAAATGAATGATAAAAAGGTCTTTTCGAATGTAAATGATAATTTTTGTGTTTGTGATTTCTGTGATTTTATGTTTGATTAAAAATGTTTATATTATTCAAAAAAAAAAAAAAAAAAAAAACCCAACGTGAAAAATTAAACTGTGAAATTTGTGAAACAAAGTTTGTTTGTGGATTTTGAGAAAAACATTGAAAGAAAATTCGGAAAATTAAAACAAAATCGACTTTGTAATACAAGAAAAATTATTTAATTAATTTTTAATCAATTAAAAATTATGTATAAATTAAAATCACTCTCTTGCTTTATTAGAAGTAACAAGTAGAAAAATTCACGTCATGTCAGACATATTTTGCATTATCATCTTCTTTTTGTGTTCGTCAATTAGAGTAGAATTCACTGTTAATTTGTTACTATAATATAATTTATATAATATAATAATATAATCTGTAATTTTTTATAAATAAGTAACATATAATTAGTATTTATTTGTTTATTTCTTAGAACGTTTTAATATAAACATTTTCATTTATTCAATTCACTATATTTATTTTCACTATATTTCACTATATTTATTCATTCACGCTAATGGATATAATGAAGTGTTTTAAAAATAATAATTATAATAATAACAAATTACAATAATAACAATAATTTCACATTGTAGAATGATTGACCACTAGTTGTAAATTGTAACTAAATAATAAATCATCGCAAAATCATGTATTTCATTTTGTGTTGTTAATAAAATGTGTTCCTAATAATATTGTTGCAATTAATTATTAATATCACTCACACCTTACTAGTTTTTTATCCTTTTCCTGCACACTTTTCACAATTTAGTAACAAATGAATAGATAATAATAATATATTTAATAAAATTTTTAATTTCTTTAAATTTAAATTTATGTAAAGAAGAAAAAATTTGATAAAACAATATTTTTAAATTTTAAATATAAAACAGGAAAGATGAAAAAAAAATTGTATTTTGGGCACTTCAAAAACACTTTCCCCAATTTTTTATGTCAGCCCTTTGGTTAAAAATCTAAAATTATCAAAAATTCGAAAAATCGAATTTCTTAAAATTCAACATTTTTTCTTCTCTTTTACGGCATTCAGCGTCAATATTTTTGGGCTCTTTAAAAACACTTTACTTATTTAAACAGTGTGTCTAACAAGGATTGAAAAAATAATTTCCGACTTTTTTCCTGACTTTTTACTAATTTTATTTCTGCATTCTTGTGACAAAAAAATGGTAACTGACATCTTCAACAATAAATTAATATCTAATCATAGAAACAAACGATAATAAAATTTTCCTAAGTTTTGTTAGATTAAAACAATTTTCAAATTTGTTGCAAATTGTTTTGATGACAATTTGCAGAGATAACTAAAAAAAAAATAAAAAAACAACAAAATTACTTTTTTTTTGTCCAATTAGAATACAATATTACAGATAAACACTAATAATAAAAAAAATTATCATGAATGAAAAAAATTACCTATTTTACTGAATGAAAATAAAATTCCCTTTTATTACATGAACATAATATAATATACGATTTACGCTCATTTTCTCTCACACATTTGCCAACTGTTGACTATATTATTATTATTATTATTCGAAAGAAAAATTCACGATGCAAAAATATTGCACATGTGTGAAAATTTTCTCGCTAGTAAAAGAAGCTTAAACTTTCATAATATACATGTACATACATATGCATACATACATCCGGTAAATAAAATACCTACGAGAAGAGGGAGATGACATGACGCGACGCCTCTGCTTTTATTCTAGACTCAATGAACAAGTTCACGGTCGTAATTCTCACACATTCGTTCAATGACTCTTCATACACACAATGTATAGAAACATGTATCTCTACTATATAGGAAAATGTTTTCTGTCGTAAACTGAATTTATTGCTAAAAACAAAGATAATAATCTTCCCTTGAAAAAGGAGAAGCTTGTCTTCATCATAAAACATTCATTTTACTTTAGTTCTGACAATTTAATATAAATTTCAAATTTTTTTATTCACCTTTTTTTTCTCTTCTTGTTTCTTGAAAAAGAAAGTGAAATTTATATTTTCTACTCGAAGAAAACCATTAGAGTTACCATTGTTTGGAACTACCATTGCTTTCAACTATCATTATTTTTAAGTACGATTATTATTTAAAACTACAAGGAAAAGTTGTTTGTTTTTACACAAAATTTAAGGAACAAAGCAGAGAAACAGATTTTAATGAAATTTGAAAAAAAATACTAAGGTTTGAATTTTTCAAAATAAGAAAATTTCAATTTTTTGTACTTTTCTGGAAAAGTGTAATAACTTTTTTGAATTTGGTTTTACAGAAATGTGTCTAGAGGAAAAGTTATTTGTTTTTACACCAAATTTAAGGAACAAAGCAGAAAAACAGATTTTATTGAAATTTAAAAAAGATACCAAAGTTTGAAATTTTTAAAATAAGAAAATCTCAATTTTTTGTACTTTTCTGGAAAAGTGTAATAACTTTTTTGCATTTGGTTTTACAGAAATGTTGTTTAAAGGAAAAGTTGTTTGTTTTTACTCAAAATTTAAGGAAAAAAGCAGAAAAACAGATTTTAATGAAATTTGAAAAAAATACCAAGGTTTGAATTTTTCAAAATAAGAAAATCTCAATTTTTTGTACTTTTCTGGAAAAATATCATAACTTTTTTGATTTTTGTTCTACAGAAATGCGTCACAGGGAAAAGTTGTTTGTTTTTGGTCCAAATTTAAGGAAAGAAGCAGAAAAACAGATTTTGATAAAAATTTAAAAAGATACCAAAGTTTGCATTTTTCAAAATCTCAATTATTGTACTTTTTTTGAAAAGTGTGATAACTTTTTTGATTTTTGTCCTACAGAAATGTGTCTAAAGGAAAAGTTGTTTGTTTTTGGACCAAATTTATGGAGAAAAGCAGAAAAACAAATTTTGATAAAAATTGAAAAAGATACCAAAGTTTAAAAATTTCAAAATAAGAAAATCTCAATTTTTTGTACTTTTCTGGAAAAATATCATAACTTTTTTGATTTTTGTTCTACGGAAATGCGTCAAAAGAAAAAGTTGTTTGTTTTTGGTCCAAATTTAAGGAAAGAAGCAGAAAAGCAGATTTTGATAAAAATTTAAAAAGATACCAAAGTTTGCATTTTTCAAAATCTCAATTATTGTACTTTTCTGGAAAAGTGTGATAACTTTTTTGATTTTTGTTCTACAAAAATGTGTCTAAAAGAAAAGTTGTTTGTTTTTACTCAAAATTTAAGAAAAAAGCAGAAAAACAGGTTTTAATAAAAATTGAAAAAAATACCTCGGTTTGAATTTTTAAAAATTAGTAAATCTCCACTTTTTGTACTATTATTTTTAATTTCCATTGCGAGGTACTATCATTATTCAGATCTACCATTATTTTCAATTGTTAGGAATTATCATGAACCACAAACATTCGAAACTATACTCATTAATTTGAATTAGAAAAATTTTTACTGATTCAAATTAGTGGCAGACTTTTTGCTTTTGAATTAGTAAATTTTACTTATAAATTAGTAGAAATTACTAATACGACTTTTTAAACTCTTAAATAATAAAAAAAAATTAATTTGTATTTTTACAATTTTTTGTTTTGTTCATTATTTCCAAAAATAATATTTTCAATTCAATTATTTAACTAACTTAATTAAATTTCAATTATCTTTTATACAATTTTAAATGAATTCTTCGAAAAATACAATTATTCTAAATAATTTTACGAAAATTTTTCAAAAGAATAATTTAATTATTTTCAAAAACGTTGATAACATTTCTTACACGAATTTATTTCTATAAAATAAAAAATTACATGTTAATTAGTAAATGAAATAAGAATTTTTTTAATTATTTATGAGAGAATAATAAAAGTATTTCTTTTTTGGGAAAATGGAAAAAATTCTAATATAATATGTAGGTAGTCGTGTTTATTAAATTCTTTTGATGATTCAGTGACGCCTCTATTTGTAAGTGGTGTAATGATTATATCGTGCAAATTTCAAGGGAAATTGTAAATTTAACATTTTTTTTTACTATTTAATATCTCCTTTTGTGTTTAAACTAGTGGGATGTCAATTGTTTGATGGATATTATTAGAAAAAAAAGTTAATTATTATTCTCTTCATAATTATATACAAAATGCATAATTTATCATTGAAATTTTAGAAAAAGGATAAATCTCTTATTTGTTTTATTTTTCTTTATTGTTATTATTTATTAATTATTATTGTTTATTAATTATTATTTACTATTTATTATTAACTATTTTTAAAAAACGTTAACAATTTTTAAGTCAGTTATTATTTTTTAAAATAATTGAATTCCTTTGAAGAATTTTAGTAAATTTTAGTAATTTTTGTTTTTAAGAACAATTGCATTTTTCTTTCTCTTGTAACAGATTTTTCTGATCGTGTGTGTCGTCTTGACGGCGTGCGAAGGTAAATACGAGGATAATGAATTTCGCTACGTGGGACCACCGGCGCCCTTGGCTGAAGATGGAAGGGTAATTGACACACCTGAAGTGGCTCATGCTCGTGCCATGCATTTGGCAGCTCACGCCGAGGCCCTTCGAAGATTGGCACAAGTGCCCACACCTCCGGATGCTTACGAGGACACTCGGGGCAACGATGGTGTCTATCACGACACATCCTATGTTTCTTCAATTGCTTCCAGAAATTATCTAGCACCAATCGTCTACAATGGCCGAGTAATGGACACCCAGGAGGTGATCATTTTCTCTTCTTCTTTTTCTTCTTTACCATCATAAATTCATTTCTTCGCTTCTCATTCCCATTTTTTATCTAAGGCCTCAATTATTGACAAAAAAATCCAAAGAGATAAAAAATTTTTTCTAATTATCATTAAATAATATCAAAAATTATTTATTACCAATAATTAACTAATAATTATCAATCAATAATAATTATGAAGAGATAATTAAAATAAAAGAAACTCTCGAATTATTGACAAAAAATCCATAGAGAGATGAAAAAATTCAATTACTAGATAATAAACAATAAACGTGCTTCCCTAATGATAGTTAACTTTGAAAAAAATCACTATTTCTCTCCTTCTCAAAGAAAAATCAAAACAATGTGTCAATCAAATGATGCAAGAATCATCAACTTTGTTGTTATCCCTATTTATTTTGTAGGTGATATTCAAGAAAATAATAATAGAGTACAGCAACTTTGTAATAGCTAGTCATTAGATGTAACAATATATTTTATGTTTGCCGATTCACCATTTGAAGACTCTCATTACTTCTATGAGTAAAGAAATGAGGAAATCAGATAAAAAGAACCTTTAACATTTCAATTCTAAACTGCACCCCAATGAAGTAATATAATTACCAATTATTAGAAAATGTATATTCCACGATATATATATATTACATTCTCATACATAACTTCGACTTCAATTAACTTCATAAAGAAATAAATTAATTTAAAATAAAGATAAAATTCTAAATAATGACTTTTCTCTTTCTTTCCAGGTGGCACGGACGAAGACAGCACAACTATCGGCCTACAATCAAGCGCTGAGCAACAGCTACTATCAACCCCAAGTGAATTACGATACGAGAAGAAATTACGTTTATTCATCGCCAATTCATGTTTCATATACGCATAATGTGCCAGCAAGCTATAATGGACCATTGGCGCCATTGGGACCCGATGGAAGAGTTATTGATACACCGGAAGTTGCCGAAGCAAAGGCGGCCCACATGAAAGCTCACGCTTACGCCGCCTCATTGGTTGGACAACCTCCTGCCTACAATACTATATATTAAATTTTATTTTTTTATAATCTAAACATAATTTTTTCTATTAAAAAACAAAATAAAAAAAAATATGAGCAAAATAAAATTAATTTATTTATTTCATTTAATAAAAAAATTATGATCAAAAAAATTTCTTTACTTAAAAAAAGGGTTTTTTAAAGATAAAAAGAATTTCTTTAAAAAAATACTTATTTAGAAAAAAAACTTTTCTTTAAAACTTTTATGGAAAAATGTCATAACATTTTTGATCTTTGTTCTACAGAGAAATGCCTAAATGAAAAGTTGCTTGTTTTTGAACCAAATTTAAGGAAAAAAGCAGAAAAACAGATTTTAGTAAAAATTAAAAAAGATACCAAAATTTAAAATTTTCAAAGCTAATAAATCTAACATTTTTGTACTTTTTAAAAAAAAATGTGATAACTTTTTTGAATTTTGTTTTACAGAAAAGTGTCTATAGGAAAAATTGTTTGTTTTTTAACCAAATTTGAGAAAAAAAGCAGAAAAACAGATTTTGATAAAAATTTAAAAAGATACCAAAGTTTGAAATTTTCAAAGCTAATATATTTCCAATTTTTGTACTCTTCTTTAAAAAATGTGATAACTTTTTTGAATTTTGTTCCACAGAAAAGTGTCTATAGGAAAAGTTTCTTGTTTTAATACCAAATTTAAGGAAAAAAGCGGAAAAACAGATTTTGATTATAATTTAAAAAGATACCAAAGTTTGAATTTTTCAAAGCTAATATATTTCCAATTTTTGTACTATTCTTTAAAAAATGTGATAACTTTTTTGAATTTTGTTCTACAGAAAAGTGTCTAAAGGAAAAGTTTCTTGTTTTTGAACCAAATTTAAGGAAATAAGCGGAAAAACAGATTTTGATAAAAATTTAAAAAGATACCAAAGTTTGAAATTTTTAAAGCTAATAAATCACATATTTTTTTACTTTTTTTTTAAAAATGTGATAACTTTTTTGAATTTTGTTCTACAGAAAAGTGTCTATAGGAAAAATTGTTTGTTTTTTAACCAAATTTGAAAAAAAAGCAGAAAAACAGATTTTGATAAAAATTAAAAAAGATACCAAAGTTTGAATTTTTCAAAGCTAATATATTTCCAATTTTTGTACTCTTCTTTAAAAAATGTGATAACTTTTTTGTATTTTGTTCTACAGAAAAGTATCTAAAGGAAAAGTTTCTTGTTTTTGAACCCAATTTAAGGAAAAAAGCGAAAAAACAGATTTTGATAAAAATTTAAAAAGATACCAAAGTTTGAAATTTTCAAAGCTAATAAATCACATATTTTTGTACTTTTTTTTAAAAAATGTGATAACTTTTTTGAATTTCCTCTACAGAAAAGTGTCTAAAGGAAAAGTTTCTTGTTTTTATACCAAATTTAAGGAAAAAAGCGGAAAAACAGATTTTGATAAAAATTTAAAAAGATACCAAAGTTTGAAATTTTCAAAGCTAATATATTTCCAATTTTTGTACTCTTCTTTAAAAAATGTGATAACTTTTTTGAATTTTGTTCTTCAGAAAAGTGTCTAAAGGAAAAGTTGCTTGTTTTTGAACCAAATTTGAGAAGAAAAGCAGAAAAACAGATTTTGATAAAAATTAAAAAAGATACCAAAGTTTGAAATTTTCAAAGCTAATAAATCACATATTTTTGTACTTTTTTTTAAAAAATGTGATAACTTTTTTGAATTTCCTCTACCGAAAAGTGTCTAAAGGAAAAGTTTCTTGTTTTTATACCAAATTTAAGGAAAAAAGCGGAAAAACAGATTTTGATAAAAATTTAAAAAGATACCAAAGTTTGAAATTTTCAAAGCTAATATATTTCCAATTTTTGTACTCTTCTTTAAAAAATGTGATAACTTTTTTGAATTTTGTTCTTCAGAAAAGTGTCTAAAGGAAAAGTTGCTTGTTTTTGAACCAAATTTGAGGAAAAAAGCAGAAAAACAGATTTTGATAAAAATTAAAAAAGATACCAAAGTTTAAAATTTTCAAAGCTAATAAATCACAAATTTTTGTATTTTTTTTTTTAAAATGTGATAACTTTTTTAAATTTTGTTCTACAGAAAAGTGTCTATAGGAAAAGTTGCTTGTTTTTGAACCAAATTTAAGAAGAAAAGCAGAAAAACAGATTTTGATAAAAATTTAAAAAGATACCAAAGTTTGAAATTTTCAAAGCTAATAAATCACATATTTTTGTACTTTTTTTTAAAAAATGTGATAACTTTTTTGAATTTCCTCTACCGAAAAGTGTCTAAAGGAAAAGTTTCTTGTTTTTATACCAAATTTAAGGAAAAAAGCGGAAAAACAGATTTTGATAAAAATTTAAAAAGATACCAAAGTTTGAAATTTTCAAAGCTAATATATTTCCAATTTTTGTACTCTTCTTTAAAAAATGTGATAACTTTTTTGAATTTTGTTCTTCAGAAAAGTGTCTAAAGGAAAAGTTGCTTGTTTTTGAACCAAATTTGAGAAGAAAAGCAGAAAAACAGATTTTGATAAAAATTAAAAAAGATACCAAAGTTTGAAATTTTCAAAGCTAATAAATCACATATTTTTGTACTTTTTTTTAAAAAATGTGATAACTTTTTTGAATTTCCTCTACAGAAAAGTGTCTATAGGAAAAGTTTCTTGTTTTTATACCAAATTTAAGGAAAAAAGCGGAAAAACAGATTTTAATTAAAATTTAAAAGATTCTAAAGTTTGAATTTTTCAAAGCTAATATATTTCCAATTTTTGTACTCTTCTTTAAAAAATGTGATAACTTTTTTGAATTTTGTTCTTCAGAAAAGTGTCTAAAGGAAAAGTTGCTTGTTTTTGAACCAAATTTGAGAAGAAAAGCAGAAAAACAGATTTTGATAAAAATTAAAAAAGATACCAAAGTTTGAAATTTTCAAAGCTAATAAATCACATATTTTTGTACTTTTTTTTAAAAAATGTGATAACTTTTTTGAATTTCCTCTACCGAAAAGTGTCTAAAGGAAAAGTTTCTTGTTTTTATACCAAATTTAAGGAAAAAAGCGGAAAAAACAGATTTTGATAAAAATTTAAAAAGATACCAAAGTTTAAAATTTACAAAGCTAATAAATCACAAATTTTTGAATTTTTTTTTAAAATGTGATAACTTTTTTGAATTTTGTTCTACAGAAAAGTGTCTATAGGAAAAATTGTTTGTTTTTTAACCAAATTTGAGAAGAAAAGCAGAAAAACAGATTTTGATAAAAATTTAAAAAGATACTAAAGTTTGAATTTTTCAAAGCTAATATATTTCCAATTTTTGTACTCTTCTTTAAAAAATGTGATAACTTTTTTGAATTTTGTTCTACAGAAAAGTGTCTAAAGGAAAAGTTTCTTGTTTTTATACCAAATTTAAGGAAAAAAGCAGAAAAACAGATTTTGATAAAAATTAAAAAAGATACCAAAGTTTAAAATTTTCAAAGCTAATAAATCACAAATTTTTGTATTTTTTTTTTTAAAATGTGATAACTTTTTTAAATTTTGTTCTACAGAAAAGTGTCTATAGGAAAAGTTGCTTGTTTTTGAACCAAATTTGAGAAGAAAAGCAGAAAAACAGATTTTGATAAAAATTAAAAAAGATACCAAAGTTTGATTTTTTCAAAGCTAATATATTTCCAATTTTTGTACTCTTCTTTAAAAAATGTGATAACTTTTTTGAATTTTGTTCTACAGAAAAGTGTCTGTAGGAAAAATTGTTTGTTTTTTAACCAAATTTGAGAAGAAAAGCAGAAAAACAGATTTTGATAAAAATTAAAAAAGATACTAAAGTTTGAATTTTTCAAAGCTAATATATTTCCAATTTTTGTACTCTTCTTTAAAAAATGTGATAACTTTTTTGAATTTTGTTCTTCAGAAAAGTGTCTAAAGGAAAAGTTGCTTGTTTTTGAACCAAATTTGAGGAAAAAAGCAGAAAAACAGATTTTGATAAAAATTAAAAAAGATACCAAAGTTTAAAATTTTCAAAGCTAATAAATCACAAATTTTTGTATTTTTTTTTTTAAAATGTGATAACTTTTTTAAATTTTGTTCTACAGAAAAGTGTCTATAGGAAAAGTTGCTTGTTTTTGAACCAAATTTAAGAAGAAAAGCAGAAAAACAGATTTTGATAAAAATTAAAAAAGATACCAAAGTTTGAATTTTTCAAAGCTAATATATTTCCAATTTTTGTACTCTTCTTTAAAAAATGTGATAACTTTTTTGAATTTTGTTCTACAGAAAAGTGTCTAAAGGAAAAGTTTCTTGTTTTTATACCAAATTTAAGGAAAAAAGCGGAAAAAACAGATTTTAATTAAAATTTAAAAGATTCTAAAGTTTGAATTTTTCAAAGCTAATATATTTCCAATTTTTGTACTCTTCTTTAAAAAATGTGATAACTTTTTTGAATTTTGTTTTACAGAAAAGTGTCTAAAGGAAAAGTTTCTTGTTTTTATACCAAATTTAAGGAAAAAAGCGGAAAAACAGATTTTAATTAAAATTTAAAAGATTCTAAAGTTTGAATTTTTCAAAGCAAATATATTTCCAATTTTTGTACTCTTCTTTAAAAAATGTGATAACTTTTTTGAATTTTGTTCTACAGAAAAGTGTCTAAAGGAAAAGTTGCTTGTTTTTGAACTAAATTTGAGAAGAAAAGCAGAAAAACAGATTTTGATAAAAATTAAAAAAGATACCAAAGTTTGAAATTTTCAAAGCTAATATATTTCCAATTTTTGTACTCTTCTTTTAAAAATGTGATAACTTTTTTGAATTTTGTTCTACGGAAAAGTGTCTAAAGGAAAAGTTTCTTGTTTTTATACCAAATTTAAGGAAAAAAGCGGAAAAACAGATTTTGATAAAAATTTAAAAAGATACCAAAGTTTGAAATTTTCAAAGCTAATAAATCACATATTTTTGTACTTTTTTTTTTAAAATGTGATAACTTTTTTGAATTTTGTTCTACAGAAAAGTGTCTATAGGAAAAGTTGCTTGTTTTTGAACCAAATTTGAGAAGAAAAGCAGAAAAACAGATTTTGATAAAAATTAAAAAAGATACCAAAGTTTGAATTTTTCAAAGCTAATATATTTCCAATTTTTGTACTCTTCTTTAAAAAATGTGATAACTTTTTTGAATTTTGTTCTACAGAAAAGTGTCTAAAGGAAAAGTTTCTTGTTTTTATACCAAATTTAAGGAAAAAAGAGGAAAAACAGATTTTGATAAAAATTTAAGAAGATACCAAAGTTTGAAATTTTCAAAGCTAATATATTTCCAATTTTTGTACTCTTCTTTTAAAAATGTGATAACTTTTTTGAATTTTGTTCTTCGGAAAAGTGTCTAAAGGAAAAGTTTCTTGTTTTTATACCAAATTTAAGAAAAAAAGCGGAAAAACAGATTTTGATAAAAATTTAAAAAGATACCAAAGTTTGAAATTTTCAAAGCTAATAAATCACATATTTTTGTACTTTTTTTTTTAAAATGTGATAACTTTTTTGAATTTTGTTCTACAGAAAAGTGTCTATAGGAAAAATTGTTTGTTTTTTAACCAAATTTGAGAAGAAAAGCAGAAAAACAGATTTTGATAAAAATTTAAAAAGATACCAAAGTTTGAAATTTTCAAAGCTAATATATTTTCAATTTTTGTACTCTTCTTTAAAAAATGTGATAACTTTTTTGAATTTTGTTCTACAGAAAAGTGTCTAAAGGAAAAGTTTCTTGTTTTTATACCAAATTTAAGGAAAAAAGCGGAAAAACAGATTTTGATAAAAATTAAAAAAGATACCAAAGTTTGAAATTTTCAAAGCTAATAAATCACATATTTTTGTACTTTTTTTTTTAAAATGTGATAACTTTTTTGAATTTTGTTCTACAGAAAAGTGTCTATAGGAAAAATTGTTTGTTTTTTAACCAAATTTGAGAAGAAAAGCAGAAAAACAGATTTTGATAAAAATTTAAAAAGATACCAAAGTTTGAATTTTTCAAAGCTAATATATTTCCAATTTTTGTACTCTTCTTTAAAAAATGTGATAACTTTTTTGAATTTTGTTCTACAGAAAAGTGTCTAAAGGAAAAGTTTCTTGTTTTTATACCAAATTTAAGGAAAAAAGCAGAAAAACAGATTTTGATAAAAATTAAAAAAGATACCAAAGTTTAAAATTTTCAAAGCTAATATATTTCCAATTTTTGTACTCTTCTTTAAAAAATGTGATAACTTTTTTGAATTTTGTTCTACAGAAAAGTGTCTAAAGGAAAAGTTTCTTGTTTTTATACCAAATTTAAGGAAAAAAGAGGAAAAACAGATTTTGATAAAAATTTAAAAAGATACCAAAGTTTGAAATTTTCAAAGCTAATATATTTCCAATTTTTGTACTCTTCTTTTAAAAATGTGATAACTTTTTTGAATTTTGTTCTTCGGAAAAGTGTCTAAAGGAAAAGTTTCTTGTTTTTATACCAAATTTAAGAAAAAAAGCGGAAAAACAGATTTTGATAAAAATTTAAAAAGATACCAAAGTTTGAAATTTTCAAAGCTAATAAATCACATATTTTTGTACTTTTTTTTTTAAAATGTGATAACTTTTTTGAATTTTGTTCTACAGAAAAGTGTCTATAGGAAAAATTGTTTGTTTTTTAACCAAATTTGAGAAGAAAAGCAGAAAAACAGATTTTGATAAAAATTTAAAAAGATACCAAAGTTTGAAATTTTCAAAGCTAATATATTTTCAATTTTTGTACTCTTCTTTAAAAAATGTGATAACTTTTTTGAATTTTGTTCTACAGAAAAGTGTCTAAAGGAAAAGTTTCTTGTTTTTATACCAAATTTAAGGAAAAAAGCGGAAAAACAGATTTTGATTAAAAATTAAAAAGATACCAAAGTTTGAATTTTTCAAAGCTAATATATTTCCAATTTTTGTACTCTTCTTTAAAAAATGTGATAACTTTTTTGAATTTTGTTCTACAGAAAAGTGTCTAAAGGAAAAGTTTCTTGTTTTTATACCAAATTTAAGGAAAAAAGCGGAAAAACAGATTTTGATAAAAATTTAAAAAGATACCAAAGTTTAAAATTTACAAAGCTAATAAATCACAAATTTTTGAATTTTTTTTTAAAATGTGATAACTTTTTTGAATTTTGTTCTACAGAAAAGTGTCTATAGGAAAAATTGTTTGTTTTTTAACCAAATTTGAGAAGAAAAGCAGAAAAACAGATTTTGATAAAAATTAAAAAAGATACCAAAGTTTGAATTTTTCAAAGCTAATATATTTCCAATTTTTGTACTCTTCTTTAAAAAATGTGATAACTTTTTTGAATTTTGTTCTTTAGAAAAGTGCCTAAAGGAAAAGTTGCTTGTTTTTGAACCAAATTTGAAAAGAAAAGCAGAAAAACAGATTTTGATAAAAATTAAAAAAGATACCAAAGTTTGATTTTTTCAAAGCTAATATATTTCCAATTTTTGTACTCTTCTTTAAAAAATGTGATAACTTTTTTGAATTTTGTTCTACAGAAAAGTGTCTGTAGGAAAAATTGTTTGTTTTTTAACCAAATTTGAGAAGAAAAGCAGAAAAACAGATTTTGATAAAAATTAAAAAAGATACTAAAGTTTGAATTTTTCAAAGCTAATATATTTCCAATTTTTGTACTCTTCTTTAAAAAATGTGATAACTTTTTTGAATTTTGTTCTTCAGAAAAGTGTCTAAAGGAAAAGTTTCTTGTTTTTATACCAAATTTAAGGAAAAAAGCGGAAAAACAGATTTTGATAAAAATTAAAAAAGATACCAAAGTTTGAAATTTTCAAAGCTAATAAATCACATATTTTTGTACTTTTTTTTTTAAAATGTGATAACTTTTTTGAATTTTGTTCTACAGAAAAGTGTCTATAGGAAAAGTTGCTTGTTTTTATACCAAATTTAAGGAAAAAAGCGGAAAAACAGATTTTGATAAAAATTTAAAAGATTCTAAAGTTTGAATTTTTCAAAGCTAATATATTTCCAATTTTTGTACTCTTCTTTAAAAAATGTGATAACTTTTTGGAATTTTGTTCTACAGAAAAGTGTCTATAGGAAAAGTTTCTTGTTTTTATACCAAATTTAAGGAAAAAAGCGGAAAAACAGATTTTGATAAAAATTAAAAAAGATACCAAAGTTTGAATTTTTCAAAGCTAATATATTTCCAATTTTTGTACTCTTCTTTAAAAAATGTGATAACTTTTTTGAATTTTGTTCTACAGAAAAGTGTCTAAAGGAAAAGTTTCTTGTTTTTATACCAAATTTAAGGAAAAAAGCGGAAAAACAGATTTTGATAAAAATTTAAAAAGATACCAAAGTTTAAAATTTACAAAGCTAATAAATCACAAATTTTTGAATTTTTTTTTAAAATGTGATAACTTTTTTGAATTTTGTTCTACAGAAAAGTGTCTATAGGAAAAATTGTTTGTTTTTTAACCAAATTTGAGAAGAAAAGCAGAAAAACAGATTTTGATAAAAATTAAAAAAGATACCAAAGTTTGAATTTTTCAAAGCTAATATATTTCCAATTTTTGTACTCTTCTTTAAAAAATGTGATAACTTTTTTGAATTTTGTTCTTTAGAAAAGTGCCTAAAGGAAAAGTTGCTTGTTTTTGAACCAAATTTGAAAAGAAAAGCAGAAAAACAGATTTTGATAAAAATTAAAAAAGATACCAAAGTTTGATTTTTTCAAAGCTAATATATTTCCAATTTTTGTACTCTTCTTTAAAAAATGTGATAACTTTTTTGAATTTTGTTCTACAGAAAAGTGTCTGTAGGAAAAATTGTTTGTTTTTTAACCAAATTTGAGAAGAAAAGCAGAAAAACAGATTTTGATAAAAATTAAAAAAGATACTAAAGTTTGAATTTTTCAAAGCTAATATATTTCCAATTTTTGTACTCTTCTTTAAAAAATGTGATAACTTTTTTGAATTTTGTTCTTCAGAAAAGTGTCTAAAGGAAAAGTTTCTTGTTTTTATACCAAATTTAAGGAAAAAAGCGGAAAAACAGATTTTGATAAAAATTAAAAAAGATACCAAAGTTTGAAATTTTCAAAGCTAATAAATCACATATTTTTGTACTTTTTTTTTTAAAATGTGATAACTTTTTTGAATTTTGTTCTACAGAAAAGTGTCTATAGGAAAAGTTGCTTGTTTTTATACCAAATTTAAGGAAAAAAGCGGAAAAACAGATTTTGATAAAAATTTAAAAGATTCTAAAGTTTGAATTTTTCAAAGCTAATATATTTCCAATTTTTGTACTCTTCTTTAAAAAATGTGATAACTTTTTGGAATTTTGTTCTACAGAAAAGTGTCTATAGGAAAAGTTTCTTGTTTTTATACCAAATTTAAGGAAAAAAGCGGAAAAACAGATTTTGATAAAAATTAAAAAAGATACCAAAGTTTGAAATTTTCAAAGCTAATAAATCACATATTTTTGTACTTTTTTTTTTAAAATGTGATAACTTTTTTGAATTTTGTTCTACAGAAAAGTGTCTATAGGAAAAATTGTTTGTTTTTTAACCAAATTTGAGAAGAAAAGCAGAAAAACAGATTTTGATAAAAATTTAAAAAGATACCAAAGTTTGAATTTTTCAAAGCTAATATATTTCCAATTTTTGTACTCTTCTTTAAAAAATGTGATAACTTTTTTGAATTTTGTTCTACAGAAAAGTGTCTAAAGGAAAAGTTTCTTGTTTTTATACCAAATTTAAGGAAAAAAGCAGAAAAACAGATTTTGATAAAAATTAAAAAAGATACCAAAGTTTAAAATTTTCAAAGCTAATAAATCACAAATTTTTGTATTTTTTTTTTTAAAATGTGATAACTTTTTTAAATTTTGTTCTACAGAAAAGTGTCTATAGGAAAAGTTGCTTGTTTTTGAACCAAATTTGAGAAGAAAAGCAGAAAAACAGATTTTGATAAAAATTTAAAAAGATACCAAAGTTTGAAATTTTCAAAGCTAATATATTTCCAATTTTTGTACTCTTCTTTAAAAAATGTGATAACTTTTTTGAATTTTGTTCTTTAGAAAAGTGTCTAAAGGAAAAGTTGCTTGTTTTTGAACCAAATTTGAGAAGAAAAGCAGAAAAACAGATTTTGATAAAAATTAAAAAAGATACTAAAGTTTGAATTTTTCAAAGCTAATATATTTCCAATTTTTGTACTCTTCTTTAAAAAATGTGATAACTTTTTTGAATTTTGTTCTACAGAAAAGTGTCTAAAGGAAAAGTTTCTTGTTTTTATACCAAATTTAAGGAAAAAAGCGGAAAAACAGATTTTGATAAAAATTTAAAAAGATACCAAAGTTTGAAATTTTCAAAGCTAATATATTTCCAATTTTTGTACTCTTCTTTAAAAAATGTGATAACTTTTTTGAATTTTGTTCTTTAGAAAAGTGTCTAAAGGAAAAGTTGCTTGTTTTTGAACCAAATTTGAGAAGAAAAGCAGAAAAACAGATTTTGATAAAAATTAAAAAAGATACTAAAGTTTGAATTTTTCAAAGCTAATATATTTCCAATTTTTGTACTCTTCTTTAAAAAATGTGATAACTTTTTTGAATTTTGTTCTTCAGAAAAGTGTCTAAAGGAAAAGGTGCTTGTTTTTGAACCAAATTTGAGGAAAAAAGCAGAAAAACAGATTTTGATAAAAATTAAAAAAGATACCAAAGTTTAAAATTTTCAAAGCTAATAAATCACAAATTTTTGTATTTTTTTTTTTAAAATGTGATAACTTTTTTAAATTTTGTTTTACAGAAAAGTGTCTATAGGAAAAGTTGCTTGTTTTTGAACCAAATTTGAGAAGAAAAGCAGAAAAACAGATTTTGATAAAAATTAAAAAAGATACCAAAGTTTGAATTTTTCAAAGCTAATATATTTCCAATTTTTGTACTCTTCTTTAAAAAATGTGATAACTTTTTTGAATTTTGTTCTACAGAAAAGTGTCTAAAGGAAAAGTTTCTTGTTTTTATACCAAATTTAAGGAAAAAAGCGGAAAAACAGATTTTAATTAAAATTTAAAAGATTCTAAAGTTTGAATTTTTCAAAGCAAATATATTTCCAATTTTTGTACTCTTCTTTAAAAAATGTGATAACTTTTTTGAATTTTGTTTTACAGAAAAGTGTCTGAAGGAAAAGTTTCTTGTTTTTGAACCAAATTTAAGGAAAAAAGCGGAAAAAACAGATTTTGATAAAAATTAAAAAAGATACCAAAGTTACTATTCAATAAAAGAATGAACATTATTATTCAATAGAAATAAGACGAATTGAATCTAGATATAAATTATTGTCGTCGCAAGGTAGCAGATCATTGTGAGAGTTGACTTTCGGTTTTTTCGAGTGAGAGAGAGAGTGATTAAAAAGCTCTCCCAACGTAACGTGAGTGCACTCGTTCTGTCATCCTACACTATATATACACACAATAAGTATGCAGGTAGGTGGGTTGCTTGGTAGGTAAGTAAGTAGGTAGGTAGGTAACAAAGTAGGTGAGTAGGTGGGCGTCAGCCAATGAGAAATCGAAAGGAAGAGCACTCCCAGTTTGAACTTATAACACACTCACAACTTACGCAATATCGACATAAACTCACGATAACAATATTATTATTCGTCGGTCGGGGCATTTTTACCACGATTCGCATGCGGTTATTAAATTCTTCCAAGAAAACTTCATTATTGCCCGATTTCTTTTATTTCAATATTCTTCAATCTAATTTTCTTTCATTTAATAATTAATTTAACATTCGAAATTATAAAAAATAGTTACTTATAAATTTTATCGTTGCAAAACGAATTGATATTAATGCAAAATAGGGTTTTTGTAAAAATTTATTTTCTAAGAAAATCCTCAGAAAAAGCATTAAAGTTTTAAGTTTAAAAAAAAGTAAAAAATACAAAAAATTGTATAAAAATAAAATCAAATATATTTACTTGTGAATTGTAATTATTATATCTTGATTTTTTTGTTTCATTTATTTACCTTCTTTTTTGTGAACTAAAAATTAACTGCTTAGTAAAGGGGAAAATTGATACCTTCTGCTTTTCAATCAAGGAAGAATTCTAATGGAGGTGAAAAGTCAAGCGTTTCTGCTCGCTTGAATGTTGTTCGATTATTTTTTTATTGTTTCTCCTTTTTTATGGTGTATATATCGATAAACAAAAGTAGAAAACCGGTTTTCGTATGTATATATATATATACAATATCTTATCTCTGGACAATTGTTCTCTTAGACAGTAGCGAATGAACAACAAATGAAGCAAGGACATGATTGTTCATGCCTGACGAGGAATGCATCTCTAGACCACTTTTCGCTATCATTAACAATCTTAATTTCGATTCATGTCACGGGCGTGTTAATGCACGTGAATACCTATGTTAATCGGAAAATTTCAATTATTTACTTATTACCGTATTCAATTAGCCTTTCAGAAAACTTGAGCAGGAAGTCTGTCTTGTATTTATGTGTTAACTAATAATAACAACATCGAGAATAATATAATAATAATTTATACGCACAACATTAGCATCGTCGTCGCACGTAAACAAAAACGTGTATTATATTTACACTTTCACGTTATTGTAATTATTAGATAATATTATTTTTTACGCTGCAATTTTAAATAATCAGTAAAAAAGCGAAATAAAAAAATTCTTCCCTTACGCACTAAAATTTGTATTAGTTTCTCCCTTAGACACGAAAATTACCTTCCATTTCCTGTTTTTACTGTTAATTATAGTTTTTGTGAACGAGATTAAAATTTATTTAAAAAAAAAAATTTTCGTCTTTTTACTCTTAATTGTAGTTTTGGTGAATGGGATTAAAGTTTATTTAAAAAAAAAATTTCCCCTTTTTACTGTTAAATTGTACAAATAATTGTAAAAACAAAAAACTACTAAAAACTACTACTCAGAAATTTGATTCTAAATTTCTTCGAAATTCAATTATTTTCTAAATTTTTGCAATGTAATTTTTAAAAGTAAGCAAAGAAAATTATTTAATAAAATTTAGATTTAAATTGTTCACAGGAATTAAGAAAATAAATTAATAATTCTTCAAAGTAAAAATTTAAATGTTATTACAATATTACAACAATTAAAATTTTCAACGATTTCGATTTAATAATAATTTAAAATTAAGTTATTTCTCAAAAAAAAATCGTACTATAGCGCTTTTAATTTTTTTCGCGAAGAATTGTTTTTCTTTTGTTTTTAAATAATTGAATTCTCGTGAAAAATTTTATTATTTAGAAAAATATCTGAATTCTTGCGAAAAATATAATTTAATTTTTTTTTTAATAATTGAATTGTCATAAAAATTTTTATTTTATTTTCTTTTTATTTTATTAAGAAATTTTATTTTCTTATTTTATTTATTTTTTTTTTATTTATTTGGTAAAATAATTGAATAATTGTGAAGAATTAAAGAAAGAATTCAAAATTTTATGAATTTTTAAAAAAAATAATTAAATTCTCGTGAAAAATTTTATTATTTAGGAAAATAACTGAATTCTTGCGAAAAACTTGATTTAATTACCTACAATTTAATTATAATAATACAAAAATAATTAAATTTTTTTGTAAATAATTGAATTGTCGTCAAAAATATTATTATCTTGAAAAATAATTGAATAATTGTGAATGATTATAACTCTTTAACTAATCAATAGTTGGTTAATAATTAGTTAATTTCAAGGATAAAGAAAAAGACCATTAATGACTTGTAATTTTTATTTATTATTATATTCAATTCTTTTTTGTAACATGTTAAAAATATAATAATAATTATACAATATTTACATCTAAAATGAGCACCAAACACCTTCTTAATCGTATAATAAAAAAATCTTAAAATTAACAAATTTTGTAAAATTTCAATCAATTAATAACAAATTGCAAAAAAAGCAGTTAAATAATTATTTTACAATATTTATTCAACTAACGAAATCACGAATTATTATTGGAAACTTCAATCACCAAAAACAAAAAATAATTCATTACTGAAGCAATTCTTCCTTTCTTAGTTTTCTTTTTTTTCAATTTTTTTTTTCTAATAATTTTTTTTCTACATTCGCATCAGACGAGGGAGTATTTTAATTTTTCTAAAAGTATTTTTCAACTTTTTTAATTAGAAGTAAAAAAGTAAAAAGTTTTTTTAGTAAAAAAGTAAAAGAGTAAAAACAATAAATTTTAATTAGTGATGAAAATTTACTTTTCCGAAAAAATTTTTTCCAACAATAAATTACACTTCGCAAAAAAATGTATTAAAAAAATGTAAAAAGTGGAAGAAAAAGAAATTAGAGCAACAGCAATATTGGAGAGGAACAAAAAAAAGCACTTAAGCAAATATCTACGAGAAAATTGGATTTCTTTTATTCATTATTATTATCATTATCAATATTATTTATATTATTATTATTACTATAGCAATCGTCTAATCATCAGCCTTTGAAAAATAGAAAAATCATCGCCTTTCCGCTTAAAATAGAATTTCAATCATAAAAAAAAGAAAAAAAATTTTTTTTTAATTTCCCAAGACGATTTTTATAGTCAATCTTTTTCTTCGAGTCTTTCCATCGAGGTAGTTTTTAACGATAAATTATTTTAAAAAAAATGTGAAAGAATTCTATCTTCCTTCATTGTATTGTATAAAAAATATATTTCCAGGTCGAAATTGAGTTTTCGTTTTTTTATTCCTATTTTTTTAATATTGTCCATAGTGTCCATTCCAGTCGCCACCATTCCATGCTGGATTCCAGCCTCCTGGTCCAGCGGGACCGGCGGCCGCTGCCTTTTGCGCTTCGGCACTATAAAGTGCAAAATGATGGGCTTTCGCCGCTTGAACTTCCGGCGTGTCAACTACTCTTCCATCATGTCCCAATGGTGCTGGTGGTCCACTAATTATTGTTAAAAAATTTTTTTAGCAAATTTTTGATTTTTTTTCTTAACACTTTAAATATATTTTCAGTGTCTCTAATGTTTAAAATATTTTCGTTTAGCGGGTGAGATAATAAAATTTGAAGCAATAGTTTGAAATTTTCAAAATTAGTAAATCTCGATTTTTTGTACTTGTTTGGAAAAGTGTAATAACTTTTTTGAATTTGGTTTTACAGAAATGCGTCCAGAAGAAAAGTTGTTTGTTTTTGGCCAAAATTTAAGTACCAAAGCAGAAAAACAGATTTTAATCAAAATTGAAAAAGATACCAAAGTTGGAAATTTTTAAAATAAGAAAATCTCAATTTTTTGTACTTTTCTTGAAAAGTGTAATAACTTTTTTGAATTTGGTTTTACAGAAATGCTTCCAAAGGAAAAATTGTTTGTTTTTGAACGAAATTTAAGAAGAAAAGCAGAAAAACAGATTTTACTGAAAATTAAAAAACATACCAAAGTTTTAAATTTTCAATATAAGAAAATCTCAATTTTTTGTACTTTTCTTGAAAAGTGTAATAACTTTTTTGATTTTTGCTTTACAGAAATGCGTCCAAAAGAAAAGTTGTTTGTTTTTACACAATTTTAAGGAAAAAAGCAGAAAAACTGATTTTAATGAAAATTAAAAAACATACCAAAGTTTTAAATTTTCAATATAAGAAAATCTCAATTTTTTGTACTTTTCTGGAAATGTGTAATAACTTTTTTGATTTTCGTTTTACAGTAATGTGTCTAAAAGAAAAGTTGTTTGGTTTTACATAAAATTTAAGGAAAAAAGCAGAAAAAAAGATTTTAATCAAAATTAAAAAAGATACCAAAGTTTGAATTTTTCAAAGCTAATATATTTCCAATTTTTGTACTCTTCTTTAAAAAATGTGATAACTTTTTTGAATTTTGTTCTACAGAAAAGTGTCTAAAGGAAAAGTTTCTTGTTTTTGAACCAAATTTGAGGAAAAAAGCAGAAAAACAGATTTTGATAAAAATTTAAAAAGATACCAAAGTCTGAATTTTTCAAAATTAGTAAATCTCAATTTTTGGTACTTTTCTGGAAAAGTGTAATAACTTTTTTGATTTTTGTTTTACAGAAATGCGTCCAAAGGAAAAGTTGTTTGGTTTTACACATAATTTAAGGAAAAAAGCAGAAAAACAGATTTTACTGAAAATTAAAAAACATACCAAAGTTTTAAATTTTCAATATAAGAAAATCTCAATTTTTTGTACTTTTCTTGAAAAGTGTAATAACTTTTTTGAATTTGGTTGTACAGAAATGTGTCTAAAGGAAAAGTTGTTTGTTTTTGAACGAAATTTAAGGAACAAAGCAGAAAAACAGATTTTAATGAAAATTGAAAAAGATACCAAATTTTGAAATTTTCAAAATTAGTAAATCTCAATTTTTGTTGGAAAGCGTGATAACTTTTTTGATTTTTGTTGTTCAGAAAAGTGGCTAAAGAAAGAGTTGTTTGTTTTTGCGCACAAAATTTAAGGAGCAAAGCAGAAAAAACAGATTTTATTAAAAATTGAAAAAGATACCAAAGTTTGAAATTTCCAAAACTAGTAATTGAAGCTATGAGAACACAAAGCATCAAATTTTTAGATTTTACTGCAACCACTAGTGAATTAGTTATTGAAGCTATTATTTGGTAAAGCTATTGAACAACAGTCATTATTTGTACCTTCTTTTAGTGCTACGTATACCTTTTTAGTTCTACTTTACTTGTAACTACTAGTAATTGAAGCGATTGCTACCATTAAGAAAAAGTAATTATTATTATTAGTTTCACTTTTGTGCAACTACTAGTTAATTAAAGCAACAATGAGCTATGAGAAAAAAGCCACTAAATTTTATTGCAACTACTAGTAAGTAATTGAAGCTATTATTAGTTAAAGTTACTAAAAACAGACATTATTTTTAGTTTCTTTTCGATGCAGCTAAAGTTAATTAAAATTATAATCCCGAATATATAAAGCAACCATTTCTTAGGGTTAAATTTTAGTATAACTACTAGGAATTGAAGCTGTAACAATTATTTGCGGCTTTACTATACTTTAACTACTAGTAATTGAAGCTATTAATTATTATTATTATTATTACTATTAATTTATTTTACCTACTAGTAATTGAAGTTTTTGTCATTACTAAATTTAGTACTAGTACTATTTTAGTACTAGTACTGGTAATTTAACCTAATGATATTATTTGGAACTTTATTTATTCTTCAAATACTAGTAATTTAAGCTACTGCCGTCATTTACGGCTATATTGTATTATACCCTAACTACTAGTAATTGAAGCTAATACATCAGGAAGCAAACTTTTATTTATTTTGAAATATTTTCCAAACTTTTTTATTTTAACTACTAGTGACTCAAACTCTATAAATTTCTTCTGATTGTAAGCAGTAGTAAAATAATTCTTTAATTAATTTGTAAGCGTGAAGTAAGTGATCCATTATTTTTAGCTTCTTTTTACCACAACTACTAGTAACTGAAAATAGAATATTTTCATATTATTACTAGTAGTTTGTTTCAACCAATAATTATATTAATTAATGATAGTTACAACTAGTCAATAATCCAATAAGTGATAGTGACAATCAGTAAATATTTTCAGCAATGGTAATTACAACTAGTGATTATTATAATCAATGGTTGTTAAAACCAGTAATTATTGTAACCAATGGTAGTTACAACTAGAAATTATGGTAATCAATGGTAGTAACTAGTGATTATGGTAATCAATGGTAATCACAACTACAACCAGTAAATATTTGCAGCAATGGTAGTTATAACCAGTAATTATTCCAGAATTTTTCTATTTGAAAAAAATAATTTTCCAAGATTTTCCAATTTCTTTTTTTTTTTTACCTGTAATGGGAAACGTAGTTTCCAGAGGGATAGGCAGAGTGACCGCCATAAGGTCCCGAGGGACCTGATGGAGCACGAGCTGCCGCCTCAGCTAAAGCTGATAAATGAGCGGATTTTAAGTGAGCTACTTCCGGTGTATCGACGACTCTACCGTCCGGTCCCAATGGTGCTGGATTGTGACCATAGCCAACTGGTCCACCACCGTACCATTGTGGCGCTCCAAAAACCATGGAGGCTGAGGCCAAAAGTAACTGCAATAAAATTGGTACCAAACTTCTTTTTTTAAGTCATCCAATTGTACTACCCAATAATTCCCTTTTTATTATTAAGAATATTAGTAAATTTTTTTTCTCCCACCCCCACCCCTTGCATAATGTAAACACGATGTAAATACAGTTCCATTGTATTTTAAACAAGTAAATTGTTTTGATTCTTTTTTTGCCTTTTTTTGTTTTGATTTATTGTGAAAAAATACGAAACCAAATAAATAAAACCAAAAAAAATAAAACAAAAAATTTTTTTCGGTTTTTTCGGTTTTATTTATTTGGTTTTTTTTTTTGTTTTACATATTTTTCGTTTCCTTTTTAGTTTTCGTTTCTTTTTAGATTTGCATTTTGTTTCATTTTTTTTGGTTTTATTTATTTGGTTTAGTATTTTTTGTTTCATTGTTTTTGTTTCATTTCCTTTTTAGTTTTCGTTTCTTTTTAGATTTGCTTTTTTCTTTTCCTTTTTGTTTTAGAAATTAATTTTTATTTTCAAAAAATATTCAATTTATTAAAAATAAAATTTAATGACACTAAAATAAATTTTTTTTCTTTTAATTTTTGGTAATAGTAGCCGAACGTATTACTTATATTTAAAATAATATTGGTTACAATAAAATATAAATATATAATATAAATATTTATGTAAACAAATTATGAACTTTAATATATTTTTATTTTATTAAAAATAATTATATAAATAATTGCAATTAATAAATAAATAATTGATAATTAATATAAAATAAATAATTAGATTGTAATTACTAATAAGAAACAATTCGACGAAACAAAAACGAAACAAAAAAAAGAAATACCGTAATTTATTTGTAATCCTTTTAATTAAATAAATCAAGTTCAATGGACACTGTTACACTTCACTGATTTCTTCATTATCATGGAAGAAATATGAGTCACTTAATACTCACTAATAAAAACATGTTGAATCCTTGTTGAATTGGGACTTTTTTTTAATTACTCTTTCTAACTCTTTCTCTCTCTCTCTATCTTTCTCCTCTTGTTTATTTTAACACTGATTAATCAGTGATCGATAGTAACGAAGATACAAAGTCCACATGACTGTTGCATTCAAGGATCCGTCAATTTATAGAGGTTCTCGACAATCGCCTGCCATCACCCCACCCCATTTTTCATCGACACCACACCCAAGAAAATGTGCTCTCCTTTTTCTCCCACCCCCACCCCTTATAATATAACGTGTATAATAATTACTTGATAGCGCATTGTTAATATTGTTTTTTGTTCCCTCTAAGATTCCTCCCTCTTCAAATTCCTTTACAAACTTTTTTAATTGATATTCGGAAATATATTTTTTTCGTTGAAACGCGAAGTGAAATTTACGAATTTTTTTAAATTTTAAATAATTAAATGGAAAAATAAGAAAAGTATTTTTTAAATGTTATATTTAAGTTTAAAAAAAATATTTTTTTAAATATTTAATTTAATTTTTAAAAAAAGATTTTTTTAAATATTTAATTTAATTTTTAAAAAAAGATTTTTTTAAATATTTATTTTTACTTCGAAATAAAAGTAGTTTTTTAAAAATAATATTTACTAGTAATTGAAGCTATTACTGGAAATTTCAATAATCAATTATCCTAGTTTTCAAATCCTAGTTGGAATACAAGTTGGAAATAATTTTC
Source organism: Leptopilina syphax (assembly GCA_032872505.1). Taxonomy (NCBI): domain Eukaryota; kingdom Metazoa; phylum Arthropoda; class Insecta; order Hymenoptera; family Figitidae; genus Leptopilina; species Leptopilina syphax. Next base: position 3,061,247 of record CM065476.1, on the reverse strand, counting down.
CCAATTCAACCATAATTATCATTTAACCATACAGCTTGAAAATCCTAGTAATTACAATTGACAATCAGAAATGATTTGTTTTTAAAATTATAGTTACTAAATTAACAATAGTCGACAATAGTATATAGTTAGAATAGTGTTCGCGTCTCGAATGCAGTTTATCCCTCAGTAATCGTTCATATTTTCTATTGTCTGCTCAAATTACTCCATAAATATTTACATTTATTACACTATAAATTTACAAGTAATATACTCGAACCTAGAATATTTAACTTCAGATATTTATGAATTCTACACAGATTTTAATGTTTACGAGTCATGTTCAACTAAATGTTACACGTGTTTTAATAACCAAGGCATCGTAATATGTACTAAATTGCACATAAACTATTTTTTTTTCTTTTGATTCTTACGATAAGATTAGAATCAAGTTTTCTTTGCAAATCACAACAGTAAATCTATTCAATATAATTTTTTAAACAATTCAGGCAAATTTATTTCTCATTCTTTTACTCCGCCACCATTCAACATTCATTGTTAACAATTGTCAATTTTCAACAATTTTGATTCAAGTTGGACTTAAATTATTTTTTATTATTTTATTTATTTATTTATTTATTTTATTATTAACGTAAAATATTTTTTTTTAATTCTAAGTTTACGTGGAAACTATTTAAGCTATTTAATTTCAACATAGGCTTAATATTTTTGCTATTTACCAAGTAAACTATTTTTTAAATTTATTTTCTAATTTTTAATTAATTATAATTAGAATTAAATTACCTGTATTAATTTTATTTTTAATTTTAATTAATTATTAATAATTAAATCATAATTTCGAGGTTCGAGTCGAACGATTGAAGCTACATAGAATGGTGAAAATATTTCTATCACTTACGAAGTAAAATAAAATTTTATATTTTTTTCTAAATTCTGAATATTAAGTAGATGTGATGTGTGTAATAATTCCAGAAAAAAAAATTGAAAAAAACCCCCAAAAAAAAAAAATTAGTTGAGAGCTAGGGAGTTACATGAGATTGTTCATTCATCCATATTTACAAATAATTGGCAGTTACAGTGCAATAAATTCTTGTGGTTTGTAAAAATGCGAAAAGTTTGATAACACTCGAATATTGTCTATTGTGACGCAATATAAAATTCCTTGCATAATAATCTAATGCAAGCATCATTATCGACCTTTCGCTTTGAAAAACCCACTTCTTTTCTCTCTCTCTCTCTCTTCGCCACATCGTGAAATTTTTAGAATTCAATTTTATCGATTTCAATATTGAAAGTCAATTTTCAAATCTAGTTTTCTATTTTAAACTTTTGTATTGTATTTCACATTTTATTAAAATATTTGCATATTTGTTGCATCATTATAAACTGTTCATAAATATTTTTTTGAAAATGACTTTGAATTTTGTTTCAAGTGCTTCATATTTCATTTTAGAATTTTTTCAACTTTAACTATAATAACTTTCTATACTTGTAAAATAATAATTTTACTTAAACTAGTGCTTACATAAAATTTAACATCTTTTTCGTTTCTTAACTATAGTTACATAAAAAACGAGAAATTTTCATTTACAACATTTTTTCTTCACTTTTTCTCGAATAATTTAGTGAAAAACTGCGCGATTATCGCAGAGAAGTGTATTTAGATTCAAATAACAGATTACTTATCTATTATCAAATGAATATTTACTTGAATTGCAATTAATTTTTATATTTAAGTCAATTAAATGGTATTTGCTTCAAGAAATTATTCGTTCAAATAATTATTCACTCCAATTTATTTAATTTAAATAAAAAATTTAATGTAAATTAATTTTATTATTTTATTTAATTATAAAAAAGTTCTTGAGAGATAAAATTTAATGTAAATTAATTTTATTTTATTTAATTATTTTATTTAATTATAAAAAAGTTCTTGAGAGATAAAATGGTGGTTTGATTTCTCCACTTGAGAACGCCAAGGTCGTCACTAGGTGGCAGTAAAAATTCCAAGAAGGAACTGAACTGTCATCTAGTGGTGACCTTGGCGTTCGCAGGTGGAGACTAGCGTCTCCATATTGAATCTCAACATCTTCGTCAATATTCGTTATTCTACAATTATTTATAATTAAATTTAAAAAATTTGACAATTTTCAATTTGCAACAATTTTATCCAATTCTCTAATTATCTTAGAGTCTTAGAATTACTCTAAACGAATCATAAATTGAAATTGAGTTCAATTTAGAAAAAATTACTAGTTAAGAAGGAATTACTTTATTTAATTAAAAAAAAAAAATTACCAGTTAAGAACGAATTACTTTATTTAATTAAAAAAAAAAATACCAGTTAAGAACGAATTACTTTATTTAATTAAAAAAAATTACCAGTTAAGAAGGAATTACTTTACTTAATTAAAAAAAAATGCTTTTGAAAGCAATGATGTGAAATTTTTGCGTAAAAGTATTTTTATATAATAGAAAACATTGAAAAAATGAATATTTTTTTTTCACGTAGACAATATAAAAATAAAAGAAAACTGATGTCAATGGCGCCGTAAAAAATTGTGTAATTCCCAAGACAACGACCTTGAGGAAAATGTTGACTCCCGGAGACTGTATTCTAGACAAATCGATTATCTCCTGTTCTTATATATAGTAAATTATGTATATTTAGTTGCACATTCGTATAACGAACTCGAATGAATTTTTACTTTACATATTATATTATGTATATATGTATATCGTAATAGACAATTTCCACGTGTAAATAACGGGATCAAAGTCGTGCGATCATAATCTGGGACGAATGTGGCAAAAGAAGGTTATTACGGTAGTCAAAGTAGATTGTTTCAAGTAGATGAGGAACTCATTGGTCAGGCGATTGACTTTTACTTTCTCAACTGTCAGCTATTAATATTTGGCAAAATAAAAAAAAATAAAAAAAAAATATTTTCACATTCGCAATTTTTTATCATTATAAATATTCATTATTTTTTATTTGTTATTACCAAACTGTTAATTAATTTTTATTATTTATTTCATTTATTTATCATTATTTATTTATTATGACAGTATTTTTTATTCATTATTTATTATTAAATAACTATTAATGATTTATTATTAATTTTTACATAACTATTATAATGATTTATTATTAATTTTTACATAACTATTAATGATTTATTATTAATTTTTACTTAACTATTAACTCGACTATTAACTATTTACTCTTCACTATTAATTACAATACAATTTCTGTTATTTTTGTTTTTCTCAAATTCAATTTAAAAAAAAATAAAAAAGGAATTTTTAAAAAAAGCAATTTTAAAAATAATAGAATTTAAAAATTTTCTAATTTAAATTTTTATTGAAAACACTATAAAAATTTTAATTTTTGAGAAATTATAAATAATTGCAGAAATTCAATTATTTTCAATAAAAATAAAATTCTTCTCATAAAATTCAATTATCTTTCAAATTTAAAAAAAAAATTTCGTCAAAATCCCAATTATCTTTATAAATAACCAAATTCTTCACCAAAGTTCAATTATTTTCAAATCAATTTCAAATTCACAAAAATACTACGCAAACATTTAATTATTTTCATAAATAATAAAAATTTCTCAAGAATTCAATTATTTACAAATTTTTTATAAATTCCTTTGCAATAATTCAATTATTTTTATAAATAATAAAATTTTTTCTAAAGGAATTCAATTAATTTCATAAATAATAAAAATTCCTCAGGAATTCAATTATTTACAAATTTTTTATAAATTCAATTATTTTTATAAATAATAAAATTTTTTTAAGGAATTCAATTATTTTCATAAAAAAATAATTAAAAATTGTAGAAAATAATAATTGATTTGAAATGATTTCCCAAGATTTTAATTTAAAACCTTTTCAAAATGCAATTTTATCTAAAATTTTAACAGAAATTCAAATTTTAAATTAATTTTTATTAGAAAATTCTACGCGAATTCAATTATTTAAATATCAAAAGAAAGAATTCATTGAATAATAGAAAACTTTTTAAAATTTAATTCTCAGAAAGAATTTTATCAAACAAATTTTTAAGTAATTAAATTCTTTTGGGCGAATTTTAATAGGTAATTGAAATTCTGCGATCAGTTTTTACTGTTTATGAAAATAATTGAATTCCTTAAAAGAATTTTATTATTTAGAAAAATAATTTGAATTCCTGTAAAAATATTATTATTTATCAAAATAATTAAATTAAATTTGCTAAGAAAATCCAAAAATAAATAATAAATAATAAAATAAATAATTGAATTTCTGTGACATTTTTATTAATTTATGAAAATTATTAAATATTTAGATAGAATTTTATTAAACAATTTTTATATAATTGAATTCATTTGGAAAATTTCATTAAAATAATACCTAGATATTAAAAATTATCGAATTGAAAAGAATTTTTCAAAATAATTGAAATTTTGCCAAGAATTTTTTTTAAATTTTTGATAATAATTGAATTTTAGAGAAGAATTTTATTATTAATAAAAATAATTGAATTTTTGACGAAAATTTTTTAAAATATTTCAACATAATTGAATTTTTGAAGAATTTTATTACTTTTGAAAATAATTGAATTCATTTGGAAAATTTTATTAAAATAATACCTAGATATTAAAAATTATCGAATTGAAAAGAAGTTTTCAAAATAATTGAAATTTTGTCAAGAATTTTATTAAAATTTTTGAAAATAATTGAATTTCGGAGAGGAATTTTATTATTTATAAAAATAATTGAAATTTTGACGAGAATTTTATTAAAATTTTTGAAAATAATTGAATTTCGGAGAAGAATTTTATTATTTATAAAAATAATTGAAATTTTGACGAGAATTTTATTAAAATTTTTTTTTAAAAATAATTGAATTTTTGAACAAATTTATTACTTTTAAAAATAATTGAATTTTTTCAATCATTTGTAATTTCTCTAAAATTTTGGGTAATTTTATTAAAATAGTAGATATTGAAAATCATTGAATTGAGGAATATTTTTGAAAATAATTGAAATTTTACCAAGAATTTTATTAAAATTTTTGAAAATAATTAAATTTTGGAGAAGAATTTAATTATTTCTAAAGATAATAAATTAATAATTGAATTTTGTGCTAAGAATTTTATTACTTTTGAAAATAATTGAATTTCTGCAATTATTTGTACCTCATCAAAAATTCAATTTTGTTTAGTGTTTTTAAATAAAATTGTTCTTTAAATCCATTATTTTAAAAAAAAAATAATTAATTAATTATATGTGAAAAAAAAATTTAACTAATTTTTAAAAATATTTTTCTTAAATAATCTAAATTTAAAAAAATTTATATTTTTTGAAGTAAACAATATATTACATTCAAAGTCAATATATATGGGCAATTCCACGTGAGATTTCAGTCGACCTCTTAAAATCGGCCAAAAATATTTTTTTTCTATTCTGTATTGAAAAAAAACAGATACGTATTTTTTTATTATTTTTTTGGAGGCCAAATTTTTGAGTTATGAATTTTCAAAATTTTCGCTTTTTAAATGTAGGTATATTTTTAATGTCAGATAACTAAAAAAATATTGCTTCTTTTCATTTTTTGACAAGAGAAAAAAAGTTTTGTTTTTCTCTCTACTTTTGAATAATCATAACAAAAAAAATTTTGTTTCATTTTTTATTAAAAAAATAAAAAAATTTTATAAACAAATTAATTTTTATTAACTTTGGGTATGATAAATTTTTAATTTTCTTTTTTTAAAACATACCTGGAATTGATAAGAAGGTTTTGCAAAAAGTTTCAGAGTGGGCCTGACAAGTTTGATGGGTCCAAAAAAATAATTAAGCTGTCCGTGCAGGTCGCACGCACGTGGCACAATGGAATTTTTTTACAATTTATTATTAAAAATTGTCTAGAGCCTACAAATTTTATCGGATTTTGATTATTATTGAATTTTTAGGCTCTAAACAATTTTTAATAATAAATTATAAAAAAATCCCATTGTGCCATGTGCGTGCGACCTGCACGGAGAGCTTAATTATTTTTTTGGACCCATCAAACTTGTCAGGCCCACTCTGAAACTTTTTGCAAAACCTTCTTATCAATTCCAGGTATGTTTTAAAAAAAGAAAATTAAAAATTTATCATACCCAAAGTTAAAAAAAATTAATTTGTTTATAAAATTTTTTTATTTTTTTAATAAAAAATGAAACAAAATTTTTTTTGTTATGATTATTCAAAAGTAGAGAGAAAAACAAAACTTTTTTTCTCTTGTCAAAAAATGAAAAGAAGCAATATTTTTTTAGTTATCTGACATTAAAAATATACCTACATTTAAAAAGCGAAAATTTTGAAAATTCATAACTCAAAAATTTGGCCTCCAAAAAAATAATAAAAAAATACGTATCTGTTTTTTTTCAATACAGAATAGAAAAAAAATATTTTTGGCCGATTTTAAGAGGTCGACTGAAATCTCACGTGGAATTGCCCATATGTATATCCTTTTGTCAGGGAGCAGTTTATCTCATCATTTATCTACTACCCGTAATATAATTATTTACTATGATAATGATTCTTTGCGATATTAATCTAACGGGACATTAATTGTTTAGTATTTTTATTTGAAAAAAATTTTTTTTTCAATTTCTATTTTTTTTTTGCGTGTGGAATTCAGTGTGAAATGAGAGTGCAATGTGCAATGATGAAATAACTTCTGAACATGAAACCTGCGTCCTGGTTCGTCGATCAGGTCGAATATGTCCTGCACAACAATGTGAGCGTAATTGTGCTTTCAACGGGTGCACAATGATCTTTAAACGGTGTCTCGAACGATAAGAATTTTTTTCAATGACAATATATATATATATATATATATATATATATATATATATATATAAGTGTATGTGTGAAAAAGTATAATTGTTTGTGTGTGTAAAAAACTACAATGTCCAATAATTTTTGTCTCACAAACAATGATGATGACGACAACAACGCGACAAACATCAGTTACTTTGACAGTGTACAATGGTCATCGAGATAAAAAACAATAAAGTTTTTCTTATGTAAATAATCAAGTTTAAGTAACACTACCATCAAATTTCTCGTTTTACTAAGTTTCTTATTTTTTTCTTTTCTTTAGAAAGTAACTTTTGTAAAAATTGATTTTTGTGAGGTTTTACAAAAAAAAAATTAACTATTTTCCTACTGTTTTTTTTTTTTTATAAATACTGTTTTGAAAAAAAAAACATTTTTATCCCTTATTTATTACTAATATAATAATATTTTAATAATATTTTTTTAAATAGTAAAATCTTTACAAAAATTCAATGGTATTCAAAACAATTTAAAATTGAACTTTTTGGAAAAATTCAATTTTTTTTAAAATTTTAGCACATTTCGAAAAAATTCAATTTTTTTCTAAAATATTAATAAATCCTTCGGAAAAATTCAATTATTTTTATAAATATGTAGTAAAATTCTTTTCAAGAATTCAATTATTTTCAAAACAATTTTAACTGAATTTCTCGGAAGAATTCAAATATTTATAAATATTTACATAAATTTCAATTATTTCCTAAAATTTTCAAAAATTATTCAAAAAAATTCAACTATTTTAATAAATACTAAAATTCTTTGCAGGAATTAAATTATGTTTAATCAAATTTAAATAAAATTACACGAAAGAATTTAATTATATTAAAAAATTTCCATAAAATTCAATTTCAACAAGAATTTAAAATTCTCTAAAAAATAATTCAATTATTCTCAAAATATTTTTAAAAAATTTCTATATAAAAATTAAATTACTTTCAATGCAATTTTTAAATATATTCGTAAAAAAAAATTGAAAGAATTCAATTATTTTCAAAAAATAATAAAATTCTTCTGACGAATTCAATTATTTTGAATATACTTAATTTTAATAAAATTCTTTAAAGAAATTCAATTATTTTCGAAATAACTTTAATTGAATTTTTCGGAAAAATTTCATTATTACTTCCTCATAGAGGAAGTATTTTAAATATTTCTATAAAATTCTTCATAACAATTTAATTATTTTTTAAAATTTTAATAAATTCTTCGAAACATTTCAATTATTTTTATAAATAGTAAAAATTTTTCGCAATAATAAAAATAGTACAATCCTTTGGAGAAATTCAATTTTTTTCAAAACAATTTTTATAGAATTCCTCGAAAGAATTTAAATTTTCAAATATTAACATAAAATTCATTTATTTTCTAAAATTTTAATAAATTCTTCAGAACAATTCAATTATCTTTATAGATAGTAAAATTCTTCATCAAAATTCAATTATTTTCAATACAATTTTAAATTATTTTTTATGAAAAGTAATTTAATTCCTTAAAAAAAATTTATTATTTATAAAAATAATAATTGAATTCCTAAGAAATTTTTATTATTCATGAAAATAATTAAATGTTCATTATAGAAATATTAATAAAATTTAAATACCTACATAATTATAAATTTGTTATTTTCCAAAAAAATTATAAAAAATTATTGAAATTTGAAAAATTTAATTCAAAAATTCTTTTTAAAAAATGAGGTTTTTAAAAAAAGTAATTAACATTTTTTGAAAATAGTTGAATTCTCAAAAATAATTGTAAGAAAATTTTGAAAAAATAGCAAACATTCTAAAATTTCATTTAAATAAATTTTACATTTCAAAGAATTTTGTTTTTGAAAAATTGAACATTTTTTTTTAAAGAGAATTGAATTCCCGAAAATAATCTAAAACATGCATTGAAAGAAACAATATTAAAAGTTTTATCAAATTTCTTTGAAACAAATTTTCATATGGTCGAAATAGAATAAAAATTTTTACTAAATTTGAAAAAGAAAGTTTTTAAACTAGCAAAAATAATTTTTTCAAGATACATATTTTGTCGATTTTATTACATATTTTATTTTATATTTAATAAAATACAATAGGTTAATTAATTCAATTCACCAACTTTTTTACTGAAAATAAAAAAACTGTATAATTTTTCTTGTTTAAAAAAATATGCCATTTCTGTTATTTCCATTTATATTTTTCAAATTAAATGGAAATTAAATTAAATTAAAATCTTATTTTTTAATCTAGTATCTTCCTTATACACAAACGTATCCATTGCTAACCTTTTTAATACAAAATCCTAAAAAAAATAAAAGCAGACAACATAATTAATCAACATTTATTTATACTATGTTGCTGTTTTTTATTAATAATTTCATATAAAAATATACTTACTTCGAGCATGCCTTTTATATTTAAAACCTATTCTACTAATTGTACACCTGTATAGAAAATCAGTATTGCTGTCCCTTGGCAATCTGTATGCTTTTAGATAATAGCAATTAACTGCAAAAATTTATATAAAATGACAATATAATTAATTTAAAAAAAACCAAAATTATCTACATGTTTTTTTAAATTATTCAAAAAAAATTTTAACCTACGATATGCTTCAATTAGTGAGAAAAAGACATTCCTTTCTTCTAAAACAACATCACGTGCATCGGTACGGTGATAATTTAAAATAATGCTCACTATGACCAAAATTAAAAATTTAAATAACTTCATGATATTTAAGCAACCATTACTTTTTTCTCACATAAACAAAAGTGTAAATAATATTCTTTCTTTTCTTCAAACTTTTAAAACAGTTATATTTATAACTTTGACATTGGCTAAAGAAGATAATAAATTAATAATACAGTAAATTGCATATGGGGTATTTATCTAAAAGTTTTATTATAAAATCACGTTTGTCGAATAAAATTTTCAAGTACTGCCTGTCCAATCTATATTTTTTAAATCTCTATTTTTTATAATTTCTTAAAGCTTCGAATGTTGAAATAATAAATTTTATGCTTTTAAAACTAAAAAAAAATTTCCATTTTTATGTAAAGAAAAAAAATTGTTAAATATTATTTATTCTATTTTTCTAATATTGCTTAGAAATTGATTCTAGGTGACGAATTTTTGACTCAACAATTGCTGAAGGAAAAAAATTTAACGATTGCTAAGTACTAACTTTTAAAAAATTTAAATAGAATATAAAATCGAATTTTTTTCTGCTTTTTAGGAACAAATTACCTAATTTTGATTTTAAAAAATTAAAATGAATGGAAAATTAATTTTTTTTTATTTTAAAAAAAAATCGTTGTTAAGAAATTTTTACTCACCAACCATCGATAACTAAAAATTTATCAACAGTTGTTAAGAATTTGTTACTCAACAATTTAGAAAAACTTTTTTTTGAAAATCACTTCTTTAGACAAAACGGATTAGAAAATATATTTTAGAATAAATAAATTTAGAAAAAAAGAAATTAAATTGAAATTTTAAGTTTCATACAAAAAAAAAATTAGATATTTTTATTTTTATTCTATTCTATTTTATTCTAATATTGTAATTAACGATTTTCCTAATTAAATTATATTAAAATTATTCAGAGAAAATTAAATTCTTTTAAACAAATTTTATTAGAGTTTTTGTAAATAATTACATTTTTTTTTTTTTTTTTTTTTTTGAAGAATTTCATTAAATTTTGTATAAAAATAATGTAATTTTTTAAAGTAATTTTAATTAAAACTTTTGAAAATAATTGAATTTCTCAGAAGAATTTTATTATTTACAAAAATAATTGAATGCTTGCCAAGAATTTTACAATTTATAAAAATAATTGAATTGTTTTCAAGAATAGTTGAAAATAACTAAAGAATAATATTTTTAAAAATAATTGTTATTGCTTAGAGAAATTTTATTAAAATTGTATTAAAAATATTTAATTTTGGAACAATTAAAGTAGAATATAAAAATTTAAATTTTTCCGCCTCGTGAAAAAGGAGAAAATTTTCTTTTGACACAAAAAACGGAAAAACGGAAAGACGGAAAAGCGAAAAAAAGGAAAAAATGATTATAGAGGAAAATAACTTCTTTTATGTTCTGTTGTTTTTTTATTCAAAAGACGGTACAAAAATAAAATATAGACGAGCTCTGGTCTCAGAATTATAAATAACACCCATTACCAACAATTCTATATATCGCAAAAGAATATCGCCTCCCTGCTCTTATTTATCAACAAAAAAAAAATTAAAATCGAGTCTGAATCTTCTTTTTTTTGGTAATGAAAAAAAATTCACCTCAGTGAATATAAAAAAAATTCAAAACTCGAGGAAAATTTCTGAGAAAATTGTCAAAAAGTATTAAAATAGAATCAGTTATAAAGTTACAATAAACAGATTTCTATTTTCATTTTCCTCAAATTTCCCCAAATTTTTCCTTCTTTTTTTCTGAGAAAAAAGGAGCCATCAACGATTTCTTTGGATCTAAGTAAAAAAAAAATAGTTAAACAAAAACGAGTGTGTCTTATTATTTTCCAATTCCAGTAAACCGTGGGGTTTCTTCTTTCCATTAAAAAAAAAAAAATTATTTCAATGGAAATATTTTGAGTATCATCAAAAGGAGGTGGGGGGGAGGGAAATGTTCCCCATTATTTAGTAGCTATGTGGTTCGGAATGTTTGATCTTGGCCAATTCCTCTTGAACGGCATGAAAATGTGCGGCCTTCGCGTGTTCAACTTCCTTTGTGTCAATGACTTTTCCATGATGATCCAATGGAGCTGGTGGACCATGATAATGATGCTCAACGTGATGATGATGAGGAGGTGGATGTTTCTCGGAAGCACCACCGGAACTTCCGCCATCATCGCCACCACCCGATGAATATGAACTTTTCGCTGCCTCGGCTTCAAAAATTGCTAAATGTTTTGCTTTTGCGTGTGCCACTTCCGGTGTGTCAATGACCCTGCCAATTTTGTCGAGGGGCGCAGGTGGTCCATGATAGTGCGTTGTGTCATAATGAATGTGAATTGGTTCGGCGAGAGCCACTGCGAGGCATGATCCGAGAATCTAGAAAATTTTTTTTTTTATTTTCGATGACTTTTTCTTTTCTTTTTTACTTTTTTTCTTTTCTCTTTATTCTCTTCTTTTATTATTTTATTTTATTTTATTTTACATTTTTATTTTCTTATTTTCTCTTTACTCTCTTCTTTTTTATTTAATTTTATTTTACAATTTTATTTTCTTATTTTCTCTTTATTCTCTTCTTTTTTTATTTAATTTTATTTTACATTTCTATTTTTTATTTTACAAAAACAAAATTATTTTGTGACAAATAAAATTTAAATTGTATCAAATAAAGAATTTATTTCCGCCAAAAAAATATTTATTTATAGACAAAATTTCTACTCGAATCAAATTAAAAATTCTATTTACGTTCAAACTGAATTTATTTGTATTAAATAAACATTTTATTTGAACCAACTAAAATTTATTATTTTATTCATAACAAAAAAATATTTTATTTCTGCCTTTAACAGAATTTATATTTTGTGCTAAACAAAATTTTTGTTTTAACCAAATAAAATTTATTCACATCAAATAAATATTTCACTTGCGCACAAACAAAATTTTTATTTTAAGCAAATAAAATTTATTCGCATCAAATAAATATTTCATTTGCGCTTACAACAAAATTTATTTCTGCTAAATAAAATTTTTGTATCCAAATAAAATTTATTTGCAATAAATAAATATTTACTTGTAATGAATAAATATTTTATTTCCGCCACAAAACAGAATTTATTTGTGCTAAATAAAAATTTTATTTCAATCAAATAAAATTATTTCTAACAAGTAAAATTTATTTTTAGTAAATAAAAAGAAAATAAATAATATCAAAATTTTTTTTTTGCAATTCATTTGACAATCAGAAAATAAGATAAAAATGAAATTTTCCATTAAAACATAATTCAGTCAAAAATTTACTTTTTATTTTTATATTTTTTCTATATTTACATTTCAAATAAATTTATTAAAATTTGTTTGAAAATTTTTATTTTCTAAATAAGAAAGAAAAAAAAAAACTGTAAAAAAAAATTCATTTTACAAAACGAAGAATTAAACGAATATTGTTATTAAACGAATAAGTTAATTTTAAAAAAAGTATGAGGAAATAAAATATTTCCAGAAATAAAATTTTACATTTAAAAAATAAATACAAAGAAAAAATGATTGACTCAATAAAAAAGTTGCAAATAAAATTTATTAATTTTATTTATTTAATTAATAGTAATAATAATGAAAAGATATTTATTTATTTACAGGAATTGACGGGACAATCCCTTTCGTATTAACTTATTTAAAAAGTAAATTAAAAATAAAATAAATTATAATTTTAATAAACTACCTACAATAAATTTAATGAAAATAAAATTAAATAAATAAATATATGTTAATCTACATTTAATTAAAAATATTGCAAAATAAATATTAAAGAAAATTTTAAACAAATGATGAAACAATCTTATCGTAGAATAATAATAATAATAATAATAATAATAATAATAATAATAATAAAATGCGTAAAAGCATTTTTCCTCTCCTAAATTTGTTTTGTCAAAAAAAAATAAAAAAAATAAAATAGAACAGTAATAATAACAAAAAGATTTATAATTTATATTACAAAATATAATATTATAACAAATATCAAAATAAGAATATAATATAATATAGTAAAAAAATAAATAAATAAATAAAAATGTAATATAATGTAAAATAGAATAACAATAAAATTAAATCCAACATAATAAAACACTATATAATATATAAAATTTTGAAACTATGTGAAATAATTGAGTTATACCAAACACTTGTTGCATAATTTGTATAATACTTTTTTTGTGCCCCGACTATGCAAAGAAAACATTACCATCCTTACCGCGAATCAATGGATTTACTTCACAAACCACAGAAATTATTAATATTATTATTATTCCTTTTTCTCTATTGTCATACGAATTGCAAACAATATTGTGACTATATTTGCGAACAACTTAAGGAAAAATCAAAGAAATGAAAAATTTGTAAAACAAAAAATGAATAACTAGGAAGAGTACTCACTACAAACCACATGTTTACTGGCTAAGGATTGAAACGCGTTCTACAACTTTCCGGTGTCTGGAAAGACCTTATATAGCTCATGAACAATACCAACTTTTGCGGCATTCCTCCACTCAACTATATATATATAAAGTAATAAAAATATTGCAAATACCCTCACCTAACATTAAATACATGAAACCCTCTGATTTTCGCGTAATATTGCGCTTAAAATTTTTCTAGTTCACGTATAGGTCACCATATTCATTGCGTCTATATATTGTAAACATCAAGATATTATGAGACAAGAGGGAAAAAAAAAATTTTTTTTTTTAAACTATATTATATTCAAAACAATCGAGCGAGAGAAAGAGCGATATATTTAAATTGTTCATTTTCGTTATTACTTTTTAATGTAAGTTAGAAATTTTAAGTTCTTACTCAAAAAACAAAAGATTTTTGAGATTACTCAAAAATCATCTTTTGTTTATCTCAAACTTTTTTTTTGAGTAAATAAAAGACAAAATAAAAATATAAATAAATGAATAAAAATAAAAAAATTATTTTTTTATTTTTTATTCATTTATTTATATTTTTATTTTGTCTTTTGTTTACATAAAAAATTTTGATACATAAAAAATTTTTTTTTTGAATTACCGAAACTACTCCAAAATTTTTGGAATATTTTCATATAATTTTTATTGTAAGACTGAAATTAGAATATTATTTTTAAATTTTATTTATTACGTTTCGAATTTTAAACTTAAAACTAAACTCCAAGTATTCTTTTCCAAATATTATCAAATATAAACATTACAAATATTTTATTTTGAAAATTTTGTACCCGAAATATTCTATTTGGAATATTCTGTACTGGAATATTTTAAACTCGAAATATTCAATTTGGAATATTTGAAACTCGAAATATTCGATTTGGAATATTTTAAACTCGAAATATTTGATTTGGAATATTTTATACTCAAAATATTCTATTCGAAATATTATTTACTTGAAAAATTCTGTTTGGAATATTTTATTTGGAATATTTTTAAATAAAAACATTTTATTTGGAATATTTTCCATTCGAAGTATTCTACTTAGAATATTAAGTATTCATAATATTCTATTTGGAATATTATGAATTAGAAATATTTTATTTGGAATATTCTTTTCTCGAAATATTCTGTTTGGAATATTCTATTTGATATAATTTATACTCGAATTTAGCTTGAAATATATTTTATTTGGAATTTTATAAATTAAAGATATTTTATTGATATTCTACTTGGATAATTGTATATTCGAAAAAATCTGTTTGGAATATTCTATAGATGAAATATTTTATTTGGAATATTATTCACTCGAATTTGGAATATTTTAATCTCGAAATATCTTGTGTGGAATATTCTAAACTGGAAAAAATCAGTTTGGAATATTTTTGTTCAAAATATTCCATTTGGATTATTTTTATACGAAATATTCCATTTGGAATATTTTTGTACGAAATAATCTGTTTGGATTATTCTATATACGAAATATTCTATATGGAATATCACATTTAAATATTCAAATAATTCGTTTGGAATATTATAAAAATTCTGTTAAAAAACTATAAATATTCTTTTCAATATAACTGACATTTTTCTCGAATATTAAAAATAATCTAATTTAAATTATTCTTAATAGTCAGAATATTTCAGTGGAATATTATAAATATCCGATTCAAAAATTAGGAATATTTAATTTATTTAGTACTAGAAATATTCTGTTTGGGATATTCTACTTGGAATATTTCGGATTCGCAATTTTTTATTTGGAATATTTTGGTTTCGAAATTTTTTTATTTGGAATATTGTTTTGGAATTTTCATTCTATTGGAAAATTGTAAATATTTTTTGCAATATAAAAAGTATTTTTCAATTATCAAAATAGTTTAATAAAATTTTGTGAATATTATCGCAGGGAATATTTGAAATATTCCAATGGAATACTAAAAATTATTCCACTGATATTCTATTAATTTTAACAAGCATTTATACAATATTTTATGAATTTTTATATTTTATAAATAAATTTGATTTTTTATAAACAAATTTAAAATTCATATAATAATAAATAAATTTTATATTTGATGATTAAATTTATATATCACGAGTCCAACAAACCGTTAAATTAATTAAAATTTACAAAAAATTTGTAATTACTAATTAGTTTCTCAAAATGAAATTTTTTACGCATTTTGAATTCGTTTCATTTGTTCTTTTTTTTCTCTTTAAATTTCAAAGGATTGCGATCGGTATTTTGACATTCAAAAATTTGTACTTTCTATATATAATTTTCATTGGTTTTAGTTTTATTAAGAAAGAAAGAAAGAACAAAAAAAAGAGTGTTTTAAACTTTGAGGTATTATTATTATAGATATTGAAAGCTTTTTTCTCACAAGCACATTAAATTTAATGTTTACTACAGTATATGAAACGTAACGTACATTTCATTAAATTTTATGTGTCCTCATAAAAGCCACCATTGAAAAATCGCATTAAAAATATTAAAAATCTCAAGTTGGTATTTGAAAGGGTCTATTTTTTATATTCCTCACACATTTATTAACATATTTCGTTCCAATTTCTGTTTTTTTTCTTTTGTAATCCTTAATTTATTTGCAATATTTTGGTTCTTATTTTTTTATTTTCTTCTTATTTTTTAATAATAAATAAATTTATTTTTCTCTCTAATTTTCCTCCTTCAAAAAAACAATTAAAAAACCAGGTTTAATTTGCAATTAAATTTTTATTTGAAGTTAATGAGACATAACTAAAAAGAAACCACACGTAGATTGTGGTAATTTTTTTTTTAATTTCTTTGTTCAGTTAATCGAAAAAATTTGACGACAGAAAAAAAAATTTTCGTATCAAGATAAAAGAATTGGATTTTGTGATAATACATAATAGTGAATAGTGTATTACGACAATAGTTGAACGTGAGTATTATATATCGTGCGACATGCTCAGCAAGGGTGTTATATAATATTATTTTTAACAAAACAGAAAAATCGCGCTCCTTTCGCTACTCGGCAAAGGCGAGTTTTTGATTAATCGGACGTGATTCCACGAATTCAATTCGAATTTCACATGAAATGATGATTTCATCAAACTCAAGGTCACACAATCGGATTTCCCCTTGCGGACAATAGATAGCTGAGAGGAAAATTAGAAATTAGAAAATAAAATAAAATATATCGCAAAAATAAATTGAGTTATTGATTAAAGAATAAATAATATTTTTCACTAGTAGGAAGCAAAATCAATTTAAACTAATTTATTAAATTATCAGTAATTTAAAATTTACTAAAATAATAGTTAATAATTTAGAAGCAATTATTTTTCTTTTGAACGAAATTTTCTTATACATAAGTGAAATTAATTTTCGACTACAAAGAAATATATACTAATAAATATTGCTAAACTATTTACTAATTAGTATTTAGTAAGTATTATTAAATTTTTTAGTCCCTATTAGTTTCGTACAATTAGTAATAATTTTTAGCACTAATTATTTTTTTAAGTAAATTTTTTAGTAACTATTAGTGACGTACCACTTTTACTACTAATTTTTTAATAACTATAAATTACTAATTTTTTTAGTCATTTTTTTAGTAACTATTAGTAACGTACTATTAGTACTAATTTTTAATATACTAATTACTAGTTTTCTTACTATTAACTAATTTTTCTTACTAAATTTTTAGTAACTATTAGTAGTGTACCATTAGTATTAAATTTAATTAGTACTAAAATTTTTGCTAAACTATTTGCTAAAATATTTACTAAAATTTTTGCTAAAATATTTACTAAAATGTTTGTGAAATAATTTACTGAAATATTTCTTAAAATATTTACTAAATTTTTTACTAAAATATTTACTAAAATACTTACTAAAACGTTTACCACAAACTTTAGTAATTGATAATAACAAATTAAGTAAATAAACAAATAAAAATTGATGTCTACTGAAATATTTGCTAAAATATTTACTAAAATATTATCTAAGTCTCCTAAAAAAGAAAAGATTCGAAAAAAAGAAGAAAGTTAAAAATTTTTGAATTATTGAAGAAGAGTGATAATTATTTCAACTCGTACATAAATTATGACTACATTATTCTCTCGAAAAATGAAAGTTACATTTAAACTGTAGTGTATTACACTTAGGTGAGGGAGGAGTGAGGGCGGTAATTAGACAAGAGTGTAATTAGTAATTACAACTTGTTATGAAGATCAGGGCATGAAAAATCAGTGTATCGTGACAGAACACTATATTATTTAATAGCTATACAACTTTTTTTTCCCGCACTGCACCATGTAAACTGACAACATTTTTTGTGTCAGTAAATAAACAAAACCCATTTACAAATGCATTCAATAAACATTCAGAAAAATTTATTATTTAATAAAAAAGTAAACAAATACACAAACAAATAAATAAATATACAAATAAGCAAAAAAACAAACCGACAAAAAAATAAATAAACAAACAAATAATATCAATTAACAGTTTTTAATTATTGAATTCATTAATTATCTACTAGGCTCGGTGAAACTAGCGACCCAACGCATAAACAACGTGCGCTAGCTATTACAGTTTATAGAAAAAACTTGCAATTGTCAAATTTGAAAAAGCATTAATCCTTCTTTAAATTGCGAACAAGAAATAATAACTTGGTCAAAAATTATTCGAGTTATGAATTTTTTTACCGAATTTTTTTCCAATTTTCGTTTTTCTGATACGGGCGGGTGGGGACGCTGGCTATCAAAAGTTTATTAAAAATATTTTCAATTGTCACATTTGAAAAAGCATTAATCTTTCTTCAATTTGCGACCAAGAAACAACAAATTGGTCAAAAATTGTTCGAGTTATGAATTTTTTTCCGATTTTTTTCCCAATTTTCGTTTTTCTGATACGGGCGGGTGGGAACGCTGGCTATTAAAAATTTATTTAAAACCTTTTCAATTGTCACATTTGAAAAAGCATTAATCCTTCTTCAATTTGCGACCAAGAAACAAAAAATTGGTCAAAAATTGTTCGAGTTATGAATTTTTTTCCGATTTTTTTCCCAATTTTCGTTTTTCTGATACGGGCGGGTGGGAACGCTGGCTATTAAAAATTTATTTAAAACCTTTTCAATTGTCACATTTGAAAAAGCATTAATCCTTCTTCAATTTGCGACCAAGAAACAAAAAATTGGTCAAAAATTGTTCGAGTTATGAATTTTTTTCCGATTTTTTTCCCAATTTTCGTTTTTCTGATACGGGCGGGTGGGAACGCTGGCTATCAAAAGTTTATTAAAAATATTTTTAATTATCACATTTTGAAGAGAAATAACTCCCCTTTAATTTGAGACCAAGAAATAATAATTTGGTCAAAAATTGTTCGAGTTATGAATTTTTTTTCGATTTTTTTTCCAATTTTCGTTTTTCTGATACGGGCGGGTGGGGACGCTGGCTATCAAAAGTTTATCAAAAATATTTTCAATTGTCACAATTGAAAAAGCATTAATCCTTCTTCAATTTGCGACCGAGAAACAAAAAATTGGTCAAAAATTGTTCGAGTTATGAATTTTTTTCCGATTTTTTTTCCAATTTTCGTTTTTCTGATACGGGCGGGTGGGAACGCTGGCTATTAAAAATTTATTTAAAACCTTTTCAATTGTCACATTTGAAAAAGCATTAATCCTTCTTCAATTTGCGACCAAGAAACAAAAAATTGGTCAAAAATTGTTCGAGTTATGAATTTTTTTCCGATTTTTTTCCCAATTTTCGTTTTTCTGATACGGGCGGGTGGGAACGCTGGCTATCAAAAGTTTATTAAAAATATTTTTAATTATCACATTTTGAAGAGAAATAACTCCCCTTTAATTTGAGACCAAGAAATAATAATTTGGTCAAAAATTGTTCGAGTTATGAATTTTTTTTCGATTTTTTTTCCAATTTTCGTTTTTCTGATACGGGCGGGTGGGGACGCTGGCTATCAAAAGTTTATCAAAAATATTTTCAATTGTCACAATTGAAAAAGCATTAATCCTTCTTCAATTTGCGACCGAGAAACAAAAAATTGGTCAAAAATTGTTCGAGTTATGAATTTTTTTCCGATTTTTTTTCCAATTTTCGTTTTTCTGATACGGGCGGGTGGGAACGCTGGCTATTAAAAATTTATTTAAAACCTTTTCAATTGTCACATTTGAAAAAGCATTAATCCTTCTTCAATTTGCGACCAAGAAACAAAAAATTGGTCTAAAATTGTTCGAGTTATGAATTTTTTTCCGATTTTTTTTCCAATTTTCGTTTTTCTGATACGAGCGTGTGGGGACGCTGGCTATCAAAAGTTTATTAAAAATATTTTCAATTATCACATTTTGAATAGAAATAACTCCACTTTAATTTGAGACCAAGAAATAACAATTTGGTCAAAAATTGTTCGAGTTATGAATTTTTTTCCGATTTTTTTCCAATTTTCGTTTTTCTGATACGGGCGGGTGGGGACGCTGGCTATCAAAAGTTTATTAAAAATATTTTCAACTGTTACATTTTGAAGAGCAATAACTCCCCTTTAATTTGCGACGAAGAAATAATAATTTGGTCAAAAATTGTTCGAGTTATGAATTTTTTTCCGATTTTTTTTCCAATTTTCGTTTTTCTGATACGGGCGGGTGGGAACGCTGGCTATTAAAAATTTATTTAAAACCTTTTCAATTGTCACATTTGAAAAAGCATTAATCCTTCTTCAATTTGCGACCAAGAAACAAAAAATTGGTCAAAAATTGTTCGAGTTATGAATTTTTTTCCGATTTTTTTCCCAATTTTCGTTTTTCTGATACGGGCGGGTGGGAACGCTGGCTATTAAAAATTTATTTAAAACCTTTTCAATTGTCACATTTAAAAAAGCATTAATCCTTCTTCAATTTGCGACCAAGAAACAAAAAATTGGTCTAAAATTGTTCGAGTTATGAATTTTTTTCCGATTTTTTTTCCAATTTTCGTTTTTCTGATACGAGCGTGTGGGGACGCTGGCTATCAAAAGTTTATTAAAAATATTTTCAATTATCACATTTTGAATAAAAATAACTCCCCTTTAATTTGAGACCAAGAAATAACAATTTGGTCAAAAATTGTTCGAGTTATGAATTTTTTTCCGATTTTTTTCCAATTTTCGTTTTTCTGATACGGGCGGGTGGGGACGCTGGCTATCAAAAGTTTATTAAAAATATTTTCAACTGTTACATTTTGAAGAGCAATAACTCACCTTTAATTTGCGACCAAGAAATAATAATTTGGTCAAAAATTGTTCGAGTTATGAATTTTTTTCCGATTTTTTTCCCAATTTTCGTTTTTCTGATACGGGCGGGTGGGAACGCTGGCTATTAAAAATTTATTTAAAACCTTTTTAATTATCACATTTGAAAAAGCATTAATCCTTCTTCAATTTGCGACCAAGAAACAAAAAATTGGTCAAAAATTGTTCGAGTTATGAATTTTTTTCCGATTTTTTTCCAATTTTCGTTTTTCTGATACGGGCGGGTGGGGACGCTGGCTATCAAAAGTTTATTAAAAATATTTTCAACTGTTACATTTTGAAGAGCAATAACTCCCCTTTAATTTGTGACCAAGAAATAATAATTTGGTCAAAAATTGTTCGAGTTATGAATTTTTTTCCGATTTTTTTTCCAATTTTCGTTTTTCTGATACGGGCGGGTGGGGACGCTGGCTATCAAAAGTTTATTAAAAATATTTTCAATTGTCACATTTTGAAGAGCAAAAACTCACCTTTAATTTGCGACCAAGAAATAATAATTTGGTCAAAAATTGTTCGAGTTATGAATTTTTTTCCGATTTTTTTCCCAATTTTCGTTTTTCTGATACGGGCGGGTGGGGACGCTGGCTATCAAAAGTTTATTAAAAATATTTTCAACTGTTACATTTTGAAGAGCAATAACTCCTCTTTAATTTGCGACCAAGAAATAATAATTTGGTCAAAAATTGTTCGAGTTATGAATTTTTTTCCGATTTTTTTTCCA
Organism: Leptopilina syphax; assembly: GCA_032872505.1. Lineage (NCBI taxonomy): Eukaryota > Metazoa > Arthropoda > Insecta > Hymenoptera > Figitidae > Leptopilina > Leptopilina syphax. Next base: position 3,039,222 of record CM065476.1, on the reverse strand, counting down.
ATTTTCGTTTTTCTGATACGGGCGGGTGGGGACGCTGGCTATTAAAAATTTATTTAAAACCTTTTCAATTGTCACATTTGAAAAAGCATTAATCCTTCTTCAATTTGCGACCAAGAAACAAAAAATTGGTCAAAAATTGTTCGAGTTATGAATTTTTTTCCGATTTTTTTCCAATTTTCGTTTTTCTGATACGGGCGGGTGGGGACGCTGGCTATCAAAAGTTTATTAAAAATATTTTCAACTGTTACATTTTGAAGAGCAATAACTCCCCTTTAATTTGAGACCAAGAAATAATAATTTGGTCAAAAATTGTTCGAGTTATGAATTTTTTTCCGATTTTTTTTCCAATTTTCGTTTTTCTGATACGGGCGGGTGGGGACGCTGGCTATCAAAAGTTTATTAAAAATATTTTCAATTGTCACATTTTGAAGAGCAAAAACTCACCTTTAATTTGCGACCAAGAAATAATAATTTGGTCAAAAATTGTTCGAGTTATGAATTTTTTTCCGATTTTTTTCCCAATTTTCGTTTTTCTGATACGGGCGGGTGGGAACGCTGGCTATTAAAAATTTATTTAAAACCTTTTCAATTGCCACATTTGAAAAAGCATTAATCCTTCTTCAATTTGCGACCAAGAAACAAAAAATTGGTCAAAAATTGTTCGAGTTATGAATTTTTTCCGATTTTTTTCCAATTTTCGTTTTTCTGATACGGGCGGGTGGGGACGCTGGCTATCAAAAGTTTATTAAAAAATTTTTAACTGTTACATTTTGAAGAGCAATAACTCCCCTTTAATTTGCGACCAAGAAATAATAATTTGGTCAAAAATTGTTCGAGTTATGAATTTTTTTCCGATTTTTTTTCCAATTTTCGTTTTTCTGATACGGGCGGGTGGGGACGCTGGCTATCAAAAGTTTATTAAAAATATTTTCAATTGTCACATTTTGAAGAGCAAAAACTCACCTTTAATTTGCGACCAAGAAATAATAATTTGGTCAAAAATTGTTCGAGTTATGAATTTTTTTCCGATTTTTTTCCCAATTTTCGTTTTTCTGATACGGGCGGGTGGGAACGCTGGCTATTAAAAATTTATTTAAAACCTTTTTAATTGTCACATTTGAAAAAGCATTAATCCTTCTTCAATTTGCGACCAAGAAACAAAAAATTGGTCAAAAATTGTTCGAGTTATGAATTTTTTTCCGATTTTTTTCCAATTTTCGTTTTTCTGATACGGGCGGGTGGGGACGCTGGCTATCAAAAGTTTATTAAAAATATTTTCAACTGTTACATTTTGAAGAGCAATAACTCCCCTTTAATTTGAGACCAAGAAATAATAATTTGGTCAAAAATTGTTCGAGTTATGAATTTTTTTCCGATTTTTTTTCCAATTTTCGTTTTTCTGATACGGGCGGGTGGGGACGCTGGCTATCAAAAGTTTATTAAAAATATTTTCAATTGTCACATTTTGAAGAGCAAAAACTCACCTTTAATTTGCGACCAAGAAATAATAATTTGGTCAAAAATTGTTCGAGTTATGAATTTTTTTCCGATTTTTTTCCCAATTTTCGTTTTTCTGATACAAGCGGGTGGGAACGCTGGCTATTAAAAATTTATTTAAAACCTTTTCAATTGCCACATTTGAAAAAGCATTAATCCTTCTTCAATTTGCGACCAAGAAACAAAAAATTGGTCAAAAATTGTTCGAGTTATGAATTTTTTTCCGATTTTTTTCCCAATTTTCGTTTTTCTGATACGGGCGGGTGGGAACGCTGGCTATTAAAAATTTATTTAAAACCTTTTCAATTGTCACATTTGAAAAAGCATTAATCCTTCTTCAATTTGCGACCAAGAAACAAAAAATTGGTCAAAAATTGTTCGAGTTATGAATTTTTTTCCGATTTTTTTCCAATTTTCGTTTTTCTGATACGGGCGGGTGGGGACGCTGGCTATCAAAAGTTTATTAAAAATATTTTCAACTGTTACATTTTGAAGAGCAATAACTCCCTTTTAATTTGCGAACAAGAAATAATAATTTGGTCAAAAATTGTTCGAGTTATGAATTTTTTTCCGATTTTTTTCCCAATTTTCGTTTTTCTGATACGGGCGGGTGGGAACGCTGGCTATTAAAAATTTATTTAAAACCTTTTCAATTATCACATTTGAAAAAGCATTAATCCTTCTTCAATTTGCGACCAAGAAACAAAAAATTGGTCAAAAATTGTTCGAGTTATGAATTTTTTTCCGATTTTTTTCCCAATTTTCGTTTTTTCTGATACGGGCGGGTGGGAACGCTGGCTATTAAAAATTTATTTAAAACCTTTTCAATTTTCACATTTGAAAAAGCATTAATCCTTCTTCAATTTGCGACCAAGAAACAAAAAATTGGTCAAAAATTGTTCGAGTTATGAATTTTTTTCCGATTTTTTTTCCAATTTTCGTTTTTCTGATACGGGCGGGTGGGGACGCTGGCTATCAAAAGTTTATTAAAAATATTTTCAACTGTTACATTTTGAAGAGCAATAACTCCCCTTTAATTTGCGAACAAGAAATAATAATTTGGTCTAAAATTGTTCGAGTTATGAATTTTTTTCCGATTTTTTTTCCAATTTTCGTTTTTCTGATACGGGCGGGTGGGGACGCTGGCTATCAAAAGTTTATTAAAAATATTTTCAATTGTCACATTTTGAAGAGCAAAAACTCACCTTTAATTTGCGACCAAGAAATAATAATTTGGTCAAAAATTGTTCGAGTTATGAATTTTTTTTCTATTTATTTTCAAATTTTTGTTTTTCTGATACGGGCGGGTGGGAACGCTGGCTATCAAAAATTTATTTAAAAAATTTTAAAAAATTTTTTAAAATTGACAGTAAGCAAATAAATAAATATTGCAATAAATGACCAAATAAATAAAAAGAAAATGAACAAATGAACAAATGCATAAATATAGCATTAAAAGAGTAAAGAAATATAATAATAAATAAGTAAACGAAGAAATAGAGAAATTAGTTAGTGAATAAATGTAAATTCTAAATTTGAATAAAAAATGCTACTTTAGAAAGAAACGTTCGAGTAAAAAGTGCCAGTGCGTATTTTTAAGTAGGTAAAGTGCGTTGGGTCAGACAACCCATTTTTAGTAGTTAAAGTTATAATTCGTCAGGCACGATTAGTTTGTTAAGTAGTTAAAGTTAGTTTAGTGAGACATTTTCTTTTAGAGTAGGCAAAGAACTTTTGGTATACAATATTAATTTCCAAATAGATTAAAACCGTTTTGGTAAGACATTTTTTTAATGAAGAATAAATGCAATAAAAATGCTATTTTCTACGATAGAAATTATTTAATTAATTAACTATTTATTACTGAATTAATTATCAATGAATTATTACTAGCAATTTATTTTCAAGTAGATAAAGCTGTTTACGGTAAGACAGAACTTTTACGTTTATCAAGTAATCTTTACCCCGAAGTAGGTAAAACCATATGAGTCAGACAATTTTTCAAAAGAAAAAATATCGTTCTTCTGATAAAATTATTTTTCAGTAGATAAAACAATTCTAGTCAGACAATGACACTTGTTTAAAATTTAAATACTTCAACAATATTTTAGTCAGACAATGACACTTTTTGAATACTTTAACAATTTCATGCAGACAATATATTTACTCTCAAGTAGGTAAAGCCGTTTCAGCCAGACATAATTTTTTTTCGCTCACAAAAACAGAGAAATTTTCTTTAAGATATTTAACAACTCTTTAAGTAGTTAAAGCTAGTCCAGTAAGACAGAAGTATTTTTTAAAGTAGTAAATAAGCTCACGTCAGACAATTTTTTATTATTAAGTAGATAAAGCCATTTTTGGTCAGACTTGCCTGGTTTAAATAAAAGACGATTTTCTAAGTGAATATTTTCAAGTAGATAAAGCTATTAATGATCAGACCGAGCACAACTATTTGAAAACAGTTTAATACCTTTTCCCAAATTGTTATATTGATATTAATATCAGTAAAACTTTTGTCTGACTAGAATAGTTTTACCTACTTTTTTACTACGAAAAAAATTGTTTTATTGTTAAAATAAACCCTATAAAAAAAGAAAAAATCCAAAAAGGAAAATTTATTATGACAGTAAAAAATTAAAATAAGTAAAAATCATAATTAAAAAGAAAAGAAATGAGAAATAATAAATGAAAGAAGAGAAAAAAATGGCAATTTCACCCACGTGAATGAGTAATGGTGTATAGACTAGAGGGAGGGTTTTAAGATGGAATGCATATGGATGTAAGAAGATCCCTGAACCTCGTAACAATTATTATTATACTGACTTACGACGGTCAAAGGAATTTCTGAACGCATAATGTGATTGGCTATAAAATGCAGTGTGGCACAATTTATGATGTTGCATCGTAATAACGATTTGCGAAATACGTCAGAGGCGGGACCCGCTGCACCTAACTTGTCCTCTTGTTATAATATACTCTAAAGATTCAAGTTTAATTAAGTGAAGTCGCTCATTAAGGGCACCTAACTACCTAAACGTCTATATAGATGTAAATGTCCTCATTTATTAAGTTATCAGCTTATTAGACTCACGACAGATGGGATATAAATCAAAATTCATTTCTCACTTATTGCGAGGCAAATTAATTGCGAAATATTTCATTAATAAATTTGTAATTATAAATAATTACAAAAATTATAAATGTTTATAAAAGATAATAAAAATAATAACAATGACAATGAAAAGGAATAAAAATTGAATGCAATAAATGTATATTCTCTCGCTATATATTATTGCAATAGAAAAAAAAAAATATTGTTTCTTAAGTGACACTTAGTAAATTTCACTTTGACCCGTGAAATTTTCAATTATTGCCCTAATATAAAGACCTCGCGGTTTGTTTTCGAATCGACGAGGCAAAACATTGAGAAATAATTATATCAAACTCTTTTTATATAAAACGATGCTGTGAACACCATTTGACCACAGAAAAGATTTTCATCTCAACGATAGATACAAACTTGGATAAAAATGAAGTCTCTAGTGAGTTTATTATTGTGATTGGAAATTTAAAAGAAAAAAAGAGCAAAGCAAATCTAACAATTATTATAATCTAATTATAATAACTGCAATAATAATAATTATTCTAAGCTAATTATAATAACTAGTAATAATAATTATAAGAACCAAACGATAAATTTTAACTATAATTTCGCCAAAAAGTATATATAATATCTAATTATTGTTACTATAAATTTCATTAATAATTATAATTATAATTTAATATCATTATAATTATTATTATAATAATTCAGTAATAATTATAACTAATAATTAATTATTATAATTAATTAATAGTAATAATTAATAAATTTTATTAGAAACAATAGATACTAATAATAAATTTATAGTTTAACAATAATTATTATAACGAATAATAATTATAATAGTAATTATTATTACTGAAAAGTATAATATTTATTTACTATTTCTGCAAAAATAGAAAACTATAAATTAATTTTTTTTTTTAGTAATAACAATAATTATACCGTTAGTCACAGTTATTAATTTTAGCGAAGAACAAAAATAATAAATTAATATTTCCACATTCTTTTGAAGAAATATCAAATTTCAAAAAAGGAAAAAATAATAAATTCAAGAAAAGAGAAAAATAAAAAAGTTTAATATCTACGGTCCGGAAATTTGTGGTACGTGTTTATTTTTTATTTTTGTTTTTTTTGTTGAAGGTGGTGATCGCATCGATGGTATCAGTGATCTTCGCGACACCAGAATATTACGCTGGAGGACAATATCCATATCAAGGACCATCGGCGCCAATTGGCCACGATGGAAGGGTAATTGATACACCGGAAGTGGCATTCGCAAAGGCAGCTCATTTGCAAGCGTATGCCGATATTGCCGCAAGAATACCTTTCGCAGGACCTTCAGACGATTACGAGGGAAATAATAGTCACGATAACAATGATTATAATCAAGTTCAAATAATGTATAATTCACATCCGTATGCAAGTGGATCCTATGGTTATTCATCACCCGCGCAATTTAGCAGTAGAATCTTTCATGTTCCCCAAGGATATCATGGACCATCTGCTCCACTAAATCACGAGGTTCCATTTTTTCTAATTCTATTTTCATCTTCAAAAAAAAAATATATTTCCCATTTCTTTTTTAATTTTCAAACAATTTTTTTTTCTATTTGTTTTTAATTTAAAAAAAAAATTATTTCAACTTTAAAAAAAAATTATCGACTTTTTTAATATTATATTTATTATTTTTTCACACTAATTCAGATGAATATTTTTTTCCATATAGAAAATAAAATACAAATAATTAAAAAACGTAAAAAAAATTTTTTTTTTAATTGAAAAAAATTAAAAAATATTATTTCAAAAAAAAATAATAATTTTTCAGGGCAGAGTGATTGACACGCCGGAAGTTGCGCAAGCTAAAGCAGCTCATTTCGCGGCATTACAACATGCGGGAAGTGCGGGCGCGTATAATTCGCATCATCCCCATGAATCACCAGCAAAATTTGCCTATGGTGTGATTCCACCTCCTCCGCCTCATCAACATAATTACGCGGCTCCAATTTACGGAGTCGGAAATTATCATGGACCATCGGCTCCTTTGGCTCACGACGGCCGAGTCATTGACACACCGGAAGTTAATCAAGCAAAAGCCGCTCATTTCGCTGCAATTGCCAAAGCCACACATGGACCTTATGGACACTACGGAATTTATTAAATTCTCCATTCTAACAAATAATAGAAATTTTTTTTCAAATGCAAAATCGAAAAAAAAATTCAAACTAAAGTTGAAATTAAAATTGAAAAAAAAATCGAAAGAAAACTTAAAATTAAAATCGAAAGAAAACTTAAAATTAAAATTGAAAATAAAATTGAAATTCAAAATGAAATTAAAATTGAAATTACAATTGAAATTATAATTGAAATTAAAACCGAAAAAAAATTAAAATTGAAAATAAAATTGAAATTATAATTGAAATTAAAATCGAAACAAAAATTAAAATTAAAATTGAAATTCAAAATGAAATTAAAATTGAAATTAAAATTGAAATTATAATTGAAACTAAAATCAAAATTAAAATCGAAATTAAAATTTAAATTGAAACAGAAATTAAAATTGAAATTAAAATCGAAATTAAAATCGAAATTAAAAAATAAATTTTCTTTGAAATTCAAAAAATCGCTTTAAACCAAAAATACTTTTTGTAATATTTTTACTTTTAATGAGATAAAAAATTATTTTCTTTAATCAACATTCACGACGTCTAGACGGTATTTCTTATGAAATCAAAAATCAATGAATATGTTAATGTTAGTCATGGATTTTATTTATTTAAATTAATTCAAATCCTGTTTGCTTTTATTACAGATGTTTCTCTTTCTATTAATAATGGACAAATTTTTCTACTCTCTTTTCTGTTGGCGAGAATATTTTTTTCAATTACCCTTTTTTTGCAATTATTTCGTTAATTTATTACTTTTATTGTTAATTAATTTTATCACCGTTTTCAACTGTAAATAGTTAGTTAATTTAAAAAAAAACACTTATGTGCAAATTTTTACAATAAAAAATTTCAAATAAATAAAATCTCTTTTCTGCTTTTTCCTTTTCAAAAAATAAAATTTTTTACAAATTAATAAAATTATTTTCTATTTAGGAAAAATAGTAGAAGTACTACCAAATTTTGTATAAATAAATAATTAATTAAATATTTAATTAATTGAAAATCGTGCATTAAATTTTCTCTGCGATTAAAATTTTTGTAAAAGAAATATTTTTTTAACAAGAAAAAAACAAATTATTTCTCTAATTTTTAATTTCTATAATCGAAAAGTAATGCAGAGTTGTGTCCACAATTTTTTTTATTTCATAGAATAACAAATTGTTAAATTGCTGAATGACACCTCTGAATTTTTTTTCCATTTTGTGATTTACTTACAATAGACAAAAGTTGCGATGCAGCAATGATCATAATATCATCGACAGTGGGCAGAGAGTGAGAGAAAAAGAATTTTTATTTTGAAATCCAAGATTACGAATAATAAAGTAACGATTGCGTATCAATGAATTCGAATTATTTGTAATAAAAATAAAAACCAATTTCTTTTCCTCTTTTTACGCACGTTTCAATAAGTTACTAATCAGCCGTTTGATTCAATTAATTTTTTCCCCCTTAAAACATTAATTCTCTTGTCAATTTAAATAATTATAAATAATTAATTAATTAATTAATTTTAACAACTTTTTCTGTTCTATAACCTTGTTAGAAAAAATTTTTTCAGCTGTCAAGGGAGAGAAGCAAATATTCTTTTTTTTTTAAAGAGAAAAATAATTTTCTTCGTTTCTCAACAAAATCATAAAAATTATTTCACGTGCAATTAAAGCTTCGTGTAAATAATATGATTTTTATGTAATTTTTTTCTTCTCTATCTGCCAAATCGAACTTTCGCTTTTGAGTGTGATTGAATATAGATTTCAAACATATATATGTTTATCGTTTACTAAATTGTTATATCATATCCTTTTACAATAATTTTACCCTGATTTACATTTATTGCATATATAGTGCAAAATTCGCATGTTACACGTATTTATATTGTATTTGAAAAAAAAGATAATATCGAAAAATAATTATATAGATGGTAATAAAATATTGACAAATAAACAATTCATTAAATAAATTTAAACAAATAAATAAAATATAATAAATAAATAAATATTATAAATAAATAAAAATAATTAACAAATTTTTGTAAATAAAAATAAGTAACAAATTCTAAACAAAATATAGAGAAAAAAAATAAAAAATAATAAACTTTTATAAACAAATAAAAAAAAGGAATTAACCTAAATTTTTGTTTAGCTGAATCGTGTAAATTTGTTTTGACAAAAAGATGTCGCACTTTTTTTGTTTGGGAAAAAGGAAATAAATATAAAAGTGAAAGAATTCACTCGCGAGAAAAGGAGAGAAAATTGGAATATTTGTCTCTTATCTGGTCCATGTATTATGTGGCTCTATAAATAAACTAACAACATTACAATAGACGTATAATATCCGCCTTTTGCCTCCACAATGCATAGCATTACTAGACACACCTTTCGTCATCGTCTTTTTGCATTTATGAATGAATCTTGTTAAAAATGAAATTAATAAAAATGTCAATATTTAAAAATAAAAAACCGTCTATTTACTTTTCTGGCAAAAATTGTTGTGAACCAAAATTAACTTATTCATATAAAATTCTATTAATTTTTTTTACCGTTTAATAAAATAAAAATAATTAATCTATTCTATTCTAAAATAAAGAATAAAAATTACATTTATAGATTATTAATTTAATATTGACAACTTAATGTAAAATTATTTGTTTTAATTAGAAATTATTATAAACGACAAAATAGAATTTTTTTAAATTCAATTAATCAATAATTGAAAATTAATTATTAATTATTAAAATTAATTAATCAATTAATCAATAATAAAAAATAATTTTTTTTCCAACTAAAAATCACTATCAAATATTTGTTGTAAAATTATTTTTTTCCAAACAATAATACATTTTAATTCTTTTTTAGTTTAAATTAATATTTCTTACATTTATAAAACTTGTTTTTTTATTTATTTTATTATAAATAAATTTCTCTTATATTATTTATTTAAATTATTATTATTATTATTACTACCTAAACAGTGAAAAAAAAATTTATTTGATTCAAATAACCGATTATTTATGTCTATGAAATATATATTTACTTGAATCAAATAATATTTATTTAAATTAAATAAATTATATTTGAACTAACAATTTCAACATTTAAAGCAAATATGCATATTTTCAATTCATGAATTGAATTTAATTGACTCAAATAAAAATTATTTGATTCAAGTAAATATTTATTTGATAATAGAAAAATAATCGATTATTTGAATCAAATTTATTTATTATTAATTTATTTATTATTTATTATTGTGTATTTTAATCAGTATTATATTATCAGTGTATTATTTATTATATTACAAAAAAAATATGTTACAAATAAAATATATTTAATTTTTTACTAAAAAAAAAATTAGAAGTGTGGCCTATCTTTGAATATAATTGAACTTTTTTTTCTATTCAAGTTTGTTGCAGTAAACGAGTTGGAAAAATCGCGTGGGCCTTATCGTGATCTTCAAAGGTACATGTTACGCTTCAAAAAATTCTCATTGAAGATATCGATTGCTCGAGCGATATACACTGACTTTTCACCCTTTTACTTCAATTATCGGCTTATAAAAATTAATTTTTTTTCACCTATAAACTTTTACCGCTCACTTTTTATCACTTTTATATTTCATTCATTAAATTTTTTTCATTGCTCTAAAAAATAAAGATAAATTTTCTAATTTCAATTTTAAAAAAAAATAATAATAGTAAGAGAAAAAAATGTATTTTTTACCCTAAAAAAATAAAATTTAATAATTAAGTAAATCTCAAATAATGTTAATTAAAAAAGAAAATAAAAACAATTAGGTATAAGACAAACAATATGTTTTGTAATTAAAAAAAAATTAAAAATTATTAACCGCAAAATAAATAAATATAATAAATAAATAAATAAATTAATAAATATTTTTAAAAAAATAAAAATTAATTATAAATCAATTATAATTTTTCTTTCTTAATCATCATCATCCGAAAAATATTGCCGCGGTAATTTCTAATTTTCCCCGAAAAACAATGCAATAAAATCATTTCAAATGAAATAATTTCTAAATTTTTTTTTCTGAATTATTATTATTATTATTCCTACTCTAAACGATATAAGACGAATTATCGAAGTGAAAAGTAAGACAAGATTGCATTGTGTGTAGACGAAAAGTTATTGTAAACATGCAAACGTGAACTCGTAAAATTATATAATTTAATTTCAATAAAATATTCGGTCACGAATTCACGCAATGTTTTATACGGTCACTGGAATCAGTAACGATTTCTTGATATATTTGATTGAATAAATTCAACGGTAAAAGTTAATTTGCAATACACCTAATTATTAAAAAAAAAATCTACGCAGTAATTTTAATTATGAATTGTGTGTATTTTTTTTCTCTTTTTCATTTTCAAATAATTTTCCCTCTTTAATATAAATTTTTGCAGTCGGTAACTCTCTCATTGTGTTTGAGGAGAGCTCATTATTATTACGATGAAAATCAACAGCGAATAATATAACTTGTCTGATTTATCGACTGCTGTCTCAATTTTATTAATTATCAATAAAAATTAATTTTTTAAAAATAGGGAAATTTATTTTTTACATAGGAATTCGTTTTTTTAAGAAATAATTTTTTTTTTAAATTAAATTTCAATTTATGAATTGTTTTTCAATTTTGAAATTAATTTTTAATTTTTGAATTAATTTTTAATTTTAGAATCAATTTTTCATAAATAATTAATTTTCCATATTAATTTTTCATAAAAAATTTAATTTGTAATTAGAAATTAATTTTTAATTGCAAATTAATTTGAAATAGAGAATAATTTATCTGATTTATCTAATTAAGTAATTTTCATATTAAAAATTAATTATCAATAAAAAAATTACTTTTTAATAGGAAATTAATATTGCAATTAAAAATTAATAGTCAATAGAGAATTAAATTTCAATAAAGAATTAATTTTTGCAAATTAAAAATTAATATTTAGTACAGAATTAATTTTTGTAAACTAAATATTTATTTTGAGTGCAAAATTAATTTTGAATAAAGAATTAATTTTGTAATTAAAAATTAATTTTCAATATAGAATTAATTTACAGAAAATGGATATTGAAATTAATTTTTTTTTTTAATTTTTGAATAAAGAAATAATTTTGTGTTTAAAAATAGAATTTCAATAGATAAGCAATTTTACAATTAAAAATCAATTTTCAAATCGAATTAATTTAATTTATATCAATTTAAATCGTTTCACGAATGTCCAATTTTCAATTAAAAATAAAAATAATTGTTATTGAATGAAACAAATTTAATTAAAAATAAAAATAATTTTATTGCGATAAAACGAATTAAATAAAAGATTTTATTAGGATGAAACGAATTAATTAAAAATAATAATAATTTTAGCCAAATCAAACAAAAATTTTAATTGAAAAAAATTTTCCAATTGAATAAATATTAATTATTTTAATATATTTAATTTCCAGTTTCTTTTTTTCATTAAAAAAAAAATTCCAATAACATTTTCCTGATCCGCGACAAAACATATAATTTCTGCATTTATTGTATTGATTTAATTCATGTTGACAACAAAATCATCCACTTAATTAGAAACCAAAGAATATAATTTATCAGAAAAGAATAAAACCAAAGGAAAAAATCATAACTGAATGAAATTGTGAATTAAGAGGAAAAAAAATTGTATCTCTTCAATTTTATCAGGGAAATGTCAAGATAAAATTTACCATGAAACCGGAGACAAGAGTGGTATATAATGTTTTTGAGTTCCGGATTTTTTCTCGTCAATAAACCTGCTTGATCGTGAGAACACGAAATGGGTATTCACATAGAGAGAGAAAAAAAATCTTTAGAGAGACTTAAGGGGGTCTTTCTCTCTCTTACTCTCCCTCGAAAACTGATTCTTTAACATTCAATGTTCACTTTATCGAATCAAGAATATCTGATTCGTACCTTCATGTTCCTTGTTTCAGGAAAAATCGAGCGACTTCGGAGGACATTCGTTCATTGCTCCGACCTTCACTTATTCAAGACTTACTCTCAATAATAATATAATTACTTTCTTCTTTATCAAAAACATCAAACTCTTCATTGTATTTTTTTTTATTTATTTTTCTATTTAAAAAAAATCTCTTCTCAAATCCATTATAAAATCCCTCCAGGAAAAGAAAAAATCGTTCCGAACTTTGCTGCCTTTTCCTCTATTTTTTCTATTTTGTTCTTTTTTTAATTTTCGAATTTTTTAAATTCTAAATTTATTGGCAAATAATAATTAATTACTGTAAAAACCACAAAAAAAAATATTTTCTTTTTTTTTGGTAATTTTTAATTAACTAAATTATTATTTTTCAAATTTGAAATTCGTTTCGAAAATAATTAATAAAATGATAAAATATCTGCGTTAAGAATTTTTCAACTTGCATACAATTTTTCTTTAATTGTAAAAAATTTAATGTAAATAATTGTAAAAATAAAATTAAAATAATAAAATAAAATTCAATTCGAATATTAACTCAAACGTTAAAGATTGATTTAATAAAATAAAATTAGCTAATTTTCAATTTTCAAATTTGTAGCTTGTTTAAAAAAAATTTTTTTTTGTCATAGAAATTAAAAGAAAAATTGAAAAAAAAATTTTTTCTAGTTTTTAAAATTGAATTTAAAATGATAAACATGTGATAATGATACGAAGAACAAATTCCTCATTAGCGTGAGATAAGTGAAAAATTAATTAAACAGCTACTGTGTGTATTAAAATGTTCCAACGCTTGCTGAATACAAAAAAGAAATTTACGATCATTTAAAAGTAATAAAGTTTATACTTTTAAAGAGAAGAACTCGATGTTTGAGATTAAGAACATAAAATCCTCTTTCCTCAAAAGGAACGTGATCGCTTTTTTTTTATTACCACACATTGAACTAACAAGATCCTCATTTACTTTTCACATTGTGAGGTCTGATCACAACTCACAACGAACCACAATAATAAAAATAATATTGATTCCACATAAATTGTAAAAAAATAATTTCATATGGAAAATTTTGATTCTAATTCTTACCTTAAAATAAAATTCCGTCGCGAAAACTTGTGTCCTCTTTTCTTCTACTTCAATCATCCCTTTTACCTTTTCATCTCCAAACTTCGGGAATTCTTTTTCCCTCTGGAATTAATTTTACGATTCGTCCTTTAAATTTTCTTCTACTTCTCGGACTCGGAGGATTGGAAATTTTGAGAAAATGACAATTTTTTGTCATCGCTTACTGAAAAATAAAAATTTCGTTTTAATTTCAAAATTTGAATATTTAAAAGTTTTAGTAACTGAAAATTTATAAATAAAGCAGTCGTACCTGTTTTAGATAACGAGGTGTTCCAAAAGTGTTTCGTTAAAATAAATTGACTTCTTCATTTCTTCTGATTGGTATTTTGCCAATTTCACCGATTTTGAAAAATTCCATGAAATTGTTACCGAGATACACCACGGGGAGGTAACCAATCTTGTATCCCAAAAGAATCTATTTGAAAAAGAATAGACAATAAATACAAAAATTGAATTAGAAAACAGAAAAATAAGTAAAATCAAAAATTGAAAAATAAATAAAAGAAAAAAAAGAAGAATAGAAAGCAGAATGGAAAAATAAATGAAAAACAAAATTAAAAAATAGAAAAACAAATAGAAAATAGAAAAAATGAATAAAAAAAATTAAAAAATAAATAAATAGAAAATAAAATAGAAAAATTAAATAATTTAAAAAAAATTAAATTAAGAACTAGAAGAACAATAAAACGTAAAAGAAATAATAATGAATAAGATACTAGAATAAAAAATAAGAAAAAACTTTAAGAAATTAAATGTCCAAACAGTCAAAAATATGAAAATCAGAAAATAATTCTAAAACAGAATTTTTTTCTAACAAAATGCAATCCTTTAAAATTTAATCCTTTCGAAAAAGGTGGTTTTAAGGGAAAAAACAATGTTGTCCTTTAATATTCCCTTCGGACTGCAAAATAGTATTTAAATTGAAAGTAATGACCTTAAGTCCTTTAATGGAAATTCATTTGGAAAAACACGTCACAATTGACGAATATTTTATGGATCGATAGAATTTAAATTCAAAGTGACCTTGACAAGAAAAATATCAATCAAATGACAATTTCTTAATTTTTATTATTATATTCTGAACAAATTATTATTAATCAGACAAACTAGTAACCAAATAGTAATTCAACACTTTTATTGACAATTTCCTTCCCTTTTTGCGATAAAAAATTTTTTTTCCAAATGTTTTGAAATCTTTTGAGACTTTTTTAAAAAAATTTAGTTTCTTGTTTAGTCACTTTTTATCTAATTACTCAATTATTATATTGTTTCAGGAACTTATTTACACGTTCATTTAATAATTAAAATTGACATTTTACCAAATTACCATTTTTCATAAAACTTTATAGCAAAAACGTGGAAAAATTGCAATTTTTTCTTCTTCTAATTTTTCATTGACTATATAAAGACATAAATTATAATATTAACTTTATCGCATGACCATCAATATTTTAATTCATATTACAAGTAAATATCCGACCTTGATTTGTGAATGTGTTGCAATAAATCTAATTAAAATTGTAGAGCAAGTAATCCTTATGGCCTAGATTAAATTTATACACGATGTCATTTTACATCATCAATCGCGTAAGAATTTCATACACTCGTTGAGGAAAAAAAAATGCATTTTGAAAGATTTTTAAATAAGTTCCTGAAACATTGAACTAAATTTATTACGTAAAATTATTTCAAATCAATAAAAACAAATTTATTCTTGCCAAATATTTAAATCTTTCGATATTATGCAATCGCTTCGCAAACAGCGACAATGACGATAATAATAATAGTAATTATTATTATTATTTTATTGCTTTTTTTAATTTATTTTTAATTTTTTAATTATTTGCAATTTTATTTCAATAAAATTTCTCAAAAGAATCCAAATATTTTTAAAAATATGATAAAATGCTTCGCAAAAATTCAATTATTTTGAAAAATTATAATTAAATTCTTTATGAAAATTGAAATATTTTCAATACAATTTTAATTAAATTCCTTAAAAATATTTAATTATTTTCAAAAATTTTGATAAAATTCTTGGCAAGATTTCAATTATTTTCATAATTTATAAAATTCGACACAAGAATTTAATTATTTTAAAGAATTTTTATAAAAATTCTTTACAAAAATTTTATTATTTTGAAAAATTTCAATAAAATTCTTTATAAGAAAAAAAATTTAATTCCTTTCCTAAATAATAAAATTCTTCGCAGAAATTCAATTACAATTTTGAAAAATTGTTGTAAAATTCTTTATAAGAATTCACTTATTTTAAATAGAATTTTAACAAAATTTTTACGAAAATTTCATTTATTTATTTTCATAATTAATCAATTATTTTCATAATTAATATCATTTCTCGAAAGAATTCAATTATTTAAAAAAATGTTAATATTCTTTGCAGAAATTCAATTATTTTCAAAAATTTTGATAAGAATATAAGAATATAATATAATTTCTATAAGAATATAAAAAATCTTTAATATTATTTTAATTAAATTTCTCGTACCTAAAAATTGATTTATTTTTGAGGATTTTAATTAAATTTTTCTCAACAAATTTAATTATTTTGGAAAATTTTGATAAATTTCTTTATAAAAATTCAATTATTTCAGATTCAAAATTATAAAAGAAATATTTTTAATTGGAAGTAATTTGGTTTCATTAATTTTTGATAGTGTTTAATCTTCAAAGTAATAAATTAAAATTTCATTAATTTTAAAATTCAAAATAAATTAAAAAGAAAAATTATCAAAAAGAAAAAAATGTAAGAAAGTTAATAATAATAATTATTATGTTTATTATTATTTAATAATATAATAATATTATTAGTAATATAATAGTATTATTTATATTATTATTATTATTATTATTATTATTATTATTATTATTATTATTATTATTATTATTATTATTATTATTATTATTATTATTATTATTATTATTATTATTATTATTATTATTATTATTATTATTATTATTATTATTATTATTATTATTATTATTATTATTATTATTATTCGTTCATTGTGCGTTCAATTCAAATAAAAATAAATTCACGATAGTGATAGAAAAAAAAATTTGCCACCTTTGAAAATAAATGCTGCCCACGCGAGGATGAATTCCTGGAAGTTTAATTTCTAGTTCTATTCCTATCGGCACCTTGGTATTAAGATTGCGGAAGTAAAGAAGAAGAAGAAGAAGACATCTCTAAGTCTTCGGCAGAGATTCTTGAACTCTGAATTGCTAGGAAGCAAAGACGACGAAGAAGAAGAAGAAGAAAAAGAAGAGAAGTAATCCATAGACTTTTGCTTTGGTATTCCCGAGTTATGCGATAGTGTGTAGGCCCACGGTATAATGCCCCAATGAAAAAGACCATCGCACATGGTATAAACGCAGGGATGGAGTGATCGCCTTTCGCCTCAGGCAAATGCTCCTGACCTCGACACACACGTCTCTTGATTATTATCAAGTAGTTGTGTATTGACTAGACGGATATCAGAAGCGGCTTATATTATATGTTTGTAAAAGGGCGCCCCTCGTTCCCGAAGCGCGGAACGTGAGACGAAGGCCTTCTCTCTCCTTGTCTTCGTCATCGTCATCGTCGTCAAACGTCGTCAACGTAATGTCAATGTCAAGCATCTCTTTTAGATGTAGCACTTGCTTCAGGGCGTGTTCCCCTCCAGGTCGACGACTCCCTACCAGATTCTCATACATATAAAGGGGGATCGAGAGTCTCTTCGTCACAGCATAACAGTCCATACACCTTTAGCGAGTACTGGAAATCCAGCAGCGCACAATTTCAAGAAAAATCATGAAGACCTTCGTAAGTAGTCAATGTCAATCATCCATTCATCATCATCATCATCATCATCTACTTTTCCTCTTGTTCTCCCGCTCCTTCACTTTCTTCCATCACTTTTCAATAATTTTCCACTAATCTGAAAATTTTACAATCTTTCAAGTCTTTTACATTTCATACAATTTTATTTCAATTAACAATTTATTTATTTGTCATTTTTAATAATTATAGTTTATCATTTTTATCCTGTCTAATATTCAATTTCTTTTAATTTCGAATCTTATGATTCAATTAACAATTATGTAAGTGTACTTTTAATTCAGTTAACAGTTCAGTGTATCTATTATTCAATTAAGTGTATTTTTAATCCAATTGACTGTTTTTTCAATTCAATTAAGAGTTTTTCAATTCAAAAAAGTGTAATTATCAGTTAACAATTAGGGGCAAAAAAAATAATTTTATAAATAAATTCAATTATTTTCAATTATTCAATTATTTAATTTTTTATTATTCAATTATTTTCAATTATTTTTAATTCAAATAAATATTTTATCAAGGGTAAAAAAATTTATAATTTTATAAATAAATTGAATTATTTTATATTATTTTTAATTCAAATACGTGTATTTATCAATTAATAATTAAAGGTAAAAAAATATAATAATTCAATAAATAAATTAATAATTTGAAACAATAATTTGCTGTCACAATTATCTTCAAAAGAAATTATTTAGTGAAGAATTACTTCCAATTAGTTTTCTCTATTTTTCTTATTTTTTACAAAAAAGAATAATTTGTTTCGGAAAATTGTCTATTATTCTCGATTTTTTTCTGAATTTATTTGTTAAGTAAATATTAAATTTATTTGCTAAATATTCAATTTATTTGTTAAATAAATAAATTAATTAATTTTAATCACATATTTTTCGAAATAAATACATTTAAAATTTTTAATGATTATAATTTATTTTAATTGCCGATTAGATAGAAAAATAAATGTCTCAAGTTAAATAATTATTTATTCCAGGCAATTAATTGTCGCAATTGATTAGAAAATTAAATATTTCATTTAAAAATGAATTATTTCAATTTAAATAATTTTTCTTCTTGGAAAAAATTAATAGTAGTTTAAAAAATTTACCTTTTCAATTCAAGATCTTTGTCAATTTGGAACAATTTCAAAAAAACGGTTCAAGCGGAAACCATCGCTGCAAATTTGGCTCATGGTCCTTTTAACTTTCAATTATTCATCTCAATTCAATTTAATATTCAAAGCAGCTTTCTCATCGAGGAATAAATACCATTTTCGTAGTTAAATTTTGATAATTTTCCTGTAAATAAAAATATATTCTAGTTAGTACAAAATTTCAACTAAACTTCATCTCTAAATCAATTATTTAAAATTTTTAAAAATAATTCCGATCCTTTAAAATCAAATACTTTTTAAGAATTTCTACTGTAACTTATTAAAAATTATTTTCAAAATTTCAATTCAATTATTTTCTAGAAATTTTAACTAAAATATTTCTAAAATCTACATATTCACAAGACAATTTCATGAGATTTTGAATAATTTGAAAGTTTTTCAATTAAATATTATATATTTTAGAAAATAACTTATTTGAAAAGAGTGTGAATAAAAATGTTTCAAAAAACTAACTTATTCAGAATTTTTAATTAAAATCTTTTACAATTCAACTTTTTTAAAACTTAAATTTCAAACTTTTTAAAATTCAATCTATATTAATATTAGTAATATTAATTTAACATTCTAAAATATAGAAATAATTGATGTTAATGCAAAATACGGTTTTTTAAAAATTTATTTTCTAAGAAAAGAAATTTTATTTATTTTTATTTTTTATTTACTTTATTTATTATTTAAAAATTAATTTTTATAAATTTCGTATCACTTTTGTTCTAATTAGTTCAAATTTTTACTAATTCAAATTTGTTTTGTTATAATATTATTGCAAAAAAAAAATTTATAAATTGATTTATTTTTCTTTATTTTATAGGATGTGAAATTATTTCTTTCAAATTTTTTTTAAAAATAATTTCCAAAATCCCGGTCAAGATCAAAATTCACTGTTATTTCCCAGTTTTTCCCGGTCGAAAAAAATTCCCTAGAAAGAAAAATAGAAAAGAATAGAAAGAAAAATAGAATAGAAAAATTAAAAAATTTAAATATTAAATTTTAAGTGAATGTAAACGAATAATTTTCGAAATTGCAGATTATCCTTTCGGCGATAGTTGCCCTCTCGCAGGTCGAGGCCCTCGTGCAACCATATTACACTTATGGTGGTTATTATGGAGGACCGCTCGACACTCCCGAAGTTGCGAACGCAAAGGCCGCACATTTAGCGACTCACGCCTATGAAGCAGCAAGAAATACTCTCGGTTACGCTTATCCTTACCAATATCATCCAATTGCCTACGCAGCGCCTCTCTACGCCTATCACAGTTATGCCCTTGGTGCTCCACTCGGACCCGATGGACGTGTCGTTGATACTCCCGAGGTTGCCCAAGCAAAAGCCGCTCATTTCGCCGAACACGCCAAGGTACGTTAATTCAACAAATTCTCCCCTCAAATTACCTGCAAACAAAATTTTTAACTTAATTTCATCACTGAAAATTATTTTCTATTAACATCACTAAAAAATAATTTTCAATTAATTTTATTAACACTAAAATTATTTCAATAATATTAATAATAATAATAATAATAATAATTATAATAATAAAATTGATTTATTATTTGCATTTTGTAGAAACCTTTTCTTTTAGATTATTTTATAATTTTATAACAAAATGATAAATAAACCAAGTATCAGTAATTAGTTCCTTTTTATAATAAAATAAAATTGATTGTTAAAATTAATAAATTATTACCTGGAATTGAAAAAAAACAGGAAGCCGCAAAAACGACAGGACGTCCCTATGGAGCCCTTGCCTTGACATACGCTTATGGTTATCCTCACACAGCACCAATTGGTCTTGACGGAAACGTAGTTGACACCCCCGAGGTCGCCATCGCCAAAGCCGCACATTTTGCTGCACACGCAGAAGCTGCCAAAAGTCAATGAGAAATATTCTCCCGCAATAATCTAGACCTTTAAAAAAATAGCCCGATCGACTGAAACTAATTTCTTCTTGAATTTCTTTTCAACAGTAAATTTTTGACAAAGCGAGACAATTCTCTCCGACAATAGTTTTTAAAGAGAAAAATTCCGAAACGAGAATTTCAATTTTTATCGAAACAAAGTTCCTGTAAGAATTAAATATCAAATTTAGATGAATGGTTTTTTCTGAATAAAAAAAACATCTTTTGTACAAATTCAATGTAATCACATTTTTTATATATGAAAAAGAATATAAAACATTTAGTATCATTTAAACTGTGTCGTAATTGAAAATTACGGCTGTAATGACAATGCCATAATAATGTATAATGTGTGTGTTTTTTTTTACAGTAATGATAAATAAATGATTATTACATTAAATAACTAATTTACGATTTAAGTCCCATTTTTTTGCTAGATTTTTTCCTCCCTTTTTTTCTTTCATGAAAATTTTTTAGATTTTACCGATTTTTAGTGCCTTCCTTGCCATTTGTAATGCTCCGTCTCTTGTTTTGTTGCCACCAATAAAACGAGCGGCGTGAACGAAAATTCCACCTTCAATTCCAGACACTTTAGAGAGTTCCTCGTCCCTTAAACCGGCCCATTCTTCCGGCAGGAAAATTCTGTAAATAACAAATAATATGTTAGTAAACCGAAGACATCGCAGTCTAATAATTTTATCGACCAATATTCAAATAATAATTTGAATATTGAAATAGAAAAAATAGAAAAAATGAATAAAAGAATTAAAAATTATTGA
Source organism: Leptopilina syphax (assembly GCA_032872505.1). Classification (NCBI taxonomy): domain Eukaryota; kingdom Metazoa; phylum Arthropoda; class Insecta; order Hymenoptera; family Figitidae; genus Leptopilina; species Leptopilina syphax. Next base: position 3,017,682 of record CM065476.1, on the reverse strand, counting down.
AATTATTAATCAACTGAAATTAATAGAAAAAATGAATGAAAGAATTAAAAATGATTCAAATTTTCATTCAACAAAAATTAATAACAAATAAAATTTTAATTATCTCTCAACGGAAATTAATAGGAAAAATAATGAATGAATAAAGAAATTAAAAATGGTAAATTAATTATTAGCTTGAGTCATCAAATTTTGTAGCCAATCTGTAAATTCTTTTTTTCAAAAAAGAAAAGAAAAGATTTTTAAATTCGGAATTTGTAAATATTTTATATAATTGTCATTGACCTGCACACAAAACTTCCCATCTCGAGAGGAACCGCTTGAATTCTATACGAATTATCTTGAAAAATAACATATTTTATAATTGGATCGATTTTTAATTCCTTTTCTAAAGCAAACATGTGCTCCGTCCAAGGGCAAGGTTGCTTTAATTCCATAATCTCTCCACTAGGATCCACCTGAAAATTTCCAAGAGAATTCAAATTAACAATTAAAGATAAATTTTCCAAAAATGAAAAACCGGCTGCACAAACTATTTTCAAATAAAAAAAAAAACTAATACAATTTTTCCAACCAGTGAATAACTTTGTTCAAAACTAAATACACAAGCAACAACTGAATAATAAATGAATTAAATTAAAATTTTTGAAAATTTGTGAATATAGATGGAGAAGTGAATGAATAAAACAATTGAATAAAATAAGTAACAAAGGAAACAAAATATAAAAATCATAATAAAAAATAAAACTCAACAAAAAAAATAAAACTAAACTTAAATTCAAACTAAAAATAAACTAAAAAAATCCCAATAAAAGAAGGAATTTTTTAAATTATTTTACTGTTTAAAAAAATAATTTAATTGTTTCGAAGGATTTATTAAAATTTAAGAAAATAATTGAATTCCCTCATTGAATTTTATTAGAATTGTATTAAAAATAATTGAATTTTTGCAAAAAATTTTACTATTTATCAAAATAATTGATTTGTTTCGAAGAATTTATTAAAATTTTAGAAAATAATTAACAAGAATAATTAATTAGTAAATTAGTTAATAATTAAAAACTTTTGCTAGTGATTAATAATAAACAATGATTAATAATAACGATAATAATAAATAAAGGTCAATATTCAATAAACGTGTGAATATACCTAGATACAATTGCATTTGTAAATTAGTCAAACAAAAGGTGTAATGCAAATGTACGACCTCAATAACTAGGTACAAAGTAATAATTGAATTTGAGTGACGCCCAAGTTGTAATTTTTTTTCTTCACGGCTGACAATAGAATAATGGTAGCTTTTACATTCTCTGCATCACTTCTATTTCATTTCACACATGCGAAATAAATGTCTCATTCAATTATTTAGATAATCACTAATCATCTTAATTACCTTACACATATTTTCTTCCTTTTAAAGTTCCCTTCAAAAAAATTTCCTTTTTCAATTTTCATCGAAAGTTTATAGTCACTTTAGAATAACATGAGCATTAAATTAAATTATTACATTAAATACAGATAATGCAAATTATAATAATTCGCATTATTGCAAATAATAAAAAATCAAACAAAAATTCAATGAATGTTAAATTACAAATCCTTTGTGAACGGAATTATGTATATTAATATTAATGAATATAAAAAAATAAATTAATTTTAACTGGAGAAAAAGTAAATTACAAAGTCTTTATGAACTGAAGTAGATATTAATATTAATAAAAAGAGTAAATTAATAAAATTATAAAAAATAAAACAAAAAATCAATATTCACTGGGGAAAAAATTACAAACCCTTTATGAACAAAATTACATTAATAATAAATTTAATTAATAAAATAACGCCAATTGTTAAATTATTTAATAGTAAAGTCAAAAAATTGTAAAAGTAATAAAAATAAAATGTATTAAATCAAAAAATACCTCGAATCGATTTAGAAGAGCTTCTTTAACGAGATTCTTCGCCGGTAACCAAACTTGAGCAGCGTAAGTGATAAATTCGTTAAATTCCTCACCAACCAAAGCCATTGCTTTGCGAAATTGCTCCTCGACATCCATATTCTTTTTATTCCACGGAGGATTCAAACCTTTTACTCTTGCGCCCAAATGCGTGTGAATTCGGTAGCTATAAAAATATTATTTTTAAATTTATGAAAAATATTTAAATACCTACTCCAAATACAAAGTTTAAAATTTCACCCTGGCCTTTGATTAGTCAATCTTAAATAAATATTATTAATGAAAACAATTTTTATTGAAAATTAAATAAACGTGTAGAAAGTATAGAAATTAAAATTAAATAAACACGTAGAAAACTATAGAAATGAAAAATAAATAAAAGCGTAGAAAAATAAAGAAATTATATTAAATATATTATTAAATATATAATATAAATATATTATTATAGTAATTATAGTATTATAATTATTTTATAATTATAAAATTGAAATTATATGAAAACTCACAGTGGCTCTGCATCGAACATTGGAACTCCATTGTCAAGGGCGTCAATTTCTTGAATTAAAGTGTCGTAGACCTTTTTGAAAATTTCCTCAATATCATTTTCATCGGTAACTTCGGGAATAATTTGCTTTATTATCCTATGTCCGAAATGACAGTAAATCAAACCAGCGCTACTTAATCTTATTGTCCAATTATATCCTTCTTTATTAATCACACTTGACGCTGTTTCGTTGAATTCTCTAAAAAGAAATTCAAACAATTTTTTAAAAAACCAGAAAAACAAAATCTATATTAATAATCGTTGTATACCGGTAATCTGTTTGCAGTTTACAGTTAATTATTGTTTGCTTTTTTGTTTCTTAACTTTTTAAATTATTTTTCTTCGTAAATATTTTCAATATTAAAATTAATGTATTATTGAAAATTATTCAATTCTTGCAAAGCGTTTATGAAAAAATTTGAAAATAATTGAATCCATTTCAAGAATTATTTGTCAGTAAGAAAATAAACAAGAAATATAGAAAAATTATAATGTTAATTAGTCTTATTAGTAAATTTATAGTATTAATTAAAGCATTCTTAGTAAATTTATAGTATATTAATTAAGGAATTATTAATAAAATTTAAATTGAAAAATTATATAGTTGTAATAAATTATACCTCATATGATGATCATAACGATGTTTGGCAGGATCGTATTCTCCTCCCACATCAACTACAATATCGCATGTTTTCAATACATCCGGATCTCGTGATCTGAAAATATAAATTATTTTCAGACTATTTAATTCGCATTAAATTAGAATTAAATAAAAGTAATTAAAGCAATTGAAGTTCCGGTCGCTCCGGCATCAATTTTTAGGTTAGGAATGTAAAAAGAATAAAAAATCCATTCAGTATTCCGACAAAAAATCAAATAATATAAAAAATGAACTTCTCAGTTATTAAACTGGGGACAATTATTAAAAAATTACACTCATTTTTACCTAATAATCGAGGCATTTTTGTATTCCGGTAATGTTTTCAGCATGTAGCAGGCCAAAACTTCGTCGCAATGAAATACACCATTATGAGTTCCAATTTTAATTTCTGTCGGCATTTTCGATAATCGTCTTACAACCAAATTATTAACAACGTTTCGTCTGACAGAAATAAAAGAATTATGTTTTATTATTATTTTGAAAAAATTTGACCACGTTGTTAACATTACCCGTCACCAATATATCTCATCGGAAAGAACTTTTTTCCTTTTATTTCATATATATATATACTTGAAAATAAATTAAAGAACTGTGTAATTTTCTCCAAAAGTATGCTCACCAATGGGCCCAATAGTTTTAATTACAATAAATTGATAAAAAATATCGAACTGTTTAACTGTTTAAACTGTCTAAACACCGCAGAACTTAGAATTGAAGGTTATGTTCGTCAAGTGAGTCACGTGACCCAACTATAGGTCACGTGATTATGATCAGCTGATCAAGCAAAAGTGATACGTCAACGTCAGTAAAACAATAATTCCGTTTTTTTTTAATAATTTATATTAAAAATAGTGTTTTTTTAATTTTTCTACTCTATACACTTTGTACATAATTAATTCAAGTAAGTCCTGCAATTATTAAACATGTATTTAAATCAATTTTTAATTGATTTATTCATCGTTTTTTCCATTTCTAACCTGTAAAATTTATATTTTTTTTCCCCGCACAGTATGAACAGTTCGACAGATCCAAGACGTCCTGAGAAGGAAATTAGATATAAACCCTCGGTGGCAAGTTCACAGGCTCAACCAGGAGATGATTTAACGCCAGATTATATGAACATTTTGGGAATGATATTTAGTATGTGCGGTTTAATGATGCGACTAAAATGGTGTGCGTGGGTCGCTCTTTATTGTTCCTGCATTAGTTTTGCTAATTCAAGGGTGAGCGACGATACAAAACAAATTCTTAGTAGTTTTATGTTATCTATTTCTGCTGTTGTAATGTCATACTTACAAAATCCACAACCAATGACTCCGCCTTGGGCCTCTGCTATTCAGTGAGTCAATTCTTTTTTAATAGAAACCTCCAAATTTTGCCTGTAAAAAAAATATTGATCAGAATTTTATATATACATATATTATTGTAAAATTTACTCTCTTTCTTAAACTATTTAACTACTATTCATAGAATACGTGGCAATTAATACCTAAAAGAGTAAACTAAGTCTACTTAAAATATGTTTGACTGAAAGTATTGTTTTTTATTCTGAAAAAAAGAGAGAATTGTGAATGTGAGAATAAAATGCATGGATATTTACATATTTATATGTGTAATAAGAATAAAAACTAATTATAAAAATCTACTTTTAAACCAAAATTTTTTATTTCGAATTTTTAGGGATGAATTTAATTGTTTTTGAATTCTATACTAAATAATTTTTTTAATACGAACTAAGTTCTTAAAAAATCAGAACACTTTATTTTATTTTGCAAAACTGACAAGTTTTAAACGTTTAAATGAACGAAATATTTTTTATTAAAAATATGTTCATAAATTACTGATTGCAATAAAAATTAAAAACTTAAATTTCACATTTAGAAACTTCATAATTAATTTTTTTTTATAATGACGCAAATTTATTGAAATAAAAATTGAAGAAGAAATAAATATGCATTTCAATTAATTTTTATACAATTAGTATTACATAATTTAATAAAATTCAGATAATTAAAAGAATTAAATAAATGAACGAGAATTATTTCAATTCTGATAATTTTATTTGCTTACAAATTATTTTTCTAAATTGCAATTATTATAACAGAAAAGCAATTAATCATTCTTTCTATAATTATTGAGAAATATAATCTGTATAGCATTTATAATTTTATTATATTTAGTATTTTTTATTTCATTTATTATTTTATTTATTACTTTTTCTAACTTACATCTCTTGTGACTACATTTAAAATTTAAATAACTATTTCGCTTCTAAGAAGAAACATTTCTGACAAGTGATTTTTCAAAAAAGAAATTTACAATCTTTTATTCTATAATCTATTTAATATTGTATAAATATCTATTTTTAAAGAGTTTTTATGTTTTATAATTGAAAAAACAATCTCAGAAATATTTCATCGAGGTAGAATTTTTATACAATTTTAATATTCTATTAATACAATAATTTCTCTTTTTTTATTTTAATTGTAAAAAAAGCCTACTATTCAGATTTACAAAATATTTTTTTATTTATGGAAAACGTGAACAATACAAAAAATGTAATTTTTAATTGTGATTTTTGGTTTCCTTTTTATTTTCAATAATTAATTTTAATAGTAGGTAATAATTTATTTAGTCACTATTTTTTTAATAATAAAATTTTTATGGTGAAATTAATTGAATAATTTGTTTAATACTATTTTTTTTAATAGTAGAAATTTATCGTTCTATGAAAAAATTAGAATATGGACACTTTTGACTTAATCTTTATGTATTTCTTACATCGTTTTGTAAACTATTTTCGATCTACTTAAATATTAGCTTATATTGTATTTTTTACATTTAATATAATGACACAATTTACAAGATTATACGTTATTATTTAGAAAATTTTTTTCTAACGAAACTAGATTTACATCGAAAATTTACATTTTTGGAAGTATTTGCAGTCTTTTGATGAAAGAAAATTTATCATCATCACAATTTTTTTTAAAAGTGAAAGCATAATTAAATAATTTACCGATAAATATGAGATCTGAAATATTTAGTGAGGACTCTTAATTAATTAAATTAAACTAATATTAATTAGACTTTATATTAATTAATTAAATTTAATCAATATGAATTAAAGACTTTATATCATAATTAAAGATTTTATATTAATATAATTAATTATTCTATTTTATTAATATGCCAAAATTTTAATTTACCGAATATTTTTTGAATAGAGAAAAAAATTTTTGTGTTTTTTCGATGTTTAATTTTCAAATAATATTTCAAGAGGGAAAACAAATTTTTAACATTCTTTTATTTCGAAAACGTCGTTATTTTTTCATTTTTTACGTTTTTCCCTTTTTATTTACGATTTGTAAAGTATAATTTCAAAATGCAAATATTGCGAGATAAAAAAGCAAAGTTGGACTTTACTGCAGATATTTGAATTAATTTTTTTTGTGGTTATGAATATTGACTAGATAATTATAAATGGAAAAATATCCAGTTTTCCTTCCTTTAAACTTGGACTTGCTCCAATTTTTTTCTGTCGAATTTTAAATTAATTTTCAATTAAATTTTCAATTACATTTTCAATTTAATTTTAATATTCAATTTTTGTTTCCGCTAAAAAATTTTTAGCAAAACTGTTTTTTTCTACTTTTTCTTAGGTACAAATTTAGAATTTTATGGACAATTTTTTTTCTTGCTAAGGGAGAGAAACGAAATCTGCAGATATTTTTTTTTCTAAATTCCCATGGTCCCGTATTTTTTTTTACTCGTTTTTGCTTAATTATAATTATTTTTTAAACGCTACTTTCACCTCGTCCAACTAGAGTGATTGGATATACGTATTTTTTTCTCTTTGCGTTGAAAAATGGAGAATTGTACTGAGTCGCAGAAGGAGTTGGTGATAAACCGCGCAAAAGAGGTAGTGATGCATTACAGCTAATTGCTCCAGAATCCAGTTTTCTTTTCCATTCTGCGCCTAAATCAGTTGCCGGAGCCATTAGACCTTTACAATCAGGGGAAGTTCTCACGCTGAGGAAGACTTCGTTACTATCCGCTTGTCTCGCAGTTGTCGTCGGCGTCGTTGTCATCGTCGTTGACGTCATTATCGTCGGTTCCTGAAATTGAAAACAATTTCTATTAGAGAAAAAATTCAAGCTAAGAAAATGGATTGTCTCTTCTGTTCACAGGTGTAAGTATTATTTTCTATTTTCTCTCCAAAAAAATGGGAAAAAAATATTTAAATTTGAAAAATTCTATTAATTTTTTTATTATATTCTTTATACATTTTTTTTATATTTTTGTATACCTTTTTTATATTTATTATACCTTTTTTTTTATTTGAAATGTTTGAATATGTTACCTTTTGTTTTTAGGGTGCGAACGTGTTTGTTTTTACCTTCGTTCCGAAATAGTCAACGCCAGAGAGACAGTTTTCATTCCCTTCGGCAAAATCGATTTGCACACGATGGGAAATTTGAGAATTTCCTGAAGAATGCGAGGATGTGTGGGTTGAAGAATTTTCCGAAAGATCGTCCCTGCAACAGGCGGCAGTGCATACCCGAAGTTCCCTAAAATTCCAAAGAAAATTAGTAAGTTTATTAATTTTTCGATTTGCGATATTATGAATTCTATTCTCTTTTTTTAATTTTAATACTTTAAAAATACGATTTGTAAATTTTCGAAAATCGCAAAAACCGAAATTGTTTATTAACGCAAAAAAAAGTTCACTAACAATTTCAATAAAATTAATTTAACTTTTGAATTCGATTAAAAATAAATTAAAAATATTTAAAGAAACTAAAGTATAATAATAAAACTCATTGCAGGATTTTAATTATTTTGAATACAATTTTAATCAAATTCCTTGAAAAATGTGATTATTTTTGAAAATTTTATTAAAATTCGTCAAAAGTTTTCAATTATTTAAAAATTTGTTAATAAAATTCTTTATGAGAATTCAATTTTAACAAAAATTTAATTATTCAATAAATTATTTGTTTTTGAATTAGAAATAATAATTTAAATGCTCTTTTTCCAGATAATATTCAAAAATAAAGGGAGAAATTTTTACCTTCTCGCTATCACAGAATCACCCCTCCTTGGCACTGGAGGTGGAAGTCCAGCTTCCAAACTTTTAGGACTCTCGTAACTCGCCTCACTGTTACCGCTGCTGCTATTGCTTCCCATTGTTTCCTCACGAAGAAAATAATTTTTCGCCGAGAGCATTGCAAAATGAAGATTATTTTTGAGATCGTCAGCAGCAGTTGATAAATTGCCGGAAATTTTCGGAGTTCGTCTCATTGGTCTCGGGGGTGGAATTGGCGATGGTGGATAACTTGATGCCTCAGAGAGAGTTTCCGGTGTCGCCAAAGGAGCCATTCGAGGTAAATTGTCCCAGTCTCCCAGTCGATTTGACCTTATTAAAAGAAGGACAAAACAAAATGAAAAAAAAGGAAATTTATCATCCAATTTTCTTTTTTTCAGTAACATTCATTATTTCGTGGCAATTAAAAAAACAAATGAAAAGAGTAAATAAATATTTGTTTATTATTTTGTAATTTAGAACTTTTTATTACAAAATAAATAAATAAAATGATATTAAATATATTAATTATTGAATAAATATTAAATATAAAAAATAACACTGAATATTAAAAGTTGTTTCAGAATAACGAATGTTACTAAAAGTTAATAATAATCGAAAGAAAGTAATATAATTTTTGTGAAATATTAAATGTTTTCTTATATTCTACAAAAAATAAAGCGTGAGGTGAGAATTTTTTATTTAAATGTGTCTTGAGTGATGAGTGAGAAAATAAGTCTAAATTCTGTACCTGTTGTGATAAAAGTTGAGAGACTGTCGGAGTTAATGATGTTTCATAAAATACAACAACTATTTATTTGCCTTTCTTTGTACCAAACAAAAAAATCTAGAATTCGACTAAATTGCTAAATTCCAGAAAATAGAAACTACAAACTTTTAATTTTTGTAAATTTACTTCTTTTTTCTAGAAATTTTAATAAAATCTATATATTAATATTTTAAGTAAAGTTTAAATAAATAAAATTTCGGTTTTCTATATTTACACTGACTTTTTCAGGCATGGAAAATTTAATTCAACAATCTTGAGAACACTGAGAGTAAAAAAGGGGTGTTTTTTGGAATCAGAGTGCGATAAAAATTATGGATCGATTCAACAAATTGTCAAGAATTAAAATTTATCTGACAGGGATAATTTTCTATTAGTCACACCAAAATCTATGGACATTGTTTACCTGGAGTTCTAATCGTTGCAACACATCTATAAACATTAATTTACAAACTCTCAAGACAATCAGTATTCATGGTAATATTTACAAAGTCCTAAAATTTATGTTGTATTTTCTGTATATTAAAATTTCAAGTCGTGAAAAAGTTTTAATTTATTAGTTAGAAATATTCTAATATTTATTGGAAAATATAAAAAATATAATATTTATTATTTATAATAATATAAAATATTTCAAGTGAAATATTTTTGACAGTAGAAAAAATCTAGATTCGAAAAATAAGTTTATAAAACAGAATTGATAAAAATGAATTCATAAAAATAAAGCTATAAGATAATAAGATAATAAATTGATAGAAATGGCTTTTTGAATTTTTTTTGCAATTTTTTTGAATTTGTTTGACACGACTTGAAATTTTTGTTTCTCTTTCGACAAATTCAGAGACTTGTATTCTTACAGTTTGCTCTCGTTGGGCCTGGGCGTGTGCAAAAGTTCACTGGCCAAGCTAATAAATTCCCAAGGAAGACCCGTGGAATCGAGGCTGAGTTCACGACCTGCTTGAGGGAATTCGTTGGGACTCTGGAGTGATGTAAAGCTCGTTTCCAGGCAGAGTTTGTGGGGCGGTGTCCCGGCAGTCAATGGACACTTGACGGGACTCGATGTCGAAAGTAAAGCTCGCATTTCTTGTTCAATCTCAATTTCCTGGATATCTAGGGCTTCTCGTGCATTCAAAACATCGACCGACGAGGATTGACGTTTAGGCTTCGCTCCTCTCCTTCCCGTTACAACCTAATCCACGCAGTTGAATAAAAAAAAAACTTTCTTTGTGCCCAAAAGTACGTAAAGAAATTTTCCACATACAAGCAAAATGTATTTCAATTCCTCTCTCAACAAAAATTACATCCAAAGGATTATTCTATTCTTAAGAAAAAAAAACCTCAAACTCTGGTAAGAATTCGAAAAATTCGCCTTAGAAATTTATACATGAGAGATAAATTTGAATAAACTGGAAAATTTAAACTTCTTAAACTAAAATTTAAATTTCTATCAAAACTTTTGCACTCGATGAATTTTCTTGTTGAGTAGATAACTTTTTCCTATAAATGAATAATTTCGGACTCTTACATTTTTTCAGAGTATGTACAATATTTAAAAGGATAGTTTGTTTCTAAAATTTTCTCATAATACCTGATTTTTCTTCGAAAGGAAGAGAAGAGAGAGAGAGAGAGAATTCTATTTTTAAGTTTATTAGTTCTTAATGTTCCGAAACTTAATTAAAAAATTGAATAGCGTAATTTTGCTCAAAAATTTTAAAGATAAAGCTACTATTTAAGGGGACACGATAACAATTTACAAGATGCCTTTATCATGCTTTACAAAAATACGATCGAAAAACTCTTCGAATGCAAATTTTTAATTCCCATGCAAATTATAATTGTTTCCGAATATTTATTTTTCAAACAATGACAAAATTTATAGATTAAATTAAAATTTTTATATTTAATTTATTTATTATTCTATGTAATTTAATTCAGGTTCACAAATACTTCATTTCGCTCAACAAAAGTAAAAACTAAAGTTTCGATGAACAGACTTTTTTTCAATTTTGATTTGAAATAATAAAAAGGAAATTTTGTTTTACATAAATTGAATTGAAATTGAAAAATTCTAAATTGAGCAGAAACAATAATTTTTTAAGGGAAAAAATTCGTAAAAGTTTCTAATTTGAAAGAATTTTGAACTTTTCGATAATTAAATAATTTTTCCAATTAACACCCGAAAACTATTTCCATTTCTTCAAATTAAAATCAAATCAAAATTGAAAGAAAATAATTTCTCCATCTTAGGGTCTACGACTTACCTTATAATGGCTATTTGGAAAACTTTCTAGTAGCAGCAAATTAAAATTAAATACTCACAAGTACATTGGGTAAATAAATTGTTTATACCAAAACTCTCTCATGCTTTATAACTAAAATCAAAAATTATTATCTACATTTCAATATCAACCACATAAATCGTAAACAAAAATATTGTTCAATTATTATTGATATTAATAGTAATTATAAATAATTAATTATTATTAGTATTATTATTAATATTATTATTAATATTGTTATTAATATTACTATTAATATTAATTATTAAATTTTTAAATTCTTTTTTTAGTTCAGAGTTAATTATAAAAATAGATTATATAAAATTGAGGAGAAGGAGTATAAAGGCGGAAGTATAAGTATAGAAAAATATTTGAAACATCAATTTTAGAGAAAGAAAATTGTATTGAAAAAATTATACGTATCTTAATAAGTTTCAAATAATGAAACTTTTCACGTGTTCTCGCACAGTCCTTAAGTGTCACTTGAATTGGAAGTTTACTAAGATAATTATTTCTTCTAGCGTGCGTTCTTAAAATAAGATTACATGTCATGAAGTGCTGCGTTTGATTGAAAAATACCTAGTGATTTTTGAAATGTGAGGTGACGAATAATAAATTTAGTAAAAAAATGAAATTAATTTTGATAAGAAAAAAGAGAAAAAAAAATCACCAGCAACGTCACTGTGAAAAAATAATAAATTCTAACTGGGAATTTCACTGAAAAAAAATTATCTTTCATTATAAAATTACTAATTTTTATTTATTTTTGCCAATAATAAAAATTATTTTTGCCATAAAATAAAATTACTGATTAAAATTATTTTTACCATAAAATTATTGATTAAAATTATTTTCACCATAAAATTACTAATTAAAATTAATAATACGAATTTTTTGGTAAAAATAAAGACAAATTTATTTTTATAAAATTATTAAGACGAATTCCGAAAATACTTTTAAATATTTTCTAATTTTTTAAATCTTGGGATTATTTTTTTCTCTCCTTTCGTTTTAATTCTTTTTTATTTCCCTCATTTCTTTCTAGTGGAAGGAAAGAATATTCATCTTTGAATTTATAATTCCATAATTTCTATTCAATTCTGTTTTTTTCTTGTAATTTTTTTTTAAATTGAAATTTTTTCGATTTGCAATTTTTCTAAAATGAAAAAATTTTTTCAGAGTGACTTTACTGGCGGACTATGATTCCTAATCAAAGTACCTTGTTTCGAGGGAGGAAGAGGAGGGTGTGGTGACATGAACATCGGCATTAAGATCTCGAGGTGTTGACGTTCGTAGATGAGAGACGTCTGTGAATGCAATTCTAGCCGCTGCAGTCTTCTTGTCTTTCAGCGTGTTGTACTTGCTTTGGCAGTACTGATACTATAAAATTTCAACGGTATAGAGAGACGACTTTGTCATTTGATTTCGATAAGCTCGAGGAGGAAGCCATAAATGAAGATAAAAAGAAATACCTCTATACATATATATATAGAAAAGGAGATGTAAAGAAAACATAAAAACAGATGATGTAGATCAACATAAAAAAATAAAATTGCCAAAAAATGAAAGAAACAGAAAAAAGACAAAAAAATAAAAAAGAACAAAAAAAATAAAAAATAAAAAAGAAAAAAGTAAAGTGAAAAAATGAGAGAAAAAGATATGAAACTTGGAAATGAAAAAGAAATATGAAACATAAGCTTAAAAAATATGTAAAATAAATAAGTAAAATAAAAAAATAAATAAATAAATTACAAATAAAATTAAAAAATATTTCAAATAAAAATAGAAACCACCAAATTAAGAGATTAAAAATTCAAAGTGTGAACTTTTTTTTGCTCATGAGCATTTTTTTTAATGAAGATGAGAAAAATTAGCCAATTGCAGCACATAGGATTTTGTTTTTGTAAATAAATTCATTCGAAGAAATTTTGAAACTATATTGTTGAGGAATTTTTCGCAGAAACCTAATGCGCACCACACGCCTTCATTTATTAATTATTTTCGCAAATAATTAATAAAAAAAATCTAAAAATAATCTGTAATAGATTGAAAAGAAATTATTTACATCAGTACCAAAAGATATATATTATATGATAAATGAAGACATCAAGGAAAGATAAAGTAAATAATTAAAAAATAAAAGAAAAAATTGAGCTGAAAAATAAATACAACCTAATAAAATAAAATTAATTTTTTCTAATTTTGTTTTTAAAATCCTAATACAAATTGAGGAAATTATTTCCTCTGTTCATGAATAATTTTCAATTAAATGTCACGTAAATTTTTAAAATACCGTATTTCAGGATTCATTGTCAGTGAATAATTAAAAGAAGAACATTTTGTTTTTATAGAACAAAATGTATATTACAAACATTACATTTTACATTTATATTGACAAATAAATTATTGTAAATTTTCGAATATAAATAGACAAATAAATAATTGTAAATTTTAAAATTGATAATTAAAAAAAGGAATTAAGATATAGTTAAATAAAAATAAGTAAATTAGGCGAAAAAATCTATTACGACGATTACAATTAACTAAAATTATTTCTTTTTGGATTATCAAATAATAAAATGAAGTGATTTACAAAAAAGGAACAACTTGTTTATGTGGTGATATTAATTCAAATAATGACATAAATTGTTTACAATAATAATAATCTCACTCTAACAGACGCAACTTTCTTACTCATGCGACTTTCTTTCATTTTTTATTTTTTTTGTTATCAAATTTCTTTTATCACAACGCATTTATGTATATATCTATCAAATTTACATAATCCTTTTATTAATTAATTTAGTTGATCGATTAAATTTATGATTTTTTATAAATAATTGACTTTATACATTTTTTCTACTTGTTACTATATTAAATAATAAATATATGGCACAAATATGAGAAGAAAAGAGAAAAATTATTTCGTGAAACAAAAATATTAGATTTTTGGAAAAATATTCCCAGATTTTTCTAAAATTGATTTTCAAACTACTCTCGATTATTTTATTTCTAAACTTTTATTCTTTAAATAAATAAATAAATAAAGTTTAAAAAAAGGAAATTCTATTAATAAACTGTTGAGAATATGAAATATTGAAATTTAAATTTAAAAAAGGTCAAAGAGGAAACTAATTTTAATTTATATTAAAATAAAAATAATCAAATTAGTAAATTCAATTGTTAATTTTATTTAAAAAGGTAAATTTATTACGAAAAAAGACAAAGTTAAAAATATTCTTTTTAACCAAGAAATAATTATGGGAATATTTTTTCAATATTTGAAAAAATTATTTACTCTTTTTAAAAAAAGTTAATGAATTAATAAAATTAATTAAATTGATTTAATTAAATTAACAAAATTAATTGAATCGATTTAATTAAATTAATAAAATTAATAAAATCGATTTAATTAAATTAACAAAATTAATTGAATCGATTTAATTAAAATTTAAATTAATAAAATAAACGCAAATTAAACGTGTCAAGCAATTAATCGAGATTCATAAAAAAAAGACAATGTTTGAACTTAAACAATAAAAAAAGCCTAATTACGAAACAAATCACATTAACTATTCTACTTTTAGTTTCCTTAATTTTCTTCTGAGAATTCATGTCATGCTTCATTTTTCATACAATTACAAAATCATGCACGATTACGTTTTATTTTTACTTTCTTTTTTCCAATTAACCAACAAAACGTCAATTATTAACACATTTTTCCTGAATTACATCGAAAAAAAATTAAACTCTCACACTAATGAGGTAAAACGTGTCAATAATTGCAAATAACAACTATCCATCTATCATTTTCCTAAATAAATACCAAACAGCACATTTTCTCACATTTCTTTTTTGAGGTAGTTCAATGGCAAGACTATTTAACACCTATACTTCCTACTTTCTTAAAATTGAAAAATCTCAATTTGAAAATATCTAATTTGTCATGTAAAAAGTCTTATAAATTTAATTTAATCACTTGTGCCAGTCTCTGATAAATTTGTAAAAAATTAATTACTTTTCTGAAGAAATATGTTTTTGAAAATAAAATTTAAAAAAAATTAATTAATTAAAATTAAATATCAAAATAAAGAGTTATTGAAATATTTTTCGTAAATCGAAAAAGATTTTAAACAAAAAGATTTTTTTTTCTTTTTTTTTGTAAAATTTTTACAGAGACTAACCACAATTGTGAATTATTCTATCTTATTGTTAATAAAATAAAACTAGAAAATTGATATGCATAGTTGCAACTTGAGCTGAAATTGTACGCGTATAAATTTTGTAAATTTGATTAATCGAGCATTATACAGTTTTCTTTTTCTTTCAAAAATTAAAAATCAATTATTTAATTTATCTCTATTGATCACAGTAAATTAATTAAGTGAAGTGCTCATCTAGTTTCATTTAATTAAAATAATGTAATTAATTAAGACACATTGAGTAACTGAGAAACTAATTAATAAATAATTTAATTCAAAATTAATTAAAATTAATTTTTACAATTAATAACTTAATTGAATTGTAAAATTAATTATTAATTTTTTCTTTTAATAATTATGTTCAGTTATTATTAATTTCTTACAATTAATAATTATAGTAAGTAATTATTAATTTTATTAATTATTAATTGTTAATTGTATAAATTACTTATTAATTTTATTAACTTGTTAATAATTTTATTAATCAAGAGAATCAATGTAAAATCAAGAACTATTAGAATTATTTTGAGTCTCTTTTCTCTCATGTATTTCAACGTCCACGACAATCAAAGATGTTCTTGCATTTGAATCATCTTTGCTGTCTGTAGATTGATCCTCGATCGACTCCTCATACCTATCGATAGTCAGAAAATTTTCATTTTCATTGTTTTCTTCTCGCTTTAATTCAGGAGAGTCAATTGTATCATCCAATGTCTCGTAATGTCCTACTTTTAACGAGGCATTTCGACTAGCCGAAATTTTCAATTTGTTTGTCTCATTTCGAGGCACTCTTACCTTACGTAGTGCCTTCAGCATATTGTCAGGCATATGGTCTTGAATCATCACCGGACTAATGAGCACTTCGTCAAAGTCACAGGGTTCCGCCCAAAGAGCCATATATTCCGGTTCGTGCTTCCTCAACACTTTCCTGAAATTCAAAAATCAATTAATACTCCAAAGAAAAGAACAATTTTTCTCCAAAGAAAAGTAACTTAAAAATTAAAAGTGAAGATATTGAATCTAAATCGGGGAAATTTAATTTAAATTGTAATAAAACTAGAAAGGAAATTTAATTTAAATTAAAACAAAATTAGAATTAAAATTAATTAAAAGTAAGAAAAGAAATTTAAATTAAAAGCAAACAAAATTTAATTGATGTTTGAAAATAAAATTTAAATAATTATTTTAACTTAAAGGAGAATTTAAATTTAATTAAATTGTATTCAAGGTAAATTTCAAATTAAACATTTAAATCATATTGAAGTAAATTTAAATTAAATTCAAATTACATTGAAGTTAAATTAAATTTTAATTAAATTTAAATAAAAGAAGCAAAAAGAACTAAATCAAAATACGTTTTTTTTAACGAAAAAAATGAAATAAAACAATTAAAAACGAGAACTGAAATATAAATATCACAGCAGTTTTCTTCTATTTAAATCACAAAAATATATTTTAAATGCATGCACAATTCCATATCCTGCATGCTCACATATTTTCATATTAAAAAAATAAAAACCGAGAATTCATTTGGAAATTGGATACATTTCAAAATAATGGAAAACTAACAATATTTGTAGCAACCTATATAAAAATTATTGTGTACACATGGAAAAATTCCTTTAAAAATAATTTCAAATTTAAACGAATTATTTCATGTGTACAATAATATTAAAATAAATATAATAATGAAATTAATAAAAAAAAGGAATTATTACCCCGCGGTCATTATTGTGACAGTGGAAAAATATGCAAATAAATAATAAAATTAAAAAGCAAAAGTAAATAATAATGAATTAAATAAATGATAGAAAAACTCCATAAAAAATTTGTAATATTGAATAAAAATGAAATGAAAAAATTTTCACGCAGAGTTGAGAAATAAATCATAACAAAATATCAAAAGTAAAAAAAAATACAAAATAATTCTTTTTTGACATTAATTTCCATGCTTTTAATCGAGCCCACGAATAATAATCATTTAAACGTTCCATTAACGTACCTCCAACGTGATTGATTTATTTGCCTATGAATAAAAAAAAATTGATAAGTTAATTTATTTTTATGTTTTTTTTTTTTGTATTTTGAAAAGAGGGGAAATCTCTTGTTAATTTTTTATTGTTTCGTTACAATAGCTAGGCATTGTAATATTTATTTTCTTCTCTTTTTTATTTTTACTCACTCGTTTTTATTGGGATGCCTTCGTACGACGTGGATGATTCTCCCCGGTGGATAAAGTGGTCGATGAAGCGTTAATGCTACGCTGGAGTCACCAGAGACTACTGTTTGCGATCTCGCCATATCCTTATCTCTTTGATATTCGCTGATACATCCGCCTGCTTCTAAATTAGCCGCTGATGTTGGAATCGAACCGCATCCGCAACACATCACAGAACACGTTATCGTCTTCCACTGTAACGTCAAAATTACCATTTTAAGAAGTGCTTCTTTATTTACATAAAAATTATACTATAATTATAATAGTATTTTAATTATAACAATAAAAATAATTCCCCTTGAATTTTTACAATAACTCGATTTTTTGAGGAGAGTAATTAGAAAATATTTAAACTCTTTGAAAAATTGAAAAAAAACTGATTTATGACGAATTGTGAAAAATTTGCGCAGCGCATCATTAATGTTAATCAAGAAAGCTAGGGGGGGGGGATAGAAATTAAATAATCAACCCCAGTCTTATACGCTTCCTTTTCAATCAAGCAAAGGAAGTCATCGGAAAATATATAGCCACCTTGGGATCCACGCTTCTCTTGATAGCGTTGATGAGGTCCGCCCTCAGGCTCTCCATTTGTCTCAATCCTATCCTTGGTATAACGTCTTTTCCTACAACTACGGACGTAATGAACTCCTGTGAGTATTGTTGGGCAGGCGTACTTAAAAGACCACCCGGCGGTGCAAACGAAAAACACACCAAGTCCGGATACTCTTGTCGAAGTAAAATTGCTAATATTGCCGCTGTTCCCGCTCCCAATGAATGTCCGACTAAAACCAGTCCAAACTGACGAGAGCCTCGCTCTGGATCCTTTATTTGAGAAAGGAAAAAAGAAAAGTCAATTTAGTAAAGAAAAGACACTTTGAAAACTTAATAAATTATATTTTTGTAAATCTATATTAATAAAATCAGACTCAGAATCAGTTTTTTTGAATTTTTGATAATTTTAGATTTTTAATCAAAGGGTTGAGATAAAAAATTGAATAAGATATTTTTTAAGAGCACAAAAATAATGAAACTAAATGCTATAAAAAAGAAGAAAAAATGTTGAATTTTAAGAAATTCGGTTTTTTGAATTTATGATAATTTTTGGTAATTTTAGATTTTTAATCAAAGGGTTGAGATAAAAAATTGGGTAAAGTATTTTTTAAGAGCACAAAAATAATGAAGCTAAATACTATAAAAAAACCGGACAAGTGCGAGTTGCACTCGCACTGAATTGGCGGGTTCCGTACACAAATACAAGAATAATACTAGTGATATTGTATAACAGAAAATAGTAGAATTTTTCAACTTTTGCATTATTTTGGAAAATGGAATTTTCAACAATAGGTTAAAAATAAAAAAAATAAAAATTGAAGTATTATATTTGTTTTATATTGTAAGCATTTAGCAAAGAAACCAATATTTTGAAAATTTGTTCCAAAATTGGTTCCTCTGCTTATTGCTTATAATATAAAACAAATATAATACTTCAATTTTTCTTTTTTTTATTTTTAACCTATTGTCAAAAATTCACTTTTCAAAATAATGCAAAAGTTGAAAAATTCTACTATTTTCTGTTATACAATATCACTAGTATTATTCTTGTATTTGTGTACGGAACCTGCCAATTCAGTGCGAGTGCAACTCGCACTTGTCCGGTTTTTTTTATTTAAGAAATTATTTTGATATTTCTTTTTTTAATTTTTGTAAATAAATTTTTACAAAAAAATTTTATTTAAAAAAAATTTTTTTTTTAATTTTATTTAAAAAAAAATTAAAAAAAAATTTTAAAAAAATTTAAAATTTTAATTTTAAAAAAATTTTTAAATTTAATTTTTGTAATGACTTTTTGAAAAATTTTTAAAAAAATTAAAAAAAAAAATTTTTTTTAATTTAAAAAAAAATTTTTTTTTAATTTTTTGTATTTAGCCAGTGAAAATATACTAATAAACCAATTTTTAGTTAATTAGATCAAATAATATGGAAATTAAAAGTTTTTCATGGAAATGATCTAATTATCTATCTAATTATCTAATTATCTAATTATCTCATTATCTCATTATCTAATTATCTAATGGAAATTAAAGCGTTTTTCCTTGACAACGCTATGGCTATTATTACATAGAAAGTTCTCTATATTTTTCCTGTAATATTCGCGTTAAAATACACCAGTATGCCAAATTTCAGCCCTCCAGGTTGAATAGTTTAGAAGTTAAGGGGGGGGGAATGGTCACTTTTTATGCATTTTTGGCCAAAAATCTTGTTATTTCCTTGACAACGCTATGACCATCACCTCTAATCACATTCTCTATATTTTTCCTGTAATCTACGTGTGAAAATACGTATCTGTACCAAATTTGAGCTCTCTAGGTCATATAGTTTAGCCGCTAGGGGGGGGGGACACGATTTCGCTACGGACGCAAGAGTCTCACCAATAGGGTTCCGTCCATACACCGAAGGTGTACGGAACCCTAAAAGAAGAAAAAATGTTGAATTTTAAGAAATTCGGTTTTTTGAATTAATGATAATTTTTGATAATTTTAGATTTCTAATCAAAGGGTTGAGATAAAAAATTGGGTAAAGTATTTTTTAAGAGCACAAAAATAATGAAGCTAAATTCTATAAAAAAGAAGAAAAAATGTTGAATTTTAAGAAATTCGGTTTTTTGAATTTATGATAATTTTTGATAATTTTAGATTTCTAATCAAAGGGTTGAGATAAAAAATTGGGTAAAGTATTTTTTAAGAGCACAAAAATAATAAAGCTAAATGCTATAAAAAAGAAGAAAAAATGTTGAATTTTAAGAAATTCGTTTTTTCGAATTTTCTGTAATTTTTAATAATTTTTAATTTTTTACCAAAGGGTGGAGACTATTAAATAAGTAAAGTATTTTTAAAGAGCCAAAAAATAATGAAGCTTAATGAAGTAAATGAGAAGAAAAAATGTTGAATTTTAAGAAATTCGGGTTTTTGAATTTTTGATAATTTTTAATTTTTTGCTGAAGGGTGGAGACTATTCAAATAGTAATATTTTCCTACCAAAATAGCTAATGGTAACTAATTATTATTTTTTTTCGGTCAAATTAAATTCCCGGCTATTTCGTGATTTTCCAGATTTACTAAAAATTTTGAAAGTTAATTGAAAAATGGAAAATTTAATTTTCCATAGAGCGGATAAAGTACTTTCTTCAATTGAAGAAATCTGTTTGTTAAGTAGTAAAGTCTAATTTGAAGTATTATTCAACCGATGAAAACTCACTTTCGCAAAGGCTTTGTCAATTATTCCCTCCTCGTGGAGTTTTTTCCGAATGTACTCAGCGGCTTGAACCATTCCTTTGTGAGCTAGCCAGTCTTCTCTAGGCGGTGATAATGGCAATACTTCACCCTCTGCATTCAAATCCGTCATCACGTCTTTCAGACTAAGGGTCCCGCGAATACTAACCACCACCTGGAAAATCGTAACAACACTCATTAGTACTTTACACTCATTACTCGCAGAAAAAAAGGCGCACTAGTTAATATAACTTTTCGAAAAAAAGAAATTCTATTTTAAAAAAATATTTCTTCTTCCGGAAAAGCCTTTTTCAAAATGTCTTTGTTTCAATTTCTTTCATCTTTATTTTTTTATGCTTTCATTTTTGTTTTTTTTTTTTGTTTCTATTTTAATTTAATTTAATTTAATTAAATTTTAAAAATCTGTTTTTAAAAATATTTTTTCCCTTCAGTTTAAAATAATTATTTTCTTTCTCAAATTCTTTTTTCCTACAGATTTTCTTTTTTCAAAATCAATATTTGTCACCTTTTTATTGGTGTAATCTAGCGCAACAAAAAATGGAGTCTCGCCAACGTCGACATGGTAAGTGGCATAAACGACCTCGACTTGTCCGATCTCCACCAATCTTCGAAGTACAGCGTAATTGCATTGGCAGCAGTTATCCTCGACGACTATAGTTTCATCTTCTTCTCCTTTGCATGAGAAGCAGCAGCATCTTAATCTGAGAGGGGGAGAAAAAAAATTATTATCCAATAAATCGCATCAACGCTTCTGCTCTAGATTTCCATTCCCCGAGAATCTAAACACTTGCTGGAAAATCCTGTAAATTATCTAGAAGCTAAGACTCTGAAAATACAAAACAAAATAGAAAAAAAATGACTTAAAATAATCCTGCAAATTGTCCAGAAAATGAAAGACTCAAAAAATAAAAATAAAAAATCTATATTAAGTTTTAATAAAATTCTATTCAACAATAATGAATTTCCTGCGAAAATTTTTATTAAAAATTAAAAATAAAAATAATAAACAAGAATATTTAATATTATGTACTTAATAAGTCGAATTCTTTAAATTTTGAATCTGATTAAGAAAAAAAAATTATTTAAACAATTAAAAAATAAAATCACCTTGTACATAATTGGCAAAGGCCACTGGACTGTGAGACGAGAAATAGTGGCCAGCCATAAGCGGCTAATGCAAAGTGCATATAATGAACAGCTGGCAGGAAATACTTCAAATCTTCTTCCTCGGTCAAGTGCAGGAACTTAGTGCGAGGAGTGATTGGCACTCCTGATAGGAACTCATGGATATCGTTCTTTCCCTGCTTCACGATCAGCTCTCGTTCAATTTTCTGAAATCTTCGTAATAACACTAAACCCGCCACGACGTCCGACGGAACTACGTCTAAATCCCTGAAGAAATCGCTCAATAGCTTCGCAATATCCGCAAAGGAATTCTAGAGGGAAAAAAAATTGGAATAAGAAAAAAAGATTTTTTTTTCTCCTCTTCCTCAAAATAAAACATTAAAATAAAGAAGGAAAAAAACTTTTAATTAAAGAACAAAACTTGGCTAATAAATCATAAGTCTTATTAGAAATAGAGGGAAAAAAATAGAATTAAAGAGAAAAAAAGGGAAATTTTTGGTTCCTTTGGACTGACAGAATGTTTATAAACATTCCCGCATGTTGTTTATTTAATATAAATAAATAAAATAAATAATAACATTAGAAAAAAAGAAAAAAGTAAAAAGAAGGAAATAAAGAGAAATTTTTGCTTCTTTTTGAACTGCGGGGATGTTTATAAATAAAATAAATAATAAAATAAAAAGGTAAAAAAATATAAAAATCGAAAATAGAGAAAAAATAGAAAAAAATAAAAATTACAGAATATAAATAAAAAATTTAAAATACTAATTAACTTTCGAATAAAAGGAGAATTACTCTATTTCTATCGGAGTTTCCCATGCAGCAGAATAATATTCTACATCTATTGTCCCAACTATCCTGATAGGCACGAATGACTTTTCTGCAAAATAAAATACAAAATTAATTAAATTAAATTTTTCAATTATAATTACTTCTTTTTCTTAATTGTAATTTATTTTTTTTCAAAACAATACCGTTGTCGCCAATTTCTATTCCTGCTACCGCTACGTTTGTAGTGCATTCTGTCGCCCCGTGATTCAGCTTCTCGTAAACTACGTTGATATTTCTTCATTTTCACCCAGGACCTGCCTGCAGTATCATATGTACACCACACTGTCACTACAACTGACGCTTGAATACACCAGTTCGAAATAATGAGAGCTGTAAATTTTTTAAATTTCAAAATATATTTTTCATTTCTTGTTTTCATAAACAAAAATTATTTCCATTCTTTTTATTAATGGAAAAAAAATATATTCATTCTTTTTCTATGTAAAGAAAATTATATTTATTCTTTTTTTGATGGAAAAAAATTATATTTATTCTTTTTTTAATGGAAAAAAATATATATTCTTTTTTTAATGGAAAAAAATATATTTATTCTTTTTTTTTTATGGAAAAAAATATATTTATCGATAGAAAAAAATTATATTCATATTTTTCGATGAAAAAAGAAATAATAACAATTTTATTAACATAATCGAGTAATTTCCAATTTTAAAGAACTAAAACCTCATGAATAAATTTTCTTTTCAAATTTAAATTCACTTCGTGAAACTTTAACTTCATGGCGAAATGAGCAAAACTTTTTTTTTAAAAATGAATTAAAAGTGAATTGTCGACGTTCATTTCGTACCAAAACAGTCGAGATGATCAATATCTTAATATTTTTTTTCCTCTCAAACACGTTTCTATTCTTATTTTTTTCTAAATAAATAATTTCTTATATATTTTAAAAATAATTTCTTGTATTTAAAATTTTTAATTTATTGAATAGAAAATATTTTATCGAAAATAAATTTTATTGAATTGAAAATACGTTTTTGAATTATATTTACTCTAGATTTTTTTTATTGAATAGAAAATATTCTTTTATTAAATTGAAAATTTCTTATTCAATCAAAAATTCTTTATTTATACAAAAATACTTTATTTATACAAAAATAATTTATTTATAATAAAAAAATACGCTTTTATTGAATAAAAATCTTTTCATTTGTTATTATTTTATTTTTCTCTAATTTTTTTGTTAAAAATAAATTTTCCAAATCCACTCACCTAACATAATGTCCTTTTTCGTCTGATCCACAGGACAAGATTGATAGAAATATGCTAACCACGTCACACCAGCGCACAACCATCCCGTCTCAACTAATAATAAAACTGCAATCAAATACAAAAAACAAAAATTAAATTCTCATTTTCCCTCATTAAATTAAAATTACAATTTAAATTTGCATACATAAGAAACTTAAAACAATTCAATTACTCTTCCTCTCTTTTCATCCCTATAAAGTCTCGAGGGAATTTTTCTCCAATGTGAAATTATTTCCCTCTATACAGTACTCAAGGCATGATATGTATAAGCCTCAATCCACAAATTTCCCTCATACTTTCTAAAATCTTTAAAAAAAAGTTCCATCACTGCCTCCATAACGCACGTCAATTCGTATTTATAGCTTAAAACTCCTCAAACTTTTTACAAAAATGGGAAAAAGTTTCCTCATTCCGAAACTATTAGAAAACATATTTTAGGTTGAAAGTTTTTTTCATTTACTCTTTCAAATTAATGTAACATAAAAATTTAAAAAAAAAATAAATAAAGAAAAATTACAGAGAAATTATCGACAATTATTAATTACTATTTGCTTTTTATTAAAACCGTTCTTTCTTTATTTCTTTAATTCCAATCGTAACAATTTCATTTTGTCAAAGTAAAAAATTTGTTTACCCCCCGCCAAAAAAAAAAAACTTCGATAAAAATTTCCTCCAACTTTGATCAAGTAAGGAGAAAAATATTTCGAGAGAAAATTGACACTGCACGCATCAACGAATAAACAGTACGTGATCGGAAAACATTAGATTGGCAGCGAACTACAGGTTTTAAAGTGAACATGAGAGGAAAATCCATCCTCTTTTCTTCTTCTCTCTCTCACTCTTTCTTTTTTTTTTGTTCTTGGCTTTCGTCCAAAAATCTTTTTTGTTTGCGTCGATTCTTTTTTTCCTTTCTTTAAAACCGCACTCTGAAAGTTCAAAGATCAAACGAATTTAATCTGTTTCAGATGAAAATGAGGTCACATGCCCATAAAAATTTCTCTATTCTATATAATATGCAGTCATCGAAAATTGATGGAAATAATGTACTCTGAAATTTATCATAATCCATTAAAATATAAAGGCGTTGAAAAAATCATTAATATTGAAATACTTGGCGATTATAATACTGCCAAGTATTTTTTCAATTCTTTTTACTATCTTTGAGTAAAATTATCAATAGTTTGTTTTTTATATTTGGGATAAATTTGTATCTATAAGAGAAATAGTTCAAGAATGGGAGCAGAGACTTAATTTTAAAATCGAAAAGGTCAATTTTAAATGCACGTAAAATTTATCTTTTTCTGTATCTTTTTATATTTTTCGTTCTATCTTCTGTTAAATTAACTAATTTTTCTGTTTATTATTTTCTACGTTAGTCCTATTATCATTATTTTTATTATTCCTATTATTTTCTATTCCTTCTTTATTATTCCTATTATTCTTATTCTTTTTTATTCTTATTACTTTTATTCTTTTTTTATTATTCGTATTATTTTTATTCACATTATTATTTCTATCTTTACTCCGACTTTTATTCCTATTTTCCGATTTTATTATTCTTATCATTATTATTATATTTGTTTGTTCTATTAAGAATAAAAAAAATCCGTGACTGTTACGAAGTGGAATATAAATTTAAAAAAATAAAAATTCTGGCCAGGAAAGATTCTGTCAGTCACATGTTTCAGTGCGATAAGAATTGCAGTTTTTTTTTTATGACAAAATATTTCTAATAAATTTCTTTTATGCGAAGAACCTCACGTTGCATTTCTAAGGGTTGAAAAATATCCCACCACATACAAAAAATATGTGACATTATTTTAAAAGCTTATCGAGTTTATTAGGATAAAAATTATTTTCCCCCTTTTGTAACAAAATATAAATAGAAGGAGTTGAATCTAAAAAAAACCTCAATTCAAATACAAAACAAAAATAAATCTATTTATCTATATAAATAAATAAATAAATAAATAAATAAATGATAAATAATTAATTAATAAAGAAATAATAAATAAATAAATAACAAATAAAGAACTAAATGAATAATAAATAATTGATTAAGAATAGAAGAAACAATAATAAAAAAATTAAATTTACAATCAAGTACCTATTTTTATCGAAATTAGAGAAAGAAAACAATTATAAATTTTTTTTATCGAAAATCTTCAATAAATTGACAAAGTAAAAGTACTGTGTTTGAAATGGAAAAGAAATTGAGTTTTTTTTCTACAGGAAAAAAACGAACAATTTTTTTTCGATACGGAGAGAAATCTACGAATTCTTCAGTAAACGATGTCCCCCAAGAGCTATCGTTTATTAGGGTAAAAGGCCTATAAGGGTGGCTTCAATTCTTATTAATATTCGTTCCTCGCCTGCGAAATTGGTGTCTGGCCAGAAAACCAGTTTCCACCTTTCCTTCACGATTGTATTGACATTTAAATAGAAATTCAATTCAATGGAAACTTTATTTTTAAACTTTACACTAGTTTCGCAAAAAAGAAAAAAAAACACGAATCGAATCATAAAAAATAATAATAATGAAAAAAAATAATTTATACTAGTTTCGCAAAAAAGGGGGTCAATAGATAATAATAGAAGGATAGAAAACAA
The DNA here is from genome assembly GCA_032872505.1 of Leptopilina syphax. NCBI lineage: Eukaryota > Metazoa > Arthropoda > Insecta > Hymenoptera > Figitidae > Leptopilina > Leptopilina syphax. The sequence continues at coordinate 2,990,831 of CM065476.1, read as the reverse complement.
TTCAAATTTTGCAACAACAAAAATACGAATTAAGCCACAAAAAAATAAAATTAAAAACTAATTTTAAAAAATACTCGAATTTTTAAAGATGTTTTTAAAAATGATAAACGGGAAAACGTGAAATCTAAAATATCAAAAGATACTTGTATAATTAAAAGAAAAAAATTTTAAACTGGAAATTCAGTTCATTACTCCTGAGATTTAGTTACTGCTCTCGCTTCTCTCTATGTCTCTCTATCCCTGAGAACTGGGATAATTTTCCCAAATTGGATTTTACATGAAGTACTCTGCAAAATACGATTCACGCTCGTGTAGTGAGCATCATGAAATGTGAGCAGGTCGCGAGAGTAAATGCCAGGAAATGTCAAGAAAATGAAAGGATGTTTAACGAGACAGATCCTTGAGTTGTCTTCCAAATTTATGTGTATCCGCGAAACAATTAAATAATTACAAATACAATTCAATTTTTGGAGAACACGAAACCTTTCGATTGTAGTGAAAAAAATACAATATTACTCTTGAGAAATATCCTTAAATTCAAGTTTAAGTTTATTATTCTAATTTATTATTAATTAGTAATTACTAATTACTAATTTAAATTTTACCCTTATTACTTAAATTTAAATAATAAAATTTAATAAATTTAAATAATGACACTGAAATAGCTCATTTTTTTTAAATTATCCACTTTTTTCTATACTTAAATTTTTTACGAGATGTCTTTTATCCATTTTTCATTTATTTTTATTGTCATAAAAGAAGAGAATATGCTAAGAGAATAAATTCTTAATAATGTCGCTCATGTATTATAATTTCACCCCCCCCCCCTCCTTCCCACTCTCATGTAATAATAATAATTCATTATTTTTCAAATTCCATTCCTTTTATAACTGTTTTAATAAATTCTGGATTCTTTTCTATTTTTCTTTTTTATTTTGGTGTTTTTCCAACTCCATCGACCTTCGACCCATTTTACGAAGAATAGGACAAGAGGAATGCTTCATTAAGTCTCGAGAATTTTTCACAATTCAAAAGATTTTTCAAACGAAGATGAATATAAAAAAAAACTGTATGAATATTTATAATTGCGCAAATATTATAATCCACACGAATGCTATTTTTTCTAGTAAAATAAATTTCAATTAATTCTATTTTTGTAGGAAAAAAATAATTTTTTTTGTAATTTCTTTTATTTTTTATACTTTTTCTTTTAGTTTCATTTACTTATTCTCTGAATTTCTTTATTTTTTCTTCTAATTTCGTTTGCTTTTTCATCTAACTTTTTTTTACTTTTTCTCTTAATTTCTTTTGCGTTTACTTTTAATTTCATTTTTAATAATCTTTCATGGAAATTTTGTATATTTTGTCAACAAAAAAATTCAAAAGGGAAAAAAAATTTAAATTAACGTTTAATCCCAAGAAAATTAAGTTTGATCAAACTTTCATTCAGAACGAAAAGTTTAATCAAACTTTAATTCCACACTAGAAGAGTTTCTTTTCGCCCGCAAGTTTTATTTCATTTTATGTACAACATCTCTACAGTTCGAAATGTAAAATCGTCAAAAACTTGTAAACATTTTTAAATTCGCAATTTTTCAAGACTACAAAATTTCCATTGAAAAAAATTTAAAAAATACACTATTTTGTCAAAAACATCAAATTGATATAAATACAAAAATTGATGTAAATTTGATACTTTCAAGTAAACAGTGAAGTAAAATAGAAAAAATCAAAATGGATAAAAGAGAAGCAGATACAAATAAAAAAAAAATCAAAATCGATTTAAATTGTTCGTAAATATTCGCTACGGAAAATTTGCTATTTCGGAAATAAAATTCTCAAGAAACTTTTATATGAAAATGCAGAGGCAGACATAAAAATACAAAAAAATTAAATAAAAAAATCCAAAATCAATTTAAATTTGTAAATATTCGCCACGTAAAATTTGCTATTTCGTAAAAAAAATATTTTCCAGAGAAAAATTTTCTCAATAAACTTACACAGTCGTATGTAAAGAAGATAGGGCATTGGAGCTCTTGCATTTGTATCCAAAATGCTGCCTCTCGTCGCCAACAAGCAAATAGAAAACTCAACAGACATCGTTAATATGAATATTGTCAAGTAGCCGAGAATATAGTCCCAGAGAAGAAGGATGCAATAAACGCCACGATCCCACTCAAGAATTCCCAATATCAACGCCAGAACTATCATCCTGAAAAAAAGACAAGAAAAATATGGTCAATATCATTTGAAAATATTCAACAAATATTCCTTATAAACTCAGTGAATAAAGTCAAAAAAAAAATGAAAAATATTTTCCTCCCTTTATTCACGAATACAAAATTTACAAATCCTTCACTCTCTCACTCCTCTGAGCCCTTAAAGATAAATGTATAAAATGTTCACAGAATTTTTCATTCCATGTAAATTTATTCAAATTCCCAATTTGCATTCTCTCACAAACCCAATTTACAATATCCAGTGTTACTTTCTAAATACTCACTGGATTTTAAATATATATTTTTTTTTTCTAGAAAAAAAAATTTCCAATTCCCATGTAATTTGTCAAAAAAAAATTTTTTTTTTCTGTCGAACTGCAAGTGCAATTTAAAAATATTTTATGTACCTATTTCTTCATTTCTAGCGCGTACTTTATCGAGTCATAAAAATGTGTTCCTCCGTACTTGCGGAGATGATAAAAAGTCCCCCCCTTTCCTCTCTCTCTCTCTCGTTTTCTACATTTAATGGAACGTTTTAAAAGGGATTTTTTTTCTTCTATTTTTTAAAAGATTTTTCCCCACCTTTTACACCACGGGTACAAAATATGTAATGATAAATGTAACATCCGATGAGGAGAAACGATTCTGAATTAATAGCTCGCATTAGTTTAAAAAAAATTAAAGAAGGAAAAACAAAAATGGTCACGATTTGGAAGTGTGTCTAGAAGGAAACATACCGAGTATAAAAACTAAATAAATGAACACCTCTTTGTATTCAACAGCAATTGTTACTTCATATACAGAGAATTTTCATTTTTACGTGAACTGAATTTTTCCACCATTGCGTATTATTTAATGCACAATTTTTGGATTTTCTCTCTTGAAATCTACTTTCTGTTATTATTCACATAATTGAGCGAGAAAAATTTCACCTTAAATGTACAAAAAAAGTAATTTTTCTTTCGGCAAAATTTAAAGTTTTGACTTTAGTTAAACTTTAAATTAATTTTTAAATTCTTTAAATTAAAACTTGAGAGAAAAGAAAATAATATAAGAAAAGTAAATAAATAATAATAATAAATAGATATGAAAACTATAAATTAATGAAAAAAGCAAATAGATAAATAAGAAAAGGAAGTTAATAAATAAGCAAATAAATAAGAAAAGTCGATTAATAAAAAAAGTAAATATATACGAAAAGTTAAATAAGATTTGGGTAGCTACAAAAATTTGTTTTTTACCCTAACTTTTCACTGATTTCCAGAGACAGAAATTTGACTTTTTCCCTGCTCCATATAAAAAAAATGCCAAAGGAATTCGATTATATAAAAAAGATAACTTTTTTTAAAATCTGATTTAAAACTTTACGGACATCTAGCTATTTGGAAAATAAAATTAGTTACTGTAGCAGACCTCCCTCGATAATAATTTTCAAAAATTTCAATGAAACTCTTAAAAAATTAAATTATTTTTAATAGATTTTTTGGATAATTTAAATTATTTTTAGTATAATTTTCGCAAATTTCAATTAATTTCAAAAAGCTTTAATTACTTCTCTTCATGAAAATTCAATTGCCTTTAAAAAAAATTACGCAACTATTTTATAAATTTAGTTTTTAGAATTTTAAATAAAATTTTTCGAATTGAATGGAAAATATGTAAATAAGTAACAAATTTTAAATTAAAATCTATTTCTAATTAACTGATTAGTAAAAATTTCAATTGGATTCGATTGTAACTCTAGAATTGAAGTATTATCCTATAATTAAATTAAAATTCACTGAACATTCGATTATTTAAATCTCTAATGAAATTCTTTAACAAATTTAATTATTTTCGATTTAATAACACAAAATTTTAGTTAATTTGATATTTTGGTTAATAAATTTTTTTTCAAAGTATCTTTAAAGAATATAATAAAATAAGTCTCAAAAATCTAAATTTTTCAGCATTTTAAATAAAATTAGTTGTAATTTAAATAAATTTTTAAAACAAATCTCTAATTGTTACTAATTTTTTCAAAAAAATTTCAATAAATTAAAAATTAAAAATTTTAATAGTTAAGTAGTAAAATTTAAATAATTTAAAAATAAATCTTTAATTGTCACTAATTTTTTCATAGCAATTGAAATTTTTAAATCAATTTAGTTTAAATCATTTTCAAAACTTTCTGAAATTTAATTATATATGAAAATTGTAACTATTTCTATTTGTTAAATAAAATATTTTTGTAAATTAACTGTAATTTATTAATAAATTACCTATAGAAAAAATAAAATATTTTTATAAATTAAATGTAATTTATTAATAAATTATAGAAAGCAATTCTAGAATTTAATTATTTAAAACAAATTTAATTAATTACTGAATTTAAAAAAATCAAAGTATTGTTTTAAAATTTACTGCGACTTAAAAATTTTTAAGATAAAAAAGAACTAACGAGATATTAAGGTTTTCAAGTATTTCAAAAATGCTTTTGGACACTATAAACCAGAATTTTTTTTGTAATTCTTGAAATTTGATAATTTTTTTGATAAAATTCCCCGATTTCCGTGAGCAATTTTCTTTTCCTGATTTTCACCTGATTTCCTTGATCTGTGACAACCCTGGAAAAGTAAATAAATAAGAAAAGTAAATAAATAGAAAAATGCACAAAAAATTCTAAAATAAAATATTTTTCAAAAAAAAGAAATATTGAATATTTGGTAAAATAAAGTATTCCTCAAAAAATAGAAATATTGGTTTGAAAATTCAGTAAAATAAAGTATTCCTTAAAAAATATTTTAAATCAATTTTTCCCCCTATTTGAAAATTAAAAAAAAGAAAGTTTTGCCTAAAAATAAAAAAAAAAATAACAAATTTTTCTCTTATTTGAGAATTCTATAAAATAACTTATTCCACAAAAAATAGAAATATTGCTAATGCTAACAAATTTTTCCCCTATTCGAGAATTCAGTATTTGAATAAATTTCGTGAAGTTTTCAAAGTTGATGATTTTGTTGTAAAACAAACTGATTTTGGCAAACGATATAATAGTTAATTGGTCGAGGGAAAACTCAATTTGGTAATTATTAGCTTAGAAAATTGACGAGCGAGAGAGAAATCGAGAGAGTGAAACCACCGGGGCTAATGGTGCTTTCATGTTGTAGGACAAGTGAGAGAGAGAGAAAACGGAGTGGAAAAGACTGAAACACGAACAACAGAAGCATGCGGAGTTATGCACATCTCAGAATTTGTGAAATTGCATGTTTGAAATTACACGATCAACATTACTCCAAGGATTTTCTTGAAAATTAATCTTGGCGCACGATCTTTGTAATTTTCATTGAACGAGAGGCACACAATTAATCTTCCCTGAAGACACTAATTTATCTTTTCCTATTTTATACTTATCTTGCACTTTGTGCCACCTTTGTCTTTATTTGTCAGTTTTCCTTCAAGGGAAGAAAATAGCGGGAGAAGAATGAAGAAATCTCTAAATAAATTGAACTTAAAGGGACAGAAATTCGTTTTTTCTTCTTTATTTCCTTTATTTTTCTTCTCTATTTCTATCTTTTTCTCTATTTTTTGTCTTTTGAGAAAAAATATTATACGTCTTTCAAAATTCATCCATTTTTGTGTGAATTTTGGAAAAATGAAAGAAACTTTATTTGGGATAATAATAAATAATTGAAAATAAAAATTCCAATGATTCAAAAATAGAAAAAGGGGTTAAAATTAAAAATAAAAACATTCGGAATAAAATTGATGAAGTAACGATTCTGAAGAATTTAACAGGACCATTTTGCGAAGTAAAGAGAATCATTTTCTTTCGAATTAAGAGAAAGTGTTTCGTGGGGTTTGAATGGACAATTAGTACTGAGTTCTTGTAGAGAACTTGACAAAAGTACTTAGCCCTTTCTATGTTCTCTCTCTCTCTCTCTCTCATTCTCTCGTCTCGCTGCCTATTTCAAGAAGAAGGGGTGATGAAATTGAGGGTCTAGAGGGGGTTTAAAAAATACCATATCGTTGCAATAGACTGTTAGAAAACGAGGGTTTGTCAGACAGGCTGCTGTGTGCGGTCCGTATCGATTTATGTTGTGTGGGCTTCTGTATACGATTTCATCCTAGGAAACATTGTTCCCCGTTGATCATTGCCTTTGCCGGACAAAAACATTCAGACACAGCATCCCTTTTATCCCATTATTATTGTTATTATTTTCATTATCAACAATGTTCTTTTACAAATCATTGTTATTTCCATGAAAATAAAACATCAACTCGATTTAATATTCCTCAGATAATAAATCCCACAATACTCGATCCATTGAATTAAACAAGAGATCCTAAAAAATAAAAATTCATTTTTTCAAATTAAAATCTGTTTATTTAGTGGAAATATTATTAAAACCGAAAAATAAAGTAACAATGAAAATTTAATACAATATTTTTATTATACTTTATTTTCAGTTGTGAACTAAACAATTAATAAATAGATAAATATTGAATAAGGAATAAATAAAAAAGGAAAGAGAATTATAAATAAAAATAGGTTGATAGAGAATAATAAATACGAAAAAAAATTACAGGATAAAATAAATAATTTATATAAATAAATAATAGTAAATAAATGATAATAAAATAGTCAATTTATATTCTAATTTCAGTAAAAAGAACAAAAGAAAAATTTGTCGAGAAAATACTATTTAAATTACAGAAAAGAATGAAAATTTGACAATTTGCCAATTTTGTAATTCAGTGGTAGGTATTTTGTTTTTATAATTAAAACATTTTTAAGAAAGAAAAATTTGCATAAAATACTAAGAATTCAAACACGTTAATTAAATTACAAAAAAGAATGAAAATTTGACAATTTGACAATTGTTTAATTCAGTGGAAATTTTTTTTATAATTAAAAAATTTGTATATAAAATAAAAAATACTAAGAATTCGGACGTTAATTAAATTACAGAAAATACAGAAAACAATGAAAATTTGACAATTCGCCAATTTTGTAATTCACTGGCAGTTGCAGGCAATTGTTTTGTATAATTAAAAATTTTTTTACTTTCAACCGAAATGAGAAAATTCTTTATTTCAATACAAAAAAAAAGAGATTAAATTCTCTTTTCTTATAAATGAAGAAGAAAATTTTTCCATTTCAATCAAAGTTTATTCGAAACAAACAATTCTTCTACTTTATTGTGTCAATCTTTTTATTGTTTACTCCTATACTATTTTTTTCTTCACTCTCGTTTAAACAGGTTTACACTCGGTATCTACTTTCAACAGAGAGAAAGAGAGAGAGAGAGAGAGAAAAAAAAAGAATAAATAATACTTGTGTAAACGGAAACGTAAACTGCTCGTTACGATTTTTTTTCTTCTTTTTTCGTATATATATAGATTCATTGACGATGAAAGAAAGTTTTCTAATTGTATTGAAAAATACCCGCGGAGAAAATATAAATCTTTTATAAAAATCTATACGTCTTCTTTACAAATATAAATTTTCTTTATATACTCGCCGCAGAAAATCTACAAACGCTTTATTTTTTTTGTAAATAATTTTTTTTCTATTAGAAAAATATTTTTCGTTTATACAAAAAAATATTTTCTGCTTACACAAAAAAATATTTTCCAAATATTTTTCGCTTATAAAAAAAAATATTTTCTGTTCATACGAAGAAATACTTTTCGCATATAAAAAAAAATACATTTTCCGATTATACAAATAGATATTTTCAATTTATAAAAAATATTTTTCGCTCATATACAAAAAAAAAATCAAATCCACAAATTAAGTGAAAAAGCAAATTCTATTTTCTGAATTTTATGTTTCCACAAATCAAATGAATTGACATTGTCAGTCTTTGTTTGTTTTTTTTCAGTTATTCAAGTTTGCAGAGAATTTATTAATTAAAAGTTAACAAAAAATATGACGTAAAATAGAATTTTTAAAAAATAAAAATTCGTGAAATTGTTTTTAAAATTAAAAATTGATGAATGTTTTTAAAGTAAAAATATATGAATTTTTCAATTTTTTTAAATAACGAATTTGCTAGAGGATTTTAATAATATAATTAAGAAAGACGGTGTCTAAGTAAAACTTAATGAATAAAGCGATTGAACTAAGATATTGGTAAAGTGATAGATCGTGTTTCAGGAAAAGAAGAATAGAAGGGAAGATGGGGATAATCAATATCAGTGAGATCTGCTTTCGGCACACTCGAGATGCTCTATAAATTAAGAAATTATCTAACTACTTCCAAGTTTAGAGAGCGGGATAATTCATTTAAAATCAGATTCAAAAACCATTTATTACAATTATCGTGTTAAAATTCACCAGATTTAAACGAAGAGAAAATTCCAACCAAGAAAAAATATTTTTATTCAAATTATTGAAAAACGAGAATAAAAAATATTACTAATGAGAGAGTGAAGGTCGGGAAAAAAATTAAATCGATACTATACGCAAATTCACTCACATATTGAGAAAAAATTCATTCAAAAAAAAACTATTCCAACGTTTATGTAATACTTGATGTTTTTGAAATAAAAAAAAGTATTTATATAAAGTAACCATAAAATAGCCTTTTACCTCGACATTTATGATACTCTATATAAACCAATAGATATTAAAAGAATTTTCATTGAAAAAACAAACAAGACGAACTCGATCATAGAATGTCAATCCTTTTTGATAATATTTTATCCTTGAAGATGTGATCTACTTTTTTCCTTTTCATCTAAATGAAATTCTTTTTGGGTAAAAATTTTTCTCGTGTTATATTTTAAATTATTGATGAAAATATATATCTTTTCTAATAAAAGTAAAATGTTTCAAGTTCTGCTTCGTGAAATATTGACTTTTAATATTTTTAAGAAGATATGAAAAATTTAATAATGAAAAGTAAGAGAAATATATTTCCAATAGTATTTTTAACCAGAAATATTAATATTTGATATTACACCACGGGGAAATACTTCAACAAAATTTTAGCTACATGAGAAACTTTTAATATTATATATAATATTACAAAAGCTTTTAAGCTCACTTTAATATTCACTATGGTTTCATTTTTTAAATATAAAAACTTTATTAAAATGACCATAATATTAATTAACTTCATTACTTTCTTTTTTGAAAGATTTGTTTTTTACACTTTTTCAAAATAAAAAAAGTAAAAAAATACTTGTTTATAAAAAATATTCTTAGAATTCTATAAATAATAAAAATATTAATAAAGCTTTTATGTAAACTTAGTTTTGAATTTCAAAGTACTCGCAATGAAAAGTAATTTGCACATTTGTTTCAAGAGCGACGACAACAACAATTTTTCATTTTCACTTTGTATATGCCTTTTAAGAAGTTAAGTATATAGTTTTGAGAAAGAAGTTATCACTTCTCATTTTATGCAAACGACAGCGAATAAAAAAGCTTATTCTATATCGTGGCTCGACAAGTCTAGTGTATATTCTCATTGCTTCTCAGAATTGAAAAGCGTTAGTAAGGAACTTTGAGTTAGGAAAAGCATTTTTCCACATTTTCAAGCACGTTCTTTCGAGTATCTAAGTGTTCGTTCGTTTTTTTCCCTCTACATTTTTCGAAAAAACGATAGAGACTTTACTCTCGTTATCTCTTTTTTCCCCCACACAATCCTTATTTTTCCAAAAAAAAAGAAGACAACTCGTTCCTGCTTTGCTTTCGCTAGCTCGCTTCCTTCTTGAAACAAAAACGAAATTAATTAGTTTTTATGAAAAATTAATTACTAATCAATCATTAGATTAGAGACTATTTTTCAAGTATTCAATTTATCGAAAATTAAATTTTTGTTGCTAATTCGAATTTTGTCGACAACTGTATTCAAAGAAAAATAATTTCTCTCTCTCTGACCAAGTTTTCCCAATACAATTTCGAAACGGTAAATACACCTCTGAAAAAACAGGATAAACTGATGTTTCTCTGTCAAACTCTACATTCTCGTTTACAGTAGAAGAAAAAAAAAGTGAACAGTTTAACGACTTTAGTTTAAAGTTTTTCGAGTCGATACACCAAAAAGTTATAAGAGAAGAATTGGAACAAGTGAAACGAAAGAAGTGAATTATTCTTTCTTGAAAACATTCGAAAATATTCAATTTTTATTAAAGAAAATCGAGAAAAATGAAAATAACCAAAAAGTAACCGCAAACTATTCGATAATTATTCGGCATTCAAAATTCGACAAGAAAAAAGAAAAAATTCGAAAGTTTACAATACAAGAACAAAAGTTTATGACCCAAAAAATATATTCAGTAATAATCTCTTTTTTATCGAATGTTTTATGGCAGAATGGTGGAAATTTTTATGTCGAATAAAACGAATTGTTGAAAGTTCTAAGGGGATAAAAATTACAATTTTTCATCCAATTTTAGTTTCCTTCTACAAATAAGCTTCAACTAAAGTAATATATCACTTTTTATTTACTCTCATCGCATTTCAAAAATAACTTTTACATTGTTACCGAAAATTCTAAAATATTTGCATTCAATTTACAATTTCAATTTACCAGCGAAAAAGGGGAAATTTTCCGAATGATAGATCAGCTTTAAACTATAATTAATTCTCCTCTGCAAAGATCGTCTTTACAACTTCACCGAAGCCATTTCCCAAAGAAAACGAATTTCAAAATAGAGGAATTGAAGAGAGAGCACAAGCATTTCCACTAAGAGTGCTAATCTTCCATTATCGTAGAAAAAAAGGAAATGGAAACAGAATGAACTTCATCTGGATAAAATTCCTTTTAGATTAGATTACAATTCAATATGGAGTACTATATAGAAAAACCCGAGAAAATGTAATCAAACATTAATGGAATTCACATTTTATTTTCCAATCAAAAAAAAAAAATTTTTACATCCGTAGACTCAATTTGTATTGTATTCCAATTATTGAAAGGTATTGATTCAAAGATTAATTGAACATCCAAAGCACACAATGTGTTATGATATAAAGCTGTACTCAATCCTCAAACTACGAATGCAATCAAATTGTAATTAATTTACTACATTTTTTTCCCTAAAATTCATTTCTCGAATAAATCTTTTCCCTAAAAATGGTATTTCCTGAAAATTATTTCCTCTAAAAATTCTTTTCTCTAAAAATTTTTTTTCTAAAAATTCTTTTTCCTAAAAATCCTTTTTTATAAAAATCTTCTTCCCTAAAAATTGGTTTTCGAAAAAAAATCCCTTTTCCTAAAAATTGTTTCTTCAGTAAGTAAAAATTTATTTTCATAAAAATAACGCGCTTTTATTTCCGACGAGAAATTCTCCTCTATATTAAAATTTTCCGCGAGCAAAAATACTAGGTGAATATAATGAAAATATGACAATCACTATTCCTTCGTCTTGCAAGTCCAATTGCAATCTTGTCCTTGTTTCCAAGAGGAAAATAAAAAAAGAAGAGAAAAAGAAAGGAGAAAGAACCTTTTATGAACACAATATCTCGGCAATTTTGTTTCCAGTGTTTCATATTCTCTCTGAAATATTGAGAAAATCAAAAAATTTCAATAAAACTTTTTCCCTACTGGTTTGTGAACGTGATACGCAAAAATTTTCCGAGTAAAATACTATCAAACATTTTTCGATAAAGGGGGAAAAAACACCAAAATAGAAAAACCCAAAAAGGTAAAAAAAAAAGACAGAAAAAGGAAACAAAAACCAAACGGAAAAAAATACAAAAAAAAAGAAACTCCAAAAAGATGAGAATTGCAAAAAAGGTGGAAGATCCAAAAAGGGAATTTACTCGATCAGCAAAGATGATTTCGTTGAAATAACGAGTTTACTCAGAAACATAACGAAGTTAACGAGAAATGGTCATGGATTGCAAAATGGAAAATTGCGCGACCTTTTGAGAATTTGCAGTTCCTAGTGTCGCCTATAGTACCTGGGAATCTTTTCCCATATCCGTTTTAACTTTTGCGGATATTGCTGCTCGGGCAAAAGCAAAAAAGCTTTAAAGGATTCTATTTGCATTTTCAACTAGAGTGGTATAGGAAGGATTATCTCGGCCTTTAGTTTGTGTGAAACGACCAGAAAAGATAAAAATCTCAATAGAAATCTAACAAAGAAGTTGCTCAAAAGTCGTATAATAAACTTATCTTCACTCCTTTCTTACTTCGTATGGAATTAAAATTCAAAAACATATTTAAAAGCGAGGAAAAATACTTTAAAATACTTTAAAATATTCATTTAGAAAAAAATCTGTCAAAAAACAAACAATAAAGTCTGTCGTTTACAGGAAGACATTAGCGGAGATTGGAAAAATATCAGAAGACATTAGCGCATCAAAAGATATCTCGCCACTCTTTAAGAACGATTATGACTTGAAATTTCCAGACAAGTTTTGCACCCAGAATTTAATTTCCTCATGAGTTTTCCATCGGTGAATTCAAACTCGAAAAGATGTTCAATTAAATTCTGCTCTGCATTTACTGAAAATCAGAACAGCAATTATAAAATATAAATTCGATAAATTTGAAACAACTGTTAATTAATTAGAAAACTGTTAGAGTATTATTAATTAAAATATCAATAATTTGAATACTAATAAGTACAAATATTAATATTAAATAACAGATTTTGATTCTATAATAATTAAATTCATCTCTAATTTAAATTTTGCAAATAAAAAATAACAGTAGAAAAAAGTTTTGTAAAAATAATAAATTATTTCTAATTTTCTAGTCAAGTTGTTTCTTTGTAATTAATTTCTTCTGTCAATGAGAAAGGAATTACGAGAGTGAGAAACGAGAATAATTTTCAATGGACCTTTTGACGAATTCATAGAGACAGTGTTTGAATAACTATTTCGAGTTGACATCTTTGAATAGTGCAATTTAGTGTCACTGACCTCATACATTACAATCTGATTCACTTAGCGAAGCCATTCAAAACATTTCCATAATCGTGTTGTATAAATCCGCCACCTCAATAGCTATTCAGGTTAATTAAACTTTTTAATTTTCATTCAATATTGCGGAATAAAGGAATAAAAAAAAGGAAAATAGACGAAATTTCACAATTTTAATTACTCTCCAGACGATTCAATTCGCATCTTTAATAAGGATTCCCATCAATGAATAAGAATTTATTCGGTTAGACGACAAATTAAAAATCCTTAACGCCACTCACAATAGAGTGGAAAAATTTTCCACTTCAATAAAATTCTCACTATTAAAAAATTCTCAATTAAAAAGAACTTAATTCTCAAGAAATAGGACAGTTTTCAGTTTAGAAAAATTGATAATAATTGAGGAATATTTCTAATTTGTGAAAATTGCAATAAGCGAGATTTTTTGAGAACTAAATTTCTACTTAAGAAAAGTTTTCTTTGATAACAAAGTTTCTAATTAGAAAAATTTTTTGAGAACGAAGTTTCTAATTAGAAAAATTGTCAAGAAACAAAATTTGTAATAAAGAAAATTTTTAACAAGACAATTTCTAATTAGCAAAGTTTTCAAGTAACGAAATTTCTAATTAGCAAAATTTCCAAGTGACAAAGTTTCTAATAATAAGCAAATTTTCGAATCAGCAAAATTATGAAAGAAAATAAATTTCTAATGAAAGAAATTCCCAAGGAAAATTCCTAATTAGCAAAAATTTTCTAGTAACGAAATTACTAGTTGACAAAATTTCCAGAGAAAAAATCCTTAACAAAATTTCCCAATAATCAATTACTCAATAGGAAAAATTCCCTTACAAATGAAATTTTTAGCAACATTTTCAAATGAGAAATTTTCTAAATAGCAAAACTCCAAAGTAGTGATATTTTTAAGAAGATAAATTCGCAAGGAGAAAATTTCTTAATCAGCAAAATCTAAATATAACAAATTTCCTAATAAGTTAAATTTTCAAAGAAAAAAAATTTAATTTTAGGAAAATGGAAAATAACAAAATTTTGAATAAAAAAAATTCCAAAGAAGCAAAATTCCTAATAAAGAAATTTTTAATCATGATAAATCCGAAAGGAAAAAAATTTCTAATAAAAGAAATTTACAAGGAATTAAATTCCTAATTAGTAAAACTTTTCGTATGACGAAATTGCTAATTAACAAAACTTCCAGAGAAATAAGTCATAATAAGCAAAATTTTCAAGTAATCAATTAATTAAGAAGAAAAATTTCAAAATAAACTTTTTATTTAGCAAATATTTTAAATTACGAAATTGCTAGTAAAAAAATTCTAAATAACAAAATTTCTTAGCAAAATCCGAAAATAATAAAATTTCTATTAAAAAAAATTTTCAAGGAAAAGAATTACTAATTAGCGAAATTTTCAATTAAAAAAATTTCTAATAAGAAAAATTCTAAATAACCTTTTTTAATCAGCAAAAAATTCCTAATAAGCTAAAATTTCCATATAAAAGAATTTCTATAAAAAATTCCAAAGTAACAAAATTTCTATTAAAAAAAATTCTCAAGGATTTTTAAGAAATTTACCAAGGAAAATTTCTAATTAGAAAAAATTTCCAAATAACAACATTCCTAACTAACAAAATTTACAGAAAAAAAGTCTTCTTGACAAAATTCCAAAATAATAATATTTTTATTTTAAAAAAAATTCTCGAATAAAATTTTGAATTAGCGAAATTTTCAAACGATAAAATTTTCAATTTTTCGTTAAAGAAATTTATAATAAGAAAAATTCAAAATAACAAAATTTTTATTCAGAAAAAGGTAAAAAACATTCCTAATAAGCTAAAATTTCCAAGGAAAAGAAAAATTTCTACTCTAAAAAATTCCAAAATAACAAAATTTCTATTAAAAAAAATTCTCAAGGATTCTCAAGAAATTTCCCAAAAAAAATTTCTAATTAGGAAAAATTTCCAAATCACAACATTTTTCCTAACTAACAAAATTTCCAGAGGAAAAAATTTCTTCTTGGCAAAATTCCAAAATAACAAAGTTTTTAATAGGAGAAATTCCAAAGGAACGAAATTTCTAATCAGAACAATTTTCAAAGTAATAAAATTAATTATTAGAAAAATTCCCCAATTAGTAAAATTTCCAATGAATAAATTAGCGAAATTTTCAAATAAAAAATCTCTTTCGTTGAAAAACATTTAAAAAGAAAAACAATCTACTGATTGAAACTCTTCGTCCATTATTTATGCTTCGACTGAAAAAACCTGCAAAAGTGAAGTGCCTGGAACAAAAAATAGAAGAGTACCTTGAGTTTAGAATAATTGACGCAGAGGAAACTTTGTCAAGGATTACCATATTAATAATTCAATCATGTTCAAGGGAAATCTCTGATCTTCATGAGATTAACTATTGCAGATAAGGTTTTGATTAACAATAGATTGATCCTGATCCTAGTCGGATATTGTGCCATTAAAATAAACAGTTAATTAATTCGGCCAAAGTACACGATCTCATTGACGGATAAGCCATTTAATTAACTCCTAACGAGTGAAAAGTAAAATACATAATTACAAAATTTCTGTGTCAAAGACCAAAAAAGTTTTCCAAACTAAATTTTCCCAAAACAAACTTAAATGAAAATTAACTTTTAACCACACATTCACCTCAGAATAATTAACATAAACTTCTAATTCATGATTTAAATCATGATTAGAATTCTGTTTCAACTAATAACATTCTGGATTTATTTAGTATGCAGGTGTTTAAGAACAAAATTACAATTCTCAAAAAATGGATATAGCAAAAGAGAGTGAAATTAACATATTCGTAGTGTAATTAACGGAAAATATTATATTCCAAATTGTAAAAATTATTTTCGTGATAATGAAAATAATTACAGGGGAAATTATTAAATGAAAATAATTATCAGAAAATGACGCGAATTTTGTGTCATTAAAATTGAATATTGAATTCACGAGATATTGGAGGAAAATGTGAAATAACAATTTTGCACTTCGCATTGTTTCTTGATTCTCGAAATAGTTCTCATTGTGCTGAGTGTAACATTGCACCAAATGCACCGCATTTGCGGTAAACATCATTTATACCTAATAGCCACATATGACTAGTCAGATAAATGGAAATGTCGATATTAACTATTGGCAACATATCTGCGTTAAATTTGTATACCATTCGGTAACGTCCCTTCATTATCACCAGCTACGATCTTGATTAATCAATTTGTTTAGAATTAAAAAAATAAAAGCAAAAAAAGAAAATGAGTAAATTTCCCATAATTTATCCTCGTTGCAAACACTACAAAAAGTGGGGAAATTTATTTCACGACAAATTAAAAATCCTTAACACCATTTCGTATTTTTATTTTCTGAGCCAACAATCCAAATTCAAAAAATTCCTAATTCACATTTTTAATTTCGAAAATATTCTCAGGTTGAAAAATTCTTAATTAGAAATAATTCCAAATAATATTTTTGATTAGAAAAATGTCCTTTCCAATAGAATTTCTGATTAGAAAAATATTTAAGTAAAGAAATTCGTAATTGGAATTATTTCATTTTGACAAAATTTTCATTAAAAAAATTCGCAAGTAAGAAAATTTCTAATTAGAAAAATTCCAAATTGTCAAACTTTTCGGCTAAAAAAATTCCTAAATAAGAAAATTTTTAATTAAACAAATTCCCAATCGACAAAATTCTCAACTAAAAGAATTCCTAAGTAACGAAATTTCTAGTTAGGACAGTTCCTAATTGACAAAATTTCCAATAAAAAAATTCCCTAATTAACAAGATTCGTAATTTACATTTTTAGTTTTAAAAAAACCAATCTAACAAAATATGTGATCAGAGAAATTTTCTTAATAACAAAATTTTCAAATTAGAAAAATTCAAAGTAGAAAAAATCACAACAATAGAATTTCTAATTACAAAAATTCCCAGATGGCAAAATTTCGAATTTATAAATATTTCTAAATACAATTTTTAATCAAAATAATTTCCAAGTGACAAGAATTCTATTTAGAAACATTTTCAAGTGACAACTTTCTGTCAATGAAAAATGATCTGAAATAAAAAATGTGAAAATATAAAAAATATTGAGGTAAAAAATTCCGAAAGAAGAAATCAACGACCAGAAAATACTTCTCGACTAGAAAGCTTTATTTTTTAAATAGAAAAAATGAAGAATCAATTTAAATTTAAAATTTCGTACAATAAAATAATAAAAAAAATGTTTCGAATATTTTCTTTAAAAATTTTTAAGTTATGCAGTTTCATCAACAAGAACCACAGAAACATATCCAGTGGTTTACTGGCAAGTGATAAACATTAGAGTAATGTCCCATAAATCTTTCTACAAGCTATGGAGAAAACAAAGACCCATTTATCGCACAAGGGATTGCCATAGTGGGAGAGAGTGCACCAAGCACCATTCAAGTAGAAATTCACGAAATTCGTGGGGGAGATATTCAATGTGAAAAAGAAGGGATAGCAGAAATTTTCTCTAGGATACAACACTAAAGGGATTTTACACCCTTCAATGTTCTTCCACTTGTAAATTTTGAAGGGTGCATCAAAAATTTAATATCTGCGCACGCCACTTTCTTAAATTAATTTCGTATATAAATCGCAAGTTTATTCAAATATAGATAAGAGATAAGTGCTTCTTCTTTCAACTCTAAATCGAGCGAGAATTTAAATTTTCCCCGAGATAACCAAAAAAATGATTCCCACGTATATTATTTTTTAATTATTTCTTATAAATCAAAAAAAAATTCACTTAAAGTCTCAGTCTATTTTTACAAAAGACTCATAATGTAAGAAAATTTCCCAATAAATTCAAAATCATCGGCTCATTTTGTTTTAAAAATAAATATGTATAAATATGTCTCAAGGTAAAAACTGTTTTCTTTTTTTTTTTTTTTTGCATATTTTTAACTATTGCAAAAAAAAAACGAAAATAATTTTTAATTTTCATTATTGCCACTATATGAATAAAGTGAAACGAATTGTGTCATAAATTTTGTAAATACCTGAAAGCGTTTCTGTTCTTTATTCATATAGTAAATTTCGCGTTCATAATGTTTGCATAAAACAACAATCGGCGGGTATTAAATTAAAAATAGATATTTTACATCCAAGTCTTTAAAAAAGCAACAAAAAAAATTATTTTTTATTCAGGAATTATTCTCCAATAAACACGATAAAATAATTTGAAAATGAAAATATTATCCAACAAGAGAAAGAATTAATTTCATTAAAATATTTTCATCCAAAAAAAGAATAAATATATTATATAAATTTCCAAACTACTGTTTTTTTCTGAGATCAAAAATATTTCAACAGTAAAATTGCAAAATTATGCATTACTTCCTAAAATCTTGTTATTGTACCCATCGTCTTTTGAATACATTGAGAAAGAAATGCCACTTTTTTTTAAAAAATAGATCGAGAAAAACGCTTTTTCAACAAAATGAGTGCACTATACATAAAAAGTTAAAAACTTTTTCATTTGCTCTTTAACTTTTGAGTTATGCTCTTTACACCTTGTTTAATTCTCAAATGTTCTTTAAAATAATTAAGAAACTTTCTTTCTCTCGTGGCAAAAAAAAAGAAAAAGACTGGAAGAGAAAAAAGTTTAGTAAAAATTTATTTAAAAGAATAAAAATTGATGTGAAAAATGTATTAAATCAAATACTGAATTTCTGAAAAATTATTTTTAAAATTCAATTTTTTCATTTTCGCTCAATCATAACATTATATTTTACATTTACGGCCGTTGAAATTTAATTAAAAGTTTATTAATTTAATTAAAAGTATATTAATTAAATTTAATTAAAAGTAAATTTAAATTACTTTAACAAGTTAATTAAATTAAAGTAAATCTCAATTTAATTTATTTAATTAAATTTAATTTAATATTTTCTTTTTGTTGATATCGTTTTTACATTTCTCTGAAACTCTGAATGTTAAAAAAAACGAAAATCATTTATTTACTTTCCAAATTCAAAATTTAATAAAAACACAAAATAATTTATAATTAGGAAAATTTCAAATTGTCAAAATTTTCGGCTAAAAAAATTTCTAAATAAGAAAATTTGTAATTAGAAAGATTCCTATTTGACAAATTTTTGAATAAAAAAATTTCTGATTTAATTTTTTACATTTTGAATGCAAAACAATCCTAACCAACGAAATATGGAATCAGAATTAAATTTTCTTAGTTAACTTTCCAATAATTAGAATAAATTCCTAATCAGCCAAAAATTTTGAATTAATAAACATAAATTTTATTTCATTCTACAATTATTTAAAATAATTTCAAAAAGAAAATTCCCTAAATCGTCGAACAAAAGAAAAAAATAGTAGTTAAAAGAGAAATTTTCTACTCCAATAGAAAGAAAAAATTTATCCAACAAATTATTATCTTCATCTTCGATCGAAGATAAGACAATTTTCAAAAAAAGAAAAAAACATTTTTCAAATTGGAAAAAAGTCTTTGAAAATGTGAAAAATTGGAAATGGAGAGAATGTTCAAGAGCAAAAAAGTTAGAAGCGAAAAATAGCGGGTAAAAAACGAAAAGAGCAAAAAATTGAACGAGTCAAGAGGCGAATTCATATAAAAATTTGAAAATTCGTTTCATGGCAGGAGGTCAGAATGCAACTGAAGAATATGGGGTCACCCTTGAATGATTCATGGACATAGAGTACAAGGGAGTAATGTCATTCACACGAAGCAAAACCAACCAGTTCGTTACTTCGTTGCACGCGTAACATGACATATCGATCCTTCAAGAAAGAAACTACTACTACCACTACTACATTTCCTTCAACCCTCGAAAAAACATGCTTTCCCTTTTTTTTCTCTCTCTCTCCTCTATATACCATCCTCTCTTCCTCGAGCTTACGAAACACATTTTTGCTGCTCATTCGCGTCAACTTTCACTTTATCCTCTCCTTTATTCAAAGGGTCCTTAATTTTCCGACATTATCGAGGCATTTCAAGAACTAATAAATCCAGGTCAGTAATTATAAATCGACCTTCATATGCCTGATTAATTAATGAGCCCTGTGTATACCAAAGTGCCATTTCCGTTTATCTATTTTCCCCCAAAATTAGTTCAAATTCTATTTTCAAAATAGCCTCTCTCTCTTTCTCTCTCCTTAATTATTTTCCGCTCTTGATTCCCTAAAAAAGGAGGTATAAAAATAATTAAACATTTACTAATCTATTAATCTGATTAATATTTAAAGGAAATAAAAAATAATTAAACTGATTCATTAACAAAAAATAAACATTTACCATTTCATTAGCATACAACAAAATAATTATTCCATGACGTGCAAATATTTAGAGCACAACTTTTTATAAATCAACATTTTCTTTAATAAAGAAAATTACAACTACAAATGAAATTTGAGGTCTATAGTTTCCCTTGAGACGTAAATATTGGCGTGTTTTCGTTCTTAATTCTCACATTTCAACTTTATAAACTAAGTCAAAAGTTTAAAATTAGTTCTCATAAAAAAGAGAAATTAATTTAATGAAAAGAAAGTTGAAATTTTTTTTAATGAATATTATATATAGAAAGGCGATTTATCCGCTAGAATAATTTGCAACTAATTACTTTCTAACTTTGCAAGTACAAATATAGAATTCCTAAATATTATCAGTATCGTTTTGCCATCTAATAATCGTGTTGTATTCCCAAAGGCTATGCATATATACTAATTTAGCGTAATTACTATTTGCGTATGTATAATAATTGGAAATGATCATTGAAATATAAGAACACGCCAAATTATATGTCGAATCAAGTTTCATTAGGTAATAAAGTCAAAAAAAATTAAAATTAAAGAAATTAAAAAAAAAAATTTCTATATTTTTTAAATTATAAAAATGTAAATTATTTATCTAATCGATTTGTTTACAATTTCCGCTTCAAAAGAACAAAGAAAAAGGAACAAAAAACAGAAGAAGAACGAAGGGAAACAATGAAGAAAAAAATCAATTTAAAAGAAAGTAAACAAAATTGTATTAAACATTCTAAAAGGTAATTAAAAAATATTTGTTAATTAGACGAAAATATTTGTTAACACAAAAATTAAATTATTTTCATATATAATAACATTCTTCGCAAGAATTCAATTAGTATTTTAAATAGTAAAATTCGTTGCAAGATTTTAATTATTTTCAAACAATTCTTATTCTAAATAATAAAATTCTTCGCAAGAATTAAATTATTTTTACAAATAATAAAATTGTTCTCAAGAATTAAATTATTTTCAATACAATTTTAAAAAAATTCAATTATCAAATTTTTAATTATAATTATTAACAGACACGATTATTATAAACAGTTGAAAAAATTCTTTGTTTAATTCAACTGGTTACAAAATTTTCAATTAAAATTTGTAAAAAAAACTCCATTATTTTTAAAAAATTCAAGGAAATTCTTCAGAAATTTAATTTGGATTTTCAAAATTTTTTTTTTTAAATTCTTGGCAATAATTCATTTATTTTCAAATTTTTGATAAAATTCTTTGCAAGAATTCAATGATTTTCGTTACATTTAATTTTAAAATTGAAAGCATTTAAGAACAAAAATTATTTTAAAAGTTAGTAAACAAAAAAAGCAAGCAATAACTAACTACAAACTGAGAACAGATTACTGGAATACACAACGATCATTAATATAGATTATTATTAATTATTGCCATTATTGCTCCAAAAAAATCTCAAAAAGTAAAACATAACCTCACATTTCGATAAAAATTAATCCTTTATTTTACTTTCATTTTTCAAAATTTTTACCTTTTTCTAATTAGAATCCAGCAGCGAGTCAAAAATACTCTACGAAATAATTACTAAATCTCTCTATTAAATTGATTTTCAATCGAATCGAAATATAAACAAAGATGTTTTTATAAAAGAACCTTCTCTATTATTCAATTGTTCATTAAATTTATACTGCAGTTTGCATATTAAATCCGTCAGTAGTAAATACGAAATATTAATTAAAGTAATTAATATTAGCTAATTAGCTGCAATATTTCGTACAAAATATGAAATTGGAAATAAAATCGAAACAAAAGGAGAACGAGAGACTAAATTATTTCTCCAGCACTTACTGAATGAAATGAATACAGACGAGATGTAATCCAGGAATAACCAAATCATCACTTGCAACTAACCAGCGTCTACCAAAAACAACCAAACTCGGCATTTTTTCCTCCTTCTTTTAATAATAAACATACAATATTCTTTTCAAAAATAAAATTCTTTTCAGAAATAAAATCACTTATTTCAAATATTACATAATGTAACAAACATATAACACTACTTATTTCATAGAAAAATCACGTCATTAGAGAATAACACACGCCCACGTGGAAAATATATTTAAGAGCAAACTTCTATTTACTCTTATCTCGCACGTGTTGTTTAGTGAAAATCTTTACGTCTCGTGTTGCGATCTAACACACACACACACAAATAAACTATACACAACTCCCTTTGGCAATCAGTGTGAATAGATGAAACGATCGAAGAAAGGCAGCCGGTCATTTGACCTCTCTCTCACTGCAAAGCACACTGCTTACGAAATTCAACTGAAAATTGTGAATTGAAAAACTTACGAATATCATTCCGTTAATTAGCGATAAGAAACAAAATTTGATTAAACGAGAGAGGAAAAAAAAGAGAGGGAGAATTTTTCAAGCATTTTCAAGAGAGACAATCTGTCACTGAGTCATGAAGACAATTTTACATAAAGAATTAACAATTACAGTTTTTTCGTGAAAGCGACAGAACTGCCAATAATATTCCCACTGGCAAAATAGAATCCTTTTTGGATTAAAAATTGATTTTTAATTCATGTCTCAACTGACATCAAAACTAAGAATTGAAACCGAACTAATAATTTTCTTTGATAATATTTTTTATTATTATTATTAAAATAATAATTTCAAATTTCAAAATTGAAATCCCTAATTTTCTTGATAGAAAATAATCAGGGTTGCAACTCATAAAAAATTGTTATAAAACATGAAGAAATCGATCACTCCGAGTCTTCGACTCGGAGCAATCAATATCTTCATGTTTTATAATAATTAAAATTGACCGACTGATAAAATCATTATTTTATATTATAAGAATATTGTTACTCTAACTTATTCAAAATTACTTTCATCACTTTAATTCAATTATTGATTTCCAGAATTTTTAAATAAAATTCTTCTTTAAATCAACTATTTTTAATAATTTTCGAAAAAGTTCTTTAACAATTTTCAAATCCATTTGTTTACAATATTCAATTTTACGAAATTTCATCGATTATTCGGAAATTCTTCAATCAAATATATATTAGAAAATAAATTAAATTTTGCTTTTGAATTAATAAATTTTACTATTAAATTAGTAGAAATGACTATTTATTAGTAAAATCTGCTAATTCAAAAGCAAAAAGTCAGTCACTAATTCAAATTAGAAAACATTTTTACTAATTCAAATTTAAAGAGTGTAATATTCCATTATTATCTAAAATTTTAACTGAAATTCATATTTAAATTGATTTGTATTAGAAAATTTTACGAGAATTCAATTATTTAAATACAAAAATAAATAATTTATTGACGAATTGAATTTTTTTTTAAATTTAATATAGAGAATTTTATTAACAAATTAAAAATCTTTTGACGAATAATTTTAATTTTCGAAAAATTAGATTAAAATTGCATTAAAAATAATTGAATCTTTGTAAAAAATTTGATTGAATTGAGAAAAGTTTTTGAAAAATAATTGAAACTTTGCCAAGAATTTTAATAAAATTTTTGAAAATAATTGAATTTTGAAGAAAAATTTTACTATTTATAAACATAATTGAAATTTTGCCAAGAATTATTTTAAACTTTCGACCATAATTGAATTTCTGTGAAGAATTTTATTTACTTTTGAAAATAATTGAATTCTTGAGACGAATTTTTTTTAAATTTCTTTTTAAACAATTGATTTATTTTGTGAAATTTTATTGAAATAGTAGATATTGAAAATAATTGAATTTTTGATAAATTATTGAAATTCATTAAATTTCTACGTAGAATTTTATTAAAATTATTTTGAAAAAAATTGAATTGTTAAAAAGAATTTTATTAAAATTTTTGAAAATAATTTAATTCTTTCAAAAAATTGAATTTCTTTGATGAATTTTAATAAAATTTTTCAGAATAATTACATTTTTGGAGAAATTTCTTTAAAATTGTATTAAAAATAATTGAAACTCTGCGATGAGTTTTATTATTTATGAAAATAGTTGAATCTCTTTAAAAAAAATTGATTATTTATGGAAAATAATTGAATTATTGCGAATAAATTTATAAAGATTTTGTAAATATGAGAATTCTTGTTAAAATTTAATTAATTTTGAAATATTTAAGTAAAATTTCCAAGTTGTGTGGCAACCCTGATAATAGAAGATAGAAATAATAGTTGTCGAATTATTATTATTATTATCAACTACCAAGAATAGTCGATTTAACTTTTCGAAGAAAACATTCGAATATATTTTTCCACACTCTTGGGGAGGAAAAGAAAACGACATAACTCATAACCCGGAGGCAAATATGCTAGGTCCTCTTGACAAGAACACTCTTCGTACATTGTACTCGAGGCTTCCACGTGCAACTTCTCTAGACAAGCTTGTTCTTTTCTGTGGTCAAATTTAGAACAAAGATTCTCAGAATTGGAACACTATTTTTTCCTCCTCTTTAGAAATGAAATTTTTTTCTTTTTTTTGAAGAACGACAAACAAAAACAATACCTGTGTTTCAAATTCAAAAAGCTCAGGATTTCGATTAATCACCAAGGAGATTTATTTTACGAAAGAAGAAAAGAAGAAAAAAACACATCCCAGAATCAGAACTTAGTGCACTGAATCTTGAGGGTATTGTTAACGAACTCACAACAATTGGCAAAACTTTTCCCTGATCTCTATTATCTGAAAGTAAAAAAAATTAGCCAACGAAACTTTCCCAACGTGAAAACACGTCTTATTTATGATTGTGTGTGCAAGGGGCGCAAAAAATTCTCTTCGAAAACAAAGTTCCAAAGTTAGATCATTCTCAGATTTAATATTTGATAATGAAAATCTCTGGATTAAAACAAAAATTCAGTATCAATATTATATACTAAATATATATATTCAATATTAATTTAATACTTTCTCCCCCTATGATGAGAATAAGTAAAAAAATCAAACTAAAATAATTCTCATAATTCGAGATTTCAAATTTAGTATACAGTAAAAAAATTCCTTATATACGATTGTTAAAATAGAAGAAGAGAGAGATTTTGAAATAAAAATCCTCTGGGCATTCCCGAAGGGAGAAAAATTGAAGGATAAAAATTTTTACAATAAATTGTTGACTCACCAAATAAAATGTAGAATAAATAAAAAGCCACCAGGCACCACGAGATCGTCGCTTCCGACGCTCCATCGTCGTTGGAAGACTACGATCCCCGGCATATTTTTCTTTCCACTATCACTGAGAAATTCACTACGTGTCAATAAAATTTATCTTTGCACGAGATTTTCCAAAGATGACCTCTTTTCTGTTTCTCGAAATTGTCCCGCATTTGCGATCCTTGAGCCTCAGACTTCGATTGAAATGCGCCACTTCCCTTGTCGTTTCCATCGTCGACTCTCTCTCGCTCTCCTTATTGATGCAAAAGCCCTAAAAAAATTTTCAAAATTAGAAAAAATTCACTTAGAAAAATCCTTAAAAGTATTAAATTTATTTAAAAAATTGACAATTTCTCTTGGAAACAAAATTAAATATTTTACATCAGTAAAATAATTTCTTTTTGAAAAATATGCAATACTCGTTTTTTTTTATCTTATCATCGACTTGTTAATTATTTTCCAATCATTATTAATAGACAGGAATTTTTTTTTTCAAAGAGAAATTTTCAATGTTAAATACTATTTTTACAAACATCGTTTGTTAAATTGTCTGACAAATGTTAGAAATTATTATGAAATATTTTTCAAGTATTGGCAAAGAACGTGGGTGGTAAAGGATAAGAAAATTATTCAAGTTCTCGAGACAAGCGTTTTTGAAAATAGAGAAACAAATCTGAATTACAAAGTAATGCAACTAATGTTTAGTAATGTAAAATAATGTTTATATGATGTAAAATAATGTTTAGTAATGTAAAATAATGTTTATATGATGTAAAATAATGTTTAGTAATGTAAAATAATGTTTAGTAATGTAAAATAATGTTTGGAGATGTAAATTAATGTTTAGTGATGTAAACTAATGTTTAGTTAATAAAACTAATATTTCAATTTAATATCAAATGCAATTAAAATTTATTCACTCGAGTCAATTTTTCAATTCAGTGAAAGAAACGGACATGATTCATACTGAGATAAATAAAAGTTTCTGGTTTCACTCTGACTAATTTAATCATTTTTAATCAGCAGACATTTCAAAGAAGTCATTATGCATTTAATTATAGAAATCACTGTTCACTTTCATTCATAAAATTGCAATTATTATGAGCATAAACATAATTATATGAGTGTAAATTGTGAATTTAAAATAAATTAATTTAAAATTTTGAAATAACATCCTAATTAAAACTATATAAACAAGAAAATTATGAATATAACAGTGTAATTAAAAATAAAGCAATTAAATTATGAATATAGTATCGTCATTAAAAATATAACGAAATTATATAATAAAGAAATTTAATAATATAAAAATTGCGAATACAATTAGAGATTATGAAAATTTTAAAAACAACATTATAATTAATAAGATAATAAAGAAAAAAAAAGAAAGCAGTGAAATTATAAATTAGAACTTGATACGAAATTTAATATTCGAATTTAATATGCGAAAATTGCTGTTATTTGTGGGGAGAAGCTTTAATTTCAAAAAGCAATTTGCAACTTTACCTTGTATTCAAAGTTGTAATGTAATCATCGATTGCATCGTTGCAAGTATAAACGAGTTTTTAAAGAAACGATAAGACTGCATTTTCCCCCGACTTCTTTGGCATAATTTTCAAGAATTTGAATATCACTTGTAAGAAATTATGTAATCTTTTTCGAAAAACTTACACACAACACAAAAAATGTCCGTCACAATTTCCCAAACCGAACTTTAATAATTGAAACCCCCCCGGAATTTATACTCCAATCCCGAAATATGTAAGAAAAATATCGAAAATATAAAAATCAATCTATATTATTAAAATTAGTAAATAGTAATTAGTAATTAGTGATTCGTAATTAATAACTAGTAAATAATAAAAATAAATGGAAAAAAACACAAGCGGAGACGCCTTGAAATTTCGAGATTCTCTCGACAATATTTTGGTCCTTATTTTTTGTCGCACAAGACGATTGTCGATATCAATTTCCTTTTTGGCAATATAATCGTTTCATTCATTTTTGAATAATAAAATGTATTATTCATTATTTGTTTCCTCTATTCAGTCACATTTGTGACAATTTATTATTATTATAAATGCGAACGTTTATTTTACAACTCCACGTGCCCGCGAACTTTGCCGGCAATATTTGACGTTTTAAAAAAAACTACGTCCGACGAGGTGAGGTACCTCTTGCAAACTGGTAACAGAGAAAACGACGCTAAGCGTCGCGGCGCCTGCGTGATTCTATTGCTACTTGTAAATCGCTTCGATGTCGGAATCCCTGTGCACAAGCTGTGAAAAACTAATTCTACACCCTCACCATATAAATATACAATACACATATACAAATATCTACAACTCTATATTTATATAGGTACACATAATATCACTTTTAATCCCAGAAATTTTATTCGCAAAAAAAAGAGAAATCACGACAACATAATTTAAAATTCGTGATTTTACTCCTTTTTCACTAGAAATCAATAAAAAAAATTTAAATGTAATTTAAATGTAATGTTCAATTGAAATGTAATTTTAAAATTTCAGTAATTGTTCCACAGAAAGTAATTATTTTCTACATTAAAATTTAATTATAATAAACTTTTTAATTTTCGAATAAAACAAGTTTTTGTAATTCTTTCATTTTTCTTCTTTTCCATTTTACTTTAATGCTTGCTTTAATGCTTTTTTAAACTTACAGTAGTTAAACTTAATGAAAGTTAATTTAACTGTATAATTACTTTCAAAAAGAAAAAAAAACCAAATTAACTTTAATTGCTTTAAATAAGTTCGTCATTAAATGCGAGAATCAATGAGAATAAAAAAAAAGAGGTGAAAGAGTCACTTAAACGAATTTTAGAAAAATATTTACTTATAAGTACGACCTTTCGGTATAGAGAATATTTTCTTTTTTTCAAAAATAAAATTTATAACAAAAATTAATACTTGTAAATAGTTGAAAATTATTAACTTTGACATTTGATTTATTTTTCATAAATCTCTACATCTTTTATTATTCTATTTTCAAATCCATCAAGAAAGTATTGAATATTTTATCAGAATGGAATCATCATCCCTTCAAGAAATATCTATATTTAAATTATATAAATGTTATACATTTATGATCTATATTTCAAGTTCTTTTCAATAACTTATTCCCCTTATTTCGTACCCATTATGTCTATGTGGAGTTATAAAATTCGTTTATGTAACATAGAGTTCAACTAAATATCTCTTACAAAACTCATTGATTTTAAATTTTAATCCATATATAAAATACAGTAAAGAAAGTTTTTCTCTTTTTCATATTTTTCCGAAATTTAAAACTTCTGGAAAAGATTATTTTAAATAATTATTGTAAATATCGATTTATAATAATTAATATAATATTTAAATAAAATAGGAATAAAATAGTAATTTAAAATTAAATAAAATAGAATTTTCATTTTTTATATTCATAATTTAGAAAGTTATTAAATTTTTCAAATAGGAAGAAAAACGATTAAAAGGCAATTTTATCTAACTTTAATTTCTTAAGAAATATTTCAAGAAATAAAAAAATTCTGAGGTCAGAGCTAAATGAAATGTTTATACTTTTTAACTCTGTTCTTTGTAAAGAAAACATATCTACTGAGAATTTTTTCTAAACGTAGATAAATAATTACTTGTAAAAAAAAATAATTTTTACTATATTATTATCTTCCTTCACTCATCAATTAATAAAGTAGTATAATAAGAAAAAATCAGTAATAATAATAATAAAAAGTAAAATCAGTAATTAGGAATCTGATGAATAATAATTTATTAGCGAAAAACTTTCTTTTACTGTCAAAGCAAATTTTTTCTAAAAATGAAAATAAAACTTCTTTCAAAGTAATTTTTTCTTTTTATTTAAAATCAGTTTAATTATTAATTAATTAATTACTTTATTAATTATTATTTATTAAATTAATTAAAAAAATTAAAATTAATTTAAAAATAAATGCGTTACCTGTGAACATTATTTTCGAGGATCATTCATTCAAATTTCATGTTCTCAAAACTTGTATGCTTCACTTACTCAGTAAGAGTCTCTCACTTGAACATCCAATATTGGTGACAAATTACCATTAAAATCGTAGATAAATTTTCTTCTTAAAAAAATATCAATATTTTTCGCTCACTTAAGTTCCTTTAACGCATTATTGATTATTACTGTATATTCATAATTCTAATATTATGAAATTTTATTCTTCAATGTTTGAAAACTCTATATTGTCAACTGAAAATTTTTAATTGCGAGCTTCACTGTAGTTTTGTTTATACCAGTCAACAGTTTCCTGCAATGCTTGCTCAAATGGCGTGAATGTGAAGTCAGGTAAAAATTTTCGTAGCTTTGAATTGTTTGCTGTTTTTTTGAATTGTCCATCGGCAGACGTCAAATCAAATTCAATTTTTCCTTTGAACTCAAAAGCTTTTACGAGAGTTTCAGCTAAATGGGCTATTGTTACCTCCTGAGATTCGTCCACTGAAAAAGAAATTTAATTTTCTTTATGGAAACAAATTATTAATAAAAAAAATATTCATTTTTTCAATTTAAATTCAAATTTTCTATTTAAATAAACAGGGTTGCCACCAAAATTTGGACTGTAATTAGTTTATAATTATTTTTATATAATATTAAAATTATTATTTGTAAATTATATAATTTTTGTTTATAAAAAATACCTGATAAAATAATGGGTTCAACTGATTCGTAATTCCTCAAAACCCAAACAATTAGTTTTGCCAAATCTTTACTGTAAATAAATTGTCTCAATGGTTTTCCGGTTCCTAAAACATTGAATACCTTGTCTGTCGTATTGCCTGAAAATTTTTTCCAAATTAGAAGAAATTAATCTTTTAAAAGTTAATATATCTTTTATAAATTAATTATTTTAAAATTTCTTAAGTATTTAAAAATTAATTAATCGTTTAAAAAATATTATTTTGCTTTGTAAAAAAAATAAATGTAATAACCATCTTTCATAAGATCGTAAAGTCTTCTCATAAGTCCAGGAATAACGTGACTCGCATCCGGACGAAAATTGTCAAATGGTCCAAAAACATTGCAAGGTATTACGCTCGTGTAGATTCTACCGTGTTGATCAAAGTATCCTTTATTTAAAACGTCAATCATTCTTTTGGCATAACTGTAACCATAATTGGAAACATGTGGCGGTCCATTGTGAACCTAGACAATAGTTTCACGATCAACATCTTTTTCTATTTTTAAATTCCAATATCTTTTATACATCTACAAAAGTTCTATCATTGTTTTCTTTTTTTATTCACTCACCATGGTTTCATCAATAGGATATGTCGTTTTATCAGGAAAAATACAAGTCGAAAGACATGATACAACTTTTTTAACATTCCGCTCGTGTGCAGTTTGTAAAACATTATCATTAATTTGCAAATTCCTTCGCTACAAAAAGAATTATAAACCCGATAATTTTTATTTCTAATAAATACTTATATAAATAAAAAATATTCATTCCTAATAAATGAAATAAAAACAAGTTCTTTACCAAAAAATCGAGATTCTTTTTCATGTTGACAAACAAACCACCGACTATTGCAGCCAAGTGAATAACATGAGTTGGTTTATGTTTATCGAATAATTCCTCAGTGCTTTTTTTATCACTAAAATACAATTTTTCAATAATTAATAAGCATCTAACAATTTTGGCAAATTGAATTGATTGAAAAAGTGTGCAAGAAAAAAGTACTTTTAAATGTCAAAAATGGATCAAAAGATATTAAAAGCTGTTTAAAAACATATTTTCCAAGTATACATACCACAAATCAGCGTCTTTTGAACCAACAAATATCCATTTTTCATTAGGATTGTTATCACTTTCAATCACCGTTGCAATTGCTTTTCCAACTAACCCGGTGCCACCGGTGACCAAAATCACGTTTTTACTTTCCGACATATTTCACTTTTTATCAACACAACAAAGATACGGTACACTTCTATTACACGAGTAACAAAAAATTTGACTATTACACAACAATAAATCAACAAACATCAATGAAATTACGTTTAATTTTCTTATAATTCAATTATCACGAAACCTAACCTCAAACTTGATACTTTTCAATCTTTTTCCCTTTTTTCTTCCTCGATTCCTTATATCCAAACTTTCATCATTACAATTACACTAAAACACATGTATAAATCACTGATTAATCACATAAAAACAATAATAATCACACAGATAATTTAAAAAAGAAATAACAATAAAGAAATTTAAAAAACAAGCAAAAATATGTACGCTGCGTACGTGACAAATGTCAAGCTCGCGCATGCGCTTAATGAACGGCAGTTAATTCTGCACATGCGCATTTCTATTTTAAGTCACGTGAGATGAAAATTACACTGAGCGGGAACTTTTCAAAAATTCAAATTACCTTTTTTGCAATTTTGGTGTGTACCTTTATTTCAAAAAAAGAAAGAGTACACTTACAGTTTTGAAATCTACAAATTCCCTGATTAATAAAAAATTAATCATTTTTTTTACAAAATAAAAATTTCGATTATGTTCACATTTGGAAATTTATCCAGAAAAAATTGTTATTTCTTAAAAATAAATTCTTTACAAAATTGTCATTTCAATAACGAAAGGAAAAATGGTGCGAATTTCATACTACGGTTTTTCTAAAATGTATCTGAGATTGTATACTTTTTTTATATACGTACTTTATATCATATTTTTACTACACTTTAAATCTTAATTAACAAGCCAGAGTTTATTTTATTCTTCAATTCACTTAATCATTTCATTTATTTTTTTATCATTCGATTATTTTTTTATCTCTCGCTTATTTTTTTTCTTAAGATTTAAAAGCTACCCGTTTTTATTATAAAAAAATTTTACAATTTTCGGTAACAAAATAATTTTGGAAATCACAGAAAAATTATTTATCTAATTAAAAATGAGTGAGAATTTGAAAAACGAACCATTTTTGTTATTAATTAATTAATTATTTAAAAACAAAGGCAGTAAGGGAACATCTTTAACAATTTTTATTTACTTTGAAATTTCTATTTATTTGCTTGAACTATTTCAAGAAAAAAAAGTAACTACCTTGGTCTTTAATTTTTTAGTCATTATTAATTATTTGAATATTTATACTCAGTTACAATTTTCGAATTTTTTAATTTCGTAATTTGACTTCATGATTATGTAACTAATATTAAATACACTAAACAAAATTTGTCTTTCGAATTAAATTCTACAACTAATTTACAATTTTGGATTATTGAGAAACATCGATTCTTAATTAATAATTGTTAAACGAATTTCAAATATCCTGCTTTTTTCAAAAATTGAAACTAATAAATTTTTTCCACGAAGTTTCTAAAAATATACACTGACCCTTCTTAGGATATTATATATATACTAATTTTACAATATTTGTTTATTATATTTCTATATATATATAGATAATATAATTTTTCAATGAGACATTGGCAAATTTATTATTCTATTAATTTTTTTTTTTTTTTTGGTTCCAATATTACAGAAGAATTTTCGAGTCAACATTTCACAGCAATAGTGTCGCTTTATTCAGTTTATAAGAAGCAACAATTCATTTTTTTTTTCGAAACTCTACTTCTGTAATATTGAATTTTATAAAATTTATGACAGGAAGAATTATCTACCAACTAATTTCACATACTCTTATGACAGACAAAACAATTAAGGACTTTAACTAATCTTTTTCAATAAAGTCGTACACATTTTCTACCCTGTAATACAATTTTTCTAATTTTCATTTTTTCAAAATTAATTTTCATCTCAATATTAATTCGTCATTATTTTATTTATTAATCATAAATTATTATTTTCTGTATATTAATTTTTAATTAATAGCATTTTAATTATTATTAATAAAAATAAATTATTATTTATTATTAGTAATAATAATTCGTAATTAATAACTAACAATTATTAATTATTAATTAATAACTGATTAGTTACGAATTATTATTCATAACTAACGATTAATAATTAAAAAACTAATAGTTAGTAATTAATAATTAGTAATTAGTTACTAGTGATTAACAATTATTAGTTTACAATCAACAGATAATTGACTATTAATAAATAAAATAATTGATTGTGTATTTTTTGTTTCATTCATTGTTGAAAGAAATCTACATGAATTTATCACTTCAGTCTTTCGTCTTTTAACTTCATTCGTGAATTACATTTTTCACATATACAAGAAAAATAATTTACATTGATAATAAACAATATTTTAGTTACACTAAGGCAAAAGTCGTTGATCAGGTAAATTCACAATTCAAGTAAATTAATTAATTATTAAGTTGTATTAAAATTATTTTTCATTTTAATTCAATTGACACAAAGTTTTCTTTTTCTATTTCAGTACTCTAAAATTATGATTATTATCTTACCATCGAATGTGCAATTATTCTATTAAAGTTTTTAAAAATCGATCATACATTCAATCCATTGAATTCATTTTAAATTAAATTGTACTTTAATTTTCTTTCATTAAAAATTTAAAATTCATTAAAATAGAGAATATATCTTTTAAAAAGTCTGTTAAATTTATGTTGATGTGTTAATTAATAATTAAAGAATTAAATCTATACAAATTAAAGTTCAAGAATTAAATAAAAAAAAGTCAAAAGTGAAAAATGATCAAAAACTAGTGAAACTGTATTTAAAATAATTGGGCAGAATTAAATGCAGAAAAATTAAAAATTGAAACTATTCAAATATTTAAATTAAAAGGAATCAACATAAATGAATCGAAAATAAAAAACTATTTTGGAAAAAATGCATTATTTTTTAAATTACACTTTTTATGGCACCGAACAATAAAATGTAATTATCATCTTTCTCTTTGTCTCGTTTTGTGCAATTATCAAGTATAAAAAATATAATTTAACTTCACGTTTGATCTTTCAATTCTAAATTATTTCATTCTCAATAAATTATTACGGTCGTAAATAATAAATTATTACTCCATGAGACATTGTTTGTTAAAAATAATCAAGTCTTTTCAAAGAGTTGAATTTACAAAATATTGAATGAAGAAAAAAATTCTCAGAAATATTTTTCTCAGTCCCCCACAAAAAATGGCTTTTCTTTTTCTAAAATAAATATCTAAAAATTTTCGATTAAAATAGAATTATCTCTCTTTAAAAAAAAGAACAGAATTTATAAATGTTGTCGAACTAATTGCTAATTTTTATTTGAATTGAAATCAAAAAAATCTATTAGTGTCGATTTTTTCGATTCGGGACTCGTGTAATTACAATTTTTTTTTCACATTAATTTACTAAATTTACTAAATTTATAAATTAATAATCTTAATCGTCTTAATCAAATGATGAATAATAGTGTGCTTTGTTATAAGTACTAAATGCTTGCGAAAAAAATATTCCGAGTCTAATTGCAGGGAATCTTCATTTAAAATATGTTCTAAATAAATATAAAATGGGAAGCTACTTAAAAAAAAACGTGAGCGCGATACACTGTTATAATTTATAAATATCAAAAATCAAACTATTTTTAGAATTTTGGAATTTACATTCAGAAACTTTGGTTTTCCAAGTTTCAATTAAAATTGGAGAAATCGGTTTTCAATTTAATAGAAGGTGCAAGTACTTTGAATTGAGGTTTAACTGGTTCGGATGTTCTGGAAAGCATTTGTGCTTGTAAATGGCTCAATCGCACGGCATTTTCCAATTTAGTTTTCAACTCTGTCGATTGGGACATAAGTGTCTTAAATTCCTGAGGATACTTCGGACCAATTTTATTCAGCCATTGAAAACTCTGTTGATGAAGGCTTATTTGATATTTCGTTCCATGTTGCAGTTTGTCACCTTCCAATAGAAAGTTTATCAAAATTGGAACCAAAAGTGTCAGCATTTGAATACCTGGAGGAAAAAAAGAATATTTTAATAACTTAATATTTTAATAAGTTCTTTAAACAGTAATTAAATTATAGGTAAATAATATTAAAAGAGAATAATTATTATTTTATATTATTTACTACTTTTTCTCATGTTGTATATTAATATTTTATTCTATTAGAAATAATATTTAATTCTGTTGAAGATAATATTTAATTTTGTTAAATATTTTTCGAGACTAAATAAATATTTTTGCGTCAAGTTTACCTTGCATTAATTCTCCTGCTTTGCGTGAAAAGTTGAGAAAGTAGGAAGTGATTAAATTTGAATTTGAAAGAGTTAAAGAATGTTAAAAATAAGAATGAAACTTACGATTCGTAGGTTCAGCAAGTGCGATTAATCCCTCTATTGACATAATGCATTCCAATGTAAAAGACAGTTCAGAATCATTTGTAACTTGTTTACTTGATTCGCTATATAAAAATTCAACTATTCTAGGTGCCAGGGCATGAATATATGGTGTACTGATACTAAGGTCCGGATGCTGGAAAATTGTCCTCAATGTCTGCGCGCACTTCAATTTAATCTGAAATTGAATTTATTAATTAATTAAAATTATTTATTTTCTCTTTTTGCTATTTTTGTTATTATTAACATATTTTTCTTTTCATTAATTTTAAATATTATTTTATCAATAAACTATTTTTTAAATTCCATTTCTAATTTTTTATTCTCTTTTTTGAGATTTAAATTTAATAGTTTTTTTAGTTTGTTTTAATTAAAAGAAACCAATTTTTTTCTTGCTTAATAAAAAATTAAATTTTTCCAAACCGAAATGTTTTCAGACTGCATCGCTTGACGGAAATGATTGATACACGGAAATTGCAAATTGGGAGCGCTAACAACTTCCGGTAGTGCATGAAGAACAAAAACCGCTATACCCAACATCATTGCGATCTCATCCATTTTTGTTTCATCGCTCCCTAAAAAGAAAAAAAAACATTTCTTTAATAAAAATTCTAAATTTAAGTAACAAATTGTTTTTATTAAAAAATAAAATCGCTTCCTTCCTGAAAGAGCAAAAAGATTTTTTTAATCAAAATTCCAAACTCAAGGGGAAAATTTTATTAAAAACTATAAAAAATTATGAATTTAATCATAAAATATAAACTTGATTGATTGAAAAATGTATAAAAAAATATAAACTTAATTAAAAAATATGTAAAACATATAAATTTAGTTAAAAAATATTTATTCGCCTCTTTTTTCTTTACCTGTTTTTGCCAGATCGATAATTTTGGCAAGAGCGCTTTGCAGAAGTGAAGTCCATTGTCTTTGACTGCGTGGATCTTTCGAATATTTATTAACAGTCAGCGTTTTTAAACAATGAAGTGCAGCGTGAACAGGAGTCTCCGATCCTGTTCTAATAACATCATTCGATCGTATCGCTGTTTCCCGAATTACTCCAGTCGTCAAGAAAAGCAGGGTTGGAAGAATCGCCGTCGCTCCTATATTTAATAAAAGAAAAACTACATTTTTCCCCCTCTTTTAATACAAAAAAAAAAAAAAAAAATACATAA
Organism: Leptopilina syphax; assembly: GCA_032872505.1. Lineage (NCBI taxonomy): Eukaryota > Metazoa > Arthropoda > Insecta > Hymenoptera > Figitidae > Leptopilina > Leptopilina syphax. The sequence continues at coordinate 2,953,771 of CM065476.1, read as the reverse complement.
ATATTTGAAAATCAAAGAAAAAACTACATTTTTTTCTTTCATTGTCAAGAAAAAAAATACATTAATTTCTTCATAAAGAAGCAATATCAAAGATAAATTAAAAATTTCATTAACAAAATTACAAAGGAATTTTTTAAAAGAAGAAAAAAAATACGTAGAAGAAACAAAAATTTATGACGATTCTAAAATAAAAAATTTACGAACCAGCTGGAGAGCAGAGATTTGGAAGAATTTCCATAACGGAAAGAGTGGAAGCTATAAGTTTGCCACTTTTCTCAGATGGAGTATAACGACGTTGCGATAAAATAGCAGTCGTCCCGCCTGGATTTGGATTTAATGCCGGTATTTGTCGAACTAGGAGACACAAACAAACTTCGAGAACTGCAAAAACTAATGACTTTCCTGGAATTAGCTCCCCTTTTTCATCACCTTCGCCAATTAGATCAAGTTCCGGATTTTCCTTTCCTTCCTCATTGTCTGACGCTAATTCCGATTTACTGTTTGTCTTCTTCCTATCAACAAGATCCTCTTGCGCTGATTTCATGATTTGCTTCAAAACTTCCATTGTCATTATTTGAATCGCATAATTCTCCCTCGTCAACAATAATCTGCAAATACGAATTTTCATTATTTAACACGAAATACAGTAAAATTATTCAAATTTATCGAATATAATAAATAGAAATTTTTAAATAGAATAATTAATATTTTAACAATTTATTGTTAAAATAATATTTTTAAATAATATTTTAAATACAATTGAATTATAAAAAATTTTAAGCACAAGTGAATTTTTGTTTAAAAAATGTATTAATGTGAAAAAACTGTTTTCTTTTAGGAAAAGAAAATGTGTGTTTACCTATGGAGGACATTACAAAGTTCTATTGGCAACGAACGATCAGTCATTAAAACTTTACGAGCCCATTGTGAATCAAGCAAAGTGTACAAAGCACTCAAACAAGTTTCTATATTTTGCGTCGATTCGGAAGACCTGGGACTGCAAAGTGCTTCCATACATATACCTTGAAAAAAGGAAATATTTTCATAATTCCAAAATACTTATTCAATTGTAACAATTCATTTACTTAATTTTCAATACTAATTTAGAAAATAAATTTTCAATAAATTATCGAATTTGGTTTGAAAATTCGAGAAATAATTCACAAACTAGATAAATTAATTAATCAAAAAATATACTATAGTACAAATTTACAACTACAAATTTACAATTACAAAAAAAAAAATACTAGAAAAAACTCACCGAAAAGTAAATGGAAACGTTCAATATTTTTACTCGATTTACTCGACGAACAATTCGTCGAACTCGCCGTATTATTATTTGTTCCATCGGAATTTTTAGTATTCGAATCAGGCGATTCGTCTGTTTTAAATTCACGAGCATTTAACCAAAGTGTCGCTGCATAGAGAATAGGAGCCCACGACTCTGAATAGTAAGGACGTGCCGATTCCATTGTGTCAGTTGTGTAGAAAGCCCCACCATCATGTGGCAATTGACTCGAAAATTCTAAAACAAATTCTACTTTTTAAAACATTTCAATAAATCAAATTCAATTACAATATATGCCCGCAGATAAGCAAACTTTCACAGTTGGCGTATCTGCTAAACATATTTATTACAATTTTAATCAAATAAAAATTAAAGTTTTATAATTAAAATTAATTCCTTTTTACAAAATTAATTCCTCCTTTTTAAATTTTAAAGTTAAGACCAATTTTTAAAATTAATATTAATTTCATCTTTCTAAATTAAAATTAATTCCATTTTTCAAAATTAAAATTGTCATTAATTCATAAAGGTGGAATTTTCGAATAAAATATTTCGTTAGAATGCAGACCTGGCGGAAGGGAGAGAAGAGCGTGATCTCGTAGAGCTGCGAGCCAATATTGACTCAAACTTAACAGTTCCGGTTGCACCAGACTCAAGAGACTCTCGTTTTGAAACTCAAAATCGCCAAAACCCTCCTCCTCGTCGTTTTCCTTGATTTGTTTCGCATTACGTAGTGCATCTTCACGATAATCAGGAGCCGATCCCTCGTTAATCATTGCCACCACGTAGACTTCCGCCCAGGCTTTTAAAATCGCAAGTCTCTCCAGAGTGGACAAACTTTCATTATAAAGTTGCGGTAAAGTGTGACCCTCGCGTAATTTTTCAAGCGATGACACCAACAATTGATGAACACGTCGCAAATCATTGAGATCCCTCGCGACTCCACTGCCAATCCATGCGCTGCACGCCTCGCAAGCCGCCGCCGTCACATGCGGCGGTGTCTCCGACGAGAATGCCGGTCTCAACGCGGCTCCGACCTATGCAAAATATTTCCCAATTTGAAAATTTTAATTTGCAGATAACTAGCAAAGCTAGAAAATGTTAATATTTTAGATAAAAACATTTTCTTCTTTTCTTAAAACATTTTCTCTTTTCTTAAAGAAGAAACAAGTGAAAATGTTTTTATCTACTAAAAATGAGAAAGTAAAAAAATCACCTGTGCTTGGAATTGTTCGAGGAGAAGATGACCGGGAAATTCGGGTTCAGGAACTTTGGCAAATTTATCGATGATTTCCTGCAAGGTTTTGAGACCCTCTAAACGTAGAGGATCACAATCGCTGGTCGCTGCCATAAATGCCATTCTCACAAGATCAGAGAGATGTAGTACGAGAAAATCACTTCTTCCCTTAATCGATTGCATTTCTTTAGCCAGTGATAAATCCAAATGTGCTTGTCGATCGATCATACAAGCGGCGACAATTCGTCGAACGCATTGAGCAGCAAATACTCTTGTCGGCCATCTAGGTGTTACAGTTTGTCGTTGTTTCGACGATTCGTCAGCGTGAAATTCAACCTGATCGTCGTCACCTTCAGCGTCCACATTCTCATTGTCCGCCACTGTCTCCTCATTATTCACGTTCGTCACTTCTTCCACTGTACTCGACTCTGTTAAAATTTATTTATTTATTCAATTTTACTTTTGTTTTAATTTAATTTCAATTTAATTTTAATTTAGTCTAATTTAACTGATTTTGATAAAGTGATGAAAAAAAAAGTTACCAGTTGCTACTGTGAGGACATCCTTGCAAAGTGATAACCATTGGGACAAATTGTCAGACGCTAAAATTTGGAGCATACTGGTTAAAGTGTCGTGAATGTCTTTGATTAATTGACTGTCGCTTTCGGTGTCGAGCATGCTGAATAAAACCCCAGGGAGGCCAGTTTCGGTTATTACGAGACCCTCAACAATATTCGTGTCTCGACTCTCATTGGCAAGTGTCATTGCATGTTCGCAAACTTCTTTCGCTTCTCGTTGAGTCAATTGTCTCAAACAAGAGATGGCTGCTTTCCGCAGAAGCAAATGATTACTCGATAGTGTTCGCTGAAAAAAAATATTTCACAAATTATACAAACACCGAAGTTTATAATTTTTTAATTGAAGATCTTTCAATCATTTTTCAATCTTTTTTCAATACTAATTTAAAATAACGGAAATAATTCTTACACATAGAGTGGGAACTAAAGATGAGAGATTGACGTGTCTTGGGGCGAATAAATGCAATTGTTGCAAACATCCGGTCGCTTCTGCTTGAACAAGAGGATCCTGATGATCTTGCATTATAGCACAAGCGCACAGGAAAGAGGATCTCGCCATACAAATAGAAGACGTATTTCCTGATAATAAAAATTAATAATTAATTAAAGTGAAACAAATAATGCAGATGAGAAAAATATTTAATTTATAAAAATATTTAGTTAATAAAAATATCGGTTGGTTAATAAAAATATTCAGCTAACGAAAATATTTAATTAGTATAAAAATATTTACACTGAGAATATTTTATGAATTTCCTTTTAAAAATGGAAAAATAAGCAATATATTATAGATAAAAAATTTAACAGAGAAAAAGAAAAATTTTTCCCAAGGGAAAAAATGTTTGAATAATACCTTGAAGTTCTGGTCCAATTGTTGTGATAAGGGCAGCGAGAACTTTTCCAATACACTGATGAACATCGATATAAGAATGAGGAACATTTAACAAAAGTGTAAGAGCCAGAGATAAAGTTGGTTCTACATATCCTCTAAACATTGGTCCTCCAGAATCGGCTATTAAAGCAAGAGCGTGCAATGACCAAACCTAATAAAAAATTTTATTTTTTATTTAAATAAAAGATCTTAGAAGAAATAAATTAACGTAGATTAGAAAAATTCCTTCTTCATTTACTCACCTGCACAACAGGTGAAGAATTATCCTGTGCAAGTGCCAATAAAATACTGACACTCGTATTAAGATGCTGACTAGATCCCATGCCACCGACATATTTATGAAGACATCCCAAAGCCAAGGAATGACCTGTTCGACTAACAACATCGCGAGCTGATTTTAATCTATCGAAACTTGTCTGCGCCAATTCTGCCGTAAATTTCGGATCGGAAATCACTTGAGCCATTCTTCCCACAGCCTCGCCTGCGGCCCACCTCAAAATCGCATTGCTACTTATTAACGTACTCTGCAAATAAATTTATCAATTAAAAATCAAATAAATTCTCCATTCTTCTACACAATGAAAAAAAAAATATTTTTAGTGTCCAACTATTTCTAAACAAATTTTTCTATCAAAAAATCAAAGTTAACATACAATAATAATATTTGTCGCCGATTTTTTGACATCCTCTTGACCAAATCCAGTTTTCGCTTCATTGAGTCCCTTTAATCCACTGAGAACAGCAGTGAAAATATTCATTTGAATGGCTTCTTGTCTACCCGATTTTGCATGTTTAATACATTCACTAAAATGATCCAACATTTGTAATCTATGCTTATTAGCAACACGTGGGAAAATTTGTCCAAATAGTGAAACAGAAAGGTCAATAACAGCAACGCCCAATGGTAATGGACCAGGAATTGAATCATTCTAAAAATATAATTATCAACATTAGAATCAATTTTTAATAATTATAATTAATTATACAATTTATTTTTATTTCTTAATAATATTAAATGTACAAAGAAAAACAATTATAAAACTTACAGGTGGAACTGGACGATACAAACAGCAGGAATTATGTTCCAAAGCACCTGAACCTGCCGCACTATTTGGCTGCAACTGAAAAATGTAAATCACACAACATTAAATTAGATAATCGACTTTTAATTTTAACAAATCTGAAAGTAAGAAAATAATTTGGAAAATAAAAATTAATTCAGGAAATATGTGTACAATATTTACAGCAATATATTAAAAAATAATAATAATACAAAATTTGTAATTGTAATTATTACTGTATTAAAAATAAAAAGTAAATACGAAAGGTAAGGACATTTAAAAGTGATGAAGGGAAAGAATAAAAATATATTAGAGAAAGGAAATAAATAAGAAAGTGGAGTAGAAAAATCTAGAAAGCATCAAAAAAATAAATTAGCAATAACATTGAAAATAATAAATCACAGAAGCATTATTGTGACTTCTGCAAATTTTCTTTTTTTTATCAAAAAGAGCTATAACTTCAACAAAAATTAGAAGTTACACTCTAAATTATTACTCACATGTTCCAAATCCGCCCTTCTGTTCGGTTCCATCTAAGACACGAATCAATCAACGTTAGGAGAGGAAAATCGAAGGAAATCATTAAAAGGTATCTTGTGAGAAGATTATCAATTTAAACAATTTTTTTTACTTCTACATAAGGAAAATATACTAACTTGATCTTCAATCGTTCGATGATCAGTTTCTTGCAACCAGGTACCAAGAATAACCGAGTCATTCGCATGGCAAACGGCACGAAGCATAGAAGTCGTTGTATTTCCCGGATTATCCGTCAAAGTAAATTCCGAAACCAGCATTCTCAGTAAATGAGTGTAGGAGCCTTTTGATAAAAATAAGAACGTGAGAATATTTACAAAAACTATTTTTTTCAAAATAAATTATTACTTCCGTAATAAAAAAACTAAAAAATTTGAATAAAAATTTTTTTGTTAATATTTACCTTCAAACGTCTGAGACGGTAAAAGTAGTAAAGTTTCGTAGAGACGTAAACGAACCATTGCAGCTGGAGCTTTCAATTGTTGACCATAGCTTTTCAAAACAGTCGATAAACTGAAAAAAATAATTAATTTTTTCAAACCATAAATAAATATATAAATTATAAATTTACACAATGAAATAAAACAGTAAAAAATACGATAGCAAAAAAGTGCGGTAAAAAAATAAAATTGCAAAAAATACGACAGCAAAAAATAAGATATGAAAAAAAAACAATAGCATTGAAAAAATAGACAAAAAAGAATGTAGTGTCATTAAAAAATACACACTTTGTAAGCATGGCGAGAGCAGATTCAATTGGCGTAAGTAATCTTCTTGTGATGTCGTCATTTAAAAGTTCTGGACAGTGCAGCAGAAAACTGTGCATTGCCGACAATGCTCCAGCTCTTCCTTCCAATGTCACTTGCCAAGTGAATGCGTCTCCACGAGCTTTTTCACTCTCAAGCTCTTTGCTCGATCTTGGAAATGAATTTCTCCAAAGCAACAACATTCTTGGCAATAATCCTTTAACAACCGCCGTTCCCAATGTCATTATCGCTCCAATCAAAAGCCATCCAGCGTGTGTTCTATTCAATGATAATCTACTATTTTGACTCGCACTCCTCAATAATTCCTCAGCCGTATTGAAAATTATCTGCAAACAATTTTTGTATTAATACAATGAAAATAATTCAATTCTTTTATTAAACTTCTTTTTTATTTTTAATTAAGTACAAACTTTTCAATATTTCAATTCTTAGAATTAGAACTATTTTGAATTCTATATATTAAATAATAAATTAATTAATTCAAAGAAAATAATTTTGAATTTAAATTTAAATAAAAACTAATTTTATTTTACTGAAATTAAGAAAATATTTGAAAACAAGAATAATTTTGAATATTCACCTTTCCTTTCGTGTGAGGCACACCAAGTGGTGATAATCGAACGCTTCCCAATACTGCGGCCAATGCGCTGCTATATCCTGTTATTGCTTCGGGAGAACTTCGCATATTTTCAATTCCTTCCACACAGCGATCAATCAATGGTGTTATTTGACTTGGAACAGCAACGCAAATGCAGCGCAAACACCAAGCTGCTGCAAGACGAGCTGCCTGGCACGGATGTACCAAAACCGCCATCACAGTATCAATCAAATCTAAAAAGAAAAATAATTTAAAACTATAAAATTACCATTTCAAAAATTAATATTTAACTATCTTATTTTTATTGAATAATAAAACTATTTTTTTTAAATTTCATTTCAAATTTTTTCAACTTACTCAACGATTGGTCCGATAAAAGATTAGACGCTGTTGTTCCCAGGCCCAAAATTAAATTTCCCATTTCTTGCAAAGCACAAACCAATAAATGTTGACTGAACAAAGTTTCCTGATTGAAGTCTTTTGCATTTTCCGGACTGAAATCTGTTAATGAAAATTTATCATTAGATTTGTCTATTTTTTCTTATTCTATAAATATTTCATAAATATTTGATATATATTTTAATTTTAGTATTTAATTTATTCTTTATTTATTATTTATTTAGTGATTGTTTACTTAGATTTAGTTATTTATTAAATTATAATTTCTAATTCATATCGTTTTTATAAATACATAGAATTAAAAACTCACCAATTGAATTCATTTGTTTTAAAATAATATGCGCTATTTCTTTGCAAGCCGCGGCCTGAGCGCCTTCGCCCAATAATTTTCCAATAGTTCCTCGTAAAATAAAATTAATACACTTTCGCGAGTAAACAGCGTCCACGTGAGAACTCGCGGCTTTTGGATTGGCAACTAAATCTAAAACGTGAGCCACCAATGTCCCAATGTTTCGCTCCAGCCAAGTGCCGCCCAATATTTGAACAAACACCACATAAGCCTGAAAATAAATTATTTTACTGTTTTATCGAATTTAAAATTAATTTAATTAATTTACATTAACTTTAAAATTTTTATTTAAATTATAAACTTTTTTGTTAATAAATTAGGAATTAAAAATTACAGGAATAATTTAATTATCCTTGAATACTTACATGGGTTACACCGACTCGTACTTCTCTATTAACTCCGGAACTTCCTTTAATTATTTCTCCGGTTCCTTTGAGGAAGCCAACACCGCCTCTTAGAAATCCCGACATTAAGATATTTAACACCTCTTCCAGAGATATTTGTTTCATTGTTTTACTCTGAGTGGCTGAAATATTCATTAAAAATTTTATAAATTTTGATTTATCTTTTTTTTCCCTTTAAAAGTGCTTCATTCAAAAATAATTCTATATTGAATTATTTGAATTTACAATCAAGAATTTATTAATCAATTCAATTAATTAATTCATATATAAAAATTAGCGATTTTTTTATTTGAAAATTCAAACGTCAAATATTTTGATTTAAAGTTTTCAAACTTGATAATTGATTGAAATTACCAGAAGGATTTTGTCCCTTGGGTGGTGGAATTTGTGTCATTGCGACAAGTGCACCTAGAAGTTTTGCAACCGAACATCTAACTTCATAATTCGAGCCCTCGAATGCCCGAAAGCAAAGAGTCGCTACACTTTCAATTTCCGTCGTGTACAGGAATGGTGAATGATTCAACATCTCAAGAAGACACTAAAAATATTTAATTATGATTAAAAATATTGCTGCATAAATTTTTTCCTAAATTGAATATTTTAACTTTGAAAAATCCATTTTTTCGTCTTCATTAAGAATTTGGTTTTTAAAATAAAAACTCGATTTATCAAAATAAAAACTTGATGTTTAAAATAAATAACAATTTGAAAATCCGATTTTCCAAAGTGAGAACTCGGTGAAAATCCAAGAGAAATGGGTCAATGTAATTTTTTTTAAATTTACAGTTCTATTCAATTTTATAGAAATTACCTTAGCAGCGGCGCATCTGACAGCCATAACTCTATCAGTTAAACAATGTCGACATACTTTGTAAATTTCCTTATGTACGTTGGTAATTGCTGATCCCATTCCAGCGCAAACCTAAAAAAAAAGAATCAGATTACATCAAGAATAGTACATTATTGATTTTCTCACAATTTGAATATTTCTCTTGAACATTTGTTTTAATTTTTAAATATTTGTTTAAATTTTTGTTTCTAAACAAATGTATTATTTTACTAATATAAATAATAAACAAAAACAACCAACAAAATTGTTGATATTTAATAAACACCTTTTCCAAAGTGGACATTATTTCAATTCGAGTCTGCGATTCTGCTGAACGGAAGGACTTTATTAAAATTTGAACCGTCTCCTCATAAGAACGTCCCATCATTCTTCCCAATTTCTCATACATACAACCGACACAACATATGGCAGCTCTGTAAAATAAATTTTTATAAACAAATAAATTTTATGTAATATAATAAAAACTAATGATTTAAATTAAATAAAATGTTAAAATTCTAATTTTTTAATTCTTTTTACATTGAAATACATAGAGACTTAAATTTCCAAAAATTACAATTAGAAAACAATTTTACTTACAATTTGGTGGGAAGAAAACTAGGAGAATCGTCTTTATTTTTAAGAATGTCATTGCATTTGTTGACTGTATCAAAAAGTAAAAATGTGTCGCCAACGCTAAATAATGTTGCAAGACATCTTGCAATTAATCGACGTGTCGGTGGTCCTGGTGCTCCTTGCATATGCTTCGTCAATTGTTCCACTAATTTTTGTTGACATCCTTTAATATCATTCTAAAATGCAAAAAAAAGTATTTTTTCACTTAAAAATTAATTACAATAATGTTAATATAATTATTTTTGAAAGAAGGTACATAATAACTAATTAACGAAAATATTTTTTGAAATTTTTGAAAATAATTGAATTGAATAGAAAAAATTTAAGGTTTTTTTTAGAATTTATGGTAATTTCAAAGTTTATGAAGAAAACAATTAAAAAATAATATTCTTACTTTTTGAGCAGCAATCAGAACCTTATCCAAAAATCGTAACCATTCAAAAACAAAAACTGGTCGTTTTGCTTCAGGTATTTGATTGAGAGCATCCTCATTAAGAGTCAAACTGTGACTTAACTCCATCATTGTTCAAGATTAAATTCTTCACACCTGCAATTATTAAAATTTATTAAACAAAATAAGTCGTAAAAACACGATTAAAACAGTTAATAACTTTGCATCTAATTTAATAAAAATTAAAATCATGATAACAAAAATAAAAAACAACATACTTGATGACAATAATTAAAAATAGAAAATCGTTTTTAACGAGCACTATAACCTTTTTCACACAAAGGGTGTAAATTGTATGTCCTATAGACTGGAGTAATAAAATATATAAAAGTGACCCCGTTGCATTTATAAAGTATATTCTTGACATTTAAGGAGACAACACACACGACAAATCATATTATCAATATCTAATATGGCAGATTAATTTTCATTTCTACGACTTACTGAAAATATTTATACAATATTCTTGTCGGTCTTCAGATTCTTCCTAAGTAGTTAATAATTGCTAATTTAATATCCGACATCCTTGACAATTTATTCATATAATTTCCTGAGTAGCTAAACATTCTTTTTTCAAAAAAAAATAAAAATTCATATTTTCACCACACTATGTAATAATAGAGGATTTTATCTTTGAACTCAATTATATGATGATGAATCTTCACGAGATGAGATAAACATTACATTAATAACGTATAAGCTTCGTTAATTTTTTCTGGTTAAAACTGCTCTTAGAATAAAATCAATTTTACATTTAGAAATGCGTTATTATAACAATACACATTAAATATCGATAAGAGAACTGGTATTTAATTGACAACAAAGCAAAAACTGGCAGAAACACTTGAGAAACACTCTGGGATTGTAAGATGTCAGATGACAGATGACAGTTTGCATTTTGACATTTGACAACTGTGTGCGCCATTTTGGAAATCAATTTTTCGATAGTTTGGCGCGAAACTATTTAAAAGAATAAATCAACTAATTTTTATTTATTAAGCCTTTTTACAATATTTATTATTGCCAATATTTCCATCTTACCGTATTATTATTTATTTAGTTGTTAAAATCTATTAAAATAAACAAAAAATAGCGAAAAAATGTTTTAAAATTGCAAGTATTTGAATTAAGTTCGATTAATCGATAATGCACTTTGTGCAACAGTGAACAATTAAAAAACCTGTTTCCCCTAGTCAACTGCCAACTTGATAAAAAGAACACGATACGATAGTTCGCAGATGATTTTTTTTCGAGTGTATAAGAGAGAATTTTTAAGAATTTAAAGTGAAAATCATTATTTACTGAGATTAGAAACTAATTAAGGTTAAATATCCAATTAACTTGGTAATTCCAAGTTATTTAGTCGAATTCTTAACGTGACAGTTGAGCTTAAACATATTGTTTGTTACCTGAAAGGTATGTTTTGACAGCTCGCTTTCTTATGTATGTGTACGTGTCAAGAATGCCAAAAAAAAGTTTATTTCTAAATTGTTGCATTTTTAAATCATTATTGTATCGTTTTCTTTTCATTTTTTCTAGAAATTAAGATTCTTTTGTCACTTTTTCCAACCTAACCTCATCAAACATTGTAGTCATTTTAGTGAATTTATTGAAGTCGTAATGTATTCAGTTTTTTTTGTTTATTAAATAATTTTAATAATCTTTTAATATTCATTGCATACTGATTGCATTTTTTAAAAGTTTTTGTTTCTAATTTTATACTTTATATGGTAAAGTTTGTATAGAAATTTTATTCTTCTCTAAATATGATGTAAAATGTAAATAAAATTTTTGTTTCGAAGAATGAAATAAATAAAATCAGATTATTTTCTTATAATTTGGGAATAAATGATTTTCTTTAATTTCAGCCAAAGATGGTTAGACTTTACGCTTTGACGATCCTTTATAAGGGACAAACATCGGCAACTGCCCTGAAATGTGCCTATGACGTCGATTCCTTCTCTTATTTTCAAAGAAGCAGCGTCAAGGAATTTATGGCATTTGTCAGTAAAACCATAACAGAAAGGACGCAAGTTGCTGCGAGGCAGAGCGTTAAAGAAGGAGGTAAAATCGATACTTTTTCATCCCACACTCCCATCAAAAACTCAAGTTGTATTTTTCTCAATAAACTTTCATTTCTTATCGAAGAGATTTTATCGTCATCGCATCATCTCGAGAATTGTAAAAAAATATTCTCAGAAAAATATTCAAGATTATTTTAACATTATTTATTATTCTTAGAATGTTTCCTAAATTTTCTATCTTCAGAGCAATATTTTCTAAATTGGAATTTTTTTCATTTTTAAATATTTAAACAATGTTTTTTCTAATTCAGATTTTTTTTAAATTGATTTCAGAATACATGTGTCACGTGTACGTTCGTGGAGACAGTTTAGCAGGAGTTTTAATATCAGATCACGAATATCCAAATCGAGTATCACACACTTTAATTACAAAAGTATTGGACGAATTTGCAGCGAGGTATTCTCCAAACTCGTGGCCTACATTAAACGAATCGGCGGTCGATTTTCAACAAAGTAATGTTTACCTGGCAAAATATCAAAATCCAAGGGAGGCTGATGCCTTGACAAAAATGCAAAACGATCTCGATGAAACAAAAATCATTCTGGTATAAATTATTAATTAATTTGATCTAATAATTAATTTTTCAAAAAATCTTCTATTAAAATTGTATCAAATTTTATTAATTACTTTTATTTTATTTATTAATTTTTAGCACAGTACACTGGAGGCAGTTTTGCAGAGAGGTGAAAAATTGGACGATTTAGTATCGAAATCAGAAGGTCTCAGTATTCAATCGAAAGCCTTTTATAAAACAGCCCGTAAAACTAATTCCTGCTGCAGTTTGACAGCTTAGAAAAATTCTCTTAACGTTATAATTATTTTTTAATTAACATTGTGTCACTCTCAATGTATAAGAAAGTAAATGGAAAAAAAATGAGGTCAAAATGGAATTAAAGAAAAATGTCTTTCTAGAATTCAAAAGACATTTATAAAAGCTGTAATAAAGCTTCTGTGAATGCGAACAAGTTCTTAAAAAACAACCAAAGAAGCATTTTACAAAAAAAAAAGAAATTTTTTTTCAGAACATCTAAATGGAAAGTCTGGCAGTGCCAAAAAAACTCCAGCGCATATTCTGTAAATAGATATATTTTAGCTTTGCTTTGTCCAATTTATTTCTCAGGTCAAAATAAGATATTCACTGCCAGTTCCAAAAAAAAAAATGGAAATTACGATTATAATTGATAAAACGGACCTAAACAAAAAACATTCCTAAAAATTTTTTAAATTCAATTAGAAATCTTGAAATGTTTATTTTTTCTACAGTTTTTAGATTCACGTTTTCTTTTTACTTGAAAATTCTAAACTAAATTGACAGAATCTCCATTTAAAGGATTGTTAATTTCTCGCACAAAACCAGATCGCTAGAAATTCTCAAAATATAATTAAGTCCGTAAAAAATAATCTTTCATATCCGAAAAGAAACTATGACCGTGTTGAACGTTACGTGTCACACTATTGGTGTTTGTGTCTACTGACGTTTTTAAATAAAAGGGTGAAATTAAAAAAAAAACGCGAAAGAAAAATGTACTGAGTCTCGTTATAACGTCAGAAAATTTAAATAAATGTATTTGAAGATATATGTATGATATATGTACAATATAAAATTCCTTACTAAAAAAAATACCTTTATAATTATAAAATTGAAACAGATATTTCTGTTTCGAAAATAATTTAAAATATAACAATCTATTTTTAAGTGTTGCAAAATTTCGTCTCTTTCTTTCGTGAAAACCTTTTGATTTATTTAAAGAAAAAAAATGAATCGATTATGTTTTTAGTTTATTTTTATTTTTAACAAAATTTTAATTTTAACGTAAATTTTTATGATGGTTAATTCTTTTTTTTAAATAACTTTTTTGTTTTAAATACAAACCTAATTTTATTGATGGGCTAGAAAATTCTTTTTTGAATTATTCTAACGTAAGAATTTTTTCTCCAGGTAATTCTTTTTAATTGGAAAATACATAGAATCCCAACATTGTCGTGGAGCATACTGAAAGTAATTATTTTATTAAAGTTAGAAAATTTCTCGAAATCCTTTCCTTATTTCCAATATTTTTCAAAACAAATCGAAAAAATATTTATTTTATTCATTTGATTACTTACTTTTTCTAATACATCGGCTTGAATTTCCTCATCACCAGCTGGTATTCTACATTCAACTGCAACACTATCTCTTGGCGTGGCCAAACGAAGCAAAATATGTTCCCTTTCAGTAAACAATCTTCTTTTATTGGTCCAATGAACATGAGTTACTAAATCCCAATCTTCGAATTTCTTGGAATTTTTAACAATTTCAAAATCTAAAGCTTCAATATCTTCGACAATTACTTCAAAATCTCCACCATTTGAATAATCGTAAATTAAAATATTTGCATGTTCACTCATATTCTTGAGGAAATTATACTTGTAATTGTGTTCAAGATCAGTGAGGAATTTTTCATTCAATACTTTTGAATCCTTTTCGCCTGGAGCATTTCGCTTCTTAATTTTATCCTGAAAAATAAGCAAAGAATTTAAATAAAAATACAAAATGAATAAATATTTTATATTTATATAAAATTCATTTCAATTACCAGAACAACATTAACCGGTGCATCCAAATAAATACATAAATGTGGTCTCATTAATTCATGAAATGATTCCGTAACACCAGAATTATACATTTGAAGAGCTTCATTGGAAAAATATCCATTGCTATTCATTGCGTTTGCAAAACATTGATCGGACCAAGCACTTCTTTCAGTGACAACTCCCTGACCCGTGGACATTATATGAGTCAGAATGTGTAAAGTCTTTTGAAATCTGAGCATAAAAAATCTCGCTTGTACTTTAGCGCCGTTCCTTAGAGTTGGATTTTTCAAGAAAGTCGGCAAATCACAAGTTTTACATGTTTCGGGCATTTTATCGTCTAGTGTTTTCAAATCGAAATCGTACATTCGCACATAATAATCGTCTAAATGTGATTGAGGAACGTACAACATATCCAGCTCGTGAGCTAATTTTTTACAAAGTTCAGTTTTACCTATAGCTGGTGGACCCTCGACGACAATAAATTTTGTATTATCATCGAAACGAAAAATTGTGTCATCAAACAATTGATTCCAAAGCCTAAATTTTTTTTCCTCATAGGGAAAAGGCGGTGGACGTGGTTCACGTAATTTTCTCACTTCTCGTGTACTTATACATGCGACTTGAATAAATGGTACATTTTTCGTAGACGATATCTGAAAATCAAAGTTTTTTTTATTTTTTTTTACGCAAACGGATAACAAAAAAAATTTCTTAACCTGAAAATAAATGAGAAACATGAGTGAAACATTTATACTAGGTTAAAATTATTTTAATTGCGATATAAATTTAAATTATTTTAATTACGATATAATATGCATTACAGTCTTTATGATAAAAGCAAATAAATAAAAATTACATACGTGTTAACAACAAAGTGAGAATAGTGCTAACCTTACATAATCCCGAGGTACCGTTTCGAAGTTTAGAAATGCCAGTTCGTAAAACAGACGCCATTATTTCTCAACAAATATTAACTAAATAAATGCCAAATAATATCAATTAATTAATATCTAGCATTACTCCAATATTTTCTGAAAAATTCACTTGCTAGCAGAAGTTTATTTCTTTAATGAAAGCAGCTGTGAACTGAAATTATCCCCATTTGCAGAAACAGTATTGCCAATCTCTCTCCATAACACAAAAAAATCGAAATTCTCAAAATATTTATATAAATTGTTAATTAAACGTAATTATTTATTAGAAAAAAAAAAGAATAAATACAACATTGTTCGTAGACCAAACTTTGAAAATATTTATAATCTTTACAATTAATATTTGCGATTTTTGTAAAAACTTGTAGAGAGATTCAAATTCCCCCGCTAATTGAGAACTGTCAGATCTACAAACTGAATATGGCTGATAGTGACATGACACTTCCGGATACAAGAATGCATGTGTGAGTGCACTAAACGTGTATAACCTCTCAACGTTTTGCAAAAGTGTATACACACGCAAGAAGAGTATTAAAATACTGTTTGTGTGCAGTCAAGCCATACAATCAAGGAGAAAATTCACGCAGAATCAGAGATTATACAAATTTCGCATTCCAACTTGAGCTTGACTGTGCAAGAATAGTTAAAAGTCTTTCGTACATTAGGTGTATAAAATCGCGGTTCAGTGACCGCGACAGTTAATGTGGGTGAAAAATGTAAAAATGAAACAGAATTGAATTTTTTTTTTGACGTATCTGGATTTGTATGAATAGATATTAAAGGACGCAGGCGTCTCGTGTCAAAAAAAGAAGGCTTTTTTTCTTTGGCACATTTCTCATTACACCATAAGAGAGAATGGGTAAGTGTGGCGGCTTGTAAAGCCGGTTGCCCCGAAAAGATATTTATAAATCATTTTCTATTTAAGGGCGCCGTCGTGGGGCGTGTCTTTTGGTTAAATTTTTCGTCTTTTCGAATATATATTTCTTGTGTTTGTGTGTGTTGGTGTTGTTCTTTGGAAAAAAGGTTCGTTTTTTTCATCTCTATAGATAAGAGTGAATGTACGATTACAGGATATCAATATGGGTTCATCGAACAACATTCCAATTTGTTTAGTCACGTTTTCAAAATGAATTCAATCACAGTGTTTTTGTTTGTGTACAGTAGTGTTGGTCGTGTGCCGAAATAGCCGCGCGTATACATTTGCATAAATCTATTTTTTTCTATACGAAAAATAATTTCTCTGGGATTTAAAAAAGAAGGGACTTTGAAAAAAAGTCGATTAAATAGAAATAATTAAATAATGAAAAAAATTGTGATATATAGAAAGGGATAGGGTAAAAATTTGGAAAAATTAGTTTACATAAAGGAAAGTAAGATAAATAAATAATTTCCTGTACTTTCTCAAAGAGAATTTAAAGTAGGTTGAATTAACAATGTCTTGCACAAGACAATGTTTATGCAGAACTTTCAATTCTGTCTACACTATTGCTCGTCTTGTCATTGTTGGAAATGAAAATCAGTTTTCTATCTGATTACAGATACGCAAGGAGGGATGTCGCGAAATTCCGGTCCAGGTCTCTATGAATTCCTCATGGAAGCTGAACTTCAACAGTATTACCCTGGAATTCGGGGTAAGTTTCTGTTTTTTTCACTTGAAAATGAATTAAAAAAACACATTTTAATTTTAAGAAAAATACCATTATATTACATTTTTAGAATTCACAAGAAAAATCTAATATTTAGAGTCCACAAATCTTTAAAAATATTAAAAATATATTTTAAAAAATGTTTTAATTCTTTTTGAATTTTTAAATAATTGAAAATTTTGTATTGTAAACAAGTAGTTTTTAGAAATATTTCTGGCAAACTTTTTTTTTCATTGGATAATTTAATTTTTAAAGAATGTTCTGAAAACTTATTGAAAATAATTGATTTTAAATAGAAATTTAGTTAAAAATTCTAGATAATAATTTAATTTTGAATCTTGAAAACAATTTTGTAAAAAAACGTTTAAAAATAATTGATTTACAAAAGAATTTTAATTGAAAATTCTAGAAAATATTTTTATTTCGAATTTTGAAAATACTCTTAGCGCAAAATTATTAAAAATAATTTATTTAGAAAAGAATTTTAGTTGAAATTTCTAGAAAATTATTTAATTTTGAATCTTGATAATAATTTTGTAAAAAAACGATTATAAATAATTGATTTACAAAAGAATTTTAATTGAAAATTCTAGAAAATATTTTTATTTAGAATTTTGAAAATACTTATGGCGAAAAATGATTAAAAATAATTTATTTAGAAAAGAATTTCACTTAAAAATTCTAGAAAATAATTTAATTTTGAATCTTGAAAGTAATTTTGAAGAAAAGT
This sequence comes from Leptopilina syphax, assembly GCA_032872505.1. Taxonomy (NCBI): domain Eukaryota; kingdom Metazoa; phylum Arthropoda; class Insecta; order Hymenoptera; family Figitidae; genus Leptopilina; species Leptopilina syphax. Next base: position 2,935,778 of record CM065476.1, on the reverse strand, counting down.
TATTAAAAATAATTGATTTTAGAAAAAAAATTCTGTTAAAAATTCTAGAAAATAATGTTGTAGAAAAATTGTTGATAGTAATTTATTTAGAAAAGAATTTTAGTCAAAAATTCTAGAAAATAATTCAATTTTAAATTTTGAAAACAATTTTGTCCGTGAAATTATTAAGAATAATTGATTTAGAAAAGAATTTTACTTAAATATTATAGAGAATAATTTAATTTTGAATCTGGTAAAGAATTTTGGAGAATTTTGCAGTAGAAATTTTTGAAAATCTTAATTCTTATAGAAAAACAATAATAATAATTAAATATTTATTTAAAAAAAAATTATTTTTTTTGAATGATTTTGAAATTTGAACATATTCCCAAATAAATGAATTTGAAACATTTTCTTGAGTGTCTGATTATTATTTTCAAATATATATTAATATTTTTATTTTTAAATATTCTTTATGATTAGAGAAAACGTCATAATTCTGTTTGGGAGTCAGATCAGGGAAAAAGAAAATTACATTTTTGTGGCAACCCTCTAAATTTTAAATTAGAATGAAAAATCAAAACCTGGCGTAAAATTAAATTTAAAACAATTTATTTTCAGGTGACCTGAAAGTGCAAAACACAGCACAACTAAAATACGTAACGGAGGATGATTTAAATGCAATCGGAATGAGTAAACCAGAAATGCGTCGTTTAAAGAAATACTTTCAAAAGCATTTTCCACAGAATTATTTATCAAAATTCAAAAAAATGCTTCTACCAAAACGTGAGGAACAAATATCGGGATCACTTGGCATGTTACCGGAAGAAAGACAAGATCGTCCACCAGTTCGTGTTCCCAATAAGCACATGATTCCCGCCGATGCAATAATTGTTAATAAAGAATTGGGAATGGGAGAATTTGGTGTTGTGCAACAAGGTGTTTGGACAAATGACGGCGAGAGAATACAAGTCGCAATAAAGTGCCTATCAAGAGAGAGAATGCAAAACAATCCAATTGAATTTCTTAAAGAAGCGGCAATAATGCATTCCATTGATCATGAACATATTGTCAGATTATATGGTGTTGTTCTTGATACAAATTCACTGATGCTCGTCACTGAATTAGCACCACTTAGATCACTATTAGAATGTTTAAAAGAGCCAAGTTTACGTGCAAGTTTTCCAGTTTTATCACTTTGCGATTTTTCCGTACAAATTGCCGATGGGATGCAATATTTAGAGGCTAAACGTCTAATTCATCGTGATCTTGCGGCAAGGAATATTCTCGTATTCTCTAAAAATAAAGTGAAAATCTCTGATTTTGGTTTATCGCGTGCACTCGGCGTTGGCAAGGATTATTATCAGACGAATTTTAATGTTAATCTAAAATTACCAATTGCATGGTGTGCTCCGGAATGTATTACTTATTTAAAATTTACATCAGCGAGTGATGTTTGGGCGTACGGTGTAACATTATGGGAAATGTTTAGTTATGGTTTTCAACCATGGCCAGCGCTCACTGGTCATCAAATTCTCGAGGCAATTGACGAGCCAAATTTCCAAAGATTGGAACAACCTGATTGTTGTCCCAAGGATTATTTTACATTAATGCAACAATGCTGGCAGCATGAGCCAATGAAGCGACCAAAATTTTCCGAATTAATTAATCTTCTGCCTGATTTAAAGCCAGAGCAGGTGCAAGCTGTTCAGGATAGTGCGGAAATTGGACAACTCACTTATCGACAGGGTGATATTATTTCTGTTTTGGATAAGGGTAGCAGTAATACTTTATGGAAGGGTGTGCTGAATAATGGTAAGACTGGATTTTTTAATCCAGCTCATACGATAGCGTATCTTGGTTCAAATTTACCGAGTAATAAACCGGGGGAATTTACGCGTGGCGATGGAAAAAATGCATTTTCATCGCAGAGAAGAAAAATACGAACGGATATGATTTCATCGCCTCAGGGCGATTTAAAGCATACGGGTCATGTTGGATTGGATGGAGCTTATTTTGGTGATATCAGTTTCTTGGGTGGAAAGTATCCGCATTTACCTAGACAAGTTGTCACACCTTATAAGCCGCAGGAGGATGCGACAGATAATTCTAGTCAGATTTTAAATCAAGATGGAAGGAGTGTTGATTCTAATAGAGAGCAGCCTGCCAGGGATAATAGAATTCATCATTCACAGCTTGACAACCAAAGTAAACATGGTGAGAGAAATTTATCGATAATTAAACAATTTTATTTATACAACTTTATTCAACGAAAACCTAAACAAATATTTTCTAGAAACTTATTCTTTAACTATTCCCTATGGGTTTTGAATTTAGTTCGAAATTTTATTTAATACAATTTCTCCAAAACTTTAAAGTAGAATTTTTATTTTAATCTTTTCAAATTATAATTTACACTACCAACAATTCAACAACAATTTAAATTTTTGTTGAAAACACGAAAAAAAATTCAATTTTGAAGAAATTACAAATAACTGCAGAAATTCAATTATTTACAAAAAAAATTTTTTCTAATTAAATTTTTGAAACATACAATTAAAAAGATTTTTAATAATTGAAATTTTGTAAAATTTAATTGAAAATACATAATTTTTTTCAAGTATTTTATTACAATTTTAAAAAATTAACTTTTAAAGAATTTTAATTGAAAATTTTGGAAATAATGTAAAATTTAATTGAAAATACATAATTTTTTTCAAGTATTTTGTTACAATTTCTAAAAATTAATTTTTAAAGAATTTTAATTAAAAATTTGGGAAATAATTAAATTCTCAAAAATTTTAATGAATAATCTTCAAGTGTAAATTCAATAAAAATGAAAATTAATGGAAATTAGATTCTAAAAATAATATTAAAATAGTTTTGAAAAAAGTACATACATCTCTGAATCACAAAAATAGTATTGAATTCTTTCAAAGAATTTCGTAAAAATTTTGTTATACAAATAATTAAGTTAATTATCATTAACTAAATATAAAAATGTAATTGATCGTAAAAAATATATTTTTGAATTTTAATTGAACATTTAATAATTTGCGAATTTTATTTTCAGAAAGTCTATGGTCCGACACAAGTTCAGAAATTTCGCATTTGGGATCAATGGCGAATGCTGCTAAACAAACATCAACTACGACTACTGGTAATACGGATTCAGTTAGTGCTGATCACGAATATCATGAAATCAGCGATGAAGAAAATCAAGACAGTCCCCTGAGATTTGATAAGCCATTAAATTTCGATTTTGGACCTAGTCTCCTCGATGAAATGGACCAAATGTTCCGATCATTAGGTATTTATAGAAAATTTTCCATGTCTCTTCATTTTCAATTTTTCATCCATAAAATTATTCTTTGAAACCTTAAAATTTTCTCTAAGCCGATTACTTATTTGACTTCAATACTTAAGCGAATTATTTTTGACCTTAAGACATCAGTTTTTATTTGCAAATATATTTTAATATTTTTATCCATTAAATAACTTTAATAAATTTAGATAAATTTATTAAAGTTATTTAATTTTCTATGATCTTAAAAGTTCTAAATCTCTTCCAATTGTTATTCGAATCGAAAAAATTTGAATAATTTTATACACCCTACAGTATAGACATTTATGAATTTTGATGGAATTTGATTTACATAGTGCACGTGTTGGAATCTTTTTATTTTAACGATGTTTTTTCAGGTTCTTCACCACCGCCACCTCTTCCTGGCCATCCACCAACAGAACACGAAACAAGTAACGCTCGAAATGAGCTTCGTGAGATGCAAGCAAAACAGAGCAGTAAAAAGAAGCAAGCCACCGTGAGTCCAATAAATGTAAAGTACACGTTTTCTTTTGTGTTTTTCCATTTTTTCTTCAACATACAAAAAAAGAGGAAAAAAAAACTTTGAATGACTCGCATCTTTTTTTTTGTTGCTTTTTTTTGAAACAATATGAATATTAAAAAATTTCGTTTGCTTTTAATGTTTAAAACGCAATGGTAGTCTTTATATTTTTTATAGCAAAAAAGAAAAATGATAACAAGGTGAGTTTATTTACTCAAGGAAAAAAAGATTTAAAGAAAAAATTTGCTGTAAGAGTTCTCGACGAGAATGAAGCACATTGAGAGAGGGGAATAACCCTCTGATTTGTGATGAGAATGTAAATATTTATAAACTATCAGATGTGGTAAGAATTTTTAATCTGAATTTAGGTGAAGCCTATATCAGCGGCAGATCAGAAAACACTCTACTCGGCCATTGCAATGGCCCAGGAATTGACAGCACGTTCCATGACAGATCTTGAGCAACCACAGGAATCGCCACGTACACCTGCAAGTCCCTCAAGACGTAGAAAATTTTCTTTTAAGTTGCCACATCAACACAGTCCTAAACCAGACAGACGACACTTTTCCGAGGAAGCCGCCAGTATACCTGACATCCAGGTACAATTCGATCAATCAAAAATCTCACATTAATTCACGATTAAAAAAAAAGAAAGAAAGGAAAGAAGAAGAAGAAAAAAGAAATTGCATTTTATAATGAAGCGAAAGAAAAGTTTTCAAATTGGGCTCAATTTATAGATTCATTTGATTAGAAGATAACGAGATTACTTTGCAGTTTCGAAAAGGAATTACTCTTTAAACTATTTATTTATTATTTATTATTTATTACTAGTCAATTTTCAAGAAAGTGAATTTCCATTTTTACAATTTTTAATTGTAGAATTAAAGAATTTGCTATTTTTTATTTATAACAAAATTTTTATTTACAAAAAAGTTCTATTTAATGGAATATTTTATAAAAATAATTTTAATTTTAATAAACATTTTTAATATACTTAATCTTTCAAAATATAGACTGAATTTTTTTTTAAATAAAAAACTTCAATATCATTGAATTTTTATTTTTATTCTTTTTTAATTATTTTTTGTAGATAAAATTAGTAGATAAAATTCAATTCTCTTCAAACTAGAAATAAAATTCATAAATAAAAAAAAATTTGAAAACTTTTACTTTCGCGAAAAATATTTGAGAAAAAGAATTTATTTTTTCTAATAAAAAGTAAAATCACTAACAATTTGGTAAAATTTATAAATAGAAATAGAAAATTTTCTAAAATATTTTTAAAAAATTTAATGAAATTGAAAAATTCCAAATTTTATTCTAAATTTTAGCGTAAATCGGAATTTACGGAAATCACAACATTTTAAACACATCAAAACACAATGCACTCATCTAATACTATTTATAGAAATCTATCATATTTATTTTATCTCATTCTAATACAGGGTTCCTATTTGCACTTTTTTCCAAATTTAGATAAACAACTAACAAAAAAGAAAAAAGTAAACAATTTGGATAAATTAGTAGAAAAAAATAGTTATGGAACAGTGTTAATTCCTGACGCCAATTAACTTGATATTTATCAGTACTAAAAATTCTTAAAATGGTAAATTTTTATTCTTTTCTATAATATATTTTAAATGTATAGTGAGATTAATTTCTTACTATTATTCTTTTTTTTGTAAAGCTTACTAACGCAGAGATACTAATATTTGTCTTTTCCCTCTTTTCCTATTCCTTTTTAATTATTTTTTCGTTTTATCCCCATCCTGGTTATTTTATATATTTTTTTTAATTAAAACACTTGCATTTTGTTGTTAATAATTTTTTTGGAATTTATTTTTTTGGAAATTTAAAAAAATTTTGTTTGAAAATATATTTTTGGTTGGTATAAATGTATTTTTTTGGTTTTGTTATCCCGTTTTTTTGTGGCTTTAATATTTGCATGCTTTGTATTTTTATGGGCTTATAAAAGTGGCTTTGTTCGAGTTTGCAGTCGTTGTCGTCGACGGTGTCTAGTATTGAATCCCTGGGCGCGCCATCAACATTAAAATTACCACTTTGGGATAAAGCGTCGGCGGAATTTTGTTTTGCAAAATCACGTGAACTTTTAACGAAACCCAGTGCCTGGACATCGTACATGAATGTTGAATTCGATAATCATATTCTCGATAATAATGCAACAAAGCAGAATTTAATGAAATCGGCGGAATTCTTGGAGAATGGAAATCGAAAGAGTATCGCTGCCTGTGAATCGATATTGGATTTAGAAACAAAAAATACAAAACAAAATGGTAAATTATCGTATAATTTGGAGAATTCAAATATGGATTTTCCACGGGAGGCAAAGAGAGTGTCGACTAGTTATGTCGATCGTTATTTTGAACAACCAAAGTATTTGGATGATGATGACGATGCGGGAGAATCGCCTATTGAAAAATTACCGGAAAATTTCGAAAAAATTAATAATTTGGAGCATGCCAGTATGTTTTATTCAAATTTCCCAGAACTTAATATTCAATCAATGAATCTTAATTCAGAGCAAAAGAAAGCCGATTTTGATATTGATGAGAAAAATTTCGATTCCAAAGAATCGCCTCGTAATCGTTCATCATTTAAATTCGATTTACCGAGTAAAGTAAATCTCGATTTTGGAACAAGACCGAAAGTGCTCGATTCAACGAAATTGAATACAGATTTGAAAAAATTTGATTTACAGAAAATACGCGGAGGAGGGAAAGTTTCCTTTGTTCCAAGAAATAGTCAAGAACTAAAAGTCGAGAAAGGTGCCATTAAACCAGACACTTCACGACAAAATTTAGAAGCAGTGCGAATAAATATACAAAGTTTCCGAAAAATCGAACAAAATCAAAATGGACACGATAATTTTTCTTTTGTCATGTCAAATAATCCATTATTTGTCACCGAACCGGAGAAAAAAGACTCTCCAATTTACAGTTCATCAGAGAGTCTTCGCGTCAATTTTCAACGTCTACGAAGAAAATCCGACGCCGAAGCAAATTCACAAGTTGAATTGAGCAGTAAAATTTTTGCCGAAAAATATCAGAGGGAAATATCAGGAATGGAGAGTGTGAAAAATTTTCTCGACTCAAAAAAGGGACAGGTGTTAAATTTAGGAATGGGTAAATTAACACAAAATATGATACAACTTGGTAAAAATATTGAGCAAAATTCACGAAATCTCGACGTCTCGTTGGGTAAGCCAATGATGAGAAATTTAGAAATGCCCGGTGGACCGATGCAAAAACCAAAACATCTCGATTTAAATGTTAAACAATTGAAATTGAATTCAAATCAAAAGAGTCCGGCATTAAATCAACATATTTTGGAACCACCGAAATTATATCAGAATGAGAGTAGTAGAAAAGATTTGGATAAAAATCATGGGAATTTCAATGTTTTTCGTCCTCGCACATCCTCATTGTCGGAACATAGAAAATCACCACTTCGCACTGCCAGACGTTCGTTTCATCCGAAAAATGATTCAAGCGATGATTCCGATTCAATTTCACATTCGGAAACTGATATTCGAAGTCGATTGCGGTATAAGAGACGTCATAAAAGAATGTCACATAATTTTCGTCTAAATTTCAAGAATCGAAGTCAATTTTTACATCCCGATGCGGCGAGAGGTTTTTCCTCAATTGAACTTTGTGGTAAATCACCACCGCCTTCGACGAGTTTTTTAAATTCCCTCTCGCCGCCATTCTCATCGAGAAATAATTTACTCTCATGGCCTGAAAGTGCGCCTAGCTCGAGTTTAACATTCACCAGTAATTCTGATCTTGATTCAGACACAAGTTCGGAATATCCCGAATTTACTAATGACATTTTAACCTTCCCTCCATCGCCAGCTCCTTGAAGTATCGAAAAAGGATTTTTTTTCTTGAAAAAGTAGTATTTTTCAATAAAAGAAAATTCTTTTTTTTTGAAGAATTTTCTTTGAAGAAATTTCACTATTTTTTACTATTGAAATTTGCAAAAAACAATTCTTTTTTGAAGAAGAAGAAAAAACAGATTTTGAAAAAGAAATTCTGATACTTTGTAAATAATCGAAATTGAACAAAAATAGTGGTGGATTTTTTTATGTAGTGGTAAAGGGCAAAAAAAAACTAATAATTAGATTTGTGTGTTTCGTGCTTAGCATGTTTGCATGTATCGCACGTCTACTTTAAAGTACTAACAAGTAGAAATCCAGCGGTACTAATGTTAAAATATTTATAATATGAAAACTATCAGGGAACATCAGGGTGTCCAGCGACGAGGAAATTGTTAAATTAGTATCAAAACTCAGGGAATTTAAAAAATAGTTAGCTTTTTTTTGGAAAAAAAAAACAAAAATGAGATCAAATCTCAGGAAATATTTTCGTACGAAAATTATTTAGAGAAAGTAGTGTTTTGTTTTTTGGTAAAAGTATCAAAAAAAGTAAATATTTTCTAATTTGAATAATAGAGAAAAAAGAAGTGATTTCTAACTAATAAGAATTTTTTCAAAAAAATTTTGGTAATTTCTTTTATTAATTAATCAATTTATCAATTAATCAATTGGTCAATTAATCAATTAATAGAAATATTGTTTAAAAATTTCCGAATGTTTTTTCCAAAGATTTTCTTTAAAGACTTTCTAAAGATTTTTTCTACCAATTTCACAATTTTCACAAATATTTGTTCGAAAATTTGCAAAGATTCTAAAAATATGTTGAATTATTCTACGAATTTAGAATTTGTCGAGAATTTCAAATATTTTGTAAATTTTTGCTAAAAAATTTATTTGTTAAGAAAAATTTTAATTTTTTTGATTTAAAAAACGAATAAATTATTAATTTTTATAATTCTAATAAATTTCTTGAAAGAATAAAGAATTTACAAAATTGAAAAATTAACAAAAAAAATTAATTGCATCACTTCTACTTTTGGGAATTATTTACAAAAGTCGAATGTAAAAAATAATTAATATTACCAAAAATAAAATAGTAAATTAAATAAAATTCAAATATTTTAATTTAATTTCTGCAATTTTACATTTTGTACTGAAAAATATTTAATATTTACATTTAAGAACTTGTTTTGCAAATTATTAATTATAATAATTAATTAATTACTAATTGTTAATGTAATCAAAGAGTAGAAAATTGAAAAAAAAGAAAAAAATTATTTCTCCATAAAATCGACTACTAAATTTGATCCAACATTTTTTTATTATCTAAAAAATAATTCCAGAGTATGAAAATAAAATGAAAAAAATCCTCGCCAATCGCTGGACACTTTCAATAATCATGAAAAATGTAGCAATTGGTATTCCATTTATAAACATAGATGTATTGCTAGAGAGTCCTAATTTTTACTGGACCTTTTAGATAAAAATAGACAATATAAGTTTTCTACATGACTGGTTTTTGATGAAGAAATGAAAAGCAGAATTTTTGATATGCACACAACGAGATGATAATTTTGAATGACCCCCTTTTTATAAAAACTTCCTACAAAAAAAATAAATAAAAAAGTCTCGCATAGAATTTATTTTTTGATCACATGCACACGCAAAAATTAGAATTTAAATAAAGTAAAAAAATGAGTGAAAACTTAAATTTTATTTAGACACCAGATAGTTGTTTATTAGCAAAACTTCTATGTAAGACTAAAATTTGATTTTAGAATTTTTTTTGTCTTTTCGTTTACTTTTTTTTGGATTATTTCTAATCCAATTCCTTTACTTTAATTTTAATTTATTTTTACATCCTTTTATGATTTTTAATTTTTCTGTTCTTTTCTTTTTTCTCCCGAAAACAAAAAAATTCCCACCCCTACGGCTTGTTTAGACAACATTATCGGATGAGGCGAAGGAAGTTTACAACAGTCTTGTCGAGACGCCAATCATCGAAAATACCACGGACACAAATCCATTGCGAATGCTGCGCTCTGGATTGCCAATTGTCAGACCAAGGATTCGGGGCAATAAACACGCAACATTGGGCTCACAAATTGATGATATGACGAGCGATCATATTTTACAGTTCGATATGCATCATAGCGGTGCAAAAACATTGCCAAAACGTGCTCCGCCACCGTCACAAGCACCGCCACCAGTTCCACAGGCGCGAAATCTCGAGAGGCATCATTCATTGGAAATTGAAAATAATCAAAATCAAAATAACGTCGATGGCAATCCAATTCCATTGCCGCCGCGCGATCGTTCAAAAACACTTCAACCAAAATCAAATTTACCGAGACATCAAAGAAAGCATCCGCTTATTATTCCCGGTGGTGGAGTGACTAGAACTCTGGCAAAAATGGCTGAAATTAATCCACAATTAGAGGATCAGGTCGATGGAAATTCGTCCTCCTTCATGGTTCAGGAGGGATGCTCAAGTAACGATGGAAATGGCTCGTCGGAAGATACATTCATTCCCGATGTTGCGCCCAGCAGGTAATTTTTTTCTTTTTCTTTCGTTGCTTCTCAATTTTTGTCTAAAGTTCTTTTTTTCAACATTTTTGTCAAGACATTTTTTTCTTATCATTTTTTTTCATTCACAATAATTCATTTCTTTCTACTCTAATAATTTCCTTATTAAATACTTTCTTATTCTCTTAATATTTTCTCACTCTTTCTCAAAAAAAGAAAACAAAAAAAAACAAATAAAAAATTAAATTTAAAAACGAAATTATTTTTTAATCACAGGTCACGGATGGTATGGCTTCTTAGAATTATTTTCGAAAAAATGAGACTTTTTTCCAAACACTGAAATAATTAAGAAAAATTATGATTAGTTACAGTTGAAATTAAACACAAATTAGATTTGTCTTTATAAACAATTGAATTTTTGAAGAAGTTTCTTAAATCTACAAAAAGTAATTGATTTAATGAAGAAATTTAGTAAAAATTTAATTATATTCAGTTGTAATATTTAGAAATACCTAAATTTCAGAAGGTTTGAAATTGAAATTTAGAAAATTGTAATTTTCGTGGAATAATAAATAACAAGTATTTAAATATTTATTTAATTTTAATCAAATTATAGAACTTTTGAATAATCGAATTTAGAAATCAGTGAAAGATCAGGGAGATACAAAATTAAATTTTAATAAATTAATAAGTTAATAATACAAAATTAAATTTTGTTAAATTAACAATAAGTAATAAAAAAAAATCTGAATGTTTCAGTCCGGAGGAGTTCGAAAGAAGAATCGATTCTGAATTGGCCGCCTTGGATTCCCTACCCGCTGACGATACTAAGCTAAACCGTTGCAGTGTCATTTCGGAGGACCTCCTCGAATTCTCAGACAATCTAATAGACTGTGATTCAGAATCGCAGAAAAATCAATCAGACAATGAAACTGAACAATCGTCAATTGAGAGGAGCAGTGATAATAAAACTACAGCCACAAAATTCTTGCCCGACAATGTCGATGCCAATTATAGTCAAGAAATTTCAAATTCCGAAGAATCAATTTACGTGAAGCCGGAAACAAATATTCACTCGTCGAATAGATCACTAGTTTCGTTAAAAAAAACCGGGAATAATCCCGGCGCAAGGGAAAGTCTAACATCGACTGTCTCACCATTCAATATTAATCCAACGCCAAAAGTACAATCATCGACGACAATTAATACAAACGATGAATATCAAACGAAAACGGGAAAATATCAACGTTCAGTTAATCGTAATAGTGATTTAACCAGACAATCAGATCACGTCTCGTGTGAGGATCTTTTGGATTTTGCCTACGATCGTCCCAATGCTCATCGTACACGTGGTCCACAAAATGGCGAACAATCGGATGAGGTGAGAGTGATGTTAAAAATTTTACGCGAACAAACAACACCGGAATCTTGCGTTGCTGCATTAAATGTCACCGATTGGAAAATTCACGATGCAATTAAACTCGAACGACTTCAGGGTTTATTGAAGAGGGAAAATAATTTTGTTGGTCTTGAGGATTGTAAAATGATGCTCAGTCAGTGTGAGGGTGACATTGTTAAAGCTGCTTCGCTTCTTCGCAATACTGAAGACACCGCGGCAGTTTAAAAAAAAATTTATTTGCTTTGCGAGCAAAAAAAAAAAAAAAAAATGTAAATACCCGGCGATTTTATATTTTCGTCTCGGGTAATTTGTAATTTTGTATTAATCTTCTCGATGGAGAATTACAGAGAGTTTTTGCGAGAGAGAGAGAGAGAGAGAGAAAGCGAAGATTTAATTGTAAAATTGAGCGAAGAATATTTTTACGTTTATTAGAGGAGTAAAAATTGTCAAAAAATGCTCGAAAATGTATCGAGAACGAAAGAAAATATTTAATTTATAAATTTCGAAAAATATTTTCCAATTGAGAATTTTTCTGTTCTTGATTTTATCACTGTGAAATTTCAAACTCAATTTTTTTTCTTTTAATGTTTCTTTTAAATGTAAATTAAATGTAAAATTTAAAGTCAATTTATTAACTTGTTAATTACTAGTATTAATTAAATTAAAATCTACAAAATAGAATTACAAATTAAAATTTACAAATTGCAATTAGAAATTAAAAATTGCAAATTAAAGTTACAGATTAAACAAGTTACAGTTACAAACTGAAGTTTTCAAATTACAATTACAAATTTTTAATTTAAAAATTAACAATTAATATAATTTTTTTCGAATTTTAACTAAATAATTTTAGAATTTCATTTTTTAAACTTGAATTTTCAATATCGAAATATTTTTAATAATTTTTAAAAACATTTTATTTAATCTTAATTCTATTTGTAGGCGGATATTATTTAAAAATATATTCGAATACTAATAATATTCTTTAAAAATATAATCGAATATTAATATTCCCTGAAAATAAATTCGAATATTAATAATATTCTTTAATGATAATTTTTTAATGGGCATTATTCCCTTCTAAACGTGAGAATATTGATAGTTTCAATCGATAGTTACGTTAGAAAAGCCAAGACTGCATTTTTCCCAGTTTATAGTTTAATGATTTAAGCTTTCGATAATTTAAAGAAGCTTTAGTCGTTTTTCAAGTATAGCTTATAATATTTTGTAGCAAGAAAGAAAAATTTATTTATTAACTATTATCGTCTAAGTGTAGTGCAGAGAAAGAGAGTATTTAAATTGATAGAAGAAAAAGTTGCCTAATTTTTTTTTAAAATACAAACAATAATTTTTTTTATATAGGTGGAATTTTGATAATTTTTTTTCTTTTTTTCAAAGATATATTGAAAAATTTATTTTGCTCAATAGAATTACACTCTCTTCAAAATATATATTTTAAACTAATAATTATTTATGTAAATAAAACTTGTCTTACACAAATTTCTCAATTGTTTAATTGTTATGAAATTGTGAAATTTTTGAAAGTGGGGCTTTTGCCTGTTTCCTTTTTTTTTATTAAAATATATTTGTTGAGAAATTTCGAAGTAAGAAATTTATGTTCTGTGTACGTCTGTCTAGTTTTTAAAAGAAGAAAAAACAAAAATGTGATTTAAAACGAAAAAGAACTTCAATTTTCACAATAATTGATAATTGGTTGAAGAGCAAGTCAATCTGTACATAATGCGTAGAAAAAAAGGAGAAAAAAACGATTCGCGTAAGAAAATAAAATCTCAAAGCACTCGTAGTTTCGCATATTTTTTCTTTCTTGAAACGTGAATCGAAAACGCACAAAAAAAAATGCTCATATTTTTTGTATCGAGACCAGCTTTTCTGGTAAATGCCTTAAAAAAAATCAATTTTCTTAATTAGCAGGTTTTTGATAAAGTAAACAAAAAATTACATATTGTAATTAAATTTCTAGAAGGTGAAGTATTTCAATACTTTTTCTTTTCCCTGCAAAAAAAAATTGTATTTCTAAATGGAATTTTCCTACAGTTTTTATCTTTTATTCAAAAATATTCATTGAAATTGAAAAAACTTCCAAACGAAAGAAAGAACAAAAATAAAAGAATTGGAAAAAAATGATTTGGAAAAGAAATTGAATTGAAAAAGAAAAATTTTGAATTACTTCAATTGACCATGTTTTTTAATATTCTTTTTTATCAATAACAAAAAAAATGTAAAAGAAACAAACTACTGTTTCTTAATAATCAAGTAAGTGCAATTGTTAATAAAATGAAGGAGAATAAAAATTTTTCGGTTCAGATAAAAATCAATTCTCGATAGCATTTAATCTCAGGACTGAAGAATTTGCGTAATTTATAAATAAAAAAAAATTTTTTTTAAGCACACTTTGTCCCTTGTATATGATAATAATTAGCTTTACCAATTTAGCATCAAGGTCCGTTTTATCGAAAATTTCAGTTTGCTCAAAATAGCATTTTAGAAAAAAATAAAAAAAAATGTGTAAACGATGCGAAAAGCAAGAATGTTAAAAGTCAGGAAAATAGAATAAGATTCGACAAATTTTGAAAACAAATTTTCTACACTTAAAAAACAGTAATTTCATTTTTACAGTCAAAGAAAATTATTCCTCAAGTTTCTATGAAAAGAAAAAATTATTTTTTACACAAAAAAAAACCATATCTAGTCCCATGATATTATACACGAGAAACTTGTCAATTTTTTAAATTTTTCAACAAAAATAAAAAAAGGATAATAATTTTTACTGTGATGATGAAATTATTTGTTAAATTAAAATTTCTACAAGTGCTATTTTTTAATTTAAAAAAATGTGTCTCGAGAAGAAATTTTTTGTCTGCGTTTCAGAAAAGTATGTGTGGCGTGAGTGCATGTAAAATCAAAGGGCATTTGTTTGCGTACTAATTAGAAAATAATAAACATTAAGAGTGTGTTTTTTTTTTTTTTTTTTTTGATAATCGGTCATCGTGAATAATAAGTGAGAAAATGAAAATTTCAATTTTGACGAATTTCGTCTGTATTGAGAGAAAAAGAGAAAAGAAGCGACATTTTATATACATTTATTTATCTCGCTTAGTATTTATAGGAAAACCCTTTTGATACGCGACTAATGGCTAAAACATTATTTATATGTCTCTTTATACTCGAAGGGAGAACGAAAAGTTTTATATCCACTGTATTTACAATGAAATATACTTACACGTAAACCTAAATGTTCTTTGCATTTTTCAATTTGCTTGTAAATTTAATTTTTCAATTTAGATTTTTTTTGCTAATTCAATTAAATTCAAATTTTCAATCAAATTTTTTTTTTATAATTTAGTTAAATTCAAATTTTTAATCAAATTATGAAAATAATTGAAATTCTTTTTTTATTTCTAATTTTTGTATAAAGTAAATTAAACTTTTCAATTCTATATTTTTTATTTCGTTTTTCAAGTAAATTCAATTCAATTTTTTAATTAAGCAAATTGAACGTAAATAAATTTTATTTCATTTTTAATTTTCTTGTATAGTAATAAGTTAATTTTTCAATTATACATTTATTTGTTTTTCAATTCAATTCAATTGAAAATAATAACATTTTTTTCATTATTAATTTTTTTGTTATGTAAATTCAATTTTTCAATTTTATATTTTTTTCTAACTCAATTAAATTTAATTTTTAATCAACAAAACCGAACTTATTTAAATTTTTTTCAATTTGTTTATAACATTGTGAATTTTATTTATCAAATTAATTTTTTTTGTTTTTAAAATTCAATTCAATTCAATTCAATTCAATTCAATTCAATTCAATTCAATTTTTCAATCTACCAAAATAAATATTTAATTTTATGAAATAATTTTATTTTTAGAAGTAATTTTTATTCTTCAAAAATTAGATATTCAAATAGATATTCAATTTAAAAAAATATATTTATTTAAAAAATTCAATATTTTTTTAAATAAATACATTTTTTGAAATAATTATATTTTTTCTGAAAAATTAAAAATCAATTGAAATTCGATTAAAAATTTTGTAGTTAATTAAAATTTGATTTTTCGAAAAAGAATTCTTTCTGTTCTATGATAAGTAAAGAATAATTATTGTTTATCATAATGTACAGTAGTTGACATTAATGTCTAAATAAAGGGAATTTAATAAAATTCTTATTTTTAAAAAATTTAAATTTTTTTAATTAATTTTTTGTCCTGGTTGAAAATGACAGTGTATCATTATTATTTGAAAGAATAAAAATTGTTTTAAATATTTTTTCAACTTACCTGTTATTTAATAAAATTTCTCGAAAAAATACAATTATTTTTAAAAATATTAATTAAATACGATTATTTTCAAGAATTTTAATATAAATTCAATTATTTTCAACAATTTTGATGAAATTCTTTTTAAAAATCATTATCATTAAATTCTCGAAATTTTTAATAAAATTCCTTCAAAAAATTCAAATAAAATTCTTCAAAACAATTCAATTATTTTTATGAATTGTAAAATTCGCCGCAAGAATGACATTTTCTCGAAAGTATTCAATTATTGAAAAAAATGTTGATAAAAATTCTTAAAATGAATTCAATTATTTTTAAATTTTTGTATAAATACTTTACAAGAATTCAATGATTTTCAGTAAATCGACAATTTCATTATTTCTGAAAATAATTGAATTCTTGAATAGAATTTTATTAAAACTTTTTTTTAGATAATTGAATACCTACCTGCCAAAAAATTTATTATTGCAAGTAATTGAATTTTTGCAAAATTTAAATAATAAGTGAATTTTTGAGAAGACTTTTATCAAAATTGTATTTAAAATAATGGAATTCCTGGGAAAAATATACTATTTATGGATATTATTGAATTCTTTTGAAGAATTTAAAAAAAAGTATTTAAAAATAATTGAATTTTCCCTGGAATTCAATTAAAATTGTATTTAAAATAATTCAATTCCAGCAAAAATTTCATTACTTAAAATATAGATTCGAAAAAAAATGTTCGACTATTTTCAAAATTTTCTTTATAAAAAAAATTTTTTAAATAAACTCTTTGAAAATATAAGGGAAGCAAAAGTATAAAAATATTAAAAATTCTATTTTAAAAAATTATTAAATACATTAATTTTCTTTAAAAATTCTTAAAGTTTTTCAATAATTTTATTCAAAAATTCTAAAAAAAAATCATTGAATTTTTGAAGAATTACAGAATTGCAATTTTTATAGAAATAATTAAATTTCTTGAGGTTTTTCATTGAAAAATTATTTGGAATTTTAATTCCTTGTAGAAAAATAAATAAGAATAGGTTTTTAATTTTTTGTTTAACAAAAAGTATTGAAGTTTTGAATAATTTAATTCAGAAATTCCGAAAAATTGTTTCTTGAAAAAATGTAATGGAAATTTTTTTTTTAAATAATTGTATTTCGGAAAATAATTGTAAAAAATTGAAACAATTGAAAATTTTGTCAAATTTTATTGATATAAATTAAATATTTTTATGAATTTTATTAGTTTAGGTTTTAAAAATTATTTTCAAATATAATTCTAGTTTTGAAAAATTCTAATTAAAAATTTGGAAAATAATTGAATTTTAAAAGAATTTAGAATAAACCATTATCTACTGGTCGACAAAAAAAACTAAAAAATACGAAGGATAAATGGTTAAAGATTGTAACAAATAAGATTAAAATTTTGCTTTAATCCATTCCATTTATTGTGCCGCTTCTGATATTCAATTTTTTTTTAACCGGTTCAGTCTGTGAGATCGACGCCTAACCCCATGTGACTATTTAACAATCCGTCGAATCCCAATAAAGTTACATGGCCCGTTACCCATTCGAAGATTCAAAATCCAGTTTTCAAGCTCGGAATTCAACATGGAAGGTAAATTACTGGACAAATGCGGTTCATATATAAATATGCATAAGATATTGTGCTGCTTTTCAATTTTTTTTTTCATTTTTCGTCTCTCTAATGTGACCTGCGGTCAAGCTCAGATCGTACTTCTACGATATGATAAACGCGGGCTTTTTTTTTTTTTAATTTAACGAGTGTTTGGAACCAGAATTTTGGACCGATAGGGGTAAATTGTACATAAAGATAATTTCCCTCTTTTTTTTGGAAAATTGTTAATAAAAAAAAATTTAGAAATTATTTTCTTTTTTATATTTTGGTTTTTGAAAATTTTTAATTTTCGCTTTGGAAATTTTCTCAGTAAGCAGCGTTAGAACAATTTCTGGGGGAAAAAAAATAAGAGGATTGAGATTCGAATACAAAAATCAATAATAAGAATAAAATTATTTTTAGAAAAATTTTGGAACAGAGTAATTATAAATTTTTTAATCTTGGGATGGTACAAATGATTTTATCGACGTAGAAAAATTAATTTAGCAACGAAATTAAATTTTTAATTCGAACTATTTTTCGAAATTAAATTTTTAATTCCAACTATTTTTTTTTTAAATATAATATTTAAAAAAATAGTTCGATAAAAAAATAGTTCGAAATTTTTAATTCGAACTATTTTTTTAAATATAAAAATATTTTAAAAAAAATCGAATTAAAAATTTCGAAGTATTTTTTTATCGAACTATTTTTTTTTAAATATTATATTTAAAAAAATATTTGGAACTAAAAATTTAATTTCGTTGCTAAATGAAAGGAACTTTTTTGGAAGTCTTAATTTTTGAACGAAGGCAGTGAATTTGAAAAAAAATTATTTCCGAACGCTGCTTATTTGAATTTTCCCCCTAACGATCCTTTGCAACACTCGTGCGAATAATTGTCAAAGCGAACGAATATACACATTCGACGCGAATATTCGAAAGTCCCAAGGAAAAAAAAATTTTTTTTTCTTCATTCATACTGCAATGAAAATTGGAAAAAGAGAAGACACTCGAATATTCGGACGACTTCGAGCAAGCCGAACTTTCGACTATATTCATAGATCTACTTGATAACCGCGCGCGTGCACAAATTTTTTTTTTAATAACAGTTTTTTACTTTTTTTCTCTTTAGTATTCCATGAAAAGGTGTAAAGTGCTTTTTTTTTGTGTGTGGATGAAGATGATTATCGACGAATATACAATTAGTAATTAGGTATCTGTCGTGCCTGTCCTTTCGTGTTTTTTTCTTAAATATTTCTTTTTTTCTCATTTTGTATGTAGAAATGCATGCGAAGTGTGCAGGGTGCGTCGGACGTAGTTTGGATCTCAGATCTCAGATCCGGCTTGCCGAGCTTAACTTATTTATATACGTACATATAATTTTATATGTCAATATTATATATAATTATGTATATAGCGCACAACTTTTTTTTTTAGATTTTTTTTTCTTTTTTTGAAACCTGTTTTTTTTATTATAACGTACATACGTTGCGAGATCCGAAAAAATACGGACTCTTCGCGCTAATATTTGTCATATCACCTCTCGAGATACGAGTTCTATTATTTTTGCCATAAAAAATAAATTCCCTATCAACTAACGTGTTGGACAAACAACGACAATTTTTTTTTTTTTTCTGGAAATACCTGTCGAAGTTTTTACATTTTTTCTCTCTCATTCTCTCACACTCTCTCATGCTTCCTTTTTCCTAGTCTGTACAATGAATACACGTTTATAAGCTCTCAAAGCTTTCTCGTAAAATGCCTCGTGGAAACGTTGTGTGCAGTTTCTTTTTTGACTTTTCTTTCAACACTTGTGGACACGAGTTTTTTTTTTTGAAAAATCAATTTTCAATTATTTATTATTAATGATTTCCAAAAAAGAAAAATCGAATCACTTTTATATACATTCGAAGAACTATTCTCTTTTCATTTAAAGGAACACTGCAACGCTTTGCTCGAAAATTAATCAAGACACTGCGATAACATACATACACGTAAGCGTAGATCACTAGAAATTATGTGATACATAACGTTTCAAAGTTTTATTTTTTATTTTATTTATTTATTTATTTATTTTTTTGCTTTAAACGCCCTCAATTTATGGTCCGTGAATTTTTACGGATTGCTTTCCCAGCGTGCAAATTGTTTGCGTCTAGTGTCGAGAGAAGGTGAGAGCAACGATCTGAGAGAGTCACTCGGAGAGGAATCACCAAAGTACAGCAGGGTCAAAGGCGACTGCAAGTGTGTGTGTTTGATGATCTCTCGCTCAGGCAGCGGCCAGAGTTCCTGGAATGCAATTCCTTTGACAACGTTGCGCTGGAGATGGTCATTGATAATTTTCAAAGGACGAAAATTGGTCCCTAGACCAATGTAATATCAGAGTGCCAATTTACCTGCAGCGAGAGAGCTTCGTCTCAGGATTCACCCTGTTTACCACGACGACCCGTGAGAGAGCCGACAAGTGACTTTAAAGTTGCACCAAATCCACGACCATTGGGTGTATTCAGACTTCGAGCATTTCGAAAACCTTGAGGATGGGCGTCCAAACACTTCTGGTACCTCAACTGCAAAAAAGGAATAATAGAATTAGAGAAAAAGTATTTTGGGTTTTTTTACCTGTTCTAATGTCTCTACAGATTTTTTATTTTAATTTTAATTTTTAATTTTTAAGTGAGCATGACGTGAAAAATAAAATAAAATTATCTAGAAAACAATTAAATTCTTTCAAAAAAATTTCTTTAATTTATTTGAAAATAATTGATTTTGTTAATAATAATTGTAATTAATAACTATTCACTTATTATATTTTGTTTACCAATTTAAAAATTTCTTTTACAATTTATAAAATTTCTTTTAAGTATTCATGAAAAATATTTTTTACAAGATAGAAAAATTTCATTATGGAAGATTTATAAATTTTCGAATTAGCTCTTTCCACTGGTTGTAAATTGCAAACACTTTGTATAATACGTAAAGGGAAAAAGAAATGTTTATTTTTTTTACCTTGCAGGCAGCTTCGATTGTTTTGCAGAGAGCTCCACTACTTGGCTCGCAATTGAAAATGTGTGCAATAAACGTATCCTGCGCTGTGTGCATGATGAAAGCGCATTGCTTCACATTATGACCAATACCCAAAAATGATAAATAGCGAACTCGACACTCAGTAATTAATTTGTCATCCTGTCAAGAATAATAATTCAATTATTATATTAATTTAAAATTTTGTTTTTTATTTTAATTTTTTACTGATTTCTATTTCATTGAATTTCATACATAATTATTTTATTTCTTTGTTTGCAATTTAGGGTGGCCGCTGGACCGAGACAGGGAATTTTTTTGGATTTGGAAAAACCAAAAAAAGACAGTAAATTTTGATCTTGACCGGGATTTTGGAAATTTTTTTTTAAACACTGATTATTTTGTGAGAAAAAATAGAAATATTTATTTTAAGACTTATTAATTAGATTTCATTAAAAAAGATTGAATGATCTTCTATAAAATCGTTTTATTTTGTCTGGGAATTTTATCAAAAGTAACTATAAAAATATCCAATTTCTAGAATTTAGAAGAAAATTATAAATTTTGTTGTCCAATGTAACAAATTAAAAAAAAAATATTAAATTTAATTTTAAATTCTTTCTATTTCTAACAATAATTAAACAAAATATAATTTTAATTAAATGCGTCGAAAAAATTTGAAAGAGAAAAAATTTCACATCCTATAAAATACTGACAAAAAAATCAATATATAAATTTTTTTTTGCAATAATATTAAGCAAAACAAATTTAAACTAGTAAAAATTTGAACTAATTAGAACAAAAGTGATACGAAAATAAAAATTAATTTTTAAATAATAAAGTAGATAAATAAAAAATAAAAATAAATAAAATTTCTTTTCTTATATAAATTTTTAAATTTCTTTTCTTAGAAAATAAATTTTTAAAAATACGTATTTTTCATTAATATTAATTCGTTTTTTTACAATTATTCATAAGCAACTTTTTCTATATTTTAGAATATTAAATTAATAATTAATATTACTAATAATTAATATTATAGTATATATTATATAGGAAGTAATATTATATTATATTATTATTATATCATATATATTATATGTATAGTAATATTAAATATAAAATTTTAAAAAGTTTCAAATTGTTAGATATTGTTTGCTTTTTGTTTCTTAACTTTTTTATAATTTTTCTTCTCAAATATTTTCAATTTTAAAATTAATTTTATGGAGAAGAATTTTATTAAAAGTGAATTGAAAATAATTGAATTCCTTTAAAGGATTTTACTATTTATAAAAAATAATTGAATTATTGCGAAGAATTTTACTATTTATAAAAATAATTAAAATGTTTCGAAGAATTTATTAAAATTTTAAGAAATAATTAAATTGTTATGAAGAATTTTATAGAAATATTTTTAAATAATGAAATTTTTTCGAGAAATTCAATTAAAGTTGTTTCAATTGTTTGAAAACAATAGAATTTGTTTAAAGAATTTTATTAAAATTAAGTATATTCAAAATAATTGGATTCATCACAAGAATTTTATTATTTTTTGAAAATATAATTGAATTCTTTCAATTTTTTTGACAAATATATTATTTTAAAAATTGCATTGAAAGTAATTTAATTTTGATATAGAATTCTTTTTAAAATATTTTGTGAATAATTGAATTATTTTCAGAGAATTTATAAATTCTTGTTAAAATTGCATTTTATGGAAATTTTTGAAAAATAATTAAATTCTTTCATGTAATTTTATTTAAATTTGATTAAAAATAATTTAATTCCATGCAAAAGAATTTTTGTATTTATAAAAATAGTTTAATTGTTTCGAAGAATTTATTAAAATTTTTGGGAAATAATTTAAATTTATGGAAAATATTTTAAAATAGGTATTTGAATTTATCCGAGGAATTCAATTAAAATTGTTTTGGAAATCTTTGAATTTTTGTAAAGATTGAAATCTTTTAATTTCAAATTTTTAATATATTATTTAAAAAAATAATTGAATTGTTTAGAAGGATTTATTAAAAAGTTAATTAATTTCAAAAAATTTATTTAAGTTCCAAATGATATTTTAGAATTAAAGATATTCAAAAAAATTGTATTATAAATATATTTTAAACTTTCAATTATATTATTTTTAGAGTAAACTAAAATATTTTTAGAGTTTGGGAAAAAGTTAAAGTTTTGTCTAATTTAAAAATCAGGGAATTTTTTCAATCTTTCATGGAATAATTTATTTTCAGAGTTATTCTTTATGACAGAAAAAAATAATTCATGACTGGGAATTTTATGTTATATAAAATTAAAAAGTGGCCACCCTGGATTCTTACTTAGTTGCAATAAAAAAAGGTACATAAAAAATTGCACAGAAAAAACGATAAACTAATTTTAAGAAGCGCCTATTTAAATAGGAGCCAAGAATATTCCCTACTTAATTTAAGTGGGGGCTCTTAATTTAAATAGAAGCCAAGAATATTCCCTTACTTAAATTAAGTGGGGCACTTAATTTAAATAGGAGCCAAGAATATTCCCTACTTAAATTAAGTGGGGGCACTTAATTTAAATAGGAGCCATGAATATTCCCTACTTAAATTAAGAGCCTCCACTTAAATTAAGTGGGGGCACTTAACTTAAATAAGAGCCAAGAATATTACCTACTTAAATTAAGTGGGGCACATAACTTAAATAGGAGCCAAGAATATTCCCTACTTAAATTAAGTGGGGGCACTTAATTTAAATAGGAGCCTAAAATATTCCCTACTTAAATTAAGTGGGGCACTTAACTTAAATAGAAGCCAAGAATATTCCATACTTAAATTAAGTGGGGGCACTTAATTTAAATAGGAGCCTAAAATATTCCCTACTTAAATTAAGTGGGGCACTTAACTTAAATAGAAGCCAAGAATATTCCCTTACTTAAATTAAGTGGGGCACTTAATTTAAATAGGAGCCATTAATATTCCCTACTTAAATTAAGAGCCTCCACTTAAATTAAGTGGGGGCACTTAACTTAAATAAGAGCCAAGAATATTACCTACTTAAATTAAGTGGGGCACTTAACTTAAATAGGAGCCAAGAATATTCCCTACTTAAATTAAGTGGGGGGCACTTAATTTAAATAGGAGCCTAAAATATTCCCTACTTAAATTAAGTGGGGCACTTAATTTAAATAGGAGTCATAAATATTCCCTACTCAAATTAAGTGCCTCTACTTAAATTAAGTGGGGGCACTTAACTTAAATAGGAGCCAAGCATATTTCCTACTTAAATTAATTGGGGGCACTTAATTTAAATATGAGCCAAGAATATTTTCTACTTAAATTAAGTGCCCCCACTTAATTTAAGTGGGGCCACTTAATTTAAGTAGTGAATATTCTTGGCTCCTATTCAAGTACGCGCTTCTTAAAATTAGTTTATTGTTTTTTCTGTGACGAAAAAAATTATTTGAATTTAATAAATAGATCATTTTTGTTGAGCGAAGATGTTTAGAGTAAACTTACGTTTGGTGTTAGTATAGAAATCATACTGGGTGCAACAGCAACGTTGACATTTCGCCACTGACTTAGGGGTGTATTGGTAACAGTGTGGTCTATTGCATTATTTAACACTTCCATTCCACTGGCTTGGTTGACCTGCATCGATCCAAGGTATTGTGCTCGAAGCACTTTCTTAGGCTCCTCCATTGGTGTAGGAAACGATTGTGCTTCAAAACAATGAAAACAATCCCTTAAATTCCATTTTTTCTTACAACTTTCAATTACACTCCCCCCCCCTGTTTCTCAATTAAAATTATTTAAAATAAAATTCCAAACCCTTCGAAATATTAAAATTAAGTTCTTTAATTTAAAGTTTAATAAAATTTCTTTAATTCTTTAAAATTGTTTTCGAATTTTTGAGTTTTAAAAATAGAATTGAATTTTTTTTTTAAATAAACTTACTGACGAGTGCTTGTCCATTTCTATGAAAACGTCGATGCTCCGTGGGAAGATTTGTTGGCCTCGCGGCTAAACTTGTTCTACCATTAATATCCACAGGCCTGGTTGGATTTTGCTGAAGTTCACGTTCAATCAAAACTTTTTTGCATGCATCTCGTAGTGTGTTGGCAATAGTGAGCGGAGGAATGTCACATCGAAATACATGACACATGTATTTTCTGGTTGATTTGTCCCTCGCTACGTATGCAAAATCCCTGATAGAGCAGATAAAAAAAAAGGTTTATTATATTTCCATTTTTCTCCAAAAACCACGAAATTCAAATATAAAAAAAATTTATTTGATAAATTACCTCTCACTGATGGAAAATTGTCCCCGGAAAAAAAGAAGTGAAGCAGAATGAAAAAAATTAATATTATAAATTTCTGAAATTTTTTTTCACATTTATCATTACAATAAAAAGAATTATAAAAATAATTTGTAATTTATTACACAATCGAAAAATTAAAAAAATATGAATCTAATTGTTTCTTACTTTCCCTGATCTCGACCAACACCCCAAACCTTGAGAGTACTAAATGGCTGTGTATTGAGGACAGTGAGATTTTCAGGATCTATTAATTTGAGTGCCCCCTCACCGAGATCCATGAAGAGATTCTTACCCTAGACAAAGATTGATTTTTAGGATTTTCTTTTTTCTAAGTAAAAAAAAAAAATTCTTGTGGACAAAGAAATAACTGAACTCACGTCTCCCCATCGGCCAATGACGTCTAGAAGATCATTTCTTCCCAATGTCAGATCAACGATACATTTATTAACTGTTTTTCTACTTCTCTCTTCGGTGACGTCCTCCTCGGCAACTTCCACCCAACCGAAGGAACGAACTGCGAACCTGATCCTCTTGTCTCTACCCTCAGAATCTGCTCTTGCTGGATAACTTCTTCTTCTGCAATAATAATTAAAAGAATTTTTTTTTATTATTCTTTTTTCTTTATTATAAATTAAAACTACATGGAAAAAATTAGAAAAACATAAAGATTTTTATGAAACCTACTTGAGTGCTAATTCCTCTTTTCTTTTGATCTTCAACTCCTGACTTAGAGCTGAACTTGTGTTGCTGCGTGTCACAGTGTTTGTCATTCCACTTAATGAATGGAAATTATCCACCTTAAATAATTAAAAAACATTATAAACTAGCCAAACTATTCTTTTTTAACATAAATAATAAAATTTTACACAAAAATTCAATTATTTTCATAAATAAAAAATTTTCAATTATTTTATAAAATTTTTAAAACAATTATTCCAAGAAATACAATTATTTTCAACAGTTTTAATAAAATTCTTTTAACAAAAATTCAATTATTTTTTTTCAATACAATTCCAATAAAATTACTCGATTAATTTAATCATTTTCAGAGTCATCGAAATTTCATTCATTTAATTAAAAATTTTAATGAACATAGATTTTTGACAAATTTTAATAATTCAAAATCTTCTAAAATTAGTTAAATTTGTCAATATATAGTATTTAATTAATTATTAAAAATAATAGATTTATAGAAGAATTTTAGTTAAAAACACTAGAAAAATTGAATTTTAAAAAAGTTACAAATAATTGCATAAATTCAATTATTTTCAAAAGTAATAAAATTCTTATCACAAAATTCAATTATGTTCAAAATTTACAAAAAATTCTCGCCAAAATTCCAATTATTATTTTAATAAATAAAAAAATTCTTCTTCAAAATTCAATTATTTTCAAAAATTTTAATAAAATTCTTGTCAAAATTTCAATTATTTTCAAAAATTTTCATCATTTCAATGATTTTTAATATTTACAATTTTAATAAAATTATCCGAAAGAATTCAATTGTTTAAAAACAATTTTAATAAAATTTTTAATATATATTGTATATATATATATATATATATTTAATTAATTATTAAAAACAGTGAATCTATAGACGAATCTTACTCAAAAACACTATTAAAAAAAAAATTGAATTTTGGAAAAATTATAAATGATTCCATAAATTCAATTATTTAAAAAATTTTTAATAAAATTCTTGGAAAAATTCAATTATTTTCAAAAGTAATCAGATTCTTTTCCAAAATTCAATTATTTTTAAAATTTTTAACAAAATTCAATTTTTTAAAAAATTTTAATGAAATATTTGGAAAAATTTTAATTATTTTCAAAAATTCTCCTCAATTTCATAGGAATTCTATTATTTACAAATTTTTTATAAATTTCTTCGCAATAATTCAATTATTTTCAATAAATAATAAAATTTTATACAGGGATTGAATTATTTTCATCAATAATAAAATTCTCTTTAGAAATTCAATTATTTTCATAAATAAAACTCATCGCATAATTTCAATTATTTTTAATTCAATTTCAATCGAATTCCTTGAAAAATATAATTGTTCTTAACAATTTTATTAAAAATCGTCAAAAGAAATCAATTATTTAAAAATATTTTGATAAAATTCTTTATGAGACTCGGAGTAATCGATTTCTTCATGTTTTATAATAAATATTCTTAAATAAGTTGTTAAATTTCAAAAAGATTTGAATTTGAATCTTTCGAAGAATTTTAATTCCTATGGAAAAATAATAATAATTAAATATTTATTTAGAAAAAAAGTTATTGATGTTTTCGAATAATTTTACAATCGTTTTTAAAAAATAGAAACTTTGTTAATATTTCTTCCAAAATAAATTTAGAATTTCTTAAAACAAAATTTGATTTATAAAATTTTTTCTACTTAAAACTTGTACTTTGTTTATTAATTGTATTTTCGAAGCAGAAAATACAAAAGAATTTAATTATTTCAAAATTTGTTAATATAATTCTTTATAAGAATTAAATTTTAAGAAACATTCAATTATTCAATAAATAATTTACTTTTGTATTTAAATAATTGAATTCTCGCAGCACTTTCTAATAAAAATTGATTTGAAAATAAATTTCAGTTTAAATTTTACATAATAATAGAATAAGAAAATAATTTTTAAGGAGTTACTGTAAAAATATTCTTATAAAATAAAATAATGATTTTAAAATTATTATTTGCAATAAGCAATAGTAAAAAAATTATTAATAATAAATAAAAATGATCAGTAGGTAACATCAAAATATATTTTAATACCAATAAATTTTTACGAATTAGGAGAAAAAGTTACAAGATACTAGCGGTAAAATTGATGTTCTCAAAAGTTAAAAATAACTTACACTGTCATTGCTTTTGACCAGTGAACGACGGTTTTCCGTTTTTGAAATTATTTGTGGTTCAGGTGGTTCTCTCTGGATAGTGCCACTTTTGATGTGCCAGTAATAAGGACCTTCCTGGTCTGAAATCATTTTAGAATTCAGTCGGTCAGTCACCTGTTGCGCCACTCTACTAGTGTTCGGAGGTGTGATCAACGTTGTACATATAGTAGAATTACATTTCATTCATTTTCTTTTCAAAATTAATCTTTGTAATAAAAAAAAAATTATTTCTAATTTCCACAATCGAACAACTTTTTTTCGAATGTTTTAACATTCGCGAAAAAATGTTAAATCATTATATTGAGAATAACAATAAATTGAAACTTAAAATTTATTATTTTCAATAATCGAATAACAAAAATGCTAAAAGAAATAAAAACTCAGAACTTATGTTCTGAGTTTTTATTTCTTTTAGCATTTTTTTTTAAATGTTTATAAAATGTTGTTTTAAAGAAAGAAACATATTCTTAAAGTTCTGTTTAAAAATATTCGTTTTCTTAAAAGTTTTTAATTAAAAAACTAAAAAACTAAAAAACTAAAAAATGTAAAAATAGAAATTAATAAGCAAATAGAAAAATCTAAAATGAAAACTCATAATTAAAAAAAAAAAATGAAATTTCTGATCGTAAATTTTTGTGATCGTATTTCGGGGGATAAATGCGAAGGACAAGACAATAAATTTTGTTTATGTACAGTAGGGATTAATTAAGAAGAAAATTTAATTGAAATATACTCACCCTCGTGTTTTTCCCAACCGTGTGGTAAATTTTCGTCCTTGGCCTTGCAATCAATGGTCTGAACGTCAATAGCATTCGGTGGTTTTCCAGTGACGTTATTTTGTAAACTTGTATTTTTTTGCTCCTTAGGCTGTCGTCTTTTTACAGGAACATTATGCAATTCATTCAATCCGCCTACTTCAACGTGCGGTGTTCCCCCCATGTCTGTCGTGTCAATATTTCCTCCTTTCTCGCAGAAACTGCAAAAAGAAATAATTATCGATTTCATTACAAAATTGTATCATTAATCACTGCAATTTTAATAACATATTTTTTTATTCAATTTCTTTTATTAATTATTCATTATTTATTTATTATTATTTTTTATTATTTTTTGATTAATTTTTTTATTTATTTTCTTATTAAAATTTTGTTTTCAAGTTAATATATTTAATATAATCTTTTATACTAAATAATTTAAAATCAGTTTAAATTAAATCATTTAAATTACAAGTAACATTTTCTCAAGAACTAAACTTTCTTTATACACGAAAGAAAGGTAAATTATTTTTCTTTTCAAATTAAAAATTAAAAATAAGTTTCGAAAATATAAATTGAAATAAACTTCTTTTGAAGTTTCACTTACTAATAAATGACAAAAAAAAAAAATAATAATTTACACAATATCGAACAGATAAATTGAAATAAAATAGTAAACTTCCCAAAGTTTTAATTTATAAATATCTCTCTATTTATTGCATAATTAAAAATTGCGTCATTTTTTTTTGGGATATTAATATTGTAAAGAGGATTAAGGAGACATTTTTACGAGTCCTGTAGAAATGGTGTTTAGGGTGTCGTTAATCTAAGAAATACAAACTTGGACGATAAAGCAACTTGGCCTAAATGAATATATGCGACAATTACCAAGCAAGGAACTATAAAGATTTCACAGGGAAGTTTAACGACCGTTAAATGCGGCATTATCACGTTGTTGTGATCAGACTGCCTCGTTAATTTATACCATGTCAAGCGGAAAATTTAAATATTCAAACAATAATTACAAAAATGCTAATTATCATTTTTATTTTTTTCCTCTTCCTCTTAAAATTAAATTCAATCGAGCATATTCTGCTCTTTTCAGTGCATCATACCCGTAGTCACGATATGTGAGCAATTATTTATTTACTATCATGGAAAACATTTTTTTTTCTGGAATAGCTATAAATTTTACTAGATCAGCGCAATTTTTTGTTCTTTTAGTTAAAACTTTCGATATCCTAAAAATTCGATTAAAATTGTATTAAAAATAATTGAAATTCTGCCGATGAGTTTTATTAATGAAAATAATTCAATTTCTAAAAAGAATTTTATTATTTATTAAAATAGTTGAATCCCTGTAAAAAATTGTATTATTTATTGAAAATAATTAAATTTTTGCGAAGAAATTTATAAAAAATTTGTAATTAATAGAATTCATATGAAATTCAGGAAAATTTTTGAAAATAATTGAAATTTTGACAAACATTTTATTAAAATTTTTTAAAAAATTGAATTTTGCCAAGAATTTTTTTGAAAATTTTAAAAATAATTGAATTTTGAAAAAGAATTTTATTATTTTTGAAAATCATTGAATTTATGCGAACATTTATAAGTTTTCCAAAATTACATTTTTTTGTGTGTTTTTGAGTAAAGTCCGTCTATAAATTCACTATTTTTAGTAATTAATTAAATATATATTAAAAAATTTGACAAATTTCAGAAGAATTTGTATTATTAAAATTTTTAAAAACCAAAGTAATCTTTAAAATTTTAACTGAAATTAATTTTTAAATCAATTTTTATTAGAAAATCCTACGAGAATTCAATTATTTAAATGCAAAAAAAAAAAATAATTTATTGAATAATTAAATATTTCTTAAAATTGAATTCTCATAAAGAATTTTATCAAAACATTTTTAAATAATTGATTTTTTTTGACGAGTTTTAATAAAATTGTTGAAAATAATTACATTTTTCGAGGAATTCGATTAAAATTATATTAAAACTAATTGAAATTCTGCGATGAGTTTTAATTATAAAAATAATTGAATTTCTGAAAAGAATTTTATTATTTATAAAAAATAATTTAATCCCTGTGAAAAGTTTGATTATTTATTGAAAATAATCAAATTATTGCGAAGAAATTTATAAAAAAATTTGTAAATAATACAATTCATATTAAATTAAGGAAATTTTTTGAAAATAATTGAAATTTTGTTAAACATTTTATTCAAATTTAAAAAAAAATTTTATTTAGCCAAGAATTTTATTAAATATTTTTTAAAAAATTGAATTTCGCAAAAGAATTTGATTACTTTTGAAAATAATTTAATTTTGCCAAGAGTTTTATTAAATTTTTTTAAAATAATTGAATTTTGGAAAAGAATCTGATTACTTTTGAAAATAATTGAATTTTGCCAAGATTTTTATTAAAAATTTTTAAAATAATTGAATTTTTGAAAAGAATTTGATTAATTTTGATAATAATTGAATTTTTCCAAGATCTTTATTAAATATTTTTTAAAAAATTGAATTTTGGAAAATAGTTTGATTACTTTTAAAAATAATTGAATTTTGCCAAGAGTTTTATTAAAAATTTTAAAAATAATTGAATTTTGGAAAAGAATCTGATTACTTTTGAAAATATTCAATTTATGCAATCATTTATAATTTTTCCAGAATTCAATTTTTTTAGTGTGTTTTTGAGTAAAATTTGTCTATAAATCCACTATTTTTAATAATTTATTAAATATATATTAAAAAATTTAACAAATTTCACAAGAATTTAAATTATTAAAATTTTTAAAAACCCAAGTAATCTGCAAAAGAAACCAAATTTATTTACAAGGTAAACGATCTTACAAAACTGTAAAATTTTTCTTTTGTAATTTTAATAATTATTATATTATAATATAATAAAATAATTTTCTTAGATTATATTTCTATAATATTAGATTATAATATTATAATCATATTATTATATTCAAGTTATTTAATTATTTATTCATTTATTTATAAAATATAAAAAAAAATTCTATCATCTCGCTTTATAAAATTGTTGGTACCCATTTTATACGATTTCATTCTCCATTTTTGTCTATTATTTTATTTCACGTGTTTATTCTTTTTGACGATTCATGTGTAGGTTTTGAAATGTCAAAAACAGTTGAGGTTTGATGATGAAATCGAGTATACATAGAGGGGAGTGTATTTTACGCATGTCCTGAGGCTGAAAAGTGCTTTGGTCCTGAAAATTTCTGGAGAGCTATTCAAGTAGTGCTGAAGCATCAAAAGCACCAGGAGAAGCTTTACGAAAATCTAGAAACGAAATAGAGTTAAAAAAAAGAAGAAAAAAAAAGAAAGAAAGAGAAGGAGAAGAATAGTGAAGAGATGAAGAACGAAGAGAACAAACGATTGAGTTTGTGGCGCAAAAAAAAATGTTTCTATTGAAAAATAGATTGAGAGTAAAAATATTTCGTATATTCGTCAACCACCCTTTGATGAGAATTTCATTTTTCAAAGAGTTGTCCGAATTTAATTGAAAAATCGCTAAATTATTCAGGACGAAATTTTTTAATTTGGTGCGAAAAAATTGTTTTTCTTTTGAAGAAAATATTTTTTTGAAACAAATATTTTTCAAAGACAATATTTAGTTTAAAGAAAATATTTTCTAATGTATCATCAATAAGACAATAGAAGCAAAAAAAACCTCATCCAATGCACTACTGATAATTTTTCTACAATAATTAAGGAAACAAACCTACGTGCAAAAAATTTTGTTTAAAAAAAAAATATTTCAACCCGAGAAATTTAATTTCTATACCCATTCATCAATTCTGAATTTTAACGATGAAAAAGAATTTGATATTTTTATATCTTCAATTTTTATTCACTATTCAATAGTGTCAATTTCAGTCAGAAAACAGTGAAAATAATTATTAATATTAATAAAATAAATAATGAACTTTTTAATTACAGTGTAAGTAGAAGAAGACGGTGCCAGTCAGACGAAATTGCAAGGAAATTGTAAAGACAGTAGTAAAAGTAAGTCTTCAGTCAGACAATTCAGTGTCAGTAGTTAAAGTCAGTTTTAGTCAGACCAAATACTATGAATTATAGAAACAGTAGTGAGAGTATTTACCAGTCAGACATTAAAAAGAATAGAAATATTTTTCAGTAGTAAAATACTTTTTAGTCAGAGAAAATTGTCTCGAATTCAAAGTCTACATATCCAACACTACTGAAACAAGTAGTCAAAGTAAATTTCCAGTCAGACTTTCCTTAGTTCGTGTATTGCAGTGTCAGTAGTGAAAGCCAATTTTAGTCAGACGTTTTTAAGACAGTCTCAAGACAAAAAATTTACGACCCCTTTTTCCATAAGTAGTCGAAACAATTTTAATCAGACATTACGATTTTAATTTTTCTTTTTTAATAATAAAATAAGTGGAAGTCAATTTCAAAAAGTGAAAAATTGAAAGTATCAGTAGTAAAAGTCAATTTTAGTCAGACGTATGATTTTTTCCCAAATTATTTTCTCATTTGTATTCAATTTACCACTGTAACTACTGTTTTAAAAAACCAATTTTCTAAAAAATACTCCAAAGAACTCAAAACTAAATAAAAATAAATAAAAATAAATAAAAATAAATAAAAATAATTAAAAATAAATAAAAATAAATAAAAATAATAATAGAAATAAATAGAAATAAATAAAAATAAATAAAAATAAATAGAAATAAATAAAAATAAATAAAAATAAATAAAAATAAATAAAAATAAATAAAAATAAATAAAAATAATTAAAAATAAATAAAAATAAAAAATAAATCTGAAAAAATACATCTCAAAATAAATATCTTAAAAATAAAATTATTACTTCTCTACAAAAATCATTCCAAACGTGCTGATAAAAAGTGTTCCTTTTCTTTTCATTAGAACATTAATCATAAAAGTCAAATTTCAAGTTTTAGATGATGATGATAATAATAATAATAATAATAATAATAATTTTTACATTTTTACATTTTCTCTAAATTTCAGAGGTGGATGAGAGGGGTTGGGGGAAGGTCTACGAAAAGCGTACGACGAATTCGTACATACTTTATGACGTCGGCGCCGGAAGGATTGGCGACTGGTTCTCCATGATTTTCCAGAGTGGAAGCTTTCGGCAGAAGCTTGCTAGTCGATCGGGGATTCCCATTGAGGGTGTCGTCGATCAAAGTGGATTCAGCGACCACTGCCACACCCTCATTGACGTACCTGAATCATCAGGGCATCACAAATATTAGGAAAAATATCCTATTTTTTTAATTTTTTTTTTAAATTTATAATCCTATATAATAATAATAATTACTATTTTATTTATTTACTTAGGGTATACTTAATATTTAGATATTTTTGAATAAATAAACAAAATAAAT
This sequence comes from Leptopilina syphax, assembly GCA_032872505.1. Lineage (NCBI taxonomy): Eukaryota > Metazoa > Arthropoda > Insecta > Hymenoptera > Figitidae > Leptopilina > Leptopilina syphax. The sequence continues at coordinate 2,901,799 of CM065476.1, read as the reverse complement.
ATTTTAGAAAAATTAACTTTAGTGTTTTAATTTTTATCCCTAATTTTAATTTTTTCAATTTAATTTTTAATTTACTTTTAATGTTTTAATTTACTTTTCATTCAATTTCCATTCAACTTTCATTGAATTTTTATTCAATTTTCATTCAATTTTCATTCAATTTTCATTCAATTTTCATTCATTTTGTAATAAAATTTAACTAAATTTAAAATAATGTTAAAACTATTGTTAGGAGTTAATTTCATAATAAGCCCCCGAAGAGAAAAATAAACTAAAAGAAAGAAAATAATAAAAGTTCAATTATAAAAATTAGGAAATAATAAATAAACAAATATAGTAATAAGAAAGCTAATAATAGTAAACAAAAAATGGTAGCAGAAGAAAAAATATAATCATAGCGATAGTAATAATATAATAATAAAATTATTAAAAAATGTAAATTAAATTATCCTAAATAAAATAAAAATAGAATAAATAGAATAAAAATAAAAATGCGAAAATAATCATTAAACAAAAGTATCAAATAAAAGGTAATAACCGTTTCTTTTTTCACCATTTGTGATAATGGTAAACTGAGTGGAAAGTTTTGTGACCTTATTTCGGTGTCCGTGACATAGTCCTCATGGTTATTTGCATAAATTTCTTTGTCTACTCTTTGCTGGGTATTCGTATAATAGGAAAATTAACGCATTCTCTCTATGCCAGCACCATTTTAATTAACGATCAGTGAACACACAAACACACACACACACACACAGAGAGTCAAATATCTCTTTTATACAATTATATATATATATACTATATTCATGGTCCTTTTCTCTAAAAACACATTTTCTTCAACCTCGCCTCTACAATGTCGATGTAATTAAAGGGATTTAGCTAAGTACTTTGCTGACTAACGATAGAAAGACGACAGAACCAATAAGATTTTCTATAAGAACAGGAAGGTACTGATCAAATATAAGAATGAAAATTCTCTTATTGACAATTTCCTTTGCGCTCGCTTGCTTTCAGAAAAACCCGAGGGAAATTGGAAAAAAAAGAGAACGGAGAATAAAAAAAAACACACACACACACTTTTATCCTTTTCTTCACATATACCTACTCGTGGAATAAAATAGAATTTTTTTTCTAGATTACGAAAAAAAAAATTCGAAATTTTTAAATTTAGGTAAAAATATAAATTATATAAATTAAATAAATAAAATTTTAGAAAAAAAAATGAAATTGAAAGAATATTTTGCAAGAATCTTGAATAAAAGTGAAATTAAAAAAATATTTAAGGGCATTTGAACCATTATGACGTCATAGGTTCTGCAAAGCAAGTGTTTTAAGGCTGTGACGTCATCATGGTTCAAATACCCTTAAATGAAAATAGAAAAAAAATTTAAATAAATAAGATAAGATTATTCTAATGAAGATGAATTTCTACAATTATTTTAACGTCAAACATTTCTTTTTAAATTTCAAGTTCATAAATTTGGAAATAACAGTAAAAACAATCTTGACCTAACATTAATCTTTAATAAGAAATTTATTTAAAAATACTTCTAAAAATAATTTTAAATAAAGTAATAAAAATAATCAGAAAAAAATAATTTTAAATAAAATAATAAAAATAATTAGAAAAAATTACACATTAGAAAATTTTAGTTTTCTTTAAAAAAAGTAAAGTTTATAAATCAAAACTTTTTCAAACTTGTGAAACAAATTTTAGAAATAAAAACTTGTCGGAAATTAAAAATAAATGTAAAATAAATTTTAGAAATCAAACTCATTGTTAGACAATTTTTTTTAAAAATCATAACTTCTTAGAAAAACATTTTTTAGAAAACTAATTTCATTAGAAATCGCTTGTTTCGGAGAAAAAGATTAGAAAATATTTTTTTAAAAAAAGTTGACCATCAACCAACTATTTAAATAAAAATAGAAAAAGAACTTTAATAAGAATAGAAAATAGATTTAAATAAAAATCCATTAATCATGAATTTTAACTATATAATAAAGAAAAATTGTTGTATCAGTAGTAAGTGTAAATTATAGTCAGACGGAATTTTCAGAATATTTTTAATTATTAGAAATTAGAATAAGATTTTTAATTAGAAATTAGAAAAAGTATATTTAAATAAAATGGAAAAAATATTTAAATAACAATCCATTAATTGTAAATTTTAACAAACTAATAAAGAAAATTAAAAAATTCTTGGAAAATTAAAATTAGAAAGTAGAAAATATTTTTTGCACATTTTCTGCTTCTCAATTACAATTCATAAACAAAGTACAAATTTTAAGTAAACAAAAATGTTATAATAAAATTCTTCTTTCAATCAATTATCTTTATAATAATTTTTGAAAAAGTTCTTAGAGAATTTTTAAATCCATTTCTTTACAATTCAATTTTACGAAATTAAGATTTTTAAAGAATTTAATTTAAAACCTTTTCAAAATTCAATTATTTCTTAAAATTCATGCTATAATGCTTTTAATATTCAAATATTATTTAATTTGAATAATTATTATTTGAATAATTTGAATAATAAATATTCAAATCTAAAATTTTAACTGAAATTTATTTTTAAATCAATTTTTATTAGAAAATTCTACTTTGAATTCAATTATTTAAATGCAAAAATAAATAATTTATTAAATAATTAAATATTTCTTGAAATTGAATTCTCATAAAGATTTTTATCAAAACATTTTTAAATAATTCATTTCTTTTGACGATTTTTAATAAAATTGTCAAGAACAATATTACATTTTTCGAGGAATTCGATTCAAATTGAATTAAAAATAATTGAAATTCTGCGATGAGTTTTATTTATGAAAATAATTGAATTCCTAAAAAGAATTTTACTATTTACGAAAATAATTCAATCCCAGTAAAAATTTTTATTTTTTATTGAAAATAATTAAATTATTGCGAAGAAATTTATAAAAAATTTGTAAATAATAGAATTCATATGAAATTGAGGAGAATTTTTGAAATTTTGCCAAAAATTGTATTAAAAATTTTTTGAAAATTGAATTTTGCCAAGAATTTTATTAAAAATTCTTAAAATAATTGAATTTTGAAAAAGAATTTGATTACTTTTGAAAATAAATGAATTTGTGTCATCATTTATAATTTTTCCAAAATTCAATTTTTGGAAAAACAGAAAAATATTTAATTAAAAATAGAAAAAATACTTAACTAAAAGTAGATAAAAAAATTAAAAAATAAAAAATAGGAAAAATTTAATTTTCTATAAATTTAATTTGAAAATAAATAAAAAATAATTTGTTTGCGTAATTCATGGCGACAATATAAGATGTAAGGAAACTATAAAATTGAAATTCCTATGAACAAGAATGTGGAGAAGCACTATACCTGCGGTAAGTATTATGAAGGTTACTAACCACATGCATGAGTTGGATAGTCGCCAAGTAGGGGTGCACAGGGGTGTGAAATGGAATATCAAAGAAGCCGCAGAAGGATCGCATTTCACCGATTCATTCTACAATGACCATTGCGGATTCATATGATTCTCATAACACTCCCCTCAAGAAAAAGAAAAAGAAGAGAAAAAAAAATAAAAAGTAAGAAAAATTTCCCTGACAAAATTGAAGTGGAAAATTCCTACAGATATCCTTCACAACATATTTCCTATTACAAAAAAAGAAAAAGGAAAATGTACATAGAGAGAATTTTTTGTTAATGAAACAAGTTGACAATATTTTCAATATTTCAATAATAAAGAAATTGTCACAAAAAGAATTTTTTTAATTAATAAAAGTTAATTTAAAAGTTAATTTAAAAGTTAATTTTACAATATACAAAAAATTTATTTTCAATTTTATTATTTATATTGTTTTTAATTTTATATTTCAGCCTCTGGATAGTAACGCATAATACTTTTTAATTAATTTTTCATTGAAAATAATCGGAAGAAAAATTGTTTGTTGAAGATAATTTTTGGATATCACGAGCCAACGCTCTAATTTTAATGTGAAATTATTTCCCTTCATTATTCTTATCAATTGAATTAACAATTTACAAATATAAATGAACCAAAATATAATATTGAACCAGAAAGAGAAATAAATAAAAAAACAGTTTTAAAATATAAATTAAACAAAAGTAAAACGGAGTTAAAATAATTTCATTTCGTTTTACTTTAATTTTAATTTAATATTGGATTTTTTTACATTTCAGTTTAATATAAGATTTTTTTACATTTCAATTTAATATTAGATTTTTTTACATTTTCATTTAATATTGGATTCTTTTACATTTTAATTTAATCATTTAATTTTTTTACATTTAAATTTAATAATTTAATTTTGTAAAATAAAAATTTTCATAAATTATAAATTACTGTCTATTTTCAATTACCACACCAGAAAGAAATTTCAACAAACCATTTTTATTTATTAAAAAAGAAAATTTACTAAAAAAAAAGCTGGACTAAAATCCTTAGAGGTCATGAGTTGAGACTTTTATTAGGATATTTTTCCTTGTTCCGGAAGATTTAGGGGGATGAAACTTTTATGCTAGTTTTCCTTCACAAATGACAATTTTCTCTTACGAGACTTTTCAAGTTGGAATTGGTTGCTTTTTATGAAAAAAAAAAAAAATGTTAAAATTCAAGGGGGTGAAAACGAGAATTGCAAATTATATCCCAAGAAAAAGGTTTACATACCTTTTTTTCCCTTCATATCGGTCAAATAAGGTTATCTCTTTATTAAATTCGTCTCTTTTTGTCAAAAGATCAAAGGACACTTTTTTTTTTAAAATAATTCAGAATTCAAAAAATTTAGAATTTTATTTTGTCAGGGAATTTTATCAAAAGTGGTATAAAAATATTCAATTTCTAGAACTTATAAGAAATTTATGAATTTTGTTGTCCAACGTAACAGACTTAAAAAAAATATTAAATTTAATATTAAATTCTTTCTATTTCTAACAATAATTGAACAAAATATAATTTTAATTAAATTCGTCGAAAAAATTTGAAAGAGAAAAAGATTCACATCCTATAAAATAGTGACAAATAAAATTTATAAATTTTTTTTTGCAGTAATATTATAACAAAACAAATTTGAATTAGTAAAAATTTGAACTAATTAGAAAAAAAGTGATACGAAATTTATAAAAATTAATTTTTAACTCATAAATAAAGTAAATAAAAAATAATATCAAGATTTTGAAAAATTTCAAATTCAAATCTTTTTGAAATTTAACAACTTATAAGAATATTTATTATAAAACATGAAGAAATCGATTACTCCGACTCTTCGACTCGGAGTGATCAGTTTCTTCATTTTTTATAATAAATTAAAGATAACCGAGTGATAAGATCATTTCTTTATATGATAAAAATATTTTTACTGTAAGTTTTTCAAAATTATTTTCATCATTTTAATTCAATTATTATTTTCTAGAATTTTGAAATAAAATTCTTCTTTAAATCAATGATCTTTAATAATTTTTAAAAAAGTTCTTTGAGAATTTTCAAATCCACTTGTTTAGTATTCAATTTTACGAAATTTCCATTATTCAAAAATTCTTCAAATGAATACAAAATTACAAATTAAAAAATAAACACTTGAAATAATTTCAGAAAAAAATTCAAACTTTTCCAAAATAATTAATTCTACAGAATTGTTGGTTGTAAGTATAGAAAATTAAGATTTTCAAAGAATTTAATTTGAAACATTTTTAAAATTCAATTATTTCTTAAAATTCATGCTATAATGCTTTTAATATTTAAATATTATTTGAATATTTGAATAATTCGAATACTAAATATTCAACACTAAAATTTAAAGTAAAATTCAGTTTTAAATCAATTTTTATTAGAAAATTCTTCGAGAATTTAATTATTTAAATACAAAACATAAACAATTTATTGAAAAATTGAATGTTTCTTAAAATTAAATTCTCATAAAGAAATTTATTAACAAATTTTTAAAAAATTGAATTCTTTTGACGAATTTTAATAAAATTTTAAGAACAATTACATTTTTCGAGGAATTCGATTAAAATTGTATTAAAAATAATTGAAATTCTGCGATGAGTTTTATTTATGAAAATAATTGATTTCCTACTAAGAAGAATTTTATTATTTATGAAAATAATTCAATCCCTGTAAAAAATCTTATTATTTATTGAAAATAATTTAATTATTGCAAAGAAATTTATAAAAAAATTTGTAAATAATAGAATTTATATGAAATTGAGGAAAATTTTTGAAAATAATTGAAATTTTGCCATAAATTTTATTAAAATTTTTAAAAGAATTGAATTTTGACAAGAATTTTATTAAAAAATTTTAAAATAATTGAATTTTAGTAAAGAATTGGATTACTTTTGAAAATAATTGAATTTATGCAATCATTTATAATTTTTCCAAAAATCAATTTTTTTAAAGTGTTTTTGAGTAAAATTCTTCTATAAATTCACTATTTTTAATAATTAACTTAATATATATTAAAAAATTTAACAAATTTCAGAAGAATTTCAATTATTAATTTAATTATTTTAATTTTTAAAAACCTAAGTAATCTTTAAAATTTTAACTGAAATTCATTTTTAAATCAATTTTTATTAGAAAATTCTACTATAATTCAATTATTTAAATGCACAAATAAATAATTTATTGAATAATTAAATATTTCTTAAAATTAAATTTTCATAAAGAATTTTATCAAAACATTTTTAAATAATTGATATCTTTGTGACGATTTTTAAAAAAATTGTTAAAAACAATTACATTTTTTGAAGAATTTGATTAAAATATTTAAAATTGTGTAAAAAATAATTAAAATTCTCCGGTGAGTTTTATTTATAAAAATAATTGAATTCCTAAAAAGAATTTTATTATTTATGGAAATAATTCAATCCCTGTAAAAAATCTTATTATTTATTGAAAATAATGAAATTATTGCGAAGAAATTTATAAATAATTTGTAAATAATAGAATTCATATGAAATTGAGGAAAATTTTTGAAAATAATTGAAATTTTGCCATAAATTTTATTCAATTTATTAAAAAATTGAATTTTGACAAAAATTTTATTAAAAATTTTTAGAATAATTGAATTTTGAAAAAGAATTGGATTACTTTTGAAAATAATTGAATTTATGCAATCGTTTATAATTTTTCCAAAATTCAATTTCTTAATTTTAGTGTTTTGTGTAAAATTCGTCTACTATTTATAATAATTAATTAAATATATATTAACAAATTTAACAAATTTCAGAAGAATTTGAATTAGGTATTAAAATTTTTAAAAACCTTAGTAATTTTTAAAATTGCTAATGAAATTCATTGAAAATGGAAATTTCATAAAATTTCAATATTTTATTTATAAAAATTGTAAACGCAACTCTTTAAAAATTGAATTAATTCTAAACTACATAAGTAAAATTAAATTATTATTAATTTATTGTATAAATTAAAATTTATTTTCAGAGTTATTCTTTATGACCGGGAATGGACAGTGAATTTTTGTTTTTTGAAAAAGTGTCCACCCTGAAAAAAAAAAAAATTGTAGATAAATAGATAAAAAAAAAATAAAATCGAAAACAGTAAATACAAATAAATAAAAAAAAAAAAAAAAAAAATAGAAGCGGAAAATAATTGGAGATAACATTTAATGCATCGATCAATTGGTTATAGCGTCAACGACCCAGAAGTGTGACGTCTTTTCATTGGCTATATGCAGAGAGAGAAAGAGAGAGAGAGAGAGAGAGATAAAAATAAAAGTCGTGTGTCCTATTGTTGCGAAGACATAATAAATAAATGTATTGTGCATATATTACAAAGCAAGTACAACTATATTGAGTATAGTAGAGAGTGGCATCTGCGTATAGTAGAGAATGGTGATGCACAGTCCGTGGCGTCGGGATGACGCTCGGTCGATCAATACACACTACCACTTTCCACCCCTCTACACCAGGAGGTTTTACCCCCCTTTTTCAACCCCTTGAACTGCCTCTCTCTCTCTCTCTCTCTTGCCTTTAGCTTGCATTCATATATATCTATATCGTACACGAAGAACGGTACTGGCGTCTTACCGGCTGGCTAGTCGTGTATATAAGGTGGCTCACCCTTATGTAGGTGGCTCAAAGCGCTCAACCAGGGTGGCGGGTAATTAAGTTTATGTTGATTTGTACCCCATCGATTCTCCACTTACCCGCAACTACAGTCTCGTAAAACAAACTCACTGTGCAATTTTTACTCTTATTTTTATTTTTCACAAAGGCAAAAATGTACTAGTCACTTTTTTATTTTTTTATTCCATTCTCATATTTAAATAAACTTAACGGGAGGTTACCGTTCTCAATATGGTGAAAAATGCATCAAGTTATGGGGAATTTTTCTTTTTCATAATATACGAAAATATTTTTGGAACTAGCAACAATTCGCGCTGACTTTTTAAAATAAAATTAGCAATTTCAAAATAGAACGTAAAATTTTTAATTCAATTTTTCTTTATAAAATGTGAATTTGAATATATATAGTTTTAATATTATTATAATTATAATAATTATATATTCCGACATTGCTCAGGGAAAAGTCAGGAATTTTTATTAAAAGTACTGAAAAAAAGAAAATTATGAATTTTTGTGTCTTTTTTGTATATTTTTTATTTGTTAGAAATAATAATTTTTTTTTAATTTTCTAATTTGTAATATTATTTTAAATTTGTAATATTATTTTAAATCATAAAAAAATAACTTCATAAAATGTATAACATTAAAATAAATTTTTCCTCCCACTTAAAAATAGATTGTCCAACCAATTAATTGGATATTCAAAAAGTGCAGATTTGGATTTTGGCATTAATTATTATTGGTGATTAGAGAAGTCAATTAATTGGATGTTGGGACAAATTAATTAGATATTTGGTAGACTTAATCAATAAGACGACAAAGACGACGGCAATTAGAGTCAAAGTCAATTAATTAGATGTCACAATTAATTAGATGTTTGTCGCTACGCACTTAAATGAATATGCCTACGACTTTCATATAAAGAACTTAATAAAGTAATAAATAATATAAAAATATAAAAATAAATAAAAATTAAATTAAATTTTAATTATTAAATTCTTTCATATAAAGAACTTAATAAAGTAGTAAATAATATAAAAATATAAAAATAAATAAAAATTGAATTAAATTTTAATTATTAAATTCTTTAATATAAAGAACTTAATAAAGTAGTAAATAATATAAAAATAAAAAATATAAAATAAATAAATAAATAAATAGATAAATAAATAAAAATTGAAAATTTAACCCAATTAAATTAAAAAATAAATTAGATGGTAAAAAATATAGTAAATAACAATTTAAATTTTAGTCACAGATAAATTATTGGACAGTAAAAAAAAAATATAAAGTATTTTTTAATAATGCAGAATATAAGGAGAGGATTGAATAGTCACGTGACACGGTTTAACGGCATTTTTGTTACAGACCACAAGAGCACACAAGAGGTGGTAGTTGTAAAAAAAAAGCTTCGTGTATAGGGTTCGCAACACTGTATCCAAAGGTGAATGCCGAGACAATTAAGGATCGATATCGAATTTCGACTCTTTTTTTTCCACCCAGCTATTGTTTCATTATTCTCATTTTTTTTTGTTTCTGCTTCTAAATTTTTTCCCCAGGAAAATTTATTTTTTTTTAAATATATAAAATATCGAAAGGGTAGTAAATTCTATATTTTACACCAGTTTTGTAATTATTACAAAGTTTCCTCTTAAAAAAAAAAATTTATTTTTAATTAAAAAGTGAATAATTTAAAAGCATAATAAATTATTTTTGTACATTAAAAAACATAAAATAAACAAAAATATCTCGAATTTGTATTTTCTTTTTTTTCTTTTCCTAATATTAACTCGAGGGATATAAAGTCAAGGTGTGTCACGACACTTAAAGCAGAAACATAAAAACAAGTTTTAGAGAGGTTTTATTTTTTATATCTGTGCATTGTCGTTCTGTCTACATTGAAAAGACAAAAATTTCACGAAATTCCGGTCGATATTAGACACAGGAATTTTTTTGAGACATATTATTATTCTCTATAGAGATGAAATATTTTTCATATTTTTCTGTTCTCAATTTTATCCCTCTTGCAAAGAAAGAGATGAAAAAAGAAATATTTTTCCTAAAGTAGAAATTTAAAAATTTTTCTCCTACACTTAGTTTTTTAATTTAAAAAAAAACCAACTTGAGAGAAAATACATATTTGAATCGTATTCATCAGAGAAATATAAGTGAAACTATAAATGGTAGTATTTTGTGTCACATCTCACATATATTACTTTGAAGCTTCGGGAAAATTATGACTTTCTTCGGTGCACATTACGAGTCACGTAGTTGCACGTGAATCGACATAAATCATTGAAATGAAATTCATTTTCTTTTCATCTCTTCCCTATTTTATTATGATCAATTTCATTATTTTTTTATTTCGTTTTTTTTCCTTTTGAATATTAAATTGAAATAATAAGCTAAAATAATAATAATAAATAATAATAATAATAATAATAATAATAATAATAATAATAAAAAAATAATAAAAAAATAATAAAAAAAAAAATAATAAAAAAAATAATAAAAAAAATAAAAATTATTACTAAATAGAAATTTATTATACCTACTAATAAAAAATTAATACTTCCAGTCTCTAAATTTGAATTAGTGACTGACTTTTTGCTATTAAATAAGTAAATTTTATTAATAAAGAAGTAGAAATTACTATTTTTTTTTATTAGTAAAATTTACTAATTCATTAGCAAAAAATCAGTCACTAATTTAAATTAGGAAACATTTTTTTAGTAATTCAAATTGAGAGAGTATAACAATTATTATAATTTTTTTCATCATTAATTTCTTTATAATTAACAATAAGTTTTGAAATCACTCTTTTATTCCGTTTTTTTTTCTTTTCAGGAAAGGTTTGACTGGATTTGAAGTTTTTTTCAAAAATTTTCAAAAAATTTCAAATTTAACAACTCATAATAATATTATTACAAAACACGGAGATATCAATAACTCCGAGTCTTCGACTCGGAGTGATCGATATCTCCATGTTTTGTAATAATTTAAATTTTCATACAATTTTTCCCAAAAAAATTTTAATTATTTACAAAAATTTTAATAAAATCCTTCCCAAGAATTTAATTATTTTTACAAGTAATAAAATTTTTCACATAAATTCAATAATTTAAAAAAATGTAATAAAATTTTTCACATGAATTCAATTATTTCAAAAAATGTAATAAAATTCGTTCGAAGAAATCAATTATTTTCATTTATATATTAATAAAATTTTCAATAGGATTTCAATTCTTTTTAATACAATTTTAAAAAAATTCTTCGAAAAATATATTTTCAAAATTTTTTTACAAGAATTCAATTACATTTCACAAATAATGGAATTCTTTGCTGAAAAAATATTTTTTTTAAATCTCCTATTTTAATAAAATTTCTTAAATGACTTCAATTTTCTTTGAAAAATGTAATAAAACGCGTTGGAAGAATTCAATTGTTTTCATACATACATATAATACAATTCTTTACAGGATTTCAATTATTTAAAATAAAAAAAAAATTATAAAAACTCGTTGCAAGAATTCAAGTATTTTCATAAATAAATCAAATTCTTCACAGGACTTCAATTATTTTAAAAAATGTAATAAAAATTCTTTACAAGAATTCAATTATTTTTCTAAATAATAAAATTCTTCACAGGATTTCAACTATTTTTAATACAATTTTAAATAAAAAAAAATTAAATTATTTCTCTTCGAAAAATGTAATTATTTTCAAAAATATTCAAAAATCAATTATTTTTCAAAATTCGTGCTATAATGCTTTTAATATTCAATTATTATGTAAAATTTTTACTAAAATTCATTTTTAAATGAATTATTATTAGAAAATTCTACGAGAATTCAATAATTTAAATACAAAAATAAATAATTTATTCAATAAATGAATGCTTTTCAAAATTGAATCCTCATAAGGAATTTTATCAACAAATTTTTGAATAATTGAATTTTTTCGACGAATTTAAAATTTTTCATTAAATTTTCAAGAAAGTACATTTTTTGAGGAATTCGACTCAAATTGGATTAAAAATAATTGAAATTCTTTAATAAATTATACTATTTATGAAAATAATTGAATCTCGGTAAAAAATTACATTGTTTATGAAAATAATTTAATGTTTGCCTTAAATTTGATCAACACTTTTTTTAAATAATTGAAATCTTTGGAAAAATTTTATAATAAAATAGTAAATATTGAAAATGATTGAATTGAGGAAAATTGCGGGAAATAATTGAAATTTTGTCTAAGAATTTTATTAAAATTTTTGAAAATAATTGAATTTTGGAGAAGAATTTTATTATTTTTTATTTTTAAAGATAATTGAAATTTTGACGTGGCATTTTATTGCTTTTGAAAATTAAATTAATTTTTCCTATTTCTTGCGTTCATGGAAACATTTTCAGAAATAATTTATTCTGCACAGTATAAGAAGAGAAAGAGAGGAAAAAGAAGAAAAAGTAAAAGAAGAATTGGAGGAGAAGAAAAATAGAAGCATTGACTTATTTTAATAGCCATTTTAAAAAATACAGTGAGCAGGTAAAAGCCGGACGTCGATAAGAACATACGCGCATTTATTTTCACAGGTCATTAATTTCTAAAGGCTCTCAAGAAAATCAGTTACGTTGTCTGGAAAGAATGTTCACGAAGTATATATATATATATATATCTATATCTGTATCTATGTATAGCAGTCGCCGTGGAAAAAATATATATGCGGGGTACAAGATTAAGTGACTACCATTCACAAAAATTTCCCAATATTTGCAGAATGTTGCTATATAATAAAACTTATTCTCTATCACTTTTCCCCATAGTATTTCATCTTTCGCGAGGGAAAAAAAATTAGAAAACTTTCAATTCAAAATTGTAATGACAAATAGAAATCATCAGAATTTTTTTCACTTCTTTTTATTAAAAGACTAAAATTTTGTTAATTATTATGTTTTGTCAAATTGAAATTATTTTTTTTCTTCACTTCTAAACAAAATTAGAAAATTGTTAAATAATTGTGATTAAGAAATAAAAAAATTTATTTATTTTGCATTATTTTTCTTTATGAATTATTATTATTATTATTATTATTATTATTATTTATTGAACTTATTAATATTAATAAATTTATCAATTCATACGCCAATTTATTATAATAATAAATTATTCACTACTTCAAAATTAGATTTTCTATTCGAAATAATTCCCAAATTATACATTACCGAGTAGAATTACCATTTAGAATTTAATACATTTCAAGAAGCAAGAAAAAAAAAATTTGTATATATTTCAATATGCAACCATCGACGATTGTAAATTCATACATTGAATGATAGATTCATCAAAAGGATGAGATACGATTTAGAGAGATATATCGATCATCAATGTATCCAATAAACAATTGAATAGGTATATACACACTGAGCAGGCAAACTCGTTTGTGAATTGATTGCATGCACTGCAAACTGCGGTTAATGAGGGAAGTTTTGTTCAATGAAAGTATAATTATTATTGTTATTGGCGCTCTTCACTAACGAGGACCCTTATCAGTTGTGTGTACACTTTGTAGAGAAAAAAAAAACGAAAAAAAAAAAATTTTTTTCCACATGAAAAAATTTTCTTTCACAAGAATTTTTAAATATATCCAATGAATGAATTTTTAATCTTTTCTTTCGTTTCATTCAAAGTGAACAATTTTTTTTCACCTACAACAATTTTTTGTACTGTCGGAAAAAAATTGGAATATTTTTAATTATTATTTTATAGAAAATTAATAAAGTGACAATAGCAATTAATAATTAGTAATTAATAATTATAATCATAATTGATAATTAGTAATTAATAATCATATAATTATTTATTCAATTAATAATTAGGAAATTATAATGATAATAATTAATTTATAATTAACACAATAATTGTCTTTTTCTTTAGAACGAGTAAAAATTAGAAAACTTATCATATGAAAACTATTACATATTAATTTTATTCAACGTGCAATTAAAATCCCTCAATAATTACATTTCGATAATTTCTCCCTCTGGAATGATAATTTCCCAATTTTTCGAAAATAAAATTCAAAATTAATTATTCATACAAGTGGAATTGAATTATAAATATAAATTCAAATTTTCCAAGAAGAAAAATTTGATATTTATAAATATAATAATTATTATGAATGCATTAGATTTTTAAAAGCATTTTCAAGTATAATGTAAATAAGAAAATTTCTTAAAAGTTCTGGACTATTTTTTTTTAATTTCTGATCTAAAAAGAAAAGAATTCTAAACTTGGCAAAAACAATTTTTTATTTATTAATATAATTTGTTTATTATTTATTAAATATAGATTGTTTTTGTATTTTAAATCAAATTTTTGACGAGATTAGAATTCTTTTTTTTCGTAGTTTAGAAATAAAAAAAAATGGTCATATTAAAAAGAGAATGGAGTTTGCTTTTCGATTCGAGAGAAGGATAACAAGGCTTCTACATATTTTTCCTTTTATCGACCTCCCTCTGGAGCACACTTACATTCTGTAACGATTTCTGCCTTGCCAACCCTTAAGAACTATCGGATGTGCGCGTTTCCGTTTGATTTTACGAGATAGCTGAAATTTAAACTTTCTTTCAACGAAAGTACTCTCAAAAGAGTTTTAAAATTTCGTTAGAAAAAAAAAAATTTTTTTTTTTCTTTCCCTTGCACGTATATGAGAAAATTGTTGCGTGAAATCATTTAAAATTTATTTTTACATTTTCTTGAATATTTTTACTTTTTTTGTATCAAAATATATTCCTACAGGCTAATTATTAAGTTTAATTATTAATTTAATTATAAATTAATAAATAAAACTATACATTATAATAAATTAAATTAATAAATTAAGAAAATATTAATTTAAATTTATTTCTTTCTTTAATTTAAATGTAATTTATAAAATGTAATTTATAATTAAATTTAATTTAATTTCGAATTAAAATTAATTTCCTATTTTCTCGAATATTTTTATTTTTTCTTCTTTAAAATATATTCATGTAGGCCAATTATTAAATTATTAATTTTAATTCGTAATTAAATTTAGTTTAACTCTGAATTCCCCAATTGGGGTATTTTAGTACCCCAGTGAAAATTCCCCAACAGGATTAAATAAATGAAATTTAAAAAATTTTTAATTTACAAATAATTATTGTTATTATAAAATTAGGCGTTGTTTCCAAAAAAAGAATAAAAAATGGTAAAATTAACAATTTTTATCATTTATATTTTGAAAGTTATTGATTATAAGAGTTTATTTTATTCAAACCAAAATGATTCGAATTGAGTAAATGTTTATTTATTTATAGTCAACTAATCGATTATTTGAATTGAGGTACATTATTTTTATTGTCGTAATTATTAATATATTTGCTATTATTATTATTATTATTATTATTTTATTTTAAGATAACAATAATGAATTACTTTTAATAATAATTCAAATAAATGAAAATAATAAAGCACCTGGTATGATTATTTATTCACAACCATATTGGATTTCAATCGAAAAGAGAATGATATTTTCATTATTTAAATTTTGCAGAAAAATAAGAAAATAAAAAACGAGATTTATCCGCAATTTTTATCTAAATTTTTTAAAATTTTTTCCTTTATCACATTTTTTTTTGTTGATAAAATTCGTTGAGCAAAAATAAATTACGTTTATAGTGAAAAAAATTGTAATTTTTGTTGTAATTGACAGTTGATAATTTTAAAATTGCAATTATTATTTTTTCACTTAAATTTCTATATTTTTCCTCATTTTTTGTTACAATTTTTTTACTTTTTCACTAAATTCCACTAAATTCCACTAAATTCGTAGCAAAAAATCAGATTAATTTATTAGTGTCGATAAAATACTTTAAAATACTTTACGGTGACAACTAATTTAAATTGATAAAAAATAAATAAAATAGCAATTTTTTGATAATCTTAGAATTGTAATTTTTATTTTGAATTTTCCCAGAATTTTTTCATAGTTTTAAATTTAATTTCAATGCAATTTTTATATTTTTAATTAAATCTTTTTTTTTTCTCACTTTTGTTATAATTTCTTTTTGACTAAAATTAATAGCAATTAAACAGATTAGTTTGACGATAAAATTCGTTATCTTGAAACGTAATTTAAATTAAGTGAATAAAATAAAAAAAAAATTGTAATTTTCCGACTTAACCGAATTTTTGATAATTTAATTAAATTTACAAATTTTTGTATATTTTTATATTTTAATTTTTATACATTTTCTTTTTTTTTGTCAAAGAACAAATTTTTATGACAAAATGAAAAAACTGAAAGGATTTGAAGAAAAAATCAAGATACGTTTATAGTGACAACTAAATATCAAAGAAAGAAAAAGATTTGCCTTTCTCGATGATTAATTGACTTGGAAATATTTTTATTAACGAATTTTAGTCTCAGAAACTTACAATCAAGTGCCACTGACTGGAAAATCTGCTGCCAATGGTAAATGTCTCATCACCTCAACTTCAACGTTCCCAAGATTATTATTCATCGAATTTTACTAAAATTACAATTTCGAAAATTGTCTATAAAAAAACACACTGAAATTTCACGATGAAGGGTTAAAAATTAATCACAATTTCCACCCTAGTTCTTTTAAATTCAAACATTCGAAATTAATGTCACACTTTTATTTTCCACTCTTTCGATTCTAATTGATTAAAATCGAATGTAGGAAAAAGAAAGAAAGAAAGAAATTTTTTTTTCCACAAAACTGTAACGAGCGTACGGTGTTCCGCGAAAGACTGATTCACCAATGGCTGAAACGAACAACCTCGCTTCGTTAAAACTCGTATTTTATCGTTGAATTTCGTCGCTCGGTGTGACGTCACTATTGCCGTACCATCGCGTGCTTTTACTACTGGCGCCTTGCAGCCGATGCAGTCACTCGCTTATAAGGGGTTTGTGAAGTATGATTAAAGGGTTTGTTTTATACGAAAAGGAAAAAAGAAGAAGAAAAAATGTAATAATAATAATAAATAAAGGGAGGGCTGTACATTACATCGTTATGACGAGATTTCTTTTTCTCTCTTTCTCTCTTGCCCTCCTCCCCAATAAACTTTACTAATTCCACAAAAATGTACTTTCATCTTTCGAACTTGTGTAGGTATAAAGAATAGTCAATATAAGAAAATAATGACACACTTCGAGTTGTAAAATACAAAGTAAAAGGGAATTTCGTATTCTTTTTTTTTATGTAAAATAGAATTTGTTTCCGCGATTCATTTCTTTCTTCTTTTTTTTTTCTTTATTACCCAATAATAAAAGCCATTTGTAACGATTGTTTCAGTAATGGCGAAAGAAGCTCATCTCTTTTTTCTCACACATTACATAAGCATATTTTGCTTGAATTTTTTTTATCGTTGGCAATATTTTTTTTATGTAATTTTTTATTCCTATGACACTTGAAAAAATAACACAACTAATAAGTTGTGTTTTTTGTTTTTTTTTCTTTAAAAAATATTGTTTAACAGATAAAAAATAAAAAATAAAATAAAACAATATTTGAAATTAGATAATAAAAAAAAATTACGATTAACAAATAAATTTTGTTTATTATATGCTTTTTTCTATAACAAGAAAGAATGAAAGATGTTAATTGTTAAAATATTATTATTTAGAAATAGAAAATAAAAACCCATTTTAATATTTATATTTCTCAATAACAATATTGTTCAGAAACTCATTCTTTTCTTTTGGAAAAGAAACATTACATATTCTATTCTATTTGTCAATTACAAATTTTAATTGAAAATAAAATTGAATCTTTTTAAATTTTTAGAAAATAAAGGGAAAAAATTTATTCAAAAAAATGTTCTGTTACGAATTTATTTACGAATTTCTTTAATTGTGAAATTATTCGAAAACATCAATAACTTTTTTTTAAATAAATATTTAATTATTATTTTCCATAGAAATTAAAATTTTTCAAAACATTCAAATTCAAATCTTTTTAAATTCAATAACTAATAAGAATATTTTTATAAAACATGAAGATAGCGATTGCTCCGAGTCGAAGACTCGGAGTGATCGATTTCTTCATGTTTTATAATAATTAAAAGATGAGCGAGTGATAAAATCATTGTTTTATATTATAAGAATATTATTACAGTAAATTTTTCAAAATTATTTTCATCATTTCAAATCAATTATTATTTTCTACAATTTTGAATTATTTTTTATGAAAATAATTGAATTCTTTAAAAAAAAATTTATTATTTATAAAAATAATTGAATTATTACGAAGGAATTTATAAAAAATTTGTAAATAATTGAATTGTCTGTGTATGGTATTTTATTAATTTTTTTTTTGAAAATAATGGAATTCCTGAAAAGAATTTTATTATTTTCTTGGGAAGAATTTTATTAAAATCTAAAATAATAATTGAATTATTTTAAAAAAATTTAATTAAAATTGTATTTAAAATAATTGATTTCTTTCGAAAAATTTTATTAAAATATTGAAAATTAATTTAATTCCTGGAAAAAATTCTAATAATTTTTGTAATAAATAATTGAATTTTTCCAAAGATAATTAAAAAAAAACATTTGTATTAAAAATAATTGAAATTTTGCGATGAATTTCAATAAAATTTTTAAAGATAATTGAATATCAATTGAATTATTGAGAAAAATTTTATTAAAATGTTTAAAAATCATTGAATTTCTGTGAAAAATTTTGTTAATTTTTAAAATAATTGAATTTTTCTTAAAAATTTTATAAACATTGTTTTAAATAATTAATTTCTTCGAAACATAATAAATATTATGAAAATTCTATTTTAAATAATTGAATTCTTATGGAAAATTTTATTTTAAATAATTGAATTCTTGTGGAAAATTTTATTTGCGAAGGAATTTATAAAAAATTTGAAAATATTTGAATTGCTGAAATTTTTAAATTCTATTACTTTTAAAATTGTTAATTTTATCCTAAAAAGTTATTTTCTTGAATTTGTAACATAAATTTATTTTTAATTCAGTTATTATTATTTTTAATAATTTTTGACAAAGTTTCTTAACAATTCAATTATTATTTAAAAATATAAAAAAAATTCACCTAAACTATTTATGAAATTCACTTTAATGATAAATCGTCCAAACGCCCGTCCTGCCGGAAGGACGTTCCGAAAAAAAGGCTTTTAAAAAAAGGGAATTCAACTTTTCTTTTCTGGCACTCTTTGGGATTAAAGTAGACGAAAAGACGAAAAAATACATATTTTTGACTTTTTAAAATAATAATTTAAACCATTTTTCAAAGCCTTCAAACTTGCTATGTTTCTAAACAGTGAAAAAAACATTTTTTCGTAAATTTAATGTAAAATCCCCAAAAATCAATATTTTTTGACCGGACAAGTCTCTTTCTCTTCAGAAATGTTCAAAGAATGAAACCTAATTGTTCAATTAAAAAAAAATTCATTTTTAATATTGTTCAGTATATCTGAGTAATACTCAGGCGCGAGTCCCTTAGAAATTGCTCTATAAAATTAATATGGAAGCAGATAAATATAAAACTAAATATATCGTTGGAAAGGTAATGAAACAAGCTTTCAAATGATGTAAATATCGAGTCTTTAAATTTATAAACCTGCACTAGGTAGTCTCTTAAATAAAGCGAAAAGCGTCCTGCCGGCAGGACCGGGCTTCGTCATTCTGTGACTAAAAATTATGTAAATTTTTGGAAAATTGAACTTCTTCATACTACCCAGCCCTTAGTTTTGAACTTACAAGCTCGATATTTATATGCGCTGAAAGCTTGTTTCGTTACCTTTCCAATGATATATTTCGTTTTTTATTTATCTGAATCCATGTTAGTTTTCTTTAGTGATTTCGGAGGGACTCACCTGAGTCTTTTTCGTCCTGCCGGAAGGACGTTGGACGATCTATCATTAAAATTAAAATATTTCATGAAATTTCAATAATTGGAAAATTTTTCAATTAAAAATTTATTTCAAAATACTTAAAAACAAAAAATCTAATTTCATTTTTTTAAATCGTAAACTAAAAATTTAAAAAGCCCATGTCAAAAGTGTGAGGGAATGTGAAAAATAAAACTTTGGAAGTCTATTTCCTTTGACGTTAATTGACAGTTATGATAATTTCCAAGAACCCCCACAAATACTTATTTCATTAATAAGTCAAGAAAAACTTTTCAAAAACTTTTTACCCTCCTCATAAATTATCGGGAACAAATCAAAGAAGTTTGGTATATTTATTTGTAAAAAAAAAATTCAAATTTTAGGGTAGAAATATTGAAAGAAAAAAATTATAAAGAAAAAGAATAATAATTAAAGATTATTAATAATAAAATGTACTTTACTTAATTATTTCCTATGCAAATTTATTCTACTATTTCTATACAATAAGGAGAAAAGATAATTTAGTAAATTAAATTTTCACAAATTTTCTTCTCTGGAAATATTTGCAATAATTCAACATAACATGTAATCATGATAATTATATATATGACTAATTACAGAATAGAAAATTATTAAAATTAATTATTTAATTAATTACAAAATTATTTTGTATGAAAATCAACTAATTAAATTTAATAAAATTTTTCTCTCATTAAATATGCAAAATAATTTATTCAAACAGAGAAAAATGAAATTCGCTAATTATTTTCTATACAAATTTGTTCTATAAGAAGAAAATATAATAATTAAATTATGTTATGAGAATAAATTATGAAAAATATTTACCGAGAAAAATTTTGCATAAATTTAATTTTCTTAATTATGCTTTGTTAGTTTGCTATTTCGTATATTTCCAGAGAAAAATATTTCGCTTTGTTAACTTTTGAAAAATATAAAAAAAGCAATAATTTTATGTTACCTATTGTTAGGTTGTAGGTATATTATTATTATGTTAATTTTTAATAAATTACAACTTTTTTTCATCTTTAATCGACACCTATCTACTGTAACAGCATTTCCTTTCCTCAATTTCCACATAAAAACAAATAAAACCATACAGTTAGTATAGAAACAACTTTTTGGGAAAAATTCGATAGAATCCGAAGGCGAATTGTTGGGAGTGAATTGAGTTTGGCATTCCAGCCTAAAAAATGTACTGCCTACTCTCTCTCTCTCTCTCTTAATCCACTATTGGTGGTTCGCACAGTTTTCAACTATAGGTACATAAGCATAGAATATACATTTTAAACTGGAAATGTCCAGCAAGTATATGTATATATCTCGCTTTGGGAGAATTACTGTCGGTATTCGATACAGAATGCCGCAGCCCAATCAATAGGATACTCTGTCCCCCTCAAATTCTGGTCTTATCGAGAGTGCATTCTCTCGATGGCAGATATACCCCGAGGCAAAACGAGCTTGCATTCTCCACTCTCTAAGCGGACATTGCTCTGGAGGGTTGTTCCACTCTCTCTCCCTCTCTCTCTCTCTTCCTTCTTTCCTCACCCTTTCAAAGCCTCGGCAAATGGATGAAAAGAAAATAAGGGAGAAATGTGCTATATAGGAAGAGAGAGAGAGAGAGAAAAGGAGAGAGAAGAAGACATTGAGAGAGAAAGAGAGAGGGGGGTCAGTGACTAGACTTATTTGTGGATTCGAATTATTGGCGATGGTTAAGACTTCTCTTTCTCTCTCTCGGATAACAAATGGATAATGAAGGAGAAATTCTCCCAAAAGTTATTGCAGTGTGTGCTTATGTATGTATGTATGTATGCATGCGCGTGTATAAAGGAGGAACAAGTTTTGTTAGAGGCAAAAACTCCCTTTTCTTTAGCCATTGTGAGAGAGCCAAAACTACACGAATCTAATCTACTTTTCTCTCGGCGAATTTCATTGCAGATACATATACCGGGACATTAAATCATTTTCCCCAGCGCCCTACCCCTCCCCCTTCAAAAAAAAAGAAAACTTTTTCTATACCTTCTACGACTTTTGTTATTTACTTCGCGAAAATGCTTAATGATATGGCGATAAATTCTCAAATAAACGAGAATGAGATTCTGGGAAAGTATTTTTTTTCTCTGTTTCTCAAATAATATACTAAACTAAATTTTTACAATTTTTTGTAACTAAATATACACTTGCAAAAAAGTGTAAAAATTTTGTGTCTTCCTACTGTCTTCGTAATTAAGTGAAGGCGCAACTTTTTTTTTCTTTACATCGAAAAAAAAATATTTTTTATTTCTAAAATATAATAACTAAAATTTTTCTCTCTAGGGCGCGATATCCATTGCTAATAATATTCAACTGAATTCAATAAACTTCACATGGGAAAAATGTAAACAAGCAGATTTTAAAAATGTAATTTATTAAATTTAAAATTTAATTTTAAACTAGCAAAAATTTGGGCGTGGCTAACTCACTTTTTAAAAATAAAACTAGCATGAACGATTAGCGCGCGCCTAACTACTTCCTGCCTTTTTTAAAATAAAATTAGCAATTTTAAAAATAGAATTTAAAAATTTTCTAATTTAAATTTTTGTTGAAAACACTAAAAAAAATGCAATTTTGAAGAAATTACAAATAATTGCAAAAATTCAATTATTTTCAACAAAAAAAAAAAAAATAAACTAAAATTCTTGTGAAATTCAACTATGTTCAAAATTTGAAAAAAAATTCTCGTAAAAATCCCAAATTATCTTTATAAATAAGAAAATTCTTCTGCAAAGTTCAATTATTTTCATAAATGTCAAAAAAAATTCTTGTCCTAATTTCAATATCTACTATTTTAATCAAATTTGCCAAAAAGAATTCAATTATTTAAAAAAAATTTTAATAAATTTGTATGCAAACATTTCATTATTTTCATAAATAATAAAAATTTCACAGGAATACTCTGATTTTCTGAAACAGGAAATTCAGGGAAAAGTCAGGGATTTTTATAGAAAATACTGAAAAAAATTAAATTTTTAGAATTGTAGAAAATTCTAAATTTTGGTGTTTTTGGTGAATAATTTTACTTCAATAATTCAAAATTAATTGAATTTTAAAAAAGTTGCGTCTAAAATTTTCACAAATAAATCGTATTTTTAAAAATGGAGGGGAGGGGGTTTATTTAAAAATTTTAAACCTATTGGGTACTCGTAAAAATCCCAATTATCTCTATAAATAATAAAATTCTTCTCCAAAATTCAATTATTTTCAAAAATTTTAATAAAATTTTTAGCAAAATTTTAATTATTTTCAAAAATTTTCTTCAATTTAATAATGTTTAATATATTTATTATTTTAATAAAATTTTCCAAAAAAAATCAATTATTTAAAACAATTTAAATCAAATTCTACCCAAACATTTAATTATTTTTATAAAATAATAAAAATTTCACAAAAATTCAATTATTTACAAATTTTTTATAAACGCAATATAATTTAATTATTTTTACAAATAATAAAATTTTTACAGGAATTCAATTATTTTTCTAAATAATAAAATTCTTTTTAAGAATTCAATTATTTTCAAAAATAGTTAAACTAATCGCAGAATTTCAATTATTTTTAATAAAATTTTAATTGAATTTCTTGACAAATGTAATTAATAATAAAAATTTAATTAAAATTTGTCAAACGAATTCATTTATTTAAAAATTTGTTGACAAAATTCTTTTTGAGAATTCAGTTTAAGAAACATTGAAATATTCTAATAAAAATTGATTTAAAAATGAATTTCAGTTAAAAACAAATGAATTTGAAAATTCTCAAAAAACTATTTTAAAAATTATCAAAAATAATGGATTTATAGAAAAATTTTAGTTAACACTGAAAAAATTTAATTTTGGAGAAGTTACGAATTATTGTATTTATATAATTGAATTCTAGTAGAGATTTCTAATATAAATCAATTTAAAAATGAATATCAGTTAAAATTGTAAAGTAATGTAAAAAAAAAGTAATAAAGTAATGTAATAAAAGTAATAAAAGTAATAAAAGTAATGTAGCGTGAATTTTTAGAAATAATTGAATTTTCAAATTATGAAATTAATATTGTAAATAAATGTATTTTGAAAATATTGTCGAAGTATTTTTTCAAAAATTAATTGATTTAAAGAAAAATTTTAGTGCAAAATTTTTAATAATAATAATTGAATTGAAATGATAAAAATAATTTTGAAGACGTACAATATTCTTAT
This sequence comes from Leptopilina syphax, assembly GCA_032872505.1. Classification (NCBI taxonomy): domain Eukaryota; kingdom Metazoa; phylum Arthropoda; class Insecta; order Hymenoptera; family Figitidae; genus Leptopilina; species Leptopilina syphax. The sequence continues at coordinate 2,877,541 of CM065476.1, read as the reverse complement.
AATATAAAATGAATGATATATATTTAAATGATATAAACAATTTTTGCCTAAAATTTGTCATAGAAATCAAATGTAAAATTTAATTACACAATAATATAAAGTTGAAAAATATTATTTTACGAATTTAAATTCTTTCTAATTAAAAATCACTAAAATTTATTAGAATTCATGTAGAAATTCTATAAAATCATTCTAGTGAAATTCTGTAGATAATATTCATTAGAATTCATATAGAATGATTCTAGTGAAATTCTATAGAACTTTTTCAGCTGGGTACGTCTCTAAATCTAAATTAGTAGAATTCTACTTAAAAATTGGAAAATTTTTTGAATTTTTAGAAGATTCCATGGATTCTGTCTTAGTAAATTTACAACTCTTTCAGTAAAATTTTCCATCCTAGCTCAACTAAATTTTAAAAAACGTTTCAAACTCAACAATCCTGACTAATTTCCAGTTCACTTGAAAAAGAAAACCAATAAATCAATCGCATAAAGTAGTGTCGATGTAAAAGTGATCAATTTGGCTCAAGGGTGTATTATATATTATTATATTTTTTTTGTTACTGCCAATGTGAATAGGTAGAGGGTTTATGAATATTTTATAGGTACTCACATAACAGTTTTTCACCGTGAATACGAAAAAAAAACAATACAAAATAGTTTAAGGTTCACGTACGCTTACCTGGAAGTATCGTATAAAATGCATAAAATGACCTGTAAAAATAGTTGAAAGCAAGTCAGAAGCGCTGTTTTATAGTAAAATATGTTTGAAAACTGCCTTGAACCGTAACCTGCATTCGGAACGTTATAACTTGTTCTTTTTAACGAGGTGTCGGGTATATACAATGTACAACTCAATAATTATAAATTATAACTGCAATGCAAAACTGTAGTTTATAATCAAAATTTATTATCTACTTCATTTCTTTAAATTACGAAGAAAAAAGATATATTTGAGCCAGAGCTGGGGAGCAGAATATCCTTAAAAAAAAGGTTTCGTCAAAAAATCAAAAATAGTAAAAATCAAAATATGAACTGTTAGAAAATTTACAAAAGCATTCGTGGGATTTATCAGCGAAAAACATATGAGATTTACAGAAAAGCTACACGCTAGCGTACACACATACACACATTGCATTCAAATTCATAAATCCTTGACTTTTACACATATTTTTTTTATCTCCCTTGTCGAAAATTGAACTGCGCAAGTATACCCATATATATATATATATATATATATAAAAACGTGAAAATGGCGAATTTCCAAGAGAGGAAATTGTTCCAATTTATAAATTGAAAGTGAGAATGTACGAGCTTTTAGAAGCATTTTATGCAATTAACTGGTTGGAATATGAAAGCACATATACCACACACATATACACACATAAGAGCATATGTATACAAAATGAGCATTTTAGAATCGAGGAAGGTTATTTTTATTAGAAAAAAAGAGAATCGAGAGAGAGGAGAGAAAAAAAGAAGAAAATAGTATAGAAAAAACTGCAATTAAACGAGAAGGTGAAAAAAAAGAAAATTTCTTTTTTCGCACAAAGTTAAAATGGAGTTATAACGAACCACTCCTCGTTCGCGTGTGTTTATTTGGAGTGATTGATGAAAGCGATAGATTCACGCGAGGGGTTAAGTGAGGGGTCAGGTGAGCAATGAAACTACCGATCCGGAAGATATCGGGAGCTCAAAGCTGGACTGAAGCTTTACAGACAGTATATATAGTTTGAGTCTATATAGAACTGGCATTATCAAACTGTTATCCAGATTCTCAACATTCGAGAAAGTCACCGACCCAATATGGAATGGAAAGTATCACTCTCGAAAAAATACTCTCACAAAACATACAAATGTCATTCAAACGAGAGAACACTTTTTTTTTCTTTCTAAATATTGAGAAAAAAATTTACCGTTGACAGGAGGAATTGTTTTTTTTTTTCGAGGAAATAAAATGGGAAAAAATAGTATTGTGAACGTTTTCGATAGAATACTCTGTCTCTCGCTGTGTCTGATCAATTATTTTTTACACTACTTAACAAAAAAAACTGGTAAAATAGTGAACAAAAAATATAAATACAAAAAAATGTTCAAATGAAAAAATTGTCTTCTGAAAAAATCATGTCTGACCAAAAAGACTTATACTACTTAATATTAACTAATCTTGAAATATTGTCTGACTAAATATAGATTACACTACTTAAATTTAACTATTCTGAAAATTTTGTCTGACTGAATACAGTTTACACCACTTAACTTTACCCAATTCGTGAAATGTTGTCTGACGAAATACAGTTTGCACTACTTAAATTTAACTATTCTAAAAATGTTGTCTGATTAAATACAGATTACACTACTGTATACAGTTTAAGTATTCTTAAAATATTGTCTGACTAAATAAAGTTTACACTACTTAAGTTTAAGTTTTATTTAAATATTGTCTGACTAAATATTGATTACACTACTTAACATTATTAATTCGTGAAATGTTGTCTAACTAAATACAGTTTACACTTCTTAACTTTGACTATTTTTAAAGTATTGTCTGACTAAATACAGTTTACACTACTTAACTTTAACTAATCTGAAAATATTGCCTGACTGAATGCAGTTTACACTACTTAAGTTTAACTATTCTGAAAATATTGTCTGACTGAATATAATTTACACTACTGTAGTTTTAAAAATTGTCTGACTAAATATAATTTATACTACTTTTGTATTTATTCTTAAAATGCTGTCTGACTGAATACAGTCAACACTACTTAACTTTGACTATTCATGAAATTTTGTTTGACTAAATACAGTTTGTACTACTTAACTTTGACTATTCGTGAAATTATGTCTGACTAAATACAGTTTGCACTACTTACATTTAAGTTTTTTTTTAAATATTGTGTAAAAACTTTACCAATTCGTGAAATATTGTCTGACTAAATACAGTATGCACTACTGAAGTTTAAATATTCTGAAATTTCTCTGACTAAATACTGATTACACTACTTAAGGTTAAGTATTCTTATAATATTGTCTGATTAAATACAGTTTACACTATTTAAGTTTAAGTTTTTTTTAAGTTTTTTTTTTAAGTTTTTTAAGTTTTTAAGTTTTAAAGTTTTTTTTTCTTTCAATATTGTCTGACTTAATACAGTTTACACTACTAAACTTTGATTATTTTTAATATATTGTCTGACTAAATTCAGTTTGCACTACTTAAGTTAAAGTATTGTTTAAATATTGTTTGACTTAATACAGGTTACACTACTTAAGTTTAACTATTTTTAATATATTGTCTCACTAAAGACAGTTTACACTACTTAAGTTTAACTAATCTGAAAATATTTCCTGACTGAAAACAGTTTACACTACTTAAGGTTAAGTGTTCTTATTGTATTGTCTGACTAAATACAGATTACACTACTTAACTTTTATTTTCAATATATTGTCTGACTAAATACAGTTTGCACTACTTAAATTTGACTATTCCTGAAACTGTGTCTGACTAAATACAATTTGCACTACTTAAGTTTAAGGTTTTTTAAAACATTGTGTAATAATACAGATTACACTTCTTATGTTTAACTATTTTTAATATTTTGTCTGACTAAAAAATTTATTTTCAGATTAAAAATATATTCCTAGTGCATATTTTACAATATTTTATACCTATATTTAGTGTATTTTTTTCTTATTACAAATATTCTTATTAAGAATTCTTAATTCTTAGTAAATAGTCTTAGATTTAGTTTATCACTGTAAAAAAAGGGTTGAGTTTAATTATTCGTTATTAATAGTCTTGTCTGACTAAATATACACCATACTACTTAAGCGAAATAAAGTGCTTGGTAGACTACTGCCTGACAAATTACAGTTCTGTTCTACTTAATTTGGACAAATTATCACATGATCAAGTGTGCGTTTGTACTACTTAAAAATTTTTTATGACCTCTTGTCAAAATACTTTGTTTAAATATATTTTGTACTACTTGAGAATTTAATCACCTTGGCGAAATGTTGTTTGAACAAATATAATTTATACTACTTATTCGCTACTGTCTCGTAAAATAATAATCTCTCGTTAAGTAAATTGTCTGACAAAATATAGTTCGTACTACTTAGACTCTATTTATTTTAACTCTTAACTATCAGATTCATTATCAACGTCATAATAATTTTTTATTATAACTATCATTATCATTATAATCACTACCATAATAAAAATATCAAATTAGATCAAATATTGAAAATACAATTAAACAATATAAATAAATAACACATTCAAAATAATAAAAATAAATTCTCTTATATTCTAATTCCAAGAATAGAATATAGAAATAATTCGGAAATTGTTCTTAATTATCGAATGAAAAACAATTTTCAGTTTACATTTACCAAACTAAATGAAACTAATTAATTGTTAGGTGGATATACTTTAAAGTTTTTCATACACAAATATATATAGGTATACAAATACAGTATATATAATATCACTTTTCAAAGAAACGTAAAATTGCAAATTCAGTTCAAGTTTATAGAAGAAAATTACCTCTTTGCTTTTAAATTATCTTACAAATGAAATTCGTCCATTATAACAAAGTTTTCAAAGATCTTGATTTTCGTAAAATATATCCCCAGTAATAAAACGATGTAAAATACTGACCCAGAAAACTTTTCGAGAGCACAATTTAAGGAGCTCTTATTTTATTGTATTTTTTTACGAGGCCATTAATAAATGTTATTAAAAAAAAGAAATATTCGACCTTTGCAATAATAAGAAAATTGCTTTACTGACTTTTTTTTTTTTGATAAATACATTATTATTATTTTCAGAAAAAGGAAGTAAAAAATTTTCCTCGTGGAATAAATGGTACAAGTGCGGGGTAAATGATAAACTTTTGGGGTAAATTTAATCATTATTTTTTTACAGAAATTAAGATATTCAAAAATTTGAAATTCAATTACATACAAGAATATTATTATAAAACATGAAGATATCGATTATATGATCGCTTTCTTCATGTTTTATAATAATTAAAACTTGACACTTTGTTACTGTAACTTCTTCAAAAATTATTTTCATCATTACGATTATTTATTTCTAGAATTTTCAACTAAAATTCTTAAATTTTTTAAAAATAATTTTCGAAAAAGTTCCATTGTGAATTTTCAAAATTCTTTTCTTTACAATTTAATTTTACGAAATTTCGATTATTCTGACATTCTTCAATAAAATATATTGGAAATTAAAAACTTCAAATAATTAAAAATAAATAAATATTTTATTAAACAATTGAATGTTTCTTAAAACTGAATTTTCATAAAGAATTTTATCAAAAAATTTTTAAATAATTAAATTCACTTGACAAATTTTAATAAAATTTTTAAGAATAATTGCATTTTTCGAGAAATTTGATGAAAATTGTATTAAAAATAATTGAAATTCTGCATTTACTTTTATTATTTATCCAAATAATTGAATTCCTAAGAAGAATTTTACTATTTTATAACATAATTAAATTTCTGCAAGGATTTTATTACTCTTAAAACTCTTAGGGGTGAATTGGAACTTTTAAGAGTAAATTATAACTATAAGCGATAGATTGTAACATTCAGGGGTAAATCATAACTTTCAGGAGTAAATTGTGTAATTAGGGGTAAATTGTAACATTAAGGGGGTAAAATGACACTTTTAGAAGTAAATAACACTTGTTAGCATTAAATTGTAACATTCAGGGGTAAATCGTAACTTATAGGAGTAAATTGTGTAATTAGGGGTAAATTGTAACATTAAGGGGGTAAAATGACACTTTTAGAAGTAAATAACACTTGTTAGCATTAAATTGTAACATTCAGGGGTAAATTGACACTTTTAGGGGTAAATTATAAAATTCAATGGCAAAAGACCCAACTAGTGTAAATCATCGAACAAAATGTAACAAAACAATAGAAATACCTGTCAAAATAAAGTATCGTTGAAAATATAATATTCCTCGTAAATAATAAACGACAAGATCCTCTACATCAATTCAAATGAGGTTGATTTGTTATTGGAAAATAAAATAAGGCCATACATTTATTTTCCGGAAGCTTTGATGACGGTAGAAAAAGGGTTCCTTCTTGTTCGAAACGAGGGTGCACTTTAGCATGGTAACATTTTTTAGGAGAGGGCAATTTTCATCGGAGTGTGTGAGTTTCAAGAATATTTATTCATAGTTTCCTTCTTATATATCAACCCCCATATATATATTTATAGATCGCTTTCTATCGTTTTATAGATGTTATCAAAACACATATAACACAAAAAATACTTATCCGTCATATCTTTTAGTTTTATTCGCCCATTTCAAGAGACAGTGTGTGTATGTATGTAAGTATTCTATCGAGACTGCGACAATATAATACAAAAAGAAAAAAAACGAAAAATTGTCTATTCACTTTAGTATTTTCTTTTTTATAAATTTTGTTTTAAAAATAGGTACGTATTGTAAGAAGAAAATAAAATTTTATTCCACATACACGATCTTGAGGATGGGAAAAAAGTGTCTGCGCAAAGCACAATTAAAGTAAAAATACTTTTTTTTTATTGATTCTTCTATAGAAAAAATTTCTCTTTCTATTTTAGATAAGGAATAATTTTATTTATAAATTAATTAATTAAAATAATTGATTAAAACAATAATATTAATTAATTAATTTTTCATTATTTCCCCAGGGAGATATTGACAATTTTCCTTAAAATTCTAACTCCAAAAACGTTTTTTCTATTTCCTTTTAAAAATTTTGTTAACATAATTATAAAAAAAATAGTGAATGGTAAAATTCAAATGGAAGACATTAAAGGGAATGAGTGGGAGTGTGTTTGAACGTTAACTGAGTCAGAGGGTAGGAAAGGTCATTGGCCCTTCATTATTCGACGATGCTACCTGCAATAGAACTGGGCAGCTTATATCTGCCTGTTCTACTTACCTACCACCCTTATAGTCTACCGCATTCTCTACCTGGTGCGCTTTTACTCCTCTCTATATCGATTTTTCATATTACTCTATCGTATCATGTACCATGTGCTTCAGAAATATACAGGTAAATTCAATTCAAAACTTTATTCTACACAACTATATAAAGATGAAAAAATATTTTTTTCTTTTTCTTGAAAATTCACTTTAGAAAAAAAATCCAATTAAAACTTTAATTTCAAAAGTATATCTATATCTGTGTATATTCATTTTCTAAAATTAGATTATTTCATATATAGAAAATTTTTCTCGTTTAAATAAAGAACAAGAAGGACAAATTAAATTTTTTACACTATATACGAACGGTACGATAAATAAAGAAAATACTTCTAAAAAATTGAATCTGACAAATTTTTCTTTTTGTTTCGTTATTTAGTAGACATATTTTCTACATTTTTTCACACCTTCTTGAATTTCGTCTAAGATTTTAACTTCCCCATAAATATTTAGTTTAAATACTCGCGAATTATAATGATTTTCTCCTGGTACCTACTATTTACCTGACCTAAATTATTTTATACCAGACATGAATTTAATTAGATGCACCAAAATCGAGATGATTGAATATCTCGAAACAAAAATTTTTTAAAATAAAAAAATTAAGAAACGTAAATAAAAAAAAATACTCTAGTTTTAATAGCAAATATCCAAATAAAAATAAAAGCTGTTTTAGAAAAAAATGATGTTAACTTAAAATCAAAAGATAAACAGAATTATAAGAAAACAATTTAAAAAATTAATTTGTAAAAACAATACTTGTTTACTAAGTCTTTTCATACCGTTTGGAAGAGAAAATAAGAGACTGGAAAATTTTCAAAGACTCACCTGGAACATAAAGTAATGAAATATTTAGTATAAATACACTGCAAAAATAGGTGTCTTTTTTGATATCTTAAAATAAGATGTAAGATGGAAAAATGGTATCTTACATCTTAAAATAAGATGTTTTCTAAAGTATCTTACTGATTTTTAAGATGTTTTATACGTCTTAGATATTTCTTCTATCTTAAAAAAGTAAGATACTTCTGTAAGTTTTTTAAAGTATCTTAAATTAAGATGTTTCTGTTGGAATAAGATGTTTATAGCGATAAGTTACTTGAGAATCGTAAGATGCGCCATAAGTGTAAGTTACTAAAAACTAAGATACATAAAGTGTTTTCCATAAGAGCCCATAGTTAACCTCAAAACTTTTTACCCCAAAAATATACAGAAAATGTGTACGAAGATACTTTTAACATCTTAAATTAAGATGTTTCAAGTAACTAAAAAGTGTCTACCAAAACATCTTAGAAATGACTACCAAAACATCTTAAATTAAGATACTTCTTTTTGCAGTGTAAAATATTTATTTAGTTTTCAATTAAAAATAACTTTTATCGAATATAAAAATTCTTATATTCATGTATATAATTTTTTCGAAAAAGCGTCAATCTAAATTTTATGATTATTAAGAACAAGTAGGGCATTGATTTATCAATTAGACGAACCACCATTAATAATAAAGTACTTTATCAACTTTATGTAAATAATATAACACCCCACTTGTCATAAAAACGAATTTCAACCATATTAAGCCGTATCTGTCGACACGAATCTATAATTTCATCTAAAAGGAGCATTTATTCAGTACTTGTTTTAAAATATAGAAAATTTTATTCAAACGTAGCAAAAAAAATTAATTATTACAAAATTACATTATTGACAGACAATATTTTATGGTCTGTTTCTTATATTAAGTAGTTTCAATATATTAATTCGGACAATTTTTTTTAATTGAAATAAACTTAAGTGGTACGAAGTCTAATAAGTTAGACAGTGTTTTAAGAATAGTTGAACTTAAGTAGTGTAAACTGTGTTTAGTCAGACAATACTTTAAAAATAGTTAAAGTTGAGTAGTGTAATCTGTATTTAGTCAGACAACATTTCACGAATTAATAAAGTTAAGTGGTGTAAACTGTATTCAGTCAGGCAATATTTTCAGAATAGTTAAACTTCAGTAGTGTAAACTGTATTTAGTCAGACAAATTTCAGTATATTTAAACTTCAGTAGTGCATACTCTATTTAGTCAGACAATATTTTCAGAATAGTTAAATTAAGTAGTGTAATCTATATTTAGTCAGACAATATTTTAATAATACTTAAACTGTATAAAGTAGTGCAAACTATATTTAGTCAGACAAAATTTCACGAATAGTTAAAGTTAAGTAGTGTAAACTGTATTCAGTCAGACAAAATTTAAAAAATAAATACAAAAGTAGTATAAACTATACTTCGTGAAACTATTTTTTCCAAACTAAACTAGTATGAACTATATTTCACAATAGTTCACCTTAAGTAGTGTAAACTGTATTTAGGCAGACAATATATTAAAAATAATTAAAGTTGAGTAGTGTATTCTGTATTTAGTCAGACAACATTTTCAGAATAGTTCAAATAAAGTAATGCAAACTGTATTCAGTCAGACAATATATAAAAATTGTGAAACTTAAGTAGTGTAATCTATATTTAGTCAGACAACATTTTTAGAATAGTTAAAGTTAGGTGGAGTAAACTGTATTTAGTTAGACAATATATTAAAAATAGTTAAAGGTAAGTAGTGTGAACTGTATTCAGTCAGACAATATTATAAGAATACTTAACCTTAAGTAGTGTAATTTGTATTTAGTCAGACAACATTTACAAAATAGTTTAACTTAAGAAGTGCAAACTGTATTTATATACATAAGTGGTGTAAACTACATTTAGTGAAACAATTTTTTTCCAACTAAAATAGTTTAAACTTCGTCAGACAATATTTTCAGAATAGTTGGACTTAAGTAGTATAAACTGTATTCAGTCAGGCCGTGTATTAAAAATAATTAAATTGAAGTAATGTAATCTGTAATTTAGATTAACCTTTTTTTCAAACTAAAGTAGTATAAACACTATTCAGTCAGGCAATATTCTCAAAATAGTTAAAATTAAGTAGTGTAATCTACATTTAGTCAGACAATATTTTAAGAATACTTAAACTTAAGTAGTGCTAACTGTATTTAGTCAGACAATATTTTAAGAATACTTAAACTTAAGTAGTGCTAACTGTATTTAGTCAGACAATATATTAGAAATAGTTAAACTTAAGTAGTGTAATCTATATTTAGTCGAACAATATTTTAAGAATACTTGAACTTAAGTAGTGCGAACTACATATAGTCAGACAATATTTTCGTTATTTCTAATGTCAAGTGATATAAACTATTCTTAGTCGGACAATATTTTGAAAATAATTCAAGTAGTATAAAGTGTATTTATTCAGACAAACTCTAAATAAGCTTCTATCAAAATTAAGTAGTGTAAATTACAACAAGTCAGACAATACTTGACCGAAACTTTCGCAAGCAGTTATCACCTTATATAGCCAGACAGACTAGATTAACAAAAGCTTCCCTCATACTTACAGACAAATCAATATTATGTCAGACAATATTTTCTTTCAATATTTCACCTAACGATAAAAAGTTCAAGACACTCGGAAGCGAGCTCGGAAGTTCCGTCATTAAATCTAAGTAATATACCTCTAGTATTTTCGATTATCGTCTCTATTTTAACGGCATGTGTTGAACAAAATAGTGGAATAATAAAATTAACTGAAAAACAGAGCCGAAGGAATGGAACAATATTGTTTTAAAAAACAAAAAAAAAAGCTTTTCGACTATAAACGAATTAATTCCAGAAGGTTGCGATCAAAAGCGCGGTCGACTCAACGTCCGCTAACTAATATAGTACGTGCCAGCACAATGGAGTCAATATCGATCTCAATTCAACCCGAGTACTTACCGCCCACTTTGGGGTTACCCTTATAGCGATTTACCGTTCCAGCTTCGACAGCAGGAATGCACACACATAGTTGCTTGTGTGTATATTTGGTACGAGAAGAGGTCGTGGGAGCGAGAGGAATCTTAAAGGGCGAAAAGGAAGGAGAGAAAAAAAGGTTGAAAAAAAGGACAGAAAACCCCTTAGATTCTTATACCGCGCGCACCCCATATAATATACATATATAGATATAGAGGAGTGAGGGCAGCGGGTTTGTCATGTTGGACACGTGTAGCAGAGTAGTATGCCGTAAACATTTTCTCCCCACCTTCTTCTTCTTCTTCTTCTTTTTTTATCCCCAACCACCTTCTTTTTTACGTTCAGCAATCCCTTACACCTTGTGTGAAAAAAAGTCCGGTGTGCGACACCTCGCGTTCATAAAGTACACCCACAGGTGCTGGTTTTATAACATGTGACGAAGAATGCTTTACGTTTAACAGAGTTTGGATTTGTTCGGTTTTCTTTTTTAATTCAAGGAAAATATTTACTTCTATTTTTTTTACTTTTGATTTTCGAAATATAGATTTTTTCCCGTAATTTTCTTATGAATATTCTAAAAATTAAATTTTTTTAGTACTTTTAATAAAATTGAAATTGTTTTTTATGTAATGAAATAAAATAATAATAATAGTACGAATAATTATTCTGATGACGTTGATGATGTATCTGGTAGTTAGAGCTAAAATAAATAGAGTCTAAGTAGTACGAACTATATTTTGTCAGACAGTTTACTTAACGAGAGATTATTATGTTACGAGACAGTAGCGAATAAGTAGTATAAATCATATTTGTTCAGACAACATTTCGCCAAGGTGATTAAATTCTCAAATAGTACATTTTTAAGAATACAACATACTATATTTAAGTATAAAATATTGGTTTTTAAAAAAACTGTTTCTAAATTTTCTAAAAAAAAAAAGAAAAAAGTGTTTGAAAATTAAATAATTTTCAAACACTTTTTTCTTAAATTTAGAAACATTTTTGTCAAAGAAAAAATTAATTCAAAAATTGATGATCCTATTAATCTTTTTTTTCTAAATTTTATCTACATCACTTTTTATTTAAAAAAAACTTACTTATTTCTAGTTTACTTAAAAATAATATTTTTGAAATGCACTATTTTCGTAAAATGTAATATTTACGTGTAAAAGAAATGAATATAATTTTTTTTTTGAGATAAGCTTTTAATGAGCCTATTAAAATAGCGACATAATTCGCGATAGTATATAAATACTTCGTCTGTTTTTCTTCTTTCCCTTTTCGAAAAGACAAATTCCCTAAGGTTAGGTATATAGGGGTAGAAATTTAACTCTTAATTAATATACCGACTAACGAGCAAAGTACACGAGCGTTACATAGCATTCGTTATATGCGTTTCTCTTTATACTGAAGGGTTGAGAGTAAAAAAAAAACAGCGAGAGAGAAAGAGAGAGAGAAAGACAGTTTTGAATTAAATATGCGACAGTGTGTCACGCACAAAATGAACAATTCTCACATTACACTCATTATCGTACTTTGTTAATAAAGAGTCATTAAGCTTGATAAATTTCTTTATTTTTTTTTCTCACGCGCAATAAAAGTGGAAATTAACTGAAAAATCTACGACAATAAAAATTAATTTTTCTCTTTTAAATAATAATATAGAAATAGAACTTAAATAATAGAAAGTATTATAAAACTTAATTATTATTATTATAAAAGTTATTTAAGATTTAAAAAGAAATCTAAAAATTATTTTAAAATAAAGTAGAAAGGAATAAAAATCGTTTTCTTTATAAGTAAAGAATATTTTTATTTTCAACTAAAACTAAATTTACTCCAAGGTCAAAGCCATTAAATTTTATCAAGTTAACGCCCTTTTTGCTGCTTTAACCTCATGACCTTAACGTTTCGGTTCATTCTAAAATAATAATAAAACCCGAGAAAATCGATAAACTTATGAAATTTCTTACGGAAAAATTTCTTTGTCATCATCAAAAGAACATTCAACACTTGAATATTTCATTGTATTCATTAATCACTTTAGGGAAGTAATGACCTTAAGGTCATTAAACCTTCGAAGTTGTGAAGAAAAAAAATGTTTCAACAAAAGAAGAGAAACGTAAAAAAGAGATACAGATTAAAAATTAAAAATTAAAAATTAAAAATTAAAAATTAAAAATTAAAAATTAAAAATTAAAAATTACTAGGTACATAATGTTACAAATTTAAAAATGCAAAATTATAAATTACTTAATAACTATATACCTACTTAAAACTTTAATTTACAATTAAAAATTTAAATTATAAATTAATTTTAAATATTTGTCATTTACATAAATATTCGGAAATTTACACATGTTTTACACGCACAATTACAAAAAAGAAAATAATATTCACCTTGTCTCTATGAATTAAACGGATTAAGAGTTTCTCGAGGTGCACTGTGTGAATTTCCCTCAAACGTAAAGTGACAATGGGGAAGCAACAAAGGTTTATCCCACAAGAATAGAATTAGCTCAGTTTCACATCCAAGTTCTTGAATAGTAAAGTAAGTTTCTCGTCAGACCAACGAAAATTTACACTGTATACTTGCACTCATGCCGTAATTGCAGCTAATTGCAATTACAATTCAACAAAAAATGTAACGACTTCTACAACTGTAAATTAAGTTCAATAAAACATTTTTCCGCATTTTACCATATTTTTTTCTCAATTAAAAATATCGCGAAACGCCAGCAATACGAAATCGAGAAATCATGTTTTATATTACTGCAACTTCGTAAAATAGTCTGTGAAATATTGTGTGACAAACTAATGTAGTTTATATCACTTTAGTTTGGAAATAACAAAAATATTGTCTGACTAAATGTAGTTTACACTACTGATGTTTAGCTATTTGTATTCTGTTGTCTGACTTATTATAGTTTATACTCCTTAAGTTAATTTCAATTTTAAAAAATGTCGAAACAATAATATTTCATATCAGTTTAAAATGAAAATAATGGAAGTATTGTCTAACTAAATACAATTTAGACTGCTTCAATTTAACTAGCTCTGAAATACTGCTAGACTATATACAGTTTACACTTCTTAAGTTCAACTATTCCAAAAATATTGTCCGACTAAATACAGTTTACACTACTTTTAAGTTTAACTATTCTAAGAATGTCTGACTAAATACAGATTACACTACTCAATCTTAATTATTTTTAATATATTGTCTGACTAAATACAGTTTACACTACTTGAACTGTCTGAAATATTGTCTGACCAACTATAGTTTACATCACTTGACATTGGAAATAATGTAAATATTGTCAAACTAAATACAGTTTACACAACTTAATTTCACTGTTCGTAAAATATTTTCTGACCAATTACAGTTTACACCACTTAAGTACCTGAATAACAAAAATATTGTCTGACTAAATCTAGTTTACACTAATTATGTTTAACTATTTTTTTAAATATTGTTGTTGTAAAGTATTTACATACTTTACACTACTTAAGTTTGACTATTTTTAGAATATTGTCGGACTCAATACAGTTTACACTACTTACACTACTTAAGTTCAAATATTCTGAAAATATTGTTTGACAAAATATAGTGTATACTACTTTAGTTTACAAAAAATGGTTTCACTAAATCTAGTTTACACTACTTATGTAATTATTATTAAAATTTTGTCTGACTAAATACAGTCAACACTACTTAACATTAACTATTCGTGAAATTTTATCTGGCTAAATACAGTTTGCACTACTTAAATTTGAGTATTCTTAATATATTGTCTGACTAAATATAGATTACACTACTTAATTTTAAATGTTCTGAAAATATTGCCTGACTGAATAGAGTTTACACGACTTAATCTTAATATTAAATAAATATTTAATCAATATTATTTTTTATATATTTAATATTTATATGTTTGGAACAGAATTTTTAACAGGAATTAAGACATTCAAAAATTTCAAATTCAAATCTTTTTAAATTCAATAACTTATAAGATTATTTTTATAAAACATGAAGATATCGATTGCTCCGAGTCGAAGACTCGGAGTGATCGATTTCTTCATGTTTTATAATAATTAAAGACGACCGAGTGATTAAAATTATTGTTTTATATTATAAGAATATTATTACAGTAACATTTTCAAAATTATTTCCATCATTTCAAACTAATTATTATTTTCTACAATTTTTAATTATTTTTTATGAAAATAATTGAAAAAATTATATTATTCATAAAAATAATTTAATTATTGCGATTTTATATAAAATTTGTAAATAATTGAATTGCTGAGAAATTTTTATTATTTATGTAAATAATTAAATGTTTGCGTCCGGGAATTTGAAATTGATTTGAAAATAATTAAACTTTGGAAAAGAATTTTGTTATTTATAAAGACAATTGGGATTTTGATGAGAATTTTTCTTTAAATTTGAAAAATAATTGAATTTTATGAGAAGAATTTTATTTATTTTTTTTGAAAATAATGTAATTTTATCAATTATTCGTAATTTTTCCAAAATTGGATTTTTTTAGTGTTTTCAACAAAAATTTGTATAATTTTGAATAGAATTATTTTATTTTATTAAAAAAGAAATGTCTGGCTAATTCCTTACACTACTGATATTAAATAAATTGTTTCTGTATAAAGAGAAAAAGAAAAAGAAAAAGAGAAAGAGAAAGTTAGAGAGTAGAAAGCAAGAAAGAAAGAAATGGCAACATTTTCAGCGCAGTGGGCTTCGTTAAATAGCGTGGAATTAAATTTTAATAAAGGAGAAACAATACTCGAGGCAGGAAATTTCGTTTTCCGCGTGTTATACAATGGATCTCAGGCAAAACTGTGGTATGAGAAGTTTTCGCCGGTTGAACCAGCTAACGAGTATTTAAATGTTGTAAAATAAGCCGCTCGGCTTTTGCCTATTGCGAAAGAGAGAAAGTCGCCGAAGAAACGCAAAAGAAACAGAGACAGATATATGAAACGAAGTAGAAAGAAAATTGCGCGAAAACACAGTCGCACTGTAATAAGATTTATCGAGTGTTTACGTGGTGTGCGAAAAAAAAAAAAAAAAAAAAAAAAAAAAAAAAAATTGGAGCGAAAAAAACAGGGACGAAAAAAAGAAAAGAAAAGTAAAGCAAAAAAAAAAAAACGAAAAGTAAATCTCTACAAAACGGTAATCACGCTTGGCATATTTTTTTTATCTCCTAAAGTCACACAGTAAAAATTTTATCCAAACTTTCTTCACTGGATTATGAAAAAAAATCGACTTTGAATATCAGTTGGAAATTATTGACCCGGAAGCAAATAAAATCAGTCACTGATTCATTTTATTATTTTTTTTATTTTTATCTTTTATCCTCCAGTGATGTTTACAACCTTCATGTGATCAACGATTAAAGAAGAAATTGTAAGTAAAGTTTACAACCTTTATGGTCAACGATTAAAAAAGAAAAGATTATTTTCTAAGACGAATTTTTATCAATCTTTGTCCCTAAACTTTTTCTATAAAATCTTCTGCTCGACTATTTTGAAAAAAATCCCTTAATAGAAAAATTCCATTATTTTCCGAGTGAGAAATACTTTTTCTCTTCAATGCATTGAAAACAATGAAAAATTCACTTCTATTATAATTTCATTGTATTTTACACATATTTTTAATTATTAATTAAATTAAAAATAAAAATGATAATAGTAATATTAATAATAACTTTGTCACTTCTTTGAATAAATTAGAAGATATTATTTTCTAAATAAATTAAAAATATTTGTAAATAAAAGTCTGAAATCTTTTGTGTCTTTTTTTCCTCACACACGCCAAACAAAATTTGCATGAAATTGAAACACAGCCGATGGTAGACATCAACTGTATTGTACAAAATTTCATTAAAATGAAAATCACAAATTAAATTCTTTACGAACCAATCAAAGGAATAAATGTATATTAAATATTTCATTAAATTATTGTCATTGGAAATTATTTTTATCTTGTAAAACAGTAATTAATTATAAAGTTAATTACAATATCAGTAAATAGCAAAATTGGAATTTCAAATAATTTGAAAAATTAAATAGAAATTAAAGAAAATAAATTGAAATAAATAATAAAAAAAACAATTTGAAATAAGTAATGAAACAAAATAGTTTGAAATAAGTAATAAAATAAATAATAAAAAAAATAATTTGGAAAAAAATAATAAATAAATTTGAAATATAAATTAGAAATATGAATTAGATTCAAATAAAGAAAAATACATAAAAATAAATTACAAATCAAAGCAATAAATTATTGAATTTTTCTATTTAAGTTGAATTTTTATAATATTGCTAAAGAAATAATTAACTTTGGAGAAAAATGAAGGGTGTTGTTTAACTTTGCGCAGGAAGAATTTATTTACTTAAATTAAGATCGATTTACGTGGAAATTTACGACTATATATAGTATGGTACTTTAATCAAGTTTCCAAATAACGTTCTCTAAAATTATTTCACCGAAACCATATATATTAACAATCCAAATTTACCGACTCAAATTATTGCTTCTGTATTGTGCAATGCCCTAAATTACAAGTTTAATTAACATTTACTTTACTTTTTTTAAAAATAAAACCTTTCAACTGGCAATTTATTTGAAACAATTTAAATATTCAATTACAGTGTAATTTATATTTCTAATTAATTATTTTATTTTCAAATTTTTTCCTTTTATTATTCGTATTCCTGTACGAAAGGGCATTTTAATTTCGTATTAATTATATATTGTATTGTTGGTTTCAATTATTAATATTAATTTAATATTAATTTTTTTATTATTAATTTTATAAATTATTACAAATTTTTATTATTAATTTACTGTCAAGAATAATGAAAGTTAGGAAGTTGATTAAAAATATTTTTTCTTAAACGTCATTTTATGAATGAACATAAGATGAGAATGAAGCATAAGACATTGATATTAAATTTTCCGACGTAAAATCTTCGTCACAGTGACGCGGGTAGAAAGTTGAATATTTCATGTGACATATAAGAAGATTATAGTTTGACATGTGTCCATCAAACGCTTGGCATTTATAAGCAAAATGCTGCATAAAATTTTTCTAAAAAAAATAAATCAAGAAAAAAAGAAAATAAAGGAAAAAATTGACTCTCTAAAACATAAATTATTATTGTGTAGAAAGAATAGAAATATTTATGATTTAGTAAATATATTTCTATTTTATTTTTTTAGTTACTTTTTTTCTTTTGGTTTTTAAGCCCGTTGATACTAAATAAATTATTTATTTAGTTATTATAATTATCTTAATAATACTATTTCAATTTTATTATTATCTTATTAGTATTTTAATTTTATTAATTATAATCGTACTAACTACCTGTCAGTTTTAATAATTATTATCTAATTAAGTATTCTATTATTCAATAATTATAAGCTGCTATGTTATTAATTATTCAATAATATTAATTACTATATTATTTATTTTTTAATTCTACTCACTTACTGATTTCTGTATTATTAAATAATTATTAATTAAATAAATCACTCTTTTAATATTATAAAATTTGGATTATAAAATACAAAGTAAATTTCATTTAACTTTTTACAAATAGTTAAGTTTAAGTAGTGTAAACTATATTTTGCCAGACAACTGTATTTTTTAAATTAAAAAATTATTACAACTAAATTTAGGTACTAATGGTTATTTAATAAAAACAAGATTTTTTTACATTTTCTTTATTCTATTTGTGAAAGTGAAGATTTTTTTCAATTTTTAAACAAAAAATCTTTATTGTAAAATGAAGGATCTCTGATTGGTGGGATTAATGGATTATGATAATGAATTTCGACGCTTTTTGTAGATTCAAAAAATGCTTTTAAAATTTTTATCACTAATTTAGAGCGGTGAGTGTAGCTTTTTATGTATTAATGAAGAGATTTTAATAAAGAGGATTATGTATAATAGATTATGACTGAAATTTTAAGATCAATAATGCCATTAAATCGACTGAAATGCAATTATGTCGAACATTATTAACCCAGAAAATAATGAAGATTAGTAATATTCGATAATGATAAATTATGACTGATTTTATTAAAATAAGTTATAATTTTTAAAAATAATTTTATTTTATTTTATTATAATATAAGCAAAAATTTAGTATTTCTTTCAAGAATATTTTTTTTTACTTTTTGTTCATTATTAAAATGTTTACCAAAGATATTTTGTGCTACACAATATTATTTTCAAATTCTGCCAAACTAAATATGATTTACACTACTTTAGTTTAAAAGAACGAAAATAATGTCAGAATAAATATATTTTATACTACTGTCTATGAAATATTGTCTGACCAATTATAGTTTATACAAATTTAGTTCCTAAATAACAAAACTGTTGTCTGACTAAATACAGTTTACACTACTTAATTCAACTATTCGCAAAATATTGTCTGACTAAATACAAATTACACTACTTAAGGTTAGGTATTCTTATAATATTGTCTGACTAAATACAGTTTACACTACTTAAATGTAAGTTTTCTTTAAATATTGTCTGACTAAATACTGATTACACTACTTGAAGTTAAGTATTCTTATAATACTGTCTGATTAAATACAGTTTACTCTAACTAACTTTAACTATTTTTAAAGCATTGTCTGACTAAATTCAGTTTGCACTACTCAACTTTAATTATTTTTAATATATTGTCTGACTAAATACAGTTTACACTACTTAATTTTATGTTTTTATTAAATATTGTCTGACCAAATACTGATTGCACTACTAAGTGAATTTTAACTATGATGAATATATTGTCTGACTAAATATAGTTTACACTACTTGAGCTGTCTGTGAAATATCGTCTGACAAACTATATTTTATACCACTTAAGTTCCTAAATAACAAAAATATTGTCTGACTAAATATAGTTTACACTACTTAAGTTTAACTATTTTTTAAATATTGTTGGACTAGATACTTTACACTACTTAAGTTTGTCTATTCTTCGAATATTGTCTGACTTAATACAGTTTACACTACTTAAGTTTAACTAATCTGAAAATATTGTCTGCCTAAATATACATTATACTACTTAACTTTTCCTTGTTTTAAAATACTGTCTGACTAAATACAGTTTACACTACTTAATGTTAACTATTTATAAAATATTGTCCAAACCATCTGTAGTTTATATCACTTTAGTCCCGAAGTAAAAAAAAATATTGTTTGACTAAATATAGTTTACACTACTTAAGTTTAACTACTTTTTAAATATTGTCTGTCTAAATGTAGTTTACACTACTTAAGTTTGACTACTCTTCGAATATTGTCCGACTAAATGTAGTTTACACTACTTACGTTTGACTATTATTTGAATATTGTCTGACTAAAAGTAATTTACACTACTTAAATTTATCAATTCTTAAAATATTGTCTGACTTATTTCAGTTTGTACTACTTAAGTTTATTTCAATTTAAAAAAAAAGTTTGTCAAATATTTCTCATGTGAGTATTTTTTACTTTCTCATCAGTTTTCTTTCTATGTCAAAAATTTATTTCTAAACGAAAATCAATTAATTTGTAATCAATTCGAAGAAATAATTCTTAGATAAATTATTTTAATCCTTGAACTATTAAATCAAATATATCATTATGTACTAGTTTCCAATCTATTGTTACCATTCAAAGAAGAATTTGAAGTAATATAATATTAAATATATATATATATGCCTAGTGGGTATTAAATTCCGGTCTTTAGGTCTTTAGTATATCCTCTACTCGACATCCTTTGTTTTGAAGGCGCTTTATGAATATTCATTAAGCTTAAAGTTTGCAGAAGATGTTCTTGATCGTATACACACTTGAAATCACTTCCTATCCACATCATCATCCTTGACACAATGAACACTTGTAGTGGCTATTCCGAAAGATACAATAACATAGTTTCCATCTAAATTTAGCAACAACACTTCCTCTGTAATATGTATTTTATCCCTTTTGTTATGTCTTTACTCTCCCCACTGACAATTGTTTTTCTTTTAGAATTTTCAGAAGTTTTCCAAATTCCAAATTCAAATAGAAAGAAAAATTCTTTTCCGTAATTTCAATAATAATAATAAAAATAATATGAATAAAATTATAAATTAGCAAAAATGGGGACAATTTTCAAAGAAAAAAAGGGAAAAATTAATAATTATTTTAAAAAAACAAATAAACAGTAAGAGAGATTGGAAAAGTAAAAAAAAATACAAGAAGAGGGGAGGAGGTAAGACAGATTCTTTTTGGGGTGAATTGGGAGTTGTAAGAAGAGGGATCGAATGTATCGTTCAGCTATACAGACATTACAGATCGTTAAGATGATTATCGTCTTGAATAGCCTTTTCTCTTCCTACATGCCGACCATACAGCGTCGTTTCTTATAGGTTTATGTTTCCTGTGTCCGGGACTAAAGGTCCGTTATCGGAAGACATCCGGGGATTCTCGTCCTTACTACCTATACTGCTTTGTAAACTCGTCCGATTATGCGCCACATCGTTGGCATCGATTTTTCCCTGCCTCCCTCAAACTATTTTCAAAAATTTCCCTATTTATATACAAATTTTTCTTAACAATATCTATAGATATTTTTTTCAATATTCTTTAAATAAACTCTATAACAAGATTTATATATATTTTTATACGAGCAAAAAAAAATATTATACCATTATTTTTTGTTTTGCAGTTATGGCATAAAAGTAGAAGAGAAGAATTTTAATACAACAAATAAAGAAGAAATTGCAACCAGTAAGATTTTAAAAGAATGGGAAGTACAAGTGAACTATGAAAACCGAACGGCGAGAGGTTTACTTTTGCAGCACTTCAGGAGTTTCCAACGAGGTTATCGGGTCGCTGGGATAAGAAGATTATATTTTACGAACTGCACCCTGAAAGAATAGCTAAAGAAAAAAAGAGAGAATAAAGAAAACAGAACAACGAGAGTAAAAATCTCAAGAAAACTCTTTTACTGCTTATGTAAAAGTTTGGATTTAACGATTGAATTATTACATTTCTTCGAAATTCCTGAAAAAACCCGGCGACTAAATGTTTCATTTTTTGACAAGAAAATATTCTCGAGTTTTTTGTCTCAATAACACAAGTTCGACTGAAAAGAATAAAATAAAATTCATTTCTTTGCTTTTATCTTGCTCTCATAAAATTGTAGAAAACTTTCTTTCTATTAATTTTTTTTTATTCATAAAATAAATATAAATTATATTTATATAAATATAAATTATATTTAATGCTGGCCATCTATCGGACGCGTCACTGAATTAAATTGACTCTAATGGCGCGAAATTCAAATCGAATGAAAAATACTTTTCAATAATTTTATTAAAAATAAATAATAATAATAATAATAATAATAATAATAATAATAAATATATTAAAAATAATAACAAAAAATATAAATAATAATAAAAATTATAGTCTTATTTAACTATTGTTATGTTCAATAAAAAATATTCTTTTAATAAAAAAATTGTCAACAAAAATGGTAATAAAAAATATATTTCGAATAATAACAAAAATATATTATATTGTAAATAAATGAGAGAGAAAAATGTGACCTGAATTTCATTTTTAATGAAGAGTCGTTATTTTTGTTTAGTAATCGCATTGGGAATGCAATATATCTAAATTATTTTTCAGGTGAAAAACACGTTTAGGACATTTCTTCCGTCCTCTACAACGGATGAACAGACAAGGATAGATTAATACCAGTCTTATCAATCTCCATCAGAGTTGAAGGCACGATTACCCTTGAGAAACCACCTCGTATTTATATACTTCAGCTTTTCCACTCCGTTTTTCACTTACATTTAGTACGTTCGCATAGCTTTTATATTTTCCAATATTTCCAGTCGCACGTTTCTTAATCAACATGATGGATTGACTCTTTTCAAAATTCTTCGCCTATTTTTGTTTTTTATCTTGATTATTGATTTTTCGTTACTTTTTTTTACCTTTCCTTCCTTTTTCCTTTTCCCTCTTTTTCCCTCGTCTTTCTAATTTTTTTTTTGGTATTTTACCTCCAATTTACACCCGTTTGTCGCCTGCTTCTTTTTTCCGAAATTTTTTTTACATTCAATTTTCAATTCAAATTTTTTTTTAACTTAAAAAAAATTTAAATTTTAAAACTTTAAATTTAATTAAATTTGTTATTCTATAATTAAGCAAAAATTAAAAAATACGGTAGTAAAAATTTCTTTGTAAATTTAAAAAAAATCCCCTATAATTAAGTTTCTCTTTGAAACATCAATTTTCTTTATGAAAAGAAATACACACTTTTGCTTTTGAAAAATAAACAGTTTCCGGGCAATTTTTCCCCACAAGATATAGAGACTGAAGGTGGTCGTTATTGGTCATAAGCTACGAATTTCCTCGTTCGCCAAAAAAAAGGAAGAAAAAAATAAAGAAGAGAGAAAGAAAGAGAGAAAAAAAGGAGAAATTCATTGGATCTACGCCAGTGAAGCAATTATTCATCGATCGGTTCAGACTTCGCGGTTTCCCGAGACTGGAATTTAGCTTTCGGAAGACATGAAAGAAATAGGAAAGTCTTCTTCTTCTTCTTCTTTTATTTTTATACCCCCTATCCTTCTTTCCTTCTGTCTGCCAAACGAGCTTCGTGTAATACATTTCGATGAAAACTCTACTCTTCTCTTCGTCGATATTACGTTTGCAGTGAAAAACAGACAAGATTTTTTTTTGTTTGTCACACAGACCACACGAAAAAAAAATCCAAACAAACTTTTAAGGAACAAAATTGATCCAGAAAAAAATTTCATCAAAAGAAAAAAATATATATAATCGACTTCATTTATTAGTTCTTGAAAAAATTAAGATCACAAAAAAACTTAATATAAAACAACATTAAAAAAATATTTAAAAATGTATTAAACAATTTAAAAAATAATTCTTTAAATCAGCGTCGACGCTTAGCGTCAAAACTTATTTTTCCAGACTTTTAGTCCCGAAAAAAATGTAAAAAAACATTTTTTCAAACTTAGCGTCGACACTAACTTTGAAAACCTAAATATATTAAAAAATAATAAAAACTATATTTAAAAATATTTAAAAATATGAAAAAATATAAAGTCTATTAAAAAATATCTAAAAAATATGAAAAAATTCGTTTACAAATTTTTAAGAACATTAAACAAAATCTTTTAATATTTTAAATTCAAATTTTTTAAAAAATTAAATTTCTTTCAAATTTAAAAAGTTTAAAAAATAAAAAAAATTGTTCTTAACCATAAAAAATATTTTTAAAAATATTCCACTTTTTTTGAAATTAAAAAAAAGGTAAAAAAGTAAAGAAATTTTCTTTTATATAAGATAAAGAAAATTCCTGCCTCGCATAATAAACTATGTCACGTTTGTGCCCGCGAGAGTACGAGAAGAAGAAGAGAAAAATGGAAAAATTTCAACGAGAGAGAAATTGACAGAAATGGAAAAGTGGGACTAAACTTTGACTCAAGTTTAAATTGGGGTGAATGCAAGTCGACCACCCCCTCTCTCCCTTCCTCTCCAAAAAAAAACCTTTTTCCACCAATCGTCTAATATCCGCAGATTCAAAGCGAAATGCCATGAGCAAACTGATTGGCAATAGAGAATGCTTTCTATTTTATTTTTTTTTTGGGAACTTCTTTTCCTATCATCTACGCGATTTCCTTTATCCACAAATTTAGTTTGCGAAGAGTTCGTTCTTCCGCGAATGTTATACTTCCTTTCCCTTGTGGAATTCAACTCTATTGAAAATTCTTTCCTAACAAAATGTATTTCACAATGTATTTTCAGTTGTGTACACACAAAAAAAAGAAAGAAAAGAACAACAAAATTTTGTCTCCACGTTCTTGTGATAATGAAAATTTATTTAGTTACCTGTCACACGCGATATTTTAACTGAGAAAAAATTTATTTTTTAGTAATAATAATAATTATTGTTATATATAAAAATTCTTATATTATAAAAATTCTTATTATAAAAATTATAATAATGTAAATTTATATACAAAATAATGATAATTAATTATAATTTATTTTTACTACTTGC
The DNA here is from genome assembly GCA_032872505.1 of Leptopilina syphax. Classification (NCBI taxonomy): domain Eukaryota; kingdom Metazoa; phylum Arthropoda; class Insecta; order Hymenoptera; family Figitidae; genus Leptopilina; species Leptopilina syphax. The sequence continues at coordinate 2,852,588 of CM065476.1, read as the reverse complement.
TTTTGATTTAGTTTCTTTATTTCAGATATTTTTTTCCTTGAATTTTCCCATTGTTTTAATTTACATTTTATTTTAATCTTTTTTGTTTTGTATTAGCTTTTTTTCGTGTTAGCTTTTGTTTTGTATTAGTTCCTGCTTTATTTTACTTTTTCTTTGTTTTACCTTTTGTTCCACTTTATTTTTTGCTCTCTTTACATAATTTTATCCAAATATACTCCTGAATTTTTAAAGCACATTTTCATTCTAAACACACACTGAAAATAATAAATTTCCCCCCTAATTATCAACTAAATAAATCCTCCCTGAAAATAATAAAATATTTCCGAAATATTTAAAAATATATTACCAATTTCCAAAAAAAAGCAATTTCTCCTCTAAATTCACAGTTTTAAAAAAAAAGAGCTCCTAAAAAATAACAACACCATAAAAATACATTACATCGCATCGAAAGAAGCCTTTAGATTTTTTTTCCTCCATTTTTTTTTGTCATGATGTAATTACAACCCTTTAAAAAAGAGGCTATTTTCAGAAAAGGAGGACACCTAAAATTTCTCTAGTTTAATGAACAGAGAAAATTGGAAATCCATATTATACATGTGTTTATATACTCTCACACAAATACACATATATTATACAGATAGTATAGCAAAAAGCTAAACAGAAACTAATGCAAGTAATTCGAAACATTATGTCCCATTATAGCTGAAGTTAGATTCACAGCAGTATTGAGCGCGTAAAGTAGAGTATTACAGACTGTTTCTGTTTTCGAGTAAATGTTCGAGCACTGAACTCATCCTCATTGAATCTCAATTATTCTCTAAGCCACGGGGGTATGAGGAGGGGGGGAGGATTCAATTATTCACTGTAGAAACTTTGCTTCTCGTTTGAATTTGGAATTCTGCGTACATTTCAAGAGTCATCTTCTCGTTCATTGTATATAAAGTATTGTTTGATTTTGATATAAGTTATCGGTATAAATAAAATTAGACTTCTCTCCATATCAAGAGAAAGAGACAGTAAAGAGATTTTTCCTTTGCTCTAAATTTGATTAAATTGGGAATTTTTAAACAGAGGGTTTAAAAAAATACCAAAAATATTTTCAGCAAAAATATTCTCTATTATTTTTTTGTATCATGACTAACAATAATCAAAAAAAGTATTTTTAACTTTTTTTACATCATAATTAACAACAAACAGTAGAAAATATTTTCAACTATTCTTTTGTCACAACTAATAAGCAAAAAATATTCTCAACTACATTTTTGCATCACAACTAAGAACAAACAGCAAAAGATATTTTCAACTATTATTTGCAGTTGCATTAGGAGCTGATATAATAATAGATCTTGATTTTGCTCATCCTTTCAAGGATTTGCATATATACAATTATGTCAAGAAGTGTATTTCACCGACGTTTGAATCGTCTCAATTAATATATGTATATATATAGAGAGAGCAAGAGAGAGAGAGAGGCGAGAAGCAAGCTTCCTCTACTGTCAGAAGGACAACTATCAGTCAAGAGGACATAACGATGTAATGTTACTGACTCGTATAAGCTAACGAAGTTAATTCACGAATCCTCGATAATGGCTTCGTCTACATCACAATGCCTTCATGAAAATTCAATTTCTCCTGTTGGAAAGCAAATTCATTATCGATGGACTGACGTAACATAGAAATTTCATTTTCCACGAGGCTCGAGACAACGCAAAAAGTAATATAATCAAACTCATTAAATTCTCATGCACCCCTCAATGTTGCATTATTGGCAATGTATATTTATACACGCAGATAGTTCGAAAATTGGACCAAAAAAAATAATATCGATTACATTCAATCTGTTTTAACAGAAACTTTTACTCAATAATATTAATTTAATATAGAATAAAAATATATTTTTATTTCATTAATTTAATATAAGAATTAAGAATATTTTATTTTTATTCTATACTAAATTAATATTATTTAATAAAAGTTTCTGTTAAAACATAAAATTCTTTCGCTAGCCATCTATCGGACGCGTCACTGAATTAAATTGACTCAATTGGCGCCAAATTCGAATCGTATTGAAAATTCTTTTCGATTTAAAACTTCTTTTCGATAATTTTAAATAATAAAAATAATAATAATAATAATTGTTAATGACAACAATAATAATTATTAATGTTATTTAAAATTATTAAAAAGAATTTTTCATTCGATTTGAATTTCGCGCCAATAGAGTCAATTTAATTCAGTGACGCTTTCGATAGATGGCAGCAGAAACATCGATAAATAATAATAATAGATAATAGATAATAGAAACATAAAAAAGTACGTAACAACAATAAAATTAATAATAATAATAATAACCACAATTTATTATTACTTTAAAAGTATTTATAACTCGATTTGAATTTCGCGCCAATTAAGTAAATTTAATTCAGTGACGCCTCCAATAGATGGCTATCAAAAACGTTTATTTTTTAAACAAAAATTTTCTCTCAATAAATCTCTTCGGAATTATGATCACATGACACATCAACTACAGAATAGGAAAATTAGACACATTCAAACAATACAATTCCGGTTGACTATTCTCTGACATTCAACAATAATGATAACTCTATTAGGATTTCAAAACATGGAAATGTCAGGATAGAGAGATAAGTTTTCAAAGAAATGTCTTTAGAGAATCCGTCTTTTACATACATTTATATATACGTATAGTTGAGGTCTCTCGTTTAAGTCGACCGACGTTTTCTTAATTGCATTTTTATACTTGCTTGGATTTCCCAACCAATTTCTATTAAGTTCCCAGACGATGGATAGGTACTTCTATATTTATACCTCTCTCTCGAGTTGAAAAAAGCCTCAAAATTGCTTTCAAAGTTTTCTTTTTTTTTTAAAGAAAGAATAGATAAAAGGAAAATAACTCCCTAATGAACGGAAAATATTCCGAAAATTTCTGTAAAATAAATCCTTTTGAAAAATAATTTTAAAAAAATAATTATTTTAACACTTCTTCCATTCAGCGGATTTTAATGATTTTATTTCCTTACTTTATTATTTATATATTCTCTAAATATGTAATATTCAATACTAGAAATATTTAGAACACAAAAAAATGAAACCGAAAAGCACTTAGAAGAGAACAGAAAAAAATCCCTTCTTTCCATAGTTAAATTGAAACAAAAAAAATTAATTTTCGATCGAAGGAAAAAAGGAAGAATTAAAGAGTGCAGAAAACAGGACGAATTCTGACAAATTGTAAACCAATGTTTCCTCTTTTCTCTTCTATCCAACAAACGAATAACTGTCCTTACTTACAACTCGAACTGTCCCAAAGCATTTGCGACCATTCGTTTCATTCAGCGAGAGCAGAGTTTGGATTTATTGAAATTTTATGCGGTATCACGATCAAGTCCCGACCTGCAAGTTTTATCGAGTGCCGAGTATACTTTTCAGATGAAAAGGAAAAGAGATAGGCAATAGGTGAATGAAGAAAAAAAGAAAATCGAGGAGAAAAAAGAGAGAGAGAGAGAGAGAGAGAGAGAGAGGAGAGAAAAAAGAGAAAAGTGATCTTCCTATCGAGAAAATCAATAAACCATCCTTAGCCTTGTCCTTTGACACCTTATAATCCAAAAAAGAAATTCAAAGCAGAAATATAGAGAGTGGATCAAATAACCATATTCGAGATCGTATTCGATTACTCGGCGATAGAGAGAAATATTCACAAATACATAAATTACACCCGAACCCGATATCAATGAAATTTAGATTTGCGAAATTTTTTCTCAAATTCTTTTTTCTCCAACATTTTTTTTTCAAATTCTTTTTTACATTTTTTCAATTTAGATTTGCAAAAGTTCCATCTTCTTGTTTCAACATTTCTCCAATTTTACATGAAAAATCTTTGAGATTTATGAACACACCAAAAATTTGATTTCATATTAAGATTACTAATTATTGATAATTGTTTATCTGCACATTAAAAATTAAATTTTACTTTCAGACAAGTTTGGAATAAATTGAGTCTTGAAAATAAAATTAATCTAAATTCAAAATTAAGTAAAATTAATCTAAATTTAAAATTAAACTTGTGTAAATTGTTTATATCTGATTTCATAAAAAAAGGTTGAAGTTTAGATAGATTTTAATTCAATTTTTTAATTTAATTAATTAAATTTAAAAATTAATAATAAAAACAGATTAAACTTCTCTATTCGTAGAGGTTAAAAATAATCTGAAAAAAAACACTTGAAAACTAACTTATTGTGCGGTGGATGAGTGGATAAAGACCTTGTTTTACGGAAGAATCGGGGTTCGATTCCTCCCGACTGTTTTTTTTACAGTTTTGATTTTTTTCACTTATTTTCGATAAATTTTCCTCCTTCTTGTTCATCAAACAATTGTTATCGATCAATCGAATGTTTATTAATATTAAAACATCGGAAAAAAATGGAATTTTAGACTCACCCCAAGATATGATTGTCTGTGTTGTTTGGAATGGCTTCGTTGACAGAACTTTTTGATAGTGGACCTTGTGTGACATCAACGCCCATGCCACCAAGATCCAGGGATGCATAGGTTCTTCTAGTTTGTACTCGAGTGACACCACCCCCGCCGCCCGTCACTTCACCACTTCTACCACCACTTGTCACAAGTCCTTGATAAAGTTCATCGTACAATGTACTTCCATTGTCATTGCTGTTTATTGCATCGTCCAAACGCGCCGGATCCAAATGATAATTTGGATTTTCAAACGAGAGGAGGCCATTTTCTAAAACAAAATATTCATTCCCAATTTTAGTATTATCGTAATAAATAATCGTTTATTTATCGCTATTATTATTACTACTTCTATTATTATTACTATTAGTACGATTATTTTCACTTAAACAAATTTATATTTATTTATTTATTATATTTATACTTTTCTTTACTTTTTTATTTTTTTCATTCTTTATATTTTTCATTTTTTTATCAAATAAATTTATCATAAAATTTTTTTTAATTCAATAAAAAATAAAATTGTGAATTTACTTTTAGTTTGAAAAATATTATCTTCGAGTCTCTATAAAAAAGCAGTAGATGACGTCATTAACCGTAAACAAAGGTTCCGACCTTATTGAATAAGGCAATAAAATATATTATTGAGAAAACAATTGAAGGGCAAATTTTGCAGAGACAGTATAAGAGAAGAACAAAAGGAGGGAATGAAAACATAAACAGGACGAAGAGAGTGGAAAGAGAAGAAAAAAAATATTTTCCAAACAAAATTTTATAGTTTCAACTTTTCATTGTATTGTACCTCATGCTGCGTTGATAAAAATATTGAATTTAAATTTATTGTAATATAAAATATACTCGACATCTGTTAAATTTATTTCTGCATTTTATTTCAAATACTGAAAACGAAGATGTAGTAATAAAAATATTAAAATAAGAATAATAAAAATATTAAAATAAGAATAATAAAAATATTAAATATAAGAACAATAAAAATATTAATATAGGAATAATAATAAAAGTTATTCTATTCTACAACAAGTATTTTTTAAATTTAAATATTTTTAATTTTAGAATCTTGGCTTTAATTTTTCGACTAAATAATTTGAGATTTTTTCTCGGTTTAAGAAAAATGGTTTAAAGTATTTTTTACAGTAACAATAGAGGGAGGGGAAAAATATATACTTTTTTATGGTTCGCAACTCTTGGACTCTGGAGAGAACACTCACTTATGATTCTTAGAATGAAAAAGGCGGCAAGCACGACACTTTGTAGGTAACGGCAAAGTACGTCCATAACGACGTGTTGGCGTTCATGTTGCCGGGGAAAATCGCCCTCGTTCGGTATCGCGAATAGGGCACAACGTGAATAATAAAGAAAAAAGAACTTTGAAAACAAAACAGAAAACCCTTTTTTTTAACAAACACGTTCTCTCTTTCTCTCTCTTGATATTACAAGCACGGTGTGTGTTTCCACACAGAGAACTGCGGCTAAAACGTGTACAAGTCTACTTAACTCAAATCTCCTTGGCCTCCTTCCCTTCCATCCTTCTCTATTCACGATTCTTTCTCGCAAGCATTCTGTCTGTTTATACAGGGCTTTTGTATTGATTCTCATTCCCTTAATGAGACACAGTTTATAAGAAAATTCAACTAATTAAAAAAGAAAATTCATTATTACTCCTATTTACAATACCAAAAGTTTTATTAAATTTCCATTTTCCTTGAAAAAAAATACTTTTTCCTCTCGTTTAGAAGTCTAATTGCCGAAATTAATAATTAGAGATGAACTATTTGCGCATTCAAGTAGTTTCCTTTCATGTGAATTTGCGGTTTTTCGATCAATTGTCTCGCATTCAATTTGACAACAATGGAGAGGCACCAATTCAAAAGGCGGCCTTTAAAAGAATAGAGAGAAGAGGGCGAAGTGAAGAAAAAAAATATGAATGAATTTTTCAATAAAGTGGATTTATATTGGACGAGAAAAAAAAATTTCTTTTCCTTCACTTTTCTATATTTACCTACATAGACTTTAAAAATTCCAATATATATTCTATTACAATTTTTCAATACGAATTTAAATTCTAATATTCAATTTTCGTTTTAATTAGATTTTTACATAATTAGATTTTAATAAGATAGATAGAAAAACAGAAGATTTTATCTAAAGATTCCTGCACCGACAGTTACCGACACTTTCTAGCCCAGCCTTAAACCTTAAAGTGGGAAGGCTATTTAGATCACCTTGTGGTTAAAGTCTGGACTAGACAATGTCGGTAAATTTCGATATAGGAATCTGTAAATAGAATCGGCTCAGAATATTATTCAGATCACACCGTGGTTTGAGTCTGGACTAGAAAATGTTGGTATATGAATCTGTAAATAGAACTGGCCCAGAAAATTATTCAAGATTACCCTGTGGTTTGAGTCTGAACTAAAAAATGTCGATAAATTTCGGTATAGAAATCTGTACATAGAACTGGCCCAGAAAATTATTCAAGAACACCTTGTGGTTTGAGTCTGGACTAGAAAATGTGGGTAAATGTCGAATATAGGAGTCTGTAAATAGAATTGACCCAAAAAATAATTTAAGAACACCTTGTGGTTTGAGTCTGGACTGGAAAATGTGGGTAAATGTCGGTATAGGAATCTGCAAATAAAACTGACCAAGAAAATTATTCAAGAACACCTTGTGGTTTGAGTCTGGACTAGAAAATGTGGGTAAATGTTGATATAGGAGTCTGTAAATAGAATTGGTACCAAATATAATTTAAGAACACCTTGTGGTTTGTGTCTGGACTGGAAAATGTGGGTAAATGTCGGTATAGGAATCTGCAAATAGAACTGACCCAGAAAATTATTCAAGAACACCTTGTGGTTTGAGTCTGGACTAGAAAATGTTGGTAAATGTCGGTATAGGAATCTGCAAATAGAACTAACCCAGAAAATTATTCATGATCACCCTGTGGTTTGAGTCTGGACTAGAAAATGTCGGTAAATTTTAGTATAGAAGTCTGTAAATAGAATTGGCGCAGAAAATTATTCAAGAACACCTTATGGTTTGAGTCTGGACTGGAAAATGTGAGTAAATGTAGGTATAGGAAACTGTGAATAGAATTTACCCAAAAAATAATTTAAGAACATCTTGTGGTTTGAGTCTGGACTGAAAAATGTGGGTAAATGTCGGTATAGGAATCTGCAAATAGAACTGACCCAGAAAATTATTCAAGAACACCTAGTGGTTTGAGTCTGGACTAGAAAATGTTGGTAAATGTCGGTATAGGAATCTGCAAATAGAACTCGCCCAAATAATTATTCATGATCACCTTGTGGTTTGAGTCTGGACTAGAAAATGTTGGTAAATGTCGGTATAGGAATCTGTAAATACAACTGGTCCAGAATATTTACTGATAGAGAAAATAAAGAGGCAGAAAAGAAAGAGAAAAGACATCGAAAAGAAAGAAAAACAAAGCAGAACCAAAGATAAAAAAGAAATAGAATAGAAAGAAAAAAGCAAGAAAAGAAAACGCAACAAAAAAGAGAAAAAATAAAGAATAGAGAAAAAGAGATAGAAAGAGAGCGAGAGGAAGAGAAAGTGAGAGAGGACAAGAAAGAGTGAGAGGAGGCAAGGGAGACTTTGAACAGAGTACGAGTCGACTTGAGAAGTTTGGACACGCTTTCGATGTTAAGGCAAAAGAGGGTGAGTGGAGGAGAGCAAGATGGCAAGTGAGGGCTCAAGGAGAAAAAAAAGGCAAAGCGAAAGAAGACGAGGGTGCAAGAGCTACGGCTGCTGCTGTCACCGCCCTGGATGAGTCACCATATCGATTCCTCTCTCTCTCTCCCTCTCTTAAAAAAAGGAGAGTAGAATCTGAGGACTTTCCCAAAAAAAACCCGAAGAGCCATTCCGTTTTTTTCCTTCTCAGACATACCTCGTGATATTAAATTTCACGGTCAGAGTGCTGCCAGTTTGAAAATTCCCATGACTCGCGCACAGTTTCCTATTACATTATTAACCTGAGCCCCTTAACAAGTTCAATTGATAAATGTATTCACAAAAGCAATAATAATTCATTCTTTTGTAAATAATGTGTCCATTATTACCCTAGGGCAATAATGAACACTTTATTGACCTGTTAGTATGGCGAATGAATTTTTTCAACAGTCAGAATAAATTACTTCATCAACTTTTCATTCTTTTTAGTTTCAAATCACAACCGTATGAATGATTCAAGGAAAGAAAAAAGCAAAAACGCATGGTATCAAATTGAACGGAAAATGCAAAGTCTCTCCCTCTTTCACTCTGTTTACAATGCTGAAAATGTTGAAGGTTATCTTTAAATAAAACACATTTTATAAACACATCCTTCGAACCTTATTCACCTTCACCTTTAATCCGTTGCATGCCACACGGTTTAAAAAAGTAAATGATGAAAATTGTTATCTCATTTTTCCTTCTGCATCTAATTTCACGAAACTTTATATTCAAAATCTCACAATTTTATTTTACAAAACCGAATGTTATGAAACAACCACTTGAATGTTGATAAATCATAAAATTCCCCTAAAAGAATTCGCTTAAAAAAAAAATTCTGTTATTTTATATCTTACTTCCTATGTTCTTTTCCCCTAATGACAATTACTTTTTTCTCATTTTTTTTTAATTGACATTTCTATTATGAAAAGCTTGGTGTGTATTATTATTTTTTTAAATAAACTTTCAATGGAGAAGAGAAAGAAGAAAAATAACAAAAGCTTTATGAAAACCATATACTCTTTCAGGTGGAATAAAAATAGTCTATACTATAAAAAGGTAAAAGAGATTTCGAGTGGGCGAGAATCTATTCTTTTGCAATGGATAGAAAATGAAACACTGCCACACACGTTTGGTGGAGAGAAAATTATTTTTCACAATATTGGCAACGATCCGATTGTTTTCATTTTTTTGCCCCTCTTCTTTATTCAATATATATAACTAACTCAACGAAGGTAGTTCGTATGTATACTAAAAGAAGAGAAAAAAAGGTGAAAACATAGTTTCTAGAAAGGCCTCTAACATTGTATATATGTATATGTATAGAATGGACGAAGAAATAGATGAAAGGTAAAGAGGGGGTAAGAAGGGGGGTAGTAATAGTGTTTAAGGGTTGCGTGCGGCGCCGTGCAAATGGCGCCGCGACGTCTGTACGCCTTAGGCGAGCGTTTCTTTAGCATGTTATTCGCTGTTCCAAAGTGGCAACGACCAGAAACCGGAAGTTACGTGTACCTGTCTTGTTGCAAATCGAATTACGATATAGGCAATTGATCTTGCGCAAACTGTACTTTAAAAGCACGAACATAAATTTTCCCTCCAACGGAATTTTACTCCACAGTGCGATAAATTATATCACAATATTGGCCCAATATTCGCCCAAGACTATTTTTTCCTTTCGAATTTTAACATTCGACATAAATTTTCCACTGATAGTTAAAATTATTCTTTTTACTCTAAAAGTATTTTTCATTTGATTTGAATTTGGCGCCAATTGAGTCAATTTAATTCAGTGACGCTTCCGATAGATGGCTAACAAGAAAGTTTTACTTTTCATCAGTTAAACTTTCATTTTTCTCAAATCTAAATTAAATTTTACAACCCAATTCGTAGCAACTAAAAGTTTGCAAATTTTTGGTTTTTTTAAACCCAAAAAGTCCATAAAGATGATAAAAATAAATGAAAATGAAGTACAACGTTGTTGGAGATAAAATATACCGAGTCAAAATTGCAGTACAATTTCCTCTTTAAATTACCATATATTCCAAGTTGGAAAGCGATCTATACACGATATTTAAGGAGATATAATAAAGATGAATTATTATATAAGACACGAATGGAAAATAATGTTGTTATGAATATTCCGTGAGTGTCAGTGGGTATTATTATTGTAAGGAGAATGAAAAAGCGATACAGTTGTAAATATACAGATATAGAGGATATTTTCGAGTGAATCGACCAATGTGTAAGTTCAGAATGTAATTTACTTTTGAAATACTATTTCATATATTCCGCTCTCAGTTCGAATACATTTTAAATGTATATTCTACCAAGCAAGCATCTGCTGCCAGCTGCTTCTCTTTCCCCAATCGTATCCGCATATGCTACCTTATGCCCCGAGGATCCACCAATAACTTTCAAGGTCCAGCCAGTTTTACTTCCTCATATAGACGAGAGAGAGAGAGAGAGGCTCGGAAAATTTCACTCCCCTCTGTTAAAAACTTTCCACTTTCTTTTTAATCAATTCGCCCTCTAACTTTATATGTGCTTCTTGCATGCCATCATGAAAAAGGACATGATGTAACATGTTGTTTTTCTGGTGTGTCGATTGCTTTCTTTTTTTTTTTTGTTTATGATCGTAGTGATAAAGCAGACATGATTTTTTGTAAATTTTTTGTGTTCTGAATTAATATTTATAATTACAATTATTCTATCACTAGCTAAATAATTTAATTATTTTCAAAAGTAATCAAATTCTTTTTCAAAATTCTAAGTTCAAGTGTGGGCAGACTGGACAGAATACGACGACTATTATAGTTAATAATATCACGATTTTTTTTTTAATATTCTCATAAAATTCTCCCCAACTTCAACTTTTTCAAAAGAAAATTTCCTTTCCCATCAAGCACAAAAAAGTAATGCTAGTGTCGAGAGAAAATGGTGATTCAACGAAATATATGATAGAAAATTATTCGGCCAACCTTAAACGACACTAAAGTTCTTTACGATGTAACTTGATGACATCATGAAACAGACCATTTATCGTATGTATATACAGCCACTCCCAAATTGTGATGTGGTTATATCTTTTAATAAGTTGTCCGAGAAACTCTTGACACACACAAACATATATTCATTTTCAGATCGTCGATAAAGTACATTCATGTCGTAAAATTGTGTACACATTTATATAATAAGTCATTTTACGCTCGCAAAGCAGTTAAACGGATTAGTCTGCTAGAAGACCAAAATACACGTTCACAAAGTTTAGACAACGTTTATATAGCGCACACATGACATTTTCCTTAAGTAAAGATGTCCAAAACTCCAATCCCCATTCAGAGGGTTGTGAAAATTTTCTCCATTGCAATATCGGTTTTATGGGGAATGCGGTAAAATCCGAAAGCAAAAAAAAGAGAAAAAAGAAGAGGAGGAAGAAGAAGAGGAATTCTACTAGCTGAACGTGCCAAAATGAGCTTCGACGGAATTAAGACATTACACGGGAAATGGAGATAGAAATATTCTCTAAAAGAGGAAAAGCATTTTTACGTTCATACACTTTTTTTTGAAACCAATGTTCGGTATATAATTTTTAATAAAACAAATAAAAATACAATCCGTAAATTGATTCGTATAAATAAATACTAAAATATTTCTGAATGCAAATATTAAAAATTATATAAAAATAATTTTAAAACCAAAAACTTTTGTAACCGCGAGCAAAAAGTAAAGGAAATTACATTTTCTAATATCTTATTCATTATACCAGTACACGTAGATAGCAGAAGTTAAAGTTTTGAGTCGAAGGAAATGGAGAAAAAAAATATGTAACTAAACTTTGGGTCATTACTGAGAAAGCAGTTTCTAATCTAAATCTGAATCGCAAGGGGATTCTTTACCAAAATCCATTCTGCATTTTGTAATTCAGTATTTGTGGTGACTAACTTCGAATTCCCATTTACGAAAAAGATAAAATAAAACTCACAATAATTTTTCCCAGAATGACAATAATTTTCTATTGATTTCTGTCACGTACTGATTTCACTGAACTCTTCCCTACATACACACGTAAATAAAATTCAAGCTGAATATGAAACAAAATCAATAAACGTTTTTATCGTCCATTATATATAAAAACTCAGACAGAATAGTTATTCAGTAATAGTTTTCCACCAAAAAAAAAGAAAAAGATATTTTTTATTCTAGACTTTCGTAACTGTGATTGAAAAAAAATACTATACCAGGAAGGAAAAAAAATGATAAAATGTAATTTCGTTTTTTTTTCGTCTTGAAATCGACTGCACAACTGATCGATCGGTCGTTCCTACGCGACCCACCGTCAATTTTTCATTCGGAGCGTCAAGACATCCTTGAACTATCGATTTCCATGGTCGAACTAGCCGAGGTTGAAAGCTGTTACGAAATATAACGTAAAACTTAAAAGGCGCAGAGTACCAAGTAGGCCAGAAGACGATGACAAATTGGATTATCTTTCCGTAATGTACCTTGGACGCGTGAGAAAGGGAGATATAAAGAAAAGGCCTCTGTAAAGGGATTAGCGTTGTTTGAGAGCACTATCTCTTACTAAGCTTTAAGCTACTTTGAGAGACACCTTTCAAAAAAAGGGGAAAGACAGTTTTACTTGTTTCGCCATTCGCTTCTCTTATTTTCTCTATTTTCTTTTCTCTTGCATTCTTAAAACCTGAATTTCGAATTCGCAAAATAAAATTATTTACCTTCTTTTTTACTAAGTTGTAAATTTTCTTTTTTAAATGGAAAATAAAAATTATTTTTCTCCTAATAAAATCACTTTTTTGTACTTTACACTTAACTGTACTACTAGCAACAATTCGCGAACTAAAGCGCGCGACTAACATCTTACAGCCTTTTTTAAAATAAAATTAGCAATTTTAAAAATAAGAGAATTTAAAAATTTTCTAATTTAAATTTTTGTTGAAAACACTAAAAAAATTCAATTTTGGAGAAATTACAAATAATTGCAGAAATTCATTCAATGCAAACATTCAATCATTTTCAAAAAATAAAAGAAAATTTTTCTTATAAAATTCAACTATATTCAAAATTTGAAAAAAATTCTCGTAAAAATCCCAAATATCTTTATAAATAACTAGTAAATAACAAAATTCTTCTCCAAAGTTCAATTATTTTCATAAATGTCAAAAAAAATTCTTGTCCTAATTTCAATTATTTTCAAAAATAAAATGCATTTTTCTAATTTCAATTATTTTCAATATCTACAATTTTAATAAAATTTCTCAAAAAGAATTCAATTATTTAAACAAATTTTTAATAAAATTGTATGCAAACCAGGGCATCATTTAATTATTTTCATAAATAATAAAAATTTCACAGGAATTCAATTATTATTTTTATAATTTATACATTTTTTTTAATGAATTTAATTATTTTCATAAAAAATAATTTAAAATTCTAGAAAATAATTATTGAATTAAAATGATGAAAATAATTTTGATGAAGTTACAGTAACAATATTATTTATTATTATAAAATAAAATAATGATTTTATCTTAAATTATTAGAAAACATGAAGAAATCGATCACTCCAAGTCTTCGTCTCGAAGCAATCGATATCTTCATGTTTTATAACAATACTTTTGTAAGTTGTTTAATTTAAAAAAGGTTTGAATTTTAAATTTTTAAATGTATTAATTCCTGTGGAAAATCCTGTTTTAAAAATAAGATTAAAAATATTAATTGTGCAAATATTTTTCTTATTTTTCTAAAACAAAATAATAATTTTGTTAAAAAAATTGTGATTCATAAACAAAATGCAAAATAAATAAATTTTCTATTTCTTAATCACAGTTGTTTAACAATTTTCTAATTTTGTTTAGAAGTAAAAAACAAAAATCTGCATAATTTCAATTTAAAAAAACAATATTTAACAAAATTTTAGTCCTTTAATGAAAAGAAGTTAAAAAAATTAACTTTTTTATCATTTTTCTTTTCAAATAGTTTCTTTTTTTTAAATTAATGTTTTGAAAATCATCGAATTATTGCAAAGAAATTTATCAAAAAATTTGATAACAATAGAATTCCTTTAAAGAATTTTATTATTTAAAAAAATAGTTGAATTGTTTCTAAGAATTTATTAAAATTTTAGGACATAATTAAAATTTATTGAAATATTTAAAAATATTTAAATTCATCCGAGGAATTAAATTAAAATTGTTTTGAAAATAATTGAATTCCTTTAAAGGATATTACTGTTTATAAAAATAATTGAATTATTGCGAAGAATTTTACTATTTATAAAAATAATTAAAATGTATTGAAGAATTTATTAAAATTTTAAGAAATAATTAAATTGTTATGAAGAATTTTATAGAAACATTTGAAAATAATAAAATTTTTTCGAGAAATTTAATTAAAGTTGTTTCGAAAACAATGGAATTTCTTTAAAGACTTTTGTTAAAATTAAGTGTATTCAAAATAATTGAATTCATCACAAGAATTTTATAATTAAATTCCTATAATAAATCATTGTGTTTATAAAAATAGTTGAATTGTTTTGAAGAATTTATTAAAATTTTAGGAAATAATTGAAATTTATGGAAATATTTAAAAATATTTGAATTCATCCGAGGAATTCAATTAAAATTGTTTTCAAAATAATTGAATTTCCGCAAAAGATTTTACTATTTATAAAAATAATTGAATTCTTGCAAAGAATTTTACTATTTATAAAATTAATTTAATTCTTGTGAAAAATTTTACTATTTATAAAGATAATTGCTTTTTTTTATAAAATTGGAGATTTTTTATTAAAGTAGAGCTTTATCCAAAACACGGAGGTAGTCGAAACTTTTTTAGAATTTTCTTCCCATTTAGAAAAAAATTTGTATTTTAAAAAATGACGCTGTCCCTGATAAATTTTTTTAAGACAATTTTTAAAGTCGAACATCAAATTTGATCTTTTTTCATCAAAATTGGAGCTTTTTTATTAAATAAGAGCTTTTTCCGAAACACGTAGGTACTCAGAACTTTTTTCAGAATTTATATCCAATTCAGAAAAAATTTGTGCCTTGAAAAACGACGCTGGTCTTGACAATTTTTTTAAAACAATTTTTTGAGTCAAATATCAAATTTGGGCTTTTTTCTTTGAATTGGAGCTTGTTAATAGAAAAGCTTACTTGAATCAAATAAATGTTTCCCTCAACGTATAGTTTTCGAAAAATGCAATTTCACTGAACAGCGTACAGAATAGGAGGTAAAAACAAATTGAAATAAAATAACCCTCTAAAAGAAAAGAAGAAGAAGAAGAAAAAGAAGAGAAACTATTTTTCCTGCACGAGATAAAATTTTTTGCCACGTAGAAAATAATGAATGTCAAGGAATTCCAGTAACAATTAATTTAATTTGTCCTGAATACGATAAGATTTGTCAACAGTTTAGAGAACTGCGACTTAAATTGGAACGACTGTAGTTTCTGCGACTGTTTGGACAAGTTGGCAAGGTGTTTGAGAACGTGCCTACACGTGGGTAGAACTATAATTTGGTTGGAGTTAAAGTCGCCCCAATGAAGACCGGTGGCGATGAGTTTCCCCTACACTTCAATTCTCTCTCTCTCTCTTCTTCTTCTTCTTGCTTTCTCTCTCTCCCTCTTTCCACCTCCAAACGAAAAGGACTAAATAAGAGCTGACGTGAAATACGAGGCGAGGTATCGTTTAAAATCCTCTGCGACGAGAGTCGGAGGAGCTGCAAGCTCGTGCTCCTGGAGCTTAGTCGAACACGGACGAAAGTTTGCACAAAATATTACCAGTAATAACAGTATTTCTCGCGATATTAGCTGCCGGCACGTCTACTCGCTCGTGCTTCGCAAAATGCTCCTGCTTTTTGCCTCTCGCGTCTTCCTATTTTTACAGACAGTGAGAAGGAGAGAGAGAGCAGGAGAGAAAAGTCCATAAATACATATTTGCGATAATGCCGATTGTCCAGGAAAGCACTTGAAACTTGATATGTCGCGAGCAATGCACACGGAAAGAAAAATTCTCACTCGAAAATAAAACAGCCATCGTTCTTAAATTTTAAATTTTTTTTGAAAAAACATTTCTTCACCCTAAAATCGTATTTTATTTTCTACTTTTTTTCCACTTATACATAATAATTAATAATATTTTCCACAGGTACATAATAAAATAAAAAAAAAGACAAAATTCTTCTCCAAAGTTCAATTATTTCCATAAAAGTCAAGAAAATTATTGTCCTAATTTCAACTATTTTCAAAAATAAAATGCATTTCTCTAATTTCAATTATTTTCAAAAAAATTCAAAAAACCGAATTTCTAAAAATTCAACATTTTTTCTATTTTTTTATGGCATTTAGCTTCATTATTTTTGTGCTTTTGGAAAATACTTTACTTATTAAATTGTCTCGACTTTTTGGTAAATAATCTAAAATTATCAAAAATTAGCAAAAATTCAAAAATCCGAATTTCTTAAAATTCAACATTTTTCTTTCTTTTTTATGGGATTTTGCTTCATTATTTTTGTGCTCTTGGAAAATACTTTACTTATTTAATAGTCTCGAGTCTTTGGTAAAAAATCTAAAATTATCAAAAATTCAAAAAACCGAATTTCTTAAAATTCAACATTTTTCTTTCTTTTTTATGGGATTTTGTTTCATTATTTTTGTGCTCTTGGAAAATACTTTACTTATTAAATAGTCTTGACTCTTTGGTAAAAAATCTAAAATTACCAAAAATTCAAAAATCCGAATTTCTTAAAATTCAACATTTTTTCTATTTTTTTATGGCATTTAGCTTCATTATTTTTGTGCTCTTTAAAAATACTTTACTTATTAAATTGTCTCGACTCTTTGGTAAAAAATCTAAAATTATCAAAAATTCAAAAAAATTCAAAACCCGAAATTCTTAAAATTTAACATTTTTTCTATTGTTTTATGGCATTTAGCTTCATTATTTTTGTGCTTTTAGAAAATACTTTACTTATTTAATAGTCTCGACTTTTTGGTAAATAATCTAAAATTATCAAAAATTAGCAAAAATTCAAAAAACCGAATTTCTTAAAATTCAACATTTTTCTTTCTTTTTTATGGGATTTTGCTTCATTATTTTTGTGCTCTTGGAAAATACTTTACTTATTTAATAGTCTCGACTCTTTGGTAAAAAATCTAAAATTATCGAAAATTACCAAAAATTCAAAAATCCGAATTTCTTAAAATTCAACATTTTTTCTCCTCTTTTATGGCATTTAGCTTCATTATTTTTGTGCTCTTCAAAAAGACTTTACCCAATATTTTTTCTTAGCCCTTTGGTATAAAATATAAAATTACCCAAAATTCAAAAAAATTCAAAAAACCGAATTTCTTAAAATTCAACATTTTTTGTTTCTTTTTATAGCATTAAGCTTCATTATTTTTGTGCTCTTAAAAAATACTTTACCCAATTTTTTATCTCAGCCCTTTGGTTAAAAATCTAAAATTATCAAAAATTCGAAAAAATTCAAAAAACCGAATTTCTTTAATAATATAATAATATTTTTTAATCGGATAAGGCTATGATTTTAAGTTACGTTAATACCTAATAGAGTGTTAAGTTTCACTGTAATTGGTTAAACCGTTTTCAATTGATGCGCGAACAAAGTTTTGCATACAGACAGACAGAAATTTTCTTATTTATATTTTTCGAATTCTAATGTCTCAAAACGAAAAAATATTTAATAATTTTCAAGCTTGGAGCAACGTACAGAAAGAAGTCTGATTTTATTAATATAGATATTTGAATTCATCCGAAGAATTTATTAAAATTTTAAGAAATAATTAAATTATTATGAAGAATTTTATAGAAATATTTGAAATTTTATTAAAATTAAGTATATTTAGAATAATTGAATTCATCACAAGATTTTTTTTTAAAATAAAATTGAATTCTTTCAATTTTTTTGACAAATATATTATTTTAAAAATTGCATTGAAAATTTAATTTTTATATAGAATTTTTTAAAAATATTTTGTGAATAATTGAATTATTTTTTTAAAATTTTAAATTCTTGTTGAATTGAATTTTATGGAAATTTTGGAAAATAATTAAATTCTTTCATGTAATTTTATTTAAATTTTATTAAAGATAATTTAATTCCTGCAAAGAATTTTTGTATTTATAAAAATAATTGAATTATGTTTAGAAGGATTTATTAAAATTTTAGAAAATGATTGAATTCTTTCGTGAAAATTCAAAAAAAAATTTGAATAAATGAAAGAACTTCCTAGTGGTAAAAATTGTCACTTTGCTCCCTAGAGCATATAAAAGTAATTTTACTACTTTAAAAAGTAATGTTTGCTCTCAAATTAAAAAAAACTTGCATCTTAGTGTTAAAAATAATACTTTTATTCTTCGAATTTATTTCCTAGGATTGAAAAAATTCTTTCAATTTTTTGATAAAACATTTATTATTTATTATTTATTGTCCAAGGAAATAAAAATTATATCTTTTCTTAAATGTATAAAAAATAAAAATACCCTTTTTAACCCTAAGAAGATCTTTTTATTTTTTTTTCATAAAATCAATGTCGATACATAAACTATCGATGCAAATATCCTAAGGATAAGAAAAGGTCACTTATAATGATCTAAAACAAGAAAAATTAAAAATAAACTAATAACTAAAAAACTCTCTGAAAAAATAAAAAAAAACCTCTAAAACAGTGGCAAACTTTCTCCACCGATTCGAATTTAATCACTATGTGTGAGTTTTAATAAAGAAGAAAATTTCACCAGTAAAATAAACGTGTAAAACGAGCTTGAACCAGCAAACTATAAAAATAAAATTCTAGGAAATAAGTGCAAGGTGACATATAGAGGGAGAGAGAGAGAGAAGAATGTGAAAAAATACCGAGAGTCATAAACTTAATGAAAAGGAGTCAAACTCTCACAAAAAAAGAAAAACGAGAAGGCGCAAGTTAATCAAAGAATGAGTTTCATGTTACACAACGTTTTTTCATTTCTTTTTTTCTTGTAATCAGGTCAAAACCCTGGGCCCTATTTTTCTTCGTTCGGCACTCAATTTTCTTATACTTTTTCAATGAACTTTTCAGATTAAAAAAAAAGAGAAAAAAGGGATAAAAAGAGGGGGTATTTTTTAATCATTTTCAACAAACATTTTACGTATTTTTCAAATCAAAAAAAAGGATGAAAAAATGGCAGAATTTTTTTATCCTTCTCAATGAACTTTTTTATGTCTTTTTCAGTTAAAAAAAAGAGGAAAAAAAGGGTTAAAAAGAAGGGGGAGAATTTTATGAGTGTGGCATACACCGTTTCATTGGTCTACATATATAAGTATACAAAGTGTAAAGTCGCTCAACGATAATCTTACAAAGTTCGCTCTGTACATTGTAAAACGAGTGTGAAATTCACGATTATTTCAAACGTGCAACGTCCCAAGTTGTTATTTCCGGTAGGAACTTGTATAATAGAGTTTCTCGAATATTTACATATGTATATATACGACTTTAAAAAATATAACACAGATTTATGTATCGTACATCACTTTTAAGTTTATGCTCCTCTGTTATTACGTAAAAAAAAATTTTTCTTCTGAAAAATATTTTCAAACCAACTTTTCTAAATTCTATTAAAAATAATGTTCCTAAAATTTCGAACGTTCAAGTAAAACGACGATATTTTTAATACCAATTCTTTTCATTTCAATTTTATCTAAAAAATATTGTTTTTTACAATTCAAAAAATTATTTTGAACAAAATACAAAATGTTGAATTACGTATATTTTCTAATTTATTTTTATAATTTTCTAAAATCTTAGATCAAAAAAATATTTCGAAATCAAAAACGAATATTTTCTAATTTATTTTTATAATTTTCTAAAATCTTGGGTCAAAAAAATATTTCGAATTTGAAAACTCGAAAATTCGAAAAAAAATTAAAATTAAAAAAAAACTAGTGGAAAATTTAATCTCAGTGGATTGAATTTTATTATTTTATTTATTTTATGTCTGCGACAATATTTCGTAAAAGTATCACGAATGCTGCAGTAATTTTTCACTAACACATTATTTAAATAAATAAATCATATCGTTACAAAATTGATGAGACTTTAAAGGCGATTAAATTTAATTTTTAATCCAGAAACTTGGAGAACACGTCATATGAATCTTTTAAAGAAGCGTTTATGATTTAGCGCATCTTTTAAAAGTTACAAGTCCCTTTGGACATTGCGTGCCATAAAAGTTGTCTGCTTTCGGCCATAAAATAAAATATAATCGTCACTCTGCGAAAAATTTCAACTGAAATTTCCCTGAAATTTAGAGGCAATGCTTTTTTTGAATATATAAATAAAGAATTTATTAATTATTTCATGTTTCTCTCGAATTAAAAAAAAAAAATTTTTTAAATCACGAATAAATTATAAAAAAGGAAAAGAATTCAGAGAAAATTAAAAAAAGGAACAAAAAAAATAACAAAATAATAAATATAAAAAATAAAAATATAATAATATTATAAGAAATATAATATCAATTTTTTATATTATTGTATTTATATTTATAATTTATAAATAAAAAATAAAAATCGAATAAAACTAAAAACAGAAATAAGTGGAGAATTTTGTCGAATCGGTAATTTAAATTCGTTTCGTGGCGATTAAGATGTATCGGATTTATCGGCCTTTCCGGTTCCTTTAGTAATGTCGTTTCTACAATGCCCTACTCGAAAACTGTGTCTGCGGCAATAGAGGTTGAGAAACTCGCGTATAAACACGTATATAAACGTCCTCCGGACCTGACTTGACATCCGCCTTCAGCAAAAGTTATTTATGTTCTATACACCGCAAACTTCTGATGCGTAAAATATTGCCTGTAAAATATGACTAAGGTTTTGACCTACGTTTCCCATTTTCGAACAAGCCGGCGGCTATTATTTATTTAAAAAACCAAACAAAACACTTAAAAATAAAAAAAAAATTTTCACATTTTTTCACAAATTTCACAAATGTTTAACAGGAATTTCATTATTTACAAAATTACTTTATAAATTTCTTCGCAATCATTCAATTATTTTCATAAATAATACAATTTTTATAGGGATTCAATTATTTTCATAAATAATACAATTTTCATAGGAATTCAATTATTTTCATAAATAATAAAAATCATTGCAAAATTTTAATTATTTTTAATACAATTTTAATCAAATTCGAATTCCACGAAAAAATTCTTAAAAATTATATTAAAATTCGTCAAAAGAATTCAGTTATTAAATTAAATTAAAAGAATTCTACAATCTTAATAAATATTAAAATTCTTTCCAGAAATTCAATTATTTTCAAAAATTAAAAAAAAAATATTGTCAACATTTTAATTGTCTTTATAAATAGCAAAATTCTTCGCTAAAATTCAATTATATTAAAAAATTTAAAAAAAAATTAATTACAAAATTCAATTATTTTCATAAATAACAATATTCATCACAAGAATTCAATTATTTTTAAAATTCATAAAATTCTTCGCAGAAATTCAAATATTTTCAAAAAATCTAAAAAAAAGAATTGTCGTCAACATTTCAATTATCTTTATAAATGAAGAGGAAAATTCTTCGACAAAACTGTATTATTTTCAAGAATTTTAATAAAATTCATTGCAAAATTCAATTATTTTTTTAAAAAATTTCTTAATTTAATGATTTTTAATATTCTAGTATTTTAATAAAATTTCCTAATAGAATTCAATTATTAAACAAAAATTTTGATAATATTCTACACGAACATTCGATTATGTTCAAAAAAGTAAAAATTTCACAGGAATTCAATTATTTAAAATAAAATTTGCAATTTTCTAATAAAAATTGATTAAAAAATAAATTTCATTAAAATTTTTAGATAATAATTGAATTTTGGTAAAGTTACTAATAATTGCAATTTTTAGAAATAATTGAATTTTGAAAAGGTTTTAAATTAAAATCTTTGAAAATTTGAATTTTTCATATTTTTAACTAACAATTCTGTGGAATTAATTTTTTTTGAAAAAATTTAATTATTGCAGATTTTTTTGAAATTATTTAAAGTTTTTATTTTCTTATATATATTTAATTGAAGAATTTACGAACAATTGAAATTTTGTAAAATTGAATTATAAACAAATGAATTATTTGCTTATTTTTTCAAAAATTATTAAAAATAATGGATTTATAGAAGATTTTTAGTTAAAAACACGAAAAAAAATTCAATTTTGTAAAAGTTACAAATTATTGCAAAAATTCAATTATTTTTAAGAGTAATACTATTCTTCGCAAAAATTAAATATTGTTCAAGAGTAATAAAATTCTTCTTAGGGATTTAATAATTTTCACAAACAATAAAACATTGCAGAATTTTAATTATTTATAATAAAATTGATTATAAAATCTAATTTCTCAAAAAATGTAATTATTCTTAAAAATTTCATTAAAATTCGTTGATAGAATTCAACTATTTGAAAATTTGTTGATAACGATTCTTTATGGGAATTGAATTTTAAGAAACATTTAATTATTCAATAAATTATTTATTTGCATTTTATTTGTATTTAAGTAATTGAATTCTAGTAGAATTTTCTAATAAAAATTGATTTAAAAATTAATTTCAGTTAAAATTTTAGATAATAATTGGAAATATGAATAAAAATATTTATCCTACCAGAAACTATCGCCGAAAAATGTAAGACATCTTCAAATTTAGTCGAGTTCTCTTACTTCTCGCAGAAATGAATACACCTAAATTTTCAGTTCGCGAATTTATGAAACATTATTCGCGCTCACTTCCTTCTTTATAATAATGCAAATTTCGAGATATTAATATCATTATGATTAATCATATAAATGTCAAGAGGATAAATTATTCTACTGCCGCGAGAATAATTAATTTACAGTGAATGCTTTCGTTTAGGCAAAGTTCAGTTACATTTTGTAGAATAACAAGTACATTATATTTCCACTGAATATATGTATTATAATGCACTTGTAATTTATGTATTTCAAAATTATTCAATAATTTTCTCCCTGGTATGTATTTATTTTATTGCAATTAAAGCTTTATTATTATAATTTTTCGGGTATTAAATTAATAAACTATTTATACTTTTTGTCCTCTATATTATATTATTGAGACAACAAAATTAATAAAAAAAAATGTTCTGGAAATTTTCTAGCCAAGTACACCTTTAAAAAAAACTAACAAACATTTCATAAAATTGAGAAAAGCCTTTCTTCTGAATAATTACTAAAAATAGTTCTTCAAGGCGATTATTAACAAAAAATTAATAAAAAAATTATGTTCGGAAATGTACAGAAAAAATAAATTTACTGCAAAAATTAATTTTCACAAAAAAAAAGAAACTTAGTCCGAAAATTTAAAGAAAAAAATAGAATTTTCTTAATCATTTCCATGACGCTTCATACATAAATAATATGTTTTATTCAAAAGCGCGGCAGAAAGAGAGGAGAATAAAATTTTCACACGTATAATAATTCACAGCAAAGTGAGGGGAAAGGAGGGAAAATTGTGTGTATATTGAATTTTATCTAAAGCATCGAGTGTCTCAAGGTCAAAATGTCGATATACGTTTGTTTCTCGTTTCCTTTTTTCTTATTTCTCTTTTTTTTTCTTTCCTTTTTAACCAGAATCTATGACTGTTGAGGGAAATCTCCCGCCTCGCATTTTCGCTGCTCTTATTGAGGCCGTTTCGACAGGAAATGTGTCCAGGAGAAACTAAAGACACGCGCGTGGAAAAGGTGAAAAAGGAAACACCAGTGAAAAAAAAACAAAAGGGAACAAAAGCGAGAGTATAGAGGAGAAAGAAAGAAAAAAAGAATGAGGGTGGGTTTAGCAAACAAGAAGAATTGCGTGGGAGTTTAAGATGTCTCCACGCCCTTGCACGCGTCTATACACACACATTCACATTTTCTAAAAGGGAAAGGGGGAGAGACACACACTATCAAAATTTATAGTCTATTAATTAAAAAAAAGTAATGTTTTGAATTTTTAATAAAATATAGAATAGTTGTTTGCTAATTTGAAATAGGGACTGACTCTTTGCTTTTGATTTTTGAATTAGAAACTTTTACTAATTAATAATTATTTCTACTAATTAATAATTATTTCTACTAATTTCTTACTAATTTGTACTAATTCAAATTAGTTTACATTAATTAGTCATTTTAACGAATTTAGATTTAAAAAGAAATTCTAGTAATAATAGTGAGTTATTACTCCTGATAAGTAGTATGAATAAGTAGTAAAAGTCACTTTTTAGTCAGACAGTAGAAATACTTAAAAACTGTTGATATATGAAACGATCATTCTATCGAATTATCAATTATTAATATCATTTTACGGAATTATCGATATATTTGTCGACAAAAAACATCTCGGAAATAAAAAAAAGAAAATATAAAAAATATTAACAAAAAAGAAATAATAAATAAAGATTAAAAAATAGAAAAGAAATGATGAATATATATTTATTTATATTATATTTGTTTTAAATAAAATTTTTCTCTGCTTGTCATTTCTTTTAAGCATGTGTTCTAACACATTGATAACAAATAATCCATATTGAAGGGTTTTTACGCAACAAATAAAGAAGATATGAGGTGAAAGGTTACATCATTTAATGCTTCATCGTTCAACAGATACACACCATATATGCACTCCCATAACAAATCCATTTAGAAAATGTGAAGTAACACGAAATTCCACTGAACAAACTGACAGTATTTACACTTCTCTTTCTCTCCCATCTATATATGTGTTAGTGTTGCTAGTAATAAACTTTTTTAATTCTCATATTAAAAGAGAAAAAATACTCAAAATTCAATTGAAGATTAACAATAAAAGTATATAATAAGTTTTTTTTCTACATTCAGAGAACTGTTTTATTTAAATCAAATAAAATTTATTTGAAACAAATAAAATTTACTTGAAACAAATAAATAATTTAGTAGGCTCTGAATCAAATACACTCTAAATTTGAATTATTAAAAATATTTATCAATTTGAATTAGCAACTGACTTTTTGCTTTTAAATTAGTAAATTTTACCAATAAATTAGAAAATTTAGTAATAAATTTTATTATTTGATAATAAATTTACTAATAAATTAGTAAAATTTACTAATATTGCAGTAAGTATGTAGAAGTAAATTTTAGTAAATTTAGTAGTAGTTAATTTTTTATAGTAAAATTTAAATAACAAATTTAACTAATATATTAGTAGGTCATTTTTATTAAATTGAGATATTAAATTGATATTAAATTGAGAAAAAAAATGTATCAAAATAGTTGCTTGCAACTATTTTGATACATTTTTTGTCTCAATTTAATTTTTAATATCCTTAGAAAAACTGTGAGAAGAATATATTCCCAAATGTTGCAAAAGAAAATTTGTATGTAAATTCAAAGAATGTAAATAAAGTAAATTTGCTTAATTTTTTTTTTTACTAATTTCCAATTTTTACTAATTTTATACTAGCAAATTTAATATTTCTTATTTTTCAAAAATTTAAAAAGTAAAAAATTAAAATAAAATAACAGTGAGATGATGGGGTTTGAATTCTCAATAAATGCATGTCACGAAAATTTTGAGAAACTTTTTTAAAGATGAAAATAACTGAGTAGTTGAGACACACAAGAGTATTTTCCAAGGCGAGAACTTCCGGTCGATGCATAAAAGACCAGAGAAACAAGTACTCGCGACGTGGGTGCAGTGCTAGAAGCAAAGTTTACAGCGGCGTTTTCCTTCTTTTTTTTTTTACATAAAAACTGGCGAAGAGTGAGAAAAGCTCTTGTCGGAAAATTTTCAAGTTACTCGAGGCGCAATGCGCGTATCCAAGTTCGTTGTACTTCAAATGAAATATATATATATGTATACACACAAATATATATTTATATACCTGTATATGTTTCAAAAATATAAAAAAATAAAATAATACCTACATTTATATATAACTCTCGTAACAAGTATTATAATTTAAAAGCTTAAAAAGTCGCGACATATTTTTTTATTAAAAAGTGAAATAACACTGGGGTTACAATTGTTCGCTATATAATTGGAGAAAATTAATTTAAATTAAAAGCTTTAATTAGTTAAAAGAAAATTTCCGAGTCGACTATTTTTGGAATAGTACAGGAAAGGGAGTTTAGTTTTCATTTCTGAAAATTATAACTAAAAAATAAAATTAAAGAAAAATAAATAAAAATAAATAAATAAAATAAATGAAATAAAAAAAAGTAAAAAAAAATAAATAAAATAAATCATAACTTCTAACACCACAAAAAAACTTAATTAATATTTCGTGAAAATCGTATTATTAATTCTAAATTTCTAAGTAAATTATGAACATTTTTTCTTACCAAAACAAAAATGGAAGGAGACTTTCTTTAGCGATTCAATGGACACTTACCTGAAACGAAAAAAGATAAAGATCGTAATTAATATCCATTTTATTGTTATTATTAATTCAGTTATAATATAATTAATTCAGTTATTAATTCAGTATATTATTATTATTATTATTATTAATTCCATAAATCAGTAATAATTTCCACTAGAATTTTAAACGAATAACAAAAAAATAAAATAATAGAAACAAAAAAAAATATTAATACATATTATTATTATTATTATTATTTATTACATATTAAAATTACGATTTTAATTAAAAAAGAAAGGTGCAAAAATAAACGGAGAAATTGCAAAAAAGTTCAAAGGGCAAAAAGAGGTAAAAAAATATATTTAATAATTACACATCGGTAATTATAATCTTCAATTATCTATTTTAACTATCTGTTACTGGATATCTAAAATTGGTCGGCTTCTGTCAGGAAGCGAGCTCAGAAAAGTTTTCTCCCTGTCGATTCAGGGTTAAGAGAGCTAACCCACCGAATCGAGACTGTAACTTAACTTTGCAGACGAGAAACCTGTGGGTTTCTATACGTAAAACTTTCCTTACTGTTAAGGAAATAGTGATATATATTAAAGGGAGAAAATCTCGAAACTCGTTTCCTTAAAGCTTTCACGGTATACTTTTATACCAAAAACGGAAACTCATTTCTCCAGTAATGGTTCGAAACAATTTTTCAGTCAAAGTTTAAATCCCAAAAATTCACTATCAAGTTACCTTACAGCTTATATATACTTTCATGCATGCCACTGAATTTCAAATTAAATCCCTCTATTATTATCATCATTATTATTTTATTATTCATTTTTATTAGATATTAAAAAAAGGATAATATTATTATTAAATAAATTCAAAAAGAATGAAAAATTTATTCAAGAACTTCTATTTATGTTTCCATTAAGAAAACAATCACTTATTCAACGAAGGAAATTAGTTAACAAAATTTTACTTCACCCCATTTTAAACTCTCCCTTTCTCTCTTTCTCTCTCTCTTGCTCCTTCTCTCGAGGAGTATTAGAAGAGACAAGATCATAATTTTCCATGGATTCAGGATTAAGCCAGAAAACGTTTTCGCGCCCCCGACAAAATTCATTTTCATTCCTTTATCAACCGCAATTCCTATAGAAAGGAATTCAAAGAATTTTCGTCTATAAAACCAATTTTACCCCGTGTACGATACAATGACGAGAAAATCGCAAAATTGGCACGAACAAAAAAAAAAAAGAAACCGATGAAAACGAAACAAAATCCATACTTCTTTTCTCCTATTTTCCCAACAGTAACAATTGAGGCGTTACATTGTTTCCTATAAAAAGATACTAATCGAGACCATCGAGATTGATAAAAAGGGGGAAAAACAAGTCTCAAACGAAAATATAAAGAAAGAAAGAGAAAAAAAAATGTGAATGAGTTCTGTAAAAGATTTCCCGGATATATTGTGAACGGACAGAATAAAAATGTGTGTGTGTGTGTGTGAGTATCGATACAGTGAATCAATGGGGTTGAACGGATCAGGAAGACTGGAAAATTTTGCAGTGAGTGTCGGTAACGAGATCAATGTACAACATCAGCAGACATCTTCTGCTAAGGCTTCAACTAGAGCACGCGCATTTCAAACTCCTTCTCCAATTCCAACCCATCACCTTCTCCCTCGTCTTTCACCTCCCCCTTTCACCCTACCAAGGATAATCTTGTTACTAGCGATACCTACCCTCTTAATCCGAACGAGCTCGTCTGCGAACGAGCATCTAATCGTTCTCCAAAGCAGTTTACCCAACTGTTTCTCAGTTCATATACACTTTTCTCTATATAGCTATATATACTATATATAATCAAAGAATGTAGAGAGAGAGAGAGAGAAAGAAGAATAGTCGTTAGAAAAGTATTCATTCATTCCTGGGTATAGTCATAATTCTTGAAAATTGCTAGCCATTTTCGTCTTTCATGAATTCTCTTGAGAATACAATTGTGTGAAAATGACACTGCGGAGAATTGCAACTCTCGAAATTCGAGCCAAGCCTTTGCTGCATATATTTATGCAAACTGTGCTCGCAAACTTATTGTTTATATAAAATTTTAAGTTTCTTTTGGAAAATAAATGGAAAATTATTTATTATTTAAAGTGTAGAAACAAAATCGTAAAGCACTAATAATTTAAATTAGTTTTCTCTAAAAATACAGGCTTAAAATAAAAATACTCCTTAAATCAAAAAAAAAAAAATTGTGACTCCCCACAGTGTTTTCTTAAGTTATTAAGGTATAATATTTTCAAAAAATTATAATAAAGAAATTCGTACAATTAAATTTAAAAAAATTTTTTTGAACGATAATAGTTTTTTAATT
Source organism: Leptopilina syphax (assembly GCA_032872505.1). Lineage (NCBI taxonomy): Eukaryota > Metazoa > Arthropoda > Insecta > Hymenoptera > Figitidae > Leptopilina > Leptopilina syphax. Next base: position 2,823,555 of record CM065476.1, on the reverse strand, counting down.
TTAAACAATATCCAAACAATTAAAATTTGGTAAAATCTTTTTAAAATAATTGAATTTTTAATAAGTATAAATAGAAATGATCAAATTTTTGAAGAATTTTAATTATTATAAACTAAAACAGGACCACACGGAAAAAAATAAATTTAGCAGATTTTACGAAACTGTTACGGAGTCGCGGATACAGCTTTTTACGAAACTGAGTTTTGTAAAATGTAAGGAATATTTCCGGATAAACTTCAAAAATATTCAGTATAAACTACAAAAGTTCTGTACTTTATCCTGAAACATTCCTTACATTTTATAAAACTCAGTTTCGTAAAAATCTGTATCCGCTACTCCGTAAAAGTTTTGTAAAATCTGATAAATTTATTTTTTTCGTGCATGATTTCTCAAAAATTTTAATAAGTCCAAAAATTAAATTTTGAATCTTAAAAAATTATTACAAAACAATTCTTATAATTAGTTTTTAAAAATATTTTATAAGTTTTCGAAAATAATTGCATTTCTTAAAAGAATTTTTGGACAATTTAAAAAAAAACTAATGAATTTTTTGATGAATTTTAATTAAAAATTTTGAACATTATTGTTTTCTACAAAATTTTAAAAATAATTCGAAAATGTTATTATTTTTGGAAATATGTAATTAAAAATATTAAAAATATTGAATTTTAAAAAATTATAAGCTAATTTTCATTTTTAAATTTACCTTTAAAGATTTTTCATTAAAATTTTTGATAATTCAATTATTTTCAAAAATTTGAAATTAAAATTCGTCAAAAGTTTGTTTTTAAAAATTGTAACAAAATATTTCAAATAAATTAATTAAGGGGCTGGATGCTATAATGTGTTACGCGCCATGTTAAGTGAATGGCGCGTAACACATTATACCATCCAGTCCCTCAATTATTTTCAATTTAATCTTATAAAATTTTATCTATTCAAAAATAATTTTTAAAACATTTGTTTGTAGTTATTTTTCGCATTATAAAAATCAAAATAAGTTGCAGTTTTTTACTAAAAATTGTGGTATTTTGTTGCAATGCTTGGAGGAAAGTCGAAAAAGTTGCAATTTTTGAAAATAAGTCAAAAAAGTCTCAAGTTTCTTAATTTCTCTGAAAAAAAATTTTTTTCATGACATTTACCTGACTTAACGGACAAAAATTTTGTTTTAATGTGTCATGGAAATTTTATCATTTATCACCTGGAAATCATTTATTTGTAAATTTTTATCTAATCGAACTAGAGAGTTGTAACTTTTTTGAAATTTTGAAACTATTCAAGCCTAGTAAAGCCTAGAAGTAATAAAAAACTAAAATATACAATGATAAAAATTGTTTAAACAAATTAACAATTTAACAAATTAATTATTTATAACTTTTTATCTCATAGAGTTAGAGAGTTGTAACTTTATCTTAATTTTACAACTTAAAAGTCTAGAAAAGCCGAATGCTAATAATAAACGAAAATTCACAATTACGAAAATTATTTAAACAAATTAATATTGTTTATTTCGTTCTCTAAGTTGAAAAAGTTATTTCAGGTCAGACAGTTTCTTTAATTTGTGAAATTTCATTCCAAGTAGTAATACTCCTATTTGAAAAATAGTAAAATTGTTTCTACTTTTAGTTAATAGTATAAAAAGTTCAGTAGTAAAGGCGTGTTTAGTCAGACAGTATCAAGAATTATTAACTTCTTAGTAGAAAAAGTTTCTTTAGATAAGACAGTTATTTTATTTTTTGACCTTTTTTCTAATAAATTAATAATACTCCTATTCGAATAATAGTAACAATTTTTATAGTTTTAGTCGATAGGATAAGAAATTAAGTAGTAAAACCTTTTTTTAGTCAGACTGTATTATTCTGAGGAATATAAAATTATAAATTCTAACCTTACAGTGGAAAAAGTTAGTTTAAGTTAGTAATTATAGTTTCAGTAGTAAAAAGGATTTTACGTCAGACTACGAATTGATACTAATTGTACATCAGTAGTAAAAGTCAGTTACACTAACAATAAGACACATTGGTTAGAAGTCTCGTAATTAGTGGTTCAGTAGAAACAAGTAAGTTCTGAGTGGCTAAAATTATCAAAATTCTCCACATTTTTGTTATCAGTAACAAAAGTTTCATTTAGTCAGACAAAAATCTAAAGAGTTGAAAATAAAATCGGTAAAAAGTAAAATGACATCCATAACGTTAATAAAAATCTCTTTTTGTTTTTACTCTTTCATTTTTAAATTTTAACGTTACTTATTGTTTACAAATGTAAAAACAAAACAAATGGAAAAACAAGAAAAGAAGAAGAAAGTAAATTAAAAAGTAAAATCTATAAAAGTGAAAATTAAAAATGAAAAAAGTGAAAATTAGTAAAGAAAGGAATTTGAAATGAGGATAAACTTTCTTCATATACATGTATAGGTTTCTGATTGAGTAAGACTGTTACAGATCTTGTCAGTGCGGTAAGGTGTGGTGGTGGGGAAGGAGAATTACGATTTCGTGGTTCTGAGATGGATCTTGGACGAGGGATTTAGTCTCTCTCTCTCTCTCTCCCTCAGAGAGAAATTCGGGGATTAGAACATGGAAATATAGAGTCGAACAAGTATCACGTCCCGAAATGCCTTGCGGGGACGTTGCTGTCTGAGAATATTAATATGAAAATACAATCTTAGTTTGACGTGTATAGACATCAACTAAGACTGTATTTCGATTCATCCAAACTGTGGATAAATAAATCCAACATGTAACCAGAGTGGAATTTCTCATCTCGTTTTATCAACGCCTCCAAGAAACCACTTTTTCTCTTATTTGAGGAAAAATAAAATCATTTCCTGTTTTTACCACATTGGCGCGAAATTCAAAAAGTAAAGAAAAAGTTTATCAGACGGACTGTGTTTTTGGAATTAAGAAAAAGGGAATTAAAAATAAGTAGACAAATTGAAAAAAACTTACAGTTTAATTAAAAATCGACTCGGAAAGTGAAAAAAAAATTGGAAAAACTTAGAAATTGTTTTAAAAGATTTTGAATATATTTTTTTGGTTTAATGGGCTGTAGAGTAAATGCTCGTCTAGTATAATTGTTCTACTTCTTGAAATTAGCATTTTAAAGGGGACACTTTATAGTAGTAAACACGTATTTGCACTTTAGCTCGTGATAGAAGTGTAAACAAACATGTGTGAACGTGCTCCGATCTGCACGAGCGATTTGCTTCCTGTACGATCTTTGACTGCAACGAGGAAAGGAACACAGTGGAGATGCTTGCATGTGTCATGTGTCTTTAGCCCATTAGATGGATAGGTACCTCTAAAGCCATGATGATGTTCCCTGCAACTGTGTTTGTCTTCCGAGAATATCGATTAGGGACCAACTGCTTCTGCTGCTTCCGATGCCTAGTTTGATTATAATTAAATTTACTACACTCCTCCCCCTTCCTCCTCTTCCTCATTTCCAATTTATTTTCATTTCATTTTCAAATTGCAATGTTTTAACTTCAATTTTCTAATGGGAAAAAGGGAGAAAAGTAGAAAATTGAATGAAAAGAGGAGTGAAAAGTGGAATAAATAAAACAGAAAATTCTCGTAACTTTGTTATCAAGAACTTTGACAAATTATAAACCGAAACTAAAAAACATTTTTAGTAAAGCTTGTAAAGAAAATCCTTTTTTAACTGCGAAAAAATCTCCTCTAAATTTCATGAAACATGTCTGACTAAATCAAAATTTTACTACTGATAATAAAAATAATTTAAAAAATAAAATAATTAAAATAATTATTTCTTTGTTTCTAAAAAATTAGCATTTTGTAACAAACGTTTTAGATAATTAACAAATGTAAATCCTGCAAAATATTATCCTTTTTTTAATATGAAAAACTTAATTGTTTGACCAATCGAAATTATGCAGCTATTTTTTCCTTTTTTCTAAAAAAAAAATTAAAAATACTTGGAAAATTAAAATTAGAAAGTAGAAAATATTTTGCACATTTTCTGCTTTTCAATTACAATTCATAAAAAAAATTCTCCAATTGAATACGTATTAAAAAATAAACACTTCAAATAATTTTATAAAAAAATTCAATTAAACTTTTTCAAAATAATTAATTCTACAGAATTTTAGGTTGTAGGTATAAAAAATTAAGATTTTTAAGAATTTAATTTGAAACCTTTTAAAAATTCAATTATTTCTTAAAATTCATGCTATAATGCTTTAAATATTCGAATATTATTTGAATATTTGAATAATTTGAATAATAAATATTCAAATCTAAAATTTTAACTGAAATTAATTTTTAAATCAATTTTTATTAGAAAATTCTAAGAGAATTCAATTATTTAATTATGCAAAAATATATAATTTATTAAATAATTAAATATTTCTTAAAACTGAATTATCATAAAGAATTTTATCAAAGCATTTTTAAATAATTAAATTCTTTTGCGAAGAAATTTATAAAAATTTTGTAAATAATAGAATTCATACGAAATTGAGGAAAATTTTTGAAAATAATTGAAATGTTGTCAAAATTTTATTAAAATTTTTTTAAATATTTGAATTGGAAAAGAATTTGATCACCTTTTGAAAATAATTAAATTCATGCAATCATTTATAATTTTTCCAAAATTCTATTTCTTTTAGTGTTTTTGAGTATAAAATTCGTCTATAAATCCACTATTTTTAATAATTAAATAAATATATATATTAAAAAATTTAACAGATTTCAGAAGAACCTAAGTAATCTTTAAAATTTTTAATGAAATTAATTGAAAATTGAAATTTTGTAAAATTTCAATATTTGTCTATTTATGAAAATTGTAAACGCAAAATACTAGGGTTAATGTAAATTAAATTAATTGAATTAATTAAATTAACTATAATAATTTAAATGTTCTTTCATTCATTCACTTTTTCTGCCCTTACACTTTGAAGTTATCTTTTATTTATAGTTATACTTTTGCTTTTTGTTAACTTCAGATTATATTATTATGTTATAATTATTTTTATTTTATAACAAATTCAAAATTGTAATGACAAATAAAAATCATCAGAATTTTTTTCACTCCTTTTCATTAAAAGATTAAAATTTTGTTAAATATTATGTTTTTTCAAATTGAAATTATTTTTGTTCTTTACTTCTAAACGAAATTAGAAAATTATTAAACAACTGTGATTAAGAAATAGAAAATTTATTTATTTTGCATTATTTTTGTTAATGAATCAACATTTTTTTAACAAAATTACCCGTGTAGAAATTTCGCTGGGGCCCTGATCAGGGCCGGATAGGGCCGACCTATTAGGGAATGAAACGCCGCGCCCGATGTGGCCCTGATCAGGAAATCCACATTTTCTTGTCGCCCCGATCTGGCCCTGATCGGGCGCGGCGTTTCATTCCTTACTATGGCCCTAGTAGGGCAATTTCTACACGGGTATTAGTTTGTTTTAGAAAAAGAAGAAAAATATTTTCACAATTTCTATTTTTAATCTTATTTTTGGAACTGGATTTTCCACAGGAATTAAGACATTCAAAAATTTCGAATTCAAACCTTTTTTAAATTAAACAACTTATAAAAACTGAAGATAACGATTGATCCGAGTCGAAGACTCGGAGTGATCGATATCTTCATATTTTCTAATAATTAAAGATGACCGAGAGATAAAATCATTATTTTATATTATAAGAATATTGTTACTGTAACTTCATCAAAATTATGTTCATCATTTTAATTCAATTATTATTTTTTAGAATTAAAATTTTTTTTTTTTTGAAAATAATTGAATTCCTTAGAAAAATTTAATTATAGGTATTTATAAAAATAATTAAATGTTTGCATACAATTTTCTTAAAATTTTTTTTAAATAATTGAATTTGGTACTTGGAAAATTTTATTAAAATAGTAGGTATTGAAAATCATTGAAATTAGAAAAATTTTTAAAAATAATTGAAATTGACAAGAATTTTTTTGACATTTATGAAAATAATTGAACTTTGGAGAATAATTTTGTTATTTATAAAGATAATTGGTATTTTTACTAGAATTTTTTTTTCAAATTTTGAACATAGTTGAATTTTATAAGAATTTAATTTTTCTTAAAGTAATTGAATTTCTGCAATTATTATAATTATTAATAAATAATTATTATTATTTATAAATAATAAATAAATAAATAATTATTATTATAATTATTTATCCAAAATTGAATTTTTTTTAGTGTTTTCAACAAAAAATTAAATTAGAAAATTTTTAAATTTTATTATTTTTAAAATTGCTATAATTATAAATTAAAAACGCAGTAAAAAGTTAGCCTTTTTTGGGGCTAGTTTTGTTTTATTTTGACATGCAGGATGAATTTTGCCGCTTTAGAATCTAAGAATTATTATTATTATTATATTGACATAGATTAATAATAATATTTACATCAAGAAATAATTTGTTTTATTTTATACGAAATTGAGAATTGTTAATAGTTATTATTGTTAATTTTATCTATATTGAAATCAGAATTAGAAACTACTCTTGCGCTTTTTTAACTAGTTATTTATATTCCTTTTGAGTTTTGATAATTTTTGACTTTTAATTTCGAAATGAAACTATGGTCTTTTGAGAATTCCTCCTCTTTGGCATTCATATTGTGTGCATATACGTTGTATATACATATAAACGAAAACTATCTTGCGTCTCTCAGCTTTAATTCCGGACTCGTTTGAGGATGAAATTGTAGGTTATTTCGTGTGTTGTATCGAGGAGTGAGAGAGTGGAAAGTTGGTGCTAGGAGAGAAATAGAGTGAGCGAGTTTCAGTCGACTCTTCGTTTTTCGAGAGTTCTATTCTGACCCTCTGACTCGTCGGAAATTTAGTTGATCTAGTCGAAATTGAAGCTGCCCCTCGGGCTGTCCAGCTCTATTAGAACGACCTCTCATCTCCTCCTCACTAACAGACGCGCAACCCAATCCTCATCCAGCTGGATCATCATCGTCCCTGGGTCGCGATTAAAGCAATGCATTATACAGAGCATTCACACTAACCCATTGGGAGTCGTGAGAGTGGAGTCAGAGTTTGCACACACGCGACGAAAATCCCCAGAATTCAAGGCACCAATTTTGGGTTCCTTGCGGTCTTTGAGTGTCCACAACAAGGGTTCATCAACTCCACAATGGCAAGGACTGCTTATCTGCTTCCTCCTGTAATTTTCCTTATAATTTGTCTCGCACTTTCAGACCACATTTCGCATTTATCAATTTTCATTATATCTAAAGGGTTGACACAAAAAATTTTATATTCTTTTTCCCTGACTTTACAGACTTTTTCCCTAACCCTAAAAAATTATTCTGATTCACTTTAAAAATTATTAGAAATTCAAAACTATTATATTCATATATGTTTTTATATTAATATATTAATAATTACAGAAAATATTTTTTTACACTAAAATTATAAAAAAATATAATCAAATAATACATTCTTTCTTGTTGTTTCTTATTCTTGTGAAAAGTTTGTTTAACGGACAAAAAAAAGGAAAATTATTGAAAGTGAATCAGTCATTTTTAGTTAAAAGATAAAATATGTAACACCAATGGTAGAATCCGAAGCATAACAGGGGTTCGCCGTGGTATTAATAAAATTCGTAATAGCAAACTTGCGGTGAATTTCATTGGAATTACGATAACCGCTTCAGCCACGAATGAGCCTATATGTACCACAATTGCGACCTGTATTTGCCGCACCCGCACATTATTATCGTAATATTTCCCCACTATCCTTTTTTTTTGGTGAAAAATAATTTTTCTAAAAATTCCAATCATTTCAATCACTTTAAAAACGCGGATTTGAATCGAATTTCGTAAATCTTTTATTCAGAATAATTAACAAGCAAAAATACAAGTGCGCTCCCTGCAATGTCAAATAAATAAATAAACAAATACCACGTATTAATTCCGCTAAGTTTTTTTAATAATTTTTTAAAAAATAAAACTAGATTACAAAAAACCTCTTTATATTCAAAAGCTATTAAATTATGTCGCCTTACATTATAAATATAAATTTTAATTAAATTCACAATTATTTATATCAAATTCCAAATATATTAAATTTCAAATATATTAAATTCCAAATATATTAAATTTAAAATAATTAATAATGAAAGAAAAAATTTTTAGTGAGCAAAAGAATTTTATTGAATACGAAAAATTCTCTCTCCACCACAAACGATAAAATTAAAACCCGTGGTATTCGAAAAAGGAAATTAATTACCAGTGGTAATAAAAATTATATTGTATTTTTTTCTCAGCAGAAAAAAAACGAACTGATGAACTTTGTGTCAGTACAAAAAAGATTTATAAAAATAAAGAAGGAATAAGAGGAGCAACATATTGCTGTACACGACATGTATTATGCATGAAAAGGTCGAGGCGTCTGTTGGAAGGTTTATTAATCAAAAAAAAAAAAAAATTCTTTGTGTGGTTAAGGGGCTTTACTCAAAAAAAAAAAAATTTCCATAAAACCGACACTTCTACGAATTCAAACCGTATATCAATTAAAAGCGCTAGACTCCCACACACTATATATACTCAAAAGTAAAATTCTTTTCTAATTTTTGAATTCTTCTAACAGGGAATTTTTTAATCACAGAGCGCGCTTAAAATGAAAGGCGCATTTAATATCCTAATTACTTCTTCTTTTTTTTCCTGCTTGCAAAAATTTTAATTCATGTCAATAACTTCCATTTTTTATAAGTTTGTTTTTCATAAATTCTCATTTTTTCTTGGTGTGTTTAGTGTTTAGAGAATTTTTCATGATAAAAGATGTGTATTTAATGCAAGTACCTCGTTAAAAAAAATGTCTGCTTCAAAGCACAAATATGCCGTTGAAAAATCATTACTTTTTTTTGCCTGAATTTACGGCCATTTAAATTTTTACGAGCAACCATTAAAAGATTGTTTTATTTCCTAGTTCATCTTTTACGAAAGGGGACACTCGATTTAATGCACACAAGTGTTTTGAAGTAAAAAAATATAATTAAATTATTTTTTTCCCTCAATTTTCTAAAAATTTAATTTGCTTTTCTAAAAAATTTTTCTATAAATCCTCTTTTAAATTTTACTGTTTGCAATTTTTTTAATTAAAATTTTGAATTATAAATTTTTGCTCTAAAATTTTATTTTTTTTTTAATTTTATATACTATTGATTTTTTTTAATTGTTTGTCAAATTGAACAATATTTAAAATTTGGTTTGATTTTATTTTTAATTTTTTTAACAAATTAAACAATATTTAAAATTGGGTTTTGTATTTAATTGTCGAACTACTCAAGCAGAGAGAGAAAGAGCGTATAATTTAGCCATTTGGGAATTTCGAAAATCGTGAAAATATTCAATTAAATTATTTAATATTCGGTCGAAATGCACTTTTCATTTTATTGCAGTGACAATTATATTTTACTTGAATAAACATGTGAATTTCATTGTTTGTTGCTATTATACGTGAGCATTTTTTTCTCAACTTTTTTTTTAGTTTGCAGATTTATTTAATTTTTCATCAGAGGATAAAAATTATTTGAACATTCAAGTGCTTTTTAAAATTTCTAATTGAACTGAAAGGACACCAGGATTTAAAATTCTTTATTTCGTTATTTATTCGAATTTCTCATTTATTTAAAAACTTTTTGCTTATTTGAATTTTTATCTTTATTAATCTTCAAATTGTTGTATTTAGTTGAATAATATATTAGCAACAAATTCTTCCTACCTTTATTAAATAAAATTAACAATTTTAAAAATAGAATTTAAAAATTTTCTAATTTAAATTTTTGTTGACAACACTAAAAAAATTCAATTTTATAGAAATTACAAATAATTTCAGAAATTCAATTATTAAAAAAAAATTCTTCTTATATAATTCAACCATGTTCAAAATCTGAAAAAAATTCTCGTAAAAATCCCAATTATCTCTATAAATAACAAAATTCTTCTCCAAAGTTCAATTATTTTCATAAATGTCAAAAAAATTCTTGTCCTAATTTTAATTATTTTCAAAAATAAAATGCAATTTTCTAATTTCAATGTATTTCAATATTTACTATTTTAAAAAAATTTCTCAAAAAGAATTCAATTATTTAAAAAGAATTTTAATAAAATTGTATGCAAAAAATTAATTATTTTCATAAATAATAAAAATTTCACAGGAATTCAATTATTATTTTTATAAAAAATAATTTAAAATTCTAGAAAATAATAATTGAATTAAAACGATGAAAATAATTTTGATGAAGTTAAAGTAACAATATTCTTATAAGATAAAATAATGATTTAATCTCTTGATATAAATTGGTTAAAAAATTTAAATTAAATTCTTTGAATTTTTTTTAAACTAATTGAGTTTCTTTAATAATTTTAATTGAAAATTTTGAAAGCAATTGAATTTCATGAAAAAGAATTTTATTAAAATTGAATTTTGAAAATAATTGAATTCTTGCGAAGAATTTTACTATTTATAAAAATAGTTGAATTGTTTCGAAGAATTTATTGAAATTTTAGGAAATAATTGAAATTTATGGAAATATTTAAAAAGGTATTTGAATTCATCCGAGGAATTCAATTAAAATTGTTTTGAAAATCATTGAATTTTTGTAAAAATTTTACTATTTAAAAAAATAATTGAATTGTTCAAAAAGAATTTAGATCAATAAAATAAAAAAATCGCTGAGAAAAAATTCTCTTCGAACAAAAATAAAATTTTCTCCTTCGACAATTTTCCAAAAATCAGAAAATTTTAAATCGAATAAATATCACTTTTCCCTTGAAATGGTGACACTTAAAAGATGTTTTGAAAAACGAGATTCTCACACAAGTAAGAAGAGAAACCCTCCAGCGATCACATTAGATTTGTCCTTTTTCACCTTCGACATTCCTGTCAAGTATATAGCAGTGAGGACCTGCTCCTTTTTATATACCAGGATTTGCAACATTTCCGAAGGGCAGATAAAGTTTAACCCTTTTTTATTTCCATGTATACGATATGCGTTCGGACGTAAAGACGAATACAATGGTTAAAGAATAGGATATTGTCAAAAGCGTGTGAAAATCCCTATGGAGACGAGAGCGGGGGTGGGGGACATAAGGGCAAAGTAGAAATACATGCAAAGAAAGTAAACTGGCCTTGATGTAAAACCGATAATGTTCTCCATACTATATACAAAACGCTAAAGGCATATTCCTTCGTATATACATATATATTTATGTACATATATGCTGTCGAGGCGCAAATAAATATGCATCAGATTTTAAAAATCCAACATGGATATTGTGCTATTGAAGCACGAAAAAAACATGCGGTTATCATGACGAAAGTTATGGCAAACGACATTTTACAATTTTCATAAAGCAAATTTGTGTTGGCGAAAATTGCTGTTTTAAAATTGCAAAACATTTTTTTTCCTCGACCGTAATAAACGTAAAAAAAAATTAACAGTTTATTCCCTTACTCTTATACAATTAATTTTTCTACTGACATTGAAATTATGTAACAATTTATGAAACGTTTTTTCACAAACTCTCTAAATTTGAATTATTCAAAATGTTTACTAATTTGAATTAGTGACTAAATTTTTATTTTTTAATTCGTAAATTGTCCTGATCAATAATAATTTCTACTGATTTTGTAAATTAAAAATTAAATCTATCTTTCGAATTATAATAAATTTTACTAATAAATAGTAATTTCAGCTAATTAAATAAATTAATAATTAATTATAGCGTTTAGATTAAAAAATAAAATTCTTCTTATAAAATTCAACTATGTTCAAAATTTAAAAAAAAATTCTCGTAAAAATCCCAATTATCTTTATAAATAACAAAATTCTTCTCCAAAGATCAATTATTTTCATAAATGGCAAAAAAGTTCTTGTCCTAATTTCATTTCTTTTCAAAAATAAAATGCATTTTTCTAATTTCAATGATTTTCACTATCTACTATTTGAATAAAATTTTCCAAAAAGAATTCAATTATTTTAAAAAAATTTTTAATAAAATTGTATGCAAACATTTAATTATTTTTTATAAATAATAAAAATTTCACAGAAATTCAATTATTTTCATAATTATAATAAAATTTTGTTAAGGAATTCAATTATTATTTTCATAAAAAATAATTTAAAATTCTAGAAAATAATAATTGAATTAAAATGATAAACATAATTTTAATAAAGTTATAGTAACAATATTCTTAAAATATAAAATAATGATTTTATTTTTAATTATTATAAAACATAAAGAAATCGATCACTCCGAGTCTTCGACTCGAAGCGATGGACTTCTTCATGTTTTATAACAATAATTTTATCAGAATATTTCAAAAATAATTGAATTTTAAAAAAGTTGGGTTTAAAATTTTCATAAATAGATGAACTTCAAGACATTTTAATTCGAAATGTCAGAAAATTAAAATTTTTATTGAACTTCATTAGAAACTTTAAAGAACTTAGATTTTTGAAAAATTTTAATAATTCAGATTCTCCTGAAATTAGTTAAATTATTTAATATATATTGAATTAGTTATTAAAAATAATAAATAAATAATAAATAAATCCATTAGGATTTATATAGGAATTTAAAAAAAAAACTAAAAAAAAATTGATTTTTAGAGAAGTTACAAATGATTGCAAAAATATAATTATTTTCAAAAGTAATAAAATCTTCGATAAAATTCAATTATGTTTAAAAATTTGTTTAAATTCTTGTCAATTATCAAATTGAAAAGAATTAAATTAATTCTTTCAATTATCTTGATGAGTAATAAAAATTCTTCTCCGAGTTTTAATTATTTTCAAAAATTTTAATTAAATTCTTGTCCAAATTTCAAATTTTTTTCAAAAATTTTCCTCAATTCAATGATTTTCAATATTTTCTATTTTAATCAAATTTTCAAAAAGAATTTACTTATTTAAAAAAAAGTTGAATATAATTCTACACAAACATTTAATTATTTTTCTAAACAATGAAAATTTTACAGAAATTAAATTGTTTACAAATTTTTTACACATTTCTTTGCAATTCAATTATTTTCATAAATAATAAAAATTCATCGCAGAATTAAAATTATTTTTAATACAATTTTAATCGAATTTCTTATGAGAAATTCAATGTTAAGCAATATTGAATTATTCAATAATTAATCATTATTTTTTATTTAAATAACTGAATTCTCCTAGGATTTAAAAAAAATTGATTTAAAAATGAATTTCAGTTAGAATTTTCGATAAAAATTAAATATATTTAAAAAATAATTATAGTATGAATTTTTAGAAATAATTGAATTTTCAAAAGGTTTCAAATTAAAATAATTAAAATTTTTTAAATTAAATTAAAATTAAAATGATTTTATAATCTGACTTTGACTTTTGACTTTCATTTTCACTCTGATTTTGTAACTTGATTTTGAATTTCGTTTCCATTGTGGCTTTAATTTTCACTTTGAATTTCAAACTCGAAGTCAGAGTCAAAGTGAAAATCAAAGCCAATGTCGAAATCAAGTTTGAATCGAAAGTAAACATGAAATTAAAAAATCGCACCCCAGTGGTTAGAGTAAATTTTAGTCAGACTATTTTCCTTCTTTAATTGAATTTGAAAATTATTAAAATTAAAAATTCGATTTAAGTGCAAATGGCTTATATTTGAGTTTCTGATTCTTGTTGCCTTGAAATGCGAGGTAGGTTATAGGAGTCTAGTGGAACCAATGGAAACAATGGAACAATGGAAAGTAACAACAATGGGAAAATTTTCATTTTCCTATGCCTTCTATATAGTATAAGAAACAAGCGAGCAACTCTCAACACGAAGCCATTCGTGTGTGGAAAGTTTGCATCGACTAGACGAAAATTTCTATACTTCTGGTTCCGGAATGGAGTGAGGTGCAAGGGGGGTTGGTGAATTGAAGATGAGGAGGAGGGGGGAAGAGGTATGGTCGAGACGAACGAGCTACTTGAGATGCATCTCGAATGAGCTTGCTTTCCTCTCTCTCCTTCTCTCTCTCGCTCAGTTTCCACCTTGCCTGGTAGTCAAGGCTTTTCTTCTGGGATTAATATCTTTCCGCTGTTTGATGTCGGCAAGAGGGCCGAGAAAATGCGCGCGAGAACGCCAATAAGTGCAGAATCTCTCTCTCTCTCTCTCTCTCTCCCGCTTGCTCACCAACCCGTTTTGTCTCCGAGGGCTAGAGAATTTAAGCCCCCAATGAACAATGCGCAGCTTAACATTTTTATTCCACTGACGCGAACTTGCAAATTCTTTCATCGCCTCTGGAAATTTGTTTTCTTTATAATTAAATTCAGGGTGACCGCAGGTCAGGGAATTTTTTTATGCGGTTAGGGATTAGTTTTGAAAGAAGACGAAGAAGATGGGACAAAAAAAAAAATTTCCAATGTAAGAGAATTCTATACATATTTTTTTAATATGAAAAGCCATTAATTAAATTTTTACAGAAATTCTATAGAGGAGGAATTTAAATAATTTAGTTTGGAAAAGGATTTTTTTTTTTTTTTTACAAAACTTGGAGGAAATTAAATTTTTTCGTTGGTCACAGAATACGATAAGCCCAGTTGATGTAAGTAAATAAATAATTATAATTATTTTATATTTAGAATTATCATTTTTCAAGTCCAAAACTAATGCCGTAAATAATAAGCTTCAACTGAAATGATACTTTACTACTTGGGCGTTAAAATTGAAAAACTTAGAAAACGTTTTGTCTGGCTATAACCGTCTTTTACTACTGACTTATGAAAGTCAAATTTACTCCTTCTCTATTTCCAGGATCCAGAATGGCATTGTCTGACTAAAAACGACTTCTACTACTTTTTATCGAATTTCCAAGAAATTTATTCCACTCTGTCCGACTGAAAATTACATTCACTACTTAGAGAATAAAAATATTAAAAAGATTTTAAATTTAGAAAATTCTTTTTATTTAAAAAAGGAAAAACAGTCGTTTGCCAGACAACAAGAATATAAATTCAGTAGGTAACCATTTCTTTAAAAAAATCTTCAATAAAATAATTTTAAAAAATATTCCCTTTTGAGTAAGAAATTGCGACAAATTAATCATTAAAAGCTATTGCGCGGTGTTATTATCAAATTTTCTTATGTAGAAAAAAATATTTTTTTTATACACTCAGAGGACGTAAAATTCTTTCTGTGGGAGGAATACGGAAGTATTATATGAGGTATATGTATATATATACGACAAGTCACAACCTCTCCGTATTTTCAGTTTGCGACAGGGTCGTATTTCGTGTGGCTTCAGCCATATCTTTGTGAAGGTGGAAGGGATGAGTCCTTCACACACGTGTAAAAGCGGCTCTTGCGGTTTCGCTCGACGCGGTCTAGGAATGTCCCCTTGTCCGTTCGCGGTTCTGCACCTAAATCCTATTCGCTCCATAAATTACGGTGGACTCCCCGAGAAACGCAACGATATTTTCCTCTTTCGAACTATTCACAAGTTTGTTTATATCATTTTCTCACAAATCTTTAAATACATTTATGTCTAAGGAGACGATTTTTCAAATCTCTATTTTGTTTTTCTGTCTTATTTTATTTTTCGTTTTGTTTTGTTTTTTTACGTTGAGAAAAATGTATTTCATTCAAATAAACACGAATTCATGTTGTTGTTGTTTATTTATTATGAAAATAATTAGATATTTCGTTTGAAGTGGTAAAAGTCGTTTTTAGTCAGACGTAACTCTGACTCTTACTATATTTATACAAAAATACACGAATTTTAATTGTTTTGTCTGAATGAAATTGACGTTTACTACTTTTTCAAGAAATAACCGATTCTGTCTTACTACAACTCGACTCTTACTACTCGAAGTGCAATCATATAAATTCTTGTCTGTTAGAAACTGACTCTTACTACTTATACAGAAATACACGAATTTTAATTGTTCTGTCTATTGAAACTGATTTTCACTACTGATATTGCCTGATTAAAAATTACTATTACTACTAGTAAAAGAATTTAGTCTGATTAATATTCACTTTTACTACTAATCCAAAATATATGAATTCAAAATTGTCGATGTAATAGTTATTCTTTACGACTGGGCCAAAATTTACCCAATTTTCATTTTTGTCTGACTAAAAATTATTTTTACCGTTTCATCTTAAAAACAAAACAAAATTTCCTAGTATTTTCTGTGTCAGCGGTAAAAGTAATAGACTTAAAGTCTGACTAAAAATTACTTTTGCCACTGACACAGAAAATACACCGTTTTTTAATGACTCCGTCAAAAAATTGCCCATTAGAAAATAATGATTGTAAACAATCTTAAAAAATAGAAAAATGACAAAAATAACAACTCACTTTATAAATTTCACATTTTTAATGAGCAAGCATATAAAACTTAATATTTCTCTTCAAGGACAATGTTTGAGTTTATGCTTACATAAAGGACTACGTCAAAGAACGTTTTCAGCCACCCTTTTGAACTTTGCGAGTACTTTCGACTAAAGAATAAAGAAACTTTCAAGGTAATTAAGTATGTCGCGAGTCACAACTTGTCCGAAACTCGTAATTGTGTTTTATAAAGGGGTCCCAAGTGAGTATTTGGTCTTGTTATTTTCTTAACACAAACGATCATCATCAAAGTGCAAAGAAGGGGTAAAGTTAGGGAAGGGCGGGGGCAGGGGCAGAAAAGGTGTGAAACATTGGAGATGCCAAGCATACAACCTCATTAAAACGAACGACATTGCACCGTCGAATATCGTACAAAACAAAATCTTTAAACAAACTTCCACTTAACTTGTCTTCTTGTTATTACTTCACTTAATGCATAATAAACACTATGGGAATTATCAAACAAAAATCAATTTCAATTTACAATTTCAATTCAAACGAATTTTCAAAAAAATACATTGGAAAAAAATTCATTCAATTCAAATTATTTGAAAAATATTTATTTCCTTAAACTAATTTTTATTTAGATCTAAAAAATATTTATTTGACTCAAACAAATTTGACAAATCAAATAATTTTTATTTGGTTCAAATTAAATTTTTTCCACTGTCCTATTATTCTTAACGTAAATAATAATTACTATGCAACATGAAATATTGCCTAAAATAGAGTCGTAGAAATACAGACAAAAAAATTAATGATAATTGTAGCAAAAAAAAAAAAAAAAAACTTGAAAAATACCATCGACAATTATGTATAAATTTTTATCAAAGCCACACGCATCGTTATGGCGCACTTTTTGTTAAATTAAACCAGCTTTGTTTGTCAAAGTATTGTGGACCTCCATTAACATTGATTGATGATGTGTGACAATTAAATGACAAGCTCTGCATGAAAATAAACCAGGCAAAAAACAACTTAAATTGAAATAAATTTCCCTCTATAGAACGAGACGAGATTTTTAAAAAAATCCACTCACGTATTTTTCTGTATATATATATTGAAACAGTTTCCACTTCCTTTTTTTTGCTAAACAACTTTTTTTTATAATTTTTTCAACTAATTTAGTTACAATGTTACAAATTTTTTCTGTATCATAAAAAAAGTGAATTAAAATTTTTCTTTTTAGTTAAAGGTAAAATAATTTCGAATAGTTATATACAGTGTAAGAGTGGGAATTTTTTTTTTTTTTGTTATTTCAACTCACACGGAGATTTATTGCCGATATTACCTATATACATCAGAACAATATATTTTCAAGTTTCAGTAAAAATTTGTTTCCAACCCACGAGAACGATTTATGGCACTCAGATTTCCAAATAACAGATTGATCTAATTTTTAGGGTTGTTTTCTTTCAGGAGAATATGTAGTTTATTTTTAAATTTATTGATGTAAATTTTCACATTCAATTTCTATTTATAGTATCTAAAAAGTGAATTTATGAGTTTTACTTAGCTGACGATTTTTGACCTATTTTTTAAAATACCAGTTTTATTGTAGTATTTGAAACAGAAAAAAAAATTTTTTGAAAAACAATAATTCCTTTTCGAAAAATATCGTCTGACTAAAAAGCAACTTTTCTACTTATAGTAAAATTGCAAAAATACAAATATTTAACTTTTTGACAGCATTCAATTCAATTAACTTTTTTAAGGAATTCAATTATTATTTTCATAAAAAATAATTTAAAATTCTAGAAAATAATAATTGAATTAAAATAATGAAAATAATTTTTATAAAGTTACAGTAACAATATTCTTATATTATAAAATAATGATTTTATCTTTAATTATTAGAAAACATAAAGATATCGATCACTCCGAGTCTTCGACTCGGAGCAATCGCTATCTTTATGTTTCATAAAAATATTCTTCAAAGTTATTGAATTCAAAAAAGGTGAAAAAAATTCTGATGCTTTCTATTTGTCATTACAATTTTGAATTAATTATTATAAAATAAAAAAAATTATTACATAATTATACTCATTATAATATAGTTTCATTAAAAATTTTAAATAACTAAAATCATATTAAATTAAATCAAATTACATTAAGTTAAGTAAAATCTCATTAAATTAAATCAAATCAATCAAAAATTTCACTACCTCAATAAAAAGAACTGATTAAATAATTAAAAATTAAACTCCATTAAACCATCAAGAAGTTAATAATCTTCGTTAAAGATTACAAAATTCCAAAACGTCCCCTCTTGCCCTAAATAAAATAATAACAAGTCATAAATTCAGAAAAAGAAACAATTAAAATATTCACCCACTTTTTTTAAAACGAAACTTTCACCCTCGACCACAAATTATTATCAGGAAAAAAAGAGAAAAAAAATCTCCCCCTCCTCCTATATATATAATACAAGTTTCACTTATCCTTCGAAAAGTTATATCTCAACAGAATGGTTGTTGTGCCAATGGGGGATGAGGGTTGACACGAATGAATTTTTAAATGGATAGCAAAGCAATGGATGACGAACGTACGAGACAGAAGAATTCGGAAGTAACGTGTCTCCTGGACAAATTGAACAAATCGCGTGTAGTGGCGCAACAATTAGCTAATGCATCGAGGCGTGTGGCTACAGATACGAATTTTACGAGTTTCACCCTCCCCGAGGAAACTACCGAGTTTTTCTCTTTCTCTCTCTCTTGCTTCCACTCACTCCTAGTTAAACTCCCCCAATAATTGCAGACCATAAAGCGCGATTTTCCCATTCCATTCGCAGGAGGAAAAAAAAGAGAAAAAAAACAGCACGAATAGTATACACCGAGTGCAGTTGGAGAGTGACAGAAAGCCTGTTTCCCCTCCCCCCACCCCTCTCATATTGGCACGTCTCCAGTTTCGCAATGCGCGAGTCCGGAAAATTTCTCGTGCTTTTTTTTTGCAACTCGTTTTTTCATCGTCACATTCACGAGAAAATCGAGCCGCTCATACGGGCGACAGGAAGGTTTTATTAGCACGCGCCGGATATATCTCGTGACGACAGATTGTCAGAACGAAAGTTTGATCCAGACCAATAATAAAAGAGTACTTTTATTCCTCTATTTGAAAATCTCTGTTTGTAACAGAAAAAAATCCCCGTGATTTAGATTCTTTTTTTAATTTCCAACTAACGAGTGTGAAAATAGAGAAAAAATTCAAAATAACGACCAAATTTGAATCTTCCATTAATTTTTCTATATTTCTATTTTTCAATTTTTTATTTTTATTTATTCATTTTTTTTTAATTTTTATTTTTTTATACTTAATTCCTTAATGTTTCAGAAAAAGGAAAAATTAATTTAAACAATAGTTTTAATGATTTCTCGAATTCAATTTTATTTTAGTTTTAATACCTCAAAGAAAATTATTTCAGGTAATAAAAGTAAAAATGTAAAAACAAATTTTTTAATCAATTTTCATAATGTAAATAATAAATAATATTTACTGTAAATATTTTGCTGTGAATAAAATAAAATGCACGATGTACGCTTTCGAAGAGATATAAAAACTCTCTCTCTCTCTCTCTCTCTCTCTCTCTCTCTCTCTCTCCTATTCGCAAATGTTTATTCACTTTGTGGAACAGCAAATTACAATACTACGTGTTAGCTATTTTTCCAGGAAAATTGCAATATTACTTTTTCGCTCTCCCGTCTCGTATTCTCAGTAACAATCATAAAACGAAATGGAAAATCAATTTTCAAACCTGACTAATTACGATCAATTGTTTTTTTTTTCCTTTTTGTTGCTGAAAAATTTTTAGCTACCTTTATAAATTTTTTACACTGATAATGTACCATTTAAATGCCGAAAAAATATATTTCAAAAAAGTAGAATATAAAATAAATGTATAAATATAAAAAAAATCAATTATAATAATTTCTTAAATAATTTAAAACTTAGATTCATTCAAATAGCTCCTTTGCTCGTCAGAATTGAAAAAAATGATATCAATGAAAAACTAATTAAAAACTAATTTAAAATAAAAACTGCAAATTAATTTAAAAACCAATTTAAATTTAAAGATAATAAAAATCAATTTAATTAAATTTTCTTTAATTTCTAATTTTTTGTTTTTTATTTCATTTAAAAATAATTTTTAAAAAGTTGAAAAATAATAAATCAAATCAATACAAAATCAACTTGAAATCAATTAAAAAATAATTTAAAACAATTTCAAGGAAAAAATTCCAAACAAAATTAATTTAAAACTAGATAATTGAAAGTAAATTTTAAAATATTTCAAAATTAATTCAAACCCCATTCGAAAACTGTTACAAGAAAAAAATTTCAAAATTAATTCAAAATTGATTCAAAATTAGTTCAAAACTAATTAAAAGTAAATTTCAAAATCAATTTAAAACAAATAAAAAATTACTTTTAAATCAATTCAGAATTAAAAAAAATACAATTTCAAAGCTAATTGAAAAACAATTTCAAAAAATTTCGTAATTCCTTATTAATAATTGAAAACCAATTAAAAATAAATTCAACATTTATTTGAAACTAATTCGAAAACTGTTTCAAAAAAAAAATTTCAAAATTAATTCAAAATCAATTTAAAATTTATTCAAAACTCATTCGAAAACTATTTCAAGAAAAAACTTTCAAAATTGATTCAAAATCGATTCAAAAGTAGTTCAAAACTAATTAAAAGTAAATTTCAAAAAATTTCAAAATTGAAAATCAATTAAAAAATTAATTAAAAATAATTTTTTAATCAATTCAGAATTAGAAACATACAATTTTCAAGCTAATTGAAAATCAATTCAAAAAATCAAAACTAACTGAAAATCCAGATAAATTAAATTTAGAATGTATTTGAATGTATGTAAAATAAATGTTATAAATATATAATTAATTTAGTTATCTGCACAAGGGTACTAAGTGCAAATTGAAAAAGAAATTATTTGAATTATATAATCGATTAAGTGATTATTTTCCATAAAACATTTATTTGAAAAAAAATACTTTTTACTTAAGTCAAAAGTCCATTTACTAAATTAGTGCGACTGAATCTATATCAAATTAAATAGCATTTTTCATAACTTTCAGAAATTTTTATTATTTACTATATATTTATTTATTCGAATAAATGCCGACATACAAAAAATCAAATCACATTTAAAAAATTAAAATTTTATTACTAATACAATTTTCTGGAAGATTAAATATTAACTTTCAATAAAAAAAATCTATATATTATTGAAAAAAATAATTTAACGTCTCCAATTATAAACAATCAATAATTCTTAAAAAACAAAATAAGAAAAAAGTGATGAATACTATAAATACGAATATAATATTTGACCCACTTCATAATCAGTTTCATTAATTAATTTTGAATGAGATGAATATTTCAAAATCCACCAAATGAGGTAACTAATTATAACAACCATTTATAATTGACTAAATACAGGAAAAAGACTGCAAGAAATATAAAAAAAAAATAGAAAAACTCTACCACACATTCTAAATTTCTAATTATTTTTCAAACAATATTTTTTACATCAGAATAAATTAAGTGGTCATTTGTTATAATTCCCTATTCAAAGTGAATTGTATTGTGTGATGGTTTTACTGTCAAGCACAAAAGCGCTTGTGATGATCTGAGAGTGGTTTCTGTGGTTTTGGCACTGAATTCAACACAACAACTTCAAATTGCAATCATGATTCGATACAAAAGCGGATATTGGAAAATAATTGATTAATTCCCACATTATGATTATAATGACCGCAGGAAAGAAATTTTCATTTTTCATTTAATAAACACAAATTATTAGAGAGAGGATACTGGGAGCCAATAGATACATTCAATCAATATAAATTCTAACTCCCTGTTTAATAATTTAAATTAATACAAATTGAATCACTAATTTGAAAATTAGCAAATTAATCAATTATGTATCCAATTAGCAAGAATATTTACTAATTTTAACCGTAAATTATTATTGTTTTTCTAATCTATTTTTTTCATTTTAAAGTTGAAACAAAAAAATAACTTTTCTAATTCTATTATTTTTATATCTATCAATTTTTTACATATTTGTCTTACTCTCTAAATTTGAATTGGAAAAAAACTAAAAATGTTTACTAATTTGAATTAATGACTCATTTTTTGCTTTTTTTTTGCTTTTTGTAAAATTTACTAATAAATGAATAGAAAATACTATTTATTAGCCAAATTACTAATTATTAGTAAATATTTTTAATATTTTAACTAATTCACCGTTTTTTTTTAAATTATCAGGATAATCCTAAAGCGGATCAAATTGATTCCAAAAATTTAGATCAATTTTTGTTTTGATCCACATTTTTAATATCAATTCGTTGCAATTTGATACTTTTAAGTTAACATTGAATTCAAATTTAGAGAGTATGGAAACTAAAATAATCAATTTTATAATTTTGAGATAAACATGTTAATTGCAGTTAACAGATATTTAATTAAAGTTAAATTATTTGATTCAAAATTAAAATTAATAATACTTCAATAATTATTTGAAGACAAAATTAAAATGAAGATAATATAAAATATTCACTTGGGACAAAATGTAAATTAATATTAAATAAATCATTCGAGGAGAAAATTAAACATAAAATATTCTTTAAATATGAATGAGGTATAATTTAATTACATAGAATTAAAAATTAAAATTCAATTCAGGATGAAGAGTTAAATTGAAATAACTGACAGAAAAAGGAACAAAAAATTACTTTTATATTGTCCCCCTTGCCTTGTCACGAATCAAACGAATCGAATAGGATGAAATTTGACTCGAAATTAGTCATTTTTTTCCATTAAGATTATAACAATTGCGAGTCGGATATTCTTTTCAACGTCGCCTTACATCAAACGCGAATCACATTGATAACTCGCGTGATCAACTATCTATCATCAGTCACGCAACTATTTTTTCTTTTTTCTTATATTTATAAGTGCTTTGGGGCCAGAGTTCTAAAAAAAATCTTTGCAAAAATATTGCAAAAATAGCAAATTTAAAAAGATTTCGTTAAATTGAATTTTTTTATTTATTATTAATATTAATATATATATATATATATATATATATATATATAAATTTTTAAACAAAATAAGCAATTTTAAAAATAATAGAATTTAAAAATTTTCTAATTTAAATTTTTGTTGAAAATACTAAAAAAAAAAATTCAATGTTGGAGAAATTACAATTAATTGCATAAATTCAATTATTTAAAAAAAAAATAAAATTCTTCTTATAAAATTCAACTATGTTCAAAATTTGAAGAAAATTCTTGTAAAAATCCTAATTATCTTTATAACTAACAAAATTCTTCTCCAAAGTTCAATTATTTTCATAAATGTCAAAAAAATTCTTGTCCTAATTTAAATTATTTTTAAAAATAAAATGCATTTTTCTTCTTTCAATGATTTTTAATAAAATTTCCCAAAACGAATTCAATTATTTAAAAAAAATTTTAATAAAATTGTATGTAAACATTTAATTCTTTTTATAAATAATAAAAATTTCACAGGAATTCAATTATTTTCATAAATAATAAATTTTTTTTAAGTAATTCAATTATTATTTTCATAAAAAATAATTTAAAATTCTAGAAAATAATAATTAAATTAAAATGATGAAAATAATTTTGATGAAGTTATAGTAACAATAATTTTATAATATAAAATATTGATTTTACCTCTCGGTCATATTTAATTATTATAAAACATAAAGATTAAAATTCTTAGAAAAATTTCCAATATTTTCAAAATTTTTCCTTAATTCAATTAATTTTCTATATCTTCTATTTTAATAAAATTTTCTAAAAGAATTCAATTATTTAGAAAGAAATTTTAATAAAATTCTACGCAAACATTAAATTATTTTCATAAACAATAAAAAATTTTACAGAAATTCAATTATTTACAAATTTTTTATATATTTCTTTGCAATTCAATTATTTTTATAAATAATAAAATTCATCGCAGAATTTAAATTATTTTTAATACAATTTTAATCGAGTTTCTCATGAAAAATTCAATGTTAAGAAACATTCAATTATTCAATAATTAATTATTATTTTTTATTTAATTAACTGAATTCTCGTAGAATTAAAAAAAATTTCATTTAAAAATGAATTTCAGTTAAAATTTTGGATAATAATTAAATATCAAAGAAAATTATTAAAAGAAGTCAGTCACTAAATCAAATTAGTAATCATTTTTAATAAATCAAATTTAGAGAGAAAATTAGTAAAATTTACTAATTTAAAAGTAAAAAAGTCAGTCACTAAATCAAATTCGTAATAATTTTTACAAAATAAAATTTACAGACTTTTTGCTTTTGAATTAGTAAATTTTATAAATAAATTAGTAGAAATTACTATTTATCAGTAAAATTTACTAATCCAAAAAGAAAAAGTCAGTCACTAATTCAAATTTAATAAACAATTTTACTAATTAAAATTTAGAGAGTAATTAATATTTAATTAATAATCCATCGATTATTAACATAATATCCAATTTTTCTACAAAGAATAAAAAATATCAGAGCTTTCGAAGTTACTAAAAACTCAATTTTAATAAATATCTCTGAATTAAAAAAAATTAATTTAAAAAAAAACATATTTCGAATATTAAAACCCAAATTAAATATTTGGTTTAGAAAATAATTTACTAATTACTACCAGTAACCCTTTTTCCAACCTTATTCATACACTAATATGCATATATACATAACTCTGAAATAGAACGAAAAAAGAACCGGTCACGTGATAACCCGACTGCACTACTTTCCCCAACTATATATTCTTCTCAGCTACAAATTAAATTTACCCTCAACACACACACGCACACACGAGTTACATAATTTCGTTTCATAATTAAATAACATTATAAACTACTCACATAAACTAAAATAACAACAGACTGGGTTAAAAAAGTATTACAAAAAAAAGAACTTACGATTAACAGTATGTAGGACCATCGTGTCTATCTCAACCTCGACGATTTCGAAGGACGAATTGAAAAAGCTGTCTCTCTACGTATTATGCAAAAGCAATTTGCGTTCTGCGCAGGAAACTTAACTCATTATAAATACACGCTCCAGTCCAAATTTTTTTTTCTTTTCTCACCCAAAAAAAAATTCTCTTTCGAATTTAAGTTTCTATATTATCATCGAAAAATCATTGTCCAAAATTTTCCATTAAATAAACGTGCGCCAACGGTCAATTCAAAAGAAAAAAAGTTCCACACTTTTTTTTTCTCCTAAATATATTATTAAAATGAGAGGAAAAAAGAATGATAAAATAGCAAGAGAGAAAAGGGAGATAAAGAAGAGAATGTCAAATCCGTTGACGATAATGAATAAGCGATATGGTAAAATTGCTCTCGTTAATCGCGATTTCGTGTTCGCTTTTAATATCACGAACCAATGGAAACCCCGAGACGTTGGGGCGTCGCGGGCGTCGCAGTGACTGGCGAGCATCGTGAGCAACCCCTCTTCCCACTCTCTCTCTCTCTCTCTCTCTCTCTGGTTGAGGTCTACTGTCTCTCTTGCACCTTGCCCACCCCACTCTCTTGTTAATTTTTCTTCCTTCTCCCACCCCTTCTTCTGTCTCACGAAACCTGATTCGCCATCTCTTTCTCTCTTTTTACCTCCATTCGTTATTCGCGGCGCACATTGGAGTAGTGGTCACGTGATTCCTAGGCTGGCCAATCAGATTGCATTCGTACGTCACCCAGAGGTTCTCAACGCGTGAGATTTACATTTATTGTCAGGGGGGGTGGGGGAGGCGGTAGATTGTACAAAGTTAGCCCCAAAAAAGACTTCCTGATGCGTATCCTCCGCCAATGTATAGGAAACGTTTACGGTGACACACACGTGACGTAAACCGTCCATCGACTTCTCTTTCACGTTTTCAACTCTTTTTTCTCTTTCTCTCTTTCTTTCTTGCTTTCGTTCTTTCTTTCTTTCTTTCTTTCTTTCTTTCTTTCTTTCTTTCTTTCTTTCTTTCTTTCTTTCTTTCTTTCTTTCTTTCTTTCTTTCTTCATTTCTTTCCCATCTTTCCTTTAAATTTGAAATTACGAATCAGACTAAAACTGACTCTTACTACTGTCAGAAGAAATAATACTGGAATTCAAAGAACCATATTGTCTGACTAAAGCTGATTTATACTACTGAATATAGCAATTACAGGTTATATTAAAATAAATGTCGGACGACAACCGATTTTTTTATAAATACGAAATTAAATTACTTCAGAAAGTGTATGTCTGACTAATGTAGACTAATGTCTGACTAATGTAGACCTTTACTACTGATTTTCATGAAAATACATTTTAAGAATATTAAAATGTCGTACCTTTGGAATGTTCCTTTAAAATAATATCGAAATATTCCATTAAAATATTGTGAGAATATTCCATTGGATATTTGTAAAAATATTTTTGTATTTTTAATAGTATTATTAATAATAAACTACTCAAAATTCGCGCCATTCAAGTAAATTCATCAATTTATTTTAAACTAAAAAAGTTGTAAATTTAAAAAGTAATATTTCTTTGGAATATTTCTATAGTATTCCAATCAAATATTCCACTCAAATATTCGTAAATTAATTTCTAAGAAACATTCCAATTGCTTATAATATATTTTTATATACCCATATTTCAATATATATTTATTTACAAAGTAAAAAAAATTCATTCAAGTAAATAAAGTTGATGCAACAGAAAATATAATTGAATCAATTAAATATAGCTGATTCAAGCAAATGCTTACTTGAAAATTGTCAAGTACTAATTTATTTGAATCGAACAAAATGTATTTTTTAGTGAACATCGAGAGAAATAGTAAAATTGTGAACACGAAAAAGAGAGCACGACACAGAACATCGATTAAGATTTCTTTAACTCTTCTTTGAACGAAGATGGAATTTTAAATCATTTAGAAATCCTACTCGAAAGGAGATTAAGTTTAGTGCTGTGGAGCGTAACTTTATGATTAATTAGTACTGCAAGAAAAAAAAATCTAGCGAAGATTTGGTCCTTTGAAAATTAACTCTAACTTAGTTTTTTTTTTGATAATGTAAGAGAAGTAGTAACAGTGACGAGAAAAAGTAAAAAAAGTTGTTTACTTTGCATTTCTGTTACGATTTATGCTTCGAATTTGAAGATAAAAGATGAAAATTCATTGCTGTTGACGAACGTGCAGTTATTTTCACCACAAAGACGAAAATTAACGTTTAGACTATTCGTATCGTAAACAACGGTACCGAATATATTCCGTATGACTAAAAACAGTTTTACCACTTGCGGTAAAAATAGAAAAGTTTTCCCTAACTAAAATTTTGAAAGTTGAATTAAAATTAAATTGAAATTAAATTGAATTACTGAAATTAGAATAATTAGAATTGTTGTCTATCTACAAGTGTCTTTGACTACTAACAACAGGGCGAAACAAAGTCGGTTTTGAGTCGGACTGAAATTGACTCGTACTACTGTCGGAAGAAATAATATAAATTGAGAGAAGTGCTGAAAGACTAAGAAAGATTTATACCACTAAACATAACAATTAAAAGCATTCGAAATAAATTGTCTGCACACAACTGACTTTTTCCACTTCAACGAAATCAGTTACTTGAGAAACAACCCGTCTGACTAATGAAGACTTTTACTACTATTTCTAATGAAATTTACTTCCCTACTAAAAATGCAATATTTAAGAAAGAAATACACCTTAGAGTGTTTTCTGCCTGACTAAAACAAAGTTTTACTACTGCGGCACTAAAATTAAAAAAGTTTCATCAAATTAAAACATGGAACAGGTTATTTAAAAAAATTGTTTAACGACAACCGATTTTTTCTACCAATATGAAATTTAATTACTTCGGAAATAGTATACGTCTGACTAATGCAGACTATTACTACTGTCCTTTTAACCACTGCCCTACACTAAGCTATTTTTGTAGTTATTTATTTATTAATAATTAGTAATTTTTTATGAATAAAACTGTCATCTTACTGCTGCTACAAAAAATTAATGCCAGAAGAAGTTTTGTCTGACTAAAAATGATTTCTACTACTGACTCAATGAAAATACAAAGAAATTTCGTTTGACTCAAACTTATTGCAACTACTGTCACAGAAACTGAATAATTTAAATTATTTTGTAATTATTTTGTAATAAAGAGCTTTAAATCAGGTTATTTGGTTTTTTTACATGATGAAAAATGTCCGTCTGACTAAAATTGACATAACTACTGACACAAAAAAATAATGAAACTAAAAGGAATTTTTAAGAAAATTTACAGCTTCCAAATAAGCACAACTGAAATGTTTTCGAACGACTTGTCAGAGTAAAATTAATTTTTCCTACTAGAAAAAGGATACAATAGCCAAAAATTCAATCCGTCTGACAAAAAGAGACTTTTACTACTATTTAAAAAAATTGATAAATTTAGAAACATTTGTCCAAATGAATTTTTACTGCTACCACTGACACTGAAATTACAAGAACTAGAATCGTTGTGTCTCAGTGTAATTGACTTTTTCTACTAACGGACAAATAACACGAATTCCAAGTCTGACTTATATAGACTTCTTCCACTGAAACTAGAAGTACACAATTTTACGATCTTTCAATACTAAAACAAGCGAAGTTAAAAATTCCCAACCTCACTAAGTGTTACTACAATAAAAATTGAATAATATTTAAGAATGCATGTTTCAATGTCTGACTAAAAATGTCTCTTACTACTCATATAAAAATTTACGATTCTATTCTTCATTAGTAACACTTTTGACTAATTTTTAGTAGTATTGCTAGTAGAAAACAACTAATTTATTAGCAAGTCGTATTTTTTACTATTTCAAATTAGTAAACCGACTTACTATATAAATGAATAGTTTTCTACTAGCAATTAATAGTTTACATACTTTAATATCAATCAATCCGAAATAAAATTTAATAAAATTTAATGAAATTCATAGCAAAATTTTAATTATAGGTATTCTTAAATTTTTTTTAAAATTCTCTTTAAAATGTCAATTATTGTTATAAATAACAAAATTCTTTTTCGAAATTCAATTATTTCAAAAAAATTTTAATAAAATTCTTGTCAAAATTTCAATGTTATCTTTATAAACAATAAAATTCATCCTAGAAATTCAATTATTTTGAAATTTTTTTTTAATTTCTCGTCAAAATTATCATTATCATCATAAATAATAAAATTCATCATGGAAATTTAATTATTTTCAAAAGTACTGATAAAATTCTTTGCAAAATTCAATTATATTCAAAAGTAAAAAAATTGTTCGCAGAAATTAAATTATTTTCAAAAATTTTTTTTAAATTATCCTCAAAATTTCAATTATTTTCATAAATATCAAAATTATTCTGCAAAATTCAATTACTTTTAAACATTTTTAATAAAAATCTGTTCAAAATTTCAATTATCTTAATAAATAATAAAATTCTTCTCTGAAATTCAATTATTTGCAAAGAATTTTAATAAAATTCTCTTTAAAATTTTAATTATCATTATAAATAATAAAATTCATCCTAGAAATTCATTTATTTTCAAAAGTAATAAAATTCTTCGCAGAAATTCAATTATTTTGAAATTTTTTTTAATTTCTCGTCAAAATTATCATTATCTTCATAAATAATAAAATTCATCGTGGAAAAGGTAATTATTTTCAAAAGTTCTGATAAAATTCTTTACAAAATTCAATTATTTGCAAAAGTAAGAAAATTCTTTTCCGAAATTCAATTATTTTCAAAATTTTTTTTTAAATTTTCCTCAAAATTTCAATTATCTTTGTAAATATCAAAATTTTTCTGCAAAATTCAATTACTTACTAATGTTTCATAAATTTCTTCTCAATAATTCAAATATTTTCATAAAAAATAATTACAAATTTTGTTTATAAAGTCTCATAATAAAAAATAATTACTTTATCACTCGGTCATCTTTAATTTAATTATTATAAAACATGAAGACATCGATTGCTCCGAGTCGAAGACTCGAAGTGATCGATTTCTTCATGTTTTATAACAATTTTTTATAAGTTATTTAATTTTTAAAAAAGTTTGAATTTGAATCTTTTGAAGAATTTTATTTCCTATGGAAAAATATAATAATTAAATGTTTATTCAAAAAAAAAGTTATTGATGTTTTCAAAAAATTTGAAAGAAATTTGTAAATAAATGTAACAGAACATTTTTTTTTACTAAAAAAAAATCTCGAAAAAGTCGATTAGTCGCATTTTTTTTACAAAAAAAGTCGAAAACGTCGCGAAACTGCGTTAATAATTCAATTAGTAAACAAATCCGCCGTCTTTCATTGGTAAAAAATAACTAATTCAGATTAAGAGAGTACCAAACAAGAACATAACATTTCCCCATGTACGCAATAAAAATTCTCCGCCAACACAAGTACCAACTAATTAACAATTTCTTTCAGTCTCTAGAGGGTAATAAAAAATCATAAATTTCCAAAAACAAGTGACACTTGTGTACATTATACGAGAGTTACATAATTTCGAAGCGCAATCTCATTGAGACAAAATTAAAACAAGAAAACTTGACATGAACATCATAGCATACAAGCACACTGCAAGAGTCACAAAATCGGCGAGGATTACAAGAAGCATAAGGATTCGTGAGAGACAGAGAGGAGAGTCGGAGGAGGGGGAGGGGGAAGAAAAAGGGGTAAAAGAGCAGGAGTGGAAAAGCCAAGGGTATTTTCGCGAACGCCAAGAGCATTCACCAAAATGAAATTCCTCCCTGCATAACCCGGAGGCATTCATGGATGACGTGCTCTGGATAAATCAGTGGATTTCTCTTGAAAAATTGCCAACTTTTCCAGAGAATCCACGTGAGAGTGGTCAGGTCCGTGGAGTTTGGGAAAATAGGCCACCTTGGGTTTTAGTCACTTGAAAAACGTCATCTCATCGATTATTATTTTTTTTTTCAATAATCCAAACACATTTTTTTTTTTTTTTTTTGAAGTAATCCCTTAAAAATCAATAATGAAAATTACAAACAAATTCCTGAACTAATCCCCGAAATTCCCAGAAAATTTTAACTTCTTGTTTTTATGGTCAATTTTATTATCCCTTCATTTATTCTTTATATTTATTATTTTTATATTTTTACTTTCTATTTTTAATAATTTTCATTTTCAAATTTTTTTTTAATTTATTAAATATTTAGACCCTTGTTAAATATTTTCTAGTTTGACCCCACAGGAAATACAATTCTCTGAATTTTAATTTTGCTTGAAATGTTAAAATATTTTTTTTCCACAATTTTTGTCTGAAATTAAAGAAATAAAATAAATGTTTGTTGAAAATTGGAAAAAAAGACAAATAAGTCGATAGACTGCCGTAGACATAAAGAATATTGCTAATTTGCCCGAAAACAATTTTCAAGACACTGATGAGAATCTTTGTCATTAAATGGAAATTTCCAACGAGATTTAATTTTAACTACACAAAGTTATAATTCACTTTAGTGTGATGAAATTGGGAAAGTGATTTTCACGTCTTATAGAGGAAATATATATGTATACCAAAGACGGACAAAATGGTAATCGCAAAAAGGCGAATATAATGACACTTTTCTCAGTGAGGTATTTAAAAAAAAAGGAGAAAAGTTGAAAAAGAGATAGAGTATAAATGAATGAGTATCGTCCTCGACATTTGCGTTTAAAGTAAAATAATCTTTTAATAAACCTGGTAATTAATCTTTTGATTTTTTATACGAGTTTTTTTGAACGTCTAGTCTGAGAAAAATAAATTTTTTCCACTAATATTGAATATTAATAAAACTCGAAATTATACCTGTCTGACTAAAACCGATTTTTACTACTGATACAAAAAAACTACTGCGACAATTTTCTAAATCTAATTTTAAAAAATTTTAAATCTGTAATTTTTTTAATGCCTCTGTAAATTTTAAACCACCTCTGAAAATTTAGATTTTTAACTGTGAAATCACTGTGGAAAATTATGTTCCCAGCTAATGAGGGATGATTGAGCTACAAGTGTCCTTCAAAATATTCCAAGTGGCTTCTTTATCCCACTCTAATCTATTTGTTAATTTAATTTATGAATTATTACCATAACATTTAATACATAATATTACAATTATAATGTTAAATAATTATTATTATAATTATTCTATTGAATACTTAATACTATAATTATAATAATGAATAGTTAATATTATACTCTTCCCTTCATTTATAATTTATGTGTCATTTTTTATTTATAAATATATAAATAAAATAAAAATAAAAAAAATTTATAAATAAAATAAAAATAAAAGATATTTATAATTAATAAATAGATAATTATATTTACGTGTAATTATAGAGGGTACCAGGGGACATATTAATTGAATTTATGTTTTTATTATAGAAGGAGTATTATTAATTATCAAAATTATAAATTTCATTAAATTGATCTATTAATAAAAATTTTAACGACCACTTTACTATTTTCGCTATTTATATTTCAACCATTAAATAATATTTATAATAATAGATAAATTAATTTTTTTACCTTCGTTAATTTTCCCACTGGATCATAAATTCATAGAGTCATAAAATAAAGAAAGAGTAAAATAAAAATAAAAAACAATCCCGCAACAAATACAAAATCTAAAATCCAAGAGAAAATAATAATCTTTTCAAGAAAATAAAGATCTCAACTTGAGAAAAAAGAAAAAAAAAGAAATTTACGATCCTCATAAAATTCTTCTAAAAGATCATAATTTTAACATGATAATTCTCATATCGAAATAGAGTGGAGTATAAAAATGTGTTTATTGTACATTAAAAAAGCGTACATTGATGGGATATCGACGTCTCCGTGAGTGCGATGCACGAAGCGCGCGCGCAACAATTACTGTCCGACAATTTTATTTGTCAGGAATATTGCAAACGTGGTTGTGTATACGAAAATACATGGAAATAGATCGCGAGAATTCGCGACTCGCGAGCGAGAGAGAGAGAGAGAGCGAACCAAATGGAGAAACAGAGATAGAAAATGGACATCCAGGGGAAATTTACGATCCGCCAGGGTGACTTCGTGCAGAGCGACATTAAACGCAGAACCTCGACAATTTTGAACCTCGAGTCCCTGCTGGAGAGGACGACAATTGGTGCATAATAATCTACATAAATCACGACCTGGCATTCGCATACGTCGTACCGAATCATTGCTATCGTTCAGTACGACACGAATTTCGAGAAATTGTCTACGCTAATTCACAGCTCATAACAAAAACGAGGATAGAGAGAAAAAAGTTCGGAAGAGAGACAGACACAGAGAGAGAGAGACAGTAATAGACAAAAAGAGACAGATAAATAGAGCTACTTTTTTCCGTATGAAACTTGCTTTGTCTGACTAAAACATTATTTTTCTACTAATATAGAAAATTTAAATAGTTCAAAATAAGCAAGTTTGACAACTAAATAAATCGAAATTACTACAACCTTAATTTTCTTTCCGACCATAAACGAGATACTCTACTGATATTATTTTATTATATTACTGTCATAAAAAAATTAGTAATGTTCCGCCTGTACAAAAATGACTTTTACTACTGATTAAAAAAAATTAAAATTAGAAACACCTTTGTCTGACTAAAACAATATTTTTCTACTAATACGTTAACAAATTTTGTCTGAATAACATTTTTTCACTCCGTAAAATGATATCACAATAATTTAAAGTTTAAACTGGAACTGTCAGCGGTCAACTAGTAAATTTTTTGTACGACCTAAATTTACTATTACACTACTTCTACTAGAGCACTGCAATAATTTGAACAGTTGCCTGACTGCAAATGTCATGGACTACTGTTGCCTCGACTGTCGCCAAGTTAAGAAAAATGGAAAATATTCCGTCTGACGAAAACTGCTTTCGTACTACTTACACAAAAGAATAATTTAATTAAAAGAGTCTTGTCTGACTAAACGTTTCATGCTCTACTAAAGATCATAACATGACAATTACAAACATTTTAAACAACTTGTCCAACTTGAACCAATTTTTATTTACTGTAAAACTAAAATAGAATAAAAATTTTCTATCTGGCTATAAAAAAAAACATTTACCACTCGCCCCACATTTACGGAGATTTATTAAAGTAATGTCTGACTATAACTTACCATTACTACTTACACAAAAGATAATTATATTAAAAGAACCTTGTCTGACTAAGCGTACGTTTTTCTACTTGAAATCACGTTTACAATGTTTTTAAACAACTTGAATAGAAAAAAAAGTGTTATTTTAACACCAAAAGTGGTGTTAAAACTACACGTAACATTTTTAACAGACACAGTGTAATTTTAATACTCCTTTGGTGTTAAATTAACACTTAAGTGTGTTAAATTAACACTTAAGTGCGTTAAATTAACACTAGAACGTGTTAAATTAAAATATACACTATGAACAATTTCTTCTTCCTGCCTTTTTAAAATAAAATTAGCAATTTTCAAAACAATAGAATTTCAAAAATTTTCTAATTTAAATTTTTGTTGAAAACACTAAAAAATATTCAATTTTGGAGAAATTACAAATAATTGCAGAAATGCAATTATTTTCAACAACAAAAATAAAATTCTTATAAAATTAAACTATATTCAAAATATAAAAAAAATTCCCAATTATCTTCATAAATAACAAAATTCTTCTCCTAATTTCAATTGTTTTCAAAAATTTTTCTAATTTCAATTATTTTCAATATCTACCTACTATTTTAATAAAATTTCCCAAAAAGAATTCAATTATTTCAAAAAAAATTTTAATAAAATTGTATGCAAACATTTAATTATTTTCATAAATAATAAAAATTTCACAGAAATTCAATTATTTTCAAAAAATAAAATAAAATTCTTCTGCTAAAATTCAACTATGTTCAAAATTTGAAAAAAATTCTCGTAAAAGTCCCAAATATCTTTATAAATAACAAAATTTTTCTCCAAAGTTAATTTCTTTTCAAAAATATCAAAAAAATTCTTGTCCTAATTTCAATTATTTTTAATATTTACGATTTGAATGAAATTTCCCAAAAAGAATTCAATTATTTAAAAAAATTCTAATAAAATTGTATGCAAACATTTACTTATATTCATATATAATAAAAATTTCACAGAAATTCAATTTTTTAAAAAAAATTAAATTCTTATAAAATTCAACTTTGTTCAAAATTTTCAAAAAACTCTCAAAAAATCCCAATTATCTTTATAAATAACAAAATTATTCTCCGAAGTTCAATTATTTTCATAAATGTCAAAAAAATTCTTGTCAATTTCAATTATTTTTAAAAATTTTTCTAATTTCAATGATTTTCAATATCTACTATTTTAATAAAATTTTCCAATTACCAAATTCAATTATTTAAAACAAAATTTTAATAAAATTGTATGCAAACATTTAATTATTTTCATAAATAATAAAATTTTCACAGAAATTTAATTATTTTCATTAATAATAAATTTTTTTTAAGGGATTCACTTATTTTCATAAAAAATAATTTAAAATTCTAGAAAATAATAATTGAATTAAAATGATGGAAATAATTTTGATAAAGTTACAATAACAATATTCTTATAATGTAAAATAATGATTTTATCTCTCGGTCATCATTAATTATTAGAAAATATGAAGAAATCGATCGCTCCGAGTCGAAGACTCGATAAAAATTAAAAATAAATTTTTTAAAAAAATAAATAAATTCGATATCTTCATGTTTTATAACAATACTTTTGTAAGTTGTTCAATTTAAAAAAGATTTTAATTCGAAATTTTTTAATGTCTTAATTCCTGTGGAAAATCCTGTTTCAAAAATAAGATAAAAAATAGGAATTGTGCAAATATTTTTCTTCTTTTTCTAAAACAAAATAATAATTTTGTTAAAAAAATTGTGATTCATAAACAAAAATAATGCATAATAAATCAATTTTCTATTTCTTAATCACAGTTGTTTAACAATTTTTTAATTTTCCTTAGAAGTAATGAACAAAAATCTGCATAATTTCAATTTGACAAAACATAATATTTAACAAAATTTTAATCTTTTAATGAAAAGAAGTGAAAAAAATTCTGTTGATTTCTATTTGTCATTACAATTTTGAATTAATTATAAAATAAAAATAATTATAACATAATAATATAATACACAATCTATCTAAAGATAACAAAAAAAAAGTTTAAACAAAAGACAACTTCAGAGTGTGAGGGACAGAAAAAGTGAATGGGTTTCAATTATTTTTAGGGTAAATTCTAAAATATTTTTAGGTTTCACTGTAAAAAGAAAGGTACTAATTTAGTACCAATTTTGGTACTAAATCGTAATTTGGTTCTATTTTAATACCGAAAATCAGCTCTAATTTAGAACCTTTTTTTTACAGTGTTTGGGAAAAAGTCAAAGTCTGATTAAAAATGCATTTTCCTACTTAACATGACAATTACACACATTTTAAACAACTTGTCCGACTTGAACCAATTTTTTTCACTCCGAAACTAAAATAGCATACAAACTTTCTATCTGTCTATAAAAAAGAACATTTACCACTTGCCCCAAATTTTGCGGGAACTTAGTAAAGTTCTGTCTGACTAAAACTTGCCATTACTACTGAGATTGAAGTTACAAGATTTACGGCACGATTTTGGAGAAATTGCCTACGCTAATTTGCAGCTCATAAAAAAATAAAAAGCAAAAAAGAAAAGGAGAGAAAAGAGAGAACAAAAATAGAGCGAGAGAGGTGTAACATTTGCTCAATAATAATCTACTTCACTCACATTTCAAAATTCAGTTTATTTAAATTTATCTCTTTTATATAAAAAAAAATATCCACCATTCCAGATAATTGCTCAGGCAAAAAAAAAAGAACAAAATACCCAAACGAATATTCATTCGCAACATCTTTTATTGACAATGATATTTTATTTGATGCGCTTCTACTTTTAGTTTTAGATTTATTTTCCTAAAAGTGGGTTATACACGCTACATGAGCGTATATTTTTTCTTTTTTTCCCTCTATATTAAATTGTGTTTCAAAGCAAACATGTCGAATGTTAAACGCATTTAATTAAAAACTTCTTTTTATCAATATAATAACAATTCCAAGTAAAATTGAAATTTTTTTTACGTACTTAAAGCTTTCCTGATTTTAAATTAAATTTTTGTTTACATTTAATTTTTGCAGGCAAGAAGAGAAAAAAAAAGGTTGATTGGCGAGCGTTTCCAATAATGTGCGCTACGGGAATTAAATTTTAAATTGTGTGTGTGTATGTGTGTTTTATAAAAGGATTTATTGTTCATCGTTCAAGGTGAATTTTGTTATTCAAAATATATTAAATTTCCTTTTAGTAATATTTACTCTAAATTCTAAATTTACATAAAACGAAAAAATACAATTTTATTTCTGTTTTTAAATTACGCAACCATAAAATATTTGCAAGCATCGCTGATAAAATATTTTTCCTCGACTTTACTTTTATCCTTTCTTACAAAAAATATATTTATTTTACTTATTATTTACTCTGTATATCACCTTTGATTAAAATTAACAGAAAGAAATATATTTCGCGTAATAAAAATTGCAAGAGAAATGAAATTAAAGTTCATAGATTGAAGTACATAAAATTTATTTTATTTATTTATTTCTTGTTTCCTTTTTTCTCTCTTTTTTTTGCAGGTATTATGCGTGTAAAAGAGGAAGTACTGAGAAATTGAAAAGCCAGGAGTAGTGAGAGGCGAATTTTCAAATATGAGAGAGGAGTAGTACTGTCATTTCAGAGATGGAAAGTATGTCGCATTAATTAAAGCTTACGCCGCGAGCGTATAAGTCGCGCTAGATCGTTTTCAACTCTAACGTTTTTGCAGTAGAAAAGCTTAATTATTTCTTTTGAGCCTTTATAATTTATCATTCGCGCGTTATACTCACAAATACGCAAAATCAAATAAATCATCACATTTTTTATGTACTCGAAATCTTTCTATTTTCAAAAACAACCAAAAATGAAAAAAAATTTTTAAAAAATAAAATAAAAAAAGAAAAAAAATTAAAAAAGTGTCAATAACAATAAAAAGAATATTATATTTATATAAATAATAATAAT
The DNA here is from genome assembly GCA_032872505.1 of Leptopilina syphax. NCBI lineage: Eukaryota > Metazoa > Arthropoda > Insecta > Hymenoptera > Figitidae > Leptopilina > Leptopilina syphax. Next base: position 2,785,008 of record CM065476.1, on the reverse strand, counting down.
ATTATATTTCTATGAATAAATAATAAATAAATAAATAAATTTATAAATAAATGAAAAATATAATTAAAAATTCTCAAAACAAAAAACTTGAAATAGAAACTAATATCCAGTCGTTTAAAAATAAAAAAAAATGGTGTCTAATTCTTTTTAATATCGAATATCCATAAGAGTACTCTAAAACTTAATAATTTTTCGCATGAAAAAATTCTCGAAACCTTTCAAAAAATATACGCGAGTTTTATATTGGAAATAAAGAAGTACGAACGTCACTTTTTTTTTTTGTCGACGACTACTAACGAAATCATTTTTCGCGCCAGTCCACTTTTTTCAACGTTTTTCAACTTTTATTCACCTGAAATTTTTATTTAAATATAACGATTCTGCATACACATCTTTTTCTCTCTGATGGAAACTTTTATTAAAACACGAACAAAATTTTCTGTTTCTTTTTTTATTTGTACTGTTTTGAAAAAATCGAATTCCTAACTAACTAACAATAAAATAGTCTTTTAATAGAAAAAAAAATTACTGTGAGAAAAACATTTTATTGCGCGGCTCTTTTCACTCTAAAACCAAATTAGTACAAATTTATTAATTAATCGTATTATTTAATTCATTTATTAATTAAAAAAAAATTTAATTTAAAAAAATAAAAAGTAATTTATGTAGGAAAATGTTTGTCTCTTTTCAGTTAATAATTTAAATTTGTAACCAACTTTGTTATAAAAGGTAACAAATTGTAATAATATTTCTCATAATAATTAATTAAAACGGAAATAAAACGAAACAAAACCAAAGACTCAACTCAAAACTGAAATTACAATTCAAGTTTCAAATTAACTTTCCACACACGATGAATGACAAGTTTTTGATCAAATTTAATTAGTCAGAGAATATTACAATAAGGTCCGATAGAAAAGCTATTTAATTTAATAATTAAATATGAAATAACTCAGGAGTTAAAAAATTTCAATTAAATTACATAAAAAAAATAAAAAATTATATGAATAAAATAACAAACAAAATAATAAATGATAAAATCATAAATAAAAAATAAATAAATAACATATAAACAAATACAGTAAAAATAATTTTAAAAGAAAGGCAAAACTGAAATTGCAATCAACAATTAAACAATAACAATTGACACAATTCTTCTATTTTCTTCCTTTAATAATAAAATATTTCGAAACACCAAATAGGAAATACGTTTTCACAGGGGGAGGGAGTTGTTCCGGAAATGCAGTGAAAAGAACAGTATGAGAAGAATGGTCAACTTACTGACTACTAGGGACGAACCATTCTGCCCTGGAGCAATTTCCGTTCTCGAATTGAAATGTTATTACGTTAGCGACACATTCCGGTTTGCCTTTCCTCCCTCCAATATGGTAGATTCGAGGAAAACTAAATTCATGAGGCTTGACGAAAAAAAAGAGAGAAATAGGTACAGTAAACGACACAAAAATAGAAAAATATAGAAAAAAAATTAACAATTCGCGGCTTCGTTCTCAAAAATAAAAGAAGAAAGAAAATAAACGAGAGAAGAGAACAGAGAAGAGTTAAACGTCGAATAACACGCACTTTAAATGTCATTGAATGGCGCAATTCAACAGTATCCGATACTTTGTACACGCAATGTTCAATAGTCATTGTCAATCACGTCGAAAAATTGCCCTCGGTTTGACACTTATTCTCAAAAATTTAAGAGAGTTTCATTTTTCATTTTTATTACTTTTAGTGAAGAAACATTACTTTTTTCAACTTATTACTATCATTTTCTTTATTATTTCTGAAATTTAATTTTTGTCGCATTTAATTTTAAAAAAATTCACTTTTTTAATTATTAAATTACTTTCTTCTTTATTAGCTTTACTAATTTAATTTAATTTATTTACTACTGTTAATATTATTTAATTTTTATTACATTTAATTACAAAAAAATGTATTTCTTCATTTATAACTTTTACTATATTAATGAACAAAATTGATTTCTATTTATTTTCCACTATTATTAAAATTAATTTAATTGATCTTTATCTCGCTTTATAGAGAAATATACTTTTTCAATTATCACTAGCAACTAACTTCTTACTACCTTTTTTAAATAAAATTAGCAATATTAAAAATAATAGAATTTAAAAATTTTCTAATTTAAATTTTTGTTGAACACACTAAAAAAATTCAATTTTGGAGAAATTACAAATAATTGGAAAAATTCAATTATTTTCAAAATTAAAATTAAAATTCTTCTTGTAAAATTCAACTATGTTTAAAATTTGAAAAAAATTCTAGTTAATAATAAAAATAATACAAAAAGATAAACTGAACTCTGTAAATTGGAATTAATAAAAAATGTTTACTAATTGGAATTAGTGACTGACTTTTTGCTTATAAATTAGTAAATTTTATTAATAAATTAGTAGAAATTATTATTTATCAGTAAAATTTACTAATTGAAATTTAGAGAGTAGAACATAAAAAAATAATTTGAAGGTTAATAAAGAATTATAATAATAATATTAATATTAATAATTAATAATAAAAAAATAATAATAATAATAACAATAAATAACAACTAACTTCATTTGTAAAGAAAAGGATAAAATAATTGTTCTAGAAAACAATTAAAAGAAAAAATTTTCCGAAGAGGCAATGATGAAACAAGTAGAAAAATCAATGAACAGTCAGACTTGATTCAACAGTTAGATTTTATCGAGAGAATATTTCTATAGACAGAAAATATTGTAGACGTTAGAAATTCCTTCTTTCCTCTCTCCCAATATAAGATAAAAAAACAAATTTCTCCAAAAAATCGATCATCCCCCCCTTCAAGAAGAAATTAATCTTGATTATAATTTTTAGTCCCTTTATTTATTCCAATTATTTATTTTCGGGATTTGAATTAAAGAAATCGCGGGAACAAATGAAACTTTAAATCACTCAATTCACCATTATTTTGCAAGCTCAAATGCCTCGCCCCCTTTTTCTCTCTGAGAAGATATCCCTCTATATATATAGAGATAATGTATATATAGATATGTATATACATACAGAGAAGCCGAATTACGCGAAGTAATCCCGTTCAGAGGCATTAATTAGCTTCCAATTCCCTTCGCTATTAATCCTCAGCGCTTTCCCTCAGAAACTGTAGAATTCCACGCACGTGCTTTTCTAGACGTTAAATTTAACTGAAACTTTTCTTTGTTTCTTAATTCATTTTGAAACGCTATTTATTCGATGCTTTAAATTTTCATTTTCCACTTGAGTATTGTATTTAACCTCTTTATATCGTGCAGTAGCAGACTTCGAGAAACAAAATGAGAAGAAATAAAGAATTATTTGAAATTCGAGAACTAAATAGAAACCAAGATCACTGACCGTAAATTACTAACATTTATTTTCAATTATAATTTTCTTTATTATTTATTTATTTTTAATACTATTTGTAATTTTATTTTCTAAATTAATTCTTCAAAATAGGTATTAAATTAATAAAATTTCGCTTATTAATTTTAATTAGAAAATTTATTATTATTATTAAATTGTAATTACTAATTATGTTAATTACGAAAATAAAAATGATAATAAATTGAGCATAAAAATAAAAAATGCATTAAATGCATCTCGTTAGATAAAAAGTGGAGAGAGAATAAACCTTCGTTAAGTTTCGCCTGACTTCCTTCCTCTTCTCTTTTTTTTTAATTTTGCACAAAAAAAATATACTGGAAAAAAATGGGAATGAAATAAAAAAACGTGATCTCTTCGGTCGAATAAAAACTGAGGACCTTTTCTGAATGCGCTTAATTGCAAATAGTTTCATTTTACAAAGAGACCAAGTATTCTGACAACTCGAGGATGCGGAAGTAATTAAAAATGTGACAAAGAAACGATAAGACAGAGAAGCACTGAAACATTCCGTCAGAATTAAACAAATTTTCTTTATAAACAAAAAATTTCACCCCTCACGCGAGCATTCGCTAAACGTTTAATTTCAAAAGAATTCCAACCATTAAATTCTAATTACCAAAATAATTCATAATTGACAAGTATTAATTAATTATTAATTAACAACAAATTTTTTCAATTAGAATATATTTAATTACAGTGACAATTAGTTATAGTAATTATTAATTATAGTGACAATTATTTATAGTAATTATTAATTATAGTGACAATTAGTTATAGTAATTATTAATTATATTAACAATTAGTTATAGTAATTATTAATTATATTAACAATTAGTTATAGTAATAATTAATTACAGTAATAATTAATTTACTTAATAATTTACATATTAATCACTCATTATTTGTTAATTAAATTAATTTAATTAAAAAATTAATTGTTATTAAATTATAACTGAATTATAATTAAATTTATTTTCATAATTACCAATTACTAACAATAATGTGCTACAATAGAAAACTACGACAATTGACTACTGTTTGTGCTTCAATAAATTATCATTGTTAACTAACAAGGAAAGAAATTCTCTAATGAGGAAAATTCACCCCTTTTTCCGCCCCCCCCCACTACGTGCGGTTCCAATAAAATGCCATTAAAAAAATAATTCAATAACTCTCGAACAATAAAAAAAAGAACCAAAGTGCATTTTTCTTAAGCATTTTCAAATGCAGTATTGCCTTTGGCATAATTTATAAAATCATAAATTCAGAACTGGAATCGTAAAATAGAACTCAAACATCGATTGCTGACAAAGCAGAAACCATTAAGGCATTCCAAGTATAGTATATATGGTCAGAGACGTGAGTCACTGCGGCCGCCATATAATACCAAGCTTCACTGTCAGCGTTTTAAAAAGAACGCGAGAACAAAAATAAAATATGATTTATTAACGAGGTAAATAATATAAGAATATTGCCGGATTTTAAGACTTATTGATCTTGGTATTTTATTTGCCAAAAATTTTTATGTTTTGAATTACGAAAAAGTGAGGAGGAATACAAAGTTCAGAAGATGCCAAATTCAAAAATTAACCCACATATTTACTGGGTTTCAAAAAGTTCTCTTCAAAAAAAAACTTTTAAAAATTAAAAAAAAATCGTCAAAAAAGATTTTTAAGCAAGAATAAAATTTATTTTATAAGTAGGTATCTAATAATAATATTTCTATATTAATAATTTTTATTACCAAAAATTTCTATATTATTCAATTTTATTAACAATCATTTTTATATTAAAAATTTTCAACCAAAATAAAAATTTCTTCTATCGTTAATAATAATTTTTTTAAAAAAATTTTTAAATTTACTTACTAAGTACAAAATTAATTATTACTGTTCATATTTTCAAAATTTTTTTAAAAATTTCAGGAAAGAATTCAATTATTTTCTAAAATTTTAATAAACCCTTCTATACAATTCAATTATTTTTTTAAATTGTAAAATCTTTACAAAAATTCAATGATTTTCAAAACAATTTTAATTGAATTCCTCGGATGAATTCAAATATTTTAAAATATTTCCATAAATTTCAATTATTTCCTAAAATTTTAATAAATTCTTCGAAACAATTTAACTATTTTTATAAATAGTAAAATCCTTTAAAGAAATTTTTCAAAAACTTAAATAATTGAATTCCTGTGAAATTTTTATTATTTTTATGAAAATAATTAAATGTTTGCTTGCATGCAATTTTATTAAAATTTCTTTTAAATAATTGAATTCTTTCAATTTTTCAAAAACTTTCCTCATTTCCTCATTATTTTTAATATCTACTATTTTAATATAAATTTCCAAAAGAATTCAATTATTTAAACCAAATTTTAATAACAGTTTCACAGGAATTCAATCACTTTACAATTTTTTTTTGAAAATTTCTTCGAACCAATTCCATTATTTTTAATTTTCTAATGAAGTTTCTCGAAAGAATTGAAATATATTCTGAGAATTGTAAAAAAAATAGTTCTGAGAAATTCAATTATTTCGAAAAATGTAAATAAAATTGTTTTAAAAATTCTATAATTAAAAAAAATTATGACAAAATTCTTTACAAGATTTAGTTAATAAAATTGCAATTTTAATAAAATTTTCCTATATAATTCAATTATTTTTAATACAATTCTTCTGAAGAATTCAATTATTTAAAAAAATTGGAATAAAGTTCTTCGCAAGAAATAAATTATTTTTATAAATAATATAATTTTTCTCGAATTCAATTATTTCAAACATCCTAGGAATACAATTATTGTCAAAAAAGTTTTTGTAAAAATCTTCGTAACAATTCAATTATTCTCGTAAAAAATAAAATTCTTCGAAGCAAATCAATTATTTAAGAAATTTTAATAAAATTCTCCCCAAGAATTCAATTCTTTTCAAAAATAAACATTTTCAAAGCAATTCAATTATTTAAAAAAAATTTTTGTTTTCAATTCTTCGTCAGATTGTAATTATTTTCAATTTTTTAATAAAATTTCTCGAAGGAATTTAATTATTTTCAAAAAGTTTTAAAAAATTCTGAGAAATTCAATTATTTTTAAAAATTTAAATAAAATTCTTCACAAGAAATTAATTATTTTTTTAAATAATATTTTTCTCCAGAATTCAATTATTCTCACAAATTAATTTTTTTATAGGAATTCAATTCTATAAGAAAATTTTTAATAAAATTTGTTGTAAGAATTTAATTATTTTCTCATCTTAAATTTATTATTATCTAATTTTTTAATTTCATTTTGTAAGCGAGTTTTCCTATCATCTAGACGGACAACTGTAGAAATACATAAAATTTTGATTGTTTTATCAAGAAAACAAATTCAGTAAAAATAAATCTTCAATCGATTTCCCTCCCCTTGTAACTAAATTCTATTAATTAAGACTAAAAAAAGTAATGCAGAAAAAGCAGAGAATACTTTAAATATAAATAAATTCCAAATGCAAAAAGAGTGTATTCTTATTTTAAACCAATCTATTTCAATTTAAAAAATAAATCGTGTTTAAAATAATCTTTAAAAATTAATGCCAAGTTCTATATTCACAACTCCAAACTATTCTTATCTGTTGCATAATTTAATTATCACACAAAATTCATTAATATCCAGTCAAAGGTAAAATTTCAGAGTTCAAATGGAAATTTAAATGTGATAATATATTGATTTCAATCACGTATATATTTTAAGATGAAAATTGAAGATGAGAGTTTGGAATATAAAAGAGATGAAGTTTTAAGAGACATAAGCAGCAGGGACTATTTAATTTTACAAACTTAGCACTCAACGCGCAAAGTGCTCAACTTGAACGACAACTAGACATCAGAAGCGATGTAAATTTTCCCTTAAATTCTACTCTCGTCAAGAGTAGAGAAGGACGACGCGCTTATAGAGTTTAGCAACTTTCAATGAAACTCATACATTTATTACACTCAAATTTTCAATGAGAATCAGAAGAGGAAACTTTCGGAGTGTATTTTTCACAATTCTATTTTAAATGACAAAAAATCGATCAAAAGATCAAAAACCTTTCTTCAAAAAGTTAACCTCTGATTCTATAAACCCTACTAAATATTCTCAATCAAAAAATATCAACTCTATCAAATTTTTTTCAAAAAACATAGAAATAAAAATGTTACCTCAATATCCTAGAAAACAATTCAGAAAATAAAATTGTCCTCAATTTCTATCAAGAGAATGTAATAATAATTTTTAGATATTACTTCTTGTTTGTGTGTCAAATGAAAAAAGTGTAATTGGAAATATTTTATAACATAGAGAAGCACTTCAATTTTTTTATCAATCATGTGGAAAAATTCGTATTGTGAACAGTAGCAGAATGAAAAAAAAATGGAAATAGAATTATGTCAGCTTTACACTGGGGAACATATCACAGCGGATTACAAACTCAAATTGAAACCTTTTTAATAAAGAAAATCGAATTCACAAAAGCAGAAAATATTTCACTGCAATGTTCACATTGAAGGACATATGTATACGTACATATATTGATGTGCAATTCCACTTATTAATCCCCCATATTCAGTTATTACTTCAATTTAAATAAATACTAAAAAAAAGAGAGAAAATTTTACAAATTATTTACATATTTACAAAAAAAAAAAATTTTCGCACTAGATAATCCAAATATTTACTCGTAAATTTAATTAAATATTGTAGGTACAATATAAAAAAAATATAATAATTTCAGAGGCAAGTTTAATTAATCCATTTTTTATTGATTTTGCGAAGAAGAAAAATATTTAAATATTCACCAAAACTATTCGTGGATAACTAGGTTTTTATACGATTTATTTATTATATTATTGTTATTTTTGTACATTGTTATTTATTGATATTGTTGTTCCAATTGTTTATTGTTATTGTTTTTAAATTTAATTGTTCTTTTATTTGTTTTTTACTTCATTAATTTTTTACTTAGTGATTATTTCATTTTCTGTTTATTTATATTATTTTCTATTAATTCTATTTATTATTTTCTTTAATAATTATTAATTTTTTAATTTTATTTATTATCCCAACTATTGTATTTGCAAAAAAAAATATTGAATCACAATATATAATTTTTTCTTGCCTGGAAGCAAAAGAAAATTTTCCTCTAATTTATTTTCCCTGAACTCTAAAAGTAATATATTTTTTCCTTTTCTCTTTTTTTTTGAAAAATGAAAACAGTTTAAAAACATGACGGTTCGAGAGACAAGACGTGACAAGAAAAGTGACTAGAGATTAAAAGTTTATGGAGACTGGAGTGCAATTACTCCGATTGGGAAAAGTAATGAAGGGCTAGTATCGTGGGACTCCATTTTTCTTTTGATCAGACTTTTTCTAGCAACACTCAGTTTACAGAGGTAAGAACGAACTGAGGTCGATTTATTAAGATCCGGAATAGGGGAAGATTCCTCCTACGAAGGAAAAAGCTTCAAGAAAAATCAAAAAGAGACAGAGAAGGAGAGAGAGAGAGAGAGAGAGAGAGAGAGAGAGAGAGAGAGAGAGAGAGAGAGAGAGAGAGAAAAGAAGTCGGAGGGAGGTTCACTCGAGATTTTCGCTTGACCGCTGCAAAGAACGACGACTCTCACGAAAAACGAGTTTCACTAAAAGATAACGTTTCTTTCATTGGTTTATGTCGTTAAATCAAGTTTCAATCCTTTGGTGAAAATAAAATAAAAAAAAAATAATTTTTTTGCCCAGTTTAAATTAAATTGCAAGAGGTTCAAATAAAATATTATCTCTTACTTTCATTCCGTCTTTAAATTAATTTAGAAAAAAAAATATTTTCTCTCTCTTGTAAAGAGAAAACATTCGAGTTGTAATTTAATACAATTTTTCCACTGGAACAAAAAGCAATTAATTGAATTTCAAATTTTGCCATTTTTGCTACAAAGCCAAAAAAAATTATTACTTACAAAGGTAATTAAATTAAAACAATTTAATTTACTTTCTCGAAAATTTACATCGTCTTCTAATTTTTATACTTTACGAGAAAATTTACATCAATCTGTAATGTTTCCTTTTTTTAGATACAAAATAACAAAATGAATTTCCAAAAATTCGAAAATAAAAATTATAATAAATAATTTTCATAATCTTTACTTTTCTCAAAAATTTACATTTTATAATTTTTCTTTTTTTCCAGACACAAAATGACAAAAACCTAATTTGAAAACTGTAATAAAAAAAAGAATATTCCAAATTGAAATATTTACAGACTTGTTTACCATAAATGGAGAGAAACATGAAAAAAAAATGATTCCAGTGTGCACATAAAATAAAAATAGAAAATATAAATCAATAAAACACGTCTCTCGTCATTGGTCAATAAAATTGCAATCTCTCCACTTTCGCAATATTTGAAATTCAACAATTTAGAATAGAAAAAAAATTACATTCTTTTTTTCTATTTTTAACATTTTAATTATTAACGAAATGTCAATATAACCGATACAAAAAAAAAACTTTTCTCAAAAGTTATAATAAAAAAAAAATAAATAAATTTCAATAAAGTACTTTTATCATTTAGAAAAAAATAGAAATAAAAAAAAACTTCTTGAATACATCCAGTAAAAATAAATAAAAACTGGAAATAACAAATGTCAAAAATATATGAAAAACCATAAAGATCTATGTAGGATGTCTAAAATATATCTATTCCTTATATATGTGACATGAAAATCATAAAAAAATTTTATGTTTTATTACGAGGAGAATATAGTTTTTCGATATATATATAGAACTGTGGAGATCTATTTTCTATAAGTTTTCTACTTTATTCCCGTACAATTTCAAAAAAAACACGATGGGTTACTCGAGATAAGAATGAGACAAGATAAAGATCACCTTCTTATAAATGAAAATGTTAAATCTTCATTTTTCTTTTTTTTCCAAATTTAAAATTTTCTGTATACTTTTTTTCTACATTAAAAAAAATGTATAGAATAATAATGGAAATGTATAAATGTATGCAAAACTTACAAATAATGATGCGATCGTCTTGATTATGATAACTTACCCAATTTTTGGCCTGAAATGAAGAGAAAAATTCGAAAATTAAAAAAACAATGTCATTCAGTGTACTATTGATAATATGAAAATGATTTTCAGTTATTTGCAAGAATTAAATATTTTTTTTTATTATTATTTAATAATTATTAATATGTACATCAAACTATCCCTAATTTTAAAAATAATTTAATACTTAATAATTATTTTATTTATTTAAACAATATACGGACGTGAAAATAATAAAAATTTCTCTTTTTTATATAAAGAGAAATTTTAATAATAATTTAATAAAAAATACTTTAATAATATAATAATAATAATAATTATTATTATTATAATTATTATTATCATCTTAATTATAATTAATAATTTAATACCTAACTGTTTATTTATTTATTTATTTAGTTTTTTAATTCGGTAATTATTACATAATTATTCTTTTATTTTTGAAATTAAGTAATTATTAGTTATTTGATTAATTATTAATTAGAATAATTAATAATTAGTAACACGTATAAATTGTTTAATTCTTATCAATTATTCATTAATTTTTTACAAAATATAATTTTTTATACTAATACTGATAAAAAATGTTGTTGATGAATGATGCGCATGAGAATTAAATGCAGAGTGTAAATGATAAGAAAAACCTTTAACAAACAATTATTAATTAATGAATAAATCATTTCTCTAATAAAATTGCGTTTCTGAAAATTAAATTCTAATAAAAAACAACTTTCTCAAATATAACTATACTTTTTAGTAACTTTTAGTAAAATTCATTTCAAAAATACGAATAACTTCCTTAAAGTTAAAATTTTTCTTTTTTTTTAATTGCGATAAGAAGTTACTTTTCCTTTTTTTTCCTTGCATATAATGTAACTTTACAAAATCATATAAATTAAATTTGAAAATGAACTCCAAACTAAATTTTGCCGTGATAATAAAATTTTTTTTAACCAACTTTAATGGAAGATACAATCAAGAAATATACAAAGCAATTAAAATATTTACTTTATAAGAAGTGTACGGGAGCTAAAGTTGAAATTCAAGAAATTTGCGCAAGTTAAACAATTTCCTCAGTATTTAAACTTTTCTTCAAGCGACTATAAAATAAATAAGCTGATGAATTTCTGCTCGAGTGCTGATTAAGAAATGAAAGGAAGAAATAGAATAAAAAACGAAAATTAATTGAAAAGGGGGAGGGGGTGGGGGATTTAAAGTCAATAAACAAAAACAAATAAATAAAAATTAATCAATTAAATGAAAATTTAGAAAACAAATAACAATCAAAAAAAGTAAATAAATAGAAAAAAGGGAAAAGTAAGAAAAACAAAAATAAAAGGAATCAAAAAGTAAAGAAAATAAAGAAAAATTTAAGAAATAAATAACTAAAAAAAATGTAAACAAAATGAATAAATATTTCAAGAGGCAAATAAAAATTATCAAAAATAAGAAAAAAGAAAAAGAAAACAAGTTCTTTTAGAGAGATCAAAATGTAGAAAATGATTATTGTCCGCTTGGCCACCTACATAACCGATAGAGAGGAGGGTCAATAATAAAAGCCCCTTTAATTCGTGTTGTCGCGAGATAGAATCTCGACGAATTTTCAGTCTACGTGGCGCGAACTAATGGCACCCCCGCGGTCCAGTTGAGACTAAATCTTGATAAACAGCCGCAAAGATTGTTAACGCTCGCTCCATTATTTCGCGAAGAGAGCGGCCCACAGCTCTACTGGGAATGTTGAGAAGACAACCAAGAGACAAAATTTGGACCAACGCCAGACTCCTGTTTTGTTTCGAGGCCATGGACAATTTCTCCAAAACAGTAGTTAGATATGAATCTTTGTCTCTAGTATATAACAATCACTATTTTAATATCTTTGTATACGATACATTACGGAATTATTCAAATTACGGTTCTAATTAATCATACAAATTAATTAATTCCAAAAGAAGAGAAAAATGAAATTAGAAATTTTATTCTCTATTATAATACCGGTATTTTTTTTTTTAAATTGTCAATCAATATTAAAATCTATTTTATCATTAATAATGATCTTTACATTATTAACAATAATTTCTTGTTACTATAATTTATTATTATTACAAAAAATAACAACCTGGACAACTGCATCTCGTTTGTGAGAGAGTTTGGATGCCATCTAGACGGAAAACTACAGTTATAATGGCGCGAAATTCAAATTTAAAAATCTAAAAAAAAGAGTCTTAAAAAACAAACTTGGTAAAAATAAATCTTGAACTACTTGCCCAGTCGAATTATACTGTAATATAAAACCAATTTGTCAAAGTACAATAAAAAAATTTACATATTCTCATATGAATTTTAAATTCAGAATTCTAATTTTTTCAGCACATCATTAATCAACCATGGCTTAATTTCAATATCGATATTTTACTCCTTAGCAATCAAACTTTATTCTTCGAAATAGTAATTTTCAAGTAAAATTTTTTACTTTTAATTTTTTTCTATTTCATTGAAAGAGAAATTTAGAGTTTCATTCTAAAGAGATCAAATTTTTATTATTTTTCATAATTCAAGAAAACTGGAGATGAAGAGAAAAAGAATAGAAATGTACATAATAAAGAAAACGAATATCACTCACCGAGAAGAACGTCTTCGTCAATGTCGTGAATATCCAATTCTAAATCGAGATCAACGGAGCCATTTGGAAGATGATTTTGCGTGGCGAGGTCCATTTGATTGTTTTCTTTGAAGAGGAGAATGTCCTCCTCCTCTAATGAATTTGCAATAATCAATTCGGCCAATAATGTCAAATAGGGAGAGGTGAGTGATCCTGGACTGGTGGCTCGCAAAAAACCCGGCAGCCAAGGTCCAAGGAAACTGCAGGGCACTAAAGTTACTGCACCTGCACTCACGAGGCCGCCGTTTAAAAGTTCTCCGCACAACATAGGTATCAGAGACGATGTCTGATCTTCCTTCGTTATCTCGGCACTCTAAAAACATTCACCACCTGAAAAAGAAAAAGAAAAACATCTATTATTACAGAATCATTCAAAACAAATATATTTTATTATTCCATTTCTTTAAATTTCTATTTTATTTTATTTTAATTTTTCTATTTTTTAATACAAATTTTCTATTTTTTAATACAAATTTTCTACTATGTAAAGAAGGGCAGTTTCTTATTAGAAATTTTTGTAGAGCACTTAATTTATTATTTATTATATTTGACACTCTTGGGAATCGAACTCACGACCTAAGACACTCTAGACCTGTAAATTAGCCACCATACTACTTCACATTACAATTAATTTACTAAATTCCTTGTCTTTAGAAAAATTAAAATTTTTTTCACTAAGAAGCAGAAGATAAAGTTCGCTCAAAAAATAATTTTTCATCTTCTGCTGATTATCGGCTGAGGTTACTTTTTATGAATTGTGAATTAAATTAATTTTGATGACCCAGATATTAATTGGAACTGTTCTAGCAATAGTTTCGGACCAGTAAACAATTTTTGACTAACAATTAGTCAATTTATTAGTTTTAAATAGTAAACAAAAAATAAAGTTTGCTCAAAAAATAATTTTTCATCATGCATTACATCATCATTTTACATTTTTTTCCCACACAAAACATATTGACGAGCACTGACAAGGTGAAACCACCAAAGGCCCAACAATCACTCCAGTCTCACCTTTGGCGATTTGCACAAAGGATAATGAAACAAAGAGGTGAATAAAATAATTCCCTCCTGATCGATAAGGCAATCAAATTTACATTAATCAAAACACCATAATAATGTTAAATTCTACATTCGAAATTACTCCCAAATTTACGATTGTTATGTTCATTTGTATATCATTTTCATATTGGTTTTGATCAACGAAATTTCTCTATTCAAAGGCAGATAATTTCCTATTCACGATATCATGCGCGATTTAACGCAGAGGGAGGGAAAGAGAGAGAGAGAGAGTGAGTGAGAGCTCATGGGAAATATCCATTAATGTCAATACACACTCGCATTTAAGGTAGGAATTTAGTTCGAGAGACCCAAATCTGAAATGAAGATATCCCAATGGGGTCACAGTTGGAAGATTATGTGAATTCAATGGTGTTCGGTAGATGTTCGGGTAATTTCGATGAAAACGACTCTCACACGTGTTATTCCTATACATATATATATATACACTTATATTCCAAGTGTGTGAACAACGTGAGACGATTTTTAAACAGATATATATGAATTCCAATATTGAATATAGATGACTGTTATAGTAGAAAACGAACAAAAAAAAAAACATCGAAAAAAGAAGAAAAAAAAACTCTGATGAGGAAATGTGTCGAGACTGACAAGAAGGAAATTGAAATGATAATCTCTATTCTACGAGTAATATCTCCGATATTTCCCAGTGGAAGTTATTTTAATTCATTGTTGGAAGCAGGGAAATAAAAATTTTTTTTCTCTCACGATTCCACGAGCGGGAAAAATACGGAGACCAAAGGATTATAACACAATGATTAGTAGATCTGACACTTTTCTGCACGAAATTACACTCCAATTTTTTACCTCTCTGCTATTTTTTTCCCATTTTACACTACAATAACTAACTTTCTAATGGACTCAGTGGAAAAACAAAAATGTCTAATTATATTACTTTATTTTTATTATTACACTACAACGGTGTTCACATCTATACCGAACTTAAACTTTTGAAGCGCCAACCTTCATATTGTATCTGTTTTTATATGTTACAAATGTAACTCTTAGAATAAGGTAGTACGTAATGTACGAAAGGGCATGTCCCGTTATGTTATTAAATAAATAAAAAAAATAAATAAAAAATATATGTAAAATTTAATACTTGTTTACAACAAAAAAATGGAAGTGATTTCAAAATCGATAATTGATTATTTATTCCTTTGGACAGGCGCGAACCAGTGAAAGTATTTAAAAATACGGACTTTACGGATCAAAACTGAAAAATTACGGACCAATTTCTGACAAAAATTTAACCAGTCCGAGTCAAATAAGAGACCATTTTACTTAAAACTATAAATTAAATTTTATCATAACTATAAAATATGAAGATATCAAGCACTCCGAGTAAATAAAATTTTCTAACATAATATATATGTATATCAACTCTGTAAGTACTATAATGAAACGAAAAAAAGTTAAAGTTTAAAATTAGGAAAATGTAAATAAGAAAAGTATTTATTACAAAACTATTCTCCGAAAACCTGTGGAATAGTTAGGAAAACTCATTTCTCTCGAATGTGGAACACATTTAAATGCATCATTCCAAGTCTACGAGGGCAAAAATTACCATAACAATAGCTATCATTACAAACGAAATGTTTTGCAATTTTTACCAGAGAATATTCTCGATGTGAAACTTTCCTCCCTAGATTCACTTTTATGGACAAGTTTATAGACAAAAATTCAAGACAACTTCCTTTGGTTTTATTTATCTGAATATAGAACAAACATGACTTTTGTATGCACAATGCATTTTTGTACTCCCTTAAAAGTTCACTGACCTTTTCCGCATTTCCCCCTTTTCTGGTTCTTTCTTTTTTTGTTTTTTTCTTCTACTTACAAGGAGAAACTTTTTCTTGTAACTATCTAGATTTGCTCTCTAAATTTTCAAAAAAATTTAATTCTTCTTATGCCAAATCAAATCGAACTTTTAAAAATCAATTTATTTACTGGAAAAATTAATTCCAAGACTAAAAAATTGAATATGGTAAAAATTTCGCAAATTAAAAATTGAAATTAATTTTTATTATTTGTTAAACCCTCTAAATGTCTGGTAATAAATAATTATCGAATTAGGAATATTGACGAAAATTTTGAGATTAAATATGGAGATGCTACTCTCCACCTGCGAACGCCAAGGTCACCGCTAGATGGCCGTTCAGTTGACAAAACCAGATTGCCATCTAGTGGTGACCTTGGCGTTCTCAGGTGGAGAAATTAAAAGTACCATTTTATCCCTCAGAAACTTTTTTACAATTAATAAAAAGCAAAAAAATTCATTGTGAGTATAATTTAATTTATGTTTTAGTGCACATTTATAACGCTTTTTATTCAAACACAAAACTTACTGATTATTTGTAAATAAATAATGTGCCACTATTTGTAACTATTATGAATATTTTTTGACACTTTTGATACTATTTTTCATTTCTAAATTCACTCCGAGGCCTGCTAAATTTATTTCATTTATTTTTATTTCTAAATGTATTACTCTCTCTCTCTCTTTCTATAAAATGTTTATTAGACAATTGTTGTACTAAACTAAGCTCTCAAGTACCAACAGTTTTTTCGGTTTTTTTCAAAAAAATTTTTTTATACTAAATACGTGAATGTCAATTTTTGCAAACTACGTCACTCTTCCGAAACAACATATCGAAATTTAAGACCGTTTATTAAAATAGTCCGGCATGAAAAGTTTCTCCTTGTTTTAATTTATTTTTCCTTCGATTTCCATTATTAAAAATAAGAAAACGCGTGGATTAGTACAGTGACGGCGCGTATATAAGGAAAATGTTGCTACACTGCAACACAAGTACTGAATATACCTCGGTTCCTTGGAAACCGTGGAGTCCCGGCCTTGATGCAAGGTTCCTCGACCGTATAGCAGAAGAGAGAGAGAGAGAGAAAGAGCACTAGACGTGCGGGCGCCATCAAACTCCTCCCCATCACAACCCCGAATGCTTTGACCCAAGGAAACTCTCTCTTTCTCTCTCTCTCTCTCCTTACTCTCTTCACGTAAATACATTTCACACCGAGAAGGTACGAGAATTGGGGGTATGAGGGGGGTCAGAAAACGCCTTTGCAAAACTCCTCTAAGCAGCGTAAAGTGCATAATAAAATAAAAGAAATTTTCAAGTCCCGAAAGAAAGAGAGAGAGAGAGGGGGAGAGAGAAAAGATATATACGTTCCAGAGTGGGATTATACAGCTTCTCTCATTTTACAACTTTTAAAAACAGAAATAAGCGTCTCTCCCCTTCTTTCAAGTTTTTCTTTTCAGTAAAACTCTCGAGAACAGCTGACAAGTTCATCAGAGACGGATTTTTACATTTTTACGCCCTCTTGCACAACGTGAAAAGAAACTGTCCATCAGTGCGAAAATTTATAAAGTTTTCCCAAATACGAACAGGGTTGCCACAAAAATTTAATTTGTTTTTTTGTCATTTTTTACCATTAATTTATTTACTGATTTTTTAATCCGTTACTATAATTGGATATTAGTTGTGAAATTTTTATCTTTTTTATTCTTCTTTATAATTTTTTATACTTAATTAATCTTTACTATTTTGTTTCTAATTACTCATTTTTTCACTGCTATCCTGAAAGTATCAAATTACGGACCAATTACTGACAAAAATATAACCAGTCCAAGAGTCAAATAAGAAAACATTCTACTAAAATATGTAAATTAAAATTTTTCATGTATAACATGAAGATATTATTTATGAAAATAATTGATTTCTTGTGTAGAATTTTATTCAAATTTTTAAAAATAATTAAATTTCTCGGAATTTTTTAAAACTTTTTGAAAATAATTAAATTTTATTAGAAAATTAAAAATAATTGAAATCTGGCGAAGAATTGAACAAAAATTTTTTTTAAATAATTGAATTGCTTTGAAAATGTTTATTTTTGAGAAGAATTTTATTCTCTTAAATAATTTAATTCTCGAGAAAAATTTTATTATTTATGAAAATAATTGATTTCTTGTGAAGAATTTTATTAAAATTTTTGAAAATAATTGAATTTCTCAGAATTTTTTAAAACTTTTTGAAAATAATTAAATTCCATCGAGAAATTTCATTAAAAAATTGAAAATAATTGTAATCTGACGAAGAATTGAAAAAAAAAAAATTTTTAATAATTGAATTGCTTTGAAAATGTTTATTTTTGAAAAGAATTGAATTCTTGGGAAGAATTTTATTAAAATTTTTTAAATAATTAATTAGCTTGGAAGAATTTTATTTTTTACGAAAATAATTGAATTGTTTCGAAGATTTTTACAAAAACTTTTTTGACAATAATAGTATTCCTAGGATTTTGTAAATAATTGAATTCAAGAAAAATTTTATTATTTATGAAAATAATTGATTTCTTGCGAAGAACTTTATTTCAATTTTCTTTTTAATAATTGAATTCTTAAGAAGAATTGTATTAAATATAATTTAATTCTATAAAAAAATTTTATTAAAATTGCAATTTTATTAACTAAATCTTGTGAAGAATTTTGTCATCATTTTTTTAAATAATAGAATTTTTAAAAGAATTTTATTTAAATTTTTCGAAATAATTGAATTTCTCAGAACTATTTTTTTTCAATTCTCTGAATTCTTTCGAGAAACTTCATTAGAAAATTAAAAATAATTGAATTGGTTCGAAGAAATTTACAAAAAAATGGTAATTGAATTCCTATGAAACTGTTATTAAAATTTTGTTTAAATAATTCAATTTTTTTGGAAAATTATATAAAAATAGTAGATATTAAAAATAATTGAAATGAGGAAAATTTTTAAAAATAATTGAAATTTTGCCAAGAATTTTATTAAATTTTTTTGAAAATAATTAAATTTCGGAGAAAAATTTTATTATTTATGAAGATAATTGAAATTTTAACGACAATTTAAAAAAAAATTTGAACATAATTGAATTTATGCAACAAAGTTTATCACTTTTAAAAATAATTAAATTTCTGGAATCGAATTTCTGCAGCGAATGTCTCCAAAACCGGATAAAAAGAAAATCTGTAAATACTGAAAATTTCCGAAAGCAAAGACTTTCGGAATTTTTGAATTCCTTCAAAAAATCATTGTCCCCAATTTTTCAACAGCATAAAGTGAGAAAAATATATAAAACAATTTTTCGCCACATCAAAAAGACGGTGAAATTTTGGAAAAAGTGTCCCCATACATCAGCGCACGAAAAATCCTTTGCAGACAATATAAAGTCGATATCAAAGCAGAGAATCGAAAGCCTTCACACACTATCAAAAGTCGAAACACATAATGGAAAGCAGAATCGAACCATTCCTTCTCGTAGAGATCGAGATGTTTGGACCGTTTTCTTGGATCTATTCCATTTACCTGCTTGCTATTCTATATCTATAGATATAAACCTTTAAAGCTCCCCTGCCAAGATGAAAAAAAAAGAACGACTAAGTAAAGTTAGGAGAAAAGAAAAATCGAACGAAAGGTGCGAGAAACGAAACGAGAAAAAACGTTCAACAAAAATGGGACAAAAAGAAGAAAGAAAGAAAGAAAAAAAAAGAGAAAAAAAAGAAAAAGTATCTAGATCGATTCCATTTTCAGACACTGTGCCATCTTAAGCCCACCGCGGATCAGTAAAGACGAGGAGACGTAATTTACTGGTTTTCTGCTTTCCTCCCATATACGACCCTATTGTCTTGGTCCCGTCGTATTGGCAAAGCTCGTAAAGCCCTGCAAACTCGATGTAATTGTATCCCCAGCGCCCTTCGACAAAATGAGATTTTACTTTTACACCGTGGTTACCACTTGGTCATCTGGCAAAGGCACTCGCGTAAAAAGGACATTAAATCCTACCTTCCTTCCTTACTTCCTTCTACAATCTTTGAAAATTAAGATTTAATTCCTGTCCAAGTAGAAGTCCAAGTAGGTCCACTGATTTCGTAAGATTTATTTTAATTGCATTCTCTTTTTCATTTGCTGATTAAAACTGATTTCCAGCAAACTAACAAGTATTAAAATTCGTTCCAGTTTAAATTAACACAAAAAAATTAAATTAATCAATTCAACTCAATTTTTCTGTTTCCTAAAACAAATATTTTGTTTAAAAACAAAATAAAAATGAAAAAATGTAGTTAGGAGTGAAATAAAATATTTTATAAAATATATATTCACGATATCGAAACTTAT
Organism: Leptopilina syphax; assembly: GCA_032872505.1. Taxonomy (NCBI): domain Eukaryota; kingdom Metazoa; phylum Arthropoda; class Insecta; order Hymenoptera; family Figitidae; genus Leptopilina; species Leptopilina syphax. The sequence goes on along the minus strand of CM065476.1, from coordinate 2,764,628 downwards.
AATTTTGTTTTTCGATTTGCATTATAAAGACGCAAACTCGAACAAGAAATATTTTATTGAATTCAAATAAATTATTGTTTATTACAACCAAATTATTATTTGGTTGTATAAAATAAATTCGTCTATTGGACGAAAATAAATTCGTCTATTTGGCATTTATTAAAATAAAAAATAGATCAAATTTTTATTTCAATCAATAAAACTAGTTCATCGTAATAACTAAAATAGATTTAATTAACAGCTTGGTTCAGTGAAACAAAATTTCTCCCTGAGTGCATTCTAAATACCCGTGTAGAAATTTTGGCAGGGGCCTGGCCGGGCCCAGACCGGGCTTCCCTAAATCGGGGTGAAACAATAAAATCGACCGGGGCCATGGCAAAAGCCCGATTTTCCCCCGATTTGCCGAGCTCCCATACCGGGGCCCGGTCGGGTTCCCTGTTTCATGCGGGGTCTGGGCCCGGGTGGGCAATTTCTGCACGGGTACTATGGAAAAAATTTATTTGATTCTAATAACCGATTACTTTAGACTATTATCAATTTAAATATTTACATAAATCAAATAATTTTATTTGAGTCAATTAAATTGTATTTGAACTAATAATTTCAGTATTTGAATCAAATACCATTTAATTGACTCAAAAATAAAAATTATTTGACTCAAGCAAATATTTAGTAGCTAATAGTCAATTAATCGGTTATTTGAATAAAATAAATGTTTTTTCAGTCAAAATCTCACAGTTTCGATTTTCAGAGCTTATTAGATTTTACTGAGTTTCAAAATTCAATACCTTAATTGCTTTTTAATGAGTAAATAACGTATATGCTTTTCAAATTTCACGTATTTCGATTTTCAACGTAAACAAGATTAATTAGTATTTGCTTCCAATATAAAAATTAGCAATGCAAACAATTTATTCTATTTAATTCAGTTCCATTAAATCATTAAAATAATTAAAAATTACTTGCTCCTATTAAATATTTATTTAACAATAGACGAATAATCGTCTATTTTCAATCAAACAAAATTTTGTCAGTATATTTCATTTATTTACATTTTTAATTATTCATTTTGCTCTCTTTACACAGAGTATATTATTTATTCTCCATTTCCTCACTGAACTCAATAAAATCGAGAAAATGTTGATTAAAAGTACTAAAAAAAATTTATCTAATCGAAAAATAACAAAACAATATAAAATCAATTTAAAAATGAGAATGTAATAAAATGAAAAATTAAAACCAGCTTCTAAATGAAACAAACTTTTCTATATTTCCTAATCAAAACTTTTTTTTCCTGATTGATTTGTGCAAAAAAAAAGATTATAGTTTCTTTTAACATTATTTTCTGATCGGCATTTGCTCTAGTATTTTTCAGTTCAAAAACTTTTTTGATCCTGAAATAAGGTTTTCTTGAAGAAAACTTTTTTAATTCTAGTGTTAGAAAAGGAATAAGTTTTCAAGGAGCGATGATAATTTTTTGGCTCGATTTACTTTAAAATGAAAGTGTTTTTTCGCTGATAAATGTTTGCTCTTGAAACTTGAAGTAAAAAATAAAAAGTTTCTTTTCGCAAACTTTAATTTTCCCGGTATATACGAAAATTACATGTAGTTCTTTGAAGACGAAATTGTTCAAATATATGTTCTTATGTATTTCTTTTTCTCTTATCAAGAACATCATTTCACGTTTAATCAAAAATAACTACTTCAAAAAAATAATAAAGAAAAAATATGTATATTCTTAGTTTTTCTTTCGCAGAGCATTTAAAAACTTTTTAGAAAAAATCCACACTGAGAAAACTGAAGGATTGGACTAAACATTTGGAGGGACTAATCGTTCATATTTGAGAGTTAGCTATTGGATAACAATCTAAATGTTCAAATACACCATTGACAGATATTTGTGCCATTTCTCTTGGAGGGAAAATGAGTTTATAACAGAGGGACAAATTAACCATCTTGAGAAATCCCTTCCTTATCCGGCGCGAAATGAATAAATATGGCAACCTAACCCCTAAATTAAATACATAAAATGTCAGAAAAATAATTTCGCGCGCATCAGATCGTACACATTTTCTGCGCAACTTTTAACCCTCAGATATAATGGGAGAGAATATACAAGTAGATTTCCATTATCAATTGAAAATTTATTTTAGAAGGACTATTCAACTCTCTTCATAAGCAAAGGAAACATACACTTTTTGAACCTCTGAATTTGACTCTCCAGTTTTCTCAGTGCAACTAATTTTTTTTTTATTTTATATTTTAATTACAAATAAGGTCGTTTTAAAGTATTTTTATTTATAAGTATAAATGGCTGTTTATCCATTTCAATTTTCAATTAATTTATTTAAACATTAATCGAAGTTTGATTCGTTTTATTTAATTTTATCAATTTTATTGTTTAAATAATTTTTTATTTTATACTAAAATTTTTGTTTGAGCGAAATTTTTCAGAGAGGAACTTGCTTATAAGTTTCAGTAGTAATAGTCATTTAAAGTCAGCCTCGAAATTTTCTGTGGTTAGTAGTGAAAGTCAATTGTACAGTCAGGCAAAACGGTCTGACCTCTTGTAACTTCGATCTCAGTAGTAATTTCAGGTTTTAGTCAGACAATACAATTTCTTTTAGTAGATAAAAATTAAATAAATAAACAATTAAAATATCTTAGTTGTAGAAATTAAAAACGTTCATACAAATAATTTGGTAGACTCAACCAAATAGTTTGGTTATTACAACCAAATAATTTGGCAATTACAACCAAACGTTGGTTTCTCGATCTAAATACTCAGAAAATAATCATATTTCACAGCTATAGTTAAATAAAGACATAATTTAATGAAAAGATAGAAAATTTTTACAACAACCAAATGTTTGTTGATGATAAAAAATTTTCTCATAAAAAAAAATGAGAAGGTATTTTTATAATCATTCTGAGATTTATATTTACAGTTGAGAGACACTGAATGGCGCCAAGTAGACTGGCGCCCGAGGTACGATCAATCAACCTGCTTGCCCTGACCCTTAACCCTCTATTACTGCTTCGAACCTTTTACCTGAACCCTGCATGAGAGCTGATATTGGGGATTGAATTGTGGTTAGCAATGACATATTGTAATTTACGATCAACTAGAGTTCGTGTGTTTGGCAACTCCGCCCTGATTTAGATGAGGGAAATCAATTGGGGTGTCCAACTAAAGACCCAAACTTATTCGACAAAGTTAATCGCAAATTGCCTGCATTTTGTTAACTTCATTCACAATTTAGTCTCGCACCAAGACTTTGTATTTTGATAAGTGTGTCATTTCCTCCATTCCATTCAAATACCAATCAGTCTCATAGTAGTCATTTTTCCCTATTAATTTATTTACTGACTTTTAATCCGTTACTATAATTGGATATTAGATATAAATTTTTTTCCTAAATAGTAAAAATAAACAAAACAAATAACTTTTCACTGTCAAAAAAATGCAATAAGAATATGTTTTCTTATCTAAAGAATGAATCAGTATTGCCAATTTATTGGAATGAATTTTGTTATCATCAATATTTATATAATCGATAAATAATCCTCGATATTTGAAGGAACAACAAGAAGTACAGCAGCAGGAACAATAACAACAACGTTGCAATTTAAATTTTCCGGTATCGTGTACATGCATCAGAGGCGCGCACTTTCCTGCTGTAATAATCGTGTTTCATATATAGTTTGTCTATCACATATCGAATTATTCTGACAATATCTATTCATTTCCATTGGCATTGCTTGTATATAAATTGTAAAATGGATATTCCGAACATGCACCCCCCCCCCTCCACAAACCACTCGAGTAAATACTCACTAGCGAGCAAACACCACATCCAATCTGTTTTGACGTAATCTGCCATTTGTTTATTCAGTCTCACATGAAACTCGCTCATTCAAATAACTGATATCACACTTCAGAATGGTACTAGGGACTGAAAACGTCCAATATAAAATTTAACCCCTACATAAATTTTCATTCAGTTCAAGTGAGGTAATTTCTTTTTTTCTTCTCAAATACATTTTTTGGTATAGGCGCGATAAAATTTTCGTTTAAACTATACGAAGAATTGTATGGCTCTTTTTGAAAGGTCTTTATAAAAATCTTGTTTTATTTTCTTGGTGGTTTTTTATGAAGGTACCGAATTTATATTGCAACAAAATAAGTTATGGGGGAAGGGGGTTAAAAAGTGATAAAAATTTGTCCACCTGTTATATGAACTGACCCCTTATTGTCTAATGCAAATTAAAACTTTTTTTCTCTATATGCATCTATTATTAAAATTTAAGAAAATTTTAAATTCTAAATTAAATTTTTTTTTTCGCTTTTTTTAAACACCAAGTATACACTACCGGTCCTTAATTAAGAACCCTTTTTGCCGCTAATGAATCTTGACAAATGTAGTTAATTAAAAATATAAACATGTATACCATATATTTGTGGAACGGTCAAAGGTTGATGAGTTGAAGGAAAAAAAAAGTGAAACAAAAAAAAATTCTTTGTCAGATTTGAGAAGCAGAACTTAATTTGAACATAGACGAGAAGTAGAGGAGAAAATTAAAGTGGCAAACGTAATAGTGGTGCGAGAGAGGGTAGAAAGAAGAGAAAAAAAATCAGAGAGAGGGGCAAAAATGAAGAGAATGAGAGGCAGCGACAGTAACATAGAGAACAACGAATGACTCTAAAGCTCTACACCTAACCATCTCAAAGTGGTATATAAGAAGAGAGTGAGAGAGAGTAAGAGAGAGAGAGGATCTACTTGGTCTAGTTTATGCGAGCTCTTACATGATTCCTCGAGAATGTATCTACCAAAGAGCTGACCTATACACCCTCAACTACTATATATCTATACAGTCATCTTTTTCTAATGACACAGACACTCGAAATCATCAAATTCCTCCTACACCTATTGTAGTAAATTCCAAATAGTGAAACTCTTATTTAAATTGGAAGAGTTACAACTCTGTCTTTTTAGTGCTTTCGACAAAAAAAAGAAAACCGTGTAACACTTCAACTCGGAGAAAATATGATTAGATGGTTGTAGATAACCCATACCGTAGGAACATGAAAAGGGGACATAAAAAACTGGTAGTCATAAAAGTTATATGAAATTTTCAAACGGAAAAAAAATTTTTTCTTTTCTTTTTTAGAAAACAAATGGAAGATTTTTCACACCCTGATGATAAGAACAAAAACAAAAATAAATTTCTCAAAAATAAAGGAATAAAAAAAACCATAAAGCAAAATTGAAGAGTTATTCACTTTCGAATCAGTCTTAAAATAAAAACATATTTTCTGTACACTTACAGTTTAGATTTATAATTTTACATAGAAATCTGTTAAACTACCTACGTTTCAAAAAGCAGCGAATTCAAACGTACTTTTGTGAATATACTTTCAAAACAGAATCTTTACAAATTTTTGTAAATTCACCACTTTGAATGTTGGTACTAAAAAGCTATTTTTAAAAACTATTTTTCAAAACTATTTTTAAAAACTATTTAATATTTATTAGCTATTTTGAAAGCGTGAAATTTACAAAAATTTATAAAACTGCTACATCGTAAGTATTAAATTCACAAGAACAAGTTGCAATATAGAATTTCAAACTTTTTGAACTTTAATAATTTATAAGCATTGCTACTACCTAGAACTTTTCCAAAATTATTTTCAACATTTCAATTAAATTATATTTTAGAATTTTTAACTAAAATCCTTTTCCAAATAAATTATTTTTTATAATTTTCGAGAAAGTTCTATGAGGTATTCAAATATTCAAAGAGAAAAGAAAAATTACCCTATAAAATAATTCTCAAATCCACTTGCTTAATATTCAATTTCACAAAATTTTAATTATTCGAACATTTTTAAATTAAATATAAATTCAAAACTTCAACCAATTTCAAAAATACTTTAATAAAAATATTTCAAAAAAGTATTTTTTTCAGAATTTTTAATCAAAATTACTTCAGATTCAAATTAATAATTTATATTAATAATTGTTGTATTCTGAAAGTCTGTTCGTATTTTGAATCTGAAATAATTTACATAATTTGTGCAACGAATTTTGAATAATTGAATTGGTTCGAACAATTTTATTAAAATTTTTGAAAATAATTTCATTAACTCTTTCGTGAAATTTAATTGAAATTATATTAAAAATAATTGAATTCTTATAACGAATTTTAAAAAGAAATCAAAATTTTCGAAAATAATTGAATTGTTTCGAAAAATGTTGTTAAATTTTTAAGTAATTGAATTTCTACGAATAATTTTATTTTTCATGAAAATAATTGAATTCCTTAAAAAAAATTTTATTATTTATAAAAATAATTGAATTATTGCGAAGGAATTTATAAAAAAAAATTGTAAATAATTGAATTCCTGAGAAATTTTTATTATTTATGAATATAATTAAATGTTTGCGTACTATTTTTGGGAATTTGAAATTGATTTGAAAATAATTGAACTTTAGGAAAGAGTTTTGTTACTTATAAAGATAATTGGTATTTTCATGAGAATTTTTTTTAAATTTGAAAGATAATTCAATTTTATGAGAAGAATTTTATCAATCTTGGAAATAATTAAATTTCTGCAATTATTTATAATTTTTCCAAAATTGGATTTTTTTAGTGCTTTCAACAAAAATTTGAATTACAAATTTTTAAATTCTATTATTTTTAAAATTGATAATTTTATCCTAAAAAGTTAGAATTGTTGCTAATAATAAACAATAATAGTTTATTATTTAATTAGTTAATAAGAGAATTTTTTTAATTTTTCAAAAAATGAATTAATTATATTTGACAATAGAAAGTTTTCTATAACTTGCATAATAATAAGAAAATTATTTAAAAAATTTACAAATTATTTATAAAAAAAAAATGGGAAAAAATGTCTAAATCAAATAAAATCATGAAAAAAATGTTTAGTTGATTAAAAAGTGAATAGTCCCTCGAGAAAAATAAAAGTCATTTAGAAAGCACATCCCAGTAATCAAAATCCCTAAAACTTGAGTTGTTTTGGAAAGTTTTTGGAAAGCTTTCCTATATATAGTACCACATCTGCCATACACTAAAGTCTAAATCGACTCTGAACTCTCGTCCTAAAGTTTGAAAAGTCTTTTGAGGGCACCTTTTGCATCTCAACTCGATGGGAGGCTTAGAAGAATAAAACAGAAATAATCCATGGGAGTAGTTTCAACTGAAATAACCCATGAACAATGAACCCCAAAGTCTGATAATTTCTGTCAGTTGTAACGTTCCTGGCCATTACTTCATGAAGCTGTTTCTCCTATTTTATGTGATATGAGAATAAAGCTGCAAAGCTCACTTTACTGTATATAGATATATACATATACATTTAAGCTCAGGTCATGAGTCAAGAAGAGGAGCTTTATGTTTTCTATTTTACGTTCCAGGTCATTATTAATATTACTCCAACAATCGAGTTACCTTTAAACTCCGAAAATTTCCCTCTACTTTATTGCCCAATAACAATTTCAACATAAATTTACCCTAATTTTCAAATTCAAAGGAAAAATGACTAATTTCTATTTTCAAAAGTAACAATACTTCCTCTTCTTTAAATCGTCTTTTGTATTAACCCAAAATTAAAAAAAAAATCGCATTTTATTAATATAAAAAATTCATGCAATCCAAGGGCTGTAATTCTGCTATTTTTCGTCAAAAATCGACATAAAATATGCATAATGCAGAAAATGCATAGAATGCAAATAAAAATTGAAAATCTGATTAAAAAAATGCAATTAAAGTACAAAATTAAAATTAAAGCAAACTTTACATACAAAAGCACTTGGTACCTTTACTTGAAAGCACAAAAGTCAAAAGGAAAGTACTGCAGAAAGTATAAATATATACTACGATAAATGTGAGCGCGGTTTCATAATTATAATAATTTTCACGACACACGGATTAATGTCGCTGACGAGTGCAGGTCTTGAGAGATGATTTATATAACCAGGAGTAATGAATGCGATCACACCCCTATATTCTCCCCTTTTAAGCGCAGTCATAATAATTACACACGTATAAAGTTACACGTGAAAATTCTTGTACATACCTATACAATATATATGTTGACAACAATTTTTCGATGAAAATTGCCCTTATCTTTCTCTCTCTCTCACTCACTCTATCATATGAATAAATGAATTTCAATTACCACAAATACCCTGAATACAAATATCAGAGAAGTGAAATTTAACTAGAAAATTGGGCGATGAGAGTTCAGAAAAATTAATCACCACGGAATAAAGCGGTACAACGCAATATTATCATAAATTAATTTTCCATTTATTTGTCGTATTCTCTCTACTATATACAGCAAAAGAAATATATTGTACTGTTCGCAATTAAATATTATTAATTATAGTTTAAATTGTTTCAATTTTCCAAAATAATGGAAAACCGCTTTTTTGAATTGATCATTTATTTCGAATATTCAGAATTACTTAGTAATTGTTATTAATTTTTTTTTAATATTTATTATAGAAATTAACAATTATTAATTATAGAAGTAATTAATAATTAATTATCGACATACTTAATTAATTATTAATTACCGACGAAAAACAGCGAATAGAGTAATTTTGAATTTATTTTTGAATTGTTTATTAATTTTTTCAAACAAAAAAAAAATAATTAAAATACTCTAAGTAGTATATGAAATAAAAAATAAAATTTGACAAATAATTAAAAAAAATATTCTGCGGTTGTTAAATTAGGAATTTCTCCGTTTATGAGAGTTATTTTTGACGTTTAATTAAGAAATGTTTTAGAACATTCTAAGCAATGAGAGAATTTTAGGAGTTATTTAAGGTCTGCGCACTCGCTCAGTTAAACTTTGAGAGGTTGCGTTTAATGAAATTAATTTGCGAATGCATATATATAGTGTCATTAATATTTTGATGCAAAACACTCATGCCAATGTTAGGAAAATGAAATTATTGTCTTACACACTTGTGGTTGACTTATATGACCAAAGGGTATAAACATCGATCGAGGTATAAACTTATACGAAAGTCAAGTTTGGAAACATTAAGCAAATCTCCAACTCCCCCCGAAAATGTAATTAAATTTCAACGGGTGGAACTTGCCCACCATTTACATACAAATTTAGTTGAAAATTAGAGAATTGAAACCAAAAGAAATGTCATCATTCATTGAGAATAATTGAATTCTTATAAAGAATTTAAACAAAAAATTATAAAAATATTTCAAGACCGGGTTCCTACACTGTAAATTTGAAAGTAGATTGTAACGAATTGATACAAAAAATTTAGATCAAATTATGATTGAAATGTCTTTTAAAATATAACTACTTTCAAAAATAAACATACATTCCTAACCCGAAATCAAAAAACATAGTAAACTACAACTAAACAGATAATCAACCATGTCAGAAACCAGGACGAGAATCGGGACACAAAACAAATGAAGGATGAAATTGATTAGCGTTTGGTACACGAGAGCGCGCTATATACTATATATCAGAAGATGAGAGATTGTCTCGTTCATTGAGAATCAAAATAGCTCATTTGCTTCGTACAACAGCCATTTGTGTGTTACGAGTAAGATATAATCATCGAAGGGCTTTTCTCTTGCTAGATTGTGTTTGCTTAATTGAGGTTCTAAAATCTAGGTAAATCGAGTTTCAAATTATCGCGCAGAGAAAGTTTGCCAATATTATCTCACTAAGAGAGAGAGAGAGAGAGAGAGCGAAGGAATTTTCAAAAGAACTTAACGATTATATACTATATAGTGAATTCTATATCTAAAAGCTTAAGACAGGAATTTTTTTCCACTCCAAATCCTCTCCATATTTCACTTTTTTTCTATTGAGCTAGATAACTTATCACTTAGCAGAAGATCAGTTGCCTCGCTCGACTTTATCGCTAGTTCCAATTCATCGTTTCTCCTCGACTAAAAAATCCTTTTTCTCCTTTTATATATATATCTATATTTTTTCATTTCTTTACTGTTTCATATATTCCATAAATTTTTGAAAAATTGTTGAAAATGGTAATTTTTTAATTCATTCGAAATTACCCATTTTTACACAAATGTTAAGATTTTTTTAATTGGAAAAAGTTCTTGAGGGATAAAATGGTAGTTTGATTTTTCCACTTGAGAACGCCAAGGTCATCACCAGATGGCGTGGAATCTGGTTTTGTTAACTGAACTGCCATCTAGCGGTGACCTTGTCGTTCACAGGTGGAAATTTGCATCTCCATATTGAATCTCAAGATGTTCGCACTATTAATATTCTATAAGTATTTCTAATTAGACTCTACTTATTAAAACACAAATAAGAATTTCATTTATGCTAAATAAAATTTTTAATTTAAAAAGATAAAAGATTTAGTAGATTCTGTGATAAATATACACTTTTTCGGGTTGCCACAAAAATTTAATTTTTTTCCCCTGATTTCCAGAAAAAATTTTGACTTTTTCCCTGACCCTGAAGAATATTCTGATTCACTACAATAATGTTTTTTTAATATTCATTTGTAATTTAAAATTTCAAGTAAAATTATCTATTACAATTATCGTTACTATCCTATTACTACTAGGTAAAAATTATTTTCCCTTTTATGAAAATGATCTCATCTAAAATCGAGGATAGAATCGAATATGAAGGAATAGAGAAAAATGTTCTAGTTTCTTGTGATACTTTTTTCTCTAATCTTTCGGAGAAATCTGTCTTTTCTCTAAAATATCGAGCATTCATACAGGTATATATAGTATATATAAAATCATAAGGAGAGAAAATCTTCCAACTTGAAGAAAAGTTTTGTGTGCCACGAGCATTTTGCAAAAGATGACCTACATGAAGCGGATTTCAACAAAATCCAAAAGTCTTTATTCAGTAGTTAGTTTTGTTGAAAGACAATTTGCGGAGACAAGTTTCAACAAACTATAGAAAAGATGCTGCTGTATCACAAATTTCTCCCAATTATACTATTTTTATTCTTCTATTTTTATTCCATTTTTATTTTTCACTCTTTGACATTTTTTACTTTCTTACTTTTTCCCTTTTTCCTCTTTCTTTTTATTTCTTTAAATAAAAAAATTTCTTTACTGAACAATTTTTTATTCGTACATTTAATTATTACACAATAATTAATAAACAATTAGTAATTATTATTTTTAGAATGAAAAATTTGTTTTAAAACTACATCCAATTTTTTACATCAGTGGATGACTTTTTACTAATTCATATATTTGGAAGGTAATAAAATTTAAATATTTAAAATTAAAAAAAAATTCAAATTGTTTACTTTATTACTCGACTTGTTGGAAAATGTTTATATTCTTCTGTTTTTGAAATAAATTCTCGGTGTGCTACATGTTTAAATTATTTAAAGTTGAAAAAAAACGAAGGGAAAGAAAGGAATGAGAGTAGGAAGAGGAAGCAAAGAGAGATAAAAATGACAGGACGAAACCCAAAATTTTTTGCCGCATGTCGAGCTATCAAAAAGCGCAAAGCAAAGGTGGTTCTTTTACCTTTACTTGGCGCGTATTTTCCACGTGTGAGATATGGTGACCTATGTCTCAGACATACCCCAACGGGCTGCTTGAGTGGTTTCTCGTGTTTCTTCGTCGTCGCATACATAACCCCCCCGGATATGTACATATATAGTACAATCCTATTCTTATTTCTTTTTTTTATACAGAAACGTGTTTTACCAAAATTTATCCTTCTTTGTTTCCTTCTTGTTACCTATTTGCTCGATTTAAAAGGTAAAATAAATGTAACTTTTTGATTTTCTCAACAGAAGATATGAAAAATGCTTTATTTTACTCAAATTGTAAATAAAAAAATTTAAATTATTTTATTTACAATTTGAGTAACTAATTAAGGAAAACTTAATGAATACAATTAATAATTAATTCCAATTTATTATTTTATTATTACTTCGAATAATACACAAACAAATAATTCGAATTTTATTCGAATCATAAATAATTTGAAAATATCTACTTTATTTTATTTACATTGTGAATAACAAATTCGAAGCAATTAATAAAAATAAATAATTTGAAAAAAGGAAATTATTTTTGTTGAATTAAGTTTAATACTAGATTTTAGTTTATACACATTCTCTCGGTTGTTCAATTAATTTTCCAGCACCGCAATTACTTTAAAAAGTTTTGCCTTAAATTTTGGTGAACGATATCTTTCTAATTAAGCAAACTATAATGTACTTTCGAGATAAAGGAAATCGATATATAGTTCTCCATTCTCTGGACCACTAATCAATCTAGCTAAGACACTCTTGATTACAGCTAATGATTCAAATTATTAATTCTCTTTGCACGACCTTCATTAAGATAACAATTACTCTTACAATCTTAATTTATTATCATCTCATTAAATCCTAGATTGCAATAAAGAATTCTCTTTTATTTTCCCTCTCAGTCCCTCACTCTCCCTCTCCTTCTCTCTTTACATTCGTTGAATTTTGCACTAATTTTTTTTACAATGTTTGCAGTAAAACGTTTAATATTAATTGAATTTTATTATATTTTCTGTTGTACTCTCTAAATTTAAAATTATCAAATTAGTAAAACTGTTTACTTTAGGGAGAAAACTTAATTAAATTTAACACAAAATTTATATAATTTTAATTGCGTTAATAAAATGAACTGACCTAATAAGTGGTATTAATTTTGATTTATAAAACGATCAAATTTAAACTGTCGTAAATAAATAAAAAAACAAAAAATTGCGTACTTTCATGTCAACGTAAATAACGTTATGATTAAAAACCGATAATTCCTCCATCAATATTTCATCCCTTGGAAAATTTCCATCTCCACTGTGTATGTCGATTATGATTAATGGAATATTGGTGAAATCGAAACTAAAGAAAGAAAAAAAAAACAAAAAATTTCCATCCTAAATGTAGTTGTGACAAATATGCAAAAAAAAAAAAAAAAAAACTACTGTGCACGCATCGTGACCGGAAATCACGAATAGCAAAAAGTATAATGTAAAAGTCTCAGTGCATCTTTCTCTGATTTCCCAAAGGATGCTTTTACCCATTTTGCTCCCTAGTTTTAGAAACGAGGAATAAGGTAAAAGAAGTCGTCGCGAACTACTTGTCCCTGTACGAATATCATGATTTATTTTATCACCTAGCTGTGTAGAGTCGAAGCTTCCTAGGGGCCCAACAACTATGTATCTTCTTGCTGCGTCCTCTCTTTTCCTAAACTTTCCGATCAACAGGTATATATAATACAAAAGCGTATCAGAAAATTCTCAAAGCTTATTTCTTTCTAAGAATAAAAAAAAACTCCTAGTATAAAGTCCACTGGACTTATGAAGGAATAACTTCGAAATATATGTTGTGAAAAGAAACCATCAAAGTGTACCCTTTGTTGTCAAAGCTTTACAAAATCACATACAACCCTCTGGCTATTTTCTGAAAACAATAATATCTTTCGACTCCCGAGTCACACACACGAAATGGTTACTTACAGATTTTCTTTCATTTTTATGTTTTATCCTTTCAAAAAACACACACTGTATTTGGCAGAATTTCAAAATCTGAATTCGTTATTTTGTGAGTAAAGAATTTTTAACTGATTCAAATTTAAAGACTAGAGTCAACAAATAATTCAACGATTATTTCCCAAAATTTACCAAAATTCGTACCAATAAAAAGAATACAATAAAAAATTCTTCAACCATAAGACAATTTTCTCCGAGAAAGAAGAAAAAACCCAAAAATTCTGTCCACTGGGAAAAATATCGACAAAAATTTAAAATTCAGGTTTGAATAAGGTTTAATAAAAAGCAAAGTAGCATTCTGTGTGTGTCTGTGTGTAAGCAACGTCAAGGTTGCATGACTCGGATCGGAGATTTTAGATGCCTCAAGGAAGTTGAAAATCCCAGGAAACTCCTAATCTCGGCGAGTTGCCTTGAGGAACGTCAACCTTGCAAGTAATACAGCATACCAAATGCTTCTTCGTGCCAAATGCACCACAGACCAGGAAGTAACAGAGATGGAATGAAGAATGTACATAAGGTGGAGGAATGAAACTAGGAAATTTCACAAAGTGCCGCAATAACGTTTCTTAGACCCAGCTAGGGTCTTCCCTATTAGAGATTCTCCGCAAAGATGAGTTTTCAACGAGAAACTATTTTCCTCTTCATCTAAAGAAGATAATTAATCTGAACCACACACTCTAAATAAATTCCTAGTGACTACTGAAAAAAATTCCATCTAACTAATTTCCAACTACTCTAAATAATTCAATAGGTCTTCAATCTAATTTAAAAAAAGTTGTATTGACTACCAACAAGTAGTTGAAACAAACACAACTGAATTAAAACAAACACATTGAAAAAAAGTTCTGGTTTGGGTACATTTAACACGATATTCTAGTTAAAACAACCAGAATTCTGGTTAAATTAATTAGAATTCTGGTTAACCTAACCAGAAAAAATCTAGTAGAATTTACTGATGAAATTTCTATTCGGAAAGATGATGAAGAAGCAGATGAAGGATCTAACCAAGAAAAAGATGATGAAGAAGAAAGAGAAAAAAAAGAAGAGGAAGAATAAGAAGGCAAAGAATCCAAAGAAGCTGAAGATGATGAAGAAGAAGAAGAAGAAGAAGAAGAAGAAGAAGAAGAAGAAGAAGAAGAAGAAGAAGAAGAAGAAGAAGAAGAAAGCAGAGGTGATGACTCCTCCATCTCTTTCCGGTATGCAATTAGAAGGTTGCTGCTTTTCCTACTGAATGCTTACGCACACTGACACAAACACAGACACATTTATATATCAACACAGTTCCGCTTCAAATAGCACCCATGCAAAGCGGATTTTGCTTTGTCGCTTTTCACGTCTCCTTCCATCTATCTACAATCCCTATATATCCCAAACCTGTTTCACTACATGCAACGCGTCTCCATATCTAGCTTTTCCATATAATCCTCGTCAGCCTCTCGACACACATACGTTCCGGATAATGACGAAGCGGAATAATATTGGATGCATATAGCGAAAGCCTTCCAGAAGAGCTTCTCTCTCTCTCTCTCTCCGTCTCTATGTCTGTCTGAGAAGTGTGTGCGACAAAAAAAAATAGGAGGAATATATATGGCAAAACGTGATAACGTGCCCTCGACGACGACGACGTACAGCAATACAAGAAGCAAGTAAATATTGCGGTAAATATTTCTTATACACTAATCTGAAAAACGCTCGAGGGCATATCACTTTTTCCTTTAAATAAAACTCTTCTACAAATAAATATTCAGCCAATTTTTAACAAACAACTGTCACATGATATAAAACAACTAAAAGGATATTTTTTTTCGTTTTTAAAAAGAACTTTTTAAAAACAAATATTTTCCAACGAAATTTACTTATAAATTTGGAAAAATTTCGCCTTTCTCTCTAAAAATTTCAGTTAATTAAAAATAACTAATTCAGTAATAACAAATCAGTCACTGATTCAAATTTTATATTACTAATAAAATAGCTAATAATCACTAATTAATAATTATTAACTAAATTCACTGTTAGTAGATTCAATATATGAAAATAACGAACAAAAAAACCAAAATTATAAGTCAAAAAATATGTTTGAAGTTATTTATTTATAAATAATTGGTTATTTTCTACTAATTAGTTGTACTAATAACTCTTTAAATCTGAACTAGCAACAATTCCTCTTACTGACTTTTCAAAATAAAATTAACAAATTTTAAAAATGATAAAATTAAAAAATTTTCTAATTTAAATTTTTGTTGAAAACACTAAGAAAATTCAATTTTGGAGAAATTACAAATAATTGCAGAAATTCAATTATTTTCAAAAAAAAAAATTATTTCTTCCTATAAAATCCAACTATCTTCAAAATTTGAAAAAAAATTCTCATAAAAATCCCAATTATCTTTATAAATAACAAAATTCTTCTCCAAAGTTCAATTATTTTCATAAATTTCAAAAAAAAAATTCTTGTCCTGATTTTAATTATTTTCAAAAATAAAATACATTTTTCTCATTTCAATTATTTTCAATATCTACCATTTTAATCAAATTTCCCAAAAAGAATTCAATTATTAAAAAAAAATTTTAATAAAATTCTATGCAAACATTTAATTATTTTCATATGTAATAAAAATTTCAGAGGAATTCAATTATTTTTATAAATAATAAATTTTTTAAGGAATTCAATTATTTTTATAAATAATAAATTTTTTAAGAAATTCAATTATTTTCATAAAAAACAATTTTTAAATTTTAATTTTAATTCTAGAAAATAATAATTGAATTAGAGTGATGAAAATAATTTCGAAAAAGTTAGAGTAACAATTTATATAAAATAATAATTTTTTCCCTGAGTTATCATCGTTAATATAATTATTTGAAAACATGAAGAAATCGATCCCGAGTCTTCGACTCGAAGCAATCGATATCTTCACGTTTTATATCAAATACTTTTATAAGTTGTTTAATTTAAAAAAAGGATTGAATTGAAAATTTTTTAATGACTTAATTCCTGTGGAAAATCCTGTTCCAAAAATAAAATTAAAAATATAAATTGTGCAAATATTTTTTTTTTCTTTTTCTAAAACAAAATAATAATTTTGTTACAAAAATTGTGATTCATAAACAAAAATAATGCAAAATAAATAAATTTTCTATTTCTTAATCACAATTGTTTAACAATTTTCTAATTTTCCTTAGAAGTAAGGAACAAAAATCTGCATAGTTTCAATTTGACAACACATAATGTTTAACAAAATTTTAGTCTTTTAATGAAAAGAAAGGAAAAAAATTCCGATGATTTCTATTTTTAAAATCCTAATTAAATTCTTTTGAAGAATTTCTTTGAATTTTTTTTTAAACTAATGTAGTTTCTTTAATAATTTTAATTAAAAATTTTAAAAGCAATTGAATTTTATTTAGAAGAATTTTATTAAAACTTAAAAGTAAATTGAAAATAAATTGAATGTTTGCAAAGAATTTTACTATTTATAAAAATAGTTGAATTTTTTCGAAAAATTTATTAAAATTTTAGGAAATAATTGAAATTTATGGAAATATTTAAAAATATTTGAATAATAATAATAATTATATAATATACTAATTAGTAATTATCAGTAAAAAAATAACTGAAAAATGAGTTAAATTTGACTAATATTAGATAATATTAATTAATTAATTAATTAATAAAAAAAACTAATAAGTAGTGAAATATTTCTATTCGAACCAATGACAAAATTTTAAAAAAATTTTACTATAAAAATTAAAAATTTTACTATAAAATTAGTTGTTTTTTGACAACCTGTTCAATTGAGTTCCCTTTCAACTGGTTAATATAATAATGATTTATATGTACAATATAAGTTTTGTGAATAGTCGGCTAGATAATTTACGACTCGCATGTTTGCAGATCGTCAAACATGTTGAACTGCACGTATCACACGGTATAGTCATTTGCAAACGGAAAGTGCAACTATAATGCAAGTTTGTTTTACTTGAGCTTGTATATAGTCATATTTTCACGTCCGCGTGTGCGTCACAAGATTTTCAAGCGTCAACGAAAATACATAGCGAGAGAGAGCGAGAGAGGCGGAAACATGTATTTTTGACAGACTTTGCTTTTATTTACTTTCCTTTTTATTACACTCTACGAAAGGGAAAAAGAATATTATGAGGAATGTGAAAGAAAATGCATATTTTATGCGAGTGTGTATTAAATGCTTTAGTTAGTTTATCTTTCGACTTGTTTGCCCTGAAATTATTTTAAGTGACGCGAAATTGCGATTATACACAATTTAGAGAAAAACTGTTTAAATACACTTTCTTCTTTTTTGAAGCAATTTTTATTTCCTCTCTACTCTCTAAATCTCAGTTATAGTGAAAATGTCCTTTCTTGCTTCAAGATAATAAACATTCTCACTATTAGTAAAATTTTACTATTTTATTAATAATTTTAATTTTATTTAATTACTAAAATTAAAAAATTACTAAAATTACATCACGATTATTGCATAATGATTTAAAAAAAAAATTCCAATTCAAAAAGTAGAGTAAATTTTTATTGCTGTATAAATTTTTGTTCAGAGTTCACTTTTCAGATTGAACAAATTTTTATTCAAAAGGTAGTTTTTATTCCTCTTTTTCAAAAAAAACAAACTGTGAAACAAATAAAAGAAGAAATAATTGCCTCTCAAAATTAGATTACTCTTTTTTTGAAAACAAAAGAATCTATAAAAAAACAATTTAACAGTGTCACAAAAACATTATTTATATAGAAAAACGAAAGATTTATTATTGTGTTTCTAGAAATTTTGACAATAGAATGTGCGCAGTGACGTGAAGAAACGCTCATCAAAATGGATAGAACAGATTCTCTCTATTCATTAAAGCAAAGCCATTCAATTCAAGCGAACAGTGCAAAACAAAAGCTCTAATCTTGAATGGTCACAATGCTTTTCTGTAAGCATGTCCTCTCGCTGATAAAGTACTATTTGATTTCAATTCCACCACAATATTTCCACTTTTATTTTTTTTAAAAAATCCATTCAACCTTTCCAAGATTGAAAAATTAGAAAGAACAAAAGTCATTTATTTACATTCCCTGATCGAAACCAAAAAATAATTGGAATTTAAAAATCCAGAAAACATATTTCCAATTTATTTTTTCATTCAATAAAAAAAAAAAGCCAAAGATATAGTATGAAAATAAACGAACGTGTCTTATCTATCATAAAAGAAGAAAGATATTGATAACACATCCAATTAATAGACTTTTTTTTCCACAGGCAAGAAAGATATGACGTCAATATAAAGCGCAGCGAGATTGAATTTTAAAGATTTAGCTAACACGGTGAAAAAAAATATTCTCAAAAAAAGAAAAATTACACAATATACCTTTAGAAGAATTTTTAATGAAATTCTCAAGAAAAATTGTATTTCCCCCCCTTCCATTATATATCAATATAAAAGAGAAAACCTACATTTTTTTCTATAATGATAAAGAAAAAAAAATTGGTTCTCATGTACAATTTCGAGAATGCGATTATTATACGATTCTAAAAAAGAAAAAGGAGAATGAAAAAGCAAAAAAAAAACGAGATAGCTAATCTTGTAAAAAGAATTCTGGAGTAAATGTTATCGTGTTTCTATATCAAGGTTTAGGAGAGTGAATTACGTTACACTGGGGCTTGTTACATAATTACAGAACATTAAAATAAATATTTCATCCTTAACACCGCAAACTCGCATCTCTACACACGAGAGAAGCGCTTCTCGGGTGGCGAAGATTTATTAAGGTTAAGAGTACCTTCGTAGCTTTCGTTGAATGTATACAACACGCTTGGAATTTCGTTTAGTGTTTAGCTGATATTCACCTTTTTCCACCGCACCCTATACCCTCAAAATTAGATCCAATGACGCAGAAAAATAATATTGAACTTTAATAAGAAAATACTGAACCGACCCGTGGAAATCCAATCGACTAGAGTAAAAATTACATCCCACAATCAATCAATCATTTTTATTTTACTCTTTCTTTGTATTTTTCCTTATTTTCTAATTTTGAATTAGTTAAAATTAAATAATTTGATAGTAAAATTGTTTACTATCAATTATTGCTACAAAAATTTTTTACTGGTCTCAAACTATTGCTAGAACAATTTCAAATAATATCTGAGTCATCAAAATTCATATAATTCACAATTCATAAAAAGTAACCACAGCCGATAATCAGCAGAAGATAAAAAAATATATATTTTTATGCGAACTTTATCTTCTGTTTACTATTAATTGTTACTACAAAAAAATGTTTACTGGTCCCAAACTATTGCTAGAACAATTCCAATAATAATCGGAGCCTTCAAAATTAATTTAATTCACAATTCATAAAAAGTAAGCACAGCCGATAATCAGCAGAAGATGAAAAAATATATTTTATGCGAACTTTATCTATTGTTTACTATGAATTTTTACTACAAAAATTTTTTACTGATTCCAAACTATTGCTAGAACAATTCCAAATAATATCTGAGCCTTTAAAATTAATTTAATTCACAATTCATAAAAAGCAACCACAGCCGATAATCAGCAGAAGATGAAAAAATATATATTTTTATGCGAACTTTATCTTCTGTTTACTATTAATTGTTACTACAAAAAAATTTTTACTGATTCCAAACTATTGATAGAACAATTCCAAATAATATCTGAGCCTTTAAAATTAATTTAATTCACAATTCATAAAAAGTAACCACAGCCGATAATCAGCAGAAGATGAAAAAATATATTTTATGCGAACTTTATCAAGTTGTTTACAATTAATATCTGAGCTTTCAATATTAATTTAATTCACAGTTCATAAAAAGTAACCACAACCGATAAGTCAGTCACTAATTCATATTAGAAAACAATTTTACTAATTTAAATCCAGAGAATAATGAGAATATTAAAAAAATTAATTTAAATAGCAAATTGAAAATATAAATTTTACTTTGAAAGATTTCAGTGCAAAAAAATCATAAAAATCGACATTTATCTTGTAAAATTGAATGGAAAATATATAAAGAAAGAGGAATTTCGTTGCATAGTCTTTTTCAAACTGCCTATTGGGAAAATCATGTGTAGCTTATGCCGTGATTTCTTCCTTCGAAATCCGAGAAACGAGCCTTTTCCTACCATCGAATGAAAAATTTAGTCAATGACATTCTCGAAACCGAAGAAATCCGTATAGGCTGCAATGAATGTACATATTCAAAGAAATTGAATGTAAGACGAGGCAAATCATAATTCCTAACATTTTCAATATTTCACGATACACTGCATGAATAAGTCAATTACTGAAAAATCTCCGATATTCGATTCCACGACGATGTAGAATAAATAATATTCTCAAGTTAAAAATTGCCTCAAATAATTCAAATTATTGATAATTAATAATTTATTTCAAATAATAATTGCTCCAATTAATAAAGAATAATTAATAAATAATAATATTCTCAAATAATAATTCCTTCTAATTAATAATTTATCTCAAACAATAATTACTCCTAACTAATAATTTTACTTAAATATTAATTACTTCTAATTAATAAATTGACTTAAATATTAATAACTCCTAATTAATAATTTTTTTGAAATAATAATTATTCCTAATTAATAATTCTACTCAAATATTAATTAATTCTAAAAAATGTTGTCCAAAGTAATAATTGATCTAAATTAATAATAAGTCCCAATTTATAATCAGTTTCAATTTATAATCAACCCAAAATAATAATTTACTCCAAACATTAATTTATCTCAAGTAATTATTACTATCTACCAAATAATTTGTTCTAAACAATAATTACTTTCAAACATAAATTTACCTCTAATAGTTATTTATTTTCATCAAACAATTAGTATCAACTTTAATTATCAATAATTTCCTCTCAAACAATAATACTTATTTTAATAATAAATAAACATATTTTATGGCTAATTTTTTGAAAATTTCCCCTTCCTTTCGATAAAGTGACGGGAAATTATTTTCAAATTAGAAGCGACAGATTTCTAATTATAAACAAATGGGTGTGGTTTAGAATAATGCGGAAGGATACAAAGGATACTGAAACTGAGGGAAACGAGGGTACAAGAGGAGAGAGAATGAAGGTTGGGGTGTTAACGTTTTAACGCCCTTCGCTCTGTTGACCTTTGTGTCTCAACTAAGCTCTAAATTTCACGAATTTCTGCTATAGGAAACTTCTCCAAACACAGCCATAAATTTTCCTCCAAGAGATAACCCTGCTCCAAACATGTCTACTGTCTTTTTTACATTTACATCCCTCTCGAAATTATATTATTTTTTTTTCTTTTCGAAAAAATAAAGTTGAAAAAAAATAATCATCTAGAAAAAAAAATAAATAAAATTGAAAATTAATACAAAAAAAATTGAAATTGTCAATTAATCATTAAAACAATCAAATTGGGGATTAATTATTACAGACAAACTAAAATGGATATTAATCATTAACACAATAAAATTGCATTAATGATTACTAAAAGAAAAGAAAATTGGAAGAAACAAATAGTATGAATTCAAAATTAATCAATTAATTAATTTTAAAATAAAATTCGAACACTGTCAAATGAAAATTAAACAAACTTATTCTTCCCAAGGGGAGTTAATTTCTATTGTTTATAGGGGAACATAGTCTAGGTCGGCCACCTTTTTGACTTTTGTTTATAACTTTTTTTTAAAAATGAATTTGGACAATTGAAGTATATGGTTGGAAAGTCCTGTTTAATAGGAACATTTTTTCTGTACAAAGTAAATTGACAGGTTTAAAAATGAAAAAGTTATAAAGATTTAAAAAAAAAAAAATTTGTAGTCCAGGTTGGCCATTACAGTCAAGGTCGGCCATGTTTAAAATTCAAAGGGCATTAATCGTTAAAAAATAAAATGACATGTTTAGAGTTACGGAAAATTGATTCTTTATTGTTTACAGTTTGTAACTTAATGAAATAACAAAATAATAACAATAAACAATATAAAAAAATAAATATAAATAAAAAAAATTTTTGCACTAAAATATTAATAAAATTAAATAAAAATATTAATAAGATGATCAATTATATTATGAGTTATACAGAATTGCAGTTTTTGCAAATGAAGTAGCTCGTCCTCAACTTTGCGCATTTTAAACACATAGTGGCCGACCTTGACAGTAAGTAACATTACCGAATTGTTGTAACCATAAAGAAATACGTTTCGGGATTCGATTTTTTACTTTGTTTTCTTTTCAACCATGAGTCCCACAAATTTTCTGCATACTTGCCTTGACGATTCAATTTGTTTTTTATCTTTTATTAATGGTTTTTCACATTATGCACAAAACTTTTTTTGAGCTTTTTTTGTACCGACGTCACAGAAAACACAATTTTCGATTTTCCGAAAATGTAATTGAACAAAAAGTTAGGTTTCACTAAGACAAGCTTCGACAAAAATGCGCGTAGGTGGCGCTAGTGAACTTGACAAAAAAAACGCGAGTGGCCTACCTAGACAGTAGGCCAACCTTGACTACATTCCCCTATTCAAATAAAAGAGAAGGTAATTATCTTCTTTAATTAAAATTTAGATTTCCCATGTTTTTTCAAAGTTCGAATGGAAGACCTGTTTTCAAAAAAAAAAAAAAAAAAAAAAAAAAAAAACTATAGCATGAATATCCACTCTTTTTTACAAAAAAAGTTTTCTCGGAAATGTAATGGGGTAGTTTTTGAACTCAAAGGCAATATGAACTTTTTAAATAAATATTGAAATATTTAATGGCTGTTAACTGGCCTGGTAAAAGCAATATAAGATGAAAGGATTCACTGAATTAGGTCAAATTGAGAGTTAAAGTGGTGAATCGAGTTGAAGCCAATCGATAATTTCACGAAAGATTGAACACTTTTCAACTTTATATAGGCAATCTTTTTATTAATAGACGTCAATGAATTTTGAGCCTCCTCAAAAGGATTCACTGTTTATCGTGTATATAACATAGAGAAAAAATTCATTTCTCTTTCAAAGTGTATATATATTATATAAAATATTAAAAAAATTTTATCCAGTAAAAAATTTTTGTTGATTTGGAAAAATTATTTGCTTTGACTTGTTTTTCGATTAAGAATGAATTTTTATTTGATTCAAAGAAGATTTATTTGATTCAAAGAAGATTTATTTGATTCAGAAACAATTTATTTGTTTATACGTATACACTTTTTTTTACTAAACATTCCCATCACAATTTTGATGAAACATTTTAACCAAAATCCTCACCGACAAAACTCAGAAAATCCCCCGAATAAAACTTTGCGTGTAGGTAATTCGTTAAACGTTAATCGTGGTTAAGGAAAAGTTTTGCTATTACCAGACCGAAAAGTTAATTACTTACGTTCATCGAGGATATAAAAGGGACTAAAAACCCAAATCTGTTAAATTATAAGTTGAAACATCAAACGGAACATCATCTTTATTTGATCCAAGTACAAATTATTTGATTCAAATAAAATTATTTAATTCAGTAAAAATTATTTGACACAAATAAATATTTAATTGATAATAGACAGGTAATCGGTTATTTGAATCAAATCGAGAATGAATTTTTTTCAGTGCACCGTAATCATTTTTATAAATACCAAAGAAGAAAAGAAAAAAAAGTCCTGAAATTAGGCAATTAAAAATCTATTGGTACTTGAAAACAAGATGAAAAGCAATTAAACATGACTCATCAAAGAAAAGTGAATTACTTTTCACAATATAAATAAAAGTAGAGACTTTCTTTAAAGTTTCAAAATTATCCTTCTAAATACTGTTTAACTTAGACTAAGTATTTAATGAAATTTTGGACTCAAATCGAAAGTTGAAATTACTCTTGAATATTTATAGACTTATTTAAATATTAAAGCCAATGTGCAAATACGCTAAGCACAATAATAATTTGAATATTAATTATATTGTTTACTATTATTATATATTTAAAAATGCCTTTTTTTAAATAAATAGCATACTTTCTTTCAAGATGTATATATATATATATATAGATTACTATGGACAAAATACGTTTTACGTCAATGTCGAATTCAATAGAATTTTCTATCTTCGACGTTGAATTTCCACGAAGTTAACGCTAGCAACGCGCGGGAGACTGCGAGAATACGTCTGTCGAACTTATATAAACGATCACCCATCTCCCAGTTTCATTTCGCGTTCCGTTGCACAATGGCTCAAGCCAACCCCCAACTCCAAACACGTCACATTTTTCTCTCCTTTCTCCCAACCATAATTGTCGTAACTCTCTGTATTTTCCCTCTTTAGCACCACTAGTCATCCACTGTACTCTTTCGTTTATACCAATAACCTATTGACTTTTTTATTCTTATATTCCTATATAAATAATCAACCCATGTCTATTATTTTCACAACGCAAAAATAAGACACCAAAAAAATACTCTCTCTTTTACTTCATTTTTTAAATTTAAAAATGTTTATTTATCGTGGCTGTATGTTTACTTTTGTAATCAGTGATGAACAACTAACTGTGAATGAAAAAATAACTAATTATCAAAAAAAAGAAAATAAATAAAAACTAGTTTCTAAATTTAAATAAACGTTTCACTCACTCTCAACTATACTTTTTAAAAAATTAATTAAAAATAAAAGTTAAAATTTTTTATTTTGATTCAATTTTTGTTATTTTTAATAATTTTTTGGTTCAAATAAAAAAAAAGTTGACAATTTCTGTAACATTAATTTATTTATTTACTAATTATGAGTAACCTTTTACTAATAACTAATTTATTAATATTTACTATTCGTTATTTACTACCAATAATAATTAGTTACTTGCTACTAATAATTAATTATTTATTTGCTAATAATGAATTATTTTCTGCTAATAACTAATGCCAAAATTTGACTAACAATCAGTCATTTTTTACTAATTCAGTTTCAAAGAGTAATTTATTAAAAAGTAAAAATTTTAAAGGTAAAAAATCAGGCACTATAGTAGTATTTTACTAACCAAATAATTACTAAAAACTAATTATTATTTTAATTCAAACTAAATTTTTTGTAAACTATTTCCACTAGTCAACTTTGACTATTATTGACGAATTTTTTTACTAATACATAATTAGTTGTTTTCTACTAATTACTAAAGGCAAAATTTTACTACTAATTATTTATTTTTTACTAACTGCTGATGCAAAAAATTCATGTAACATTTTACTAACAATTAGTTATCTTTTACAAATTCAGATTTAGAAAGTATGAAACTAATAACCAAATATTTTGAGAACTAAATTCTTAAAATATAAATAAAATGTGAAATAACTAAATTTTTTCACAGAAATAACAAATAGAAAAAATTTTAATATTCCTTTTTTCATTTAGTATAGAAATAAAATGTACTGATAATAAAAAATTTAATTTTACTTTAAAATTTAAAATAATCTTTTATTTTTATATTTTTATAGAAGCCTGAAAATAGCACTGGAAAATAAAACCAATTAAGTAAAAACAATGCGAAAACAAAAATAGAAATTTTCAACCAAAATGCTGCAAAAAAGAAACAATGGTAAAAAATGAGAGGAAAGTAAAAACCAAATGTATTATAAAAAATCCTATACTGGAGGGTAGAAATTCAATGCGAATACCTCGAGAGCGAGTGGAGAAGAAAAAATAATTCGTGTTTCTCTAAGCGAAGAAACATAATTTGCTTAGTTAATTGAATCGCAATTTTCGAAAATTCGCAGCAGGAAATTTTAAATTTCTTTCATTATTAAACAAAATTTAATTAATTTTATGAGAACGCAAGAGAGAGAGAGAGAGAGAAGTGTTTCTTTCTAAATACCAAGTTTCACAATTATATAAAAATTCATTTTCCGAGGCATTTTCTATCTAGTAAAATAATAATATTTATAAACTAATGTAAATAAATGCTTCCATTACCAACAAACACGCATACATAATATTATTTTCATGAAAAAGAAATAAAAGCAGCATATATGAATTTTATAAGCTTACATATATGAAACTCGATACTATTTTTTTTTTTTTAATTTAAAATGGAAAAATTCATATATGAAAATGAAAGAGCGAAATGGAATGAAAATTTAATTCGATACCGGAGCGGTTTAATGATTTAAGTTCTCCAAAGATCATTTTAATCCCGTTTTGCAGTTCATTGCTTTGTACTCTATATTGAAATGAGAGGAGTTAACATTCACAAATGCCATTACGTCACAATAGAGGGTATTATATTATATATATATTAATATTTAAACGGAATTTGTTTAGTTTTCGTATTAATTAAATTTATAAATCCAAAATAAATTGCATTCACAAAGTATTTTCATTATACTGAAAAAATCTACATATTCCAGAGGATAAATAATTATTTATTTGTTTAATAATAAACGAGTTATCAAACAAATTTGAAAATATGAGAGAATTTGGAATTATTAAACAAATTTCTAATTTGAAAATGCAATTTAATAATAGTTGTGTATACTTTTGAAAAAAAAATCTTCTATAAAAGCTGATATAATTATTAATTCAAATTTGTTATTCAATTAAATTATATTTGTAATTTTAATAAATAACTAAAAAGAATGAAAGTTTCTTTTTAATAAAGAAAATTTTTTAATAGAAAAATATGTTCTTTCGTTTAAGACAGTATTCTAGATGGAAAATAAATGTTTCATATTTAAAAATTGAGAAATATTGTTTTTTAAAGAAAGAGGAAATTTAATTTTCAGGAGGGATCGAACCCCAGTGCCCTGACCCACTGTACCAAAAACCCCAGCGCTTAACGACTGCGACTACCATTAAATTGATAATTCTTCTTCCATTCTTTTGTATTACTTTAAAAAAATATCAGTTTTTTTGTAAATTTAGATTTAACTTCTTTTAGAATTTGAAATAAGGACAGAATATTAAAAAAAATTGAAAATTGACTAAATAAATTTTATTTTGCTTTCATAATTCACTGTCTTTTGTTATCTAAAATTGCCACTTACGGTTTTTGTCGAGCCCATTTCGAAATTCACGATTCAATTACACTTTTACATACTCTATTTTTTATTTTTCCAAGAGGAATCGAACCCCAGACGCACTACTCCAAACTCCAACACTTAACGACTGCGACTATCATTAAATTGAAATTTCCCTTTTGATTTTTCTATATCAATGCGTGATAAACTCGTGCTATTTTGAAAAT
Source organism: Leptopilina syphax (assembly GCA_032872505.1). Classification (NCBI taxonomy): domain Eukaryota; kingdom Metazoa; phylum Arthropoda; class Insecta; order Hymenoptera; family Figitidae; genus Leptopilina; species Leptopilina syphax. The sequence goes on along the minus strand of CM065476.1, from coordinate 2,736,845 downwards.
AAAGATAAAAATTTTCTTTATAATTTAAATTCAAGGTAGAAAACTAAAAAAATTGATAATTGCCTAAATAATTAAACTAAATTACGGTTAATTATTAATTTCGCTTTCATAATTCACTGAAAATTTTCAATTCCTCTCTCCTATGTAACCAATTGTATTTTTAGTATCAAAAAGATACACTAACACACTCACTATATTCGTACTTTTTTTCATTAAAAATAAATTCTCTATTTTCAATATATAACTTGATAATTCGCTTTCAAACTTCACCTTGAAAATACCATTTTACGTTTCACAGCACCCATAAACAATAAACATTATGTCTGATCAGGCGAACTAGAACCATTCGCGGGAGTATCTAGATATAAAAAGAGTTCAGAGATGTTTTGAGGTTAAGGTCAGACCTTGAGAGAGAATAGACAAGACACACCGAGAAAAGAACAAGTGCGGAGGAGAGAACATATATATAGAAAAAAGAGAGAGAGAGAGACAGAGTGAGAGAGAGAGCAAAAAAGTGAGAGAACAGCATTACAGTATTTTGTTTAAAAAAAAAAGAGAAGAGCCAACTGCAGAAAGCGAAAGACAAGCAAAACTTTGAATTTCGTGCGTAAGGATGTCGCCAAGAGAGTATTGACGCCGAGAGAGCTGCTTTTAAATATTGCATCCAAGTCACGTTTCTGGATCGTACCCTCATCCCGCGACCGTCTATGCTGCACACAAGCGTTTCCTTATAGGAGCCGAACGTCGCATAACTACCGCAAGGTTTCCAGGGAGACAAAGGCGAGAGTGAGACAGGAGAGAAAGAAAGAAGCGTACGAAAGAAAAATATATCCCTGGCCTCTGCTCACCCAGGATACAGCAAATAGACTCCTTCCAACCAGACAAGAGTCGAATTTCTAAAACAAGACTCCTCTCGGAAAAAGAATGCATTTATTATACTCACGTCGGCAATTTTACGGATTTCATATATATATATATACAGAAAAGAAGAAAAAAAAAGAAAAAAATTAGTTGAAATACATTCTTGGCACTTGGAATATATTTGCAAATATAAACTTGTCTCCTCCTATTTCAAAATCTCGTTGAATGCATTTTATTTTTTAGAAACAAAATTTTTCTGTCACTTGTAATCAGCGGATTTTTTTTTAATTTTACTTCCTTCGATGAAATGAACCAAATTTATTTTTGATAAAAATTTCGAAAATTAAAATTTAAGAAAACCCTTAATGGAAAAAAATCTAATCATCAGGAATCGAACACTGGCCCTATTGCTGTTACGAATCCAATAGTTTTACAACTGATCAAGCTCACTACAAACGATCACATGTTAAAAATTCAGTGCTGAAATTTAACAATTTCGATTTTCCAAGTTTATTACATTTTCATGCGGTTAGAAATTCAAAATTTTCAAATTTTATTAAAATTTCCTACTTCCTTGAAATAAAAATAAAAATCTCGTAAAAATTATTAACGCTGCGTCCTCGAGAGAAGACAATCAATGCATTGTAAAAATTTTATTTGATTCAAATGATGCTACAACCATATTAAAAAAGTGTTTGCACCAAATAAATTATAAACAAATAAATATTTATTTATATCAAACAAATATTTATTTACATGCTTTCTAAATCTTAATTAATTGAAAATAACTAATTATTAGTAAAATCATGGCTGTCTTTTTGGTTCAACAATTAGTAAAAAATAAAAAATTATTAGTAGAAAATTACTAATTATTATTAAATAAATAACTACAAAAAAGTCCAATTTCACAAATTAAATTACTCTCTAAATTTGAATTAGTAAAACTGTTTATTGATTTGAATTAGTGACTGACTTTTCGCTTTTTAATTAGTAAATTTTACTAATAAATTAGTAGAAATTATTATTTATTAGTTAAATTTACCTAACCAAAAAAAAAATTTAACCAATAATAAAAATTAAACAAAAATTTTATACAGTTTTTTTCCCACTTCTGTTAATTTTTACTATATTTTCAAAGTAAACTTTACCATTTACGAAATGCATATTATATTGTGCACACAGCAAACAATTTTAAAAGAATTTTTTCAAAAATTCTATTGTAATTCGACTTTTTCCTATACAAAAATTTAAATACCTTTTCGAATTTTCACATGTATGTAAATGTTAAGTTAAAAACTTAACTCGGCTTTATTAAGTCGTTTGAAATAATTTCCATATAACGACGACCCTTTTTTGCCTTTTCAACGAGTATAGAGTTTGGTTTTCCGAAACAATTAAATTCTAAATAAAACAACACTTCAAAAAATGAACAAAACTAAATTGTAAAACGTTTCAGCTCGATTGGCAATCAAACTAAAAGTGTTAGAATGTAAATTGTCGTTTTTACATATACGCTTACAAAAATTTTTTTAACAAAAATTTTTTAAAAAAGACTAAACTAAATTTTTTTTACAAAAAACTAACGCTGGGAAATATTTTTACATTCTCATCAAATAAAAAAGTATTATTTTATTAATATTTTCAACGCTTTAAAATATTTTTCAAAAATATTTAAATATTTAAAAATTTTTAAATACTTGAGAATGTTTTTAAAAATATTTCAGAATTTTTAATACATTAGGGTATTTTTAAAAATATTTCTATATTTTTAAATAGATCAGAATATTTTATAAAATTATTATACTATTTATTAAAAATAGCTACAATTCTTGAATTTTCTGCTTCCCTTATATGACAGTTCAAACAAAAAACTAAAATCATGACAATATTTTTTTTTTTTTTTTGAATTTCAAGAATAAAAAAAAATTCTCCTTATTTTCTATTTGTAACACGTCCTTTTTATATATAAATATATATTGTGTATATCTAGAGAACATTGCTTCAAGGGAAACTCAAATAAAATCCCTGACCTATTTTCTAGTTTCGACCATGCTCTGAACCAAGGAAGCCTTTATATGTAGATACAAAAACGGAATATGCCATCTGAATACCTAAAGTTTTCTTAATCTCCTTTGTATAGTGAAAATAAACTTTTGATACTTTTTAATACCGTGAACTTTAAATTAAAATCCAATTCTATTATATATATAGAAAATTTTTGATTAAATTTTAATGCAATTTTTCAAAAAGAAAAGCAAAAAAAAAAAAATTTCCATTAGGAAGGAAAAATGTTCTAAAAATTTCAAATGTTTTTAAACAATTAATATTCAGTGATGTTTAAATGATAATAATTAAATATTACTGCGATCAAATAGATTTAATTAAAAGCTAATTATTCACTGAACTGCCAAGAAATAATAATTAGTTCTAAAAATTAAAATTGTAATTTGTAGAAAACACCTGTTTATAATTCTCGTCAAAAGATAAATTAAATAAAAAAAAAATTCATAATAATAATGTATTACTCTCTAAATGTGAATTTGTAAAAATGTTTTTTAATTTAAATTAGAGACGGATTTTTTGCTTTTGAATTAGTAAGTTTTACTAATATATAGTAATTTCTACTAATTTATTATTTTTATTAATAAATAGTCATTTCTTCTAATTTATTAGTAAAATTTACTAATTCAAAAGCAAAGTCAGTCACTTAGCATAGTCAGTAAACACTTTACTAATTTAAATTGAGAGACTAGAATTGAAATATTTTTTAAGAGGAGCGGGAGGGAGAATTTTAATTTTAAATAAAAGAAAATATTGAAACACGAAATTACGACTTAGGTATAAAAAAGATATATATTCATAAGTTGCAAATATATCATCCAAGAGCATCATTAAGATATAGTCATATAAACTTGCTATCTAAAAATTTTCTTATTCTTTTTACGATTTCTCTCTCTCTCTCTCTCTCTCTCTCTCTCTTCCTATATATATAAGGATATATCATAATTTAAATTGTAATCACAAGAAGAGTTTTGAAATTGAACAAGAATTCTCTATTAAGAAAACCTCTGGGAAAAAAAGTAGTTTTCTACCAAAAGCTCTTTTCTATCTCTCATCTTCATACAGCATGAGAACTGGAAGAGAATAATGGTTCAGTAGTAATAGCCTGTCTGACTTGGTCAGACTGACGTTCCATTAAAGCTCTTTCTACTGACAAGAGATATTTAGTCCTGCCTTTAAAAGGGATAGACATCGATATTCCATAAATTATTTCGACTCCACGACTTTCTATAATTTAAAAGACTGACAACAAATTCAAAATTTAAATTAAAAAAAGAAAAAAATCTCGTACCTCATTTTTTTTTCCTTAATATAAGAAAATGAGAAAAAATAATAATAATAATATACACAAATTTTACGATATTTATAACAATCGATATTCTAAATAAAAATAATAATTATAATATAAATAAAAGATGGTTTAGTTTTTCTGTTTGGCCATTAGGTCAAACAGAAAAACTAAAACATCTTTTATTTATATAATTTTATGGCTTCCAAAAAATACATTGAATTTATAATTATAATAATTGTAAATATAATCATTAAAATTAAAATAATCACAATTTATTATAATTAGATTTTTAATTAAAATAATTACAATTATAACAATTATAATGAAAATAATTTCGATTATAATTATAATATATTAGTTGCAAATAATAATTACTTGATGTTTTTGCTATAACTTTTTTGTAATTATAACTGTAATTCTAATTAGTAACTAATTTATAACAATTCCAAATAAATATAATTATAATGATTGTAATTATTATAACTACAATAATAAATCCAATAGATAATTAAAAGTAATTATAGTCAAAATAATTATAATTAAAAATAATTGTAATTATAAAAATTTCAATTATAATAATTTTAATTATATAAATTGCAATTATCATAATTTTAATTAAAATAATTACAATTACAATAATTATAATTTTATTAGAATAATAATTATAATAATTATTTAACATTTTATTATTATGTTAGTTATACTAATTATAATTATAAGAACGATAATAATAAATTTTATAAACATATATTATTTATACACTGAAAAATAATTAAATAAATTAAAATAACTAATTTGATTAAAGTTCATTTGATTTAAATAAAAAATTACTTGTCGAAAAGAAATATTTTTTTGATAATCAACCAATAAATTATTTCATACAATTTTTAGTATTCAGTGTAGGTACAATATGATCAAAATTTAATTTAGAAATCCAAATTTAATATTAACTAGAGCTAAAAAAATCCTATAAAGTAAATACAATTTCCTTGTTCATAAACAATTCAATAACCAATTTTTAAAAAACAATAAAAAACGAAACTTGCCAAAAAATAAGAATAAAATAATCACAAACTGTAAAGAGCGAAAGCAACAAATGAACTAATATTTTATATAAATTCAACGTTTCCCATAGTTCAAAAATGAAAAACAATTTTTTTTTGAGAAATTCAAAATAAAAACAAACTATTGTTAAAATAAAGACAACAAAGGATATTGTATCAAATAATAAAATTCAAAACAATAAATATTTTCCAACAACAACAACAAGAAAAATACAATTCGCAAGCACATACTATTCATCAGAAATAACAAAATAACAAAAGAAAAAACCAAAAAATACGATTTCATGAGAAGACAAACAATCGAAACATTATAAACATAATAAATATTTCATGAGACTTGCCATGAAGGCCAAGAAGCTGATGATAGAATTCCCGGGCACTGCTTTCTTTTTTATCAAGGGATGATCGTCTCCTTTCTTTCTTTCTTTCTGTCTTTATTTTCTTTCTCTTTGTGCTTCTTTTTTTTCAAGCTCACTTTATTTTCACAAAAACACGTCTCTAATAAACAGTTTTCTTTTTTTTCTTTGTATATATTTTCTGTAAAATATGTTACGTCATATATGAATATTTTTGGAACATATATTATATCTCGTTTATAAATTCGCGTGCAATTATTGACTTTAATGTGTGCGTGATGAATGAGGAAAAAAATAATAACAACAATAAAAAAAAAATGAAGAAGCAAACCACGAGAGAACTGAGAAACGTGACAGCGCACGAAACTCTCTCCTCTCCTCTCAACAAAAACCAGATGATAAGGTTAGACCCTTATAGTCGAGCGAATAGTTCTAGGGGAGAACACACAGTGGCGCTGGTGTTGTTGGTTGAAGAACGGCGCAAACCAACCCCTAAATAATCACCCCTCCATTCTTCCCCAGTAAACGCAGGGACGGAACAATTGTGACAAACACCCCTGTTCAACAATCTATAAAATGTAGAGTATAGAGAAAATTCTCCTCCACCTCCCTTTCACCACGACGACCTTCTGTATAAAACTCATCCCTCTCTTTATTACACTACATATACATTTCAAACACTGAATCATCAGAATGAAAACGATCCGCGATGAGAACAAGAAAAATATGAGTTGCGTTTTGTTAATTTATTGAAATCGCTTATGTAAAATTTCCCTTCCCTCTAATTTAAGTAAAAGCCAAATTATATAATTTGATTGAAACGCAATTTTAAGTAATTGCAAGAAAAAAAATTGTTTGAGCCATCAAATTCTCAATTAGAGACTAGGGAACATTTTTTGTTATAATTATTGAAAGTATAATTGCGATTAGTAATTATTTCGAGGGGGAATTTACTAATTAGAAGAGTGAACAGTGACTACTTTATATTTCATTCAGAGTAAATTTTATAATCTTATATGTAAAAATAAATATAATATTATTTACAATTACCATTAGTATCATTAGAAGTCTTCTCCGTATTCAATCTCTCTTTCGATATTAATCTCACAATTGGATACTTTACACAATTGGACTTACTTTCAGTAATCTGTTTTACTTTCCCATCTCTAATGGGAATATCGTATTTTATGTCCTCTTTCTGTAGTATCATTTTCTGTCAGAATTCTAAAAATAAGCAAATAATAATGTATTATTAATATAAGATAATAGTAAGATTTGCCTAATAAACAGTACTCTCTAAATTTGAATTATTTAAAAATAAATAAATTAATAGTAAAAGTTAGTTACTAATTTAAATAGAAATATTTCACTAATGAAACAGTAAATAGTAAATAATTATTAGTTAAATTTACTTTTAGGTTAGGTCAAACTAAATTTGACTTATATTCACAAATTAGATCAGTAATTTTGTAAGAAATAACTGAATGAATATGTTAAAAACAAATGTACTACTTTAATTAATAACAATTTTAATAATTTAAATTTAAAGAGTAGTCTTTTTAAAATATTATTAGAAAATTCACAAATAGAACAAGATATTACAGCAAAGTTCCCAATTTATCTCTGCACAAAAAATCGCATTTTAATTATTTCCAGATAAATAAATTTTAGTAAGTATTAATAAAATTTACTCAAGTGTCAAACAAATATATAAAATATTTTTGAGACAAGATTAATTACTTTACATTGCATACAATTATTATTTTACTAATCAAGCATGACATTTTTAAACATATTTTTTATGCATTAAACAAAAAAATATATATATTAAATAAATATAAATTGTTCAAACAATTTTACAAAATCCAGAGTAAATCTTACTAATTTTTTTTTTAAATTTACTTATTAAAAAAAATAACCACATTACTTATTAGATAGCTAGATATTACTTATTACCTTAGACTCCATTAATTTTTTCCAGTTTGCGAATTCCTCTGAAACAAATAATTCCCACATAGAAGAAGATATTGCAGAAGCCATCTAAGCTGACAGTGAAAAATTTCAACTTTCCTTACAATAGAATATTGAGTAAACCTTATAATCCTTATTTAGAAACAAGTAGATATGCAAATTAGGTAGAGTAAGACACTCTTATGCATTTTGTTTTGGAAAGAGAAAGAAATTATGGTTAAATATGAAAAGAGATAGTCATATCTCAATTCTACTAGAAGACGAAGTTAATAAGAATAAGATTTTCAGACAAAGATATTCTTATGGCAGTTGTAATTGTGTAGAAAAAGATAAACAATTTTAAACGAAGAAAATCTTATGTTGTTCTTCCTATGGCCATTTGAAGGCAAAAAAGTTTACATCTTGAAAATATTAAATTCCTAAAATTTAAAAAATCGTTCTCAAATATTTTTCCTAGCCTAAGCTCGCAATGAGATGAAAGTTAGGTAAAGAGTCTAGGCTTCAATTTGGTACTAACCGGAAGTTGATATCTTGCAGACAAGAAAACTTGTGGCCATTTGAAGGCAAAAAAGTTTACATATTGAAAATAATAAATTCCTGAAATCTTAAAAATCGTTCTCAAATATTTTTCCTAGCCTAAAAAGTTAGGTATAAGGTATAAGGTATGAGATAAAAGTTAGGTAAAGAGTCTAGCTTCAAATGGGTACCAACCGGAAGTTGATATCTTGCATACAAGAAAACTTATGTCTTGTGATCACTGACATTTGAATATTACAAAAAAATGTCCCTCCTATTCCAGCGGAAAATTTTGTTGAAAGCTTTCAAAGAAACTTATAGAGAAGTTTCTGCAATATCTTGTGCTATGTGGGTTATACAATATATTAATAAGGTTATATGAGATGTTTTTATTTTTAATTAAACAAATAATTCAAAATTAAAATTTAATTTAATTATGAAAGTAAATATTATATCGACAAATAAATGATACATTTAAGGCTTTAATTTTATTTATCTGCATGGTAACATCAACAAATGAGGGGCTGGATCTTACAACAACACAAAAAATTTTTACAGCGGTATTCGTTAACCCCTGACACCTCCAAAAATAATTTTTTTTAAATAAAGTTTTCCACTATCTTATAGAAAATTTGCTTGCGCATCTTTTTTCTTCTTATCATTTTTTTTATATTTATAACATTTTTTGAAAAAAAGCCAACGATTACCGCTGTTGAAATTTCCAGCCCCTCATAAGAGAACAGCCTCGGTAACTGATATGTTTACCGTGAATGTCCTAGTTTGCGTCTACGTCCTAGTTTCCGTCCATTTTTAAAATTTTTTTTATTTAAATTAATTTTTGAATATAGATTATTACTAATATATGATAATTATAGTTATAATTTTACAGAGTATATATATATTTTTAGTTAACATAAACAGATTTAAGGAAATAATTTTTTTATAATTACTCTTGTTGTTAAAATAAAAGTGGACGGAAACTGGGTCTTATGGTCATGTTATTCAGTGTGACATTTTTCCATAGTAAAGTATATGGGGCACGTGACCAGTGAATAACATAACCTTAAGGTCATGTTATTCAGTATTCACGTGCCCCACAGTAAAGTATATGCGGCACGTAACCACTGAATAACATGACCTTAAGTGGACGGTAACTGGTACATCCACACCTTACATACAAAACGACAAATTCTAGTTTTTAAAAAATAAACCAAAATTTGTCATATTTCTTTCCTGAAAAAAGTAGAAAACAAACAAAGCAAAGACAAATAAACATAAAATACAATGTAAAGCAATATTTAAAGCAATTAGAAAATATGGATTATCCATATATTACGTCACACTTCAAGGAAAAGGAAAGGAGGCAGTAATTTTTTTGTGCGCCTACCTACAAAAAACCTAGGTCCTAATTACCTAACAATATATGGCATCGATATGGAAGGAGGGGGGGAGGCAAAAAGGGATGTAAAGTATGTGACGTTATACGTGGATGACCCAATATTTTTTAATTGTATTAAATAGCAAATATAAAACAACATAGTGACGAAAAAGATATATCAAATTTAAATAAAGATGAAACATAACCAAATAAGGTTTTCACTGGTACTCCAGTGGTACACACTGCGTCAAACGCAGGTGTCTGGTTCGTGTGTATGGTTGCACACTGCTTCAAACGCAGGTGTCTGGTTCGTGTACGTATGGTTGTACACTGCGTCAAACGCAGGTGTCTGGTTCGTGTACGTATGCGGCAATTTTTTCCGAAGTCCCTACCTAAACAAGTATTTATCACGGTGAAAAAAAAATTATTCCATTCTTTCATACAAAAAAGCTATTCCTTCCTACCCCGTATCTATTAAATACAAACCTATTTTTAAATCACAGGTACTCGCACAATTACTCCACGCTTCTCTCACATACCGCCCAGATGCAAATTGACCTACACTAGGGATAAAGGGGCACGTTAGGCTCACCCATACGTCCCGGGACGCATCCGTCATCTGAGCTCAAAACCTACTCACACATTCAAAAATAGAAAATAGAAATTAATAAACAACACACTGGATAAAATTTTAATTCACATTTTTAATTCCTAAAGAAAGTGAGAAAATATTTAGTATTTAATAGTAAGTAAAAGTATTTAAAATATTAAGTTAAAAGTATTTATTAACAAGTTTAAAATTTGAAACCAAAAAAATTGCTTTTTAATGCATCTTGTTCTCTATTAAAATTTTGATAAATTAATTGTTAAACTTTCAGTTCTGTTGGTAAACATAGAAATAAAAATTTAATGAATCGAATTTTTAATTATTATTTTTCGAAATGAAAGAAAGTTATACTTTAAATTATGAGAAAAACATTAAGTAATTAAAAAATTATTCAGTGTAGATAAACATGCATAGATACAAAGAAATGTACAAAGAAACATTGCAAAAAGTATTAAATTTTGTAGTCAATAAAAATACTACAAAATAATACATTTTTTCAATGGCGTCACTATGTTGTTGAAATTCCTTCCCTGTTTAAAGAAAATTTCAAAATTTAGTTCAATTTATTTTATTTAATTTATTGAAAATATAATTAAGTTTGAAAATTACCAATATAAAATTTCAATTTATTTATTAATGTTAAATTCAGTGGTCACTATGGTTCCCATAGTAAAGTATATGGGGCCCGTGAACACTGAATAACATTACTGTAAGGTTATGTTATTCAGTGGTCACTATGGTTCTCATAGTAAAGTATATGGAACACGTGACCACTGAATAACATTTTAAGCTTAAAAGAAGAGAAAATATTTGCAAAATAGCTTAAAAGTGATAATTTAATAATTGATATTCAATTTTCTATTTTAATTTACTCTAAATAAATTTAATCAAAGGAAATTAATTGAAAAAGTGAATTAAACAGGGAAGGATAAATAATAACAGTTCATTATGAAAAAAGGAGTCTGACTATCACAGTTTGTGATAGTCGACATTGTGAATCCCACGGTGGATGATGAGCCCACGTTGTGGCGATGGGATCCTACGTCATCGCCCATTCTGGGCCACCCCCGAAGATCCCTGGCTTTTCATTGCACTTCTGCACCAGATCGGGGGCCACACGGAACCGTGAAATTAAAATTTAAAAAAATAAATAAAAAATAGACTAAATAAACTACTAAAAAAATAACAAAAAAACGGCAGTGCGCTGGGGCCACTTTTCTTCTCCACATCTTTCCCGGTCCTTTAGATCGTCGAATTGCAGAATGTCCAGCAATGATTATAAGAATAAAATTCCCTGATTTTTTCCTAACCTTGATTCTAGTTTCTTAGAACAAAAATAGTTTTTTTAACAATTTTAACAATAAATTAATATCTAACATCTCTTTATCGATTAATTATCAAAACAAATAATAATAAAAACAATTTAAGTCTTGTTAAATTAAAAATAATAATATTAAATAATAAAATATAATAATATAAAGAAATTGAAAATAATAACAAATGATTAAAAATAAATAAATTTAAAATAATAAAACAAAATTAAGTGAAATAGGCAAAAAGAAAGAACTCAATAAAAGGATATATACCACGTTGAACCTCAGACCCTTAAACAAACAATTTAGGTCTTGTTAGATTAAAAATGTTTCGTTGATTAAATATTAATGTTATTTTTTTAAAATAACATTTGTTTTTTGCAAATTATTTAAGTAATAATCGCAAAATAATTACGTGATAATTTCAAATTAGTTAAGTAATAATCAGAAATTATTCACGTAATAATTACAAATTATAATTAGTAAAATAAATAAAATTAGTAAATTAATAGTTAAATATAATTGCAAAATAGTTAAGTAATTATTGCAAATTATTTAAGCAATAATTGCAAATTAGTTAAGTAATTTAATTTTGTAGAGAATTGAAAATACTATTTAAAAAATTAAACTTAAAATAAAATTTCATTTTCCTTATAATTGAATTAGATTTCTTTTGTTATTATTTAAAAAGCGAATTGAATTATGAAGTGTTTCAAACAGGAAAAAAATTATAAGCAAATTAGGCAAAAAGAAAGAATTCAATAAAGGATATAATTCCACGTTGATCGAGCGATGCGGATACCATTGCCTAGAGCAAGATGATGGTTCACGGCTGAGACCCTTTACAATCATCTCTTTCCTTGAATAAAATTGAACTGTGTTCTTCCAAACCAGATCTTCTCCAAGAGGAAGTTTGCAACTCCCATTATCCAGAAAACAAAAACCTGAAAAATAAAATAAAACCCCATTTTAATTTAAAAGCTCAACAATTGTAATTAATTCTTTTTATTAATCCACATAACAATTAAAAACTAAAATTATTTTGTTGAGAATTGTAAATTAATTGTTATTACATATTTATTACTAAATGAATAAATACAATCCTTCCTCTGTGAGGAAGCAATTATTGTTTAAAATAACCTCAAAAATTAATTATTATTAAATAATTTATTTAATTTTAACTTTTTAAAACAAAAATTAACATTTTCCCAATTCTATTTTAATTAGTTGTTGAAAAAATACTGAAACTTTAGAAAATAAAGTTAATTAAAAAAAAAACCTGTTGTAAAACGTATAAAATATAAATTACCATAAATTATACGTGTAAAAAATATACGCAAATTGTATTAAAAATTTACAGTTAATTTGTTGTCTGAAATATTCCCTCTATGGAAAATTTTTTCATAACTCTATTAGCAAAGCAAAAACCTGAATGTATTTTAAAAAAGTTCGAAAATAGTGTATAAAATATTATAAAGCAATACAATCAACAAAATTTAATTGCAGTAAAATATTTAATTTCAATCAAGCACTTCTACTTGTGTTTCAATATAATTACGGTATTATTCAGGAATAATTGAATGCTTCTCTAAACAATTCAAACAATCTACGATAAATTATTATGGATGTTGGTTTCCATTCTAAAATCCCAATCTAATTAGAGTAAAATTTATGAGTTCGTGCACATGGTTTCATTATTGTGCAAATAATAATTTTTATAAACTTTTCTTTTTCTGAATAAAAATATTTTTTATTTTCAAAAATTCTCTGTTTTAATTTGCACCCACAGTGCAAATTTATAATTATTTTCCAAAAATATCTAAATTTAATCATATATAATAAATTTTGTTATTATTCACTATAAATTGTTGAAACTAAATTAAAAATACCTTTTGTGACAACTTTTACAAAACGCAGTTAACTTACGAATTTATGTAGAAACTTTTTCCGAATTTCATTAAATAAATGTGCAATAATTTTAATATCAAAACGATCAAAACTTTAGCAAATTTTGTCAAAAATACGAACATTTTTCACAAAGTGGTTTTTTTAGGTTAGGTTTGGTAATTGTCAATGTTTTCAATTATTGAAAACATTGGAAACATTGACAATTGCCAAACCTAACCTAAAAAAATCACTTTGTGAAAAATGTTCAAATTACTCCATTAATTTACTATATTTGGCACAAAATTTATAAATGCTTTTAAAAAATGTACATTGATTACAAGAATCTATGCTTTGAATGAATAAATAGTAGAAATTTTATATAAACCTGCTATAATAAAGCTCAGAATGCATAAAGTTGCTTTCGTCTTTACATCCAGAGTGAATATGGCCGCAGAATATGCGCCCAACTTTTCATCACTGCTTCGCGCTTGCGCACATGTTGCATATGAAACATTTATTTTATTAAGAAAAAATTTTGTCAAAAATGCGACAAAAGATAGAATTCGACTAAAAGTAAAGCAAGTAAAGCTTTAAAAGTATTCACAACTTTAAATATTGAGTCAACAATTGAAAATATTGTAAATTGTCTAACCTAACCTCACAAAGCAACTTTGTGAAAAATGTTATAAATACGCCATTAATTTACGATATTTGGCCCCAAATTTATCAAATGCTATTAGAAGAATATGTACTGATTACGATTATCAATACTTTGAATGAATAAATAATAATGATTTTATATAAACCTGTTAAAATGAAGCTCCGAGTGCAAAGACGCCATCGCCATCATCCACGCATTAATGTGAGTGAATATAGCTGAATATGCGATCTACATCACCGTTATGCGCATGCGCATTAAGATTGCAAATTTACCGCGAAATAAATTCAAATTTGAATTACCACATATTTTATTCAATTACTAACAAATATTTTTTATATGAAAAAGAATTGAATAAAATACATTATCATTAAAATATGAAGATATAATTTGTTTTGATAATTAAATAATAATTAATAATAATAATAAATAAAGAATAATGAAATAGTAAAATGAATAATAATAAAACTAAATAGTAATAGTGAATAAATAAATAATAAATTAATAAATTAAAATAAGTAATAAATATAAATAAATAAAATAAAAAATATAATAAAAATAAAATGTATAAAAAATTCTGTTTGATTTGTATCTTCATTATAAATTATAATTATTTTTTCTAATGAAGCTAATAGATACAGGATTTGCGGAAAGTGAGTCGAATTATAAAAGAGGAAACTCTCGGAATTCATAGAGAAATGCCAAATGAGAAAAGAACAGAAGAGAAAGAGAGAAAACAACACACACTGATGGTTTGTGGAGAGTTGATTGTACCGAGTGCGACTCTAACAACAACTGTATAAAAATCGATACAACTTCTCTCTTTCTCTCTCCTGCATTCATATAAAAAAAAGAAAATTCCTCTTATTTTTCAAACATAAATTTATCCATTTCAAGAGAAAAACCAATTTTTCAAAATTCACGACAAATTGTAGGTATTTTTCTACATAGAAAAAAAACGAAAAAGATTCTTGAAAAAATAGAGAGAGAGAAATAACGGGAAAAAAAGTCCTAAACCCACACGTTTCATAGTTTTGAAAAATATTCTGATGAAAAATTTAAAATATATAAACTGCAAATATTTTTGAATAAAATATTCACCATCGTTCAATATTGTGATTTTTGCATAAAAATTTGGAAAAATATATTATTTTACAGATATTATGAATAAAACATTTTCCATTGTTTTTCTCTTTTTTTCCGAGATAAAATTATTATCGAAATATATATCTATGTATGTGTTGTATAGTAAAAGACAATGAAATGTCATGATTGAAAGAGATGCAAAGCTCATTCATATTTTTCCTCTGTTGATTTTTCCGAGTTATTTCCAAAGGGTATTGTGCGAGACTCATAAATTTGAGATTGTGTATTTCAGGAAAATTGAATTAGCAGTCTACGACCCCCCGAGTTCCGCAAAAGAGAAGGGGCGCGGTTTGCATTGGAATGAGAAGAAATATAAATGCCTCGACAAAAAGGATTTGGCGTGAGCGTACGGCTTTAATGATCTGCCAATTTTTTGTAATTAACTCTCTCTCTGCCTTATCCAGACAACCTTTTGTCACTTTCCTATTTATTTAAAAAAAAAAAAGAAAAAAAAAGAGGAAAGAAAAAAAAACACAGGATCCACGTCCTTCTATATGTAATAAAACTGTCCAAACTAAATGAAATATGAATCCACTTTATATATCGTGGATGTGTCTTTTATTTTTTGTCCTTTCAAAAAATTGAGCTCCTCTCCAGTTGTTTAATTCAAATTAAATAGTTTTAAGTTCAGTTCAACTGCGGCGTTACCCCTGACAAAAATTAATCCTGGAAATTGGAAAGAGTTTTTTTTTAAAACATACAATTATTTTTTATCTTTATTTCTTTTGACGCCCAGACGAAAAACAAGTTTATTTTTGCACCATGAAAAATATTTTTAATCAACGAAAATTATTTTCATGTTGAATTTTAATAGAAATTCTCTTAAATTCTAGTAAAATATTTTTCCAGCAAAAAAAAATTTATTTAAATAAAAGAAGAATGTAAAATACCATATTTACAAAATGTCCAAAAACAATTTCTATTTTTTAATTAAAATCTGCAAATTAAGTGTAAAAAATAAAATGAAAAAATTAGATGCAATTTTGAAATAAACTTTGTAGCTTTTAATTAAGTCAATAACGAAAAAAATAAAATGTTGAATTTATAAAAACAAAATTGTCCAAAATTGCTCTCTTTGTTCTTTTTATATTTTATATATTTTACGTTTACATAGAGTTTCGATTATAATTAAAAAATGCATCAGTTGATAATAATTTTCGTCCTCTGGGATTTTTTTTGCGAAAATTACTTTTTACGGCGAAAAAGAATAATCAATAAAAAATAATTTCTCTTCTTTTTCAAAAAACTATTCAATTTCCGTAAATTAATTTTTCTTTGAAAAAGAGAATATTAAACATTTATTTTTTAAATAAATATTTCTCGAGATAAATGTTGAAATTAAAATATAATTTACAAAAAATAATCTTAATCTTCTACTTTCAGGTACTTTTTAAAAAACGTAAAAATAGATTCTGTAAAATTAGGGTTGCCACAAAAATTTGATTTTTTTCCCTGACTTTCCCTCGATTTGCAGATAGAATTTTGACTTTTTCCTTGATTCCTATAAAAATATTCAAAGGGAGTTCAATTTTAAAAAGCAAAAATTTAGTTTTAAATTTTAAGAATGTTTATCTTTTATAAAAATAATACCAGTTATTGTGGAGAACTTCCTTTGATTATATTTTATTCAAATATTCTAATAAAATTTATTAAAATTTAATTTGTTTTTAATTGAACTTTAGAAACTTTTAATTATTTTTTATAGAATTTTTGTAATATTTCAATAATTTCTATTGCTTGATTATAAAAATTTATAATTTCTATTTTAAAATTTTATTTCTATTTTTAAAAGTAGTTAACTAAAATATTTTTAAAAAAGACTAATTTTTCACAATTTCAAATACAATTTTTTGAAAATTCAATTTTTAAACAAAATTTTTAATTTAAATCTTTTTAAAATTATAAGTATTTTCCTTCTTTGATTTCAATACAAACGGCCAAGAACAAGTTATGCTAATTAATGAAATATTCTTTGAAAATTTTTAATTTTTTAAATCTCTAATCAAATTTTTTAACTTTAGCCATTTTCAATTCGGTTTTAAAAAATTTTAGTTAATTTAATAACTCTTTAGTAAAATTGTTTTAAAAATTCAGATAACTTTGAAAAATTGAATTAAAATTTCTCAGAAATATAATTTTTTGAAAATTTTATAAATAAAAGAATTTAAATGAAAATAAATTTTTAAATAAATATTCAACTATTATTAACTTCTTTACATCAATTGCAATTTTCAAAATAGCTTAAAACTTTCTGAAATTTAAATATTTCTAAAAATTGAAACTATTATTTTTCTTTAAAAAGTTTTCTAAGTTAATTATAATTAATAAATAATTAATAACTGTAAAAAAATTATTTAAAATACGAAAACATTCGATTCTGTCTCTTTGTAAAATTCAATTATTTATCAAGTATTATATTTAAATTCTTTCAAAATTCTATTTCTATTTAAATCTCTAATAAAATTCTTTAAGTTTACTTATTTTCAATTGGACTTCACAAAATTTATATTAATTTAAATTCTTTAATAAAATTTGTTTTTAAATAACTTTAAAAAATAGAATTAAAATTTCTCAGAAACCTGATTATTTCGGAATTTTACATGTATTTTTATTAATTTTTTAAATAAATATTTAATATGTAATTATTCATTACTTCACAGTACTTGAAGTTTTCGAAAACTTTACTTTAAATCCTTTTGAATTATTTCTGAAAATTGAAACTATTATTTTTATCCAAAACCTTTTCTAAGTCAATTAGAATTAATAAATAATTAATAACTGTAAAAAAGTTATTCTAGAATTTAATTATTTAAGATAAATTTACATATCAACAGACATTGAAAAAAAGGTATTATTTTTAAATCTATAGTTTATGATTTTAAAATTTTATTTATTTATTTATTATTTATTTATTTTATTTAAATAAAATTAATTTTAAATTCATTTAAATTCATTTTAATGTCAATATTTTTTAAAGTGAAAAAAATTAAAAGAGAATTTAAGTTTTTTAAATTTTTTCAAAAATACTTTTAGTCACAAAAATCCAAAAGTTTTGTATAGTAAATTCTAAGAATTTGTTACTTTTCCAGTATAATTTTAATAAAATTCCTTGACAATTCCTTTATTTCCCTAACCAATTTCCTATAAGTTTTCCCTAATTTCCCTCACCTGTGGCAACCCTAATGGTAAAATATATGTAAAAATGAAAAATGAATCTGAATATAATACAAGAACAAAATAAAAAAGAATGATTATTCTTTTATCGAAACCTCTTAGATGCTTTTTACTATATACATACCTTTTCTGTTCAGAGAAAATATCCGAATATGCGGGTAGAATATTGCTATATGTACAGGTATATAACAAGAGGGTATACGAATATATTGCAGCGAGACGAGTGAACACATTAGCGAGAAAGGAGGGTTGAGGGTGATTGTAATTTCACACATGACGTAATTCCCCCCGCACTTGGTTTTCGTTCGATCCTATGGAAGTCATCCCTCTCTCTCTCTCTCACTCACTCCTCTCTTTTTCATTTTCTCCTCGATTTTCCTCCCTGCTTCCCTCTCGCTCTCTCTCTCTTCGTTTCATCAAACCACAAGCATATCAACCCACCTCCGACAGTCGATGGTGCCTCTGATTGAAAATTTCCAAAAACGATTCCACCACACAAGATTAATTAGCCCTGAAATCAAATTAGTCCATAAATTATTCTCGAATAATGAAATAATAATGCTCAACTCCTTATTGATGCAAAATATACTTGAATCTTTTCATAAAAATTAATTTCACATGAAAATAAAAATTCAAAACTACTAAATAGTAGTAAAGTAAAATAATAAATAGAAAAAATGTAATTTTTCATCTAATAAGTAGTTTATTGCATAAAATAATTCGATATTGCCTTTACGTCTGACAAAAATGAAATTTTTGTTTCTTGGACTTTTTTTCAAGTGAAAACAAGTATAAAGTTGACTTTCGAGTGTTTTTGTTTGTTTTTTTGTTTGTTTTTTTTTGAACGTAAACTTTAACTTCATTGTGAGAAAAACGATAAGGACAAAGTGAACAGAAAGTGGAACAAGACGCTGTTGGTAGTGAAGAGTGTAAAAGAGTATTTGAGAAAGAATGGAAGAGGGGTTAGAAAAAAAAAGGAAAGGACGTCACGGCGTCTGGCGCCTTATCAAAAATTAAAATTTCATTTGGCAGACGGCAAAGCACTATCGAGAGGCGAGATCCAGCAGTTTAGCAACCAAATGTTACCAGAAAGAAGAAAAGAAACCAAGAATCGTCAGGGTAAGGTGGTCGCCAACTTGAAGAGGAAAAAGCTTTAATCGCAAAAAACTAACTTTTCATCCTGACCCACAGGGACGTTAATTTTAATTTCAATCCCCTTGCGATTTCTTCTTTCTTGAATTGCTCCAGACTTGTGCTCTAAAAATGAAAGAAGAAGCTCATCATTATTCAAATTTACAAATTACATTAAACAAATTCACACAACGCAATTATTATATATTAATCTGTTGAAAAATACAGTAGTTGTATTGATAAAACTTTTTTTTATCACAATAAATTTTATAAGGGAATTATAATAATTATTAATTATTAATAAATAATAGAAAATATACTAAAATAAACATTTACAATTCTTTGAATTTGTCCAAAAATATAATTGGTACAGGGACAAATTATTATTATCCAAAAATAAATATTTTTAAAAATAGAATGACTGATTTTAGTCCGAATATCATAGTATGATTAATCCATTTGCAAATGCCTACGAATTATCAGATAATGCAATTTTAGAATTGGATTATTTGATTTTAAATCATCAATATTGAAGCTAATCGAATGTCGATGGCTTGACAATTAATGGCGAATAAAGGGAGATTAAATGGATAAAGGACAAATTGTAATAAAGTTGATGAATTTTAGACATTTTTTAATAAATGAGGAGAAAAATAAAATTTCAAGTTCTTTTCAGATTTATAGTGAAAATGGAAAAAAATACTCAAAGTAACAAGAAAATATTTTAACACAGCACAAAGTATGATTTGTGTGCAACAAATAAAATTTGCTTATAATTGTTCATTATTACTTTAAAAAAATTAAATTTTTCATTTTATAATGAAACTTTTGACAGTTAGAATCTTTTTGCTATTATTCTTTATAAATTATTGGTCAAAACCGTCAAAACTGATGAAGTCGATATTTCCTCTATAAAAACAATTACGACAATTACTAACGTGATTTTTGTTTTCAAATGAAAAATTTTAAGAATATTGAGAAAATTCTAAGTATAAAAAAAGTCAAACATAATGATAAATAATAAATCACAAAATAAAAATGTTATAAGAATTTAGAAAATTGTTGAAACTAACCTAAAAAGTATAACATTTATGCCAATTTGCTTGTATGCAGGCAAATTACGATTTCTCGTAGAAATTTTCTTCAATTCTATGAAATAAATATGCACTAATTCAAATAATTAACCATTCGGAAGATAACTTTACAGATTTCATATTAAAAAAAATAAAGTTGGCGATGTTGCAAAATGACAAAAATTACTTATTATTGTTTACACACGTTGTTTACCATCGAAGAAAAAACTGGAAAAAACTAATCAAATCAGTGACGTAATTTATCATTGTTCCGCTCATGCGCAGATGTTAAATATTTAAAAATTTGTTCCAACTATAAATTTTACAGTAAATTTTGTCAAAAATGTGATTATGAGGATAGAATTCGATTCCGAATAAAACTTTTAAAATAATCACGGCGCATTAAATATTGAGCCGACAATTAAAACTATCAAAACCTGTGTAACCTAACCTCAAAAAGGAACTTTGTGAAGAATGTTATAAAAACGCTATTAATTTACGATATTCGGTACAAAATTTATAAATGCTATTAAAAAAATGTGCACTAATTACAAGAATCTATGCTTTGAATGAATAAATAGTAGAAATTTTATATAAACCTGCTATAATAAAGCTCAGAATTAATAAAGTTGTTTCCGCTTTCCGTCTTCACATCCAGAGTGAATATGGCCGCAGAATACGCCCAACTTTTCATCACTGCTTCGCGCGTGCGCACAAGTTACATATGAAACATTTTACATTTATTTTATCTATTTTATTAAGAAAATTTTGTCAAAAATGCGACAAAAGATAGAATTCGACTGAAAGTAAAGCAAGTAAAGCTTTAAAAGTATTCACGACTTTAAATATTGAGTCATCAATTGAAAATATTGTAAATTGTCTAACCTAACCTCACAAAGCAACTTTGTGAAAAATGTTATAAATACGCCATTAATTTACGATATTTGGCCCCAAATTTATCAAATGCTATTAGAAGAATATGTACTGATTACGATTATCAATACTTTGAATGAATAAATAATAATGATTTTATATAAACCTGTTAAAATGAAGCTCCGAGTGCAAAGACGCCATCGCCATCATCCACGCATCAATGTGAGTGAATATAGCTGAATATGCGATCTACATCACCGTTATGCGCATGCGCACAAGGTTGAAAATTTACCGCGAAATAAATTCAAATTTGAATTGCCACATATTTTATTCAATCATTTATCAATTCTCTTTTTTTTGTAAAAAAGAATTGAATAAAATATTTTGTCATCGAAATATAGAAATATAATTAATTTTTCATATGTAGATAAATATAAATAAAATGAAAATATATTGAAGTTAAAGAAAAAGTTCTAAAACTTTAGACCTCTCTGTGAAAAATGTGCTGAAAGATAATAATAATTCAAAAATAATAATAAAAAGTAGGATAAAAAATTTTTCCATGAATATAAAAATAAATTAAGTTAAAAATAATTATAGGCGTGTGATGTAGAAAACGAAAATAAAAATCCTAAGAAAAATGAGCGTAATATAATTTTAAAAATAATGCTAATAAATTTTCAATATCCGGAGGCGTTTAATAATGCATCGAATAAAAATAAAAATCAAATAAAAAAGTAAATTTCTACATTATTTAATTAATAGCAAAATTGAAAATTTGCTATAAATATTAGAATAATTGAAATAATAAATAATATAAAAAGAAATATCTAAATATTATTTAAATTTCAAAAAGTCTAAAATTAGGCCTAAAAATTTTTTTTGGAAATTCAATAAAATTTATTTTTTTAAAAAATGAGTTTAAAAATTCCCAGTTAATAAATCATTTTCTCGATTTAACACTGATTTCAATTGTTCCATTTTTCTGTCTTCCCAAGAAAGATACATTGGAAGAGAAATTCTCTTTTCCTTCCTTTTTTTTACTCCACTTCTTAAGCGATTTCCAAAAAGAAAGAAAAAAAATTGTATAAAGTGAAGTTTCATCCAAGAGGAATTGTGGGAAGGGGTTTGCAATGCGAAATAGAGAAAAGGTGGTGCGCAAAGAGGGAAAGATACTTTCATAAAGAAGCGTTTTTCTTTTTTTGCAATTGTCCCTAAATCCGATTCTTCCGCACTTCGCCCATTTATACTCCCTCCAACTGCTCCCCTGCGGAAATAGCTAATCCCCCCCCTCCCCACCTGTCCTTCAGTCACTGTTCCGATAACCGGACACTTTTTGCCATTTCATACAAATTTATTTCCTTCAATTTTGATGAAATTCTAAAAGTGGACTTTAAACGACCTAAATTCTATTCATATATTCGAAATTCAGCTCATTCTTTCAAAAGAAAGTACTTCAGAATAGAAAAAATATATATAGGAAAAATATTAATATTGGAAATATTTTATATTAGAGTCTTTTGCTATTTTTTGAGAAATAGAAAAATGAAAGTAATTTTAAATGAGAAAGAGAAAATTCGAGAACATTTCGTACTCTTAATTTATTAATATATATTTTTTTTCTCTACGGAAAAAAGAGGTAATATTGGAAAAATTGTTCCGGTGAGATCATTGATAATATTCGTTGAAAAGCGGAGGATGAAGAAAGTGTGATACGAAATGAAATTCTGAGCTCGATTTATCCGGGTCGAGAGCATGAGGATGAGGACAGGGTATACATTTTGCACGGGTCATAAGGTCCTCTGGCGGCTTGAGTAGTGCTGCGAGAAGGTGAGTCTCTTCGCTGAGGTTACTGCACTTTGGGGACGAGTTAACCCCCTATTCCATGGCCTCGGAATCGCCTACTCTCACCACTTCTTCCTTCTTTCTTTTTTTCCCTTCTTTCTCTCTCTCTCTCTCTCTCTCTCTCTCTCTCCTCGACACTCACAAACTTTTCACTATGTGAATATCCGTGCAAAACCATCCGTACAAGAAGGTAGTTTCAACTTTTTGGATACCATATACATATATACGAATGCTACATTTTTTTTGACGCTTCATGCGACTCGTCCCCAGAGAATAGTGAGCGGTACCTGTCTAGAAAGAAAAGACGCCCGCGAACTTCATAAATGTCGGCCAAGCCGATTTTCTCCGATAAAAGTTTCTCATTCTTCTTCTCTCTTTTTAGAAGATTCCTGCATTATTAAACGCCTCCTTTATTTCCTCTCATTTTGGAAATATTTCAAAATTCATTATTCAAGAAATAGGAAACATTTGGAAAAAGTTACTTGTTTCCTTGCGTCCTTGGATAAATCTTCATTCAAGTATTGGAATTTTCTTTCTCCTCATCCCCTTTTTCTTTTGCTTCTTGTTGGAAATCTTTTTTACTTCGTGCCCTGAAAAAACCAAAGAATTATCAATTTGAAAGTTCAACAGCTATTTTTATTGTGAATGACAAAATTTACTTGATTTATGTTTAAAAGAGATAAATTTAATGGAAACAAATTATTATAAAAAAACAAAAAAATTTTAAGAATAAAAAATCAAATTTGCAATGATTGTGAAATAAAAAAGAAGTAAATTTTTTAATTTCTAAAAAGTAAAATTTTTGAAAATTTGTGTTTAAAAAAATTGTTATAATAAAAATTTTAAATGATCAAACTATCAAAAATTTAAAATCAAATTACATTTGTTCTTCTCATTTATGGCATTTAGCTTCATTATTTTTGGGCTCTTCAAAAACACTTTACTTATTTAATAATCTCCACCCTTTGGTAAAAAATCTAAAATTATCAAAAATTATCAAAAATTCGAAAAACCGATTTTTTTGAAATTCAACATTTTTTCTTCTCTTTTATAGCAATTAGCTTTAATATTTTTGTGCTTTTCAAAAACACTTTACTTATTTAAAAGTCTTTACCCTTTGGTAAAAAATCTAAAATTATCAAAAATTATCAAAAATTCGAAAAACCGATTTTTTTGAAATTCAACATTTTTTCTTCTCTTTTATGGCATTTAGCTTCATTATTTTTGTGCTTTTGGAAAATACTTTACTTATTTAATAATCTCCACCCTTTGGTAAAAAATCTAAAATTATCAAAAATTATCAAAAATTCGAATAACCGATTTTTTAAATTCAACATTTTTCTTCTCTTTTATGGCATTAAGCTTAATTATTTTTGTGCTTTTGGAAAATACTTTACTTATTTAATAATCTCCACCCTTTAGTAAAAAATCTAAAATTATCTAAAATTATCAAAAATTCGAATAACCGATTTTTTTTTTAAATTCAACATTTTTCTTCTCTTTTATGGCATTTAGGTTAATTATTTTTGTGCTTTTGGAAAATACTTTACTTATTTAATAGTCTCGACTCTTTGGTAAAAAATCTAAAATTATCCAAAATTACCAAAAATTCAAAAATCCAAATTTCTTAAAATTCAACATTTTTTCTCCTCTTTTATGACATTTTGCTTCATTATTTTTGTGCTTTTGGAAAATACTTTACTTATTAAATAGTCTCGAATCTTTGGTAAAAAATCTAAAATTATCTAAAATTATCAAAAATTTAAAAAACCGAATTTCTTTAAATTTAACATTTTTTCTTCTCTTTTATGGCATTTAGCTTCATTATTTTTGTGCTTTTGGAAAATACTTTACTTATTTAATAATCTCCAACCTTTAGTAAAAAATCTAAAATTATCTAAAATTATCAAAAATTCGAAAAACCGATTTTTTTGAAATTCAACATTTTTTCTTCTCTTTTATGGCATTTAGCTTAATTATTTTTGTGCTTTTAGAAAATACTTGACTTATTTAATAATCTCCACCTTTGTTAAAAAATCTAAAATTATCTAAAATTATCAAAAATTCGAATAACCGATTTTTTTTGAAATTCAACATTTTTTCTTCTCTTTTATGGCATTTAGCATAATTATTTTTGTGCTTTTGGAAAATACTTTACTTATTTAGTAGTCTCCACCCTTTGGATAAAAATTTTAAATTATTAAAAATTATCAAAAATTCGAAAAACCGATTATACTTCCGATAATATATATTATGTCTTAAAATTTCTATTCAAGAGAAAAAATGGAAAACAGGAAAAATTTAGAAACTTTTAAAAATTCCAGGCCTTTTTCCATGATTTCCCTGATTTCCAGATTCTGTAGGAACCCTGAACTTGTAAAGACTGTAAAAATAAATAATATAAAGCTTTTAATTTTTGTAAAATAAAATATTCCTAATTTATTTTTAAAACAAATAATATTATAACAAAAAAATTACAAAATTATCAAAATTTTAAATCTAAATTCACTAAAAAGTTTTTTATTACTAATTAATGAATTTACATTTGAATTCTTAATAATTTTTTTATTATTATTATTTGTTTAAAGAATGGATTAGGAAAATTTTATTTTCTATAAATTAGAAAATTCTATATCATTTTAATTTAACAATTTTTATACCTAAATTTGATTTTAAATTTTTGATAGTTCTACCATTCTTATTTTTTTATTATATAATCATCTTTTAATTTTCAAAATTTTACTTTCCAGAAATTATAAATTTTTTTCCTTTTTCTTTCACAATCTTTGCAATTTTAAATTCTTGATAAGTTTATCATTTTTTTCTACTAAAATAATTTATTTTAAGTATGAATTTCGAGAATTTTACTTTCTAATCATTTAAAATTTTATTTCATTTTTATTTTACAATCTTCACAAGTTTGATTTTAAATTTTTTAATAAAACATTGAATTTGAACGTAAATTCAACATTAATTTATTTGAAATAGGATTTATACTTAAGTATAAGTAATTATAACAGAAAAAGTAAAAAAATGATAAAATTATTAAGAATTTAAAATCAAATTATATATATACGAAAATTATAAAATAAAAAATGAGATAAAATTTTAAATTTCTAAAAAGCAAAATTTTCGAAATTCATAGTTTAAATAAATGAATATTATTAAAATGCTAAAATTATCAAGAATTTAAAATCAAATTATATATAAGAAAATTATAAAATAAAAAATGAGATTTTAAATTTATAGAAAATCAAATTTCCAAGAGATTTTCATGATAAAGTGTAGAATTAAAAATTTTTGCATTTTTTTGAGAATATTTGAATAGTAAATTTTAGCACAAGACGATGCCAAATCGAGAGGACAGTTACCAGTGGGAGCCATACGGCCGATAAGACGATGTGGTTACATAGTTCTCTGGGATGTTTCTCACACCCCTTTCCATTCGTGTACCTGGCTTCCTGTCGCGAGCGGGTTACAAACGATGCGCTTGGTATTACAACCCGCAAATTACACCCCCGACCTGCTCAGCGAATACATGATGCCTCGAGTCGTGAATTATCCTTCAGCTATATAGATATACACCTGTCCTGTTCGTGCTTTCCTTTCCAGACGCGTTCCCAAAGATCCACGAACCAATGAAACTGATAATTTTAATTGCACACCTAGAGAAATAACAAAAAAAGAATTTAATTTATTGTTCCCTTGAAATTAAATACGAAAATATATATTGTTCCCGTGAAATTAAATACGAGGAAAAATATATTTGTTTCTTTTAATTTAAATACAAAAAGTCAATTAATTTTATTATAAAATAAAATTAACAAAATCAAATAGAAGAAAATTTCCTGCTGAGGGAATAATACATACCTTGATTCCAGTGCGGTTAATTTGCGGAAAATTAATGACTATTCCGCAGATAGAAGTTTACCATTCTTAAAAACATAATGAAGCTCGTTGTAAATATTTGATGAACCTGCAAGAACGAGATTTCGTGCTACAAGAAGGAAATTGGAAGGATCTGCAAGAGAAAAAAAGTCTTTTGAAGCACTCGGTATCTTTTCAGTTCATAAATTATAATATCCTCTTCCATTATATTCCCTTGATCCCAGCTCCTATATTATTTGAAATTCAATATAAAATATTTATTTTTTCCAACACCATATAAATTAGAACCTAAAATACTAAAATCAAAATAGAAAATAATCCTTTAATTTGTAACGAAAAATGATAAATTATAAATTAAAAAATAATTAAATTATTCTTATTCCTTATTTTAAAAAAATCACTCTCGTTAGAAAAAACTAATTTAGAGAGAATTATTCAAGCACTGTATAAAAATATTTTTTATTTTTCACACAGTTTTACAGTCATTTTTTTTTTTTTTTTTGTCAAATTGAAACTACTGATTCTTGTTTTTCCTTTTGAATATTTTCCACTACTGTAATTTATATACTTTCGTAAACGACTGAATTGAAATACATAACAATTACAATATTATTGTGACGAATATTGAATTTACTACGTAGAGATTTTTTTTCGAAATATTTAGCAATTAGTGGATTTCTTTTTTCACATTATTAACTTGTAAATATAAATACAAAACCAGTCAAGTTTTAATAAACGAAAATTAATTGAAATTCTAACGATAAAAATGAATTACAGAGTTTTCATTTTTGTTTTCTATATGATGTAGAATACATATTTAGAGTAACGAAAAGAAAGAAAAATCACAGCTCAATATTAGTATGGAGTATTTCTTTGAAACTTGACAAGGCACGTGTCAAATATGTTTGATATAATATAAGAGTGCGTGAAATGTCGCAGTGATTTTTTGTAAATATCACTTTTTTGTTATATGATATGATGATTTAAAAACTATGTAGCGCTAATCTTTGAAATTAGTATGCAATATTCTTATTATATAGCATATATATATGTACGATATATAAAGCGAGAATTAATGTATGAAGTAGAATTAAAAGCGAATTTACGAGACAAGGCACGATTTATGATAAAATGTTTGATAAATCTTTAGCTTCTTTTTGAGAGAGAACGAAAAAGATGACAATGTAGAGAAGAAATCAATAATAATTTTGTACTTTACGATTCTTCATTGAAATATAATTATATATTCGATAAAATTTCTTTTTATATATATATTTAAATTTTTCATTTTTTTAATCCTAATGACTATAACACTAGAAGGCTAATTTCTAACAAAAATTTGTTTCTCTTTTTTATGATTTTCCAATAAATTATTCTTTTTTTTTATAACGAAATTCTAATAATAAAGCTATCAACTAAAAATTGTACTCAAATTTAAAATAAAAACAAAGTCAATTTTTCCCTAAAACAATTGTATTGTAAATAATAAAAAATTTCCATTTTAAACAATCGTTTCAAACAATTGTGAAGAAATCGAATAAATTAAAGCTATTTTTAATAGCTGTCTGGTATTAAAAGTAATTACCACTAAGAATAATGTTTCCATTGAAATTTCGAAGCAAATCGTTTTGAAACGATCTAATTTTTCTAATCGAATTATTCTAAAACAATCAAGTTTTCAATCAATCCTAACGATTATAATTTTTTCCGAACAATTAAATTCTACGAAAGAAAGAAATAATTGATGCTAAATAGCAGTTATAAAAAGAAGATACTAAAATCGAATACCGTAAACTGAGATTCTTAATTGATTAATCAGATATGTATCGTTTCGTAATTAAAATTATGCAACGTTTCATTAAACGCTATTTTTGTCAAATTTGTAATAGTTAATAAATAAAGCAAACTATTATTCAAACATTACATTTAAAAAATGAAAAATACCTATTTTCAGTCAGGCAACGATTTTATAAGATTAGAAAGATAATTATATCGTTATATTACTATTGATTAGATTATTCAGACGATGATTATTGTCATGGAGAGATAAAAAGAAAGTTTAGGCGTATTAACGTTGTCGTTTGTTTGCCCAGCATTGCGAACAGTAGTTTTGATGTTCAGGAGTTCCATAAAATGTGCATTTCTCATTACGACATTTTTGCACAATATTTTTATTATGCCATTGTTCAGAATTCGGCGTGTCAGCCTCCTCTGATGATTTTACGAAGAAAGTTGAACTGTAAATCAAACAGTTTTCAAATACCCTGAGAATTGAAATCTTAAGTTAAGAGGAAAAAAAAGAGAAGAAAATTTTTAACTCACTTGGCCAAATATAGAGCGTCTGGAGTATTTGAATTTGTACTCGGTATCAATTTGTTTACACTCGCATGGCTGCCACTGTCGCTGGCTGTGTAAAATTTCGATTTTCCTGCTCCGTAATTCATCACTGTACCAGTCATATCCGAATGATGATCTTGCAGAAACCTAAATATTAAGAATTAATTTTTTAGTGAATATCAAATATACTATATTTTTATATTTATCAGGTTTGCAAAAAGAATTTAATTTTTTTCTCCCTGACTTTTAAGTTTTTCAGAAGGAATTATAACTTTTTCCCTTACCTTAAAAAATAAGAATTTTTTTTAAAATAAATATTTAATCATCATTATTAATACTTTTTAAAAGGAATTAAGATTTTCAAAAATTTTAAATCCTTTGCACGAAGAGAAAATATATTATAATTATATATTATTATACATATTTTGTTAAAGTATTTTACAATTTGGTGGAAAAAATTAAGTATAATTTAATTTGTAAATTTAATTTAACATTTTAAAACATAAAATGCTAAAACTATTTTTTATGAAATTAATTGAATTCTTGTAAATAATATTATCAAAATGTTCTTAAATAATTGAATTCTTTCAAGAAAATTTATTAAAAGTAAAGAAAATTAAATTTTATTAAGAAATATAATTAAAATTCTTTTGAAAATAATTGAATTCTTGCGGAGAATTTTATTATATGTGAAAATAATTGAAGTCTTGTGAAGATTTTATTAAAAAAATTTTTTTTTAATTTAATTCCTTCGAGACATTTTATTCAAATTGTGTTAAAAAAATTTAATTTTTTCGGAAAATTTTATTACTGACGAAAATTTAATACTTTATGAAAATTTTGTTATTTAGGAAATTAAAATTTTTTTAAATAATAGAATTTTTTAGAAAAACTTTATTAAAATTGTCTTGAAAATAATTGAAATCTTGCGAAGAATTCTATTAAAAGTTTTTTAAATAATTGAATTCTTGGGAAAAATTTTATTTATTTGTAAAATTCTTTTAAAATGACAGAATTTTTTAGAAGTTTATTAAATTTGTTTTGAAAATAATTGAAATTCTGCCAAGAATTTTATTAAAATTTTTTTAAATAATGAACTTCTTGTAATGAATTTTATTATTTATGAAAGTAATTAAATTCTTGCGCAGAAGTTTATTAAAATTTTTTAAAATAATAGATCTTCTTGTAATGAATTTTAGTATTTATGAAAATAATTGAATTCTTGAGCAAAATTTTATTAAATTTTAAAAAAATGTTTGAATTGATTAGAATTTTATTAAAATCTTTTGAAAATAATAAATAATATCTAATAATTAATTAGATATGTGAATCTTTTTTTTAATTAATTATCAAAATGGAAATTACCTTTCCTGTGCGCAGTCGAGATAATTTTGTATCATTTGGTTCATGTAGCCGTTCCTTGTGATTTTGACTTTAACGCTGAGAACACCCTCACCAACGGAGCTAGTTAGATACGATGACGAGGACGAAGGTGGACTATTTGTTCTCTTGTGAGAATGAATAAATCCCAATTTCATTTTAATCGATTTTCCAAATGATTCGAATTGTTTTGCTACATCTAAAAGCGGCTTTGCAGTTTTATGTCTATTTACAGTCACTCCGTCAGTGTCACAAAAACGCTCTATGTCATCTACGGCGAGCAATTGATATTCACAGTCTAAATATTTCCGCACTAAAATTTCCATCTGATAAATATGAAAGTTGAAATATGAATTAATCTATTTTTAAAAATTTTCAATTAAAAAATCGTCTATTCTATAAATAGATTTTATTTTTGTAAATATAAAAGAAGAATTTTATATTTGTAAAAAAAGAAATTATACCGTGTCTTGTGAGCATGACAGTAAATCTTGTGATGCCGACCAATCCCATTCGGGTCCAGGATCAACAGCAAATGGTACAGGTAAAAGTTGTCCACTCTCGGGATCAACCAAAGGTACATAAATCCTTTCCTCGACATTTTGTCCTTTAGCAACTGAGACTAGTGGCGAAAAATGGGCCGAATGATAGGCTAATAATAAAGGTGTTCGATAACATTCGAAAGTTTGAACTTCAAGTGGCAGATAAATTCCACCAAAATTAATAGGCGCCAAAGCAACGCCCTCAGAATCCCGTAACATTGTCTCCGCTATAATT
The DNA here is from genome assembly GCA_032872505.1 of Leptopilina syphax. Taxonomy (NCBI): domain Eukaryota; kingdom Metazoa; phylum Arthropoda; class Insecta; order Hymenoptera; family Figitidae; genus Leptopilina; species Leptopilina syphax. The sequence goes on along the minus strand of CM065476.1, from coordinate 2,705,258 downwards.
ATAATTGGACGTCGAAGAACGTGCGCTAACGCCAATACGTGAACCTAAAAGGCAAATTTCAAAATTAGAATACATAAAAAATTAAAACAAACAAAACTTTCAATTAACTAAAAAATCAATTTAAAATAATAATTCGAAATTATAAAATTTGTATAAATAAATTTTAAAAATAGAAATTTCCAAATTACATATTCAAAGAATCAGAATGAAAATATTTTGTAAAATGTTAAGACAACCTCCTCTAGACTTTGATAAGATGTTATAGTTTGATTTCGAGGGTTAATCGAGGCCATGTCTACAACACTTTGCCACTCTTGTTGCCATTCCGCTTCCGTGTAAGCTAAACCCGCCGTTGCGTTTAAAGTCGTCTGTCTCCACTTCCATCGCCTGAAAAACAAAAATGCTTTTTTTTTAATTTTAATCATCGTAAGAAAATATTGATTAACCGATAAATTAATAAAGAAAAATATTATCACTCATTAAGTGATAATGATTCCGATAAAATAGTCATTAAAAAAAATGACTAACTAGTCATTCTTTTTTAAGTAATCTGATATTAATAATTTACAAATGACTAATTTTGATTACCTCTAATATCTTTTGTTTACTTTTCTATTGTACTTTTATTACGTTTATTATTAAGATATAAAAAAGAAATATATTTTCTCTTTATATTTCTTTTTCTCTACTTTTTTCTATTCTTTTTTTGACTTCAATTATACCTGAAAATTGCGTCACGATATTTTCCCTCAGCGAGCATATTATGTAAATGTTCACGCATTGTGAGATTTCGATCTTGAAAACCCCATATTCCAAGGCTGGCTGCGTGTAGAAGACAATTTCCGTCGCCAATTGTTGCTAGGGGCCAAAGTGCTCTTGATCCATCATTTTTTCCTCCACACCACCAATTTAGTCGTCCGGCAGACTCTAATGATGATAAACAACCCGCCTCGAATAAATCCTTCTCCAAAAATTGACGAAATGGATCTGTACATAATTTCAAAAATTTAATATTTTACTTTTCATGATTTTTATTAAAAATATATTTTATGAAGACAAAAAGGGAGTATTATTATTGGAATAAAATTACCTGGATAGACTGATAAATCGGGTAATGAGAAGGTAAATTCTGGTGCTTCCAATCCATCCGCAGCAAGCTGAGAACGTGTCTTGTTCACGAGAGCATCATTTTCCGTCGCACGGGAAATGCCTCTGGATAATTTTTTAGGAGCTCCTTCACCTGTTTCCAAGGGACCATTGTTTGAAGTAGTCCCTTGTTCCAAACCATCGTACATGGATAATGCTCCACTCATAACAATATTCTATTTTTTGAGAAAAAAAAAGAAAGCAATAAAAAATTATAATAATTGAAAACGTTTATTATTTAACTAGCAAATACTTGATAAGTCATTATTATTATTATATCTTCATTATTATTATTATGCAAATTTCAAATTTCATTTTCAAATGTCAATTTTAATCTTTGAATGATTTCAGATTCAAAATTGAAAAAAGATTCACTTATATTAATAAAATTCTTTAAAACAATTTAATTATTTTCAAAAACTAAAATATAATTATTCTTTGCAAGAATTCAATTTTTTTCAAAAATAATAAAATTCCTCACAAAAATTCAATTATTTTCATAATTAATAAAATTTTTCGTACGCATTCAATTATTTTTTAAAATAGTAATAAAATTCTTCGTATGAATTGAACTGTTTTTATAAATAATAAAATTATTCTCAGGAATTCAATTATTTTTAAAAGTTTTAGTAATAATCGTTGCAAGAATTCAATTATTTTCATAAATATTAAAATTAATTGCAGGGATTCAATTATTTTTAATACAATTTTAAATAAATTCCACGAAAAATGCAACTGTTTTTAAAAATTTTAATAGAATTTTTTTAAAGAATTCAATTATTTAAAAAAATTTTAATGAAATGCTTTTTAATAATTAAATTGTTTTCAATATAATTTTAATAAAATTTTGTGGAAGAATTCAATTATTTTCAAAAATAATATACAATTTTCAAAGAAATTCAATTATTTAAAACACATTTTTCACAAATTTTTTGAAAAAAATCATTTCTTTAAAAAGATTTTTTTTTAAATTCTTCTCAAGAATGCATTATTTTAAGTGCGATGTCAAAAATTCAATTATTTTCATAAATAATAAAATTTCTCACAAAAATTAAATTATTTTCATCACAAGAATTTAATTATTTTCCGTACAATTTAAATGAAATTCCTCGAAAAAATTACATAATTTTTACAAATTTGAAAAAAAGTTAGTCTAATTTCAATTATTTTAAATCTTTTGATACAATTCTTTATAATAATTCAATTATTTTTGAAAATGCTGTGTAAAAATGTATTCATTAGAATTTAATTAATTTTAAGGCATTTTTAATTAAATTGATTGAGAGAATTTAATTATTTTCGGAAATTATAATTTAATTTTCCAAAGCAAGTCACTTTTTTCAAAAAATTGTAATAAAATTCATCGCAAGAATTGAATTATTCTCAATACAATTTTAATTACATTTCTTTATAGAATTCAATTTATTTTAAAAGATTTTTATAAAATTTCTTAAAAGAATTCAATTATTTAAAAATTTTCGATAATATTCTTCAGAAGAATTCAATTAATTTCAGTAAAATCTGAATTAAATTTTTCAAAAGAATTTAATTATTTAGAAAATTTTTTAATAAAGTCTTTGAAAGAATTCAATTACTTTCAATGCAATTTTAATTTAATTCCTCGCAAGAATTTAATGATTTTCAAAATATTTTTTCATTTTTAATAACAATGGCAATTACTATAATTATAAGTAATAAAATTTCTTTTGCGAGAATTCAATTAGTTTTAATATAATTTTGATAAAATTTCTCGAAAAAATTCAATAATTATTATCAGAAATAATAAAATTCTTCGCAACTTAATTTGATATTTTCAATTCTATTCAAACATTTTTAATTATATTCTAATATTTTGCATAAAATGTCAAATTTTATTTTGTAGACTAGTTAAATTCCTCTTGAGTGATCATGTATTCTTACAGAGGAAGATAATTTCAAAACAATTTCATATTTGGAAGAAGAAACATTAGACAAACATTTACTTATAATCCAAGTTACGCAACGATCATTCCATCTAAAAATTTACAAATATACTCACAAAGTAAAAGTGTATTCACGTCTTGCATTTGCACACCCATACGAATAGATCCTTTAATGATTTTATTAAAACCTGTTGAAACATAAATAAATAAAATTATAAATTAAACATTCTACAATGATTTCTAATACAAAAAAGAAAGATAATAATAAAAAATAAAAAAATAGAATAAATATTTTTATGCATTTGTAAAATATCCCACTTTGTTATATGAGATGAAAACATTTTCTGCGTGTTACAAAAATAGGAAACAATTTTTGTGCCAACTTTTAAATAAATAACACAAAGTTTAAAGAAAAAATCGATATTTAAAAAAAATTTTTGACAAAAACGTTTCTGTCATTAAAATAAAACATAGGGAATTCAATGAATAGAATCATTTAATCAAAAATGTTGAAACCTTGACCTGATATTGAATTAACGAATATACACACGGCTTATCAGTGGGAGAGTGAGAGCCAAAATTATAAATACCTTTTTTGTCTATAATAAATTTGTATCCTTTTTTGTCACTCCACATTCGGTGATTGTTTTATTTATCGTCTAGGCCTTTAGTTTCCTGTGATCAAAAAAAATAACGAGTTAGAAAATATAAATAAACAAGCTTGCAAATATAAAACAAACAAAAAAACACGCACGTTTATAATGGGAAGACTCGAAACACTGAAATACTGAATGACATTACAATAACATAACCTCGCGCGCAGCCGACCTTCCACTAAAAAAGTGGGAGTAGAAACTGGTAGAAACGGTTTTATTTACGCATTGCACCTCTCTGTCACATTTGTTTTTCATAAATTAATACTTACTTGATGAAAAGTTGAATAGATCTATTCATTACTTATTGAATGCGGTCAATTTTGTGTTTTTTGATTTTTATTTGTAATCTATTATGCAAGAAATTCCAAATGGTCTCCCAAAATTGGAGTTTCGATTGACAGTAGAGGATGTTGTCAAGGTCAAAGAGTAACTAATACCTTTGTAATTCGACCCCACCTATTTTTTTAAATTTATCTGATACATAGGTGATTTAAAACACACATTTTTAAAAAAAAAAAAGATCTTGATACTCATATAACATATATGTGTATACATATATTTTTTCAAATACAATCTCTTGCTAATTAAAAAAACTCCCAGATGAATAAAAAAATGTTTGTTAACAGAAAACATATTTCATACCACTTCTCATAAATTATTTAAATTTAAAAACGATAAAATCTCATACAAGAATAGTAAATATGCAATAATTTGCATTGTTTATTTTTTTCGGATAATTTTCATATTTTCAACATTGTATTTAAAGTTCTATTATAACTATTCTTGTAGTAAATTACTATTTTTACCTTATTGCTATCCAGGATACAAAAATTGATTTTTTTCTTTATTTTTTCGAGTACTGGTTGTTTAAACTTTAAAAACTGTCAATATTCCGGAAACGGAAGTCGCCATGTTTTTCGTCGTCCGCCGTTAGAGGGCAGTGTGAAAATATTTCTTTTTCTCCAAGATGGCGGTGAGTGAAACATATTTCTTTGGAGTCTGTGAATTTTTTTTCTAAAAAATCTCTCAATATCTTGCGAATCAATAACAAAAATGGTTAATTAATTTGTGAAAACAGTATAAAATATGTGTAATTCTATATAATTAGTAATCGTTTTTTTCTCGGTGACAATTTGACAACTTTTTTTAATAACAAACGACGTGTCACGCTTGTTGTTACTTAACCTTCAATTATTGACAAAACTTGATATTTTTTTGTTTATTTTGCCAGAATTTTGTTTTAAAAATGATAATATGTGAATTTCTGAATATTGATTCCTTTTTTCACAGGACACGGCAAAAGCTCCACCCAAGCAGAGTGCAAAGAAAGAGAAATCGAAAAAGGAGCCTAAGGATCCATCAAAAAATGTTATGCGAGAAGTCCGTATCCGCAAATTATGCTTAAATATTTGTGTCGGAGAATCTGGAGATAGATTAACTCGTGCCTCCAAAGTAAGTTTATTTTTGTTTGTTAAAAAAATGGTATTTCAGTTGAATTTTTGTTTCTGTCGTAACATAACCTCTAAATTGACAGTGTTGACTTTTGGCCCTTTTGGCTTCGTGATTTAATCGTGAAAGAAAATTCAAATTTGTGAACTATTGATTTTTTTATTCATTCTTTTTATTAATTAATAATGAAATTATTTTTGTATAGGTATTGGAGCAATTGACAGGTCAACAACCAGTCTTTTCAAAGGCTCGATACACTGTTCGTTCTTTCGGTATTCGTAGGAATGAAAAAATTGCCGTACACTGCACAGTTCGAGGAGCTAAGGCCGAGGAAATTCTTGAACGTGGTTTAAAAGTGAGTATTATTCAAATTTTATTAAATTTTTTATTACTTTGCTTTAATTGACGATTTTTATTTAGTTATTTTTTCTTGAATTCCTTTTTCGTTTTCGAATGTTTTATAAAAAGTAAAACTATTATTATTTGTTTAAAATAGGTACGAGAATACGAATTGCGTAAGGAGAATTTCTCTGACACCGGAAACTTCGGTTTTGGAATCCAAGAACACATTGACTTGGGAATTAAATACGATCCAAGTATTGGAATCTATGGCTTGGACTTTTATGTCGTATTAGGGCGACCTGGTACGTTTATCAAATTTATTTCACATAGAAAATGTAAATTTTTCCCCGCACATTTCTGGTATTTAGATATTGTCGTCTTAGACTTTATCTAATAGTTTTTTTCTAAAACATGTGCAAGAGTAAAAGCTTCTTATTTGCAACCCATGCCCACTTCTTCTACTGGGTGTGTTACTTAATGGAGGCGACAAAATAAACACAAAAATACAGTAAATAATAAAATATTCTCATTAAAAAAGACGTAAAAAAATACAAAAAAAAAAATCTATTGAAAAATATGTCAAAGACGTAATTCTTCTGATTTCTATAAATTTTAATATATATTTTTCAGTATCAAGAATTTTAATTTGTTTTCTCTTTTAAAAAAAGTTTATTTTACTAAAAATATATATTTACATGAAAATTGATTAAAATATTTTTCTAAAATTTATCTAAATTATTTTCAGGATTCAATGTAGCTCACAGGAGGAGAAAGACTGGAAAAGTTGGAGCTCCACACAGATTAAATAAGGAAGACGCAATGAAATGGTTCCAACAGAAATATGATGGTATCATATTATCCGGCAAAAAGTAATTTACATAATTTTTTGTATTTTACTTTTTTAATTATAATAAAAAGATAAAACGACATTTACGTTTACAAATATTTCTTCCATACCATCATAGAGTTAATTGCAATAAATTTTGTTCTGCGAAATAATATTTACTGAATTTAAACATTAATTTGTTAATATTTCAAAGAGAAAAATTATAAAAATTAAATAGATTAAATTAAAGATTAAAAAAATATTACATTGATTAAAGCATCAATTATTTTTTAAATCAGTTAATCATTCATATAGTTATAAAATTTAATTTAATTTTTCTTTTTCTGTAAATGTTTAAATTAAAATTGTTAACCGATTGTACGAAGACAGTAATTTTTATTGTTAGTCTAGTGATTTATTCTAACTTTTTATTCATTAATTCAAATTTACTAATTTATTTTTATAAATATTTATTCAATGTGTTTTTATTTTCTTTCCTTAGAGACAATTATTTATTTTACTTTCTTATTATTATTATTATTAGGAAATATAACTTTTTGTTTTAAAATTTACAAAATCCTGGAAAATTATTTCTAAATTATAAATCTTTTTTTGTACAATTTAATAATTAATTTTAATTATTTACATCTTTCAATAATTGTAGTTCATCGTTAAATATTTATTATTTATAGAATTTTATTTTCTAATTCTATTTATATAAATATAAATTTATTTTATAATATTAATTTTTGACTATAATTAATAAATATTATATTTAATTTGAATATATTAATTAATAATAATAATAATTTCTATAATTAATAATTAAACAAAAATATATTTTGTTATAAGTAGCAACAGTTTTGAACTTTCCCGCGGAAATAATCGAATTTTACCCGAACGCTCTGAACTTGCCCGCAGAAGAGGTTCGACTCCTCGATACTATCGAAATTTAAACAGTAGAAATTTCATTCTTGTAAAAAGTGTAACGGTTGTGTTTGTGCAATATTTTCGGTTATTTTAACATTATTTACAGTGTTAACAAAATAATTTAATGCATTCAAATTGATCGTTAACATTTGATTAACAAGTTTCGATAAATGCATCACATTCCACGCGATTAGTTAGTTCGACATTGTTGTCATATCAAGACATGTTGTCTTTTAGGTTAGGCAAATTGGCGCAAACCCACTTGTTTCTTTATCCCACTGTCGTAGTTAATTAGCGTTTTAATTATCGCAGTTTCCCTAAAAATAATGTGTCTTAAATTCCGTTCAAATTGCCGTAATGAAAATTACATTGACAAAAAGTATTTTTTGACAAAATACTTGCAAGATGTGAGAGAGTGTATATAGGATTGTCGCAAAGTGTGTGGGGAAAATTGTTCGCAAAATGGATAAACATTGCGGAAAATCCGCTATTTTTATCATCAAGTTCTCTAAAGATATTGAAATATTATGCACAGAAGGATGTGCAGGATGCGGGTGGATTTGTGGATTATTGCAAATGTGGGGAAAAATCGACCGCCAAAATGATCGGCCAGAAAAATCATCGTTCGCCGCCATCTTTAATCTCAGCATCCCGAAAGGTATGGAAATTGGATTAGTTTATTGTTAATTTTGTTGTAGAACTTAATTTTTTAATATAAATAATTATAAATTAATTGTGTTGTGCAACTTAATAGCTCTAATTTATTGATATAAATAGTAGTAAATTAATTGTATTGTCATCATAATTACAGGAGTGAAATGGGAAATTAAATTAATAAATATAATTATTTTTCAGTTTTCGGACGATGTTGGGCAACCCGGTGAGTGAATTTTTAAGTTTCTCCTGTTCTCCAGCAATTATGTATATTTTTAAGAACCGTTTTGGAAACAGGTTGTAATGTTTATTTTGCATGTTTTGGAATCACACAATGGAGTCTGATTTTTCTATAATTTGTTATTTATAATAAAACAATTTTATTCCAATTTTTCGATTTCAATAAGTGAATAAAATTAATATTTAAATAAATTACGATAACTAAAGAATATACCGTTTTCAGTTAGAATTTTGAAAATTTAATGTTTTCTCAGTCTTTCGGAGTATTTTAATTCATAAATTTGATATTCTAAATTTCCTCAATTTACTTATTTTAATATAATAGAGATTATTCTTTAGGCAAATTTTATATATTTTCATCCTAGTTTCACGAAATTTAGAATTGTTATAAAAGAAAATTAATTTTTATATTTGTTGTGTCATAATTTATATTTAAATAAAATATAACTTTTTTTCTTGAAATTTTACCAATTTCGAACAAATTAAAGTGCAAATTAGAAACAATTTAGAAATTATTACAATTATCTTCTTATGTCTATCAAGGAAGAAAGTCTTTTGGCTTCGTGAAAAAAATAATTAGCAAATATTTTTGCTAATAGACCGGAGACATTGGTCATTATAAAACAAAACCTGACACTGTGTGATTCATTGTTGATTTTGATTGAAATTATAATTTATCGACAATTATAAAACAAAAATAATTTATATTTTTACTATCTTTTAAAAAAATGTGCCACTATTTAGATACTTTTTTTATTTGTTACACTCAAAAAATTTTTAAATCTCCCACAAATAAACTCGCGGTAAAATGGTATTGTTGAGAAATATCTCGGTGAGTCGATATTTCAACGTACACCCGACTTCACTCCCTATCTTCTTTCTGACGTGAATACGTGATGACCTGCTGATGACAGATCGCAGACTCTGCTATATTTACCGTTTGTCAAATTGTTTTCTTTTTCAATGTTTGCAATGTATCACGCTGTTGTTGATTGCTTATCAGTGATTTTTAACAATAAATAGTGTCTAATCTCCAAGAATCATGCAATCATTTTTAACAATCTAAAATAAAGTGTCAGTGATTAACGAATTGAGAAAGTTAGTGTTTTTTTCAATCTAACTGTCAAGGATAAATATATCTCTCAAGGATATATTTGTGTTTGGTTTTGTGTGTAAATGCAACAATAATTTTTTTCATCTCTCTGGAATTTTTTCTTTTTGGAGTTGTTAATAGAAAAAATGATGGAAGATTATAAATTTTTATTTAAAGTTGTTCTTGTTGGTAATGCCGGTGTTGGAAAAACATGTCTAGTGCGAAGATTCACTCAAGTGAGTATTTATTGCTTCATATTTATTCAATTTCAGAGTGAAAAAAATACGATTTCTCTTTTAATATTTATTTTTTTAGTGTATTTTTTTTGTTTCATTTTTTTGTCTCTTTTTCACGTAGCTAATGTGATTACACACCTTTATCATTGAATAAAAATCAATGAAAGGTAGATAAACTGTCATAATACAATGTTTGATGCCTAATTTGAGAAGTGTGTCAAGATAAAAAAGAATGTTTCTTCTTTCCTGCTTGCGTGCCTTAATTAATGAATATTCTCAAGATAGTAATAGAAATGTTTTTATTTGTAGGTTTTTTTTTCATTGTTGTCATTAAAATTTTTTTTGGTATTTTCTTTCAGGGATTATTTCCACCTGGACAAGGAGCGACGATTGGTGTTGATTTTATGATAAAAACTGTTGGAGTGGAAAATGAGAAAGTTAAGGTATAATTCGCAAATTTTCACCTACAAAATAAATTATTTAATATTTAATTTCTTCTTTCAATTCTAATTACCAATTTTCATTCTTTTAGTTTTAATTTTTCAATTCTGATTTTTTAATTTTCGAATTTTCGAATTTTCGAATTTTGATTCTTTCAGTTTTGATTTACTTTTTTTTTTATTTTCTAATTTTATTCAATTGTTTCAGCTTCAAATTTGGGATACAGCGGGTCAGGAGAGATTTCGTTCGATTACGCAAAGTTATTATAGATCGGCTCATGCTTTAATTTTAGTGTACGATATTTCTTGTCAACCAACTTTCGATTGTCTACCTGACTGGCTTAGAGAAATTGAAGAGTATGCGAGTAATAAAGTACTGAGGATATTAGTTGGTCTGTATTTAATCATTTTTTTTTCTACTTTCTATAAAAATAAATTGTACATTAAAAACATAAATTATTTACAGGAAATAAAATTGATCGGGAGGATAGAGAAATACCGACGCATGTTGGCGAAGATTTCGCTCAACGTCATGGTATGTATTTTCTAGAAACTTCGGCAAAGGAGGCGGAAAATGTCGAAAGGTTGTTTATGGAAATTGCAGCCGAACTTATGGAGGTGAATATTATGTTTGAAAATTATTCTCTAGATTTATTGTTTTATTTATTATTTATTAAATAAATAAAAATTTATTTAATTAACAATTTTTCTTGTTTGTATTAATAATTTTCTTTTTTCTATCAGCAAGCACGTTGCAAGGAGTTACCACGATATGAAACCAATGTGACAACAATCAATGGGAAAACAACATCAATAGGAGATAATGCAAATTGTAGATGCGGTCGCTTTACCTAATTTAATAATTAATTTAGACGCTTGACTTATTTTAAGAAAAGGGACAGATTTTCAGTTGACAAGCTTATTCCATTAATGTGGAAATTCACCAAAGTGCTTTATTCTCTACACCAACCTCAAACTATTTTCTACCAATACATCACTTATGCAATTTCTCTAATTCACTCGGAGATATTTTATTCAGAGGAATTGAACTTTAAAAATTTTATATTTTCATCAAATTTTCAATCATTCCTTTGGGGTATTTAATTTATTTAGGTGGTACGAAATAGTAATTTAAAATTTTATTTATTTTATATAATTTAAATTTATCGATTTAATGTAACGATAAATTTAAATTTTCCCCATTCGTTTGGAATTACAATTTTTCTTTCTTTTCTTTTATTGCTTTAATGTCAATTTTATTCTAAATATTTTTTTCCAATTCTTCCTAAAATCTTGATATGAATAATTTCGGTTCATTAACGATCGAATTAATTTCTAATTAGTAGAAAAATAATTTCCTGCCGCCTACTTGCTTATTGCTTAAAATACCATTTAAGCATTTTAAGACTTTTTTTATTGAAATTTAGAGGGTATTTATTTTAATATTTATGGTTATGTTTGCACAAGATAAAAGATATAACGTCGTTAATCTTCTACGATTTAAATTCCAAATCAAAACGAATTAATTCGTTTAAAAATAAATTATTATTATTATTATTAAAAATTATAAAACTAAAATATGAGTGAATTTCACGTTTATCATCAGCAAATGGAAGAAAAAAATAGTTAGTAATTTCGTTCTAATATTAATTTAATCAAGTATTAATAGAAATTAATTGATAATTGATAAATAATAAAAAATTGTCATCGTAAGCGATTTTCGACGTTTACTCTTTCTAGTAATCAAGACTTAATTCTATTTTCTTTTTATTTATGAATTTATTTTATTTTTAATTAAAATATATTTTCACGACTATATTTTGATAAATGAAGGGAAAAAAATTGACTGAACTCCTACTCATTGAGAATATACTATATTTTTCTTGACTGTGATTTAGTTTTCTTCTGGGAGTTTCTTCTATGCAGTTTTGATTACATATATTAATATATAATTATATTTTTGTTAAAGTTATTGCTCTAGTCTCTCCACATTTTTAAGAATTAAAAAAAAGTCAACTTTATGTTATACGAAAATTTATTCGTATAAGAGAAAAATCTGGGGGAATTTATACAATTAAACCGCAATTGTTATACATAAATATACATTTGTTTATTCATCGCAGAAAAAAAACAGTTACATTGTTACCGAAGATGAATAATTGCGAGATCTCTCTTGGAAAAAGAAAAAAAAATACCAATGGTAACAACGAAAATGAACCTTTTAGTCAATCTATTAGTAGATATTATATTGAATATACTCCATTATTAGGAATTACTGTATGAGTATATAATAAATTTCTAAACTTAAAAAACGATATATGAAAGTAGAACATGTAACAATTTAAACGAAATTTTGTTTATTAGTAGACAAGTAGAGCTGATTGGTGCTAAAAGTTTTTTTTGTTGAGATTTTGTGTTTTTTTACTCCATTTTGCACAGTTTGTATTTTTTTAAATTATCAAATAGATGAGGCACGTAGCGTTATAGGCAAAAAACTTTTCTATTTTAAACGACCAATATTGTAAAAGTTCAAAAATTAGAAAATAGTAAAAAAATGAATCAAAAAAATTCATTCTCTCGATTATATAATGTTCATCGTGTTTTTAGAGAATGAAAAATTACAATACACTTCCAGTCTATTCAACAAATTTTTTGTAAAGTTTTCTATAAATTAATTCAGAAATAATTTTTCTTTTTACCAATTCATCGAGAATTGTTTTAATAATTATCATTTTTATAATATTTAAATTTTTATAATATTAATAATTTTTTTTATTCATCAAGAAGTCTTTTAATAATTTGCAAGTATAAATTTTGATTATGAACTTCTATAGTAAATTTTGATTATAAATTTTTATAGTAAATTTTTATTATAAATTTGTTCCTCCCTAAATTTTTACAGTAAATTTTAATAAATATATTTTCCAGTGCCTCACAATAATTTTGTATTTAAAAATGCAATTTTTTTTTTAGTTTGCATAAAAAGAATTAAACCTGAATTGTTGAAGATTGAAGAAAAAAAGAAGTTTGTTGTAAAAAATCGCCGATTGTTTATGTTTCATGTTGCGAATTATTCTCTGGAGTTGCTAATTATGTTATAAAATACGACGAATAATTCTTTTGGAATATTTTATAGAATACTGATATAGTTTCTTTTTCCTCGAAAAAAGACATATCAATTCAAAAAAAAAGAAGAAGAACAAATAACGATAAATTTATTATTCATAACTGCTTTTCGTGGGCATTATTATACTCACCACTTTTTTGTAAGAGGGGAAAAAAAAGAGAAACAATTGCTTATTCGTCGAAATGATAATCGTTGTTATTAGTGTAGCAAATACCTGAGTGTAATTTATGTATCTCACATTTCATGGATATATATTTAATTTGAATCGATTGTCAAATCTATTTAGTGTTTTATTCATGAAACACGAATTTAGATTCTCCGCCAGCGCGCATAAGAATTATCAGAAAATTCGTTAATGTGCATCTTCCATTTACATACTACACTATAATTATGTAATAAAATTAAATTCGAATCGTCAATATATATAAAATATGCAAATATAAGACTTTTTAAAATACAAAAAAAAATTAAGTCTGCGAAGAGATAGAAATTTTTTTTTCTTGACCATATAATCAAAGGACAAAATTTTATCTAGACTATTGTGTTCAAAAATTTTTAGGTATTATTTCGAAAATATATTTATGGACAAATTCTTTTATTTTATTAAATTTTTTTATTAATATTTATTACTAAATTATTAAATATTATTTTAATGCAAAATATTAATATATAATATTAATATTATTTAATGTATAATATTAATATGTAATATTAATATTAGTATACAAGTATTAAAATATAATACTAAAATAATATCAAAAATTAAAATTATTCAATCAAATTGAAAATTTATTTCTGAACGTTTGGAAATTGAAGAACATTGACGAATTAATAATACCAATTTTAGTGCCTCTCTCTTATAATGCATTGAGATTTATTTGTAAAATATTTCGATGAAATTTTACGCATTTATTATTGTAATAAATAAACAACGCTATAGTAATAAAAAAAATGGTATTATTCACATTTCGTTTTGTTTTTAATTGAATATAATTTTGGTTTCACGATTTTTATATTATAATATAAAATATGCGGCGTGAACGTTGAAAAAAAAATTTGTGAGGATAAAAGTGTTTTTTATATCCAAAAAAAAATAGAATATGGTACGAATGTTTTAAGAGATTCATTGATTCTACTTATATGCTAACGCTAGACGGCGTAAGGAAACACACTCACTTGCTACAAATGTAGGCATACATTTATAATTAAATTATTTAAAAACTTATATTATAACTGTCAATTTTTTATTGGTCCCTTTGGAAATTTTTCAAAACGACAAATACCAATTTTGGAAAATTATTTTTTTATTCTCACATTTATTGTCTAAGTAAATGCATTTTTTACACTGGCGAAGTTCACAAAACGTTTATAGTCAACGTCTTAATAGAAAAAATATTTTTCTATTCAAATTTTTAACGAAAAATTTTTTGGAGCAGTATTTATTTATTACCAACAATTTAAAAAATTTAAATTTATAAACAAAACATTGTTTTCTGCGTAAAAAATATTTTTTTCCGCCAATTGTTGATTATAAATGTTGTGAACTTCTCTCACATTATTTTTGAACAATTTCTAAATATAATAGTGATAAATAATAATAATAATTATTATTATTATTATTATTATTATTATTTTAAAATTAAAACGGTATTATTATATTTTTATTTTAGAAGATACTGTAAAATTTGATTTTAGTTAAAAAAAAATATATTTTGGTTTAAAAATTCTGTCAGCGTAAATTTAACACTATTAGAAATTAGAAATTACCATTTTATTAAAATTAATACTGTAATAATAATAATAAATGCACGTATGACTTCTAATGGAACATGGAAGGAATGGATAATTTGTACACAACAAAAAAAAATATAATATACGCGATGAATTTTAATTACGTTTCGAAAAAGTCTTTGAGTTGAACTTGCTCGAGGGAAAGTTTAAATAGACGATCACGAATTGTTGAATTGAGAGCTTCGGGATTTACTGGACTATCTAAACAATTGGTGATATAAATTCCACCCTTGTTTTCAATAGATTTATTCACAGCAGCATAAACGACCGGTGTCGCTCCTTGCAGTGGTGTCTGAAATTAGATTTTTATTAAAATTTAATTTAATTAAATTAATTATTTTTAAAAAATCGACTATTAACTACAAACTATTTTGCCATTATAAAAAATTTCTATCTGAGAAATTCAAAAATTACTTTTCGTTTAATTTATTATAATTTAATAAATTCTTTTTTTGCTTTTAAACTTTTTTTTCCTCTGAAATTGGTGTCGACACTGAGCGTCGAAAAGAATTTTTTTTTACGAAACCGAAAAAAATGCAATTTTAATTTTTTCGAAGTTTTTAAGATAAAAATGTATAATGTGGAAAAATTTTTAATTCCGCAGGGAAATAAAATAGGTATGGAATTAGTGATATTTTTGTCTCTAAAAATAGTTATTTTGACGCTGAAAATTGACGCTGACTTCAGATAGAAATTTTTGTTATTATTTACCTTAAAAAGTATATTAAATAAAATTTTTAAGTGCTTCATGCTTGTGTGCTGATAAATGTCTGTATTGACGAGACCCGGATGAACGGCATACGATTGAACTGGTAATTTCTTTTTGGAAAAAAGTTCTTGAATTGTCTTTGTAAACATAACTTGTGCAAGTTTACTTCGAGCGTAGGCAAATTTTCTAAGAAATCCTTGCCTGGGGAAAAAAATAATATTAAATTAATAATTTCATTCTTTTATTGTAATTAAAAAATATAGGATTTCAAAATAAAAAAAAATTTCTCCAAATATACTTTTTGAAGAAATGTTTTTTTATTTTTTGAAATATTTTTGAAGTTTGTTCTTTTTTTGATTTTTTGATTTATTTTTTTAGTTTAGTAAGTAATTTAAATAAATAAGTATGAGAAAGCAGTTGATAACAATATGCTGATAAATGGTAATTTCCTATCTGGAAAATGAAAGAAAAATGAATTTTTTATGGATGTAAATGTAAATTTTCCATTTTTATTTTCAATTTTCCATATCAGAAATAAAAAAATAAAATATTCATGACCTTAAATTACAAAGCAGAGGGAATATTTTTAAGTCTTTAGAATTTTAAAATAAAGTTAACAATTCGATTAGATTTTATTTATTTTTAAATATAAAATTTTTATTGGAAAATTATCATTAAGTAATATCATAAGTAATTAGTACGCATTTTTTTTTTGTAATTTTCGTTCATTGTTTCTTACTTTTTTTTTTTGTAAATTTTGTACTTTTTTACTTTTTCTTGTAATTTTATTTCACAATCTTTTACATTTTCTGTAATTTTTTTGTACTTTTTTTGTAAAATATTTTTTTATTTACTGAAATTATTCGAGGTTGAAATTTACAAGTTTTATCCTCAACGATATTGAAAGAAAAGAAATTTTTTTCACCCGCAAAATAATTAAATATTTTGTTTACAAAAATTTTTCGTTTTTATATAAAAATTAAAAAACTAAATATTATAAAATTAATAAATTCATAATTAGTCATATTTTTTTAATATTTTTACATTGTTTCTTCATATTTGCTAATCAAGAAAGAATAATAAAAATAATTTTTTTTAGATAATTTAAATTATTGTTTTTTCTTTTAAATCGTTGATTATATAAACTTTATGTAAACTTGACGAATTTGACTTGTTAGTATATTAAAAAATAATAGTAAAAGAAAAAAATTGTTTACCCATCATCCACGTGATCAAAATCAATTGTCCCGACAAGATGAGCACAGGACGTGACATTAATTACTCTTGCAGATTCATTAGGACTTCCAGCATTTTTTAAAAGAGGCAATAATAATGCTGTTAATAGAAAATGTGATAAATAATTGACCACCCATTGTTGTTCGAAGCCCTCTTTGGTTCTAAAATACGGTGTGAACATAATACCAGCTGAAAGAAGGAAATTTTTTTTTCTAAAATTAAACTCGAAAATTCTCTTTTGTACATTTTTTTTAATCAAAATCTCGATCAAAATTAAACTTCGCTTTTCTATTTTTGTTAATCAAAATTAAAAATTTGTTTCCATTTTTGTAATCAAATTTAAAAACTTGTTTTTTATTTTTAAAATCAAAATTAAGAATCCATTTTTGCATTTTTGTTAGGTAATAAAAATTAGAAATTCGTTTTTGTATTATTATAAAAAATTAATCGAAATTGAAAAATTGGTTTTTTTACTTGTGTAACAATTCGTTTTTGCATTTTTGTTAATAAAAATTAGAAATTCATTTTTGTAAATAAAAATTAAAAATTTGTTTTTTATTTTTGTTTATCAAAATTAGAAATTCGTTTTTATGTTTTAAATTTGATTAAAAAAAATTAATAAAGAATAAAAAATTGGTGTTTTACTTTTGATAATAAAAATAAGAAATTCGTTTTTAAATTTTGGTCTAATTAAAAATAAAAATTTGGTTTTGTATTTTTGTTAATCAAAATTCAAAATTCTTTTCTTATTTTTATTTATTAAAATTAGTATTTTTCTTTTTGTATTTTTGTTAAAATTAGTAATTCGTTTTTTTATTTTTGTTTATAAAAATTAGGAATTCCTTTTATTTTTCTGAATGAAAAAAAAATTCGTTTTTGAAATTTTTTTCCTAAAAGAAATATTGATGATTACCGTTATTTATTAAAGTGTCAATCCTTCTGTAGTCGTTTTTGATTTCTCGACAAAACTTTCGAACAGACTCCAAACTTGCATTATCCATGTGATAAACTTTCGCAGTGCCCGATGTCACACCTGATTCTCTAATTTTACGAATTGCATCTTCGCCGGCTTTAATATTTCTACAAGCTAATTTAATAATTTTAAAAAATCTTTATATCCTATTTTAAAAATGAACGTTATTTTATTTTCAAAAATTGAGAAGTATTACCAACAATCACTTCCATGTCACATTGAAGTAGCATTTTTACAATAAAACATCCTATTCCTCGGGAACCACCTGTCACTATTGCCACTTTTCCTTTTCGTTGAGGTAAATCTGTTTTTTATGGTAAAAAAATTAAAAATAAGAAAATTAATTAAAATTATCTCGCATTTTTTTATTTTTTTCAAATTTGTCTCACGTCAAATTTTTAAATTACATTTTTTGAAGAATTTCTTCATTTTTCACTTGGAAAATTGGTAATACACTAAATTTGTCACTTGTAAATAAATTGACACACATTAGAAAATAAATAATTAACACTAAAATTGTATTCACAGTCTTTAAAAAAAAATCGAAATCTTATTTCCCAACAACTTTCGTAACTTTCTTTTTCTTCGTGACCGAATTACTCTTTTCGAACATTTATATCCTTTTTTACATTGTCAGCATTTCGTATATTAAAAATAATTTTTTTGAATTAATTTAAATTCCGATGTTAAAATTAATTATTAAGAAAAATTTAGCAAAAGTTCTCGATTTTGGATAAAAAAAATACAAGAAAACTATAAAATAGGTCACGGAGTATTTCTCTAAAGAAATCTGACATAAAACCTATTAGTATTTATTTATAAATTAAATTTATAAACGAAATCTTTCTGTAATTATTTTCTGTTACAAAAAATTTTTCTCATTTATTGTAGAACACTTTATTATTTTAATTTTGAAATATTAAATAATAATTCAACGTGTATTTTTCTCTCTCACCAGTTTTGTTGTATTTCGCGAAGACAAATTCCCTGACAACTTCTTGAACTCCCATTGTATTATATTTAATTTCGTAAATAATTGTATTTATGTAAAATAACATTTTATTTCTTGGTTTATGAAAAAATAAAATACCCGCGAGAAAAGCGAGAGCAGTGCCTGCGATGAGTATCATTGTCAAAACGGTTGTGATGTCCGTTTAACTCTAAAAAGCTTATAGAAAGGAATCACCGCAATAGTTCGTTCACTCGTTTTCGGTCGATGCTTATTATAACGCGTGTGTATTCCACGTGAAAACGTCAGCAATAATAAATTACAAAATTTTACACCATCCTCTTTTTTTCACTTTGAGTTTGAAATTTTAATTTTCTCCCAATTAAATCATTATTTGTCAATCATTCAAATTAGACAACAAAAGGGGGGAGAAAAAAATTTACGAAACCGGAAATTTCTTATTATTTTTCTAAGAAAAAAATGTGTTACTTAATTGTCAATAATACAGGTTTTTAGATATTTTCTATTTTTTTTATTTAGTATTTTCGTTAATAAAATAATTATTTTTGTAGAAAAAATTAAATAACTAAATATTTTTATAATATTTTAACAGTTTTTGTTTTCTATTTTCCTGGATAAAATGGTTTAGAATTAATTATTAATCAATTTGGCATTTATTTATTTATTTATTTATTTATACTAAAAACACTAGTTAACCTATCTTTGGATGGACATCCATCTATCGGTCTGTTGGCAGATGCTTGACTTTCAAAATATAAAACTCAGCAGTAGTCATCAGCTGCAGTTGAAGTGAAACACTTATAAGTGAAAAAGCGAAAGCGGTGAATCAAATATTTTCCCATTAATAAGCAATAAGCGGAAAGTTCATAGCAGTTAATGGTGCATATGCTGTGGGGAAATTCATGTGATACAAGTTGAAAAAACTTTTTATATACAAAAAAAGTATATAATTATTTGACGAGCCTTTTTCAAAAAGTGAAACATTTATAACCTAAAAATTGCTCATTTCCAAGGTAAGTGATTTTAAAACCTTCCTGTTCAAAGTCTAAATTTTTACCGTTCTTTTATAATAAAATTGTCATAGGTACGTGAATTTAGAAATAAAATTCAATTTTATCATTTATATGATGTAATTAAAAATCAGGGACAGTTTTTTCTTCTTCTTTTTTTTTATTTGCATTGTCACTGTTTACTGATTGAAAAAACCTCGTGATTCGAGAATTTTTCTTTTACACGTCCTCATTTTAGCTCGCGTGCATCTTCTAGATTTATTCTCTCATATTATAGTGAAAGGATACATGATAAAAAAAAAGCAGTTGTAAATTATTTTTCTCGTTTAATTCACATAGAATGGCAGAACCAACAACTACAACACAACCTGAGAGAGGATGGCCAAATTTAAAACAACATGTGGTTGAACACAAAATTGAAGTTGGATTATGGGCATTGAGACTACTTGCTATACTTTTCACAATAGCGTATTTCATTCCTATATTTGGGTAAGTTTTGAATTTTTTTCTTTTTAAATTCACCTGTTGTATGGGAAAGTTTTTAATGAATGAAATCAATAAAAGTGTTATTGATTTTCAACATCAAGGCTCATCCAATTATTTGTATTCTAACCTTCAAAGTACACTTTATCTCAAAAGAAAGTTGTTGCTTTCTGAGAATTATTTTGTCACTTTTTTAATTCGGAAAATATTTTCTTGATTTTTATTCAGTTTTTTGTAGTTTAAAAAATCTGATTTATTTTTGCTTTCTAATTATTTATTGTTAGTTTTTTCATTTATTTATTTTTTGTTTCCATTCATTTCTTTTTTTCTTTTGAAATAAGAATATTTTCTAATTGTGCATTTTTTATTTTCAGAAATCCGTACAATGTATATTATAAGGCGTTAATTAGTAATTCAGCAATCAATGCATTGAGACTGCATCAACGAATGCCACCTATTCAATTTTCAGCGGCATTTTTTGCAGAGCTGTGTTTAGAAGATTCATTCCATTATTTATTCTATGCGTCAATATTCCTCTACGCTTCTCCAATAGCGTGTATCCTTTTCAACTTATCGCATAATTTAAGAATAAAAAGAGATTTTTTTCAATTTCAGGAAAAAGAGTTGAAATTTTTACGACGTTTATGATCAACAATTTTAAAAAAGAATTGTTTTTCAAAAGGAAAATAAAATTTCTCTGTTTAGAAATTTAAAAATAAATTAAAAATTCAATTTAATTTTAAATTAAAGAAATAAAATAAATTTTTGAATTCGAGGAAATCATTTTTGAATCGATGATCAACATTGTGAAAAATTTTACACAATTCTGAATATAAAAGTAATTTTGCTTTAAATTGTTGATTATAAACTGAATTTAATTTTACAAAAAATTTTTGAACGTTCGAATGAACGAAATACTTTCAAAATTAAAAAAAAATACTAGACTGCAATAAAAAATATTATTCAATAGTTTAAAATTGATTTTTAATTATGAAAATCAATATTTTGCAAATAAAATTAAAAATTCAAGGGAAAAGAAATTTCGAACGTTTATAATGAACGATGTCCGTCCATTTTGAACTTTCGAAGCTTTAGGGACATGAATTTAACTAACGTTTTTCTTCCCTGAATTTGTGGGCTTTTTTGAAAAATTTTCCTTAATTAAAGATTAGTGGTTCTCATTCCCATATTTTTATTCGCTTTACTTCACTTCTCGAGTTACTCTCTCACACTGCTCGACGTAAGTAGCAATTTTTGTTCTTCCACGCAGTATTTATTATTACATTCTTGTTTTGTTACGTAAATTAATCATATACATTCAATTTCTGGTCATCGTTTTTAATTGTAATTTTACTTTACAGTGTATAGGTCAAAATCGCATGTGGGCAGCGCGATTGATGATCTCCCTAGTGGAATTTCAATCAGGCAACATTTTACGATTCATTGCACTGACTGAAGTTATTTTAATGCCAATCACAATCTTTTTAGTCTTCTCGTAAGTATTCTATTTATTTTTATTAAATTCCCTTCATAACAAAAAGTATTAATTTTTGACAAATTTATTCATTAAATTTTAGTTTCTATTTTAGTTTCTAATTTGTAAAATAAAAATGAATTAAATTTTCCTTTTTTCAGAGGACGTGCCGGATTATTAACGCCATTCATCTACTATCACTTTTTGAGATTACGTCTCAATTCGAGACGAAATCCCTACACACGCAACGTTTTTTACGAAATTAAGAATTCAATTAGTATTCTTGCTGCAAAACCATCAGTACCTCCAATTATCAAGCGTATTTTAAGTTATTTCTTGCATTTCCTTCAAATGATGGAACCCGTGCGTCAACAACAACAATAATGCGACAAAAAGAGAAAAGAGAAGAGAATTTTTGTAAATTCATTTTTTGAGGAACGATTATTAAAAAATCTCAAATACAATTTTAAAAGTGTTCCTTGATCGTGTTTTTAGGTATATTATATATATAAATAATTATTATAATGTCTGTGAGAAATGTCAAGGATTTTTATACGTGATGTCTTAAACTTAAGCCACAAAAAAAATTGTTATAGACATTTCACGTGATGTGATACTTGCACGTTTCAATTAACAAGACACTGATATAAATCAATGCTGTTTGCATTAAGCTACCAATATTTTTATTCTCTTATTTTTTCAACAATTAATTTTTTTTTTTAAATAATTTTATGTTCTTAAATCGAACGTTCGAATGAGTGGATTTTTATTACAAAAGTTTATTTTATTTGAATTTTATAACATTCTTTTTGCAATATTCTTTTTAAAAAAAACTAATTCTCAACTAAGAAAATGTTTAATTTACATTATTTTTTATTTCAATTTCATAATTAATAAATTAAAAAATATTTCCTTCATTTGAGCGTTCAATAATTTAGAGAAATATTTTGTGAATACGTTAGTAAAGTTCCCAATGTTTAAGAATCTACGATTTGAAAGAAAAAGTATTTTTCTACTCACCTTTTTATTCAAAAATTTTTTTTACGTTTTTTAATCAACAAATTAAATAAAGAAAAATTTGTAAATCAAAAATATTATTTTCTGAGTAAAAAGTATTTTTCTTCCAATTGTTTATTATAAACGTTGTGAACTTCTCCCACGTTAAATAATAGCCTTGATTAGATAGAAATTTCAAGAGAAGAAAGAAATTTTTTCACTAAAAAAAGATAAAAATTGTCAAAAGTATTTTGTTGGAAAATTTTATCTTTTTTCGCTAGTTATTAAATTAATTAAAATTATTCATTCAAGAGGGGAAATGCAGATTTTTATTTTCTAACCCGCATATTAACATTCACTCTTCAAAATAATAATTTTTTCTATTTATACGAAGAGTAAATATTAATAAAAATATTTTATTTTTTCCTCTAAATTACGTTTTGTTAATAATTATTTTACTATTTGAAAGCGTTTAAGTAAAAGTGATTTATTAAAAGCTAATTATTGCGCTAGATTTAAAAAAAATTGTTTAAATTAAAATCATAAAAATAAAAAAAAAATAATGTCTGTCCAACTGATCTTTCCTATTGTTGCTAATTGTAATAAATAAACATTAGAGCAGACAGTTTGGTATTCTTTTTTCAAGGAGCAATTAATATTGGATAGCTTTTGTAAACTAGTATATTTAGTAATAATGAATTCATTGTTATTGACGAAAGTGTGTGAAAGAATTTTGCATAATATTTTTTTGTACAAGAAATTCAAACATTACGTTAAATGTTTCTAATTTAACGGCAAAGAATATAAAATTATAATAAATTTTTTCACTAAATCTTATATGTAGGATTAAATTATTATTGCTCAATTATTTTGCAATGTGTGTAACAAATATCTTATATTTCTCACGAACGTGGCATTGTATTTATATATTTTTTCTCAGAGTAATTAATTTAAAAAAAAATAATTATTTTCGCGATCAAACAAGTGTGAATGTACCTTTCAATTGCCGTTTAATCGTTAATAACTAAATTTATAAAATAATTTAATATTTTATAAATTTGTAGTTCATAATTAACTTTTATAATTTAAAATAAGAAATTAACTAATTTGATCTGTAATTATTTTTTTAATCAATTTGATTAATAATCATTATTATTTCTTTAATTAATCTGAGTAATAACAATAATTATTTCTTTAATTAATTTGATTAATAATAATCTGATTAAACAATTATTGATATTAATAACTTATTTCAAATCAAAACTAAAAAAATAGTTCAATAATAAAATATGAATAATTGACGGAAAATTAATAATAAAACTGTCTGTTCTAAAGAGTCGATTTTTATAAATTGTCACTGGCCTTCTTTTTTACACTATGTATTGTTTGTGACCGTTCATTATTCACTGTGGTTATTTATAAATTTACACAGTTTATAATTAAATTATTAAAAAAAAGAAAGAAAAAGTTTTCAAGTTATTTAAAACCTTATCCTGTTTATTTAATTTTTAACACTACGTGACGATGTTTGTTTTTATTTTTCAAAATTTATCGGAGAGAGTTGGTTTAGAAAAAAATGAAGAAAGTGAATGTTTTTTTTTAAATTTTATTATGAACAATGCAAAGATTGAACATACTTAATTAAACGGGGATTTGTGGTGCTGGAGGAAGATCCTTGGCTGGTTTAATTTCAGATGAGGGCTGGGCGTGTAAAACTTCGTCCTTGGGTTCCACAACCGAAACATTGTCAGGCAATGGATTTTTAGGTCCTGTTTTGCCATTTGGATCCCATGGGAGCATAATTTTTACTTTAATTCCCAAGACACCTGAAAAAGGGTTAATTTATATAATTTCGATTCACACTTTTTGAACATGTATTCGAATAAATCTTAACTTTTATTAATTTTAATTTAATATTAAAATGATTCACATGGAAATTAAAAATTTTCGAATTTTAAATTTACAAAATATTAGGATTTTTTAAATATTTTAGTAATTTGAGGAAAAAATTGACAAACAATCGGAACAAAAGTTAATTCAGTTTCATTATTTCGAATTTAAAATAAAAGAAAACATTCAATTTTAAATTTGTTTCAGTGAAAGGGTGAAGATTTTAATTAATTCAAAGTCGCCTTTGAATAAAAATTAGTTTTCTGTCAATAAAAAACACTCTGGGTGGAAACAAAGCTAAAGTTTAACAATTATTTCTTAATGATAAAAAAATTGTAATGTTTATTCAAATGCAATTTTTGTTTAAAATGTTAAAAATTAAATTCTTCCACTAAAACGAATTTAAAATTTAATTTTGTTTTTTTCTACATTTAAAAATTCGGAATAATGGAATTAGATTAATTTTTGTTTTGGCTGTCAGTCAGATTCTTTCTCAGAAATATTTTTAATATTTAAAAATCTAATATTTTTTAAGTATGTTAGAAATTTAAATGAAATTCCAATTAGGAGAACATAGAAGATAAAATTTGTTAAAAATTAAAATAAATTGAAAGATGAATATTTACCTTGTCTGAGGAGTACGTGCCGGGTGGCGGTATTAACATAATCATTCGTTGGTTCTCCGGAATGAATCATAAGTCCGTCGACGAATTTCATGGACTTTGCTCGTTGTCCTCGCAATTTACCGCTAACAACCACTTCACATCCCTTTGCACCCGATTCCATGATAAATCGGAGAACTCCATAGCAAGCTCTAAAAAATTATTGATAATCGTAAATAGATTATTAAAAAAATTTTTTGCAACATTGTAATTTTTAATTAAAATTGTATTGAAAATAATTTAATTCTTGGCAAGATTTTTATTAAAATTATTTAAAATAATTGAATTGTTTTTACGAATTTATTTCAATACTATTGAAAATAGTGGAGTTTTTTAAAATAATTTTTACTGAAAATTCTTAAAGTAAATGAATTTTATGAAGAATTCAATTATTTTCAATAATTGAGGCCTTGGATCCAATAACTCGCCCGACGCTCGGAGGAACGCGCAACTGCCAGTCAGGGAGCAGTGAGCGCCTCTGGGCCACTCACTGCTACCCGACTGGTATTAGCGCGTGCCTTCGAGCGTCGGGCGAGTTATTGGATCCAAGGCCTCAATTGTAATAAAATTCTTTGCATAAAGTCAATTTATAAATAATAAAAATCTTCGTAAAAAATTCAATTAATTTATTTAAATAATAAAATTCTTATCAGAATTTCACTTATTTTCAATTCCATTTTTAAATTATTTCTTCGAAAATTTCAATTATATCAATAAATTGTACATTTTTCCCAGGAATTCAATTTTTATTTTAAATACAATTTTCATAAAATTCTTCTCAAAAATTCACTTACTTTTTTAAATTTTACAAAAAATCAATTATATGTAGAAATAATAAATTTTTTTGGCAGGGATTCAATTATTTTAAAAAGTTTTAATAAAATTCTTGGCAAGATTTTTTATTACAATTCTTTAAAATAATGAACCTATTTTTAATAATTTTTACTGAAAATTTTGAAAATAATTGAATTTTATGAAGAATTTCTTTCAAATTTTTAAAATAATCGTGTTTATTATTAATTATAATTAATAATTTCCCCATTAAATTATATTAAAATTATTCATAGAAAACTAAATTCTTTTAAACAATTTTATCACAGTTTTTGTAAATAATTACGTTTTTTTTTTGAAGAATTTCATCAAATTTCGTAAAAATATTGTAATTTTGAAAAATAATGTTAGTTGAGAATTTTGAAAATAATTTTAATTGAAATTTACAAAGAATTTTATTAAAACTTTTAAGAACAATAATTGAATTGTTTAGAAAAATTTTATCACAATTTTTTAAAATAATTCAACCTGTTAGAGAAATTTTATTAAAATAGTATTGAAAATAATTGAATTTCTCAGAAGAATTTTATTTACAAAAATAATATTGAATTCTTGCCAAGAATTTTACAATTTTTAAAAATAATTGAAATGTTTCGAAGAATTTTTTATCAGAATTGTTGAAAATAATTGAATTTTTATTAAAAACACTTTAAAATAATTGAATTTAAATAATATTATTAAAAATAATTGTATTTTTTCGAGAAATGTTAATAAAATTGTATTGAAAGTAATTAAATTCTTTCGAAACATTTCATTACTTTTGAAAATAATTGAATTACTTTGAACGATTTTATTATTTATATAAAAATATTTTAATTCTTGCGAAGAATTTTCTTATTTTTTTTTATAAAAATAATTGAATTGTTTCGATGAATTTTATCTGAATTTTTGAAAATAATTGTTTTTTTTAAGGAAATTTATTTAAAAATTTTGAAAATAATGATTTTTTAAAAATTTGCTAGTTATTAAATAAATTATTAGAATATAAATTTTCCATTCAAATAAACTGTTTTAAGGAAAATTTATTTATATAAATTTATTCTAATTTTTTTGGAAAAATAAATTTAAGAATATTCTTTTTACCTTCGAACAGCAAGACCTCCGATTAATTTGTATCTCAAGGATTCGGCTTGAGCGATGGCGCAAAGACCACGGGTTGCGACTTTTTCAGCGTATAATTCTACGCTGTGATCCTTAAAGTTAAATCTCTTTTGAACGACAGAAGTCAATTCCCTGATTCTGCGTCCCTTCTCACCGAGGACACTTTGGGTATGTGTGGCCATAAGAATAATTTCAGTGCGTTGTGGAGTAACGCGCACCTCGACTCCTGAATAGCCATCTTCAGCGAGTTCACGAGTTAAAAACTCGTTTAATTCAGCCTTGAAGACTCCGTCTCCAACGAACTGAAAATTAAAAAATCCATTATAATCTATTGCTAATTATTTTTAAATTAATTATAATTTGTTTAAATAGTTATTATTATTATTATTATTATTATTATTATTATTATTATTAACACAATTATTTTTTCCTGGTGTTTCTTAAGCGGAATTTTGCTAACAAAATAATTTTTTACAGTTTGTTTTCAAAAATCGAAAAACAACATTAAAACTATTTTGTATTTTTTTTTTAATTTATCCCGGAGTTAAATAAAAATATATATAAAATAAAGAAATTTTAATTCAATGTTACAGTTTGTTATTAGCTTGCACATAACCTCAAAATGTCATTTAAATCCCGTAATTTTCAACAGTGTGGAAAGACATTTTATTCGTAAAAACAATATCAACAAATGAAAATTGGTAATTCTCGTTTGATACACTTTGCACTGTTTTTAAAAATTTATCACTGGTATGTTTATTTTTCTTGAGAAACTTCTTTATTTGAGAAGAATGCGAAAGTCGGTGAGAATTTTTGTAGGTTAAGAGGTAAAATTATCCCTGTCATCTGCAATTTTAAACTTCACTTTTTGGGCATATTTTGGGAAA
This sequence comes from Leptopilina syphax, assembly GCA_032872505.1. Classification (NCBI taxonomy): domain Eukaryota; kingdom Metazoa; phylum Arthropoda; class Insecta; order Hymenoptera; family Figitidae; genus Leptopilina; species Leptopilina syphax. The sequence continues at coordinate 2,677,184 of CM065476.1, read as the reverse complement.
ATAAGAAGAATTGAACACCACAGAAAATGTGAAACTTTGTATTTTTTTGCATTTTAAATGAATTGAGGGTAATTCAACTAACCTTCCTTTTCTTTGATATAGAGCGTGCAGCCATGTTTCTGTGTCCAGAGAAAAAGAGAAAAGAAAAAGAGACATAGAAGCCGGAAACCGTAGACCGGATGTTAGTGGCGAGTCAAAATAATGACTGATGGAAACAAGTGGCGCCAAGTTTGAAATTCTAAAAGCGCGCGCAACGTGTCGAGCGGGAATATGTTTTACAGGAGCAATGCGGCCCCTGTTAAATGACAATTTTTCAACAATTAACTAATGGAAATATTTTAATTTAATTTTTAATTAATAACCTTCCAATTTTTATTTATATTAAAATTTAACTAATTGCAATTTTAATTAAAATAAAAATTTAATTCTTTACTGTTTTAACATAAATTAGAATTTTTTGCAGAATTTCACTTAACATTCAAATTAAATTACTTTTTGATAATTTTATTTAAAATCAAATTTAATTCTTCATGATTTTAATTTAAATTTAAATCCAATCTTTGTTTTTAATTTGAATTAAAATTTAAATTCAATTTTTGTTCTAATCATAATTTAAAATAAATTTCGATTTTTTACAATCTTAATTAAAATTAAAATTTAATTGTTTACTGTTTAATTTAAATTTAAAGCCAATTTTTGCAATGCAATTTAAATTGAAATCCAGTCTTTTGTTTTTAATTTTAATTGAAATTGAAATTCAATTCTTTATGATTTTGAATTAAATTGAAATCCAATTTTTGTTTTTAATTTTAATTAAAAATGAAATTCAATTCTTTACGATTTTAAATTAAATTGAAATCCAATCTTAGTTTTTAATCTTATAATTGAAATTCAACTTTTGTTTTAATTTTAATTTCAAATAAAAAGAAATTTAATTCTTTATACAATAATATTATACAATTTTAATTAATTTATTTATTTTAATATAAACAAATATAATTACTGCATATTATATAAATTTAAATAAAAATTAAATTGAAAGCATAATTTTTTACAATTTAACAAATTATAATTCAATTCTTTAAAATTTTACTTTACAAAAATTTAATTCGTAACTCTAGTGGGAATTAAAATTTTCTACAATTTTTACTTTAAAAAAAAAATTTAATTCGTTATAATTTTAATTGAAATTAAAATTTTTGCCAATTTGAATTAAACTTAAAATTTAATTCTTTATTATTTAAATTTGAATTTATTAAATTTTAAATCCCCTGGGATTTTAGTTATTTTGCGCAGTTATTCATATACCAATTATTTTTTCTACGTCGTTTATTGAATGAAAAAATTTTGTTTTCCTTTTAACGAAATTGAAACGATATTTTTTTTATTCTACTGTAATAAAAAATTATTAAATTTTTTTTTAATAAACACTTGATTTATCAGTGTGAAGAGTAGATTATTGAGTCATGCAGTGTACGGATTTACAATACGACGAAATGCTTCGAATTTTTTTTTTCTTAAGCACATATAGTCAGTTCACATCGACAAGACTGATGATCATGTGTGCATGGCTGTCGTGAAGTCATGCAGTGGAAAACAGTGGTATTAACAATTTTAATAGTGAGTTTGTGCTTTTTTGCTGTGCCTATTAGAATTGGTCCAAATACTTCAGATCAAGAATTAAAATTATTCAAATCATATGTCGTGCGTTTTAATAAAAGTTATAGACACAATCCCGATGAGTACGATAAGAGATTCTACAGATTTCAGGTGAGTACCAAATATACCTATATAATGTAATTTCTAAATGTTTTTAACTGATAAATTTTTATTTAATCAACTCGTTTTTCAATTGCGAGAGATATTTTTATCAACGTTTGTTGGAATATTTTTTTTTAATTAAAATTTTCCAGGAAAATAATTTTTTTTTTCAAAGAAATAGTTCGATTGAAATAAGCAAACCGTTTTTTTTGTCATTTTATTTATTTATTGCTAAAAATATCAATTTATCAATTATAAATAATATTTTCAGTTTGATAGAATATTTTAATTTTTTTAATTAAAATTTTCAGGAAAAAAATTTTTTTAATTTTTGAAAAAGTTTGATTGCAATAAACAAATTGTTTTTCAGTTTATTTTTTTTCTTGGTAACAATTATACAAAAAGTAATTATTACCCGAGTTTGTTACAATATTTTTTCTAATTAAAAATTTTCAATTTCAAAAATCGAAATTTAAAAATAGTTTTTCTTTCAACTTTTGAAATTTAAATATACAAATGTTGATGTGAATTGTAAATTATAAACCAAATTATCTCAAAATTGTTGAAGATTAAAAATTTATGTTGAGGACTAAAATGAATAAAAACTGTTTAACTAAATTTATTCTTAAACTCTTAATTAAAAGCAAAAAATTAAAAAAAACATTTAATTTTATTTTAACGGTTAAAATAAATATTTTTAATTGAAATGAAAATTTAATTTTTTTTCTAATTTTTAATTTAATGGGAAAATAAATACAGATTCTTTGTTTGAATTTCATTGCAATATTGATATGGTTTTCTTTAATTTTTATTAAAATGTTAAGTATACAAAAATTGATATAATAATAAGTTAATAATTTAACAAACTGAAATAAATTAAAAATAAAAGTTTTATATTCAACCAAATTTGGTGAAAGGACAAAACTTGTTTTTTCCCTTCTTTTCCAGGGCTTCAGATATTTGATACTTGTGTCGATGTATGTTATACATTTATATGTGCGTGAATATGTTACATAAATTTAGAAGAAATATTTTATAGTGCCTAGTCAATTTTTTAAAATAATTTTTTATTTTCATTAAAAGGCTAAAAAAAATAGATAACATATATTTTCTTTTTTTTTTCTTCGAAATTGAAAAACTTGTAGTAAAGTTTAAAACGAAAATTTTTTTGTACAGATTTTGAAATATTTTTTTGAAGAAGAAAATAATTTTGAAAATAATTTTTTTTGCAGAAATCGTTGCGACACATCAATAAAATGAATGATTTGAGAACTTCGGTGAACAGTGCATATTATGGTTTAACTCAATTTTCGGATTTGAGTGAGGAAGAATTTATGAAATTACATTTACGACCAGATATATCGGTGAGAAGTGCAAAACATGTAATTAGTCCACATTATCATTCGCATCGCTCGGATGAATCAATTTCACAATCGAGAGTCACTCAACGATTGAAAAGAGCTTTAAATAATGAAATTCCAATAAAATTCGATTGGAGAATGAAAAATTTAATAACACCTGTAAAAGCTCAGGGTTCCTGTGGAGCATGCTGGGCTTTCAGTACAATTGAGGTTGCTGAAACGATGTTTGCCTTGAAAAATGGAACACTCCATTCTTTCAGTGTTCAAGAGGTGCTTTTTTCAATTTTAAAAAAGTTATTTTTTATTTTTTTTTATTTTTTAGTGTTTACCAACATTTTTTTGAAAGTTCTTTAGAGAATTTATTAGTATTTTTTAGTGTTTACCAATATTTTTTCAAAGTATTTTGTACTAGTAATTTAAATTTTTTTTTTTTATTTTAATATTTTATAAAAGAATTTTAGTTAAAAACACTTTTAAAAAATTTGCTTATTTTGAGGAGTTACAAAAGATTGCAAAAATTCAGTTACATATTTGTTTAAAAGTATTTTTAAGCTTTGAAATTTTTTTTACAATTTTTTTCTATTTTCAATAATTTATTAATATAAATTTATTATAAATTTATTTTTTTCCTTTTTAGATGATTGACTGTGCGGAAAATGGTAATTTTGGTTGTGACGGTGGTGATATTTGCAGTCTTCTCAATTGGTTGATTAAGAAAAAAGTGGAAATATTTCCGGAAGTGTCATATCCACTTACAAGAAGAACCGAACAATGTAAATTTAATAAGTGCGTATTTGTTGACATAAAAAATTTTATTATTCTATAATTATTAAATTAATAAATTTTAATAGATTAATATAGTCTACTTGAATTTGTAGAACCGTTTCAAAAAAATGAGGGAATAAAAATTTCCGAGTTCACGTGCGATAAGTAAGTACAGCATTTTTTAAAATTTTTCCCCTGTTCTTTTTAGTTCTTTGTTTATTTAAAATTAAATTTTAATTTGATAATAAAATAAATATAAAAAATACATATAGGTATTAGAATTTAATGAATTTAATTTTTTAAATTCATTTATTTGTTATATAAAGAAGGAAAAAAAATGATTTTCATTTTTAGTTTTGTGGGTGCTGAGGAGGAACTTTTGAATTCAATTGCAACACATGGTCCAGTTGCAGCAGCAGTCAATGCCCTATCATGGCAAAATTATCTCGGCGGTGTGATTCAATTTCACTGCGACGGTGCTTTCAGCAATTTAAATCATGCAGTGCAAATCGTGGGATATGACAATTCAGCACCAACACCTTATTACATTGTGAGAAATTCTTGGGGTACATTTTTCGGTGACATGGGCTATTTGTATATTGCCATTGGAAATAATATGTGTGGTAAGTGCGCGTTCTAAAATCAAAAAATTATTAAATTCTTCCCAACTTTCGAATTTAAAATTAAATTGAAAAAAAATTAAAAATTAAATTAAATTAAATTCGAATTTAAATTTTTGTTAACTTATCAATGAATTTAAAAAATTTTGCCAGTTCAGGGTTGCTACAAATATTTAATTTTATTTTTCCTTTACTTTTCCCTGATTACCAGACAAAATTTTCGCTTTTTCCCTGATCCTAAAGAATATTCTGATTCACTCGAAAAATTATTAGATACTCAAAAAAATGTTCTAATACTTTTATTTGCAAATTTCTTCAAAAGTAAAATTATTCCAAAACATCAATAACTTCTTTTTTAAATAAATATTTAATCATTATTACTTTTCCGTAGAAATTAAAATTCTTCAAAATATTCAAATTCAAACCTTTTTTTAATTCAACAACTTATAAGAATATTATTACAAAACATGAAGAAGGCGATCACCCCGAGTCTTTGACTCATGTTTTGTAATATTATAATATTATAATATTATTAATATTCTTCATGTTTTGTAATAATTTAAATTGAAATTTAAATTGAAAAATAAAATTTTCCAAAAAAAGTTAATTATTTACAAAAATTCTAATAAAATCCTTCGCAAGAATTCAATTATTTTTACAAGTAGTAAAATTTCTCAAAAAATTTCAATTATTTAAAAAAAATTTAATAAAATTCGTAGCAAGAATTCAATTATTTTCATAAATAATAAATCGATTATTCGGTAATTCATTTTTAAATCAATTTTTATTAGTAAATTCTAGAAGAATTCAATTATTTAAATTCAAAAATAAATAATTTATTGAGTAATTGAATGTATGTTGAAATTGAATTCTCATAAAGAATTTTATTAACAAATTTTTAAATAATTGAATTCTTTTGACAAACTTTAAAAAAATTTTTAAGAATAATTACATTTTTCGAGAAATTTGATTAAAATTGTATCAAAAACAATTAAAATCCTGCGATGAATTTTATTATTTATGAAAATAATTCAAATTTTCCCAAGAATTTTATTAAAATTCTTCTAAAATAATTGAATTTCTGCGAAGAATTTTATTACTTTTGAAAATAATTTAATTCTTCCAACGAATTTTATTATTTATATAAATAATTGAATTTTTGCAACGATTTTTATTCAAGTTTATAAAAATAATTGAATTTTGGTGAAGAATTTTATTATTTATAAAAATAATTGAATTCTTGAAAAGAATTTTGTTAAATTTTTTTTTAATTAATTGAATTCTTGTGATGAATTTTATAAAAATCATTTTAAATAATTGATATTTTTCTAAAAATTTTATGAAATTTTGTATTTTAAATAATTGAATTCCTGTGAAAATAATTGAATTATATTACGAAGAAATTTATTGAAAGTTTTGTAAATAATTGAATTTCTGTGAAATTTTGCCAAGAATTTTATTAGAATTTTTAAAAATTTAAAAATAATTGAATTTCGAAGAAGAATTTTATTATTTATAAAGATAATTGAAATTTTGACGAGAATTTTAAAAAAAAATTTTGAACATAATTGAAATTCTGTGAAGAATTTTTGCAACTTTTGAAAATAATTGAATATCTTGAATTCTTTGTAACCTTTCCAAAATTCAATTTTTTAGTACTTTTAACTAAAATTCTTCTATCAATCTAGTATTTATGAAAATTGTAAAAATGATTCATTAAATAATTGATAAGTAATAATTTTATGATAGTTCTTGAAAAATTAAGTTATTTGAAGAGAAATTATTGTAAGTTATAGAAAAAATTGAAGGTTTTGTATTAAAAATTCGTGGTTATTTTATAGTTTACGAGGCGAACAAAAAAAACATCAAAATTCAGAGTTTTCTCATGAATTTTAAAAATTCAATTTTTTCCAGTACTTTTACTAAAAATCCCTGACTTTTTCCCTGAATTCCCTGACCTGTGGCAACGCTGCAGTTTCAAATTTTTATCGTTTTATACTATTTTTTTATTTCTAAATTGAATCTGAGGCCTGAATTTTGAATATTTTTTATAAAATTATTAATTTTTCACTAAAATGTATAATAATTTGAAAAATAATTACAGTCAGATCATTGTAGTATTAGATTATTATTTATTCAGTATTCAATGGAATTTCATTTAAAATTTATTTCTACAAATTTACACTATTGTATATATACATTACGTGATGTAAACTAACACTACATAAATTATATATTAACATTAACATTTTTAAATGCTAATGTCTGAACACAATGAAATGTGTTTATAAATTCTTATATGAATAAATATATATTATATATATTTTTTTGCATTTAAATTTTTATATAAAATTATATTTCATATTGCACAAATATTTTGTTTTCCTATATAAATAAATAATTAATTCTGTTTTTTTTTCGGATTTCAGGAATTGCAAATCAAGTTTCTTCGATTGATGTGATTTAAAGGAGAGAAATGAAAATTAGAAAGAAGAGTGAGAAAAACTGTTTGTTTTTTTTTTTTTTGACGAAAGAAAAACAATAAATTTATATATTATAGAGACTGAATAAGAATCGTTTGGATTATTTCTTATGCACTTTTGTTTGAATTTGATTTTAATCATCATAATGACGCTTCTGCGGAATTCGATGAGATGCTTTGCTCATCTTCCGGTACCCAGCAACCCCAGCCGAGTGATAATTTGGTTTTCATTTGTTTTGTTAATGGCGGAATCAGTGGTCGTGGAATCAAAAATGTTGAGAGATTGAATAAGTCCAAGAACACTTTGTATCTGTCACTGAAAATTAGAATTAATTTATTTGACTCAAATAAAAATTATTTGCTTCACAGTGTCACTAAATCAATTAAGTATTATTATCTTTTTTTTTATTTAGAATATTTTTTACATTCTCATCAAAAATGAGAAAGTCTTGTCTTTGTTTTATTTTGTTTAAAAAATATTAATAAAATTCAGCACTACCTGAGAGTTGATTTCAGATACTGATATCCAGATGATCCTCCAGTTCCCAATTGTTGTGATCCAATCATTCTCTGAACCATAATAACATGATTATCTGGAAAATTATTAATCCTGACTAAAATATTACAATTTTGTGCGAGTGCGTATAAAATGCACATAGATCTTTTTTTTTTTTTAATTAAAAAAATAGTGATGTCTTACACCTCCATTTTGTGATAAGAGAATCGATATCCATTAGGGCAGTAAGAATTTGATGAGGCTGACTGAATCTTGGTTCATCACGATAGAGGGTTATCATTACTGCTCCTTGCAGTGCCGAAAATGTGAACCTTCTCTCGCCTCTCGATACAAGAGCATTGTGCAAGGATTCCTTGAAAATTGTGTCAAAAACTGCCTGTCGTGATGATAAGGTTGACATTAGGTGTCTTTGATGTTGCTCATTTGTCTGTTTCTGAAAAATTAAAATTTAATATTTTCTTATTTTAATTTCATCAAATTTTAATTTTAATAATATTGATATTAATTTTAATTTTAATTTTAATTTTAATAATATTGATATTAATTTTGCAAAATAGAATATTAAAAATTTTGAAAAAATTACATCGACGGCATCTTTTTGCTCCTCCAACATGAGTTCAACGGCCCTCTTGTACTTTCCCCAAAAATCGAAATCATTTGAATCTAAACCGGGCGTTCGGGCAAGCCACCTTTGGACCAAACAACTGAGACTTGGTTCAATCTCTGATTTTTTAATAGCTTCTATTGCTTTGGGATCTTTTCCAAATACTCGCGTGTAACACTGATTATATTTAACACGATGCTCCTGTTTAACGCCCAATTTATTTTCCAATAATCGAAATTGCAGCGATTGAAAACCAGAAGCTGGACAAAGATAGTCGCGAAATGCCATAAAATCCAGGGGGGTCATTGTTTCCAGAATTGTCACTTGATCCACAAGTAGCTGAAAAATTAAATTATAGAGACTTTTATTTAAAAGTATAATAAAAAAATTATTTAAATAAAATAAAAAAACAAGGAATCGTTAAATTCAGGAAAATATAATTTTTATAATCTATAAAAAACAATTTTTAATTCAATTTTTCACATTATTTATTTACTTATTAGAAAACGGTCATAAAAATAATCATTGTTTTATTCAATTATTTATACAAATTAATTTATTACAATTTTTCTTTACAATTCACTAGCTAAAAATTTTTTTTTCCATAAAAAAATTTTGTCAATATTCCAAACAATATTTACTTTTATTAATTAATTTAATAATTAATTTAATTACTGTTATTTTTATTGTAATGATTATTTATTGAAACAAAATATTTTCTTCTTCATTAAATTGTAATTTTTATTTACTCAGATAAAGTAATTTTATTTTTCTAAAATTCCAATTGTTTTCCTTTTGGAGAGAAAATATTTTCATTTTTCTTCAATTTCAATGATTTATTTAATTGAAATACTTTTATTTCTCTTAAATTGTAATTATTATTTATTGAGATAAAATATTTCCACTTTTCTTGAATTGTAATTATTTTTTATTGAGCTAAAATATTTTTATTTTCAAATAAGTACACGTGTACAAGACACTAATCTATATGGCTTCTTTTGCTACTTCTCATAGAAAAAAAATACTCGACTGTACACAATTTTCTATTCTTTCCATTATCTGCTTGTTTATTAATTTAATTTTTTCTATTGTTTAGAATTATATTTGTTTTTCCATTGCCTATTTAAAAAAACAATTTTCAATTGACGTCTGCGATAATTTTTTAGAGAAAAAATTATTACGCGATTGTTGATCATTTTAATTCAATTGTTATTTTCTAGAATTTTAAATTATTTTTTATGAAAATAATTGAATTTTGAAAAAAATTTTTTTTTTTTTTTGAATAATTGAATTTTGAAAAAAATTTTATTATTTATAATAAAATTCCTAGCAACTATTCAATTATTTTCATAAATAATAAAATTCATAGCAGGATTTCAATTAATTTTAATACAATTTTACAGGAATTGCTCAAAAAATGTAATTATTCTTAAAAACTTAATTTCAATTCCTCGAAAAAATCAATTATTTAAAAAAATGTTTTTAATTAAATTTTTTTGAAATAATTCAATTATTTTTTTTAATTTTAATAAAATTTTTTCTAAGAATTCAATTATTTACAGAAATAATTTTTCGAAAGAATTCAATTATTAAAGATAAATTTAAGAAAATTACTCCCGAAAATTCAATTATTTTGAGGTATTTTAATAAAATTCTTTTCAAAAGATTCAATTATTTTCATAAATAATAATATTCATAACAATAATTCAATTATTTTTAAAAGTAATAAATTTCTTCTTGGAAATTCCATTATTTTAAAAAATTCTAATAAATTGTTCGCAAGAATTCAATTATCTTCAAAAAAAAAAAATGTGTTTTAGGAATTCAATTATTTTCAAAAAAATTTAATAAAATTTCCCACAGACATTCAATTATTGCCAAATTATTTAATAGAATTCTTTGTAAAATTTAATTATCTTTAAAAAGTTTTCGCGAATTCAAATCAATGATTTTTAATATCTACTATTTTCATAAAATTTCCAAACAGAATTCAATTATTATGTTTTGTCAAATTGAAGTTTTGCAGATTTTTGTTCTTTACTTCTAAACAAAATTAGAAAATTGTTAAACAACTGTGATTAAGAAATAGAAAATTTATTTATTTTGCATTATTTTTGTTTATGAATCACAATTTTTTTTAACAAAATTATTATTTTGTTTTAGAAAAAGAAGAAAAATGTTTGCACAATTTCTAATAATTAAAGATAAAATCATTATTTTATATTATAAGAATATAGTTACTGTAACTTCATCAAAATTATTTTCATCATTTTAATTCAATTATTATTTTCTAGAATTTTAAATTATTTTTTACGAAAATAATTGAATTCCTTTAAAAAATTTTATTATATTTATAAAAATAATTGAATTTCTGTGAAATTTTTATTATTTATGAAAATAATTAAATGTTTGCATACAATTTTATTAAACATAGTTGAACATAGTTGAATTTTTTTTTAAATAATTGAATTTCTGAAATTATTTGTAATTTCTCCAAAATTGAATTTTTTTTTAGTGTTTTGAACAAAAATTTAAATTAGAAAATTTTTAAATTCTATTATTTTTAAAATTGCTAATTTTTTGGTTGTATTATTATTATTCTTATTATTATTGTTAGCTTTATTATTATTATGAGACTTTTGTAGTATTTATTATAAGAAATGAGATGAAATGACTTCAAGTTGTGTTAACCACATATTGTGGTATAAAAGAATTCAAATGGGATGGTTACCTAACCAGATATATGTAAGAACTGGTCAGTGTCACTCATTGGTATCGCATAACGTCAAATGGTGTCCCCTTTCAATTGCCGGTGTTACTATTTTGCACTATGGGTTCTCACCAATTAAAAAATATTTTATACACCAAAGAAATGAGAGTAGGAGAAGAAAAAAGCAATTAATCTCAGACGATACCTTGACCCAATTGTTGCATATATATTTAAATCGAGAGAAAAAAAAGGAAAATCATTTCTTTCCTTAGTTTACTTGTTATTTTGCGGGAGAAATTCGATTAGAACCCCTGCAAAAGTAAGGGGACACCCTCAACACTCCAGTTGACTAATCGGCTTGACGTTTACGGGTTGTTCACCCTCGCGGACAAAACACTCTTTTTTTCAGTGTCATCCATTAACCTGACCAGAAACATTCATTTTTTTTTTGCAAAAATTTTTCCTGATAAATTTTAATAATTTTCCCCCTAATTTTGCTGATACAATTTAATTATGTTCAGAATTTTGCTAATAAAGGTTAATAATTTTTTTTGAACGAATTTTTCTTATAAAATTTAAGTTTCTTTGCAAAAATTTTGCTAATAAAATTTATTATTTTTTATAACAGAATTTTACTAATAAACTTTAAGTTTCTAATAATATTAAAAAAAAGGATTTTTTTATTAACTAATAAAATTTAGTATTTTTTCTTTGCCAGAATTTTGCTAATAAAATTTAATAGCTTTATTTGACAGAATTTTGCTAATAGAATTAAATAGTTTTTTTATAGAATTTTTCTAATAGAATTTAATAGTTTTTTGCAAAAAACCCTACGGATGAAATTTCATTTTTTATAGAAATATGTTTGCGAATAAAACTAAATATTTTTTGTTGCCAAAATTTTGCAAATGAAATTTAATTTTGTTCTTGTAAATAAAATTGAATTTTTTTTTTGCAAAAATTTGGTAATTAGAATTCAATTTATTTTTAATTAAAATTTTTTTTTTTATTTATGCGAATAAAATTCAGTTTTCTTGTTTTGTAAATAATTGTCAAAATTCTATTGGCATAATCAATGAATATGTTTTCAGTGTCTATTAAAATTTATCGTTGATTTTTAATGGAAAATTTTTGATAAATAATTGTATTGACAGTGTTTATGGAAAAATGAAAATGATTCTTGTTTCTTGAGTTGCGTCAAAACGATTGCATTATAAAATGGTTTACATAGTGGCAACACTATATAGTCATATCATGTTCTTGACTCATGATTAAGATTTGTTGCAAAATTTTCAATAGTTAATTTTTTTTCTTGAAAAAAATGAATTAAACTATAATAAAAAATTTTTTTCTCAAAATTGATCCAATTTTTTTTTAACGATAAGATAAGAATCAGATGCGATCTTTGAATTTGTATTTTTAGTATAGAATTGATAGAGAAATTTTACCTGCTTTTAATATTTTTTTACAATATTAATTCAATTTTTGTAATTTATAAACATTTTTTCAAATTAAAATTGTATAAATAAATTTTAAGACTTATCTAAACAATTAAAGAAATTTTTTTTATTTATAAAATTATTCACTTGTTTATATTTATTAAAAAACTAAAAATTATGTTCAAAATTATATTTCACTGGGACTAAATAAATTAAAATGAATAGAATAATTAAAAACAAATATTGAAGAATAAAATTTTAAGTGAACAAAAATTGGTATAAAATTTTGGAAACGAATTGTGAATAAACATGGAAAATAAATAATTATAATTTGGTATGAATTAAAGTAGGAACAATAATTATTGTTTAATAATAGTATTGAATTATATTTTAATTCAAATAATAAATAAGAAAATTAAAAAAAATTAAATTAAAAGTTAATAAAAATTAAAAACAATTATTAAGAAATGAAAGTTGAGGTGAATAAGAATTGAAAACAAGTATTAAAGAATATAATTATAAGAGAATCAAAATTGAAAATAAATTTCTAAAAAGCAAATTTAATATGATTAATTTGAATAAACATTAAAAATAATTAATTTAAAAAAATTAATATATAATATTAAAAAATTAAAAATACGAACTACAAAGAAATATTAAAAAATTAATAAATTGAAATTATTATTAAAATTATTTTCAAAAATAATAAGAAATTGAAAACAAATGAAAGAAATTAAAAACAAATAAATATAAAAATTTACAAATAAATAAATTCAAAAGAATTATGAAATAAATGCAAATTAAAAAACATACAAAAAAAATGAAATTACATTAAAACTTTTGAAAATAAATTAAAAATTTTATTTAGTAATTGTTTTTCTCTCCAAACTATATTAGATTGCTTTGAGGAAAAGTCAAAATTGATAAATTATGAAAATAAATAATATGAGAATAAATTAATTGAAATAGTTAAATTCCTAGTGATATGAAAATGATCTTGAATCTTGACTTGAACTTTTTATCGTCAAACTTGACCCCTTACTTTCATAATAATAATAATATTGTGATTATAATAGATCTTTAGGATAATTTGACATACTTTCAGAATAAGCACAATTCGATTGAGTCTCTTTAAAATTTCCAATGTCCTGGATTCATCGAGTCCTTCAAAGGACTGATCCATATTTGTTTCTTGTTCACGTAAATTTTCCTGTCCATTTTCCGATGTGAAAAGCATTCTCACTGAATCCAATTCGAAAATTATTTGCTTGAACCATAATTCGTAGGCTTGAATGAGAAAAAATAGTGTTTCTTAAAATTGGAATTTTTTAATTCAGAATAAACGATAATTAAATTATTAATGAGAAAAGTCATAAGTAAACAAATAGTAAAATTTTTAAACGAATAAAAATAATAAATAAATAAACAAAGACTAAAATAAATTAATAAATAACTAATAATAATATTACATAAAAAAAGGCTAAATAATTAACAAAACACTAAAATTGTAAATAAATAAGCAAACAAGAAAATAATAAATAAAAAACTAGTAAATTAACGAATAAATGAAAAATAGTAAATTTATAAGTTAATAAAAAAACTAAATTAATAAATAACTACATTAACAAATACTATAAGCAATAAAAATAAACAATTACAACAACAATAAATAAACAAAGAATTAATAAGCAAATTAAAAAATCAATTAAATTTACAATAAAAAAAAAGTAATTATTACAAATAATAAATGTTTCCCAATTTGCTTTACTTAATTTAATTTCCAATAATTGTTGCTTAATTTATTATTGAATATTATTTATGAATTTTTTAATTAATTGACACTAACATTAGTTAATAATTAATTATTGATTAGTTCACACTTAATTATTGATTATTCGTTCAAAACTGAAAAGTTGAAACTACGAATAAAGTAAATTAATTTTTGATTAGTTTATATAATTAATTACCATGGTTCAAATATAATTAATTATAGTTTGATTAATTTACAATAGAATATGATCCACAAGTTTTGAACGTTCAAATGAACGAAATATTTAGTATTAAAAATATTTTCATAAATTACTGATTTGAATAAAAATTTAAAACTCAGATTCTACGTTTAAAAACTTTAAAAATTAATTTTTTGGATATTAATTAATTAATTTTTATTGTAATAAAAATTGAATTTAAAGAAGAAATAAAAAAATTTCGTTCATTTGAACGTTCAAAACTTTAGGATCATAATAGAATATAATTATCGAGTTATTCATCTAAATTAATTGTAAAATATATAATACAATTAAAAACAAAAATACTATTCTTTATTATTATTTGTTAATTGTTAATTTATATTATTATTTATTGTATTATTGTTAATTTATTTATGTAATTATTGAATTGTTGTTAATTTATTTATTATTGTATTATTGTTAACTTATTAATTATTGTATTATTGTTAATTTATTTATTATAATTGTTAATATGAACCTTGATGGGTTACAATGAAAAGATGTTCGTCATGCACTTCCTTATTATATTCTGCACTTAATAATCTTTGGGCCGAGAGAATTTTATCAAGGTGGAGATATTCTCCATAAAGAAGTCCTGGACCTTCCGTTAATTGTTCTCCATCTTGTCCAAAATCATCACTGAAATTATTATTCAAAAATTTCAAATATATTCCAAACTAAGTTAATTTAGAAAATATGCAATAAAAATAATTGAAATAATATTGATTCCAATAATTAAAAATATACTATTCGGATTTTTTATTTTTGTTAAAAAATTAAACAAAAACAATTCAAATTTTCAAAGTTGATGATTTTTAATTTCACCAAAAAAAGGGAAAACAATTAATTTTTTATATTTTTTTAAAAATTAAAATCTAGTTTATTTTTTATAAATAAAAACAATTTTTTTAATAAATAAAAACTATTTTTTTTAGATTTTAATTTTTAGAAATAAAGACTAATTTTAATCTTTAGCTTTTAATTTCCGTAAATAAAAATAAAATCCGTATAAATAATAATAAGAAAAAGAAAAACTTACTATCCATTTCCAATCGGACACGCCATTATAATAAGAATAACAAATTTTTTCCGGGTATGATTAATTTATTTGATAAACGAATATCGATGAAATATCATCGATTACGATGATTAAAGACGAAATATTATTGATGTTCGATTATAATTGATATTACAAGTCATTTTTTGTTTTCTTCATAAATTTATTTTATCACAGCTTTGAAAATTTTAATTTACATTTATAAATATTTGCAGTTTATAATTTATTTACAAACTAATTACTATTTAATTTTTGGTAAATTTTAATAGAAAAAAAAGTGATTTGTTTTTAATTATTCCATTGAATTGATTACGTGATAATTAAAATATGGACTGTCAACGAAGAACTTTTAGTTCAAGAGACTGCCAATGATCGACTAACGTGTGAACGAGTAAAGCTCGCGCAAGTCCCTTTATACAGAAAATGTATCTGCCATATAAGTGCATTTTATGTATGTACATTTGCATTGCATAAAACAAAAGTTTATCGTAAATAAATAAACAAACATTGATGATTGACTTTGAGTTTAGAAATCATTTCAATTAATTTATAGAATTTCATTTAAAAGTGGTGTACTAATTGAATTTAAATATTCTTGAATTCATATATATCAAATGAAAAAATATAAACTTAATCTTATTATTATTTCTATTATTTCAAAATTTGAATTAGTAAAAAAAATTTGGTAATTAATTTAATTGGTCAAATTTGACTATTTTTGCTGTTATTTATTTTTTAATAATTATTTGTTTTCGACTAATAATTAGTTTATTTTTACTACTAATTATTTTCTTTTCTAATGATTAGTTATTTCCTAATAATTATAGGTTTTTTTTTACTAATAGTTAATTTTTTTTACTAACAATTAGATATTTTCTACTAATAATTAGTTATTTTCTACTAATAATTATAGTCAATGAAACTTGACAAAACTTTTAATTGTTTCAATTTTAAAAATTTTTTTCGGAAATTCAATTATCTTTCTATTTTTAAAAATTTTAATTACAAAGTTCAGAAACCTAATTTTTTGAGAATTTCTATATTAATTTATTCAAAACTTAAATAATTTTTGTTAAACAAATATAGGCTTATTGTTATTTATTATAATTGAAATTTCAAGTAATTTCAATGCAAAACCTTTTGAAATTTAATTATTTCTAAAAATTACAACTGCAATTTTTTTAAAAGTTTTAGAATATGTTTCAATGAAATTATTCAAAACTTTAATTTTTGTTTAATAAATATTTAAATACTTATATTGTTATTTATTTGTCTACCGTGAATTAAAATTTCAATTTCAATGCAAAACCTTTTGAAATTTAATTATTTCTAAAAATTACAACTGCAATTTTTTTAAAAGTTTTAGAATATGTTTCAATGAAATTATTCAAAACTTTAATTTTTGTTTAATAAATATTTAAATACTTATAATGTTATTTATTTGTCTACCGGGAATTAAAATTTTAATTTCAATGTAAAACCTTTTGAAATTTAATTATTTCTAAAAATAATTAGAAAGCTGTAATTCTTTAAATATTTTCTAAAATTTGAACAGAAATTTTTTTTCATATAAATTCTTATGAAAAAGTTGTACGAGAATTCAATTATTCGAATACATATTAAGTGATAAAATAATTGTTAATTTCTAAAAATTTTAACTTTATTAACTTAAAATAAAAACAATAATTACTATACTATATTTATTTTACATAATTTGGGCCTTTTAACTTAATAATAAATCAGAACTGAATTAAAATTTTTTTTTAGTTTAATGTACTCTAAAAATAATTTATTTGATTCAATTAAGAGTTATTTGCATTAAATATATTTAATTATTGGTTGTGAAATTATTGGAATTATTATTTGATTTGAATTGATTCATTTGATTCAAACTAAAAATTAAATGATTCAAGTAAATTTTTTTTTTTTGATAATAATAGTAATTTATTTGATAACAAAGTAATTAAATAAATTGAATATCAAATAAATTTTTTCGAAGTATGCTTAATACTATTTTAATAATGAGAAATTTAATTAATGAATAGTAGCTAATAATTTTGATTGAGCAAATTAATTAAAGTTAAATGTAGCTCTTTGATGTTTACGCCGGTTTAATGTAAGAATTGTTTAAAGAAAATGAAAAATTATACAATCGTCTAGTTAAATCAGTGAAAAAAAACAAACTAAGAAATGTATTTAGTGCTCGGAAGATCATATAATCTAATATGGTTACAATTGATGACTCAACGTTTTAACTAAAAATTATAAATTTTCCACACAGGAACTTGCAATATAAATTCACCTGTTCAATTCCAAAATTTTTCATTGTATAAGATTTCACTGAACTTGATATTTTATAAGGTAAGTACTGTTCAAAATTCTTAAAAAGTAGAGAACAAATAAAAATACAAATAAATTATTTCTATTCTATTCTATTTGTTTATCATTATATTTTTATATATTTTTTATATTTTATTATTTTATTTTTTTTCTGCTTCTTTTTTGACTATTGAATTCTATTTTTGTTTCAATTAAGTCATTAAATTTGCATTTGGAAATTTGATTATTACTTTAATTATTTATTTCAAAATTTTAAATAATTGAAAAAAAAATTTCAGGGTTCCTACAGAAAAAAATGTGGATTCAAAATTCAGGGTCTTTTCCAGATTTTCCAGGTCGAAATTTGATTCGAGAAAAAGACAAAATAATTCTTTTTTTATTATCATGATAATAAGAATCAAAATATAATTCACATTTTCTTTAAATTCACCTCTTCTTAAAATTTAGAATCAATTTTTTTCAAGTTCAGTTGAGTAATTAAATTAGCAATTTTCTTGGTTAATAATTAATCAATCAAAATGAAAATATAATTAAAAAGAAAGATTTTAAATATTAAAATTCTTGAAAAATTTAGCTTTCCAAACAAAAGTTTCAATTTTAACTTTTATTTTTTTTTGTATATTATTTTTAATACATAATCTTATTAAAATATTAATTATTTTATTCTTCTCTTTTTTTTTTCTTTATTCAAAATAGTACAATAGCGAGAATATAAATTTATAATTATTAATTCAAATACTTACAATTAATAAATATCAATTGAATTAAGTCAATTGATTAACAAGATATTTTTCAGATTTTCCAGAAACTTATAAAAATTCCTGGGTCTTTTTCAGCTTTTCAAGGTTTTCTCGGGTCCGTAGGAATCCTGAATTATTTAATGATGAAAAAAATTTTAAACAAATTAACTTATTTTAGATTCTTTTTAATTTTCTTTAAATTAATTTTTTCCCAAATTTTAATTCTTTAAAATCAGTTTCTTTTAATTTTTAATTAATTACGGAAGTTATCTAATTTTTAAATATTTTTGATTAATTTTTATAGAAACGAAATGACGACTCCAGTTTTGTACACGACGGATGCTAGTCCTCCGTGTCGAGGAGTTTTACTGACAGCTGCAGCCCTCGGAGTTGTCTTAGATTTTCGTCAAATAAACCTTTTTAATGGTGAACAACTTACTCCTGAATTTTTGAAGGTCATCATCTTTTCTTAAATACCTAGTTTCCTGTATTTTTAATTAAATAAATTCTGAGTAGAATTCAATTTCATTATTACGATTCCAAACTATTTTTTTTAATTTAATTAAATTCTAATGTTATTTTAATTTTAATTAAATTCTAATTTTATTTTAATATTAATTAAAAACTATTATAAAAATTTTTTCAGATAAATCCATTACACACAATTCCAACTCTAGATGACAATGGCTTTTATCTTTGGGACAGGTAAAAAAATTTAGGAAAAGAAATAGAAAAATGTTTAATTTAATTTTCTAATTTTTTTTCTGTTCTGTTTCTTTTAGTCACGCAATTATGTGCTACTTGGCTGATAAATATGGTAATAATGATGCGGTTTATCCAAAAGATCTGCAATTGAGAGCAAAAATTCATCAATTCTTGCAATTTGACAATGGATATTTATTTTCTACTATGAGAAGTATTTTTGTAAGTTATACACTGTGTAGTATTAAATATAAATTATTATTAATTATTCATTGAAACATTGATTGAAATTGATATATTAAAAATATTTTCAGTACGGAATTTTCGCAGGAGAACCAAAAGTTCAAGCTGAAAAAGTTGCGAAACTAAATGATGCTTACGACTCTTTGGAAAAACTTTTAGAAGGTCGCAATTGGTTGGTTGGCGATTCTTACACTTTGGCTGATATTAGTGTTGTTACAACCGTTACTACATTGGAGGTGAATTTTTTTCGATATTTAATTATTATCTGTTACATTAGTTTATTATTTATTATTTTTTATTTGAAATTGAAAGAAATTTAAACTGAAAAATTTCACATTAGATAGGAAGCGAACCACGGCCCCCCTCATTTTTTCCAGTCGAGTACTGAAGCCACTGAACTATGCCACTTGATATTATTTTTTATTAGATATTCCTATTCCATTTTCTTTTAATTAATAAATAAAATTTAATCAATTTTTATTAAAAATTAATTTGAACTTTAATTTTAATTAATTTTTTAATTTTTAATTAATTTGAATTTTTAGGCAATGAGACCATTCGACAATTATCCGAATATAAAAGCATGGGTGAAAAGATGTGAAGAGACAATTCCGGGATATGCTGAGAATAATTCACCAGGAGTAAAAGCAGTTCATGGATTTATTAAGAGCAAAATTCCAGAACCTATTTAAGGAAAAAGGAAACAATTTTTTACGCATTTCTTTTTTATAAAAACTTCGGAGTTTTTATTTTTTTTGAAGTTATAAATATTCGCAAAATTCAAAAATTTACAATTATGAAATAAAAATAATATTAAAAGCAGAAATTATTATTTATTACATTGTTTTAATCACTCAGACAATATTTATTGTTTTACGCTATAATAAAGAAAAATTTTTATTATATGGAAAAAATATTATTTTACATGTTTTCAGTTTGAATAGTTATAATTTTTTTCTATTGTTATTTAATAATTATTTCAAGGTAATTGTTACTTAATATTAATGGTAAATATTGATATTACCTATCTTGTTTAAACATGAGATATAATTATTAAATTTACATAATGAGAATACGATTTATTTTATGATTTTTAGTTTTAATTGCATCAGGCGAATTTTTGATTTTTGAAAAAAAATTCGACAGTGATTTTTGACTTTAAAAAAATAATTCGACAGTGATTTTTTACCTTTAAAAAAAATTCGACAGTGATTTATTACTTTTAAAAAAAATTTGACAGTGATTTTTTACTTTAAAAAAAATTAGACAGTGATTTTTTATTTTTTAAATTTTATTTTTATCTTCTGCGACTCGTTAGGCTTTTCTGCAGTATGTGGTACAGAATTAACATAAACTCATCTCTAATTAATGACATATTAACAATTCATTTTTATAAAAGTGTCTCAGTCAGTTCGACAGACATATTACAATTTGAAGAGAATATACATTATTAGATATGTATTTAAAAAATATTACTTGTTGAAACTGGTTCTGTGGTTTTTGGTTGTATAATTATTATATCTACATAAACAAAAATAAAATTTTTTACCTGCAGCTGAAAAAAATTACTTTTTACCAAAGGTAACGAAATGATTGAGTTAATTATTCGTAATTAAAATTTTTTTTACACCAAAATAAATTTTTAGAAAAATATTTTGTTTATATTGTATAAAAAAAATATTTCATTCAGGTTCTTGTGTTTAATGTTACGTTCCTTTAAAATGAAAGTAATGATTGAATGATTCTACAGTATCGTGCATTATGCCATATACACTAATCTCAGCAATCCACAGATGATTATATTCATTTTAAAGTGAACTGCAACAGAAGCGAGTGCGCAATTTTTTTTCTCTCATACCGTTGCTAATTTTGTAAGTTCTTTTATTTTCGTAAATTTATTTTTTATTTATTTATTTCTATTGTTTGTATTTTTATTTTAGTATTATTTATTGTTATTCTATTTTATTTTTGAGTTTTATTTATATTTATTTTTCAATTTTAATTGTACTCTAAATGTGAAATAGTAGTTTTTTTTAGAAACTAGAGATAATTATTGTACTTATTATATTTGTTAGATTTTATTATTTTACACACAAATCCTTTTTTTGGAAAGTATTTCAATTGTTTGATTCTTTTAAAAACGAGTTTAAGAATTAAAATAGTTGTGTTTAAATAATTTTTAATCCATAGAATAGTTTTTTGGAAAAATTTTTTTTTAATTGAAATTTGACGGCTCTGTATATTTTATAATTATAAAAGTCCAGAAAGTATACTTATAATTAGAGTAAATAATAAATTAAATATAAAAAAATAATAAATCAAAAAAGGGTAAAATATGTCTTTCTAATTAAAAACCGGTTATTGTTGTGCATGTAACTTGAGATCATTTTTCTAATGTTTGTATACCTACGCGAAAAGAATTTTACAGCTTTCCATTTATTTATACTTTTCATTCAAAAAAAAACTTTTCATTCATTTTAATTTTAAATTTACGACAAAAATTCAAAAAATCTATTATTAATTTATTTGTATCGCAAATTTTTTAGAATTATACTAAAACAACTATTTTTTCTTTGAAAAAGTATTAATTTATATCCAAATTGGAAGAAAAGAAAAAAAGGATTAATAATTGAAAATTTGTTTCTTTGAAAAATGTTTAATTTTATGAAATTTTTTTCTAAATATTAAATTATATTAAATATTAATCATTTTTTAAATTGTATTTTTGCAAAAATATAAAAGAAAGAATAAAAATATTAATTTAATTTTTTTTCTAAAATACACAAATTCAAATTGTGTTTCTTAATTAAATAAATCTAATTGAAGCGAATTTGAAAAATAAATTTTTGAAAGAAGTTAATGGTATCTGAAAGTAGATAAGAACTGAATGAAATATACAAAATGCTTTTATCTTATTATGAATGGCTCGTTTATTTGAAACAATTTTTTTGTTAATAAGACTCAATTTAATTTATTCATTAAAATCTCTTCTTACAGTTTTTAGTATTAGAGACAATTTATTAAATTAATTACAAACTTAGTAAAATTTAATCTAATAAAGTGATAATAAGTTTAATAAAGTGATTTAATATAATATTATTTAAGAAAAATTAATTTAACAACATAATTATAATTTTTTTTTTTTTTAGAAAAATGTCAAGACCTATTTTATATACTGCGGACATAAGTCCTCCGTGTAGAGGTGTTTTATTAGCAGCAAAAGCTATTGGACTTGAATTAGAAACTCGTGAAACTAATCTTCAAAGTCAAGACAATATGAAACCAGAATTTGTTAAGGTTTGTCAACAAAAAAAAAAGGAAAAAATTTACTCAATTATAAAAAAGATATTTTTTTTATAAAAGAATTCATTTTTTTTTCTTCAAACAAATTTAGATGAATCCACAACACACTATTCCTACTTTGGATGATAATGGATTTATACTTTGCGACAGGTAGGATATATTATCGAATTATTATTCATATTATATAATTTATGGAAATTAATTCAAATAAGTGAAAATTTTATATATTAATTTATATTTTATAAAATCTTTTAGACATTTTTAATTTAATGAAAAATATATTTTCTTATTTTCAGTCATGCAATTATGAAATATTTAGTTCTAAAGTATGGCAAAAATGATTCTTTGTATCCAAAGGATCTTCAGACTCAGACAAAAATTGATCAATTTCTTCATTTTGATACTGGATATCTGTTTGGTACATTGAGAGCCGTTGCGGTAAGAAATTTTTGATAATATGAAAGAAAAATTTATATTTAATAATTAATAATGAATAATTAATAAGAAAATTAAATTATAAATAAATAAGTTTTATTATAATAAATTAAATAAATGTCATGCGCTCCTAGAAAAAATACAAAATAGAAGCAAATTAAAATAAATAAAAAAAATTTAATTTTAATTTATTTAAGTTTCTAATTATTTTAAAAACATAATAAAGAATTAATCATGAAAAGTTTAAATTTAGAGTCTATATCCACTTTATGTATTTTTATTATAAAAAATATAAACAAAATGAGTTGCATAATTATTTAATTAAATAAATTATTAATAATTCTTTAATAATAAAACTGCTATTAATTATTCAAATTTAAAAAAAAAATTAAAAAATTTATACAGTATTTTTGTAATTTAGTAATAAAATTCTTTTCCAGAGACCAATGTTTTTATCTGGCAAATACAATGTTACGGATGAAAAAATTGATATTCTAAACAATACGTATGAAATTTTCGAAAAGTGCCTTGAAGGGAAAAAATGGTTGGTCGGCAATTCTTATACTTTGGCTGATATCAGTTGTGTTTCAACTCTTTCCAGTCTTATGGTATAAAAAAAAAAATTTTCATTTCTAATACTTTTTTTGTGTTATTAAAATTAATAAAATAAATAAAATAAAAATTTTCTTCTTAAATTAAAACAAACAAATTTTTTTTTCATATTGAAATTTTTGTTTTTTTTTATAGGCTTTGAGACCTTTGGACAAATATCCAAATATTCAAGCTTGGTTGAAATTGTGTCAAGATAATCTTCCGGGTTATGCTGAGAAAAATGATCCTGGAAATCAGCAATTGCATAAATTTTTCATTAATCTTTTGCCTCATCCTCTCTAATTTCGATTTTAATTCTCGTAAATTTTTTAATCACAATTTTTTTTTCTTGTGATGTCTCTAAATTTTGTGTCGACGCTTAAGCGTTGGGAATATTGTTTTTAAGTAATATATTTTGCAAAATAAAAAATTTCATTGAAATAATAAAAAGTGGATTTTCTTGTATTGTTGAAATGTATTTATTCTTATATAATGACTTATTTGTTACAACAAAACTAAATTTTTAATTTATTTTATTGATAATATTCAATTAATCCATTATTTGAATCAAGTAAATTTTTTTTCAGTGTAGTTGGACAGAAAAATTTTTAAAATAGAGTTGTACTCCGACAGGTTCGACTGTATTCAATTTTTTTATTTAGATTTATTTTTTATTTAAAAACAATTATTTACTTTTTTTAAAAATTTAATTTCAGTAAATTTTTTATTGAATTAACTAATACAAAATGTTTCCGTTCAAACAAAATTAATTGTCTTGATAAAAAAAAAATTTGCTAAAGAAATTTTTGCTGAACTAATATCAAATGTTTGTAATGTGAATTTAAATTTTTTAAAATGATTCTTTATTTTTTGTAATATTATCAGTCTTATTAACATTAATAATTATTATATCGTGTACTAATTTTTCTAACTTGTGCGATTATGTTCGTTTTTAAGTGAACAGCTAGAGAAAGAACAAATACTTTTTATACATTGTCGTAATTAAAAATCGTAAGTTTTTGTTTTTAATATAAATATTCTACACTTTTTTCTATAAACTAAATTTGTTTAGTTTATAGAAATTTTTCTACTAAAGTTTGAGTGGAAAATTATACTAATTAGCAGAAAGTTTTAATAATATTTTAATAGACGATTCCAAAAATTAAAAAATTAGTAAAGATTTTTACTACAGTTTTAGAGGAAAAATTCTAACAATTAGTAAAAAGTTTTATTAAAGTTTTAATTAGGTTTTTATTAAATTTTAATAACTAACAATTAGTAGAAATTTTTACTAAGGTTTTAGTGGAAAATTACTAAAAATTAGTAGAAATGAAAATTCTTTTATCGATACAGAAATTTTTGATTAAAAAAAGAATCTAATAATAAAAAATCATAGTGACTTTATTTTTACTTTGGAAATTTTCGAGTCGAATAATTTACTTTGAATTCGTTTTAATTTGAAATTTTAATTTGTGAATTTTCGATTACTTTAAAATTTACGTAACAAGCTAAATTCTATAGCATAAAAAATAAATTCAGAAATTAAATAAATAAAGGTATGTATTTTTGTAATTTTACATCCTTGCTTATCAATTGTTACTTTTTTTGAATAAAATAATTACAAAATTTAATTTTGTTTTCTAGAAAAATGCCGCGACCTATTTTATACGCTACGGACATAAGTCCTCCTTGTAGAGCCGTTTTATTAACAGCAACAGCAATTGGACTTGATTTAGAAATTCGTGAAATTAATCTTCATACTGAGGAAAATATGAAACCAGCATTTGTTAAGGTCTTTTTTAAAACATTTTTTTACTTTATGTTTTTTACTATATTTTATTATCAAAAATTTGATTATTTTTCAAATATTTTTTTCCCAAAAAAAAATTCAGATGAATCCACAACATACTATTCCCACTTTAGATGATAATGGATTTATACTTTGGGACAGGTATTTTAATATTTAATAAATTTTAATAATAATTTTATTATAATAAATAAATATTATTAAATTTTGTCATTAATTTTTAGTCACGTAATTATGCAATATTTAGTGGAAAAATATGCCAAAAATGATTCGCTATATCCAAAGGATCTTTGGACTCGAGCAAAAATTAATCAATTTCTTCAGTTTGATAATGAATATTTGTTTGTTACATTGGGAACTATTTCGGTAAAACTTTTTCTTTTAATCAAATTTTGCTTTTACTGTATAGAGTAAGTAAAATAAATTTTCGTAAATAAAGTTAGTATTGTAAGAAAAAAATATTTTTCTGATTTACTGACAATGTAAAATTAATTTTCGCTAATTTCAGAGACCGTGGTTTATAATTGGAAAGTACGATATTCCTGAGGAAAAAATTGAAATTTTAAACAACACATTCGAAATTCTTGAAAAATGTTTGGAAGGAAAAAAATGGCTCGTTGGGAATTTTTACACTTTGGCTGATATCAGTTGTGTTTCAACTCTTTCCAGTCTTATGGTCAGCAAACTTGCCAATATTGGCTGAATTTAAATATTTATGATTTATTTTTCTATTATTTATTTATTTATTTATTATTTTTGTCTTACTTATTATTTTTGAAAATATATAAATTCTAATAAATAACAAATTTAAATTGAATAATTGGATAAATTAAATTAATAATAAAAATTAATATGCAGTCAAACTTAGTTAAGTGGGACGAGTAAGAACTTGTGTCCACTTAAAGAGGTTTCCCAGTCATTCAGGTTTGAGTGTATTTGAATTTAATTTTTTTTCCGATTTTCAGGCTTTAAGACCTTTGGATAAATATCCAAATATTCGAAGTTGGTTGAAAAATTGTGAGCAGAATTTACCGGGTTATGCTGAAAAAAATAAACCTGGAAACGAAGAACTACACAATTTCATGAAAAATTTCCTGCCTCATCCTATTTAATTCTGTTTAATTTCAAATTTACAAATTATTTTTTGTTCTTCATTCACAAGGAAAAATTATTACTAAATATTTGTCTTTTTGACAAAATATTTTTGCATTTAAAGAAAACGTTTAAATATTTATAATTAAAGAAAATATTTAAATTTTTGTATTTAAGGAAAATGTATAAACATTTAGTTTTGAAAAAAATATTTAAAGTTATAATTATCAATAAAATATTTATGTATTCAAAAAAATTATTTCAATAATTACACTTAAATGTGTAAAAAAAACAATAAAAACAACAATAAAAACAACAATAAAAACAATAAACAATAAATATAATATTTATTTATATTATTAAAATACTTAGCTATGTTTAAATATTTAAACAATATATTTAATTATTTATACAGTATAATTAAATATTTATACAGTATTTTTAAATAAATTATTTGTTTCAAATTTTTCTATTAATTAAAAAGACACAGGGCCCACAAAATCTTCGTTACTTCACTGGTGCAGGAGCGTAATTATAAGAATTCACTTGACATCCCTTTTGCCCGAAAAATTGTACCATTTCTCAATTTTTCCCTCAAAATTCAACAAAATTTTTTCTTTTCTTATTTTCACCAACCAAAAATTTATTAACAAATAGAAAATAATTAATTTCTCCAAAAATTATTACAAAATTTCCCCGGTATTTATGAGTCGGGTGATTTAAATTTAATCCCCGCTCCTGACGAGTCAGGATTGGGCAGTTCCCCCTTTTGAAATTTAAACAAAAATTTTTGTTTTCGATAAATATTTTTTTAAATTAAAGTTTTTTTAAAAAATATTTCAAACGATTTTACACGATGAATTATTTATTATTTTAACTCTAGAACCACTTTGGTTTTTTATTAAACTTGATAGAAAATATAATAGAAAAAAAAATTTTATTGCTATAATTTTCATTTTCAAAATTTCACACACGTTTCCCAACCATGATCATCATTGCGATCATGGACGGTGTCGCGTCAAGAGTGTTGTGAGTGTGTAAATAGTTTGTAAAAATAATTATCTATTACAAAATGTAAATAATACGGTAAGTATTCAAAGAAAATAGAAATAATTGTAATTCATCTATTTTTCATTTATTTTAATTCAGAAATATTTTTTCTATTTCAGTTCAAATTTTACAATTTCCCTTCAATTGATACAAGCAAAAAGTTTTTGTAGTGGATGACTTTCTCAGGAAAATATATATATTTATTTCAAAATTTTACCTGAAACTTGTGACTTTTACCTTTTTATTTCCTTGACAAAGGAATAAAAGGTCTGGCTGCATTATTCTCAGGCTGACTTCACTCTATGGGGGAGTAATTAAAAAAAGGTTATGACAAACATCGAGTATCACTTTCAGTGTTAGTGTTCACTTTCAATGTGAAAATATTTTCTAAAAAAAGAAAAGTTTAAAAAAATTTCTTTTACATTTGTTGATTATTTAATGCAATAATATTGTATTTTTAATTTTAGGAAATGGAGTCCCATTGTGATGAGGTGACAGCTGTGGATTCAAAAAATATTAAAATATTAAATGATTACTGTCTTATTCATATTTTTGAATATTTGACAGTTGATGATAAACTCAATGCAGAGGAAGGTAAATGTTTAAAAATTAATCTAAGTTAACAATGATATTAAAATTCGAATTTTATTTATTTGTTCATTGATTTTGTGGATTTGAAAACTTTTTGTATTTTTAAATTCTATTATTTTGTCTAATTATTTAATTACTATATTTATACTCAGCTTGTTTCAATTTTTCAATTTTTTTGGATTTTATAATTTACTTTTTTATTTATTTAATGATTTTTTTTATTTTAATTATTTTTTTGTATTTGTTCAAAGAGCCTAAAGTCTAAAAATTGAGAAAGTGAGAAAATTATTTTTGCTTTATTACGAACTATTATTTTATTTTTCCTAACTATTGTTATTTATTTTTTACTTAATTTTTTAATTACTTTTTTATTTAGTTAATTAATTTTTATTCTTTTAATTATTTTCTATTTGTCTAAAAAAAACCTATAGTTTAAGTCTAAAAATTAAGAAAGTGAGTAAATTAGTTTTGCTTTGTTAGGAACTATTATTTTATTTTTGCTAACTATTGTTTATTTTTTACTCAATTTTTTTAATTACTTTTTTATTCTGTAATGTATTTTTTTATTTAATTAATCAATTTTTATTCTTTTAATTATTCTCTATTTAAAAAAAACCTAAAGTCTAAAAATTAGGAAAATGATAAAATTAGTTAATTTTTATTAACGATTTTGATAATTGTCCAAAGAACCTAAATTCTAATAATTAAGAAAGCAAAAGATTATTTCATTTTTATTAACAATGTTTAGTATTTTTTATTCACTTTTATTCAATTTTTAAAGATCAAATTTTGTTATTTATTTTTCTATTTATTTAGTGATTATTTTTTATTCTAATTTAATATTTACTGTAACTATTTTCTGTCTGAAAACTTGTTTAATGACTTTATAAAACCTAAAGTTTAAAAATTGAAAAATTACGCTAATAATAAGCATTTTTTTTATTGACAAATATTATTTATTTTTTCAAATAAAAATGGTCAAAAAATGTTTATGGAAAAATTGAAATTAACTTTTTATTTTACAGTAAAATAAAAATTCTATCGAATTAAAAAATATTATTATTGTATTTTTGTTATAATATTTTTATTACAATATTTTGAATTATTACAGTTTGCAAGAGATGGAAAGAATTGTGTGAGAAAGCATGGTGTCATTATCAATTTAGAAAACTCTCATTAAATCACAAATCATGGAATTTACCGTGTGGTTTATTTCGTGATTACAATACAACGAGAAAAATTTTAATGCGATTGTCACGTTACATAACATCGATTGATTTAAGTCGTCAATTTCCAATTGGAATACAACAGGAAATAAGTGTAAAATTTCTATGCGATATTTTGGAAAGTTGCAATAAAATTGATACACTATTTTTAACATATCCATTTAATACGGACAATGATAAAATGAATGAATTAATAAAATGCATAAAATATTATGCGCCACAATTAATGAAATTTGGCTATGCACATCAATCAATGATTCTCACCGATGAAATGCTATTCTATTTACTATCATTGATGAAGAATTTAAAATTATTCTTCATTGACAGTATTATTGGCGATGATTTTATCGAGCATTTACCACTTGAATCACTCGAGGAAATAATTATGGAAAATTGCGGTCATATTGAACTCAATCCATTGTTAGATGTGAGTATTTAATTTTTCTTTTTTGATATTTAACGGTTTTTAAAAAAATTATTTTACTATTTGTAGCAGGTCCAGATACAATTTTTTTTTGAGATTCTTAGAGTGGAATAGAATATCGTTTTTTAATTTTTGTTAATTATAATTTTTTGACAATAATTATATTTTTTATTCTTGTTTTTAGGTTTTGCAAAAATCTACAAAGTTGCATACATTTTGCTCGAGCGGTTTAACAGCCGGTGACCGATTAAATTTTTCCGCTGATTCTCCAATTAAAAATTTGGGAATCACGATGTCGTTTTCGTCAAATAATCTTTTGTGGTCATTGTCAGTTTATCAATTGAAAAATATTGAGAAATTAAATATCGAATTGAACGACAATGTGAATGATGAATTTCTCTACAATTTATCAGCGTATTGTAAAAAACTTACTTTCCTCAACTTCAGTGGTAAGTTTTCTTTTTGGAATTTAATATTTAATTTCTAATGCAGGCCTTGAAAATTATGAATTTTTTTGAGTTTTTTCGACTATTTTCCAAAAAAGGAGACATATTTTAATTTTTCGACCTATTTTAAAAAAAAATTGAATTAAAAATTTTAATAAAAATCCTACGAATGAAAAATTGAAAATAAAAATTAATTAAAATTTGCTTCAAAAAATTATAATATATTTTAAAAAAACTATTTCCTAGAATTTTTTACCATCATTTTTGGAAATTTAATTCTCTTCACAAAAAAGTATTTTCCAAAAACTATTTCTTAGAATTTTTATCTCAATTTTTTGAAAATCAATTTGCTTAAAAAAAAAGTAAATTAAAACTGAAAACATTTCCTTTGTTGACTTATCATTAGAATTTTCCAAAAATCATGAATTTTCATATTTGTAATTGAAAATTTTTTAAAAACTTAATTATTTTTAAATATTTTTCAAAAAATTCATTAAAAAATCAATTAATTAATGAATTTTTTCTCTTTTTTTGAACAGGTTGTCAAAGTGTAACGGACGAGGGAACCAGACGTTTAAAAACATTACCAAATTTAACTTATTTAGCATTAGGAGGAATAAGTAATATAAGCGGTAAATATTTTGGCATAATATCGCAATTAGAAGTAATGGATTGTAGAAATTGTTCGAATATTACCGACGAATCATTAACTGGAATTATTCGTAACGCGAATAATTTAAAAATACTCACACTCAGTGGTTGTTCATTGATAAGTAATGGACTAATACAAACTGCAATAAATGCAACGAGACGTCGTGAAAATGGTATTATTTTATATATTTCCATTGATCGAACATCAATAAAAATCAAGGAAATAAATAATGAATCGCCAATGCTTATTCTCAAGCAAATGATACATTATGCTGTCGATTGTACGAGTAATTATAATGGTTATTTTCCAACAATTTACGATTTTTACCATATCACCATGTCAAAGGGTAAATACGAATCGAAACGAATTCGTTCGTATTTGAAAATTAATTGAAGAAGAGAAAATTGGGAGGAGAAAAGAAAATAATTATAGGAGAAAGAATTTTTAAAGATGAGACTGAAATTTTTGTACAGTTTGTACAAGGCATAATATTTTTTTTTTTTATTAAGTAATTTACAATCTTGGAAATTTTTACCTCTAGTGTAAAAATTTCCATATTTTACCCTAGGTTTGCTTTTTACCTTTTTTTTGAAAACACTTTTCTCGAAAATTCCTTTTTTTTCATTAAAAAAAAAGAAGAAGTTTTTGTAGAACATTTTTAATTTAGTGCAATTGAATCCAAAAAAATATTTACAAATTTTATCAATGAATTTGGATTTCTTTTTTACATTAAAATCGAAGTTTTATGTTTTTTATTTATAATTTCGATTCGTTGGAATTGTCATGATTTTTGAAATCACTTTTTATTAATTAATATAATTAATTTTAATTAGTTTATTAATACTGTATATTTAATATCGATTATTAAAGTGATTTCTGAAAGATAAGTGTGTGAAATATATTTATAAGTGATTATTTCTATTTTAATAAACAATCGCATAATATTTGTAAAATTGTAACTAAAGGAAAATTAATTTTAGCAAAGAAACAGGAAGTTAAACAATTTTTTTTTCAATTTGTATTTGTGGAATATTGTCGAATATTATTAAATTTTGTAGGTATTTCTTCGTTAAAAAAATGATTGAAATATTATTTGTTGTATAAAATACGAAATATTGTTAATATCAGTTCAAATTTGAATTTATTTGATTTCAAATTTGAATTTATGGTGAAATTGAAATTGAAATGATGATATATCGTTAGAGAAGAGGAAGAAGAAAAAAAACTGTTTAGACGAGATTAAAAAAAAATTATGTATGAAATATTTTTCCTGTCTACCATTTTGTGAAAAAATTGACTCAGCATTTTGTTTTTGGATTTTTCATCCTTAATTTGCCTCTGGGTTCAGTGCAGTGTAATATGTAATATTGCAAAATAACTGTTTAAATTGTTTATTACGTTTTTTTGCTGGTAATCCTTGTCGTAATAGTTTGACATTGAACCTGACTTTTTATAATGCATGTTATTGACGAATCATTTGTCAGTTTTTTCATGCTTTTTTAATCGAAGAGAATTTTTAACATGTGAAAAAAAACGGAAAATTTATCTGTAAATTAAAAACTTTAAACCTACATTTTTAATATTATTAATTTTTTTTTGTAAACGTCGAATTTTACCATTTTTCTGAATGTTACAATATTTATAAATAAAAATTTCTATTGTTACATCGCAGTTTTTATTGTTCTAGAAAAATGTAATTTTAGATTTAAATCTAATTTGAATTTTTATTTAAATCGTAAATTTACTAATTAATTAGAAAATATTATTTAATTAAAATTTTTCCATTGAATTTCAAAAATTTGCTGTTTATTTGATTCTTGATGGTTGATTAATTCAACTAAAATGTGCTTCAAAATTTGTTTCTGATTGTATAATATAAATAATTACTATTTTTATTTATTTATTTGTCAATTTTATTAATTACATTATTATTTAATTTTATTTTTAAGAACTTTTAGATTTTATACTTTATAATTTTGATCTAATTATTAATTACTTTTTGTTAATTTTTATACACAAACATTCAATAGCTCAACACTGAAAAAATGTTATTTTATTAAAATCAATTACTTTTCTATTATTAAATAAATATTTACTTAAATCCAAATAAATTTTATGTAAATCAATTAAATTATATTTGCTTCACTGAAATTATTATTTCAAATGCAATTTAATTGATTAAAAATAAAAATTATTTGTTTCAACTAAATATTTATTTGATAATACACAAGTAATCGGTTATTTGAATCAAATACATTTTTTAAATGTATTTTCATATTTTTTTAAATTGTTCTTTTGGTTAATTTAATTTAAATATTATTTTTGTTTGTTTTTTATTAAATTTAATTATTATTATCATTATATTTATTAGTATTTTTATTTTAACATATATACGGGTCCTGGCTCCCATTATTATTTTCATTGTTATTGTTATCTTTATTTTTTTATTTTTTTTTATTATTAATATGTGTATTACATTATTATTAATTAATAATAATATGTTTTATTACATGTATATTAAAATTCTTTTCCACTAAAAGGCAATTTCCGAATGAATTACCTATTTATTTTTCGGTAGCGACTGTTTACCGAAAAAATAAGATCTTTAATTCTTTTTTTTTCTTGAAGAAAATTTTTACACTCCATAAATTATTTTACACTAAAGCGTGATTAAAATTTTAAATGATGTTGTCTTCAGTTTTTACACTTTTTTTTTTAATATTGTGTTGTCAGTGTGGATACATACTTGCCTTGTGAACGATTGCATATCATTTTACTCTTGCTTTCTGCCTTCAATACACGTAATGCAATACTCAATATTTCCTTTTTTTACATCTCTATATATATGAATAGATGTATATAATTTCATTTTCTCCATAACGTGCAGATAAATATATTGCGTGAATTCGAAAAAAGCGTTAATATGCCGGTTAACACTTTAGTGTTTATGGTCTTTTACCTTCATTCTTTTTTTTAAAGCTGAAATTTAATATTACAACAGCCATAGCTATACATTTTGAGAGAGTCTTTCATACTAAAACTATTTAATAGAAATAATAATCGTTTATGGTGAACAAAAACGATAATACGTTTTCCAAGAATAATAACAATTGTGGCTTGACTCTATGCCCACTTGTCTGACGAGTTTATGGTTTTTTTCTCCTTCTTTTATATAAGTGTGGTACTCGTGGTATTTTTAGATTCACGAATGCTTTTTTTAAGGTATAAGGTATATATTAAGTAGCAGTTCTGAAAAAAATGTCTTGTATAGATACGAGAAAAAAAAGAGAGATTTTGTTGGGTTTCAGAAGAAATCTGTTTATTTGACTTTTGTATGTTTAGCATTAATCGTTTAACAGTACAATACTGTTTGTTTGACTTGAAGAATTTATGAGTTAGGTCTCGAATCCTTTTCTATTTTTTAGATCTTCTTCAATTTTTATTAATCTTATTCACAAAAAGTTGAAGTCCCTGAAGTTCGCGTCGATAGGATTCTTTTTTTTGCAGAACCGAAAAGATGCAAAAAGAATTCTTACAAAGTTTTTAGTGCTCTGAGTGTTTTTTTTAACTGTTTAGGTGAATGAAAGAAGTGAAATTAGTGACATTTTGATGATGACTTTTTGACGCTAACTTTAGGGACATAAAAGTCTTCATCGAATTTCTTTGAATTAATGTAGAATAAATTTTTTGATATTATAACTGACACAGTGTTACAAACAGTAGTTCAGTTCAAAAGTGTCGATGGTGTTTTTTTAGTAATACTTAGTTGGTAAATTTAATTTTGTAGTTCCAAACAATTGTTGGAGTTCAATCGGCTCTTGGAATGAATAACAACAACAACTTAACAGGCTTTTCTCAAATCGATATAAAATATTTTCTATTCCTTGATAACGAATTGTGAGTTGTACAATGCCAACGATAACGTTTCGCAATAAGAATTCGACGGAAGTGATTATACGACGATCATATTAATAAAGAAGGACGCGATGCTGGTTTACCGTGTCCAATTATACAGGTACTCTTCTATATCATTTGAAAAATTAAGAACATTTTTTAGTACGTTCCTTTATTGTTACTTATTTTATACTATTTTCTACTATCTTTTAATAAAATTAAAGAATTAAACTAGTCAACAATAGATGACTTTCAGTGACAACTTTTATGTAGTCAGCAGTAGTCAACAGTTTGGTTATCGGAATCAAACCATTTTTTTCCGTGTAGGTAGTATTCAGAGAATCATACCACTTGCGCTGAATCTACAAAAACTACTTATTTAATCTGAAGTTGAACCATGTGGGTGCGATAATCAAAGTTTTATGTTGCAATACACTGATAAAAATGGTACCAGGAAAAAAATTTGTTGTCTGAATTAAATACTATGATACTGTAGTAAAAATAGACCGATTGCTTGAGGCTGGATTCTTTTCCTAAATCGGATCTGTTCAGCATGGTAAATTTTTTCTTTAGCATCAGATTATAACCCCAACAGCATCTGAACTTGCAATTGAGCAACATTGATAACATTGCCTCAATATAGCAAAACTTTACGAAATAAATTTACGAATTTAGTTGGAATTTAATAATTAGGATGGAATTGAGATGAGAATCTAAGATGAACTTCAAAAGTAGAAGACTTTTTACTGATTGAACTTTAGAACTGCTGAGCTAATATGAATATCTTGTGGAAGGAACAATTTCTAAATGATATATTATAGAGGAACATTAATAAATAAAGGTGATCATTTATTGCTAAAATGATCGTTCGCACAAAATAAGATTGGCTATTATTATCTCGATTGTAGATTTTTCTTTTAGGTAAAAAATATTTCTCAAAAGCGAGCTCAAAAGTTTAATGAGTTTTGTGTGTATTTTTATGCAGACTCATGCGGTATAAAGCGATTTTAAAGCATAAATAATGCTCGAGTGCATAATGATATGTAACGTGTGGGTTACTTATGAAAACAATAAATTACGTATTCTTTGATATAATCTTTCATCATCTCATCTCTCCTTCTCTTGTTGCATATATGTATGTATGCTTGAGATAATTATAATGCTTTTATTTCTAGAAAAAAAAAGTTTTAGGGACGAAAATGTCACTGCTTAATACATTTACCTATACAGTTTTTGAAGTTTTGGAAGTTTTATGAACACTGTTTAAATCTCTAAAACATTTGAATTCTTTGAGTTTTTGAAGTAGTTCAAGAGTTACATCTGAAAATATTTTTAAAGTTCTAAGTATATTTTTGAAAATATTCTAAAGGGGTTATTTTCCCTGATTTCCATACAAAATTTTCACTTTTTCCCTGACCCTAAAGAATATTCTGATTCACTCTAAAAATTATTAGATACTCAAACAAATGTTCTATAACGTTTATTTACAAATTTCTTCAAAAGTAAAATTATTCAAAAACATGAATAACTTCTTTTTTAAATAAATATTTAATCATTATTATTTTTCCGTAGGAATTAAAATTCTTCAAAACATTAAAATTCAAACCTTTTTTTAATTCAACAACTTATAAGAATATTATTACAAAACATGAAAAAGGCGATCACTTCGAGTCTTCGACTCGAAGTGATCGCCTTCTTCATGTTTCGCAATAATTTAAATTACCATAAAATTTTTCAAAAAAAAGTTAATTATTTACAAAAATCCTAATATAATCCTTCACAAGAATTCAATTATTTTTACAAGTAGTAAAATTTTTCAAAAAAATTCAATTATTTAAAAAAACAATTTAATAAAATTCGTTGCAAGAATTCAATTATTTTCATAAATAATAAATCAATTATTCCGTAATTAATTTTTAAATCAATTTTTATTAGAAAATTCTAGAAGAATTCAATTATTTAAATTAAAAAATAAATAATTTATTGAATAAATTATATGATTGTTAAAATTGAATTCTCATAAAGAATTTTATCGACAAATTTTTCTAAAATAATTGAATTTCGAAAAAGAATTTTATTACTTTTGAAAATAATTTAATTCTTCCAACGAGTTTTATTCAATTTTATAAAAATAAATGAATTTCCGTGAAGAATTTTATTATTTATATAAATAATTAAATTCTTGCAACGAATTTTATTCAAGTTTATAAAAATAATTGAATTTTGGTAAAGAATTTTATTATTTATAAAAATAATTGAATTTTTGAAAAGAACTTTGTTAAATTTTTTTTTAAATAATTGAATTCTTACGATGAATTTTATAAAAATCTTTTTAAATAATTAATATTTTTCTAAAAATTTTATGAAATTTTGTATTTTAAATAATTGAATTCCTGTGAAATTTTGCCAAGAATTTTATTAAATTTTTTAAAAATAATTGAATTTCGAAGAAGTATTTTACTATTTTTAAAGATTATTGAAATTTTGATGAGAACGAATTTTATTCAATTTTATAAAAATAATTGAATTTCCGTGAAGAATTTTATTATTTATATAAATAATTAAATTCTTGCAACGAATTTTATTCAAGTTTATAAAAATAATTGAATTTCGGTGAAGAATTTTATTATTTATAAAAATAATTGAATTTTTGAAAAGAACTTTGTTAAATTTTTTTTTAAATAATTGAATTCTTACGATGAATTTTATAAAAATCTTTTTAAATAATTAATATTTTTCTAAAAATTTTATGAAATTTTATATTTTAAATAATTAAATTCCTGCGAAATTTTGCCAAGAATTTTATTAAAATTTTTAAAAATAATTGAATTTCGAAGAAGTATTTTACTATTTTTAAAGATAATTGAAATTTTGATGAGAATTTTATTAAATTTTTTAAAAATAATTGAATTTTTGCGAAGAATTTTATTACTTTTGAAAATAATTTAATTCTTCCAACGAATTTTATTCAATTTTATAAAAATAATTGAATTTCGGTGAAGAATTTTATTATTTATATAAATAATTGAATTCTTGCAACGAGTTTTATTCAAGTTTATAAAAATAATTGAATTTTGGTAAAGAATTTTATTATTTATAAAAATAATTGAATTTTTGAAAAGAACTTTGTTAAATTTTTTTTTAATAATTGAATTCTTACGATGAATTTTATAAAAATCTTTTTAAATAATTAATATTTTTCTAAAAATTTTATGAAATTTTGTATTTTAAATAATTGAATTCCTGTGAAATTTTGCCAAGAATTTTATTAAAGTTTTTAAAAATAATTGAATTTCGAAGAAGTATTTTACTATTTTGAAAGATAATTGAAATTTTGATGAGAATTTTTAAAAAAATTTTGAACATAGAATTGAAATTCTGCGAAGAATTTTTATAACTATTGAAAATAATTGAATTTCTGGAATCATTTGTAACCGCTTTTCAAAATTCTATTTTTTTCCAGTACTTTTAACTAAAATTCTTCTATCAATCTAGTATTTATGAAAATTGTAAAAATGATTTATTAAATAATTGATAAGTAATAATTTTATGATAGTTCTTGAAAAATTAAGTTATTTGAACAGAAATTATTTTAAGTTATAGAAAAAATTGAAGATTTTGTATTAAAAATTCGTGGTTATTTTATAGTTTACGAGGCAAACAAAAAAAACATCAAAATTCAGAGTTTTCTCATGAATTTTAAAAATTCAATTTTTTCCAGTACTTTTACTAAAAATCCCTGACTTTTCCCTGATTCCCCTGACCGATTTTATTTTCCCTGATTTTTCCTTGAATTTACTTTTACTAAAAATCCCTGACTTTTTCCTGAATTCCCTGACCTAAGGCAACCCTGTAACCGTAAATAGTAACAAGTTCTCTACTAAATAGTAAATAGTAAACAAATAGTAAAAATACAGAAATATTAATACAACCACTAGTATAACTACTGGTATAACTACTAGTACAACAAACAACGCATAATATCGGTGAATCTTAGTGAAAAAAGATTGGAATTTCGTTATTCCTTCCCTTTTTCCCACATTAAAAACCAAAGTAAAAGCAGGTAGTTTGTAAATGATGGGATCGATTGTCGTCGACCTCGAGAGTCAATCGTTGATTTTTTGATTATTAACCGGTTGCCGCGGTTGTTTACAGTAAAACAGCCGTGATTTCTGCATCTCTGGACCAGTGCCGTATCTACACTCTCACATACATATATATATATTTCTTCTCAACAAATACGTCCTTCTTCTTCTTCATCTTCTTTGACTTTTTTTATTCCTTCAAATCCCAAATGCAATCGGACAAGTGTTCTGGAATGAAGAATACGAATACATGAAAAATTGCAAGTTTTATGCATAAACGTGTGTTTGTGAGTGTTTGTATCGGTGGCGATTTGCAGTGAGTGAAACAAACCACGTGGTCGTGTACTCCCTTGCGGTTCGTAAGGTCGACAGTCGAACTCGAGCCGCCGTTCGCCGCAGAGGCACGCGAATAATATTTTTTTAAAAAAGTGAGTGAGGAATATTATATTGTGTTTCTGTATGTAGAAAGAAACACAGATAGTATTTTGAGTTTGAAAAAAGAAAGTGAAATAATATAGAAGGATAGAGTGAAAGAGTGTCTTTGAAAATTCAGAGAGAGTGAGAGAGTGAGAGAGAGGAAAAGTCGTGCAACAAAAGAATTTCAGCGGGCAGATTCTCTTCTTTTTTAAGTTTTGCTACTATTCCCTCCAAGGCTATTTTGTACGGATGAAACCCTTTTTCAGCCTTCTGGAGCCGGTAAATATTAAATATACACATTTTTTTTTTATTTTTCTCTTACTTTTTATTATCTTTTAAATTATTATTTTCTGATGTATGTTGTTCATCTCTTTTGCAGAAAAATTGCATTTTTGCTCCTTATAATCATACACATGTAGTATTTATTTTTTAATTGTTTTCGTTTTATGAGTTAGTTCCTTTTTTATTTACTTGGTATAATTATTTTTTACTTTCGGTATAAACGACATAAATTGCAACAAGTATCTTATTTTATTCATATTTTTTTTAATTTTAATATACAATATTTATAGTAAAAATAGTAAAATAAATAATATAATGATAGTAGTAAAAATAATAATATAATGATAATAGTAAAAATAATAATAATAGTAGTATAGTAGTAATAGTATTATATTAATACTACATTAAAAATAATATATTATTATTATTATAAATAAACAATAGTATAGTAATACAATAAAAATATAAGGATAATAACTTTTTTTGTAATTTAGAGTTATAGTTAAATGTTAAAAGTTATAACTATGTAGTTTTTTATCCTATCTTGCCACAATTGTGTCTAATGATTATAAGTTAGAAATAAAAAGTAATTAAAATAAACAATAAAAGTATAATAAAAAAATATAAAGTAAATAAAAATATTATAAACGCATATAGAAAATTTAATTACTAATCTTTTTAGTAAATTTTTTACTAATATGAAAATTTTAACTGAATCGACTAAAAATTTAGCTAATATGAAATTTTTGCCTGTTCCAGGTAAAGCTTTTTTTCCATCTATTATTTATAATTATTTTTTTATTAATAATAATAATTACTAAACTCTCTAAATTTAAATTTGTGAAATTGTTTACTAAATTAAATTAGTATCTGACTTTTTCTTTTCAAATTAGTAAATGTTAGTAATAAATTAGTAGAAATGACTATTAATTTAATAAAATTTACTAAAACAAAAGTAAAAAGTCGGTCATTAATTCAAATTAATAAAAAAAATTTTACATTTTACTAATTCAAATTTGAAGAGTATTAATAATAACAAGAAAGCAATACTTCCTCAAAATAAACCCATATAACAGTTTTATAAGAATTGAAAGGAAGAAGAAAAAAATACCAAATAACAGTTGTAAAAAAAATAATTTTTTCTTTTTTATAATTGCTTTTGTTAAAAGTGGTAGTGTACAAGAGTGTATTGGATTTTTATGGTCCACTGAATATTTCTTTACTCACATGCCATTCATAAAGTGTAACATTGTATAGGTAATAATAATTGCCTTACGATATAATAGCGTAGGTCCAATTTTCAACAAAAGCTATGTTTTTATGTTCTTTTTTTTCATTCTATATAAACCTAGATATAATTAACATTTTTTTTATCTTTACTGTTTATTGCAGTTTCA
This sequence comes from Leptopilina syphax, assembly GCA_032872505.1. Classification (NCBI taxonomy): domain Eukaryota; kingdom Metazoa; phylum Arthropoda; class Insecta; order Hymenoptera; family Figitidae; genus Leptopilina; species Leptopilina syphax. The sequence continues at coordinate 2,636,142 of CM065476.1, read as the reverse complement.
CTTTTTTTTGCGAATAAAAAATGTAAATATTTATATACCTAATACTAAACTTTGACGAGTGGAATATTTAATAAATGTTCGTTTATTCCAATTGTATAAGTGTTGAAATTATAAAATAATTAATGAAAATCAAACAACTGTTAAAATAAAACTATATTACAAATTAAATACTCTATTAAATATTTTTTTGATCTTTCTATTAAAATTCATTATTAATTTTTTATTGTTAATCGTATTTAATTATTACTATTATTTTTATTATTATTTTTTTAGTATTTTAATTATTATTATTATTTTTTTTATTATTATTTTATTATTTTAATTATTATTATTTTTTTTATTATTATTATTATTATCATTCCTGTTATATGATTTATTATATCTTCATATTTTATTAGTTATTATTAACTATTTAATTATTGGTAAAATATTACTATTTGAATGTAAAATATAATTACACAAAGATTGACTTTTTACTGTTAAATTAGTTATTTTTAACTAATTTAAATTTAGAGAGTATAAATTTTTAATTTAGAGAGTATAATAATTTAATAGTTGAACGAACTAAAGTTTACTGTTCTTATTAATAATCGACTGACGTTCTACTCTGAACTAAATTGATTATTATCAATCAATGCAAATTTCGTGCTGCAATGAATTAAATACTCTTACATCATTGTTTATAACAATAGTAGCTTGATTACGTTAAGATTTAAATATACGACGTTATAAATGAAGTTCCTTTTTTTCAATAATGAACTTTAGTACCAAAAAAAATTCTCATTGCAAACGTGACATTTTTGTCTAGTATTTATTTTCTTCATTTAATTGAGAAAAATATAATGTTTACAAATTAACATTATAAATTTCCGCTCGTCATTCTTTTTACTTAATTTTCTTTTTAATAATTTTCTTTTAATTGTCAATTAAAGTCTCTGAAGTTAGCGTCGAAAAAATTATTTAGTCCTAATTTTTCAAAAAGAAATAATTTTAATTATTTTTAAATTTTCTTTTTTCAGTTACAAAATACAAACGAAATTTGATTAAAATTTTCTTTAAAAAAATTATATTGATATGCTTTGTATATTAAATTCGTGAACTTGATCTTATATTCTTGGAAGAATAATTATTTCTTCGCGTGAACAAAATTCCTTTTTATTGCGTGTTACATTAATTGCGTTGGCGAAGTCACTCAACTGATGTGCAATATTTCTATTCTACAAATTTTTTTAGTTGGATTAATTTAATTATTTCTTTAATTGTATTGTTAATTAATTTCTTTCATTCTTTAATTTTATTAATGTGGTAAAAGCTATTATTATAATTATATTTATTTATTTATTAATTAATATATTTTTTTCGTTAACTGTCTTTTATTGAAAATTAGTTACTAATAGATAATTATAATTAATAAATTATTTATTAATTCTTTAGTACTAAATTAATTACGAAAACTATTAATTAATAAATATAATTAATTACACATATATTATAAATTATTATATTTATAGGTAATAATTAATTTAATTATAATTATAATGTTAATTATTATTTTTAATAATTTGAGTAACTTCATTTCATATTAAAATTTCGATTTGCAGTCAATAAAAAATGATTATAAATGTACTTTAATATTAAAATGCACTTTTTGTAATTTTTTTTGATGGAACTAAGAAATACGACAAATTTAAAAATGTAAAAATATTTTATTAACAATTCAGAGCACACACATTAAAAAGGAATTAGAATAAATTACCACTAATAAAAATGTAATTAAACGTTTTTTATTCTCTCTGAAAAAACTTATTATCTGACTTTACAAAAATTTTGAATCTTATAAATGCCATACAGAATTTTAATTTTAATTAATAGTAATATCGAAAAATGTTTACATAAGTTGCCATACTAATGAATTCAAGATTTTTTTTTTCTTAGCTAATTACTCAATGAAAATCATTTTAACAATATTGAACTTTTAAAGACAATCAGGAAACAATTTATCAAAATGATGAATATAAGAAAAATTCAAATAAAAATGAAAAAGAAACGTTTTTTATATTAATATTTATGTCGAATTATTGATGTAGCATATAAAGAATTAAAAATCAAAGTTCATTGAGAGAAAATTATTTGAACAAAAAAAGAGACAATAAAATAAAAATCCTCTGCAATAAAACTTAATTATCGAACATTAGTGCATTGAGGAAATGAAACGTGCGACATATAATTATTATTACTACTACAACAGGGTATTTACTGTATTAACTGATTTTTTTTTTCAAATTCTTTAATAATTGAACTTTTTTTCTAAAATTCGAATAATTAAGTATATCCGATATAATGAATCAAATAATGATCCCTTTGATAATAGTGACATTGTTTCTCTTGTTTTCTAATTAAATTAGTAATTCTCAAGTTGAAAGTACTCTCGGTCAGTGACACATTTATCAGTTGCAAATTTATCTTGCAAAATTCTGTCGGGCATACCAAATGAATTATTTCTTCTAATTAGCAACAAATGCTAATGAAAACTTTCGTTTTTGAAATTACATCATAATTTTTGTATTCTAATCGTTTGTTTGCTTTTATCACTTCATTAGAAATTTGATTTCATTGCTAGAAAGTGAAAATGATTAAAAATGAAAAATTACATTACAAATAAAATATGTATTTATATAAATTTTTTTTTAAATAAATTTTTTTTAATAAATTTTTTTTAATACATTTTTTAAATACATTTTTTAAATACATTTTTTAAATACATTTTTTTAAATACACTTTATTATTAATTTCTAATTTAATTTTCTATTCTATTTTTTTGACGCTTTGGATTTTTTTGGTAAATTAATAATTAATTTCTGTTGATTTAAATTTAATCTTCTTTTAAATTTATTTTAATTTTTTTTAATATAGTTTTCATTTAATCAAAATTTGTTTTTTATAATCTAATAATAGCTAATAATAATTTTAATTTTTATATTCTAATCATTCTTTGTTTTTTTTATCACTTCATTAGAACTTGATTGCATTTTTTTTAGAAAATGAAATTGATTATTAAAATAAAAAATGACATGGTACCTAATACAAAATATGTGATTAAATGTTTTTTTTTGAGTAGTTAATTTTAATTTTTAATTTCATTTTCTATTCTACTTTTTGCCATTTGGTTTTTGCTGTTAAATTAAAAACTATGTAATTTCTGTTCATTTTAATTGATCTTCTTTTTAAATGCATTTGAATTGTTATTTTTAATTTTCTTTTGCAAATATATTTTGTATAATCTAATAATAATTTAAAAAAAAATAATGATAATAATAATAATTATTATTATTTTAATTTCTATATTCTAATCATTGTCTGCTCTTATCATTCATTAGAATTTGATTTCATTTGTAGAAAATGAAAATTATTATTAAAATCAAAAATTACATATGTACATATACAAAATATGTGATTAATTTTTTTCTAATTGAGTTTCTATTATATTTTCTTACCCTTTTTTTTAATTAATAATTAATTTTAATTGGTCTTCTTTTTATATTCATTTTATTTGTCATTTTTAATTATTTTTTTTGTTAAGTTGATAATTGAATGACGTTGATTTTAATTGATATTTTTTTTACACATTTTTTAAAACTGTTATTTGTTTATAAAAATTTATAATTGTTGAATCGCGTTGATTTTAATTGATGTTCTTTATTAAATTTATATTTAGATTGTTATTTTTTGTCTATTTCTTCCTTTTGTGTGAAAATTTATTTCTTTCGATTTTTTAAAATAATTAAATAATAATAGTTATTTATTTCATTTAATTAAATTATTTTATTTATTTATTCAGAATAATAACATGACAGGCATTGAGTACTCGTAATTTTGAGTTTCATTTGTAACACTTAAAAATTTTTAATTTTTTAATTTAATTTAATTACCAAATAATCCGAAATAATTATAAAATAATAATTGTAAAAATTATTATAAAATATTTATGACAAAAAACGTTTTTAACACAAAAGAATTAGTAATCTTTATTATTTATTGTTATTTAAGCTTATTGTTGCTGTTATTATTATTATTAGGTATTATTAATATTATTATTATTATTATTATTATTATTATTATTATTATTATTGCTATTATTATTATAAATATTATTGTTATTTTTTTATATAATTATTGATGTTCATACTACTATTTTTATTATTATTATTTATAACAATAATAATAACAAATATAAAAAAATAAAAAATTGTTCGAAATATTTCGCTCATCCTAAAGAGTTTGATCTCTTCCTTGATGAAAAACTAGTTCGACCACTATTTCCGAGATTTTCCTTATTTCCTACGGAAGGCTAAGGCTGCATTCAACTGATGACGTTCAGGTCGATGGCCTTGAACCATGAACTTCTTCGCCTTTTAGAATCCGCGCAAATTATTGCAAAATTTCATTGAAAAAAAAAAATTTATTTATTTTTAATTAATTGCTGTAATGAGAAACATTATTATTTTTTAAGCAATAAGTTTAATTAAATTTTGACAAAATTGTTGACACAATTTTTTTTTTTTATTGTGAATTCAAGTTTTATCTGCATTTATAAATTATAATAAATTACAGGCAGGAAAGTTTAGGTTTTTATATGAAAGTTTTTTTAATTGAAAAAAAACCCACGTGGATAGAATTAACCATTTTTTTTGGTAATAATAGGGAATTGTAGTTAAATAAATTAAATAAAATTATGTTTTTTTATAAATAAATAAACAATGATGTGACAAGTTAAGGTTTTATCAAGATTCATTGTTATTTTCATTGAACTTTCATTGTCTTGAATATTTTTAAAAAAGTACTCACGTTTTCCTCAAGAGAATAAAATTCAAATTTTATTGAAATTTTGCCAATTTCATAGGTACTTTTAGTAAAAAATATTGAGATATCTTTTTTTTTCGGTTATTTCTTGTGAAAATAAGAATAGAATTTTTTCCACATTGTTAATAAAGAGTGAATAAGGGAAAAAATATTTTTTTAAACAAAATATAACGAAAAAAATTATTATTTGTTGTATTTGCTCATAATAATTATTTTATTCATTAAAAAAAACTAATTAATTGTAAAAAATTAAAAAATAAAGTTTAATAACCTCTCGTCTGCACATGTGCTGAAGTTTTATTACAGTTTGCACTTCTTTTTGCTGATAAAGTAAAAATGGAAGGTGTAGATATTAAGTTCCGTTGATTTAAATTTGAATATTTATTTAATATTAATTATAATTACAAATAAGTAAATTAATGAAAAAACAGATTTTTTTGAGAAATATATTTTTTTTATTTAATATAATAATGAATGATTTTTTTTATTTTAAATAAATAATTTTAATAACTTTCTGTTTATAATGTATAAATGGAGAAAAAGTTAGTACTTATTGCTCAAAATTTATTTTTATTTTACTAAAAAAAAAAAGAAGACAGAATACCTAATTATTTTTTAACAGGAAATAAAATTTGTGATTAAATTCTAACTTTAGATATCTACGCTTATACATTTGTTTCCGTTTGAAATTGTTATTATTAAATTTGATATACTTGATTATAATATTTATTATAATATCTATTTATTTATTAAAAATTTTTGTAATTTATGTTAATATTTAAATTATTTTTTCTTATATTTATATTTACATTTATATTAATATGTTTACTTTATATTTATATTTATTTGTAACATATTATGGAACTAATTATTCGAAGTGTAATTTTATTAATGATAATTTGAAAATTGTTTATTTAAACATTGAATAAAAATGTCAAATTATCATTAAAAAATTGTTTATTTTAAACATTCAATAAAAATGTATTTTAATAGTTTAAAATTAATTTTTTTTCCTGTGTAAATTGACTTGTTAGTTTTAAAAATAATTGTAAAAATTTATCAACATATTGTTTAGAATTTTTATTAATAATTTTTTGGTATTTTTCAGGTTCTTGAAGCAGGAAGATGGGGGGCGACCAGCTTGGTCTCCTCCTTTGGAAAAATTATGTTGTCAGAAAACGTCAACCGGTGAGTTTCACTTTCAATATAATTTATTAAAATAAATAGAAATAAAATAAAAAATTGGAATGGAAAATAAAAATCAAAATAGAAAAAAGGAAAAATAGAAAAACTAATAAAAAATAAAAAATTCTAACTAGGTATTAATAAATTTATTAATTTTATTGATTTATTTATTATTTTTTAAGGAAATAATTTATTAAATAAAATAAAAAATAGAAAAAAAATAGAAAATATAAAAATTGAGGAAAAAATAGAGAAAAAGGGAAAATAGAAAAATTAAAAATCCTAACAATTAATTATTTAATTAAATTTATGAATTTATTTATTATTTATTTATTTAAATTATTTATTAAATAAAATAAAAAATGGAAATAGAAAAAATAGAAAAAATGAAAAATAGAATACCTAATTAAAAAATAGAAAAAATAGAAAAAAATTAATAAAAATTCTAACGATTATTTTTTTTTCAGGGTATTATGAGCCTGGTGTTTCTATGGCCAATATTTGTATTTATGATTCTTTATACGGTGAGAGATAATATCGATCCAGAATATTTTCCCACATGTCAATTCCAGGCAAGATTCATGCCTCAAGATGGAATCTTGCCATTTGTTCAAAGCTTCGTTTGTGGTGTGGGAAATCCCTGTGAACCACTGTCGGAAAGCGAGGAAGTACCATCTTATAAAAATGCCATGTAAGTCTATAACTGTACAATGAGGACTCTTTAACACCATTATAAATACGTAATTTTTGCATAATTACAGGAAATTATTTTAATTCGTTTTCGCAAAAAAAGAAAAGAAAAAATTGTAATCGTCCTTTTAACTTTCTTAATCGCGGATAATTTTTAATTTCCTCTACAGTAATTTTTTTTCTTCAAATTTATCGATTAAAAATCTTTTTAGTAATTTTTTTTAATTTTATTTTTATTTATTAACTTATTTGCTTATTTATTTACTTATTCATTCGTTTATTTATTTATTCGTTCAATTATTTATTTACTTAATCATTTATTTATTTCTTTAATCCCAAAAATCATTATTGGAAAATTTATTTATTTCATTATTTTTATTTATTTATTTATTTATTTATTTATTGTAATATGCAAACTTTTTTTTATTCCAAATAGCACCAAAAAAAGCAGAAAAATTTTTTTTTAACAAATGATTGAGATTAGAATAAATAAAAAAATTATAAAGTAGAAAAAAATTGTAAATTGCATGAAATTGTAGATTATTGAAATTTTTTATCGAGTTGGCAACTATAAAACTTTGAAAATTAATACTAATTAGGAAAAATGTGTGTATTTCAGGTTGAGTCCATTGATTACGGAATTACAAACAGTTTTGAGAAATGATACGATTCTGTCAGCGATTTCTTATTTACCAAAAGGCGTTCAACTTTTTACTTCAATGGCTCAAATTCTCACCAAGCCGGAAATTAAAAAATTGTTTGGTAAGTAAATTTTCTTTATTTTTATTTATTTTTTAAATTTAAATTTAAATTATTTCAATTCATAAATTTGCAACTAGATTTGCAAAATAAAATTTAGAAAATAACGAATTTAAAACTAATTTTTAATTCAATTATATTTAGACAGGGGGATTTTTCTCGGCGATTTATTTAACAATCACGAAGCAATTAAAAGATCATTGAAAACTCAAATGCCACAAGCAACGGATTACTTGCTCGATGGACTCTTTAATTCTTCAATAAAATTGATCTACGTGAGTATCGTATTATACGGTAAAGTATTAAATTTTATTATCCTAACAAAAAAAAAATAAAGGAAGAATTTATTTCTATGAATAAATAAAAGGAAATATTTATTTCCCTTTTTTATTTATAAATAAATAAAAAAAGGGAAATATTAATTTTCCGAAATGTAAATTCTATGCCTATTTATTTTAGAAATAATATTTCTGATTTTCTTTTTTTTTATACAGTTGATCGAGGGTCTTGGTTCAACAAACATCGAAGACACTGTCTGCGTACCGGATAATTTAAAGAAATTTCTAATTGTGCCAAAGGAAATGGATCTAGTCACGATATCAAAAGTACTTTGCGAAATAGATCCAGCAAAGATTCCCGGTATTTTTGAACAATTAACGAAACATTTGGATTTCACGTCACTTTTGGAAATGGTCAGTCGCGTTATGGCTAAATTCCAAGACTACGACTTTATCAAAGACATCAAAAAAACAATTGAGACTGTTCTCAATTTGGGAATTATTGATAAATACGTTCCCAATTATTTAAGACTGCGCGATTGGGTGCCAAAGATTATTCCATTATTTAAAAATACTACATTCAAGGAAATTGATATTTTCTTGTAAGTGTAATTTATTTTTTCATAGCAACAATTTTTTTTTAATTTTATTTATTTATAGTTAATATACTTTATTTTTTAATTATATACTTTTAATTTTGGAATTTATAATTGCTTTCAGTATCAATAAGACAATAACAATGTTGGATCCAATATTCAAGAAAGAGAGCGATTGGAAAACTGCTCGAAGTGCATTTTTGAAACTAAACGATCTTCTTGTTTTGGTGAAGAATATTGTTGGTAAAATGGACGCGAGTAATGAAACTATTTCCAGTATGATGAAAAATATTGGGGGAAATTTGGAAGACGCTGTGTCAATTTATTATCATCAATACGAGGCAAATGTTACCAAAGTTTTGGATATTTCTTATCTTATTTTAGTGGATGGCATTAAACTCACGAAAAAATTGATCGTGAAACATGAAGATCAATTGCAGCTGTGAGTTACAATTTTTATTTTTTCCATACGTTTATGATCAACGATTTTGGGAAAAAATTTATCATTTGTATAGAAGAATCATTTTTTTGTTTGTTCTAACAAACAAAAAAATAATTCTTCTATACAAATGATAAATTTTTTCCTGTGAGAATTTTTTTTTTACAATATTTCTGGATTATTTGTTTAAAAAAAATATTGGAAATATTAGAAATATTCTTAAAGAAATGTTGGAAATATTTTTAAACTAGAAATTTTATTTTCTGCATGGAAAATATCATTTTTCTTTCAATTATTGATCATAAACGGTGTCAGTTTCATTTTATTATTTACCTCTCTCTCTCTTTCTTTCAGAGAAAGAAAACTTTTTACTTTTTGTATTTATTTCGTTGATTATATTTTTTTTGTTTCGATTTTTCTGAAAAATATCTCTTTTCAGTGCAGCAGAAATTTTGGATGGATTGAAAAACTTTTTTTCGAAAAAAATACTGTACAATCTTTCTTATTTAGTATCAATGTTTGATAATGTGGTTCAAATGACACATCATGTTGCCATTATTCACGAGGAATTATTGATAAAGTTGAAGAATATTGTAGTCAATCATCAACCTCTTGTGGAAAAAATACTAACGACTCAAGAACCTGATGTTTATAGGACGATTATAAATTCCTTTTCACGACTGGATTTCGTTGAGGTTAGTTAAATGAAAATCAGAAAAAAAAGTTCAGTCCAATTTTATATTTTAAAGAATTTTTGTTTCTCACTCTTTGAACAATTATTTTTAAAAATATTATTGTATTCTTTGAACAATTGATTTAAAAAAGAATTTTTAATTTAAAAAAATTTTTTTTAATTTAATTTTTAATTTAATTTTTACGAAAAAGAAAGAATGATAATAAAATTTCTTTCACAGAAATTCCTCGAAGAATTATCGTCGAAAACTGCTGAAGACATTTTTTGTGATGATACTTTTTTCCGAGAATTATTTTTTGACTTGGAGAACAAGGATCGATTATCAAAATTGAATAATACAGTTTGCAACGAGGAGGGAAAAAAATTTCTGTCTGATGTTTATAATGCCATGGAGTTACAAACTTTCAGTCGAATTGTAAGTAGAAAAAAAGGGGAGAAAACGAGATTTCGAAAAAATGATATTTTCAATAAATTTTAATTTTCATTTACCTACCAATTTAATAATTTAATATTTCTAATTCTAATTTTCAGGTTGACAATACTTTGAATACATTCAAACTTATGGCTCTTAGAAAACCGATGGTATTTGAAAAATCGAATTTAACAGCAATGGTGGGAAGTGTTCGTTCATTTATCACTTATCTACAAGATCCCGAATCAAGAAGATTGGAAACTGTAAATTTATCTTCAATTTCAATTCCAAACGAATGGAAAACAGTGTTTGAGGAAACTCAATTGCAAGCACGTCTAGACATGTGAGCTTATTTTAATTACTAAATTAGATTCTAATTATTAACTTAATTGAATTTTATTATTAATTTGAATCTAATTAAATTATAAAAGATAAATAACATTAAATAATGAATTCAAATTTATTTTTGTTTTATAAATTTAATTAATTTGGGTAAATTAATTTCAAACAGAGATTGTACAGTTTTTTTTTATTTTCGTCAACAGATTGAGTCTTCATCTCAGCGAGGCAAAAGAACTTGGATCAAAAAGCCTCACAATTATTACGGTTTTACCGAACTTAATTAAAATGGATCTTATTGCAAGTTCCGTTCTGAGAGATCTTGAGACTCATCCCACCGAATGGATCGCCGATGTTCGTCTTCACAAGTCTGAGTTAATCGAGTCATTTTATTTGACTGTCGCTGACAGACCGAAGGTTCGACTTCTTATTTATTAATTCGATTTTTTTCTCCTAATGTATTTTAATTAATTTTTGTGTATTCAATAATTATTCAATTTTTATAAATATAATTTTTACTACTAACTCCATTATATTAGTAATTCCATTTTTATTACATTAAAAGGTTTATAGTTTACGTCCGAGGTTTCAAATAATATTAATTTGAAAAAATCTAATCACTAATTTTTTTAATGAAATTAATTCTGTCTGAATATGAAAAAATTTGTTTTAGGTATTGAAACTACTGGAATATTCAAATATGACAGAAACCGTATGCTCGGAAAAGAATCCTGAGAATTTTCTCAATTTCCCATCGGGAACAAATGGCACATTTTTGATGAACATCATTTGTCGCCCCATAAGAACAGTGGAATCAGCTCTCAGTTTGAATCTGACAGATGTGGAAAGCGATGCAATTCTATCATTTCAAAATCAAAATTTCAATTGGACACTGTTTAATGAAAAAATTGTGGAAATTTATCATTATATTGATTCACTTGTGCATCAAGAAGATCAAGGGAATATCAAAGTTTTGAATGATGCAGCGGAGAAATTTAAAGAAGCCTGGACTGATCGCGTAACAGCGAGAGATGCATGGGAAGCAAGGTTCGTATTTTCCAACTATTTAAATTATAATTTATTCTTCAATCTAAACATTTTTTTTTTTACCAAAAACTAATTTTTTTTATAGATTTAGATTTATTTCTCCGTTATACACTTGATACAAGTTTTACAATATCTGATTTTTTTTATGTAGAAATAAAACAAATTTTTATTTATTTTTAATTAAATTTTCTATTATTTATAAAAAAAACTGATTTCAATTTGAACTGATAATTGTTTTTGTAGAATTCCTCTTTTTTTCTTTCTTTTGGAATTATCAAAAATACTCTAATTTGATGAAAATTTATTATTTTTGCAGCGTAGGAGTTTTATGTAAATTATTCACCGTGATGGAGTTTCCGCTTTTTGATGCAAAAGCAATAGACAATTGGTCGGATTTATACGCAGTCGCTTGGACTTCATCTTTACTTGCTGACAATATTGAAAATGTCGTCGATCAAATTCAGAGACAAAATAATTCTATCGAATTAAAAGATATTTTTAATCTAATGCCACAGACGGAAAGTTTATTAAGTAAACTATTGAGAAATCTTGCACCAGTGACTCTTGATTTGGTGGATATGACTTCCAGAATTCCTGTTCATTTTGTAAGTTTATTATAATATTTATTCTCATTTATTGAAATTTGTTATAATTGATTACAAGTTATTGTAATTTCTTACAAGTTATTGAAATTTATTGCAATTTATTAAAATTTATTGTGATTTACTACAATTTATTACAATTTATTGCAATTTATTAAAATTTATTGTGATTTATTACAATTTATTGCAATTTAATACAATTTATTCATTTGCTTTTCTGGTTCCTACTTTTGTTGGTAATTTTTCTTTTTGAATATTTAAAATTTTAAAATTAATGTTAATTCTAATTTAATGCTTTTAACCACTTCACTGGCAGGGCGTTCCAAATGGCGTTCCACGCGCCGGGGCCCAGACTGGCAAAAACACCGAAATGGCGTTCCTAATAAAACTTTATTTTTTAAGAGTGTACACTACTTTTAACTTCTACAAAGCAATATTTCTATAGTTTAGACATCAGGGAACAATATTATCACAATAAAAATTTCAGTTTTTGAGATTTTCAATGTTTCTTTGAACGTTGAAATACTCAATTTTTACCACTTTTTAACAAATGGCGTTCCACTTTTTTTCAATTTTTACGCAGTAAAACTCATATTTTTTATTTAAAAAATGTATTTATATACAATATTATATTATAATAATAATAATGTAATAAATAAAAAATAAATATAAATAATTGATAAATAAAATATAATAATTATTAATAATGACAATTACTATTATTGTTATAATTATTATTATAATTATTGCATTATATTATTATATAATTGTATATTAATACATTTTTTTAAATAAAAAATATGAGTTTTACTGCGTAAAAATTGAAAGAAAGTGGAACGCCATTTGTTGAAAAGTGGTAAAAATTGAGTATTTCAACGTTCGAAGAAACATTGAAAATCTCAAAAACTGAAATTTTTATTGTGATAATATTGTTCCCTGATGTCTAAACTATAGAAATATTGCTTTGTAGAAGTTAAAAGTAGTGTACACTCTTAAAAAATAAAGTTTTATTAGGAACGCCATTTCGGTGTTTTTACCAGTCTGGGCCTCGGCGCGTGGAACGCCATTTGGAACGCCCTGCCAGTGAAGTGGTTAAGATTAAAAAATAACAAAAATTAATTTTAAAAAATGGTTTTCGAATAACAATCATAACTTATTTTTGAATTTCATTTAACATTCTAAAATACAAAATTGCTACTTATAAATTATTATAGAAAAACTAATTTTTATTATTGCAGTAAAATTAAAAAATTGATTTCCAGAAATTTCATACAAATTTTGTTGTATTAAGTTCAAATTTTTTACTAATACAGATTTATTAGATTCTGATTTATTATTTAATTATTTATAAAATAAGTTTCGTAGAAATAGTTTCGCATGAAAACTTTAGAAATCATATTATTCTCTATAAGGAAAATTCTTTGAAAATTCCTACAATTAAAATTGTACCAAAATTAACTCAATAATTCTTCTAAAAAATTTCATCAAAATTTTTGAAAATAATTGAATTCTTTTGAAAAATGTTATTAAAATTATTCAAACAAATTCAATTCTGTAAAGAAATTTTATTAAAATTGTATTGGAAGTAATTAAATTCTTGTCAAGAATTTTATTAAAAATTTTTGAAAATAATAAACTGTTTCAATGAAAATTAAAGTTTTTTCGAAAAAGGAAGTTGAAATTGTATGAAAAATAATTAAATTCTTATAAAGAATTATATCAAAATTTTTGAATTCATTGAATTTTTCGAAGAATTTTATTAGTTATAAAAATATTTGAATTCTTGCGAAGAATTTTATTAAACTTTTATGAAAGAATTAAGTTGTTTCGAAAAATTTTATTAGAAAAATTTGAAAACAATTAAATTTTTTCAGGGAGTTTAATTAAAATTGTACTGAAATTAAGTGAATTCTTTTGAAGAATTCTGTCAAAATTTTTTTAAATAATTTAATTCTTTTAAGCAATTTTTTTTAATTTGTTAATATAATTGAATTATTTTTTAGAAATGTAATTAAAATTGTATTGAAAATCATTGAATTCCAGGGAAGAATTTTTTTATTAATTCAATTCTTATGGTAAGATGATTATTAAAATTTATGAAAGGAATTGAATTTTTTCAAAGAAGTTTATTAAAAACTTTTGAAAATAATTAAATTTCTTGAAGGAATTTAATATAAATAATGCTGAAAATAACTGAATTCTTTTAAAAAATTTTATTAAAAGTTTTTAAATAATTGAACTCTTTCGAGAAATTTTATTAAAATTGTATTAAAAACAATTGATTTCCTATGAAGTAATGGAAGTAATATAGGATTTATAAAAGTAATTAAATTCTTGCAAAGAATTTTATTATTTATGAAAATAATTGAATTATTTCTAAGAATTTTATTAATTGGTATTTTACAAAATAAAATAATAATTAATGATAATAAATCAGTTAATAAGTAAATATTTTTGGAATTTCGAATCTGAAATCACTCAAAAATTAAAGTCTTTATTTGAAAATTAAAAAATTGAAATTTGTATAATATAATAATAAATTAAATATCACATTTTGCGCAACTTCCCGTAATATTTGCTAGTTTATTATAATTTCAATTATTAATTATTACAATTTCGATTCAAATTTTTTTAAATAATAGGTAGAATAAATTTGTACGTTTTGATTAAATATCAATTTTTTTATAATAGTTGTCGGCGATTGACGAATACAAATCTCGTGAACCAAATTGGCCGTGCTTTAATAATGAGAGTATTGGAGAGGCGCTTGAACTAAGAACAGGAAGTCGAGAGTTAGTGAGAGAAATTGAAAAAATATCCTGCGATCCAACTCCTTTGATCAACGAATGGGACGAGCAACCAATATTAATAAAAGTTCAGAAAATCGTAAGCTGTGAATTTTTTCTTTTCTCAAAGTAATATAAAATTATTATGAAGTAGTTATAATTAAGTTAATTTATTAGTTTCAGCGTGACAGTAGTGTTCAAATGCCGTCTTTTAATTGGACCCAAGGTTATTTAAATTTTCGTCGATTGGTGAAAAAAATGGATTCCCTGATGAACTCAGCAGAAGACGTGGAACTTGTAGATGCGCCGAGTGTTTCCGTTTACATAAAAAACTTTTTGCCCGAAGTGAAGAAAATGGTTATCGAAAGTCTTCCCGAGACTGAAGATCAAAGCAGGTGAAGTTTTTTCTGTGATTAGAAATTTTTATTTTTTCTTATAAAGTTGGTCAAAAAAAAAAAAAAATATGGTAATTACAAGAAATATGATGAAATTTTACAAGAAGGCGTTCAATTCGGATTAAAATTGAATTTTTTGTCCTAGAAGTAAAATTTCAATTTTAATGATTCAACAACAAATGAGAATATTGCAGTCGAAATATCGATATCCTTAGAATCAAAATCAATTTTTGCCATTAAGGTATTAGTTTGTTGTTTTAGGCGTCCAATTTCGTGTTGTAAGGTTGCGATGAATTTTAAGGAATGAAAAGGTACTATATAATCGTAATCTACTAAAACAAGTATTGCCGGATATTGTTTATAATTTATGGGCGCTTTGACATTATGTAGAGGTGAATATTCAACAAGATGATGAAAATTCTTTGGATCGTCTGAAGTACCATAATCTGAAATTAAATGACTATCAGCTGTGAATAGATGAAAACGAAGCATGTCCAGTAATCCATCGACGATTATAGCGGCACCAAATAGATCTGGTCTTTGATTGAGACAAGCGCCCACTAAAAGACCTTTATCTTCGTTTCCTTTAATTATCAATTTCTCATTCGACGTATATCCAGTTTTAATGAGATATTCCACAGCTTCTTGAAAATCATCGATACTACTTTGATAATTGCTTAAATCATTTGGATACAATTTTCTAGGATAATTTTCATATTCTCGAATTTCTACTGTCGCCACAATTCCATTTAAGTGCTGAGCAAAAATAATATTTTTATTGCTAAACATGCAAACACCATATTTATCAGTTGGGTAAATAAGAGCTGGCATTGAACCATCGAGTTTTGCTCCTTTTCTCATGAAAATTGTCATGGGAATTTCTGTTCTGTTGTCCTTACTGGGACAGAAGATTCGAACTACTTTATAAAGGAATTTGTTGAAATTTGGTACTTCTGTTTGACGATAAATTTCAAGGTTGTGGAAATTATTTACGTTTAGTTTATACATTATAGCTGGAATTACATAGGAGGAGAAACTGAACATGTATTCTGGATATTTTCTATTTCCCTGAACTCTTCCGAAAAATTTTCCAATGCCAAGATTTACTTTTTGCAGTAACTTTCCAGAATTCAATTTGCGTAGTTGTAAAATACACCTCACATCATGATAATACTGAACGATAAATTTATCATTATCCACAATTGTTACAGCATTAATAAGTTTCTCTGCTTTCTCAGGCAGTAAAATTGTCCAATTTTCCTCTTTATAATTCAATAAATCGACTGCTATTATTTTTTTGTTTGGAGCATTCTTGTCTGTCAAGAAAAGGGCCTTTGAACCATCATTTCCAATGTACTGAAAAAAGAGCATGAGAAATTAATTACTAAATTACTAATTTGTAAAAAATTAATTTCAAAATTAATAATTACCTTATAGAATGCCTCCAGTTTGTTAACAATTTGTGTCAAATTAAAATGTCCACTAATTTTCTCTTTCAATTCAGTAAAATAGACTAAATTTTTACCAGTATCATTTATTAAAACTAACAACCATTGGCCACAGTCGGAAATTCTGGCGTGCCTACAAAATTTAATATAAACTTGATTAATAATTCTCATTTTGATATTTTAATTATTTTATCAAATTATTTGCTACTTACAATTTCCAATGTGGTTGTTCTGGAAATTCAACAACAAGAATATCTTCAGTTTGTTGTGTGCCAATTTTATGATAGTAAATTTTCATATTCTCGAGAGAATCATGATCAAATGTTTCCACTGATTTATTATGAGGGACAGTTGTGTAAAATATTCCCAATTTATCATGGGTCCAACCCACAGTGTATATTACTTTCTTCAAAGTATCGGCATATTTTTCTCCTGTAAGTGAAACGTACTCTAAATTTAACACCAAACACCAATAATTTTGGAGAATTATTTTGAAGAATTTAATTATTTTCAAAAATTGTAAATAAATTTTTTGGAAAGAATTAAATTATTTTCATAAATAATAAAATTTTTCGGAGAAATTAAATTATTTTCAATAACATTTCTTGAAAAAATTTAATTATTTTTAAAAATTTCAATAAGTTTTTTTCGAAAGAATTCAATTAATTCACAAATTTTAATACAATTGTTTAAGAGAATTCAATTATTTTCAGTACAATTTTAACTTAATTATTCGAAAGAATTTAAATTTTCTTCGAACAATTATATTATTTTCATAAATACTAACATTCTTCAGAGGTATTAAATTATTTTTAATAATTTGAAGATTATTTTTCGAAAGAATTTACTTTATTTTCAAAAATTTATATGATAAAATTCTTTAGAATTCAATTTTAATTGTAGAAATTTTCAGAGAATTTTCCTTGAAAAAATTTAATTATTTTCAAAAGTTTTTCAATTATTTTTAATTTTTAATACAATTTTAATGGAATTCCTCAAAAAATGTTATTATTCTTAAAAATGTTATTAAAATTCAGCAAAGAAATTCAATTATTTAAAAAACTTGTGCTACAATTTATTTATTACAATCTAAGTACTAATTTCAATATATTTTTAATTAAATTTCTTCAAAAAATTGAATTTTGAATTTTTTTTTTTCATAAATAATGAAATTCTTTGTAACAATAACATTTTTTTCAAAATAATTTTCATAAAATTCTACGTAGAAAATTAATTAATTTCAAAAAATTTGTCAAAATTCAATTATTTTTAATGTCTACTGTTTCAATAAAATTTCACAAAAGAATTCAATTATTTAAAAAAATATTTTAATAAAATTCATTTCAGGAATTCAATTATTTTCAAAAGTATTCTAATTCTTCGCAAAAATCCAATTATGTTCAAAAATTTACAAAAATTCTCGTCAAAATTTAAATTATCTACATAAAAAATAAAATTCTTTTCCGAAATTCAATTATTTTCAAAAATTATAATAAAATTCTTGGCAAATTTTTAATTATTTTTTATATAATTTTCATCAAATTTCTCAACAAATTCTTAAAAATTTTATTAAAATTTGTCAAGAGAATTAAATTATTTAAAAATTTTGTCGATAAAATTCTTTATATGAAAATTCAAGTTGAAGAAACATTTAATTATTTAATAAAATATTTATTTTTGTATTTAAATAATTGAATTTTTGTAGAGTTTTCTAATAAATATTAATTTTAAAATGAGTTTCAGTTAAAATTTTAGATTATAATTTAATTTTGAAGGCATAGCGTGGATTTTTAGAAATAATTGAATTTTCACAAGGTTTCAAATTAAAATCTCTGAAAATTTTAACTTTTCATGCTTTTAATTAAGAATTCTGTAGAATTAATTTTTTTTAAAAAGTTTAATGGAATTTTTTTTAATTATTTAAAGTTTTTAATTTCTAATACATTTTTAATTGAGGATTGTCAGAATAATCAAAATTTCATTAAATTAAATTGAAAAAAAAATTTGAAAATTCTCAAAAAACTTTTTCAAAAATTATTTTAAAAAATTGACTTAATGAAGAATTTTAGTTTAAAATTCTAGAAATGAATAATCGTAATGATGAAAATAATTTTTGAAGAAGTTACAGTAACAAAGTAGCAAGTTTTAATTATTATAAAACATGAAGAAATCGATCACTCCGAGTCGAAGACTCGCATTTATAATTGAACTCTGCTTGAATTTTTTTTTTTTAATTAAAAATCAAGGAATGAGTCAAAATTCTATCTGGAAATCAGGGAAAAGTTAGAAAATAACAGAATTAAATTTTTGTTTAGTTTAGTTGTTTTTAGTTACCTGTTTCTAAATTTAAGAAATTAATTTCGTTCCAATTTGAGCTATTTTCACGTAATATGTAAGCTAGCATCGTTCCATCATCACTGAATATTCTTGAACCAATGCTGACATTTCTCTTTGATGTTGACAAAGTATTAGGATCAAGTAATAATTTTTGTTCCCCATCTAATGTGTCATGGACATATAAAAATCCTTGTCTTTCTGGACCCTCTATTTTGAAAGAATAATATTTGTTTCCATGCCTTTCGGGACAGAAATGATATGGTAAATAATCAAAATCAAGTTCCTGTAGACGACGATAGATATTTTCTTTGAAAGATACTGATGAATTCAAATAGGTATCAGTAATTGAATTTTGAGCAGAGATGAAATTTTTTGTATCTTGCGAATCGAGATTTTCAAGCCAACGAAACGGATCGGCAACTTTAATTCCATGATAGTCATCAATTATGTCGTCTCGAAAAATTTCAGGATAGTTGATTGTCGTTTTTTCAGTAATTCCAGAAATTAATGTTATTTGTAGTAATGGAAGAGTTAAAATTTTTAGGAATTTCATGATTTCTTGAATGTGAAATTCAAATAGTCAGACACGATTTCAAATTTTCACAATTTTTCTCTCGAACGAACTTAACACTCTGAACACTCTCTACGAAAAGGATATATTCTCGAGAATCGGTCTGTAAAATTTGGGAACATTATGCCCCTACTTTCGTTTTAATAATTACTTTGTGTGCTAATGAGTTTTTATGCTTTTCAGAAAATTATTTCTACATTTTAGTGAATAGTTTCGTAATTTTCATTATAAGGATATTAAAAAATGTTATGTGACGTCATAATAGTTGAAATGCCCTTATTATAATTTTTTAAAATTCAATTACTTTAAACTTTAAATTAAATTCAATATTTTCAATTACAAATTTCCGAAAGATGAATATATTTGAAAAAAATGATTAAATTAAAGTTTTTAAAAAAATCTAATTTTTTTAGATTTATTATTAAAAAAATTCTGTAACAAACGTTCATGTTGAATATTTTTAATTAAAATTTTTCAAAAGAATTGATTAACTTTTCAAAATATCTTTATATTCTTTTAAGAAATTTAATTATTATCGAAAAATTACATTAATTTACTTTTAAAATTAATTCTTGAAATTTTTTAATCATATTTTCTTAATTACCTTCAAAAAAAGGTAATTAAAATTTTTTAAAAAACTACTTTTTTGAAGTTATCATTAATAATTTAGAAAAATCTTAATATTTTTTCACCAATATTCTTCAAAAATTTGATTTTTTAATATTTTTTAAAAAAATATTATTCTTTTAAAAAATTTAATTATTTTCAAAAAAGTTTACTTAATTTCAATCATTTTGTAAATAATTTTCAATTATTTATCAACGAAAAATGTATTATTTTTCAAAAAATATTTTTAAATATTTTAAATAAACTAATTTTAAGAATATTTTACTTTTACAAAAATTTGGAAGGAGAACAGTTGTAATTTTTCTTTCAAAAAATACAATTATTGTTGAAAAATTACATTTCAATATGTTTAAAAAATTAATTCTTTGAATTTCTTTTCATAATTTTTTGAAATTCAATTATTTCAAGGAACAAAATTAAAACTTTTTTAAAATCTGTTTTTTTAAAATTATTAAAATTTTGGAGAATATTCTTTTAAAACTTGATTATTTTTTAATGTTTTCAAAAAGATTTAAATTATTTGGAAACTTTTTAACTGTATGCCATTAAAGAATCTCTTATCTTTATGAAATTATTGAAATAGATATGTTAAAAACTAATTTTATGAATATTTTTTATAATAAATTTTTAAAAATCAGTTATTTTTAGTATTTTTGATTTAAAAAAAAACTTTTGGGAAAATAATTAAATTATTAAAAATAAATTGATTTAGTGAAAAGATTTAGTTAAAAATTCTAGAAAATAATTAAATTTTGAATGAATTACAGTTGAAATTTCTAAAAATTATTTCAGTATGTTTGGATTTGAAATTTTAACAATTTTATTTCTTGTGAAAAATTAAATCCTAACAAGTATTTAAATATTTGTATAACAAAATAAATTAGGTTATGATTAATAAAATTTAAAAATCGCTGAAAGGTTAGAGAAATAGAAAATTACATTTTTCTGGTGTGAAATAAACAATTATTATTATTATCGTTTTTGTTATTTTTATTATTATTCTTAATATATTATTATTAAATAATAATTATTATTTCAGAAAAATTGTGGACTTCATTGATCATAAAATTGATAAAGGAGTTGATATTTTACACAGTCAAGTGTCAGCGAAAAATATTTGGGATTCAGAGGGAACTCCAAGAGATCTTAATTATTTTCTTGCACTTGGAAAATTTTTTACTAACGTTTTACACGATGTCTTCACTGTTTTCTCTGATGCATTCAGCGGAGGTAAAATTAGAATCTAAATTCTATGAAGTAAAAAAAATTGTTATCTTCAAAAAGTTTAATTTATTAATATTACTATTTTATATTATTTAATTAATTTATTTTTATTTCATTTAATTTTTTATATTACAATTACAATTTAAAATTGATATTGAACTAAATTGAATTTTAATTTTGAATTTAAATTTACAGATCAAAGGAATATGAATCTTCTAACATTGCTTGGATTCAAGAATAAAAGTGCCATTGCAATAGCTTACGATCATCTACCACATATTTTAGCAACATTTATTAATGGAATGTCTGATCCAACAATTGATAGTCAAGCAATTATTGCCATGAAAAAGGGACGTGTTTCGTGTGCGGAAATATTTTCCTGGTTCGAAAATTCCCTCGTTGATCTCACTGTTGATGAATATAGAATTTTGAAAAATTTCACTTGCGATCTTGACGCCGATAATTTTAATGCATTCACTGATCTTTACATGAAACAGACGACAGTTTGGGAAAAAAATTTCGCTGACTATCAATCATATTTTTTAAGTTTGATAATTGATTTAACCGATTTGGGAAAAAGAATTCAAAATCAAACTAAAAATGGTATGAAAATTGTTTTTCCGTTTAATGAAGAATATTTTGATAATATTGCAAGGACATTGAGTCGTGAACTTAATGATGACATTCCGGAAGTTGGTGGAATAATACTTCGGGTGAGAGAATTTTTTTATTTTTAATAAAGATTATAAAATAATAAAGAAAGAAGGAAAGAAACTATTTTTTAAATTTTTGCGCAGGACAATCCAGAAGGTAGAAATTATCGTTTGGCAGTGGAAGGTATTTCTGAAGTTATCAGCAAAATGGCAAAAACTTTGAGTGAAGTGCAGTTGAAGAACAATGAACTTCATACTTGGGATTTATTTGAAAAGGGCGATGTTCATCAGTTTGTAAAACTTTTGGAAAATTATCCACAAGAAGCAATTGCATTTTTTGCCGTCATAAGTGAAATTGATCCGGAAACTATGCAACCGTATTCTATTAAACATTTTAAAAAGAATTGGTGCACTACTCATCCCAAAACTGGAATGTGGATACAAGCCAATGCAACGCACTTTTTAAGTAGTATTTGCTCTTTTGATTTTGATCAACTACTGAAAACTTTAACCAGCGAGGAATTATTTGTAAGTATACATATTATAAACGTATTCGCAAGTAATTTCTTTTTATTCTATATTATTTGTATAGAATTCTAATTAGAATTTGAATTTACAGTTGGTAGCTAATGGCCATACAGACGTATTGAAAAGAGTGACACCTCTTTCGAAATCAGTCTCACTTTTATTGAAAGAAATCATGAAATTATCATCTCAGAATCCAAAGGTAATTTTGAAATCAAATATTTTTAATGCCACCACTTGGAGGAATATTCCAATTGACGGAATAACTTGGAGAACAATTAATCGAACTGAACTCTCTTGGGTGAATAAATTTGCCAAAGAATATTTTCCAAACGATTCATTAATGGGACAAATGTACAGGTATTACTTTTTTGATATTATATATTGTTATGTAATAATAATAATCGAAATATTCTCTCCTCACGTGAAGTTAGGGCTTTTTGATTCCAAATTATTTTACAGTTCTAATTTTCATGTCAAACGTTTGTCAATTAATTTGTAAATAGACAATTTTCACAATTTTGGAAAATTGTAATTAAAATTTTTGTTAAAATAATATTAACTTCTCGAAAATAATTCTAAAAATTGAAACAATTAGAAGTTTTGTCAAATTTCATTGAAATAAATTTTATATTTGAAAGAATTTAAATTGAAATTGAAATTTTCCTTTTTTTTAAACTTTTTCTCGTTTAAAGGGTTCCTCAAGTTCTTGTATCAATAATGGAACTTTTATCCGGCGGTGACATTTGGCAGAAACTTCAAATAATTTACAAGGACTCAAAAATCCAACCCTTATTGACGATCGTTGAGGATTTACCAAATCTTGTGATAACTGTCGTTGACACTTTTATCAACTCCGAGAGACTGAATGATTTTGCTGAATTACTTTTCGCCGGGAAAGTGAAACTTTGCGATATCGATAAATACTTGATACCACCGAAATTTATTAAGAAGAAAAAAATTCTCTCCAGCATCACGGATGTTTGTCAAAAATTTGTGAATGGTGCAGTGAAACTTAAGACTGAGGATTTTTTGCCTTTGGATTTTTATGCCGAGGTACTGTTTTTACAAGAAGTAAAACAAAAAAAAATAATTTTTTTAATTTAATTAATTCTTTAAAAAATTCTTTATGATTTGTGATGAGAATGTAAAAAAAAGATTCAGAAGTAGAAAAACTTGATGAATTTTGGTAAATTTTGAGATTCAATTTCTTTTGTTGAATTTTTCAGAAAGCACACTTGTACGAGATGAAAATAAATTCAGGACTGGAGAATTTGATAATTTACAATGAAACTTATCTTGTGGAAAAAATGTACAAACTTCAAGCAACTTTGATACAAATTGCATCAGAAGGTTTTCAGGAAGTTGAAGTTCCTATTTGGTGGAGTTCTTTTAAAGAAGAAACTTTAAAACAGTTTCTTACAAAATACAGAAATACGGTATTTTATAGAATTCGTATTTTATTTCTCTACTTTTGAATTTAATTTTAATTTTAATTTAATTTATTTAATTTATCTTATCATTTTAATTTAATTTTCATTTAGGATTTGAGAAAATTGGCACATTCATCAATGAAAAAATCTGTCGGCGTTTTGTATAATATTTTAAATTCCACGCCTCACGAAGAGTAAGTATTTAGATCCACCTTTCTTTTTCTCTAAAGGGAAATATTTAATTTTAATTTACTAATCTACTTTTCTGTCTATTTAATTGTATTTTATTATTTTTTTTAGAAATTGTACCTGGTGCCACACGCTCATGATAGAAATTGTAAATACTCAGTTAATAAAACACTCGGAATATTCGAAATTAATTTGTAAAATGCGTCGAATGAAAATGACGGAAATTCAAGATACACTCGTGCGAGATTTTTATTGGAACAAAACAGTTAATATGGTGAGTGATGTTAAACAAAATGTAAAAATTTATTTCTCAATTGTTTGGAATTTATTTGCAGATTAAGGATTACAAATATTTGAATAACAAAAAAACATTGAAAAATTTTATGGGTGCTTTGGAAAATTCTCTGCATTATATAGCGGATATTTTAGTTGATTATCATAATGTAACATTCAGTAATGAGGTGAAAGAATGTTTTTATAAATTAGTCGGCGGACCTTCATTTTCAAGACCTGGATTGTGAGTAATATAAATAAATAGATTAATTAATTATTTAATAAAGATGAATAAATTTAAAATTCCGAAAAAATACGACTACAAAGAAATATATATAAAAATTGCAAAATATTAACTAATAAAAAACAGGAAAAAGAAATCAATTTTTTAAAATTGAGATACAAATTTTTCCAGATACGTGATGGCAATGAACGGAATTCTCGACACTCTAGAAAAAAATGTTCAAATATTTAACAATTTAATAATGTATTCGAAGATAAAAAATTTAACCGCCATTGCCGAGAAATATTTACCAATTTGGAAACCACTTTCTGAAATTATTGAAAATTCAAACGCGGAGAAAATAAATCATTTACTTCCAAATGCAGAAATCAATGTAAATTTATTGTCTGGCGATGTGGAAGGTACTTTATGCTATCCCACGAGGCACTGTCAAAATTCAACGGTTCTCTATGAAATTCTCAGTGGCAAGGAAGCGAAGAAACTCATTCTTCTTAATTCAAAAACATCAAAGTTTATCCCAGCGAATGAGATTGCCGAATTACTTTTTAAGAGTCTCAATTTTGAATTGATTGAGCGGAAAATTTCACTTTGGCGAAAGGAAGCTGCCACGGATCTTGTGTGGATAAAAAATATTTTAAAACACGTGTCTGCGGTCATGGAAGAGGGAGGCAATTTATTTGATGTCGCTAGTAAAATTGATTTTGAAAATGTTTCAAATGCTCTTGGTGTTCCTGATCTTGTTGACGGTGTTGTTAATATTGTCAATGAAAAGACAATAGACAAACTTTTTGAAGGGTGAATATATTTTTTTTTATTAAAATTATTTACTTATTTAACTTCAATTATTAAACTATTTTAACTATTCAATTTAAAAGTAAATTTAAATTTAAATTTAAATTTAAATTTAAACTTAAACTTAAACTTAAACTTAAACTTAAACTCAAAATAAACTATTCAAATGTATTAAAATATTTGATTAATTTTTTACCGATTGGATATTAATTTTTTTCGGCATTTTATTTCCTGGATTAGAATAAACGAAATTCTTGATGACTTCGAACCATTTATCGAGGATCCTGAAGTTACAAGAGACCTTCGAGCTATGGTGTTCACTTTTGAGTCAATGGAAATTTTCAAAAATTTGGGACTCCTGAATATGAAATGTAGATAAATCTTTTTATTATATTAGAGAAATTTAATGATTACTTTAATAATAATTTATTTATTTTTTTATAATTTAATAATTACTAAAATAATTACTTAGAGCAATAATTGAGTAAATTATTTAACTATTAAATTAATTTTGTAATAATTAATTTAATAGTTAAATAATTATTTAGAGTAATTAAATAAATCACTAAACAAATATTATCACTAAAGTAATTATTTACTTTAATGATAATTAAATATTTAATTTAATAAAAAAATAATTTCATTTTTAATTGTATTGTAAATTTATAAACGCAACTTTCAGATGGCGCTAACGATTTGTTTAAAAATTGGGACGTGCTTAGCAAATATTTAGTTGAAAATGTCGGAATTCCAAGTGAAGCTGTGAATATTATGAGTGAGGCTAAAGTCGATATGATTTCTGTATTTTTAAAACAACAGAAAGCCATGAGTTTGATGGATACAATTTGCTCGCCTACGAAATTGAGCGAGATGTTGAGTTTTGAGCACACGCATCTTTCCGCCGAAGATGTTAGTTCCGTTTTGTGCGAAATGGACAGTGAACAAATGCAAAATATGACGATCACTCTTATTTCAAATATAAATTTTCAGTATATTTTCGATAACGTACGTATTTAATTGTCTTATTAATTATTAAATCTTATTTATTTATTTTTCTACTAATTGCTTTTGTATTATTTTGCTTTTGTATTTTTTATCATTTTGTAATAATTATTTCTACATTTCTTTGAAATTTATTTTTATTTAATTTTTTTAAATACTTCTTTATAAGGGAATGAAAAAATTATTAAGAATGAAGTTTTACTTATTTAATAGAATTGCTAGATTTTATTGCACAAAATGTTTATATTTTATTTTATAGAATTATTCGATTTTAGCGAAAACAGTTAATTGTTATTTTAGATTTTTTGTTTAGTTTAGATTGACTTTTTATTAAAATGTTGCTTATTTTTTGCAGTTAATGAGTGCGAATGTGAAAAATATTTTGTTAAATGCAAATTTAACGGAATCTGATGGAAAAGCCATTTTGGACAATCTTGGAATTGT
The DNA here is from genome assembly GCA_032872505.1 of Leptopilina syphax. NCBI lineage: Eukaryota > Metazoa > Arthropoda > Insecta > Hymenoptera > Figitidae > Leptopilina > Leptopilina syphax. The sequence goes on along the minus strand of CM065476.1, from coordinate 2,609,298 downwards.
CGCTGAACTTGTGCCATATTTTAAAGAAAAACTTACATCCAGTCTTTCATCAGCGAGGGAAAGTACTAATAAAAATTCTTCTGAATCAATGTCGAGTAAGTTATATTTTTTTCAATACTGTTTTATAATTTTTTTGTAGTAATTAAGTAATTAAAAAAGATATAAAAATTTTTTAGTTTAACAACTTCATTGAATTTATCTAATTTAATTAACATTTTTCCTACGAATAAAGAATCGCTTTCTTATTTGTTTAAAATTAGATTTTGTTTTCCTTTCAATTTTTTTTTAATTTTAATTTTACTTAATTTCTTTTTTATTTAATTTTAGAGAAATAAGTAAAATTTTTTATACATTTTTTCCAGGAGGTCAATTTCTCGGAGAAGCGAGCAAAATGTTGTGCAGTAAACCACTGGTGCAAGAAGGTGGTGATTTTTACCAGGTGATTGCGTCTCTGGAAGACAATATAAAAGCCGCAGACGAAAGAGAACTCAGAACTTTACCCAGTAAGTCATTTATAAATATTTATTTAGAACTTGGAAGATTAAAAGCAAAAGACTACAAAAAATTCAATTTAATTTAAATTTATTGTTTCAAAAAATAACTTTTTATAAATAAAAATATAATTATAATAAATAAATAAATTATAATAAATTATAATAAAATAATAAAAATAAAATTTAAATTACATGAGAACTTTCTCAATATATTTAATAATCGTCTGTCAACAGCTGAATTTTGCAGAGAAACTTATAAAAATGTTTTGAGTATGCCCGGAGGAAAGATAATTTGGTCCTACGTGAAACCATTGTTGCGGGGGCGTATTCTCTATGCGCCGAATACAACTTTAATTCAGGAAGTGATGAAAATCTCAAATCAAAGTTTCGTTGAATTTGCAAAATTTTCCAGCCTCATGAATAGTTTTCAAATGACTCTCGTTGCTCTTAAACATCTCGCTGAGATGGGCGATAATTTAAAGGATTTGGAAAATATAATGTCATCGGACGTGATGAAAGTTGCCGTAAAATCCATGAGTGGATCGAGTGAATCGAATGTTAATATGGATTTGTCGAACATTGATTTGACGGAAATCGCTTGGGAGTTGAAGAATTCTGAGAGGTAAGCTCTTTGATAATTTTACTTCTATACTTCCGATTTTTATTTTTTTCAATACATTTTCATTAAATAAATATTTCATTAATAAATATTTTCATTTTTTTAAATGAAAATAATTGTAAATATTAAGAATAGTAAAAGTAGTAAAAATAGTAAAAAAGTAGTAAAAATAGTAAAAGTAATAAAAATTTGGTATTGACTACTGAAATAATAAATTTTCTACAGATTAATAAATATGATTGAGATGTTGAACGACCTGATGGATTGCGTATTATTGGATCGATATTATGGATTCGCGACAGAGGAGGAATTGGAGAAGGCCGCGGATGAATTAATGGAAACACATGAATTTTTAGCGGGCGTTGTCTTTCTTGACGATCATCGTCAGAAGAGATCATTGGAATATGAATTACCGCACAATGTCACTTATAAAATAAGAATGGACGTTGATTATGTTCAAACAACGACGAGATTGAAAACTCAATTTTGGCTTCCTGGACCAGAAGCCGATTTTTTGGAGAACATGCGATATATGAGGGGATTTATTCAATTGCAAGATTCAATAGATCGTGCAATTATTAGAGTTAAATCGCGCACGAATCAAGATTGGATGACTCTCACACGACAGATGCCTTATCCTTGTTGGAAATTTGCTCCGTTAGTAAATTCTTAATAATAATTACCGAGTAAAAACTTATTTTACCTTATACTTTAAGGTAAAAAAATAATAGAGAATAAAATTAACAAATCGTTGTTTTTTATTATTCTAGATTTCAATCTACACTTTATGAATCTCAAGGAGTTATAGTTTGCTTCTTTTTTGCTTTGATGATGTGTATTGGAGCTTCTATTCGGCACATTGTTTGGGAAAGAGAATCTCAAAATTCGATGGTATTTTAAATTGTTTTTATTTTTATTAATTAATTTATTTATGAATTAATATTTTTAATATTTTACTCTAATCATTTGAATTTTATTTATTATTTAATTTTTAATTATTTTTAATTCTCGAGTTTTTAAATTATTAAAAGCATAACTTTTTTTTTGTTTCAAATTTCATTTAAATTTCATTTAATTTATTAAAAAAAGAAAATTAAACGAAATTTGTTTGAAAATTATTTTATTAATTGTGTAAATTTTTATTTAAAAGTTCGTTATATTTTTCAGGTGATGAGTGTGATGGGTCTGAAACCGTGGAGAAATACTGCAGCATGGTGGATAACATCTTTTATTGAATTATCGATAATAATGTGTTGTATTGCCTTAATACTTTTAGCGGGAAAAATTCTTCCGAAATCTGATCCTTTATTGCTTTTGACTTTATTCGTTGATTATATTTTCTCAATTGTCGCTTTCTGGTAAGTTCAATTTTCTTTTGTTTTCTAAAAAAAATAATTTTTCTTTTTTAATAGAACAATTTTTCTATTTTTATTATTGGGGAAATATTTTTGTTTTCAGTTATATGATTTCAATAATGTTCAGTTCGGCAAGTTTGGCTGCTGTTACAGCAGTGACCATGTTTTTGCTGACGTACATGCCTTATATTGTCGTAATTGCCATGGAAGCTGCGATGGGTCTTGGTTATAAATTACTTATCGTAAGAATAACAAATTATTTACTACTTTTAATTTTTACAAATTTGAATTTTAATAATTAATTTTTTAATTTAACATTTATGTTTAAAAAAAAATTTCGGAAATCAAAAAATTGGAAAATAATTGTTGTTGTTTCTTTTGAATAAAAACTCGTTTTAATTTTATTTCCCATTATATATTTTATTTTATAAAATTAATTATTATCTTTTTTTATATTTGAATAATGGAAAATAAAATACAATTTGAATAATTTTTCCAGTGTTTGAGTATGTCAACGAGTTTCTCCTACGGTTGTCTTTTTGCTGTGCGAAAAGAAGTTCAAGGAGTAGGTTTACAATGGAATTCAATGTGGGAAGAATCGACTCCCGGTGATCCAATGTCTCTAGGTTTGGTGCTTATTATGATTTTCGTCGATGGTTGCATTTACACTCTAATTGGCTACCTTATTGCTAGATACACAAATTCAGGTAACGAAATAAATTTCCCATTCTCATAAAATTATCATTTAAAAAAAAATCTCATCGAATCATCAATGATATTGTTTACCAATATTTCAAATTTTCATTCATTTCTAATTTACAAAAAAAAAAAATGTTTCATTGTCTTTGTTTTTTTTCATGATTTTTCATTACAATCAGACATTATTTTCAGTTTACATTCAGTTTAATTTTTCTCTTTGTCAGATTGGGTAAAATATTAACTTGAATAAATTCTAAATAACTTGAATATAAAATATTAAATTTTCTTTAAATAATTTTGAAAATAAATTCTGATTGTGCGGAAATTATAATGGAAATTCATTATCGATCATTGTCTATATTGTCTTTTATTGGTGGATGATTAAACATAGTTCTTGCCTTTTGGCTTTGAACGTGCTTTTGGCACAATGACGTAACATTATTATAAAATCGTAAAATAATAAAATTGGTGGATGTTTTTAATTTTTTAAATATTTTTTTTTTTATTCAAAACATAATTGCTTTTTATTTTTTTCTGTATTAATAGGTACCGTTAATCATTCAATATTAATAGCTTCCATTGTTTAGATTAATACTTTAATTTATTTTTATAAATTTATAATTTAGATCAATATTTGTAATTTAGAAAAAGAATTATGAATTAATAGTTTCGAAAAGGAATTATAATTTTATAATTTGGAGAATTAATTATAAATCTATAATTTGGAGAAATAATTATAAATCTTTAATTTGGAGAAATAATTATAAATTTATAATTTAGAAAAGAATTATAAATTTGTAAATTATTTAAAACAATAATTATTCTAAATTTATAATTTATAAAAATAATTATCTTCTTCTGTTTTGTAATATTTAAATTAATTTTTTAATACTCGTACATACCATTTTTTGTTGATATAAATATTAATATTGTTGAGTCATTTAATATTATGAACATTGTCCAGTTGATTTGATATAATTCTGTGTTTTGTCCCTTACGTTTTTCTGCTAAACAAAAAAAAAATAATAATTAAATTATAATAGAAAATGGTGAGATCGTTTGAAAAATAAGTAAGTACTGTTTGTCCAAAGTTAACTACTTACAGGCAAGGGTTTTCATGGATTACGATCTCGCAGCTTATGGTGGGGTAACAACCGTACCCTCTATGGTCTACCTAGCTATCTAGCTTTCATCAACAACCTTTATTTCACTAATGACGTTCTACACCCTTCAGACACTTATCAAGGTATTGAGGTCTCATCCTCACGCTAGCACATTGCATGCTATTAGGCTTGATAAGAATACAATCCTCTCATTTTATCACTTCCCTGAAATTTAAATTTTCCCAAATTTATTCGCTAATTTGATCAATTTATCATTTTGTTTCATTTAATTTTTAATTACATAGGTACTCCTTTGTATTTTTTATTATTAACAAATAATTATTAATTTTTAGTTATTAATTATTAGTTATTGATGATTAATTATTAATTATTAGTTATTAATGATTAAGTATTAATTATTAGTTATTATAATTATTTATTAATATTATTGTAGAAAAATGTCATCATACTTTTCGTAATCATTAATTTTAAGTAGTTAATTGAATTCATTGTGCTTTTTGCTTTATATTTTAATAACATTTAAATGAAAGACTTTCATTATCATTTTTTTGTAATCGGGAAATTGGTTTTCTTTTTTGTTAAAAAAAAGAGAAAAGCGAGGAAACTAACTTTTAAAGCTATACTGTATAAGTTTGCTTTAAATATAGTATATATGTATTTTAGAAAATTTTCCTTGTAAAATAACTTTCTGACGTGTGGGATTAGAGAAGTTATGAAATCAAATGACCTCTTAATTAAATTTTTCTTGAAATTTAGATGAGGAAACTGACTCGAGCAGTTTGACAGTGAATGAGGCACAAGTTGGCGTGAGTTTCGAAGGAGTTCGCAAAGTATATCAAATCGAGCAAGGCTCCCGAGTCGCTGTAGATGATTTTACTCTGAAGCTTTGCGAAGGCGAAGTGACAAGTCTTTTGGGAAGAAATGGAGCTGGAAAAACTACAATAATGTGCGTTTTTTTTCTATTATTATTTTTATTAAAAAATTCTTTTTTTCAAAATTTATATATTTTATATCGACTTTTTAATTCTTAATTAAAATATTAATATTTTTTATTTACTTTTATTATATTTTTTTAGTTTTATTTTTGATGAGAAAATATTTACAATGAATTAAAATGAAATGAGATGAAACGTAAAGGATGTTGTTTTTTACTTTGTAGAAAAATGTTGACTGGAATGATTGCTCCGACCGCTGGCGAAATTCGTTTAAACGGAAAAGAAGGCACTAAACCTGACATAGGAGTTTGTCCTCAAGACAATGTTCTCATTCCAACTTTAACTCCACGAGAACACATGACTTTCTACGCTAAATTGAAAAAACCTTCTGATAATTTGGAAATGACTAGAAATGTCGACTTGTAAGTAAATAATTAAAAAAAGTGGTTGTACATTTTTAGAGGAAAAATCATTTTGTAATCATTACAATGATTCTATTGTAATCAATTAATTATTAATTCGCAAGTATTAGTATTAGAACATTTTTTTAGAGCGAATCAGAATTTTTTTTTGGTTTAGGGAAAAAGTCAGAATTTTGTCTGGAAATTAGGGAAAAACAAAATTAATTTTTTGTGGCAACCCTGATTGAAAAATTAGTAATTATAAAATTTCCTAATTTTACGAATTAAAAATAAGTTCGCAAAAAACAATTATAAAAACTTTCTCCTAATGTGAAACAAAAAAAAATGTTGCAGAATGATGGCATCATTGGAATTGGGTCGTCAGGAGCATGATCCAATTCATCGCCTTTCCGGCGGGACAAAGAGACGATTGTGTGTTGCTCTTGCATTTCTTGGCTCGCCAAAGCTCGTGATTCTTGATGAACCGGGAGCGGGAGTTGATCCAGCAGCGAGACGTAGGATTTGGAGATTAATAGATCAACATCGTGTTGGAAGGACTGTCCTTCTATCCACACATCATCTCGACGAGGCTGACATGTTAAGTGACACTGTTGTCATAATGCACAAAGGGAAAATCCTTCGTGCCGGATCGCCGTTGACCTTAAAGATGACCCTCAACCAGGGCTATAAAATTCATATATCATTCCCCGTCACTGACGAATCAAAATCCATTAATAAAAAATTTTACGAAAATGTTTCCTCTCTAGTCAAGAGTGTTGTGACTAATGCGTTTATTCGCGAGGAATCGAGAACTGAGATACTTGTTGTTTTGCCATTCTTTGGATTAAATGGCGTTAGTAATGAGTGAGTTTTGTTTTTTTTTCAAAAAAGTATATTTAAAACTGATTTCTTTTGTTAAAAATTAATTTTATAGTTAACATTTTTTTTTGTAAATCTTTAGTATATTATTTCAATTATTTTCAGTATTTCGGCGGCTCTTAAAATTATCGAAGATAATAAGGATTTAATTGGATTTACACATTTTTCGTTGGAATGTGACACGTTGGAAAAAGTCTTTTTGGATCTTTGCTCCGAGGCGGAGAATGGATCATCAATGTTGAGAAATAGTCAAGACAGTATTGCCTCCGCGCCGTCAATTGGTAAATTATTACATTTTATGTTTCAGTAAATATTAACAAATTCATTAATCTATATTATCTCTATATTAATAATCGTTGTATGTTTATCAACATTTTTTTCAATAATTGAATTCTTTCGAGAAAATATAATTAAAATTATATTGAAAATAATTAAATTCTTGGCAAGATTTTCATTCAAATTCTTTAAAATAATTGAATTGTTTTGAAGAATTTATTTTAATTTTCTTGAAAATAATGAAGTAAAATATTTTTTACTGAAAATTTTAAAAGTAATTCATAGCAAATTAAATTTTTTTATACAATTTTATTAAAGTTTTTGTAAATAATTACATTTTTTAAAAAAAATTTTATTAAATTTCGTAAAAATAATGAAATTTATTTAAATAACTTTAATTGAAAATTTTGAAAATAATTGAAATTTACAAAGAATTTTATTAAAAACTTTTCGAAAAATTTTATTAAAATTCTATTGAAAATAATTGAATTCCTACGAAACATTATTTATGAAAATAATTGAATTTCTTTGAAGATTTTTATTATTTATGTTAATATTTTAATTCTTGCGAAGAATTTTATTATTTACAAAAATAATTGAACGTTTTGAAGGAATTCTATTAAAAATTTTGAAAATAATGATTTTTTAAAAAGAATTTAATCAAAATTGTCGAAAATAATTGAATTTATATTAAAATTCTTGAAAACAATTGAATTTAAATAATATTTTTAAAATAATTGAATTTAAATAATATTTTTAGAAACAATTATATTCCTTCGAGAAATTTTATTAAAATTGTATGGAAAATAATTTAATTGCTCTAGAAAATATTATTATTTATGAGAATAATGAAATGCTTGCAAAAAATGTTATTAAAGTTTTAGATTTTAATTCTAAATTTGTTTGTTACAAATTTTAATAGTTTATTTTTTAATGAAAGAAAATTAACAGCCGGGAATTATATGAAAAATTGTAATTACATAATTTTTAAAAAATTTAAGTTTTAATTTGAAAAATCAAGTTAAGACTATTTTTTGTAATTTCAGAATTGTATCCAATGAATGATGACGACGTGGATTTAATTGGCCTTGAACCAAAACCAAAACCATCGGCGTATCGACAAGGCAAGGCTTTGCTGAAAAAGAGAATATGGCATTTCACGAGAGACTGGAGATCACCATTGGCGGCTTTAATTTTGCCCACGGTTTTTGTTGCCGTAGCTATGGGATTCTCATTAATCAGACCACCATCCCAGGATGAACCACCATTAATTCTAAAACCCAAACTCTACAATGCACACCCGACTCATTTTTATAGGTAAACATTATTTTTCCAATTAATTTTCAAATCATTTTTCAAATTCTCTTTCAAATTCTCTTTCAAATCCCTCTTCAAACTCTTTTTCAAACTCTTTTCAAATTCTTTTTTAAACACTTTTTTATTTTATGTTTTTACTTTTTAATTTTAATTTTCGGAAAACTTCTTTTTAGTCAATTTAGATAGAATTAATTTTATATCTCTGCTTCGTGTTCACAGTATTGACAACGACTATGATCCCTTCCTTCAGCACGTATCAATGCAGCTACAAGATCGATTTGGAGGTGATTCAGCTGGAGCTTGGCAAACTCTTCCAAATGTACGACTATTTTATTTCCTATTTCTTAAATTCTAAAAACTAAGTTATTTTGCAAACACTAAAAAATCTTAAATACTCAATTATATTTTTTAAAATTAAAATTTTTCCTTAAATTTCAAAAAGAATGTTTTTGTAATTAACAATTAGGTGGGAAATTTCACGCGCATTAATTTTGATTATTTAAAGAACAAGTTTGTTTGTTTATAATTTTATAATGAAAAAAATGTTTGTTTGCATTCTAGAAAAATGTAATATTTTCTACACATTAATTTCTTCGGAGTGGAAAGAATTCTTTTTAGTATTATAGAAAAATATCACAATTTCCACACATGTTTCTTGTTTTACTACAATATATAGACGAGAAATTGTAGGACTGAAAATTCCAGGGGGAAATAGAAAGTTTCTCGTTTGTGATAAGAGAAAGGGATTAATAACAATAATTGTTTTGGATTTTACAACTGAATTGAATTGAATTTTCAGGACACTGGCACGTGCGATTGTCTCGAGGGTCAACAAGTTTGTCGTGGAGTGTCCCAAGCTGTCGAGGGTCTGTTACAAACCCCACCTGGACGTCCGACTCTTGACTGGATAGTTTCAACTCATCAGGAGTACATAGAGAAGAGGTGACTGGCAAACATTGATCTACAAATTGAAAAGGAATCATTTGCACTCTCGTTCAACATCCACTTCTCTCTTCCTCACTCTTTTTTTTTATTCCCTCTTGAAATTTAAACCATAGATTTCAGTTCAAATAATTCTTAACACCAGGAAAATTAAGTTCCTGTTTTTTTTTCATATAGTTGGAAAATTTTATTAAAAATTGATAGATTACTTTTAAAATCAAAAACATTTTTTCGTATTTGTGAGTTTCTTTTATCTTAAATTTTAATTTTTAATTAGAATTGGGTTTAGAAGTAGAATGAAAAATAAAAAAAATAAATAAATAGAATAAAATAATTAAAAAGATACAATTAGAAAAATTTGTGTGCAAAAAGAATTTTAAAACCTTAATTATAATTTTCACAAAAGTGCAAAAATTGGAAATTGAAGTTGATATTTTGAAATGTTTATTTTTAGATATGGTGGATGGTCATTATCGCATTGGAAAGATGATCCGCTCTTTGTTGTTTGGTTTAATAATAAAGGACATCATGCCTTGCCAGCTTACCTTAATGCCCTGAACGAAGCGATCATGCGAGCTTCAGGAGTTGATGGATATTTGATTACTATTAATCATCCTTTGAAGTTGTCCAGCGATCAATTAAATCGAACTACATTGTAAGTATTCAAAAATCCTTTCAATTCGATTTACCTAAATTTGGAGAAAATTTACATTAATTTTGAAAAGAAAAATAAATTAAGTACTCTCTTTCCAAAATGCAATTATTCAAAATGAAATAAATTCAATTAAAACGTTGGATGCTATTATATGTTCGGAAAACGAATCACATTTTCCTTAGCAATCCATTAAATTTCTTACCACGAATCTAAAGATAGAATTGATCGTAGAAATGTTTCCATAATTTGCATGAATCACTGCGTCTGCCAGTGAAATTTCAAACCATTTGTCTGTGAAAAATGAGGGGCGCATTTAGTTTTTTTTTTGTTCTTTAACTTTTTCTCGTAAATCACAAAGTATCGAGTTTGGCTTTCCTGTTTTCACGTTTCGTATATATAATACAAAAAAATTTGTCATTTTTTATTGACAAACAAATTAACATTATTTTTATAATTGAAATCCTTTTTTTTTATTTAGTCGGAAAAAAAATTCGAAATTTTATCTAGAATATTTCATCAATTTATTACAAAATAGTTCATTTGTATTTTAAATTCAAAAACAAAACCGAATTTAACAAAAAAATGTATCCATTTCCCAATTTCCACTGGTGAATAATTGTTTTCTCATTTTATCTCGCTAAGTCCCACGAAATGATCTGTTTTTGAAACATTATCGCCTCATTATGACAAAGTGAGAAATAATTAAATCGTCCATTATGAGCGAATTTACCTACATTACAAATAATTCAATTTCGATATTATTCATGAGACATTGGTTATTTACCAGAAATTCATTAACAATTGGAACGAACAGATGTTGACAGTTTTTTTTTCCCAATAAATCATGTTTAAATTGATTCTATCTGAAAGGAAAATATTTAATCGTGTTTTGTTTCAATAAAAACATAAAATATTTGCGCCTTTACTATTAAAAAATTATTAATTATTCAAATCACTAAATGGCGGATTATCCACAGTGTTGTGAATTATTATTTAACAAAATTTCGATGAAACCTTAATTTCCATTGAAGAGAATTTTTATTCAATACATTTTATTTAGGAAACAAATTCAATTTTTTATATTATGAATTTCGAAAAATTGGAAAATTTGATTATAGTGATTATGATAACAATTGGATTTTTATAACAAATGGATTATTATAATTATTTGAATAATAATTTGGAATGTCCCAATGTATTTAATATTAATAATTTTTTAAAATTATTATTATTAGATTATGTTATTTTATTATATTAAATTATTAATGATTTTAATTATTAAAACTGTTTTTATTATTAATAATTATCACAGATAAATGATTTTAGATTTTACTGACATAGGCAGTGATTTATGCAAATTGGAGGAACATTTCTACGATCAATTATTATTATTATAAATTAATTATTTAAATGAAATTTTAAATTAGCAAACGTTAATTAGAATTTTGTTAGAATATTAAATATTTTGGATATTTTTTTATTTCATTTATTTTAATTTTTTTCAATTTCCTTTGTTTTCTTTATTTTCTTCTTCTTTACATAGAAATAAATTTTAGAAGAGACGTAATTCGAATGAGATTCCTTTGTCCAGGTTGCAACACGTGGCTGATGTTGGAATCGCCATAGTGCTTTTGGTTGCATTTAGTCTTGTGGGAGCGCAAGGAGCAAAGGAATTGGTTAGAGAGAGATTGTCGGAGGAGAAGTGTATCTTATATCTTGCCGGAGTGCATCCTGTGACTTATTGGACGACGGCTCTAATCTGGGACTTGTCGGTAATTCGGGGAATTTCAGTTAAAAAATTCTAAACTAAATGATAACTGCAAAAAAAGGATCGAAATTAAAATATCTTTCTAAAAAGTCAAATAATTATTGCAGTAAATATTATTAATTACTCGAATTGACAGAATATTAGACTGGGAAAATTTAAAAATTATTATTTTATTCTAAATAGTTTTGTGTTAATGAATGATTTCTTTTAATTTTAAAAGATAAGAATTTTGTTCGAAAAATAATAATATTTGTAACTTTTATAATCTTGAATATGAAATAATTTAATTCCTGTGTAGAATTTTATTAAAATTATTTTGAAAATAATTAAATTTCTTTCTTGGAACTAAATTAAATTTTTTTGAAATACATAATTATATTGCTTCGAATAATTGTATTGAGATTTTTTCGAAAATAATTAAATTCTAGCAGGGAATTTTATTAAAGTTTTTTAAATAATTTCATTCTTTCGATAAATCTTATTTAAATTTATTTAATTTTTTTAAATTTAATAGAAATATGGAAAGTAATTTTAATAATAATAATAATAAATTAATTTGAATTTAGGTTTTCCAAACTGCAATCACTTTGGCACTTGTCGTTTTCGAGATTTTCGGTCTTCCTGCCTACGTTGCTAGGGATAATTTAATGGGCGTCACTTTACTGCTGTCTATGTTCGCGTAAGTATTTTTTTTATTAATTGTATTAATTTTTTCTTGTATGTTAATTATTTATTTTATTTTGCAACTAAGCAGTGGTTATTCAAATTATTTTTTTCTATTTTGCAGATGGGCGGTGGTGCCATTTACTCATCTCGTTGAAAAGGCCTTTGACGATTCGAGTTTATCAAATATGGTGCTCTTTTGTGTCAATACATTTTTGGGTGTAGCGGCACTAACGACGATCCTTGTAATCGACATTCTCGGCAAAAGTCAAACGGCAGCAGACGTTCGTAATTTTCTACATCACGTACTGCTTTTATTACCCCAATATGCACTCGGGGATGCTCTTGTGCAAATGACGAAGAACGACATCACTGCTGAACTACTAGGAAGATTCAACATGGATACGTACAAATCTCCCCTAGGTTGGAATTTAATTGGCTTACATTATGTCTGCCTCTTCGTCGTTGGTACTATTCTATATTTGGCAAATCTTGCCATCGAGTGCCGAGTACTGCCTGACATTTCATGGAGGAGGTAATTAATTCCATCAAATTTCATTGATATATTCATTATTTATATACAGAAACACAAGGAAATTTTAATTAATTTTAATTAAAATTAATAACTGAAAATTACTTGAATTTGAATAAAAAAATTAAATTACCTTGGAATTTTTCAATAATTAATTAATTAATTAATTAATTATTAAGACGACCGAGTGATAAAATTATTTTTATGTTTCTTTGTTTTTTATTACATTATTTAAATATTTAACTATTTAAGTATTTAATTATTTAAGTGTTCAGACATTTAAGTATTTAACTATTTAATTATTTAATTATTTAAGTATTAAATTATTTACGTTTTCAAATATCTAAATATTCGATTAATTAGACTGATTTAATATTTAAACACCAGGTAATTAAAAATTAAGGAGGGTAAATTTGTCAATAAAACAAAGATAAAAATTTTTAATTTATTGATAAAATAAATAATATAATCGATCAAATAATAATTAACCAAACAATTAAAATAATTGAATTCCCGAAGAACCTTTTTAATAAAAATTGATTTGAAAAATAAATTCAGTTAAAATGTTAGAAAATATTTAAAGAATTAGAAGAATTATTGCTATTTTAACTTTTAGAAATAAATAAATTTCAAAAAGTTTTACATTGAAAAGTATTTTAAAATTTTAATTCTTAGTGGAAAAAAAACAATTAGTATTCAAATATTTATTAAACAAAAATTAATGGAATTTGAACAGTTTTATTTAGAAATTCTGACAATTGAGGTTTTTAAAAAAACGTAATTGAATTTTGTTGAAAGTAGTTGAAAAATTATTTTTAAAACTATTATTGTATTATTTAAAGAATTGAAACTAAAAATTGCTTTTTAATTTTAATAATAGGAAATTCGTCGAAAATAAATAATGATAATATTAATAATAATGTTGAAAATATTTTTAATTACTAGGTATAATATTAAATTAATGAAATAATGGATCAATAAATACAATATTGATCGATAATTTAGTTTGTGTTTATATATATTGAAGAGTATAATTTGATACACTTGTGAGTATCACCTAGAGCTTCAAAGGGCTTTGTAATAGCATCAGTTCAATATTAACAGCTATCATTATCGAAGATGGAGTTTCGAGAGATACTTAATATCCGGTACAGGATAACTTTATTAATCGTCAAATATATATGACGTAATAAGTTAATTTCCCGAAGATTAAGTCGATTAAATATCAATGGGCGGCTCTTAAATTTCCGAAATTTTCTGAATTTCCGAATTGCAACGTTCGCTTCAAATATAAAATGTAAATTTAGCTTAAAAAGAAAAGAGATAATTTTTCTTTGTTTTAACATATTTTTCCTCATTGTACTTTCAATTACTTTATGCAAAATACATTTTTTTTACTATAACTAGAATCTATCGAATAGATACTTTTCACTTCGTTATTTATAATTCATAATTTCTTCATATCCAGATTTTTCATTTACTTTTGTGAAAAAAATTCCCTTTTCCTAATTTTAATTAGTAATTAAATGTTTAATTAGTTTTATTTGTAAATAAAGTAATTAAAATACCTTCTAAAATGACTTTTCCCCGCCCCTTCTTTTCTCCAAATTAGAGAAACTGGAAAACGCAAATAAATTTAAGTAGCACACTCCTTTCGTAGTATATAGTGAAATAAAGTAAACTATCAACCATGACTGATTACAGGAATAAAGTTTCTTACGAGGATGTGAAAGAAGATCCAGATGTTGCCAGAGAGAGGATCAGAGTCGAAAAGGAATTAGTTCAGGACATTTTGAAAATCGTAAAATTGCGAAAAGAATATAAAAGCTTTTACGGTAAAAATATTGCTGTGCAAAATTTGAGTTTTGGCGTTGAGGCTGGGACTTGTTTTGGACTATTGGGCATAAATGGCGCTGGCAAGAGTTCAACGTTCAAAATGTTAACGACCGAAATAAAACCAACAGCGGGAAAAATATTCATTAATGGCAGAGAAATTGGTACTGGTCCTTTATGTAATGGTGAGGTTGGATATTGTCCTCAAAGCGATGCTCTTGATGGGTTTCTAACTCCACATCAGTGTTTGACCATTCACGGTGAAGTTTGCGGTCTTGCTGATGTGTCCAGGGTAAGGATTTAAACCGATTAATTTATTATCCCATTTTGATTAATCTCTCTAACAATAAGAATTATCGACCCTCTAGTTTATATTGAAGAATATCGAAAATATTTTGTCTAATTATTTTTTTTTAATATAATTGTTAATTGTTAATAATAATAATAATAATAATAATAATTCTTATTACCATGATAATGATATCCAATATTTCGTTAAGATGGAAATTGTTTGGTACAAAAACTGTTACTAGTAATGAATTTTGATTATTTAGGCAGTGGAGAGAATGCTGAAAAGATTCGATCTTATTAAATACGCTCATCAGAGGGTGGACAGTCTCAGTGGGGGAAATAAGAGAAAACTCTGCACCGCTATTAGTGTAATGGCTCCCGTGTCTCTCGTTCTCATGGATGAACCCACGAGGTGAATTTCCTTCTTCTTTGGCGCAAAATAAGTAAAATGTTTGAGAGAGAGAGAAAAAATGTTCTTTCCTTCTTCCAGTGGAATGGACCCAGCATCCAAGGGATTGGTCTCACATGCTGTTCGACACGTAACGAGGAATCAGGGATCAGTGATAATGACCTCGCACAGTGTTGTCGAATGTGAGAAACTTTGCTCACGAGTGGGAATTTTGGCGAAAGCGGGTCTCAGATGCATCGGAAGTCCTCAGCATCTTAAGCACAGGTAGCTTTATTATTCTCACATTTGTGTTTGTTTCACTATCTTCTTCAAAGGTGAATTACTTCAACTTTACGTTTGAGAGCAACTTACTTAATCCTCCAAGTTAGATGCACGTGTTATCGCTGGGAAAATACACGAAAGCAACAATTATATAAACGGAACAAGAACGATTAAATAATATTTCAAGTTACTTGGCATTTTGGATTCGTTGCTTTGAATTTTGATGATTTTGATTTGACTATTATTTAAAAGAAAATAGTGAGTGTTTTGAGCGACGAGTCTGATAAATGGTTTAGTATTGTCAAGGGATGGAAAAAAAAGGAAATGAGTGTTTGAAAATTGGAGTACAAAAGAAATTGAACCGGCGATTTGTGTTGATTTTTCTTTTTTTTTAAAGAATCCATTTAAAAGGGAGTCTCTTGAGAGAAGCAAGACTGGGAGGTATTACTCTCTCATTTCGGAGAAAAGCGGTAAACTACTTGGTGGGCTATCCTATAAAATCGGCACCGTAAAACCCTTAATAACCCTGCGGCAATAGCGTTCACTGGAAAACGATCGTTTCGTCCCTGACTGATAGCTCAGCAGTGGATAAATGCTCCAATATACTGCGTGCTTTTATATCAGACTTATTTGTATTCCCTTGAGACCCAACAGCCACTTCTCTTTGCGCCCTTGTAACATTTTACGTGAGTTTCGATTGTGTTTCTCTTTAACGATAAGAGTTAACCCCTCACAGCCAAATGAGGGGAATGACTCTCTTTTCCGTCAAATCTCCGCTTTTGATTCTTTCTCTTAAAAAAAACTTTTCTCCAACTCAAGGAATTCTTCATTTACTAGCAAAGTAAAAAAAAAAACTTTTTCTCAAGAAATTAATATTATTCTCATAAATAATAAAATTCTTTAGAGTAATTGGATTATTTTTAATACAATTTTAATAAAATTTCTCGAAAGAATACAATTTTTTTTTAAAATATTAATTGAATTCGATTATTTTCAAGAATTTTAATATAAATTCAATTATTTTCGTAAATAATAAAATGTTTTCGAGGAATTGAATTATTTTCAATACAATTTTAATATAATTTCTCGAAAGAAACAATTATTTTTAAAAATATTATTTAAATTCAATTATTTTCAACAATATTGATAAAAAATTCTTCGAAACAATTTAATTATTTTTATAAATTGTAAAGCTCATCACAGGATTTCAATTGTTTTTAATACAAATTTAATAAAATTTCTAGTTTAAAATTCAATCATATTCAAGATAATTTTAATAAAATTTCTCAAACAGGTTTAACTATTTTAAAAAATTGTAATAAAAATTTCTACATAATTCAATTGTTCTTAAAAGTTTTTAATAAAATTCTTTGTAAATTTTAATTATTTTCAAAATTTTCAATTAAAATTACTTTTAAAAAATTCATTATTTATACGAAATTTAATGAATATCCTTTAAAAAAATTCAATTATTTACAAAAACTCTAATAAAATTGTTTAAAAGAATTTAATTTTCTATGAATAATTTTTTAATATCGATATTTTAATATTTCAATTTAATTTTCAATTTTTTTAAAAAATACTTTACAAAAATTCAATGATATTCAGTACATCGACAATTTAATTAATTCTGAAAATAATTGAATTCTTGAATAGAATTTTATTAAAACTTTTTTAAATAATTGAATCTCTGTGAAAAAATTATTATTTCTACAAATAATTAAATTTTTGGAAAATTTTTGAAAATAAGTGCATTTTTGAGAAGAATTTCATTAACATTGTATTTAAAATTCCTGTGAAAAATTTACTATTTATTAATATTATTAAATTCTTTCAAAAAATTTAAAAATAATGTTTAAAAATAATTTAATTTTCCTTGGAATTCAATTAAAATAATTTAATTCCAGCAAAAATTTCATTATTTATGAAATTTATGAAAATAATTGAATTCTTGAATAGAATTTTATTAAAACTTTTTAAATAATTGAAATGTGAAAACGTTTATTATTTCTGCAAATAATTTAATTTTCCCTGGAATTCAATTAAAATAATTGAATTCCAGCGAAAATTTTATTATTTATGAAATTTATGAAAATAATTGAATTCTTGAATTGAATTTTATTAAAAGTTTTTTAAATAAATGAACTCCTATATGAAAAATTAAATTATTTTTTAGAATAATTGAATTTTCTCGGAGAATTTTTCCAAGATTTTAAAAAATAATTGAAATTTTCTAAGAAATCAACTAAAATTTTATTATTTATATAAGAATAATTGAATTTTTTTACGAAGATTTTGTTTTCCAATTTCTTTGTTTTTCAATTCGTTTGTTTTCCAATTTCCTTGTTTTTCAATTCGTTTGTTCACCAATTCGTTTGTTTTCCAATTTCTTTGTTTTTCAATTCGTTTGTATTTCAATTTCTAACTTGTTTTTCCTTTTTCGTCTATTTTTCAAATTCTCATTCTTTGATGGATATTTTTAAAAGAGGGAGAGAAATATAAAATAATGTTTGTTCTTTTCGGTGGTGTAAAAAAAGAAGACTGAGTTTCTCCGCAGGAGTCTGTATCGTTTTAAGAGTGGTAGTTGTAATATATATTATTTTATCTTGCCACCCAACTTTGTAGTCCAGGGGGGGTGGAGAGAGTGGGTTGGAAAGACATTGAGAGAAGAGGAAAGGCACTTACCCAACAGCTATTTACTCTAATTGAGACGCATTACACTTGAGATATGCCTTTACTACATACTCTGATGCTGTAACTTTAGACACTGAGTTGTCTCCAAAAACAAACGAATGTCCCATAAATATGTAAATACCGCGGGAATGAAATACGAAATTCGCTGCAAGAGAAAAATAATTCTATAATTATACTAATGAGTTAAAGGTTTCTTTTTTCTTCGTTAGGAAAAGTTTCTTCGTCACTAATTTCAATACTGTAGATATTTTATTTTAGATTTGAATTTTTTCTTTTATTTCTCTTCTGAAAAAATTTTTTCATTGTTAATTTAAATAATTTAATTTTTTTCAATAAAATTTTATTTAAATTTCTCGAAAGAATTTAATTATTTTACAAATTTTAAATTTCCTCGAATTTTCTTCTTATATTGAAAGAAAATTAAAATTTTAATGAATTTAAGAATTATTCTTTCGTAAATTGTTTTATTAAATTCAAATTTGAATTTATTTTCGCGGCAATATTTTGTCTGAAGTTGTGCGCATGTGCGCAAGGGACAAGTCATTGAGTCGAGTAGTCCAGCCATGGTTAGACGCACTGAGCTTCTGCGTCAGAATATTCACATATTTTTTACACAATCTTTGAATATAAAGTGTATTTTTTGTCCTCGAAGTTAAATAATCGTAATTATTACATACATCTTTCCTAGTAAAATGTGGATTTGCAGCTGAAAATGGTGAATTGAGCAGGTAATCATTACGTTAGTCACGTATGACTATTTTTAGGTTAGGTTACTCAATTTACTATATTTTCGTGATTGCAGTGAAATGTATCACTTTTTTTTTACAAGTTTTCATCTGCTTTTCAAAGAATTACTTATCTATGTTTTTCAGTAGTTTTTGCATTAATTTAATAGAATATTTCTAACAAAAGAAATATCTTTGTTGACAAATGGAAAACATCTGCGCATGTGCAGTATGTAATCTTTGTTACTTGCTAATGCTATATTGTTTTGACAATTGATAATATTTTTTCTAGTTTTCTTTGTTCTTTTTTTTATAACAAAGTATTGTGTTTATGAATAAAATAATTATGTCTAGAAATGTTAAATATATGCACATGCACAGTACGTATTTTTGTTTAATCTGACAGGTAATTGTGACATTTGGCGCAAACCTTTTTTGTTAGGTTATGTTTTCAAATTTATTGCATTTTTGTATTTTATTTATTAATTAAATTCTATTAGTCAATAATTCTATTAATAATTATCGAATAAAATAAGAATTCGTAGAATTTAATTTAACAAGAAAAAAACAAATTTCTATTTTTTTTTCACTAAAAATGAAAAGGAAGAAAGAAAAAAATGTTGTAAAAAGTTTTCTTTGTTTTGTTTGAAACGAGTACGGGAAAAATGTGTATTTGTCGTTTGATAATAATTGATCACGAGTTGTTCATCTTCTGGAATCTTTGTTCTTACAAACACTTGCGATCGATTTCACAAAATTAGGAGGTATTAATCGGGGGAAGTATCCATTATCGGTTATCGATACTCACTGCATGTTAGGCTGATTACAACCACGAGCAATCTCTACATGCTGCGAGAGACGTAATCATTGGCAAACTGGATAATAGTACGCGAGAGAATATAACTTAGGAGTTGAAACTGGATGCTGTAGATTTTCTAATCTTCCTATTGTCATTTTTCGATTTAGAACATTTTTTATTTCTAAAATATTGATAATCATTATTTAATTTAAATTAAATGTATTTTTTTTTACATTTTTCTTTACTGTATTCTTCAGTTTTTCTGCAGATATCAAATTGAGACAAAAAACGAATCAAAAAGTGTTGCGAAGCAACATTTTGATTCGTTTTTTGTTGTACAAAAGGATGTTTATTATTATTTTGCAACTCCGTTGACACTGAATGAATAAATAAATAAAAAAATGAAGGAAAGAAAGAAAGAAGGCATTTTAATTATTTAATTCAACTAAATTTATTTGAAATTATTCGCAAAATGATTTTACTAATTAAATATCGTATTTCAGATTCGGAGAAGGATACATTGTGTTTCTGAGAACGAATCATTCATTGTCGCTTGATGACTTGAAGGAAGCAATTTCGAAGTACATTCCAAAAGCCATTATATGCTCGAGACAAGCAAGGACCGCACGTCTTCTAATACCTCGTGGTCAGGATATAACGTTGAGTGTCACATTCACGAAAGTGAAGAATCTCGCTGAGGATCTTCAGGCCACTGATTTCACACTTACACAAAGTTCCTTGGATCAAGTGAGTTGAAACTATTTTCATTTAGAGAAGAATATTTTCCCTCTTTTATCTCCACCACACAAATTTTTTTAGTCTCTAAATTTGAATCTGTTCAAAAAAACACTTAATTCCCATTGTTAGTTAAAAAAAACTTTTTTTTGTATAAATTTAATGAAAATTTATTATTTTTTAAAAAATATAATTTTTGGAAATAAAATTCTTCAAAAATATGATTATATTTCAAAACAATTTTTGAAAAAGGAATAAAATTAAATTCTTTTAAATATAAAATTTGTTTCAATGAAGTTTGACAAAATTTTTAATTTTAATTTTTTAAATTATCTTCGAAAAAATTTTAATTAAAATTTTTCAAAAACCTCATTTGTTTAGAATTTTTACATTAAATTATTCAAAACTTCATTAGTTTTTAAAGGAAAATAATAATAGCTTAGGAATAATTTCTTTCTCAGTTATTTATCAACTGAAAATTATTTTTTATTGGCCTGTTAGACCTAACTCGGTTGAAAGAAAAATATCCAGAGAGAATTTTACTAAATTGATTATTATTTTAACAGACTCAGATATAGAGACTATTTTGTGATTGTTTATAAATTTCATAATTCATTTGTTCATGAATATTTACTTGGACGAAATTTATTTCCCACGTATATTGCAAACACAAAATGGAAATTTCAAAATATGATATTTGAATTATTAACTAAGTATTCAAATAATTTATTGATATTGTGAATTTTATTATTGACGATTCGAAATTTGGTTTCTACAATATAAATATCGTTTTGCTTCGTATTATTGTGCATACGTATATTACCATTCGCTTATAATATTAATTTCGTATTGCGCAAGAGTAAATATTTATAGAAAATAGTTTAATAAATTTCGGAATTATGAATTTTAATTTAATAATTGTGTCATTAATTTTCGCATAAATTTACAACGGTATTAAATTGATGAATTTGATGCTTTTCGGAAAAGAACATTAGGTGAGCACGCTTCTAGTATTTTGAAACTTTAGAGTATAGTAAAAATCTTAATTTTTTTTTGTTTGGAGAGAGATTTTTCAAATTACTTCCATTGTCTTCTTCCATTCTCTTTTATTTGTCCTGTATTCTACAAATTGCTATTTTCGCTCGTATTCATCGTTTTCTAATTCAATTCAATTCAATTATTTTCAAAATTTGCAATTAAAATTCTTCAGAAGTTGATTTTTGAAAATTGTAACAAAATACTTGATATAAATTAATTATTTTCAATTAAAATTTACAAAATTCTAACTATTCAAAAACAAGTTTTGAAAGATTTGTTTATACCTAGTTATTTTTTGTATTAAAAAAATCAAAATAAGTTGCACTTTTTTACTAAAAATTGTGATATTTTGTTGCAATGTTTCGAAAAAAAATCGAAAAAGTCGCAATTTTTGAAAATAAGTAAAAAAAGTTTAGATTTTTTTAATTTCCCTGGAAAAATTTTTTTTTTATGATATTTACCTGACTTAACTGACAAAAATTTTGTTTTAGTGTCATGGAAATTTAATTATTTATCACCTAGAAATCATGGAAAAATCATGGAATTTTATAAGAAAAGGAGAATTTTGTAGAAACCCTGCTGATTTTCTTGGCACTTAATTATCGGAAAATTATTTCACCTTTTTGTGAATTTTAATGAAGAATTTACTCTGATCCTTGTAGTGTTAAGTTGATATTTTAAGGGGAGTAAATTTCTCGCGAAAGACTTGATATCACTTGCGAAAATGATTAATTCATTCGCGAGCATAATTTCCCATGAATAATAGGTGTCATTTATTGATCTTTATCAGACTCTGTCCTGAAATCTGAGGGACTGCATGAGCATTGACTTAAGGGTTATTCCAGGGATATGTGCGCATATATATATATATATATTGCCTCGAAACGGCCTGATGTTCTAAGGTTGTGTCTCTCGCAGATGATGTACTACCATAGAGAACCACCCATACTCAGATCATTTTCTCTCTCCCTCTCACTCTCTCTCTATATATATCTCCCATTCCCAACCTATCCTGAGGGATATTAATGGATCTGGTTAGCTCACGGTCCCTGTGTGCGAGGCTCGTCGCAGCCAAACCGGAAACTCGTTTCTAAGCACCAGCACACGATTGGGCAGGATGCTTGCAAAACTAATGACACGACCTGAAGCCGCTTACGTTGTTCACATAAATCAAACATTCTTCGATTGTGATTAGGGCAATGTTTGAGAGAGCATAATCCACTTATCCCTATCATTATTGATTTCGAGATTAGGGTTTGTCCCATGTCGTCACGTATGACTATTATACACTGTGTCGATTTCGGCCAGTCTTCATTAGTGGGTGTTGATAAAAAAATCAGTACTCCCTTGATACGCGTGTTGTCTTGCTGCTCCATTGCGGTTACTGATATGAGCTGAATTTCTGAATTTAAGTTAATAAAGAATGTTTACTAATTTGAATTAGGTACAGGGTTGCCACAGATAAGGAAAATCAGGGAAAGTAGAATTGATCAGGCAGGCTTCTACTAAAATCTATTATTTACTATTTTTACGATTTGATACTACACTCGACTCTCGGATCTTTTACACTCTCGATTCCTTTGAAATTTTTCTCCCGCACCTTTTACCTTTTACATTAAATAAATATTTATTTATTTAATGACTATCGGAGTGTCAAAATATTTATTTCACGATAATTAGGTTATCTAAAGAGAATTATAGCAGCTCCTCCATTATGTGATTAAAATTACATTAAAATTTTAATTACTATAAACTAGCCAAACTATCCGCGCGCAAGCGCGCGGGAATGTTGTATGGGGCTGCTTATTTTAAACAATTTAAAAAATTTTAAAGAAATAATTATTATAACCTACCAAAAAGATTTAACTAACTAAAATTTAAATAATTTCACTCAATGGTCTCAATTTAAATAGAATTTACATTACTAGACTTAAACTATGGCTAGAACAATTACAATTAGTATCTGGGTCATCTTTTGCATTGCTTAGTTTATAAAGCCATTTTAAATTAAATACTTTTCAAAGAAATAATAATTATTACACAATGAAAAAAGTTTTACTTGAAATAGCGATAAGTTTCTCTAGAATAACGAAAGTATTAATTGAAGCACTAAATAATTTCGCTACTAAAGTGAAATCTGTAGTTCATCCAGCTAAATATTTTTTGCCGTGCATAACGAAAAAAGAATTAAATTAACATCAGATTTTCTACATTCAAAAAAAAAAACGAATTCAAATAGAAATTAATCATTTTACAACTTAACCAAATTCACCACAGAAATCACTGAATTCGATAATTTAGAAGAAAGTCAGACAAAAGCAGGGTTCCTACAGAATCTGGAAAATCATGAAAATAGTATGGAATTTTTAAAAGGCTTCTGGAAATCAGGGAAATCATGGAAAAGGCCTGAAATTTTTAAAAGTTTCTAAATTTTTTCAGTTTTCCATTTTTTCTCTTGAATAAAAATTCAAATAATAATAAAGCTAAATGGCATAAAAGACAAAAAAAAATGTTGAATTTTAAGCAATTCGATTTTTCGGATTTTTGATAATTTTTAATAATTTTTGATTTTTTACCAAAGAGTCGAGACAATTTAATAAGTAAAGTATTTTCCAAAAGCACAAAAATAATGAAGCTAAATCCCATAAAAGAGAAGAAAAAATGTTAAATTTTAAGAAATTTGGATTTTTGAATTTTTTCGAATTTTTGATAATTTTAGATTTTTTACCAAAGAGTCGAGACAAATTAATAAGTAAAGTATTTTCCAAAAGCACAAAAATAATAAAGCTAAATCCCATAAAAGAGAAGAAAAAATGTTGAATTTTAAGAAATTTAAATTTTTTCGAATTTTTGATAATTTTAGATTTTTTACCAAAGAGTCGAGACAATTTAATAAGTAAAGTAGTTTCCAAAAGCACAAAAATAATGAAGCTAAATCCCATAAAACAGAAGAAAAAATGTTGAATTTTAAGAAATTCGGATTTTTGAATTTTTTCAAATTTTTGATAATTTTAGATTTTTTACCAATGATTCGAGACAATTTAATACGTAAAGTATTTTCCAAAAGCACAAAAATAATGAAGCTAAATCCCATAAAAGAGATGAAAAAAAGTTGAATTTTAAGAAATTTGGATTTTTGAATTTTTTCGAATTTTTGATAATTTTAGATTTTTTACCAAAGAGTCGAGACAATTTAATAAGTAAAGTATTTTCCAAAAGCACAAAAATAATGAAGCTAAATCCCATAAAAGAGAAGAAAAAATGTTGAATTTTAAGAAATTCGGATTTTTGAATTTTTGATAATTTTCGATAATTTTAGATTTTTTACCAAAGAGTCGTGACAATTTAATAAGTAAAGTATTTTCCAAAAGCACAAAAATAATGAAGCTAAATCTCATAAAAGAGAAGAAAAAAAGTTGAATTTTAAGAAATTTGGATTTTTGAATTTTTTCGAATTTTTGATAATTTTAGATTTTTTTACCAAAGATTCGAGACTATTAAATAAGTAAAGTATTTTCCAAAAGCACAAAAATAATGAAGCTAAATCCCATAAAAGAGAAGAAAAAATGTTGAATTTTAAGAAATTTGGATTTTTGAATTTTTTCGATTTTTTGATAATTTTAGATTTTTTACCAAAGAGTCGAGACAATTTAATAAGTAAAGTATTTTCCACATTAAAAAGTTTGACATTAAGAAATATATAAAAAATGCCAATACTTAACCCACAAAATTCAATTTTCAAAACAAACAAATGAATGCAGATAATTTGCTAACGGAAAGGAAACTTACGATTATTATAATGTATAGTTTGTTTATTAAAATTCGTATATTTTTAATACAATTCTAATTAAATTCCTTGAAATTTTTTTATAAAATTCTTTACAAGAATTCAATTATTTTTACAAATAATAAAATTATTTAAATGAATTCAATTATTTTCATAAATAATAAAATTTTTCGAAGGACTTAAATTATATTTAATACAATTTGAAATAAATTCCTCGAAAAATGCAATTATTCTTAAAAATTTTTTTTAAATTCTTCGAAGGAATTTAATTTTAATAAATTACATTTTCTATTTTTGTATTTAAATAATTGAATTCTCTTAGAAATTTCTGACCAAAATATTGATTTAAAAGTGAATTTTAGTTAAAATTTTAGATAATAATTGAGTATTACAAGCGTTATATTTATAAATTTACAGAAATAATTAAATTTTAAAAGATTTTCAAATTAAAGCATTTGAAAATTTTAATTGTTGTAAAACTAATAATATTTAAATATTTGTTTAACAAAAATTATTCAAGTTTTGAATAGTTTAATTTAGAAATTAGTTTTTTCAATTTTAATTTTTACTTGGAAGGATAATAAAATTATTTAAATTCTCAGTAGTAAAAGCCTGTGCTAGTCAGATGAAATTTTCGAATTCTTGATAATTTTTAATTAGTCGTAAGAGTGAGTTTCATTTCTAGAGTGACAATTTCCAAGGTCTTGTGAATTTATTAAATTTAATATCAGTAGTAAAAGTCATTTTTAGTCAGACGGCGCTTTTAATTTTATTAATTTTGGTGCATCAAGTAACAGACATATTTTGTCAGGTTTTTTGCAATTTTAATTTTTTGAATTAGTAGTAAGAGCATAGTTCAGTTTGACGGGAAAATTTTTTTATTTTCGGCAGATCAATTTTTTCATCTGCAGTTTTTGTATCAGTAGTAAACGTCTTTTTCAGTCAGACTCGGAATTTTTCTACTTTTGGTACATAAAGTCTTTTCGTGTTAAGTTTGTTGTATTAGTAGTAAAAGCGTGATTCAGTAAGACTACAAATTTTTCTCATTTTCTCAGATAAATTTATTTTTTAATTTTTTGTATATCAGTAGTAAAAGGCTTTTTCAGTCAGACTCGGAATTTTTTTCTTCCTTATGTTTAGCAGTAAAAAATAGTTATAAGCTGATTTAAAGACTTTGTAAATTTTTGATAAGTAGTAAGAGCAAATTTCAGTCAGACAGCATTAATGTACTCAATTATTTAATTTTTATTATTCAGTTAATTTATTATAATTTTTGTATCAGAATTAAAAGTTTAATTCTATCTGAATTTTTCAAATTAAAGATATAATATTTAGTGAAAGTCATAATTATAATCAGACTTTCTGAATAATTAAAAAATAAAATTTTAATTTAAATAAAAAAATAAACTGTCAGTAGTTTAAGTTGGTTATCGTTAGCAATTTTAGTTTTCGTATACTTTCAGAATTTTCCTTCGTTTTTAATTAAATATATTGCTCGACTTTTTTTCTTTCTATTATTTTTTCGAAACTCAAATAATGTTTGTTTGCAATAAACGTGTTTTAATCATTTTTTTTTTCAATGTTGCTTTAAGAAAATTTTGTAAATTAATTTCTCATTTTCAATATTCGGCAAGAGAATTTCCGTTCTTTGTTTTTTTTTCATAATTCTCCCATTCTTTCACCGCGTGTTTAACTTCCACTTAAACCTGTTGTTTCTTTATCGTAAAATAAATTTTTTATCGAATTATTTTCTACTTGAAAAAATAATATGAATCAAGATGTGGATATAATTTTCAAGAATACTTTTAGAATTAAAATAAAAATAAATAATAAAATAATAATTATCAGAATATATCATAAAAATTCGATTTGTTCTGTGTAGAATTGTGCGGTTGTAAAAATAAGTGTTTTATGGAAATTGTTCGGTTGTAAAAGACATATTATGAGATCAAGGTATTTTTTTTCTTGACCTTTTTTTTAACAAGGTTTTTTGAAATCGGCAATGAAGATATAATGTTATTAAAAAAATAAAGGTTAACCATCAATAGATTGTATGGATAAGTATAATATGCTTTCTCTAGTGGATTATTTGAATCTAGAAGTATCAATTTTTAAAAGTGGATCGTCAATGTGAATTATACTTGTGCGGTTTTTATAGAGTCATCATTATTTTTATCCTTTTTCTTAGAGGTAAATTTTTTTTTGTGAATATCTCTCCACACCATTATTCAATAACAAATCGTTGTGGAATATCCTTTTTCAACTATATATGAGTATGAATAGGTAAATTATTTTATGATCGATTTTTATGGATGGATTTGTTCTTTAAGCTTCTCGAGAGGAAGAAATTCAGAATTTTATTAAAATAATATAGAAACTATGGAAATTTACTTCTCTCAGATATAAATTTTATCTGCGATATTTTACTTTTTTTAAATTCTTCGTTAACATGTTGCATCTAAAAAAATTTATTTGATTCAAATATCCGAGTAAATTCTGTTATCAAATATATATTTACTTGAATCAAATAATTTTTACTTAAATCCAATAATATTTATTTTTATACATATTTTTTTTGTTCTAGAAAAAGTTTTTTATATTTATTATTTTTTTTTTTCGAGAGTTAGGAAAAGTTCAAATTAAGCGATGAGAGATGACTTTCTTCTCTCTCAATATGATTCAACCTAATCTTTTTGTAATCCCGACAAACTCCTGCGTAACTTTTGTAATATTGCGTATAATCCCTTTCAATAATCTGCGACTCCAGTTACCATTTTAATCCTCCGTGTAATTTTCCCTATTATAATCTCAAATGATTCTCAAATTACATTTGCGAATTATACATCTTTCTCTTCATTCAAATACATACAATTTATTTGTAAATAAATAATTTGTAAATAAATAAATTTTTTATTTACAGAATATTTAGTATTATTAGCTTTTTAATAATTTTTTAACTTGTAAAAGTATAAATAATTAAATTGTTAAAAGTATAATATTTATTTTTCATAATTTTTGCCAAATCTAATTATTTAAAATAACTACTATCTTATAAAATACTACAACATAAATTTAAATTATCGAAATATATTTTACAAAATATTTACAATATTATTTATTTATTTAATACAATTTTTATTTCTTATAATTTTTATTGCATAAAGCTGTTGTCTAATATAATGTTTATTTTATAAACTTTTAACATGTCTTAATTTTTATGTGACGAATTTAAAATATATTTTTTTGAAGCATCATTGTATTATTAATATTTATATGCGCATTGGACTAAATTAATAGTAAAATTTTTTTCCTCTCATTAAAAAAAATACGGTGGTGGAAATATTTTCAGTAAACATCTATAGATAGAAATTAGGAAATACAATTATTTTCTATTATATGATTTACTCGAGACGATGAAACTGAGCATGAAATATCTGAAAAGAGAAAATTGAGAAAATTCCTATTAATTTTTGTGTGGCATTTGCGGAAACGAATTAGGTTTCTTCTTCCTCTTTTTTTTATTTTTGTCGCATCACGTGCGCGTCTTTACTAACCGTTTTAACTTGAAATCGATGGTCGTAGACGGCAGGTAATTGCGATAAGAGTTCGTCGCACGTTACAAGCCGTGTTGCTACTATCACAAGATTGCGAAACTGTCTCGTCTGATGGATCGATGCACGAGCTCCGTCCCAAAATGAACCCCAAAGCTCTCTCTCTCAAACTGTTTTTGTTTAGTTACAGATGAACGTGATTCTTCCTCGTAGAATTAACTTAATCCTTCATTTCATTTCGTTATAATTTTATAAATGGAATTTTTTGTTCTTAAAAATTACTTTTTGTTGTAATAAAAAATTTTTTTTGATGTAGCATATAATTTTTTGTTGAAAAAAAATATTTATTCTGTTGGAAAAAATTAATTTTTGTTGCAAAAATATTTATTTTGTTGGAAAAAATTAATTTTTGTTGCAAAAATATTTATTTTGTTGGAAAAAATTAATTTTTGTTGCAAAAATATTTATTTTGTTGCAAAAATATTTATTTTGTTGCAAAAATATAGTTTTTTGATTGAAAAAATTATTTTTTGTTTCAAAAACATATTTTGTTGTAAAAAATTAATCTTTGTTGCTGAAGATTAAATTTTTTGAAACTAAATTGTTTTTTTTAATTTCTATGAATTAATTTTTTGTTAACGGAAAAAAATAATGTCCACAAAATTTTTATTGTTATTGCAAATAGAAATTCACAATTTAAGTTTTACTATAAAAGTATAGTAATAATTACTTTTATCTGATTTATTTGTTTTTCGTGTATTTCTTTTACCTAAAATGTTTTTGTTTGTTTCCAAATATTGTTTTACTTTAAAAAAAAATTTCGTTCGTTGTTTTGTTCTTAAAAATTCATTTTTTATTCCCAACAATTGCTTTGCTTCCAAAAAATTTTGTTTTGTTCTGCTTTGTTTCTAAAATTTTCTTGTTTGTTTCCAAAAATTATTGTATTTACAAAAAAAAATTTATTTTTTGTTTCCACAAATTGTTTTCTTTCAAAAAAAAAGTTTGTGTTCTTCCTAAAAATTTTATTTTTGTTCCCAAAAATCGTTTTACTTCGAAAAAGTTTTCTTTTCTTTTGTTTTATTATGTTTTCTTTTATTCCTAAAAATTATTTTTTGTTTCCAAATATTGTTTTACTTCAAAAAAAATCTTGTTCATTTCGTCTCGTTCTTAAGTATTTTTTTTTGTTTATGAAAATTGTTTTGCTTTCATAAAATTTTGTTTTGTTCTGCTTTGTTCCTACAAGTTTCTAGTTTTTTTCCCACAAAAATTGTTTTATTTTCCAAAAATATTGTTTTCCTAAAAATTTGTTTCCAAAAATACTGTTTTCATAAAAAATTTTCTCCGCTAAAATATTTTTCATATATTTGCGAGGGAAGCAAAAAATTCATAGAAACATCCGCTCCTTAATGACTATGTAACTATTAATTAGCGAGAGAACGTTAATTTTTTAGACCCCGCACCATTTGTAGAAATTAAGTAGCTTTGTTATTTTTTTCCAGGTTCTGGTCAGCTTTTCAGAGCAACTGGAAGACAGTTCTGACAGTGCAATGTGCTTCATAAACACGTGTGTCAGCAGTGATGCCATTCATTTAGATACATTTTAATTTTCTCTTCATTCCTTAAAATTAGGTACAAAAAAAAGAGAGAGGACAGATTCTTTTTTTTCATCACGATGCCAGTATATGTTCCTTTAATTAGATTTTTTTCTCATAATAATTTTTCTTCTTCATGAAGAAAAGTAACTTTAGAGAAGTTGATTTTAACTTCACTCGAGAGTTGTCTTTTCATCAGAAATTTTTTTTTCTATTTTCTTATTGGAATTTTTTAAGTCAATTTGGTTTAGGACTGTGAATCTCTTTAGTGTTCTTTTTTTTTAGATATTTGTTTAGTGTTTTAAGTTAATTGTTTCTAGTTTTAAGTGGTATTTAAGAGATCGTCAAATGTACAATTATCTTTCGAATTAATTATAGGAATGGCTGCGGTATTTTTAGTTGGAATAATTTTTTAATTCAGCTAAATAAACATTTAAATCAAATATTTTTGTTTTCGAATTCAACAAAGTTTAATTGGCTCGAATATTATTAATTGGATGAAAAAATGGATTAAACATAATTTGATTTAGATAAATATTTTTTTGGTTAAGATAAATATTTAACTCAGATAAATATTTATTTTGCTGAAATATATTTTTTTGGTTTAAATAAGTATTTATTTGGTTTCGAAAAATGTTTAGTTAATTTAGATAAATATTTGTTTATTTTAAATAAATGTTTCGTTTAAATAAAATATATTCTTGGTTTAAATAAAATATTTTCTTGGTTTAAATAAAATATTTTCTTGGTTCAAATAAAATATTTTCTTGGTTTAAATAAATATTTATTTAGTTTAAATAAAATGTTTATTTAGTTTAAATAAAATGTTTATTTGATTCAATTTAAACATTTTCTCGAAAATTATTCCAAATGAATTTTTTCAATTTATCGAGATGAACTTTTTTGTTTAACATTGTATTCTCTGATGTTTTCATTGGTTTTTCAATGAGGAGGAAAAAAAGAAAAAAATTTTTTTGTTGTCAAAGATAATCGAATAATTGGAAAGGAGAAAAATCGATAAGACGAGAAACTGGGTAATTTGTGGGGAAAAGAGAGACGTGATAGTAAGAAATTTGATTTTCTTAAACGATCGAAACGAAAAGAAACTCAAGTGCACTTAGAAAGAAAGACTCTGTATAGTGCTCTGACAAGGTTTACGCTTTTCTTCCATTTTCCTTTATGTTGTATTCCTCTCCTTTTTTTTACAACTCTTCCTGAATTTTCGATTTGCAATTTCCTCTTTTTTCATGTTCTCGAAAAAAACAAATAGTTTCCTATCCTTAAAAAGCATTACCAACAATAAAAATAGTACTTTTGCTTTATATTTTCTCGAAAAAAGAAAGAGTTTTTCTTTCAAAGAGTAATTTATATAAAATCGAGAATAACATTTGTAAACAATTTTGCAATAAATAAATAAATAAAAGTTTTTTGTAAGAGAAAGGAAAAAATTATTTAAAAATTCAAAAGGAAAAAATTTCGAGTTAGAGAAAATTCTAAATTTTGTAATTTCTTTTCGTTTTTACTAATAATTATTACCGCAGCCAAATATTTATAGAATAATTATTCTTTGCGTCGTCAGTGAAAGTGAGATTTGTTTGTAGGGTGCTATCGATAATTACGCTTATTATTAAAAAAAAATCGTATTCGAAAATTATTGTTAAAATTAGTATTTAGAAAAAGAAATAAGAACACTGAGAAAACTGGAGTGTCAAATTCGGAGGTTCAAAAAGTGTATGTTTCCTTTGCTTATGACGAGAGTTAAATAGTCCTTCTAAAATAAATTTTGAATTGATAATGGAAATCTACTTGTATATTCTCTCCCATTATATCTGAGGGTTAAAAGTGGCGCAGAAAATGTGTACGATCTGATGCGCGCGAAATTATTTTTCTGACATTTTATGTATTTAATTTAGGGGTTAGGTTGCCATATTTATTCATTTCGCGCCGGATAAGGAAGGGATTTCTCAAGATGGTTAATTTGTCCCTCTGTTATAAACTCATTTTCCCTCCAAGAGAAATGGCACGAATATCTGTCAATGGTGTATTTGAACATTTAGATTGTTATCCAATAGCTAACTCTCAAATATAAACGATTTGTCCCTCCAGATGTTTAGTCCAATACTCCAGTTTTCTCAGTGAACAAATTTTTTATATCGAAAGAATTCTCTTTGTAATGGTTGTATATTTTTTCAGAAGTGACGTCATAAAAAATTTCGATTTAATTTTAAAACTAGGTTAAGACGGTTCTTTTGCTAATAAAATACAGACAGAAAATCAATATAATGTGACAAGACTTTTTTTTGTGCAAAAAAATTTATTAAAAATTAAAATACTTACAAACTTTTTGTATTTTAATTTTTAATTTTCTTTATCTTATTTTAAATATTGTCGTTATAATTTGATATAATTTATTCATGATAATTTCCGACATATTTTCATTTTATATTTATCATTACCATTATTAAATTTATTGTCATTTATTATTACTAAATTACTAAATTACTAAATTACTAAAAAATAAAAAATACTAAGAAAAAAAATTAATAAAATATGAAAATTACTAATAAATAAAAATACTATCAGTAAAAATTGCTAGTGAATAAAAATTAGGAAAGAATATAAATACTACAAAATAGTAAACATTAAATATGTAATAATTTTTTTTTCCTGATTTTCTTTTTCAGAATAAGGTGAGTAACCCTATAATGCGAGAGAAAAGAGAAAAAAGAATATATTTATCTGAAAAAGACGGTTGTGAGAGAAAATGATGATGATGAGGAGTGGAAGAAAGTATATGATTGAAATATTAGGATCGTTAGGGAAAATCTTTTTTCCTCTAAAATGACTAATAGACACAATTGGTCAGCGTGTTTTTACTTGAACATCCCACAATCAAGTCAGTTTGATCCAGCTGATGCCGGTGTAAAAGTAGACAAGGTCGTGTATTTACCGGCACACCTAAATCATTCTATTTTTGGTTCTCTCTTAAAGACTTTGGGTTGGACTGCGTGAGCTAACAATGAACTTGGGTCAAATTTTCTTCATTCAAAGGTAAAGTCAATTTCATTAAATTTATTTTCAACTTTTTTTTTTATATGTATACATTCTCATCAAATGAAGATGGTATTTTATTTAAGGAATATAATCCACGATGAACGATCGTAGAAAAATGGTTGAAGTTGATTTCGTACTTTTTGCTATTTTCAATTTTTGGTAAATTCATTTTACTTCAATATTAAAAATTAAACATAATAATTTTTATTTGATAATATTATAAGTTAACATAATAAGTTTGATTCAATAAAAATTACGTTTAATTCAAACACATTTTTTTGATTCGATACTTATTTTTGAATTAAAAAATAGTAAAAACATAAAAAATACTAAAAAATGGATTAAAAAAATTTGTTCTCATTGAATAATAAAAATTTTCATGTTTTGATTAGTAAGTCATTGCTGACTGATTTTAATATTGTGAATTACATTATAATTTGCGAAAAAATTATTTTCTCTATTTATCTCTTTCTTTCTTTAACTAGATTTTTGTTTCTCATAAAATTTCTCTTATCCAAAATAAAATCCCCTTCTTTTTCGTCAAGAAAATCCCTCTTTCTTCTTCTTTTACTTCGAAATCGACTTTCTTTGTTTTTCCTTTTATAGTATCAGAGAACTGAATGCAGGTATCTCTATAGCTGTAAAACAGAAGAAAGAAATCTCTCCCTCTCTTTAAAGGTCAGAGATAGTAAATAATACGTTTCATAAATAAATTTGTAAAATTTTCATTGGTTTTATATTATTGTGAAAACTGTAAACTTATTGAAGGTTAATGTTCACAAGAGTGTTAAACTTTGAGTGTAATTTTCAGTATCAATACATATTATAAAACAATCAGTGGCGACGGCATCAAAATATTTTCGCAATTTATTTTTCTTTTCTATGTTCGCCAGTGGTCGTCAATTTATAATTATTAATTAAAATTATAATCATAATTATAATTTCAATCGTAATTCTAATTACAATGATAATTATAATTAAATTATAATTCTAATTACAAATATAATTAAATTATAATTCTAATTACAAATATAATTAAATTATAATTCTAATTACAAATATAATTAAATTATAATTATTATGATTAGAAATAATTATAAATTTGAAAAAAAATTCCAAAGTATCCTATTTTAAAATTGTGGTCACTTTATAAGCAAACATTTCCCCGATATAAATTTTGATGCAAAATCAATTCTGCAAATTATTATAATTTAAAATATTTTAAAAAATAGTAAATTTTAGTTATTTTCGAGGAAATTTTCGAATAAAAATAACTTCACTGAAAAACATTTTTTTAAATCCGAAAATAAGTAGTCAACCAAAAAATATGCTTGAATTAACCATATTTTATAATTGAATTAAACGTAATTTTTATTGAATCAAACTTATTATGTATTGAATCAAAATTATTATGATTAATTCAAAAATAATTAATTAATAATAATTTTATATGTTAAAAGAAATAATCACTGAGTCGATAAAATGAACGGTAATTTATTAATTATTAATAATTATATAATTACAAAATTCAAGGGAGAAGAATCGTTAAATATTTTTTAATTGAAGGTAATAGCGGTTTGAATATAATTATTAATTAAACGATAAATTTTGTAATTCAAATTTTTGTTCAAAACACTAAAAAAATCAAATTTTGAAAAAATTTCAAATAATTGCAGAAATTCAATTATTTTAAAGAGTGATATAATTCTTCTCATAAAATTCAATTATCTTACAAATTTAAAACAAATTCTCGTCAAAATCCTAATTATCTTTATAAATAACAAAATTCTTCACCAAAGTTCAATTATTTTCAAATCAATTTCAAATTCCCAATTATAGTACGCAAACATTTAATTATTTTCATAGAAAAATTTCTCAGGAATTCAATTATTTACAAATTTTTTATAAAATCGCAATAATTCAATTATTTTTATAAATAATAAAATTTTTTCAATTATTTTCATAAAAAATAATTTAAAATTGTAGAAAATAATAATTGATTTGAAATGATGAAAATAATTTTGAAAAAGTTACTGTAAAAATATTCTTATAATATAAAACAATAATTTTATCACTCGGTCATTTTTAATTATTATAAAACATGAAGAAATCGATCACTCCGAGTCTTCGACTCGGAGCAATCGCTGTCTTCATGTTTTATAAAAATAATCTTATATGTTATTGAATTTAAAAAGATTTGAATTTGAATGCTTTGAAAAATTTTGATTCCTATGAAAAAATAGTATTTAAATATTTATTTAAAAAAAAGTTATTGATGTTTTCGAATAATTTTACAATTAAAGAAATTCGTAAATAAATTCCTAACAGAACATTTTTTTGAGTAAAATATTTCCTTTTTTTTCTAAAAAATTTAAAAAGTTTCAATTTCATTTGTCAATTAAAATTTGTAATTGAAAAATAGAATAGAATATGTAATGTTTCTTTTTCAAACAGAAAAGAATGAGTTTATGAACAATATTGTTATTGAGAAATATAAATATTAAAATGTGTTTTTATTTTCTATTTCTAAATAATAATTTTTTAACAATTAACAATTTTCTTTTTTTTATAAATAAAAAGGAGAAAAATTTGCATAATTTAGATCAGTCAAACGAAATTTGTTATAGAAAAAAGCTTATAATAAACAAAATTTATTTGTTAATTAAAATTTTTTTATATTTTCTAATTTCAAATATTGTTTTATTATAAATCATGAATAAATACCTGCATATTTTCGAACTGCCAAACAATATTTTTTAAAGAATTAAAAACAAAAAAAAAACATCGTTCAGGATTTTTTTAAAGTAATTTTTGACTAATTAGCATTTAAATTTAATTAGTATTAAAATTTAATTAGTATTTAAATTAATAGTTTTAATAATATACTGATTATCAGTACATTTTTTAAATTAACATAATTAGACAAATTTAACTAATTTTCCAGTTGATTTTTTACTAATAATCAGTTATTTTTTCGCATAGATAATATTTTATTTCTTACTGATTGCAAATGCAAAAAGTCAGTTAGTAAATTTTCATTGTTTCAAATTTTAGAAAGTAGAGAGAGAGAGAGAGAGATTAATTTTGTTAGAAGAAAAATTTAACATCAAATTCTGTAAAATTAATGAACTAAATTATGAATAATTATATTATAATGAGATAATTAAAGAGGGCAAATTCGTTATTATATTTATTAAACGAAGAAAATCGTGCTCCATTTAATATGGAGCATCATTCAGATTGTTGTAAGCTCCGGGGGTAATTTGTTCGCGGTGACAAATTTTGTCCATTTGTAACGGGGTTGCATCGCAATTAGAATTATTGATTTCATATTAATTCAAAGTTACCTTTAATTTATTATAAAATTATATTGTTAAAGCACTCGGTGTATATTTATAGATATATATATATTCGTGTATAGTAATTACAACGAATCAGTATAGCTCCAAGCAAATTCATGCTAATTATGCTATGAAAAAAATAACTTTTTTTTCTATTATATAGAAAATTTTTCAATTATTCACTTTTAACTTTTTTTTAATAAAGTTTATAAAACTTTATAAGTAAAATAGTTTTTTTATAAGATATATTTATATATTTATTTATTTATTTTTTTATATACAAGTGAAGTTAAATAGTTATGATCATTAAATTTCAACAAAAAGTAGGAGAGAAAAAAATTAAAATCGCAAAAGTTGACGTTCTCTGGAAGAAAATGTATTATGTACTCGAGAATTCTGGTCACCTTTGAGATGAAAAGTATTCATTTAGTTTTATTTTTTTTTTTTTTTTTGCAATGTCGCGGAGGAACATTATCAAAGTTGGTTATAATAAGCGTAGATGCAACCATCTGGTTATATATATAGGGGAGGAAAATAAAATAAAAGTTGCGAATGAGAAAAGGCGCTAAATTCTCACAGGCTGGAAATATAAAACTTTCGAGTCCGTGCGACTTTATTATTAAAAGCCCTTTTTACAGGATGCGCGCCTCGGTCGCGAGCTTTACAATGTCGTCCTTCTAAAGTTTGCAGGCTTAGCTCTTCGCACTTCAACACTTTTTTTTTTCTTTTTTAATGTTCTGTCGCAGTAAATATCGCGTCAGCTTCGTTAAATTTCGCCTCATATACTGATGCATCTATGCCCTTTGCAATATTCACTTTTTTCTTCTTCTCCTTTCTTTCATATTTACTTTTTCTCCTTTTTTCCCTTTTCCCTTTTTTCTTTTTTCAATTTTTCTTTTTCCTTTTTCTCCAATTTTTATTTTTTCTCTTTTTCCTTTCTATCCTTTTTTCTCTTCCCCCCTATTTTTCTTTTCTATTCTGTCCTTCTTTTTTTTGACGATTATTTATTCGCTTGGCCGAGTGCCAGATTTTTGAAAGTTTTATCGTTTAAGCCGATTACATATTTTTTCGCTCATTTATTAATGTCTCGGAAAGTTTCAGAAAAATAATTAGGTATATATATAGAAGTTGAGTGACAAAAAATAGTTTCAATTGGAGAATAATTGTTGAAAGTAAAAAATGGTGGTGTGATAATTAATTTTTAGTAATTAATTTATTATTAATTAATGGGTTGAAAATTTTGTTTAACTTCTTTTTAATGTGTAAATATGATGGATTTTTAGATACTTAGTTTTCTTCGTATTTCAGTTGAATATTGAATCTCCCATTGGTTTTATTTTTTCTTAAATTGAAAATAAATTTTTGAAGGAAAATTCATATAGTTTTTTTGAAAGTATCAAATATGTATTGATGAAATGTGTTGATGGTTTATTGTAATTTTTTTGTCCTGAATTTTAGTAGTTTTTGTAGTTTTTGAGTAAAGGAAACCGTGTTGAAATATATCTTCTGTACTAAATTTCTGAGATCTATTTTTTTCTGCTACAAGACATATTTTCAGATATAAATAATTATCAAAGAGAGTACGCTAAAAGGTTTAAATTTTTTTCATCCAAATGAGATTCGCAAATTGAAGAAAATAAATGAAATAATTTTTTTCCCCTTTTAATGCATCGTTTGATGGCAATTACTCAAATTAAATTCATAGAAGAGAAAAACTCGCGCTTTACTGGAATTTCTTTTCTTTTTTAATTTTTCTTCCTTTCCCCTTTTTTTCTTCATTTCTTTTTTTGTAAACTCCAAATGGGAAAAATGAATCGACAGGAATATTTGCCATCAGAGAGCAAGGAAACACCGATTTTCCGCGAGATTGCTTAACAAAGAAAGCAGTTGGTGGCGAGATGGTAGATATAATAGCATCGCAGAAATAGCACTCACTTCACACTCGACCGGTCATGTCTTTATGCAATTTTTCTCACTTGGAAGGACTTTTCTTTTCGAGAATTTGTCGAGTCGTCTCTCTCTCTCTCATTCAATCTCTTCTTCTGTTTTTAGCTCTGTGATGAAACTTGAGAGGAAATTAAGAATCTCAAAAGGGAAAATTCTGCTGAAACAGAATTTGTCTATACAAATTATTTTAATATTTCTTCAGAACTAGTGGTTGTTGTTCGAAATTTGTCATAATTGGGATTTTCAGTTTTCTCAGGATCCTTAAATTTGTTTGAAGTCCGTAAAAGTCAGTTTTTTTTAAAAAAGGACTTTTTTCAAAAAAATTTATATTGTAATTTAAAATTTAAATATAAAATTTAAAAATAATTATTGTAATTTGATTGAGAAAAGACGAAAAGTTCGTAAATTGTACGATATAATTTGGAGAATTTTAGAGAAATTACAAATGATTGCAGAAATTCAATTATTTTCAAAAATAATAAAATTTTTCGCAGAAATTCAATTATTTAAAAAAATAATAAGATTTTTAGCAGAAATTCAATTATTTAAAAAAAATTTAACGAATATCTCGTCAAGAATTCAATTATCTTTACAAATAGCAAAATTCTTCGCCAAAAATTCAATTATTTTCAAAAATTTAAATAAAATTCTCTACAAAATTAATTCAATTATTTTCAAAAGTTTTTCGCAATTCAATAATTTTCAATAGTCAATATTTTCATAAAATTTATCAAAAGATTTAATTATTAAAAAATTTTTTGATAGAATTCTACGAAAACATTCAATTATTTTCATAAGTAATAAAATTGTATTTAGGAATAAAATTCAATTACTTTCATTACAACTTTGTTATAAATTTCTTTGTAATAATGCCATTAGTTTCTTAAACTATACAATTTTTTACAGAGAATCAATTATTTTTGTAAATAATAAAATTCTTTTTAGGAGTTTAATTATTTTCATAAAAAATAAAATATAAAACTCATCGCAGAATTTCAATTATTTTTGATACAATTTTAAACGAATTCCTCGAAAAATGTAATTATTCTTAAATTAATTTTATTAAAATTCGTCAAAAGAATTTAATGATTTAAAAATTTATTAATAAAATTCTTCATGAGAATTCAATTTTTGAGAAACATTCAATTATTCAATAAATTATTTATTTTTGTACCTATTTAATTGATTATAAAATAAATAAATAAATAATTGAATTCTCGTAGAATTTTCTAATAAATATTGATTAAAAAATGGATTTCAATTATAATTTTAGATAATACTTGAACATGCATTAAAAGCATTACAGCGTAAATTTTTAGAAACAATTTAATTTTAAAAAGGTTTCAAATTAAAATCTTTGAAAATCTGAATTTTTCATACTTTTAACTAAAAATTCTGAGAATTTATTTTTTTTTTTAAAGTTTAATTGAATTTTTAAAAAAAAATAATAATTGAATTGAATTGATGAAAATAATTTTGAAGAAGTTACAGTAACAATATTCTTATAGTATAAAATAATTATTTTATCACTCGGTCATGTTTAATTATTATAAAATAAAATATTCTTAAAAGTTATTGAATTTTAAAAAGTTTAAATTTTAAATTTTTGAAAATCTTAATTCCTATGGAAAAATAATAATGATTAAATATTTATTTGAAATTATTTATGAAAATAATTGAATTCTTGCAACGAATTTTACTACATTTTTTAAAAATAATTGAATTCTTTTGAAAAATTTGATTAAAATTGCAGATTTTGAAAATATTTGAATTTCAGCGGAGAATTTCATTATTTGTAAAATGTAATTGAATTCTTGCAAAAAATTTTTGAAAATTACATTTTTTGAGGAATTTATTTAAAATATTAACAATAATTGAGATAGAATGAAAAATTTTATGATTTATGAAAATAATGAATTCTTGCGAAGGATTTTATTACAATTTTTGTAAATAATTTAAACTTTTTTTTATGGAAAATTGAAAATATGGAAATTTAAATTATTAGAATATTAATTTTAGAGTGAATCAGAATATTCTTTAGGGTCAGGGAAAAAGTTAAATTAGGAAAAAGTCTGGAAATCAGGGAAAAAGAAAATTAAATTTTTGTAGCAACCCTGAAAATAATAGTCGATCGATACTTCTAATGAACTGTTAAGAAAATCAGTGAAGATCTTAATCTTAATCATTCTTAATCATTCTTAATCATTTGAAGATGGTTCCTAATTATTTGTAAATGCAGATTAGAAATATAATTTAATAATGCTAATAGTGTATAATTTTCTTTAAATTTTCTCTCCGTGAATTTTGTAACAATTATTCTTGTATAATTGTAACATTAAGTAAATTTCTCCCCATTTCCCCCCTCCCTCGAGCGCCTTAATAGACTGACAATAAATTTCTGAAAGTTATCTTCCGCGAATTGCCAGTGATTTCGAGTATTTAGCCAAGGGAAAGGAAGGACAGAAGGAAGGAAGGAAGGAAGAAGGATAAATTGTTATTAAGCATACTCACTTCCGGCTGTTACGCGCGTATAGCGGTTTAAAATCGACTTTGCAAATTCAGTGGATCAGATGTAGGGCGGTCGCGATTATACTCTCTGTGAGTTGAATTTCCCATCCAAAGTCTCAGAATGCTACCGTCGTCGTCGTCGTCGTCGTCGGCGTCGTCATTGGCGGCAGCGGCGCGCAGCTTTCGGGGAACTTAAGCCACGGTTAAACTTGGGAACAATCGCTGTCATCTCCAGATGCTCGACTCGCGAGTAAGACCAATTTTACTCTATATATATATATGTATGCTTCCGCTACTGTATTTACCAGAATGGCACTATATCCCCTTTCGTATAATGTTATACAACTTGGAAATGCTAATGTGTAATGTCCTGAAAAATTTAACCGCCACACTACGTGCACTGAAACATTAAGGCCGTACTCTATGCTCTCTCGTTATTGTATATAACTATGTGTATACTGTTTCATTGAAATTTCTGGATTTCTATTCTCTAAATCTGAATCGGTTCAAATTTTAACTTATTTTAAATATCAGTCACTGAAATTTAAATTTTTGCTTTCGAAGCAATTAAAAGTTTGGGCACACTGATTCAAGTCAGTAACATCTTAACTGATTTAGATTACACTGGGAAAAAAAATTACGTTTTAATACAAAAATAAGTAGCCAACCAAAAAAATATGTTTGAATTAAAGATATTTGGTAACTGAATTAAACTTAATTGTTATTGAATCAAACTTATGCAATTCCATGAGATTTCCATGATTCCATGAATCAAATTGAAACCTCATGACAATTCCATAATTTCCAGGTTTTCCATGACTTGTAGAAACCCTGAATTTTCTTTTTTAATAACTTAATTCTTGAAGAACATGATAAAATTATTACTTATAAATAAATAAATTTCATTTTATTTTGAAATTGAAATCTTAATTTTTCTTCTTCTATTTTTTATTTTGTAATGAATTAGATAGGTAAGAATATAATTATTTATCAGATAGTAGATACTGTGCAGGAAGATTTACTAAGAAGGTTTATTCAGCATTGTGTGTATAAAATAGCAGTCGCCACTTATATATTTTGTATATGCGTGTATGAAATTTCCCTCGAGTCACAAACATGTCTATTGAAAAATTCTATGCATTTATAAGCGAGCTTAAAACTTGTAGAAAAATCAAAATATATTCATTTTTATTTAGTGATTGAAAAGTAAATCATTTTAAAAAATGATAAGTTTTGTAATTGAAAATTCATTTTTTTTTTATTAAACTAAGAATAAAAATTTTGAAGACTCTTTTTAAAATATTTTTCATTCAAATTTAATTGAATATTAAATAGTTGTATAAAAATATTAAGAGTAGTTTTATAAATACTTGATATAATCATAATTATTCTATTACAGCAGTATAATTAATTAATATAATAATATAATGTTAATTAAAATTATTTGGAAACAATTTCAGTGAGAACTATTGATTTTTGTTTAGTAAATACACTAGAATTATATATAAATGTAGTGTGTCAATTTTTGTAAATAAAAGATTAAATAAACCGCAGTATATATAATCAAGCCAGGTCAATCAGGATTAATCGTATGCAAATTAACTAAGTATCCAATAGTTTCCAGTGCGAAATTGAAACCATTCTCTACTCCCTTAATTAAGGGATAGAAACTTGATGAGGTAGTGGAATCAATTTGTAATTGATGGAAAAATAAATTTTAACTTTGTTGAGGTATGGAAGTCAAAAAAAAATATTTATTTTGAAAAATAAGTGAATTATATTTTAAAAATAAATACAGCCCTTTCAATTTTTATAGACAGACAGGCCTCGGACTTACTATACGTGACTATTGATACTTTTTGACACTTTTTTTTCAAAAAAAATTTCTTTACTCCAAATAACAGTTTTCTTATCTATTTGCCACAAAGCCTGGAAAACCTGGAAAACCTGGAAAAGGTATGGATTTTAGAAAAGGGTATGGAAAACCTGGAAATAGAATGGAATTTAAAAAAATTTCTGGAATTTCGCCTGTTTTTAAAGATTTTTAACAAAATTTTAATTTAAAATTATTATTCAATGATTTTCATAAATAATAACATTTTTTACATAGGGATTCAATTATTTTCATAAATTCATAATAAAACTCATCGCATACTTTCAATTAGTTTTTATTTTTAATACAATTTTAATGGAATTCCTAAAAAAAAATGTAATTATTCTTAAAAATTTTATTACAATTCAGCAAAGAAATTCAATTATTTAAAAAAAATTTGCTACAATTTATTTATTACAATTTAAGTATTATTTTCAATACATTTTCAATTAAATTTCTTCAAAAAATTG
This sequence comes from Leptopilina syphax, assembly GCA_032872505.1. Lineage (NCBI taxonomy): Eukaryota > Metazoa > Arthropoda > Insecta > Hymenoptera > Figitidae > Leptopilina > Leptopilina syphax. Next base: position 2,565,731 of record CM065476.1, on the reverse strand, counting down.
AATTATTTTCGTAAATAATGAAATTCTTTGTAACAATGAAATTTTTTTCAAAATAATGTTTAACAAAATTCTTCGTAGAAATTTAATTAATTTCAAAAATTTGTCAAAATGGAATTATTCTCGATGTCTACTATTTCAATAAAATTTCACAAAAAAATTCAATTATTTAAAAAGATATTTTAATAAATTTCGTCTCAGAAATTCAATTATTTTCAAAAGTATTCTAATTCTTTGCAGAAATCCAATTATGTTGCAAAAATTTAAAAAAATTCTCGTCAAGATTTCAATTATCTATATAAAAAATAAAATTCCTCTCGGAAATTCAATTAATTTCAAAAATAATAATAAAATTCTTGGCAAACATTTAATTATTTTCATTAAATAATAATAATTTCACAGAAATTCAATTATTTACAAATTTTTTTAAATTTCTTTGCAATAATTTAATTATTTTCATAAATAATAAAATTTTGACAGGGATTCAATTATTTTTGTAAATAATAAAATGCTTTTTAGGAATTCAATTATTTTCATAAATAATAAAACTCATTGTAGAATTTCAATTATTTTAAATATACAATTTTAATCAAATTCCCCGAAAAATGTAATTATTCTTAAAAATTTTATTAAATTTCGTCGAAAGAATTCAATTATTTAAAATTTGTTGATAAAATTATTTATGACATTTGAATTTTAAGAAACATTCAATTATTCAATAAATTTTTTTTTTGCATTACAAATTATTGCAGAAATTTAATTATGTTCAAAAATAATAAAATTCTTCTTAGGTACCTATTCATTTATTTTCACAAATAATAAAACTTTTCGCAGAATTTAAATTATTTTGAATACAATTTTAAACAAATTTCTTAAAAAATGTAATTATTTAAAAAACTTTGTTGAAATTCGTCGAGGGAATTCACTTATTTAAAAATTTATTTGATAAAATTCTTTACGAGCATTCAATTTTAAGAAACATTCAATTAATAAATTATTTATTTTTGTATTTAAATAATTGAATTCTAATAGAATTTTAAAATAAAAATTGATTTGAAAATGAATTTTAGTTAAAATTTTACATAAAAATTGAATATTTAGAGCATTTTACTATAAATTTTTAGAAATAATTGAATTTTGAAAAGGTTTAATGTTAAAAATTGGCAAAATTTTAACTATTTTCAAAACTTTTCTACAATTCAATGATTTTCAATATCTACTGTTTTAATAAAATTTTCTAAACGAATTCAATTATTTAAAATAAATTCAATTATTTTCATAAATAATAAAAATTTCCCAGGAATTCAATTATTGACAAATTTTTTTTATAAATTTCTTCGCAATAATTCAATTATTTTCGTGAATAATAACATTTTTACAGGGATTCAATTATTTTCAAAAAAATATAATGAAACTCGTGGCAGAATTTCAATACAATTTTTATCAAATTTCTCAACAAATGAAATTATTCTTAAAAATTTTACTAAAATCTGTCAAGAGAATTAAATTATTTAAAAATTTTGTTGATAAAATTCTTTATATGAAAATTCAATTTTAAGAAACATTTAATTATTTAATAAAATATTTTTTTTGTAGTTAAATAATTGAATTCTCGTAGAATTTTTTAATTAATATTGATTTAAAAATGAATTTCAGTTAAAATTTTAGATTATAATTAAATATTGAAAGCGTTACAGCGTGGATTTTTAGAAATAATTGAGTTTTCAAAAGGTTTCAAATTAAAATCTTTGAAAATTTGAATTTTTCATACTTTTAATGAATAATTCTGTAGAATTAATTTTTTTTTCAAAAAGTTTAATGGGATTTTTTTTAATTATTTAAAGTTTTTAATTTCTAATACATTTAATTGAGGACTGTTAGAATAATTAAAATTTCATAAAATTAAATTGTAAAAAAAGAATTTGAAAATTCTCAATGAACTTTTTCAAAAATTATTTAAAAAATTGATAGAAGAATTTTAGTTGAAAATTCTAGAAATGAATAATCGTAATAATGAAAATAATTTTTGAAGAAGTTACAGTAAAAAAAGTAGCAAGTTTTAATTATTATAAAACATGAAGAAATGGATTACTCCGAGTCGAAGACTCGGAGTGATCGATATCTTCATGTTTTATAATAATATTCTTATAAGTTATTGAATTTGAAATTTTTGAAAATTTTAATTTCTATATGAAAAAATAATAATGATTAAATATTTATTTAAAAATGAAGTTATTGATATTTTTTTGTTTTGATAGAAAAGGAGGAGGGATAAATATTCATTTGATAATTGATAGATAATCGGTTACTAGAATCTAATAAATTTTTTTCCACTATATAAATGTAATAAATAATTTATAGGAATATAGTAAATTACTTATGTGAGTGGGAACATATGTATATTTTTATATAAACATAAATATATATATATATATATATTCTGAGTGTAAGTTATTATATAAATAAAAGTCTGAAGAATCTATTTTTAAGTCATGTGCATATGCGATTCATTTCGGTAAAATACCAAGATACTGGTTTTAACTGGTTTTTGAGCAATTATAACATTGTTAAACGCGTGCCTGTCACAATTAACAGCAAACATACACACACATACACAGAGGCATTTTATACAAACGTACAAATTGACCTTATGAATAAGTTATGTTAACTTGTACTTCTTAGAAGAATATAATTTCTTTATCAACTATCAATGTATCCATTCACATTGTACTTGTATCGTACTCACGAAAATTAAAATCTCAATATCCATTCTCCTTCAAAAGAGAAGTAAAAACAAATGTCATTGGCAAATGCATATATATGCAGTCTCTGTGATTTTTGCTGAATTAAATTTAGCACTCAATTGGATAAAAATAGGCAAAAATATTATTGTATATTTGGTGGCAAGTGTGTTATTTTTTGTTTGCGCTTCTTTCAGTAAAAGAAGTTGTGGCACGATTGTATTTTAATTTTTGTCTCATTCTTGCAGAGAATTGAATGAATATAGGTAATTGTTTTTCTATTTATCCATATACACGTCAGCCTACGCACGTGTGGTTTCTTTATTTTTGGAATTGAAATTCTCGGAAAATTTTTGGCGTATTTTCTGTTATTTTAAAATAATACTATTTTCGTCTAGATTTCGAGTCAGGATGACGAAATTTTACTTTTATTTCTGAATTAGTGAAAAGCTATCCACTTATTTGGATTAATACTATCAGGAAAAATTTTTCTTTTCCAGAAGTTAACATATTTTTTGTTTTGCTTTTTTTTATGAGAAAGAATTTAAAAAGCTTTCTCTGAGTTGTTAGAAAGCAGAAAGTATATAGAGGTTTCTGGAAAAACTATTTTTCTGAATGAACATGAAGAGAACAAAAGTGAGTTGACAATTTATTTTTCATGTGCATTCCCTGCGCTTCTTTTTTTGCCATCACATATAGAAGAAAAATAAGTACATTAATTTGTATGCAACTTTTGTAAAATTTAAAAAAAGAAAGAGACTTTCTTGGTTAAAAATCTTTTTCTTTATATAATATACTATTTCCATACAAAATATTCTAAATTTCTAGAGAGAAATTTAAAAGAAAGGATCAATTTTTAAAACAATAAAGAGTCAATGACACAGTTTTCTTTTAAGGAGATCAAATTGAGACGAAAGTAACTAAATTACGTTGCGATGCAACAATTTGATATCCTTAGAAAAAATGTGGAGACAATTTTATAATATGTAGACTTTCTGAAAATTGTCAACTCGGCATTTTGTCTTTTGATATCTAAAGTTTGATAAGTATTATATATGAGAAGTCCAGATCAGCAATATATTACGTATAAAAACATTCGTATTACGAATCAAATTTGTAATTATCGTACTATCTCGGGTAAAATAATAAGAAGTGTGAAGTGAATTGGAAACTAAAGGCAATTTACTGGATATTGATGATGAAAAGTTTTATTGGAATTGGTCGAAAATGATAACTATTATTAGAGTGGAGAAATATGTGGTTCAAGGATAAAATTATTTCTATATTCTATATTTATAGAGTTAGTTATATATAAATTTCTGTTGCGTTTAATATAAGATATCTAGAATTTCAGTAGGTCTGCAATAAAATTATAAAAATTGATGAATTAAAAATGAGATATCTCAAAATGTTTAAAACTTTCTTATTTATAAAGAAATTTGAAAAGTTATTGGAGTCAATTAAATGTTACTTGCTTCATATACTGAAATTATTGAATCGAATAACATTTAATTGACTCCAATAAATATTATTTGATTCAAGTAAATATTTAATTAATAATAGTCAATTAATTGGTTATTTGAATCAAATCATTTTTTTGAGAAAGTTTAATTAAACTTTTTTAAAAAAATTATTTAAATTTATTATTTTTTAAATATTTATTTGAAGGATTTCCGAATAATCGAAATTTCGTAAAATTGAATTCTAAACATGGATTTGAAAATTCTCAAGGAACTTTTGCAATAATTATTAAAAATAATTGATAATAATTGATTTCTTTCGATGTATTTAATAAAATTTCTATTAGAAAATTTTACGAAAATTCAATTATTCAAATACAGAAATAAATAATTTTTTGAAGAATTGAATATTTTTTTAAATTGGACTCTCATGAAGAATTTTATTAACAAATTTTTAAATGAGTACTTAATTAAAATTTTTTTGACGAATTTTAATAACATTTTAAAGAATAATTTAATTTTTCGAGAAATTAGATTCAAATTATGTTAAAAATAATTTAATTTCTGTAAAAAATTTGATTGAATTAAAAAGAGTTTTTGAAAATAATTGAAATTTTACCAAAAATTTTATTAAAATTTAAGAAAATAATTGAATTTTGTCGAAAAATTTTATTATTTATAAAGATAATTGAAATTTTAAAGAGAATTTTTTTAAACTTTTGACCATGAAAAGAATTTTATTACTTTTGAAAATAATTGAATTCTTATTCAGACGAATTTTAATATTTGTTTTTAAATAATTGAATTCTTTTGAATAATTTGAATAAAATAGCAGATTTTGAAAATATTTGAATTTCAGCGAAAAATTTCATTATTTGTAAAATGTAATTGAATTCTTGCAAAAAATTTTTTGAAAATTATATTTTTCGAGCAATTTATTTAAAATATTAAAAATAATTAAAATCGTATGAAAAATTTTATTATTTATGAAAATTATTTTTAATTTTTAATACAATTTTAACGGAATTCCTCAAAAAAAAATGTAATTATTCTTAAAAATTTTATTAAAATTCAGCAAAGAAATTCAATTATTTAAAAAACTTTTGCTACAATTTATTTATTACAATTTAAGTATTATTTTCAATACATTTCTAATTAAATTTCTTCAAAACATTGAATTATTTTCATAAATATTGAAATTCTTTAGTAACAATTATTTTTTTTCAAAATAATTTTCATAAAATTCTACGTAGAAATTTAATTAATTTCAAAAATTTGTCAAAATTCGATTATTTTCAATGTCTACTATGTCAATTAAATTTCACAAAAGAATTCAATTATTGAAAAAGATATTTTAATCAAATTCGTCTCAGGAATTCAATTATTTTTAAAAGTATTCTAATTCTTCGCAGAAATTCAATTGTGTTCCAAAAATATACAAAAATTCTCGTCAAAATTTCAATTATCTGTATAAAAAAAAATTCCTCTTCAAAATTCAATTATTTTTAAAAATTATAATAAAATTCTTCCTAAAAATTCAATTATCTTCATAAAAAAAATTCTTTTGAAGATTTCAATTATTTTCAAAAATAACAACATTTTTCAAAGTATTTCAATTATTTTTAAAAGTTTAAATAAAATTCTTCTTAAAAATTCAATTATCTTCATAAAAAGAAAAATACTTTTGAAGATTTTAATTATTTTCTTAAATAATAAAATTCTTATGAGGATTTCAATTATTTTCAAAACATTTAATAAAATTCCACCTAAAAATTCAATTATCTTCATAAAAAAAAATAAAAATAAAAAATTTAAGTATTATTTTCAATACATTTTTAATTAAATTTCTTAAAAAAATTGAATTATTTTCATAAATAATGAAATTCTTTGTAGCAATAATTTTTTTTTCAAAATAATTTTCATAGAATTCTAAGTAGAAATTTAATTAATTTCAAAAATTTGTCAAAACTCAATTCTTTTCAATGTCTACTATTTCAATAAAATTTCAGAAAAGAATTCAATTATTTAAAAAGATATTTTAATAAAATTCGTCTCAAGAATTCAATTATTTTCAAAAGTATTCTAATTCTTCACAGAAATTTAATTATGTTAAGAAATTTACAAAAATTCTCGTCAAAATTTCAATTATCTATAAAAAAAAAAAAAAAATTCCTCTCCGAAAATCAATTTTTTTCAAAAATTACAATAAAATTCTTGTCAGAATTTCAATTATTTTTAATACAATTTTCTTCAAATTTCTCGAAAAATGAAATTATTCTTAAAAATTTTATGAAAATTTGTCAAGGGAATTAAATTATTTAAAAATTTTGTTGATAAAATTCTTTATATGAAAATTCAATTTTAAGAAACATTTAATTATTTAATAAAATATATTTTTTTGTAGTTAAATAATTGAATTCTCGTAGAATTTTCTAATAAATATTGATTTAAAAATGAGTTTCAGTTAAAATTTTAGATTATAATTTAATTTTGAAAGCATAGCGTGGATTTTTAGAAATAATTGAATTTTCAAAAGGTTTCAAATTAAAATCTCTGAAAATTTGAACTTTTCATACTTTTAATTAAGAATTCTGTAGAATTAATTCTTTTTAAAAAGTTTAATGGAATTTTTTTTTAATTATTTAAAGTTTTTAATTTCTAATACATTTAATTGAGGACTGTCAGAATAATCGAAATTTCATAAAATTAAATTGTAAAAAAAAAATTTGAAAATTCCCAATGAACTTTTTCAAAAATTATTTTAAAAAATTGACTTAAAGAAGAATTTTAGTTGAAAATTCTAGAAATGAATAATTGTAATGATGAAAATAATTTTTGAAGAAGTTACAGTTATTGAATTATTGAATTTGAAATTTTTGAAAATTTTAATTTCTTTAAGAAAAAATAATAATGATTAAATATTTATTGAAAAATGAAGTTATTGATATTTTCGAATAATTTTCGTATTAAAAACCTGGAAAAATTCTGGAAAACCTGAAAAAGTCAGGGAATTTGAAAAGAGCAAAAGCGTGGTAAACCTGTTTTAGGTAATCTTTTTTGTTTCTTTTTCGAACATTGTTCATCTGTTATTGAATTTTTTTTTTTTTGGACATAAAAATTTTCCAAATTTTCTATAGTAAACTTAGTTCACAAATGTTTTTACAATATATAGCAGGAGTTTCTTTAATTAACCATGATGTACACTGTGAGTCAGAAACAAATACAAACACACAACGTGAAAAAGCCCACACTCTAAGGCAGACAACAGGACGAATGGTATATTACACACGGTATACATAGAGTCTCCAGCAGCGAAAGGAGCCAGTGTAAAACGGCCTTCTGTCCGCACGGTATCGAATATTATCAAAGTGCCTATATATATACACACACGATTTACTGATCAAACGAGTTGAATCGATCGAAACAAAATTTTTTTTCCTCCAAACAATTTTTTAATTAACGATTAATAAATTTCATTTCTTTTTGTTTTTTCATTTTCATTTTCGAAAAATTAATTTTCCACAGAGAGTGTTTGGAGAAAATTATACATATATATATATATACATAAAGTTTTTAAATGTGTGACGTGTATATTCACTGACAAAGACAACTGTCTTGGATATAATCAAGAACTGAGAGAGAGCAGAAAGTCTTTTTCTCTCTCTCTCTCTTACTCTCTCTGTCTGCGTGTGTTTATTGTGTCTTTGTATTCGTTTGTCAATTACTTGACCCGACACAAGTTCAAAAGCCGCGGATCCATTTGAAAAGGAAACAAAAGGTATTTATTTGTTTGAGAGTTTAGGATTTAATGTAGGCAAACAATTTCACTATATTTTCATTATTTAGTGCCAAGTGATATTTATTTCTCAAAATTATTTTCTTGAAAGTTTGTGTCAAATTTTTCAAACATATTTCTGCGCGAACTTGTGTGTGTGTGTGTGTTTGTGTGTATACTTTGTAAAGCACGTTTTACACTGTCACACAATTTCCTTATCTTTAAAATATATGTATGCATTGAATTTGTCATTGTGGGAATATGGAATAAAATTTTCTCTTTATATACATATTTCTGCAATGTGAAAATTCAAATTTCGCTTTTGTAATTTGCATAATTAAATTTATCCTATGCATTTCGGTTTTTAATTTCGAGACATTTTTTTTTTGTTCGCGAACAAATTGATAAAAATTGTTTTTTTTGTTAGTTTATATTATAATTATAGGTAATACATATTTTTATATTTATTTTAAAATTATTTTTTCTAGTATAAAAATACTCGTTTTCATTGACGAATTACACTGAAAAAAGTTTGGTTAATTCAAATAAAACGATTAGTTTTGTATTAGCGAATAAATCAATTTAATTTTAACTCTCTAAATTTAAATTAGTAAACATGTTCAGTAATTTGAATTAATGACTGACTTTTTGCATTTGAATTAGTAAATTTTACTAGTAAATTAGTAGAAATTACTATTTATTAGGAAACTTTACTAATTAAAAAGCTAAAAGTCAGTCACTAATTCAAATTACTGAATATTTTTACTAATTTAAATTTAGAGTGTACACTGAAAAAAAATTTATTTGATTCAAATAACCGATTAATTGACTATTATCAATTAAATATTTACTTGAATCAAATAATATTTATTAGAGTCAATTAAATGGCATTTGAACCAATAATTTCAGTATTTAAAAATTTTAAATCAAATACCATTTAATTGACTCTAATAAATATTATTCGATTCAATTAAATATTTAATTGATAATAGTCAAGTAATCGGTTATTTGAATCAAATAAATTTTATTTTCAGTGTATACTTAAATTTAGCTTTGAATCAAATAATTTTTACTATAATTAACTAATCTGTACTTGAATCAAATAATTTTTACTTAAATCAACTAATTTTTTCTTGAATCAACTCATTTTTACTTAAATCAAATAATTTTTACTAAAATTAACTAATCTGTACTTGAATCAAATAATTTTTACTTAAATCAACTAATTTTTTCTTGAATCAACTCATTTTTACTTAAATCAAATAATTTTTACTTATATTAACTAATCTGTACTGGAATCAAGCAATATTGACTTTTCGATTTTTAAATCAAGTAAATTTTTTAAAGTGTAGAAAATTGAAATAAACAATTTTTACCCAAGAATTTACTACCTTCTATAGGCAAAAAATTTTTTTAATAACGTCTATATGTAAATACAAAAAGAAATTAGAATTTCATTTTGTTTCATCGTGATTTCAATGATTGTGTCCTCACAAAGGATTGTCAATGTCTGAATTTTTTTTCTTTTTAGAAAAATCAAAGATAAATTTTTCATTTTTTATTTGAAAATATACACGTGGAACATTATGATAAAGAATTTCTGGATGGAAATGAGTGTCTTTGAACTACATTATATATGTATATATAGTGAAAGGGGGAGAGATGATTTGCATTCAAGTATCAGTGACTGCAATGTTTTATATATATATATATATATGTAATGTATTCACTGATTAGTATCAGTGAATTTGTAGATCGAGGCGCGTTTCTTTTTTAAATGTGTGTATATGGTTTTGCGTCATGAGTGCATGGAAATAGACAGTGTCTTGTAGCTCCAATCGGCTATTTCCAGAACGTTCCTCGAACCCAAATCATTCTCAAAAGTTATACTCCTACAATCGCGAAAAGATTTCATCTTCATTTCAAAACATTATAATAGTAGTTTTCATTGAGAAAAACTAATGGAAAAACTGTATAGATTTCGTGTTTTGTTTGTCTTTTTAATAACGAAAATAGAGGTGAATTTTTAATATTAAAATCGATGAGTTTTTTTTTATTCAAATTATTGGATTTTTAATTAGTATTTTCGAATGCGGTATCAATTTTTAATGTTATTTTTAATAGATTAGTTTTATTTTGAATCAATGACAACTTTTAATTGTTGTGCCTGTGATGCTACTCTCCACCTGCGAACGCCAAGGTCACCGCTAGATGGCAGTTCAGTTCCTTCTTGGAATTTTTACTGACATCTGGTGGTGACCTTGGCGTTCTCAAGTGGAGAAATAAAACCACCATTTTACTCCTGAAAAACTTTTTTATAATTAATAAAATACAAAAAATGTTATTGTGAGAATAATTTAAATTGTTTCCTTCAACATTTATAACGTTTTTTTATTCAAATACAAATATTATTTTTAAATAAAAAATGTGCGAACATTAACTATTTGCAAGTATTACGAATATTTTATGACACTTTTGATACTATTTTGTATTTCTAAATATTCAGTCCGAGGTTTTTTTTTTGTTTTCTTCACGAAATTTTTATAAGTTCATCAATTTGAAATGGAATAACGTTTGTAAATAACGTTGTTGATGTGAAACCACAACAGGGATTTTGACTTTTAAATTTTAATTAAATTTTACAAATGAAGATTTATATTCACATTTTATCATTTGCATATATAAAAAAAAGAAAACGAGTAAAAATATATAGTTTTTTTTGCGGTCTGTGGCAATTTCAATTATTTCTTTTTTGCATTTTATAACATATTGCTTTTTGTTGTAATTTTTTTTCTGCGTGGAAGCACTCATTGATTTCCTGGGTTTTTATTTCTTATATAAGTTTGTTATTTTAGACTCGAAAGAGATTGACAAATTTTCAAATTGATTTGACATAATACGTATAGATTAATTGTGTTTATAGATTTTGTAATTCAATTATAAAGTGTATGGGAAATTCTTAATTTTGTATTGTTTAGGTATATGAGAAATAATTTTTGAATTTATATTTAACGATTTGAAATACTAAAAAAAAAATAGAAAAATACTTTAAAAAAGTTGCATATGTAGCCTATATGAATTCATCTTCGCTTTTATTTTACCTTTTCGAATATAGGATATTATATATATGAATAATTCAAAGAGTTATTTGGAAAACGAAAAAAACAATGCTTTGGAAAATGGATCAGTTCGAACGTCTCTAAATACAAATAAAAGCAATACATTCGGATTAATAGCGTCAATAAATATAACATCCGACAGTTATTGTTTTTCGTGTGATAAATTTTTGTTTGTCAGTCATTCGAACTGTTCCTTTCAGCAATTCAGTTTGGGTGATAAATAATGTGTCTTTTTCTCATTGCTTCTGTAATTGCTTTTTCCTTTTCGCGTATTTTTCAAAAAAAATCACATGTGTTGCAAAAAAAAAACATATTTATCAAAGTTACGTCAAAAAGTTGAAAAAAATTTATTTTTTACTTTTCTACTGTATTATAGTTTAGTTTTTTTTTGCCTCGAGGAGAATTATGTGAAGCAAATTTAATTTTTATTCTTCATATTTTTGTTAATTTGTATTTTTTTTGTTTTTAATTAGATGTAATTTGAAAACTCTTTTGAAGGGTTTTCGCATTGTTACTATAGATTTAATTTTAATTATAATTTTTCGACATAATTATTGTATTATAATTATATTGTCATTTTTGTTTTATCAAATGATACGGACTTGTGACACTGTGCTTAATGAATCAAGATAGCGTGTTTAAACTTGTTATAATAATGCAAGAAAGGCATGAACTAGTTTAACTTTTCTGGATGATTGAAGGTGCGCAGTGTTATTTAAATGAATGTGTCGCATAGAAAATTTAATATTTACAGTAAAATTCGCTTTAAACTGCTTGAATTACCATTGCGATTTCGGTTGAAAAGTAAAATATTTGTGAATATCTTGCAGAGGTTTTGGTAATTTTATTTTTTTTAATTTTAATCACACAATTTAAATTATTCTCACAGTGGCATTTTTGTATTTTATTAATTATAAAAAAGTTCTTTTAGGAGTAAAATGGTGGTAAATTTAATTTCTCCACTTGAGAACGCCAAGGTCACCACCAGGTGTCAGTAAAAATTCCAAGAAGGAACTTAACTGCCATCTAGCGGTGACCTTGGCGTTCGCAGGTGGAGAGTAGCAGCTGGTAGAAAATAAAAATTTGATAAATAATAATATTTTACCAGTAAAAATAGTGAATTTAAGAAATGTTTAGTATTTAATAAAAGGAAAGTAATAAAGAAAAGGAAGAATTTTTTTAATGAATAAATAAAAAGAAACGAAAGATAGAGAATGTAATTTTCTTTTGCAATTTGAAGATAAGCTTTTTTTCCTTGGATAGTAATTTCCGTAAATTTCTGGATTTATTATCACGAATCTTTTTTTGATTTATAATTTAGAACTCAGTTGTAAATTTATATTAACCCTTCTGCAGTTAGTTACAAGTGCGAAGGAGTCTATCTCATCCCATCAAGTTATTTAAATTTTCGCACGCGATTTTGTATTAGCTGCGCCTTTGCTAAAGAAAGTTTTAAGTTTCCGCGAAAAGATTTGAGGGTTATAAGGATTTTATTATAAAATTCGTGGTGCAGGATTCATTTAATTTTAAATATACGATTCTTCATTTTCTCTATAAATTTAAATTAGTGCGAAAATGTGATTTTATTATTACATAACAGTGTATTACACTGAAAGTTTATGTGTATTTTGGAAGCATAAAATAATAATTGCATTATAAAAAGATTTATTAAATATATTAAGAATTTAATAATACTTTTAGATGAATAGTATTTTAGGCATTAAAAATTATGAAAGTTTATTTGATAATGATTATAAAACCTTATTTGATAATAATTTCTTTTATCGTGTATAAAAATTGTAAATATTTTAATATTGATATTTAATTTTTATATAGAAAAATATTATAAGCAAAAATATTAATGTTTTTACTATATTTTCTGACTTTATTATTAAATACTTTTTCTATTTGGAAAATTGGAAATTATTTTATTTAAAATATTCAAGTGCTATTCACAATTATGAAGGAAAAATCGAAATTAGATTTACGTGTGAAGAAAAAAAAAGAAAAAAGGGCGAGAAAGTGCAAAAGAGAAGTGGTAGCATGACGCAAGTAAATTTATCCATACAGTCAAAGCTTTTGCTTTTGCTTTTCACACTGAGAACAAGGGATCGATTTTAAATTACCCGCACATGGCACCTTCGAAAGATTTTCACACACAATAGAGCAAAAATCTTAAAACTATTCATATATTTGCTATTTTATTTTCCAATAATAACGAAATTTTCTTGTTCAATATTCTTGCATTTTTACACACACATACATTGAATCTGTCGATTTTTCTCTTGAATAAAAGTAGGAGAGTGCAAATTTTTTCTTATTAGAATTTAAATTCATTTTAGAAAATATAAAAAAATTATGATTAACAAATAAATTTTTTAATTAATTAAAAATTAGGAGTTTTTTGAGTTTTGGAATGTTATACACTGTAATTTTTCTTCTTTCTCAAAAAAAAGAAAAGGAAAGTTCTTTATTCTTGCGGTGTTTTTTTCACACGTGACAGATTCTCGTCTAACCCGCATGAAAAGAAATTTGTCAGTCACCTCTGATAATGGATCGAGTAGTCTTTTTTTTATGAAATATATTCACTATTTTATATAGGTATTTTATATCCTTGACGTCGAATCCATCAAGTTGTACGTTCAAGTTCCTGGAAAGATAGACATAAAAAATATTGGGAATTATAATTCTATTTTTTTCGCAAAAGAAAAAGAAAGAAAAATATTTTTTAATTGCGAGACAAAAACAGTAATTTATTTTTGTAATTTAATGATTTGCGTTCTTTTTATTGGTATTTTAGTATCTAGTGTTAAAAGGAACCATTTTTCTCACTAGGGAATTAAAAAAAGAGAGTCAAAAAATATTTAGACTCCCAAGGGTCACAAATAAGTATTTTACTCCCTTTGGATAAAAAAGAAAAGTTTCCCATTAAGAAAATCACAATTTTAAAAGAGTCAACAAATATTTTGACTCTCAAGGGTCACAAATAAGCATTTTACTTCCTTTGGATAAAAAAAGAAAAGTTTTCCCTTAAGAATATCTCATTTTTACTGCAATTGATGAATCCGAGAACGAATCACTATTGACGAAACGTAAAGAATATGAAAGAAAGTGTCATATGTATTTGAAACCGGAAGTCAGGGAAAGAATAAAGTATACACATAGTGGTAAGTTTGTGCAATATATACGTGCCCTTAGGAACCATTTACGAGATGGGAGAGAGGCAAACGACAATTCAATGATAAATATATTGTATGGAGGAAGAAAATCTGCTATAGTCATGTATGTATGTTGTGAGGTCGAAAAATATGAGACGTGAATAAAATTCATAGTGTATTCTTCAACGCTAGAGACGCCAGGATGCGCGATTGAGATGCAAATCTGCAAGAGACATCTGAGAACATGGAACCATAGGGTGCTTATTCTAACTTGACGACACTGTTACGTCACATTGTCTTTTCGCTTCTTGTCTCGCTAGCATATATTAGAGATGATTATTATACATTCAAAACTAAAGTCAAAGACGAGGCTTGTTTCAAATTAGAGTGTCGTTATTCTCCCATATAATTATTCCCACACTTCTCTCTATTCATTCAACAAAATATTTTCTTCATACACATTTTTTATAATAACGTGTTTTTAATTTTACAATTTCTTGATTTTTCAATAAATAACAATTTACTTTTGAAAAATAATAATAATAATAATAATTAATAGCAACAATTCGTCAGGCGCGCATACGTGCGCGCCTGACTTCTCACTCACTTTTTAAAATAAAATTAGCAAGTAAAAATTTTTAATACAAATTTTTTTTTATAAAAATAAAAGAGGAATTAAAATATATAGTTTTAATATTATTATAATTATAATAATCATATATTCTGACATAGGGAATTCAGGGAAAAGTCAGGAATTTTTATTAAAAGTTCTGAAGAAAATTAAATTGTTAGAATTCATAAGAAAATTCTGAATTTTTGTGTCTTTTTTGTTTGACTCGTAAACTATAAAATTACCACGAATTCTAATACAAAACCTTCAATTTTTTCAATTTCTGACAAAAATTTTCTTTTTAAAAAACTTAAATCTTGAATAACTATCATAAAATAAATAAATTATTTAATGAATAATTTTACAATATTTTTTAATTAATTCAATTTTAAAAGAGTTGCGTTTACAATTTTCATAAATAAATGTACTTAATTAAACGGTTTGAATTTAAAATGTTATAAAATTTCAATTTTTAATGAATTTAATTAGAAATTTTATAAAATTTCAGTTTTTAATGAATTTAATTAGAAATTTTATAAAATTTCAATTTTTAATGAATTTAAGTGGATATTTTATAAAATTTCAATTTTTAATGACTTAAATAAGAAATTTTATAAAATTTCAATTTTAAATGAATTTAATAAAAAATAAAATAAAAAATTTTATAAAATTTTAATTTTGAATGAATTTAATTAGAAATTTTATAAAATTTCAATTTTGAATGAATTTAAGTAGATATTTTATAAAATTTCAATTTTTAATGACTTAAATAAGAAATTTTATAAAATTTCAATTTTGAATGAATTTAATAAGAAATTTTATAAAATTTCAATTTTGAATGAATTTAATTAGAAATTTTAAAAAATTTCAATTTTGAATGAATTTAATTAGATATTTTATAGAGTTTCAATTTTTAATGACTTAAATAAGAAATTTAAAAAAATTTCAATTTTGAATGAATTTAATTAGATATTCTATAGAGTTTCAATTTTTAATGACTTAAATAAGAAATTTTATAAAATTTCAATTTTGAATGAATTTAATTAGAAATTTTATCAAATTTCAATTTTGAATTAATTTAATTAGATATTTTATAAAATTTCAATTTTTAATGACTTAAATAAGAAATTTTATAAAATTTCAATTTTGAATGAATTTAATTAGAAATTTTAATGAACTCAAGATATTTGCAAAATTTTAATAAGTCAAAATCTTCTTAAATTAATTAAATTTGTCAATATATATTTAATTAATTATTAAAAATAATGAATTTATAGAAGAATTTTAGTTAAAAACACTAAAAAAATTGAATTTTGAAGAAGTTACAAATTATTGCAGAAATTCAATTATTTTCAAAATGTACTAAAATTCTTATATCAAAATTCAATTATGTTCAAAATTTACAAAAAAATCTCGACAAAATCCCAATTATTATCTTTATAAATAAAAAATTTCTTCTTCACAATTCAATTATTTTAAAAAATTTTAATAAAATTCTCGTCAACATTTCAATTATCTTTATAAATAATAAAATTCTTCTCCGAAATTCAATTATTTTCAAAAATTTTAATAAAATTCTTGGCAAAATTTCAATTATTTTCAAAATTTTTTTTCAATTCAATGATTTTTAGTATCTAGGTATTATTTTAATGAAAATTTTCCAAAAGAATTTAATTATTTAAAAAATTTTTAATAAAATTCTATTCATACATTTAATTATTTTCATAAAATAGTAAAAATTCCAGAGAAATTCAATTACTTAAAAAAAATTCTAATAAAATTCTTTCCAAACATTATTTTTATAAATAATAAAATTTTTACAGGGATTCAATTATTTTTGTAAATAACAAAATTCTTTTAAAGAATTCAATTATTTTAATAAATAGTTAAAATCATCGCAGAATTCTAATTGTTTTTTAAAAAAATTTTAATCAAATTCATCGATAAATGTAATTGTATTTAAATAATTGAAGTCTCGTAGAAATTTCTAATAAAAATTAATTTGAAAATTAATTTTATTTTAAAAAGATAATAATAGAATATGAAAATAATTTTTAAGAAGTTACAGTAAGAATATTCTTATAATATAAAATAATGATTTTAACACTCGATCCTCTTTAATTATGAGATATAAAATATGAAGAGAACGATCACTCCGAGTCGAAGACTCAGAGTAATTGTCATCTTTATGTTTTATAACAATATTTTAAAAGTTTTTCCTTTATTTTCTAAAAATTCAAAAATTTTATTGAAAAATAAAAATTATGCATAAAAATGGGTATATTTCCTACCTTTTAAATAAAAATTTTTTAACAAAGTATTTTTTTCAAGTATTTTTTATAAATATAAAATGAGAATAATTTGCATAATAATTTAGATCAGTCAAACGAAATTTGTTATAGAACAAAGCATATAACAAACAAAATTGGTTTATTTTTCATTTGGTAATCATATTTTTTTTAATTTTCTAATTCTAATTAATAAAATGCATTTTCGAACACTTGAGGAGTAAAGATAATATTTTTTTAATTATAGATGGAAAGAAAAATTATTTTCCAAAGTTAATAGAAGTTTTTTTCTCTATAAATCATTTTCTGTTTATAATCAACAATTTTATTCTTCTCATATTTTCTATAATAAAAATTTACATTTTGGTTTTTTTTTGTATTTTTTCAGTTGATTCATAATCGGAGCAAAGTGAATGGATAAAAGCGTTTGAAGCTTGGCGGACAATTTGTTGATTTTTCTCGACAAAAGAAAAACAAAACCACAGCCCGTAACCGATGAGTGTAAGTATACGTACACATTGATACCTATAGATATATTGTTTAAATAAAATATTGAACATTATACCGTTGAATTAATGAAAATCGATTTT
This sequence comes from Leptopilina syphax, assembly GCA_032872505.1. Classification (NCBI taxonomy): domain Eukaryota; kingdom Metazoa; phylum Arthropoda; class Insecta; order Hymenoptera; family Figitidae; genus Leptopilina; species Leptopilina syphax. The sequence continues at coordinate 2,547,993 of CM065476.1, read as the reverse complement.
TCGTCACTATTCAAAAAAAAAAAGTTGAAAAAATGCTTTATTTCATTCGATGAATATTTTCATTTAAAGTGAGCAAATTTGCTTATGCCGCAAGTTATTAAATAGAGAACAAACTTATTGCTAATTAAATGTATTATTAAGTAAACGTTGACTATATTATAACCAAGTGAAATTACTTCTAAGTAAATTTTGATTTTATATTATGAATACAGACAAGACAAGGTCGTATTTATTGACTTGAACATTTATAACGAATTTTTTTTTTAATTTTTCTATTTATTTTGAAAAAAAAAATTCAATTAATTTGTATTATTTAATTAATTATTCGGTTAATAGATTATTATTTAATTAATTATTCGATTAATAAATTTTTATTTAATTAATATTATTTAATTCATAAATTATTATTAATAACATTAAAATTATTAATACAACATTCAACCAAATATTAACAACAAGTTTGACTTTATTAGTAATAACAATTAATAATAATAATTTTACGAATATAAATAATTTTTTATAATAAATTTACCTAGAAAATTAAATTAAATTGACCTAAATAAGTTAATTCTTTTTTCCGTAATTATCCGTTAATTAAATATTTGCGTATAAATTCAAAAAAGTAAATTTTTTTTTCTATTTTTATCTCTTCAATGTCTCGCGGAAATTTTTAAAAACCCATTAAATTCAAATTGATTCAAATTGAGTTCAAATAAATTATTATTTGCGACAACACGCGCAATTGTATTTCTAAATTTGCTCTTTCAATTCAATTTTAATTCTAAATTGAAATATGTGCACGCAAAATCAACTTGGCCACTAAAAATCTTAACAAGATTCTTTACTAAAGAATTACACTCATTCTTTTTTTAAATTCACTCTTGACTTTATTTAACTTGAGACTCACTTCTGCTGCTGGAATAAAAAAAGACAATTTTTTTTTCTTTTTTGAAACTTTTAATTACTTTCTGAATTTTTTACTTTTCCACTTTTAATGAAAAACAAATACAACAGACGCTCAATGAATACGAAAGAAATAAATTAATAATAATATGCACTGAGAATTATAAATTTATTTAGAGAAAATTCTGAGACGGTAGTAGTGGAAAAAAGTTTTTTTTAAAGTAATTTACAAGTTTTTATTATTAAATTCTTTTTGCATATTAAATAAATTTAAAGCTAGTTTATTTAATTTTTATTTTGAATTTTTTATTGTTGAAAGTATTATTTATTTGATTGTTAATAATTAATATGTTATAATTATTGTAAATGCGGATATTTTATAATAATTATTGCTTGTTAATTTATTAGTAACTAAGTGTAAAAATTTTTTTAACTATTACAATAATTGCTCGAATAATTGATTCAAATGTATAATTGTAATAATTATTAATTTGTTTTTTATTAAATAATTTTTTAGTTTGATAGAAAAATTAAATTAACTTTATCATTTTATTATTTTTACTCACTTTTGTAATTAAGTAATTATTTTTTTTCCTATTCTTACACACTTTGGTAGTTAATTAATTATTTAATTAATTTTTTGATTCTTCTTTACGTTGGTAATTAATTAATTTTTTAAATTTTTACTGACTTTGATAATTAAGTAATTATTTAATTTATTTTCTATTCTTACTCACTTTGGAAGTTAATTAATTATTTAATTAATTTGATTATTTTTACCAACTTTGGTAATTAATTAATTATTGAATTAATTTTTCTATTCTTAGTCACTTTGGTGGTTAATTAATTATTTAATTAATTTTTCTATTCCTATTCACGTTTGTAATTTATTAATTAATTAATTATTTTTATTTTCAGTCACTTTGATAATTAAGTATTTATTTAATTTTTTTCTATTTTTAATTAGTTTGGTAGTTAATTAATTATTTAATTAATTTTCCTATTGTTACTCATATTAATAATTAATTAATCATTTAATTAATTTGATTATTTTTACTAACTTTGGTAATTAATTAATTATTCAATTAATTTTTTTATTTTAGTCACTTTGGTAGTTAATTAATTATTTAATTAATTTTTCTATTCTTATTCACGTTGGTAATTAATTAATTAATTATTTTTATTTTTAGTTACTTTGATAATAATTGAGTAATTATTTAATTTTTTTCTATTCTTACACATTTTGGTAGTTAATTAATTATTTAATTAATTTTTCTATTCTTATTAACGTTGGTAATTAATTAATTCATTATTTTTATTTTTAGTTACTTTGATAATAATTGAGTAATTATTTAATTTTTTCTATTCTTACTCACTTTGGTAGTTAACTAATTTTTCTATTCTTAGTCACGTTGGTAATTAATTAATTAATTACTAAAGTGGCTTAGATTTAATTATAATGAATTAATTTTATAATTATCCTAAGAATTGTGTTTTAATAATAATTTAGAAAATATTTTCCCATTTTTCTGTACAGGTTAGATTGACAGGTGGCCATATGGTGAAGCAGAGGAGGTTTATCGGCAATACAAACAATAAGATGATCAATATACGGGAACATTTATAATCCAACAAGTGCATGAGCACGTGATATGTAATTGAAAGAACCTGAAGGTCTGAAAAAAACCTCACAACGCTGAATGCGTTCCTGCATTCGTAAGATACCAATTAATGCAGACTGGCAGTTCTCTGCTGATTTATGTTTTGCAGGTATTGAATATAGGTATTCCAAAAAAAAGAATTTGCTGAATCAATATTGATCCAGCAGTGATTACTTGTGATTTAGTAAGTTTCCCATAAACTTTGGACGTGCTGTTTTTTTACACAGGTAATTTTTAATTTATCACTCATTGTTCTTTTTGCAACTGACTTATATTTATTTTATTACGGTCACTATTTTTTTTAAAGTTGAATTTAAATTAGGTTTATTTATTGTTTTATTATTTATTTATTAAGAGCTTCCTATTTTTGTTTATTGTCTATTGTTATTTTTTTATAATGTTCTTTAAAGAAACTTGTTTTCAAATTTTTTTGGATTTGTTATTCAACTTTCGCATATAAATCCAATTGTTAACCAGAATTGAAAATATTCGACAATCGCGGGAATCGAACTCGAGACCTAGTACACTGTAGACTTGTACGCTAACCACTAAGCCACTCACGCACTTATTTTTTCTTCATTATTTTATTTATTATTTCATTTATTTGCTGATTAAACTGAAAAAAGTTTATTAAATTCTAATAACAGATTAGTTATTTAATTTAATTTAATATTTAATATTGAATATTAAATAATTGTTGAAAAAATTGAGTTTTGCAACATTTAAAAAATTTTCCCTTTTCTTTTTTTGCAGGTTTTTAGATTTATACTTAAATGCGAAGAGACTTAAGCAGGAAATAATTTTTAAAAAAAAGCCAAAGGAATCAGTGATATTTTTTCAATTTTTATTCGTTGTTTTATTCTATAAAGAAAGGAGAGGACGAGATAAGGAGAATTAATAATTTATATATTTAGAAATACGAAAAACCAACTTGTGATCTGATTGAAAAATAGGAATTTGGTCAAAGGAGAGAAAACATTGTGAATGCGCCTTGGGCGCTAAATTTAAACCGGATATATTTTTTCAACTTTTGTGCCGTCAAGGCAGAGTTTCTTCATAATGGTGAGTACAATTTTTTCTTTTCAAAAAAAAATATTTGTAATTTTTTTTTAATTACCTCTCGAATATTTCGTTTTTTTTTCAACGATTGAATTATTAACTATATTTTTATATTAATATTATTTCATTTAAATATTATATTCAGAAATATATAATAGTAATAAATTAAAATCGTTCACGAATGCACGCACGATTGTTGAATAAATTAAAACGGGAGCTAATGACATGGCTAATTAAAATCTATATTAATTTATATACGAAAAAAAAATATTGCGAAATTAGGTGGTTTATGAAATTCATTACTTAATGTCAAAGTGAATGTTAATTAACATTTGAAATAGTGTATTGAATTTTTCAAAGAAAACCTTGAAGGCAAAAAATGCAAATGACAAATGGACATGCATTGCCTTTATAGTGTTGTCGTCCAATTAAAGGGGATTCAATTACTATCATTCTTATCTGCAAAAAAACGGTCGTACAAGGCATAATTTGTCTTTGTTTTACACATCTCGTATTGCAAAAGTCCCTTCTTGGAAATTGTTTGATTTCCTTCAATTTCATGAGTCATTTATATAATTCATAAAAATGATCATCAATTTAATGGACATTATTCATTAAAATGGATGGAGGAGAAAAGTTTTCTCTCTCTCTCTCTGACTTTGTTAACTCTTTAGTGTTTGTTTATTTTTAACATTTCCGCAACGGAAAAATATTAATCTCAACATCCTTCCTTTCATTGTGCGAATTATTTTTCAATTCTATTGTTAATTTAGGTAGAAAAAAAATTCTTCCACATCATTTATCAATAATATTTTCTCTTTCAGTGTGAAAATTTTTTTTAGGGAAAAGTTTTGGGTTTTTTTTTTATTCTTTCTTTCTTTCGTTCATTCATTCATTCTTTTTTTTTTGCACAATTGAATTTCACTCTATAACAGAATGAAGGTCCTGAGTGAACGGTCATATATCAGATAAATTGCATTTCGCATGACAGTATTTTTTCCGTTTTCACGGAGTCGTGGACTGAGTTTTAAAAAAGGTAGCATTCAATCGGAAATGCCGTCTTGTGCTCGGGTTTGCCGGCATTTCTCGATGGAGCGGAAATTTCCACTGGCTGTACGAAAGCTGACGGTGGTGGCGGTGGCAACGGCCGGCCACTCGTTCAATGTTGAAAATGCGATACTCGAAAAACGTTACTCGAAATCTACAAGCTTTTTTTTATGTATATGTCTGTGGATTGATGTATAGATATAGATATGTGTATAGTAAATGTTGGTAGAGTAGACAATAATTTTCCATTTTTGAAAATCGAAGCGAATAAAATCAATGATTATTATTATACACCTTTTAGGTTTATTTCTCGAAATAAAGGTTGAAAAAATGGATATTTTTCACAAGTTTTATTCACACTAAATAATATGAAAAAAATTCAATTAAACTTTTTCAAAAAAATTAATTTCAAAATTCAATTATTTCTAACAATTCTCGCTATATTGCTTTTAGTATTCAATTATTATCTTAAAATTTAACTGAAGTTAATTTTTAAACCAATTTTTATTAGAAAATTCTACTAGAATTCAATTATTTAAATACAAATAAAATACAAATAAATAATTTGTTGAATAATTGAATGTTTCTTAAAATTCAATTCCCATAAAGAATTTTGTAAACAAATTTTTAATTAATTGAATTCTTTCGACGAATTTTAATAAATTATTTAAAAATAATTACATTTTTCGAAGAATTTGATTAAAATTGTATTCAAAATAATTGAAATTCTGCAATGAGTTTTATTATTTCTGAAAATAATTGAATTCCTAAAAAGAATTTTATTATTTACGAAAATAATTGAATCTCTGTAAAAATTTTATTATTTCTGAAAATAATTGAATTCCTAAAAAGAATTTTATTATTTACGAAAATAATTGAATCTCTGAAGAAATTTTATTATTTATGAAAATAATTGAATTATTGTGAAAAATTTTAAAATAATTGAATTCTTTCGACGAATTTTAATACAATTTTTAAGAATAATTACAATTTTCGAGAAACTGGATTGAAATTGTATTAAAAATAATTGAAATTCTGCGATGAGTTTTATTATTTGTGACAATAATTGAATTCCTAAGAAGAATTTTATTATTTTTGAACAATATTTAATTTTTGCGAAGAATATTCTTGCTTTTGAAAATAATTGAATTTCAGCAATAATTTCTTACTTTTACAAAATTAATTTTTTTTCGTATTTCTAAATAAAATTCTCCAATAAATGCATTATTTATTTAATAATTTTTGAAAAAGTTCTTTGACAATTTTCAAATTCATTTGTTTTCAATTCAATTTTACATAATTTAAATTATTCGTAAATTCTTCAATTAAATGTATAATATTAGAAAATAAAAACTTCAAATAATTTTAAAAAAAATCCGCAATTAAACTTTCTCAAAAAAATTAATTCCACAAAATTGTCAGTTAAAAATATGAAAAATTCAGATTTTCAAAGATTTTAATTTGAAACCCTTTCAAAATTCAATTATTTCTAAAAATTCACACTCTAATGCTTTCAATATTCAATTATAATTTAAAATTTTAACTGAAATTCATTTTTATGAAATGAAAATCAATTTTTATTAGAAAATTCTACTAGAGTTCAATTATTTAAATACAAAAGAAAACTATTTATTGAATAATTGCATGTTTCTTAAAATTCAATTCCCATACAAAATTTTATCAACAAAATTTTTAAATAATTGAATTCTTTCGACGAATTTCAATAAATTTTAAAAAAATAATTACATTTTTCGAAGAATTCGATTAAAATTATATTAAAAACAGGTAAAAATTATTGAAATTCTGCGATGATTTTTATTATTTGTGAAAATAATTGAATACCTAAAAAGGAATTTTATTATGTACGCAAATAATTGAATCCCTGTAAAAATTTTATTATTTATGAAAATAATTGAATTTTAAAAAAATTTGTAAATAATTGAATTGCTGTGAAATTTTTATTATTTTATAAATATAATTAAAGACAAGCGAAGAATTTTATTAAATTTTTTATAAACGATTGAACTCCTTTGGAAAATTTTATTAAAATAGTAAATATTAAAAATCATTGAATTGAGGAAAATTTTTGAAAATAATTGAAATTTTGCAAAGAATTTTATTCAAGTCTTCGAAAATAATTGAATTTCAGAGAAGAATTTAATTATTTCTGAAGGTAATTGAAATTTTCGCGCTTCATTATTTTTTTACTTCAGAGAATAAATTCAAAATTTACAAAATATCGTACAAATAAAGTAATGTTTATTTATATAAATAAATAAATAAATAAATATTTATTTATTTATTCCGGGTCAATAAAGTAGAATTAGCAAGTATTTTATGAAATCATGACACCAACAGTTGAACCCGATTGCGATCAATTATAATTGACATCACTTGCTACCTGATCAGAGAGCATTCCTCGAGGTCGTTCATGATCTCATTGAAGCGAGTCGATAAATCAATTTATCGAGCATTCATAAATCATTTAAATCATATTTGTTAAAATGAGCTTCTACTATATATATAAATAAATTTATGGCAACCGTTGTTATTTTTAGACAGCATAAAATTGGTAATAATAATATAGTATACGGAATATTCAATGCAAACATAAGTACTAAAAAGAATAAAAATTTAGCATGAAGAAAATAAAGAAACAATAAATATATATTATTTTTAAAGTTGTGAATAGAGCTTTACATTCAAAAGTTGACGTAAATTCAGGGAACGCTATTGATTGGTGATAATTTGTGCTTTTATGAGGTTTTGCATTTGACACGCGATACAGCAGTGCCAGGAGCAACGTAAAAAAACATGAGACTAAAAGAAGTATTCTCTTTATTTGTTTCTTGTAATATGAAAAGAAAAAATTTTTTTCCACAAATATTTTTAGAATCGTTTTTTTTTTGGTACAGCAATACCGCAGTAATAAATGACCCTGATTTATGTATCTTTTGTCGGTGTATTAATCATTTGTATTCCAATTACCAATCGCGTATCTTATCAATAGGAATGCCAAAACATTATACACATTAATTTTCTCTCTCTCTTTCTCTCTCTACGTGACGATTATTACTTTTTACTTTTAATATCTTTCGCGATTATAATTTTTAAGTATTTTCTTTATAAAGATTAAATTTTTTATATCGTTAAATTTAAAACTGTAATTAAATTAAATGTTGTGTTGCAAACTTCACAACCTCTCTGCTATTATACACCAAACACTAAATTGAACATATAAATGACACGAAGTGTTAATTTCCTTTTTTTTCGTCAAGAAAGACCAAATTTAACGAGTTGGGAAAATTAAAGAATTTATAAATTTTAAGGTCAAATTTATTTCTTCGCTTATATGAAAAAGAAGAAGACAAAAAAACCGTATGTTTGCGTATAAATGTAGATTACGTAAGATATATGAACTCGTGCATGACCGCGGGCTTTCCTCTGACCTTCTCTAACAAAGCTAAAGTGATGTGAGAATAACAACGAATCTAAGAAAATAAAATTTTCTATTAACTCTTTCGAGCAACAGAGATATACAAAAAGATTACGGCACAAAAGTATACTATTAATTATTGAAGATCATGGTAGATAGCATTAAGTAAAGAAATACTATCATTTAATGTAAAACATTATTTGAAGAAACCACCAATTAATGTAAATATTAGTTAAACGTATCATTGATTCATATAACCAATGACTGAAGATTTAATCGAATGATCTGCTCTCTAAATTTAAATCAGTTAAAAATAACTGATAATAATATGATTTTTAAACTGATGTTTTAAACTTCAAATTTAGAGAGTAGCAATTAGTTACAGATATTACTAATTACTGTAACTAATCATTAAAAATATCACTAATATCCGTAACTATTCATTGAAAATCCGGATCAAAGAACCGATTACTAATTACTAATTTTATTGAGCTAAATACAATTGTCCAGTAAATAAAATAAATCAATAAATTAGTGAAAAGTTTGTAATTTAATAATGAAATTTTTGTAAAATTATTTTATTTTGCAATAATTATTGTCAATTACATTATTATTATTAATTCAAACGATCTATGTTTTCCACCCAAGTTAAATTAACAATGTTGTCGAAAAAGTAGAAAGAGTTCAAAATTAAAAAGGTTAAAAATAATTGTAAAATATTGTAGAATGAAATTATCACGAAGCACATGTTCGCAATTAAAAATGTAAATTTTTTGTGTCTCGTTTTTATTAATATTCACATTCTTATCAGTGAAGTATTATTGTAATTCTCTCGCATTAACCTTATAGAGATTATACTCCTTACATAATGATTGATACGTAAGAGTGAAAATAGTAACTTGTAATATTTCATCATTCAATATTGTATATACCATTATTATCGGTATATAAAAGCTGAATTGAAGTCGCGTTATCGACACTCGCACATGTGTTGATATTTCCCTCTCATTCTCTTTGCCTCTCTTCTTTTTTTTATCCTATACCAACGATTATTCATTAAAACAACAACTTCGTAACTTGACTTGTAGATAGAGCCACATAATGGTTTTTAGTCATACAGAAATTGAAAATGAGAGATATATATAGGATGTGTACACATGATATTTAATGTTTACGTAACGAACAAGTCTTCTTCCCTATATATTGCCGGTTTTGCAGAATTTTATTAAATATTTAGCAAAGTAAAAACTTCCTGGTTAATGAGAGTGAAATTAGCTTTATTAAATATTTAGGAATAGAAAATGTTCCGTTGGATATAGTTCATTTTTAAAGCAACTTTTTTTTATACATTTTTTCCAACAATTTTTCAAACATTTTTTTTTAAACATTCACTTGAGAATTTATAAACGAAGAAATAGCTTTTCAAAAAAAAGAGTTTTCAAAGTTAAAAATATTTGAAAATAGAAAAAAATAAAAAAAATATTTAGAAATGAAATAAAAATTAAAGAAAAAAATGTTTAAAATAATAATTTGAAACAAAATAATTATAAAGAATTATATTATAATTATTTTTAGGAATTTAAAAAAAAAAATCTTTGCAAAATTAAATTATTTTCATAAATAACAATCACAAGAATTCAATTATTTTTAAAAGTAATGAAATTCTTCGAAGAAATTCAATTATTTTTTTTACAAATTTTAACGAATATCTCGTCAAGAATTCAATTATCTTTATAAATAGCAAAATTTTTCGCCAAAAATTCAATTATTTTGAAAAATTTTAATAAAATTCTTTGAAAAATTTCAATTATTTTCAAAAGTTTTTCATAATTAAATGTTTTTCAATATTTACTATTTTCATAAAATTTATCAAAAAATTTAATTTTAATTACGAAGAAAGATTTTGACTTTATCAGCAAATAGATTTTTAACAAAATTTTAATTTAAAATTATTATTCAATGATTTTTATAAATAATAACATTTTTTACAGGGACTCAATTATTTTCATAAATTCATAATAAAACTCATCGCAGACTTTCAATTATTTTTTATTTTTAATACAATTTTAATGGAATTCCTCAAAAAATGTAATTATTCTTAAAAATTTTATTAAAATTCAGCAAAGAAATTCAATTATTTAAAAAACTTTTGCTACAATTTATTTATTACCATTTAAGTATTATTTTCAATTCATTTCTAATTAAATTTCCTCAAAAAATTGAATTATTTTCATAAATAATGAAATTCTTTGTAACAATAAAATATTTTTCAAAATAATTTTCATAAAATTCTTCGTAGAAATTTAATTAATTTCAAAAATTTGTCAAAATTCAATTATTTTCAATGTCTACTATTTCAATAAAATTTCACAAAAAAATTCAATTATTTAAAAAGATATTTTAATAAAATTCGTCTGAGGAATTCAATTATTTTCAAAAGTATTCTAATTCTTTGCAGAAATACAATTATGTTGCAAAAATTTACAAAAATTCTCGTCAAAATTTCAATTATCTATATAGAAAATAAAATTCCTCTCCGAAATTCAATTATTTTCAAAAATTATAAAATTTTTGGCAGAATTTCAATTATTTTTAATACAATTTCCATCGAATTTCTCAAAAAATGAAATTATTCTTAAAAATTTTATTAAAATTTGTCAAGAGAATTAAATTATTTAAAAATTTTGTTGATAAAATTCTTTATATGAAAATTCAATTTTAAGAAACCTTAAATTATTTAATAAAATATTTTTTTTGCAGTTAAATAATTGAATTCTCGTAGAATTTTCTAATAAATATTGATTTAAAAATCAATTTCAGTTAAAATTTTAGATTATTATTTAATTTTGAAAGCATAGCGTGGATTTTTAGAAATAATTGAATTTTCAAAAGGTTTTAAAATTAAAATCTCTGAAAATTTGAACTTTTCATACTTTTAATTAAGAATTCTGTAGAATTAATTTTTTTCAAAAAGTTTAATGGATTTTTTTAATTCTTTAAAGTTTTTAATTTCTAATACATTCAATTGAGGACTGACAGAATAATCAAAATTTCATAAAATTAAATTGTAAAAAAATTTGAAAATTCCTAATGAACTTTTTCAAAAATTATTTAAAAAATTGATAGAAGAATTTTAGTTGAAAATTCTAGAAATGAATAATCGTAATAATGAAAATAATTTTTGACGAAGTTACAGTAACAAAGTAGCATGTTTTAATTATTATAAGTTCTTGAATTTGAAATTTTTAAAAATTTTAATTTCTATATGAAAAAATAATATTGATTAAATATTTATTGAAAAATGAAGTTATTGATATTTTCGAATAATTTTCGTATTAAAAACCTGAAAAAATTCCGTTTTTTAACCTGGAAAACCTAGAAAAGTCAGGGAATTTGAAAAGAGCAAAAGCGTGGTAACCCTGATTATTATTTAAATTTTTCTCAGGAATTCAATTGTTTTTTAGTAATTTTAATAAAATTCTTTAATATAATAAATTCCAGTAAAATTTTAATTAAATTCCTTAATAGAAATTAATTATTTTCAAAAGTTGTTAATAAAATTCTTCTTAAAAATTAAATTTTAATAATAATCAGCCTTATCGATACAAAGGATTTCAGATTTTAAAAAATCCTTTAGAAAGCTGATTCGTATTGAAAATATCGTCTTTCTTTTTATTTGTCTTTTTTTTGTTTTGTTGGTTTGCCGATGTTGTGAAGTTTTGTTTGTTTGTTTGTTTTTTTATTTTATTTTCAACGTTTCTCGCATTTTATGAATTGCGTTGACGCGTTAGATTGTCAACACTAGTTTTGCCTGAGGCAACAAGGGGTTGAAACGGAAGAGAGATAAACATTTGAATGTAGGGGAAGGTGAAGCTGAAGCAGTTTTCTGCCATCCGAATTTAACGCGCGTATTATAAGTCGCAGACAGCATTGTGCATTTTTTAATTTCTTTTTTCGTTCTCTCCAATTTTTTTTTTTTGTCTTTTTTTGTAAAACTCAAACTTTTAATTTCCACACTCTCGCCTTCCTTGTTGTTTCATAATCTTACATTTTTTTTCTCTCTCTCTCGTTTCATTTCTCTATTTCGATGAAAAATGGATGAATATTTGGTATAAATTGAATTTCTTTGATAAATCAATTTTTTAATAACAATAAAAATAATTTAATAATTTTGGGAACAATAAGAATATGTAATAATTAATTATTAATAAGCTATAAACGTTAGGTCGGTAAAATACTTAGATAATTAATTTTTGAAAATGGTTTTGTAATTATAAGTAATATCTAATTAAAAATTGAAATTATTTATTGATTCCTGAATTTTCATGGTCAGGTGAATTAATAATAGATAATGAATAGAGAAGAAGGTAAAAATCTTTCAGTGCTAAAATATATATTTGCAAACATATAGACGATAGTATTGACTGTAATTAAATATCATCAGCTTCACTTGCGGTGACGATGATTCGTATATAATTTTGCGATCTCGCTTCTGTAAATAGAATTTGTGGTTGATGTTAATTGACTACATGATCACAGGGGAAATTGATATTAATAGACTACTTGCTTCATTTCTATTTATAATTTCTTTAAGTTCGGTTCATTACATTAATAGTGGTACAAATAAAATTATTAAACTAATTTAAAAACAAAAATTAGCACTGCCAATTCCATTTCATAATTACTTTGTCAATTACTCTTGATTATTTTCAATTAATGCAAATCTTATTAAAAATTGTCAACCATTTTATAGAATCTATCGGTTTCGATAAATTGTTGATAATTTTTAATTATTGTGTATTGATATTTTTTTTAACCATTGTGAATTATGACTTCATTTACTTAATCATGTTAAACTAGGAGTTAAATTAAAAAATTAAATATTTCAAAATTAATTCAATTTTAAAAGAGTTGCGTTTACAATTTTCATAAATAAATAAACTTTAAAAGGTTGTAATTTGAAATTTTGTAAAATTTCAATTTTGAATGAATTAATTAAATAATAAAAATTTCACAGAAATTCTATTATTTACAAATTATTTATAAATTTCTTCGCAATAATTCAATTATTTTCATAAATAATAAAACTCATCGCAGAATTTCAATTATTTTTAATACAATTTTATTAATGGAATTTCTCGAAAAATGTAATTATTCTTAAAAATTTTATTAAAATTCATCAAAGAATTTCAATTATTTTAAAGTCTTTCTATAATTTATTTATTAGAATTTAAGTTTTATTGTTAATATATCTACATTTTTAATTAAATTTCTTGAAAGAATTGAATTATTTTCAAAAATTTTAATAAAATTCTTTTTAACAATTCAATTTTTTTTCAAAATAATTTTAATAAAATTTTTCATAGAAATTTAATTAATTTCAATGACAATTTATCAAAATTCAATTATTTTCAATATATACTATTTTAATAAAATTTCACAAAAGAATTATTATTTAAAAAGAAATATTAAAATTCGTCTCAATAAGAATTCAATTATTTTCAAAAGTAATAAAATTCTTCTCGTGGTCAAAGTTGAAAAAAATTTTCTTTAAAATTTCAATTATCTTTATAAATAATAAAATTTTTCTCCAAATTTAAATTATTTTCAATATCTACTATTTCAATAATATTCAATTATTTTCATAAATAATAAATCGATTATTCGGTAATTAATTTTTAAATCAATATTTATTAGAAAATTCTAGAAAAATTTAATTATTTAAATTAAAAAATAAATAATTTATTGAATAATTGAATGTTTGTTAAAATTGAATTCTCATAAAGAATTTTATCAATAAATTTTTTAAGAATTGAATTCTTTTGACAAATTTTAATAAAAGTTTCAAGAATAATTACATTTTTCTTGCAACGAATGTTATTCAAGTTTATAAAAATAATTGAATTCTTGCAACGAATTTTTTTTGCAAGTTTATAAAAAAATAATTGAATTTTGGTGAAGTATTTTATTATTTATAAAACGAATTGAATTCTTGAAAAGAACTTTGTTAAATTTTTGTAAAATAATTGAATTCTTGCGACGAATTTTATAAAAAGATTTTTATCTTTTTAAATAATTGATATTTTTCGAAAAATTTTATGAAATTTTTGTATTTTATATAATAAAATTCATGTGAAAATTTTATTACTTAGGAAAATAATTGAATTATTTCGAAGAAATTTATTAAAAATGGAATAATTGAATTCCTGTGAAATGATGCCAAGAATTTAAAAAATTTTTAAAAATAATTGAATTTCGATGAAGAATTTCATTATTTATGAAGATAATTGAAATTTTACGAGATTTTTTTTTTAATTTTTGAATATACTTGAAATTTTGCGAAGAATTTTTATAACTTTTGAAAATTCAATTTTTTTTTAAGTATTTTTAACTAAAATTCTTCTATCAATCTAGTATTTATGAAAATTGTAAAAATTATTCATTAAATAATTTTTAAGTCATAATTTTATTATGGTTCTTGGAAAATTCAGATTCAGAGATGAAGTTTAGTTGAAAATTAATGAATTGGAAAAAATTGAAAAAAGTTGAGAAAAATAAATTCAGGAAGGGTTGTAATTAAGTGTTATCAGTAGCAATGATAATTATAATCAGTGATTATTAACTAGAATTAATTATACTAGTTATTGTACTACTTATTATATTTAATAAGTAGTAAGTAGTAAAAATTTTCCAAAAATTACAAATTAATTTTGTTTTAAAAACATAATTAAATTTAAAATTTACGTCCTTCTGTATGTATATATATTTTTGGATACAATATTATGCGAATTTCTAAATCAACTGCACTGAGTTTTAGTGAAACTTGGGATATAATATTTGCTTAAATTCTCTACTCGCAAGACTTGAGAAGCATTCAGAAACGTTTTATTTACCTAGCAACGACATTGCCCAGCACGACATGAATTTCTTACCTTCTTTTCTTTATATTCGAGCCGGAGGTAATACAAAAGTTTAATCTGGACAGAATACTTTATATAAATTTTCTTTTCTTTATTTTTTTTTTATTTTTGCTTTCTTTATGAAGATTGTGTATAAACAAGTCTGGTATATATGGCAAAAAGTTATGTTCTCGAAAAAAAGGTAACAAAAAAAACGTGAACAATTCAAGGATAGTAAAGCGTATGCGGTTATATAAGAGTAAAAATAAATCAATTTTTTCCTGCTCATAAAAATAAATCCTGGTAACACTTTTTTTTCTTTTCTATATTTGCCTCTTTTACAATATTATTTACCAAACAATATATGGAATAATACACTTCGTTTATTTGAAATTTTTCGCCAAAGGAAAAAAAAAATTATTCTCCATTCTCTGATGTTGACTGTGTGTTAGAAAATAGTTTCTATTTCGCATAGAAAATGCTCAGAAATTTTATTGTCTGAATTTTGAAAGAGAAATATAAACTTGAAAATGTTTTTTCATCATTGAAATAAATGGGAAGAAGTGTAATAATTCTCTTTTATGAAAACTATAATATTTTGACTTTTTGACTCTTTTCATCAAAAGTATCTACAACTTTTTTACTAGACCAACAAATGTTCCATAATAAAATTCGTCTACGACTTGCAATATAATACAAATTTTTTATACAACAGATTGTAAAAAAAATGTTCAAAGTAATCTGAGATTATTGTCATTAGTTTCTTTTTCTTTTTCTTTCTTTCGTAAAACGAACAATTAAAATTTTTATCAAAATAATTCTGAACGAATAATTTTTATTACACGACCAGAGAAAAAAAGTTACTAACTTTAAAAAGTAATTTTATATTTCACTTTTTTATTTGTCACAAATAAATTTTTTATTAAAATTAAACAAATTTTTTTTATTAAATATGTATATATTTCAACTATCACTAATTAATAACTACTAATTAAAATAATTACGAGTCGGTGTTTTCTATAAACAAATTTTTAAATAATTGAATTCTATCAACAAATTTTAATAAAATTTTTAAAAATAATTGAAATTCTGCGATGAGTTTTATTATTTGCAAAAATAATTGAATCCCTAAGAAGAATTTTATTACATTTGAACAATATTTCATTTTTGCGAAGAAAATTTTTACTCTTGAAAATAATTGAATTTCTGCAATAATTTGTAACTTTTCCAAAATTAAATTTTTTTTCGTATTCTCAACCAATATTCTTCTATAAATTCATTACTTTTAATAATTTTTAAAAAAGTTTTTTGAGAATTTTCAAATTCATTTATTTACAATTCAATTTTACAAAATTTCAATTATTCGTAAATTCTCCAATTAAATATATATTAGAAAATAAAAACTTTTAATAATTTCAAAAAAAAAAAAAAAAAATCCGCAATTAAACTTTCTCAAAAAAATTAATTCCGCAGAATTGTTAGTTAAAAATATGAAAAATTCAAATTTACAAAGATTTTAATCTAAAACCTTTTCAAAATTCAATTATTTATATAAATTCACGCTGTAATGCTTTTAATATTCAATTATAATCTAAAATTTTAACTGAAATCCATTTCTAAATCAATTTTTATTAGAAAATTCAATTCCCATAAAGAATTTTATCAACAAAATTTTTAAATAATTGAATTCTTTCGACGAATTTTAATAACATTTTTAAGAATAATTACATTTTTCGAAGAATTCTATTAAAATTGAATTAAAAACAGCTAAAAATAATTGAAATTCTATAATGAGTTTTATTATTTATGAAAATAATTGAATTCCTAAAAAGAATTTTATAATTTACGCAACTAATTGAATCCCTGTAAAAATTTTATTATTTTTGAAAATAATTGAATGATTACAAAGAAATTTATGAAAAATTTGTAAACAATTGAATTCCTTTTGATATTCAATTATTATCAAAAATTTTAACTAATATTTATTTTTTTAATTAATTTTTATTAGAAAATTATACGAGAATTCAATTATTTAAATGGAAAAATAAATAATTTATGGAATAATTGAATGTTTCCCAAAATTGAATTCTCATAAAGAATTTTATTAACAAATTTTTAAATAAATTTTTTTATTTAAAGTTTTTATTTAAAGTAAAAGTAAAGTTTTTATTTAAAGTTTTAAATAATTTTTTTTTTTTAAATAATTGAATTTTTTCGACGAATTTTAATAAAATTTTCAAGAATAATTGCATTTTTAAAGAAATTTGATTAAAATTGTATTTAAAATAATTGAAATTCTGCAATGAGTTTTATTATTTAAGAAAATAATTGAATTCCTAAGAAGAATTTTATTATTTATACAAATAATTGAATCCTTGTAAAAATTTTATTATTTATGAAAATAATTGAATGATTCCAAAGAAATTTATAAAAAATTTGTAAATAATTGAATTCCTGTGAAATTTTTATTATTTTAAGAAAGTAATTAAAGTTAATTAATTAAGTTAATTAAAATGATTAAAATTAATTAATTTCTACACAATTAAAAGTTTGCGTAGAATTTTATTAAATTTTTTTAAAAATAAAATTGAATTCTTTTGAAAATTTTTTTAAAATAAACATTAAAAATCATTGAATTGAGCAAAAAAATTTTGAAAATAATTGAAATTTTGCCAAGAATTTTATTTAAGTTTTTAAAAATAATTGAATTTCGGAGAATTTTATTATTTCTAAAGATAATTAAAATTTTTATGAGAATTTTTCAAATTTTTTGAACATAATTAAATATCTGCGAAGAATTTTATTATACTTTTGATAATAATTGAATTTCTGCATCAATCATTTGTAATTTCTCTAAAATTTTTCAAATTATATCGTACAATTTATGAACTATTTGTCTTTTCTCAATAAAATTACAGACTTTACGGACCTTTTTGTAAAAAAAAAACTGACGTTTACTAATTTCAAACAAATTTACGAAACTTTACGATATTTATGGACACAGTTCGAGCCCTGCCAATAACGATAATTATTTATCAGTGTAACTACTAACGATTAGAATTTTCAATCATTTATTTTATTTGAGCCAAATATATATTTTTTAATCCTACTAAATTTTATTTAATTCAAATAAATTTTCTTTAAACCAAATATATTTTATTTAATTAAAGTAAATTTTTTTTCTTGGTGATAGTAATTTGAAATTTTATTTTTCAAATACATAAAAATGAAAAATCCCAACAAAAATGTAATACCTATGAAAAGTTTGAATTATAATTTCCAATTCTCATTGACTGTGAGTTTTGATGATAGAGGTAAGGGTCTAAGGGGGGAGGGGGGGCTGAATTCAATAGCAGATGAAAATACATATATAGAACATTCATCAAATCTTGATTTGGAAGATTAAATTCGTGTTGATATGTAGCGTGTAATTAGAAGCTTTACTCACGGGGCACTTGAAGCCCTCGTTACGCGTCTGTTCAACTTGACCAAGTATTTGGCATCGTTATCGACGTTAAGCAAGGATTCGCAATATACCGTAACGAGTATAGGCAGAGAAAATGATGTACGTATGTATGCAGCCAGTATGATCTCACTCTAAATCAAGCGGCGCGCGGGAATATAATCTCGATTCATTTGAGAATATCAGAGACGAATGAAGGGAAGGAAGGAAATCTTGTCTGCTGTACACATATATACATTTCATAATCCAGAATTACACTATATTGACTAATCAAATAATAATTTAAACCGGCCGTGTCACTACCACAATTACGATACTGCCAAAAACACAAATTGTCATTTCATCTCCAAATGATTAATGCATTATACACTTTGTCTGTGTTTCGATTCAATTAACGTTATTGTTATACCGAGATTTCAAAATATTTCGGGCAGAAGAAGAAAGCAGTAATTATACAACTAATATTGTTGGTATAATTAAATTTTAATTACCAGAATACCATTCACTATATATAACAATGGGTATAATTATCACTGAGTGCAATTGTCGTTGGTACAATTATTATTTATTGAGTATAATTATCACTGATTGCAACTACCATTCAGTATAATTATCAATGACTTCAACTACCATTCGATATAATAATAGTTATAATTATCACTGACTGCAACTACCATTCGGTATAATCATTAATTATTGCAACTACTATTCGGTATAATAATGGTTATAATTATCACTGACTGCAACTACCGTTAGGTACAATTATTACTATTGGGTATAATTGTCACTGATTGCAACTACCATGCGGTATAATTGTCACTGATCGCACTTACCGTTGGGTATAATAATTGTCACTGATTGCAACTACCATTCGGTATAATAATGTTTATAATTATCACTGACTGCAACTACTTGTACTTTAGGTACAATTATTACTATTGGGTATAATTATCACTGATTGCAACTACCATGCGGTATAATTATCAATGATTACAACTACCATTCGGTATAATAATGGTTATAATTATCACTGAATTTTCAACTAAAATTCTTCTTTAAATCAATTATTAATTAATACGAAAAAAAATTGAAAGTCATTTGACGTTGCATAATTTTTTTTTCGGAAAAGTTCAGGTGAAAGTGTCTCGGTAGGAAAGTTTGCATATAGATTAGATTGTTGTGTGATGATAGTGACGTTGAAATCTTCGGAAGTAAAGATGACATTATAGGCAATTGTTTATAATTATTTCATCATTGCATTTTATCTTGAAAAATGTAAATCATTATTGCAAGAATCACTCCTTATCAAAATGTACGTTAGTTTCCTCTGACAGTGTTAAAATTTTTACTTCCTGCAAAAAAAAACTGTTGATGACACAACAATAATTTTTTAATTTTATTTACGTTCATTATTTTATTTTATTTCTATTTTTATAATTTAAAATAATATTTATTGTTTTATTATATTTAGAAATAGTTTTTCGGTTTGGAAAATTCTTTACTAAGAATGGACCTATCGAATTTAAAAAAGAAACTTATTACTTCTTGCGTTATCTTTCAAATGCGGATAATTTCAAAGGAATTTTTTAAAAGGAAAATTGAGAATAATAAAATTTAATACTCACTTTAGAAAGTACAAACACATCAGTTTTGGAAATATATGGATATTAAAATTTTCCTTTATAGCGCGTCAGCGATTGTTTTTTGTTTGGATACTATAACATAGTACATTATTCCGGTATCGCGATTTATTTATTTTCCGATAGTTCTTAAATCATGTTGACTCACATTAACAATATTAGTACAAAGAAATAAGTAAAAAAAAAATGAGATTTGTATTACGTTTCCTTCATTGTTGGAAATTATATTATCAATTATTATTCTGAAAATAGTTTTGATAAGAAATGTCTAGACGGCAATTTACCAAAAATAGTTGCATCAAGATTCATTTATCATTGCAGTAAGAATAGTTTTATGTTGGTAATTTTTTTTTTGTTATTAAAAGAAAAATTAATATTAATTATTTGAGTAATTAAATTTAAAAATTAGTGATCTAATTAAAATAAAAAATTAGTTACCTAATTAAAATAAAAAAAATTAGTAAAATAATTTAAATAAAAAATAAGTTCCTTTAAAATAATGTAAGAATATTCCAATGGGAATACAATAGGAATATTTTATTAGAATATTATAGGATTATTTCACAGGAATATTACTTTTAAAATTTACAACTTTTTCAGTTTAAAATAAAATGATGAATTTATTTAAATGGTGCGAAAATTTATTTAGAACATCATCAACAATACTAATAGAAAATATTTTTAAAAAGTTCCAATGGAATATTTCCACAATATTTTTACAAAATTCTAATTGAATATTGGGACAATATTTTTATTAAATATTCCTACAGTATTCCAAACATTTTTTTAATATTCCTAAAATGTGTTTGGAATATTCCCAATGTTCCAATTAAATATTCCAGGAATGTGAATGGAATATTCCTTACAATTGGGGAAATAGTTTTGAATTATCATTTAATATTGTTACAGTATTCTTTTAATATTCTATTGAAATATTCCTTAAATATTTCTAGAATATTCCAAAGGAGTGATTTAATAATATACTTATAATATTTATTCGAATGGAATATTTCTATAATATCCTTATAAATATTTAAAAGGAATATTCTTATAATATTCCATTTGAATATTCTTGTAATATTCCAATTAAAATATTTCAATGAATAAAATAAAATTTTATTCTAAATTATTACAAAGGAACATTCCAATAAATGTAAAAAGTTTCAAGACATGAACTGAATATTCCAGGAATATGAATGGAATATTAAGTGTAAATATTGAAAGGTAAAGATGCACATTTTTTTTAGCACAAATACTATATTAAAATTTTTTTTTTCCGAAAAACATTGTTTTGGCAATAGTATAATTAGAAACTCATTCGAGTTGAAAATGTTGATGATGCTTTGCATCAGAGAAGTTGTCAACTTGCATCAGGACATAGTGAATACCGGAAAATATACAACGGGAGTTCATCCCTCCATAATGAGAAATTATATGTTCTCCAACCCGTTTATATATGTGTGTATAGAACAACAAATGTCTCTCTCTCCCTCTTTCTCTCTCTTTATATGTGAAAACGAATTCGCCATTCTGACATTCAGAAATATTTATACGGCAATTTTACACTCGAAGTCGTCTCAACCAAATTTTCCTCACATATTGGATGTACATAAATCACGTCAAAATGGTAAATTTGACACTTTATTTATTGCCCTTCGATGTCATGAAAAAATATTTTCAGAAAAAGCAAAAGAAAATCAACTCTAGTCTTTAAATAATTTAGGAGGCAGATTATTAGGCTTTTTAATAAGTTCCCATTACGCTAATTGTACTGAATATTCCATAAATTTTGGTGGAATATTTCATTAATAACTTGAGAATATTCCTGTGAAATATTCTATTAGAACCTTGGGAATATTTCTGGAATGTTAAAATGTTCGAATTTCGGAATATTTTTTTTTTAAATTGGGCAAAAACATTCCTTTGGAATATTAAAAAAATATTCTTTTATGATATTAAGGGGATATTCCATTCGAATATTAAGGGGATACTGCATTGGAATATTGAAGGAATGTTACTAGTCGAATATTAAAGATATAATATTCCTTTGGAATATTAAAAGAATGTTTTTAGAATATTGAAGAAATATTCCTTTTACTATTCAAAAGGAATATTCCAAAGTACAGACATTTTAATATTCGTAAAATGTGGACGGAATGTTCCAGAGAAATATTCCAAGAAGGTGATTGGAATTTTTCTCTCTATTAAAGTAAATAATTTTCATTTTTTAAATTTTTACATTAACAGGAAAATAAAAATTTCAATATTATTGATTGAAACTTGAAATAACATTTTTTTGCGAGTTTAAATTGAAAATTTCATTGAATAAATTTTCAATAATGAAAATTAATTTTTCCCTACAATAAATTAGCATTTAGTGGTTTTATGAAATTAGTCATTTTTGCACCTCATTAATAAAACATATGATTGCTCTCGTTTTAAAGTGAAAATGATGGAAATTTTGAGTTGAGTTTTCATCTTTAATAAGAGTTTAACCTTGATGTGTGAAAACTTGAGCCAAGCCTGCGCTTTGGTAGTCAGGGTCAAGCGCTTTTTTTCGACCTCAAATCGAATCTCGTGGAATTTCACGAATGGTCCAACATTTTATTTTTCAGTTCTTATCGAAGTCTTTTTGCCGTATGGATTATTAATATAAGAATAGAAAAAAAGAGAAAAAAAAATCGCGAATTCTTTTTTCTTCTTCTACTTGGACTATAAATAAAATATTGTGTTCAGTTGGAGTTAATTGTTGTGCTTCCGGTATAGTAGAGAAATTTCAGTAAACAACAGGAAATAAAGAATATCGGGGAAATTTATTGCATAGTGAAGAAAAATTATAAATAATTTTTAAATTTGGAAAAAAGAAATTAAAATTGTCGAAATTTTTTTATAATTCTGTTAATTGTTAAAGATTTAACTCAAAATTATTCGTGTCTAAATTTTTTTGGAAAAATAGTAAAGATTTTTTTTTTATAACGTCGTTTGAGTTAAAAATAATAAACACAGAGTGTATTAAATAAAATATAGTGATAAATGGAATAATTAGTTATTAATTAAAAATATAGAATATAATGGATTTAAGTTTTCGGTGCAATTACCTTTTTGTTTTTAATTATTCGAATATTTTTATTTAAAACTTTTCTTTCGTTTACTATGTGTCGCAGTTGCAAAAATCGTTGCCCTTGGTGGATATTTAAAAAAGAATGTTCCTCACGAAGTTTTTTTTTCAAAATTTGCGTTAGTGTTGAACAAATGTAGTAAATTCTCCAAAAGGGGTTATAAGTAGTAGAGGATAATATATAGTCAGGCGATTTAAAGTCCTTAACGTAAACTAAGCACGAAATATTTTTATAGATTTTATTGTTATTTTATTTATTGTTAACTACATTTATTTATTATTATTAATAATGTTTTAACTACATTTTATTTATTATGATATTTTTATTACTTTTTTATCATTTTTGTATTTATTAATTTAATAATAAATTTATTTATTTATTTATTTATTTGTTTATTTAAGTAGTAAACGGAACTATGCCCTTCCGTACAAAGTACTCTTAATACTAAATAAATAATGTATTGTTTAATTATTAAAAAAATATGTTATATAATTTTTAATTAATAATATATTATTTAATTTTTAATGAATAATATATTATTTAATTTTTAATTTAATAATGTACTATTTAATTATTAATCAATAACATAAGTATTAATATTATTAATTTAAAATAAATAAAAAATAATATCTAATAGTTAATAAAATTATAAACTTTTTATAGCCATTATTTGAAACCATGATTAATTTAATATCAAGATTTCTAGTTATTCCACCATTGAAAAAAATAATTAAAAATGTCACTAATTGACAGTTTTCAATATTGGTAGTTTTATTTATTAGCAAATTTTCATTTTTTTTTGGTATTACTTATTGTGAGTTTTATATATTAGTAGTTTAAATTATTAGCGATTCTTATTTTTTACAATTTTAATTATTAATAGTTTTAAAAATTGTTAAATTTTAATTATTTTTAATTTTAATTATTACTAGTAGTTTCAATTTTTGGTAGTTATAATTGTTGGTAGCCTTATTTATTTGTAGTTTCAATTGTTGGTAGTTTTAATTAATTTTAATTATTTGCAGTTCAGATTTTTGGTAGTTTCAATCGTTGGTAGTTTTAGTTTTTTGTGTCTTTAATTATTAGTAGTTTTAATTATTATTGATAGGTTTAATTTCTGTTTGATTTAAATATTGGTAGTTTTGGTTCTTTTGGTCGTTTTAATTATTAGTAGTTAATTTGTTAGTAGGTGTAAATAATTGCAATTTAAAGTATTGGTAGTTTTGGTTCTTTTGGTCGTTTATTGGTAGTTTCAATTACTGGTGGTTTTAATTACTCGTAGTTTTAATTACTGATAGTTTTAATTAATTATAGTCTTAATTATTGGTAGAGATAGTTGTTAATAGTTTTAATTTTTGTTAATTTTAGTTATCAGTAATTTAAAGTATTTGTAGTTTTAATTTTTAGTACTTCAAGTAATTGGTAGTTTAAAATTTTTTGTAGTTTTAGTTATTGGTCGTTTTAAGGATTGGTGTTTTAAATTACTGGTGGTTTTAATTACTCGTAGTCTTAATTATTGATATTTTTAATTTATGATTGTTTTAATAATTGGTAATTACAATTGTTGGTAGTCTTTATTATTGGCAGTGGTAATTGTTGGTAGTCTTTATTATTGGTAGTGGTAGTTAAATTACTGTTAATTGGAACAAAAAAAAATAACCATAATAATTATTTATAATCACCAAAAATTCACTTCCTTTATCTGTCCAAAATTGGTTTCGTAATTAATTTTAAAAATAGGTACCCAATTTCTGTCTTTTATGTCCGAATGGATTTCAAAATTAAATTTAAAAATAGCTAGCGAATTTCGAAATTGAATACTAATTTAGATTCTATTAAATCGTGAGGAAAAAAGTAAAACAGCGAATGATAATGATGATGATGATGATGAGACGATATTGTTGATAATGACGTATTTTAAGGAGTACAGCAACCCTTGTATCGCGACATCCGCCCCCGCGTTGTAACGCAATTTCATTGGCACGCCTTTAACTAGATCGCGCCGGTTTTAACTAGATCGTCTAGACGTCGAGATGATCTTTTTCCTGTTGGACATATTCTTGTAGGAGAGAGAGAAAGAGGAGAGCAGCTTCGTTGTCGTTGTCGTTGTCGTCGTCGTCGTCGTCGTGGTCGACGTGGTCGACGTCAACAAACGACGACAACGAAGACGACATTGCTTTATGTATATAATCAAAGGGGGTAAGAGCGACGCCGTTGCGTAACTAACTATGTGGATGTTGAATCGTCGTGATGGCGTCAGTCGTTCGAACGCTTTTAACCCTTACGGTTCAGTTTAAAAAAAGAAAAAAAAATAGCAAAAGAAAAAAAGAAAAACGCCATTATATGTATATATATAGTTGACAAAAGTTCGCGCGGGCATTTTTTTAAAAAATCGGTAACGAACGCGAAGCGCTATTTCTTCGTTGAATTTTTGACCTCTTTAGAAGGTCAATGTTGACAATATTAAATCTTTGACAGAACAAACATTGGATTTATGATTTATGATTTTTATACAAATTTTATTGATTTGAAATTTTTATTTTTAAACAAATTTTATTAATTTATAATTTTTATTTTTAAACAAATTTTATTGATTTGAAATTTTTATTTTTAAACAAATTTTATTAATTTATAATTTCTATTTTTAAACAAATTTTATTGATTTGAAATGTTTATTTTTAAATAATTGTTACTGATTTGAGATTTTTGTTTTTGAATAAATTTTTTTAATTTGAAACTTTAGTTTCTTAAAAGTTTATTAATTTTTATATCCATTTTAATTCGATTTTTAATTTTAACAATTTTTTTAACTTTAACTTTTGGTTTTTTAAATTTTAGTTTTTTAAATTTACTTTAGTTGTTTCCATTTTTTTTTATTTGAAATTTTGGTTTTCAAAATAAATTTTTTAATTTGAGAATTTACGTTCTTAAAATGTTTTTTAATTCTAACATTTTATTTAAAAAATTTTTGTAATTTCTAAATTTTAGTTTTTTTAACTTTATGTTTATTTTTTTATTTAAAATTTTAGTTTTTAAAATAAATTTTTTAATTTGAAAGAACCTTTTTTTAAATTATTAACTTCTTTGAAAAAAGCGCATTGAATATTTATAGTAATAAGTATAACAATAATAATAATAATAATAAATATTTTTATTATTTATCTTTATTATTTTTATGATAATAATTTTTAATTTATAAAAAAAATGTAATAGTAAAAATGATAAAATGTCTAATAACCGAAAAATTAATAATTAACAAAGAGATTTCGAAAATAAATTGAATTCCTCCTTTTTTTGGAATTTTTCATAAAGAGAATGGCTTTATATTTAATTATTTAAATGTCACAATGTATAAATTGAAAATTCTCTCTTTATATTCATTTTCAGTTATTTAACAAATTAAACGTTTCATATCATTGTTATTGTAACAAGTTTTATAATTTTATTTTTTAATAATAAAATCGAGAATAAAATTCAATTTAATAATAAAATGAAAATAATAATTCTCTTTCAATAATAAAATTCAATATAAATGATTGATTAATATTTTATTAATATTTATTGCTATAATATTAATATTGTTAATTTCAATAATAAAATATATTTTACGATTCAATAATAAATTTTCGCGATATTGTTTCAAATTAAAACCGCACAATATTCAAAATATTTAATATCTATAGTCTATACAAATTGACATTGTGGAAATGTATTAAAAACCGCGAGAGATTAAAAATAAAATTATTCTCAGTTTTTTTTCTTGAAAATCTCTTCTTTGAAAAGATAAAATTTAATTGTTAGTGTAGAACAAATTGTATTTAAGCGAATATTTCTATATTTCGAGTATTGTAGTTACAATATACCTGGTAATAAATTTAATCCCTCAACGACCTTATGTAGGTCGTCGGACATTATTCCAAATAACAAAATATTTTAACAGCGTTATTGTTTTTGTAATAAAGCAAATTCGCAGGAATTTTTCAAAGTTTAAATATATATTTTGAAATTTTGACTTTTGTACAACGTGTTTGAAATTTAATCGAAGTGAATATTTTATTAATATTTTTTTTAAATAAGCTCAACATTTTTGAATAATGTTATTAGTTTTATTATTATAATTATTACTATTATTATTAATATTATTATTGTAATTAATTATGAATAGTAAATAATTCTAATATTATTATATATTATATTATATAGTGATATATAAACTAATATTATTGTTATTATTTTTATTATTAAAATGCAAATAATTTTTTTTCGGTAAATAAGAATGTGAATAAATTTTTATCAAGTGAAAAAAATAACCTACTTTATATTTATGCAAAATATAAAAAAGTGATTTTTTTAAAAAGAAAATTGCAAGAAAGGATCTTATTATTTTTTGAAGAAAATTGAAAAAAAATTTCCCAGTTTAGAAAAAAAAGTGGGGTAATCGATAGTTCTGCAGTGGCTAGGTGTCTGCTTCACCGACGACCTAGACCTTGAGACCTTGATGTGTTTTAGAGCACGTGGCCTTGAACCTCTTCTTTTAGGGGTCAATGTTGCCCCAGGCAGGACAATAGTGTCTCACTTCCGGGTTTGCAGTAAAATTAAACTCGAAGTTGTTTTGTAACAAAAAAAAACTCTGCGATAACAATCGAATTAGTCATTTTTGCTATAACATTGTATTTTTATTTATTGTTATTCATATTTTTTATAATAATTATAAATAATATTTAATATTAATTAATAATAATAATTAATAGTAATAATAAAATTAAATTTATTCAATTCTATTGATATTTATTCTATTTATTCAAATTTGAATATTCAATGCATAGAATTAATAATAAAAATAATAATATAGTAGACAATAATAAAACTATAATAAAATTAATAAAATTAATAATGATGAAAATTATTAAAATCAATAAAAATTAAAAATAATTATAAACGTCATAATGTCCCGTTTATAGTAAATAATAAATAGAAATAAAAAATTAAATAGAATTATAATACTAATAATTTAAAAATAACATTAATTATTTAATTAATAATTAATTAATGATTAACTAATAATTAATAATCTTCTAATTATCATTATAATAATATTAGCATAAGTAAAAATATTAAAAACAAAAATAATTACAAAAAAATAATTTATATTCTTATTGTTTGTAAGAGAGAGGAAATTTAGTTATTTACTTTACGAGTTTCCTGCACTTTATTGTCTCATTTTATTATTTTGAATTTCAACATCAATAAGAATTGAGTAGAACATGTTGCACTTTTGTTCGCACGAGTCTGCTTTTTTAAAAATAGTTTGCCAATTGAAAAAAATTAAAAGTTGAATTTTAAGTAAGTTTTGCACTCTTTATTTTCTTTATTCATTTATTTATTGACAAGTTTTCATTTTTTATTTCTTTTCATTAATTTTTTTTTTCATTTTTTTATTGCTACATTTTAATTTACATATAGGTTTGAAAAAAATTTTTTCAATTTTATTTGAAAATTTCTCATTTTTCTTTTATAATCTCTTTCTGAAAAATTATTTTTGATGAATATTATTGAATCGCGTTGGACAATTTATTTTTAAGATGAGGATTATCCCATTAATATTGCTCCTGGCGTCACTGCAGTGATTATTATCGGGAAAATTTATAATACTTTTCTATAGATATATAGTAAAGAATTTGTAATTTTCAGTTAGATTTTTTCTTTTCAATTTTATTATAAGGTATTTAGTTTCTATTTGGTATTTGAGAAAATAAAATAATAAGCTCTGAATTATTCGATCGAAAGGGAAACAAAACTTTATTAACGAAAGTAAATATTTTTTTAAAGTATAATTATTTAAATTAATTATTTTTCTAAAATAGAAAATTAAGAGAAATTTAAATTTTTCTCAAAAGAAGTGTCACGAAGTTAATATTGTCAACATACCGTGTTATCGGCTCATTAAGGTGTCTTCCACTTTAGTATAAAAGAAAAGACTGTCAGAGGAACTCTTCAGTATTTCACACAGTCTCTGTGCGATCAATAATTGTGATTTTAAAATCTTTTTTCTTTAAACAAAGAAAATAATTATTTTCAAGTGCCCGAAAGTAAAGGGAAAATTTGTTTTTTATAATTATCGTCATTAGTGTCTGTATGTGTGTGTGTGTCTTAAAATTTAGTCTTATTGACTTTATTTAAATTGTAGAAAATCAAGAAAATATATCGAAAAAGAAAATTAAAAAAATATATCGAAAAGAAAAATTAAAAATCTAGAAAAAATAGAAAAATAAATTATAAATAGGACTCTAGAAAAATTGTAAATTAAACGATATTTCGTGAAATTTTTTCCCCAAGTGCTTTTATAAGTGTCTCGTGAGTGCGCGCGAGAAAAGACGGGTGAAAAAAAAGTGTATCACGGTTATCGAGAAGGACACTTATGAAGGGCCCGGTTAACTCATCATCCGAGTTCACAAGAGTCGTGCATATCAGACACATTTGGGATATTGATTGGAAACAGTAGCTGAGTTCAGGTATTTTTCCCAGTTATGCATTTTTTTCTATTTGTTTTCTTTTTGTTTCTATTTATTTAAAAACACTTTTTATTTTTTCTTCGTAATTTATACCAGATTTTTTACGTGGAAAATGAAAAAGAAAAAGTAGTTTTTAATTAAATTGAGTAACAGAAAAAAATAGGAATTTTAACCTTAATTTTCATAGAGAAAAAAATGAAAGCTCTCGGTGAAAAAATAGATACTCCCTTTCATATAGTGAAAAAGGAAAAATAATTGACGATCAGCAAATATGTCAAAGGGATTAATTTTGAATGGTAGTGGAGATAATAATATACAAATAATAAAAAAAAATTAATTAGTATGAAAAAACTAGTATTTTTGGTAATTTTATTGATTAATTAAGTAAATAATTATTTATTGTATTTTATATTTATTTATTATAATTATTTGTTTCAATATTTGTTATTTTTGTTATTCTTGTTATTTTAAATAATTTTATCGACTCATTAGTTAATAACTATTAATTAATAATTATATAAATTAATTAGTCAATAAAATTATCAAAAATAATGTTCACCTAGAAAGAAGTAAAATATAACAAAAAATTAAATAAAAAACAAAATAACAATAAAGCCCGTTTATTATGTAAATAAATAAATGTAAAAAGAAAAAAAATAATTAAAATAAGGAAATTAATAAATTTTTATTAATTAATAATTAATTGTACTAGTCAGTGATTATTTATAATAGTAAAAATTAAGCGAAACACTAATCTTATAAATTGAATAAAAATCTTCTTTTGGGAACAAAAAATTAAAAATGAGCACTTTAAGTAAATTATTTCAAATTAACATTTTACTGTAAACATTTTATAAAAATTTTTTAATTAAAAAGTTAGTTTTGAAAACTAAAATAAATATTCGAAAATTTAACATAATTAAATTTCGAATGTAATTAATTCTGTCATGATTATAACGAGCGAGAGGTCATTGTAATGAATGTACGTGTCATTTATCAATAACAAAAACCAGCATTTTAATTGTTTATTTATTTTTTTTAATTTCCGGAAGACCACAAAGAGTTTTTGTTAATATTTATGATGATAAATGGATTCGAAAATTGCGTGAAAATCGGTAAACTTACTTACATTATAAAATCGCGTGAAAAACAAATTAAAATTTCTAATCTCTGATTCATTTGTCAATATTTATACTCGAGAGGTTTTCTTCTATTAATATTGTTCAATTATTGTTTGTGATAAACATACAGTTAATTACATTAGTCATTAAAATTTTCCCATAATTAGAAATTTTTGAATTTTACAATTGAATATTTTTAAATTTTTATATATAAATATTTATAATTTTTACAGTTAAATATTTACAATTTTTGCAATTAAATATTTACAATTTTTGCAGTTAAATATTTACAAATTTTTACAATGAAATATTTACACTTTTTACCATTATATGTTTGCAATTTTAAGTAGGAAAAAAAATAGAATTTGTTTAGAAACAAAAAACTGGACAATTAATTTCTAATGAAATTTGAATAAAAAGAAACAAAAATTCCATTCAAAATTTATATGAAGAAAATAAATGATTTATAATTATTGAATTTAATAATTTATAAAATTATTAAAAAATTTTAATTAAACTAATTAAATTAATTAAATTAATAAAATTTATTATTTAAAAAATTTCTTTCCTATATAAATAAAAATTAGAATTTATTTTTAATTTCTGCAAAGAAAGAATTTTTTTTCATCCACGTGTTTTCTATTTCAATTGTTGACAATCAGACGTCGCGTTATAATTAGACAATTATTAATTAGACAATTTTTCTCGGGCATCTCTATTCATTTGACTTAATAGCTTTTTGGTTGAAATATTTTTTCTGCTTTAAAAATAAAAAAAAAGCACAGTCACACACCTCGGTGAAAAATAATCCACTCCATCAGGTAGATTAACACACGAACCATTGTAACGTCAATTCATTCACTCTTTCATCTCACAAAAGACATTTTCTTTGACTGATTAAAAAAAGAGAGAGAAAATCTCATATTTAAAAAAAAAAAGAATTACTCTACTCTCGAAAAAAAATCTCATATACTTGTTATCCGTAGAGGAGGGAAAATTAATTGTCAAAACTTATTTTTTTTCCTCAATTTTTCTCTTCTCTCTATTTCTTTGTTCTAAATTTTCCTAATTTTATTCATTGCTCTTTTTTTAATCAGACACTGTTTTTTTCCAAAAAAAGTTAAAGTAGTTTAATAATAGTTTTCTCTAAATATTTTTGAAATTAGAAAAAACGATAATTTTCCATTAATCAATCAATTTATTATTTAAAAAAAATATTCTTAACGAATTTTTAAATTTTCAAAATCATTAATTTAAAAGTTGTAATTAATTATACTTCACCTTTATAGAACACATGTGACATAATATAGGAATATTTCGATGGAATATTTCCAGAATATTTTGATGGAATATTATTTATCCACTTGGAATAGTCTTTTTTAAATTTCTAATTCCAAAAGTCGGATATTTTAATATTTCTAAAATATTACATTCCAGAGAATTTTTTTTTCTGAAATATTCCAGAGGAATATTTCCAATGTTTTGATGGAATATTCCAGGACTGTGAATGGAATATTCCGTCCTACATTAGAGTTATATAAATCTATTATTAATTATATGTGAAAATAAATAAACATGAATATATAATTAGTTTTATTTTTTTTATAATGTATTTTTAATAAATTTTCTAGGTAAAGAAATTTATAAATGAAAATTAAAAAAATTTTGAAATAATAATTTCTCTCTTGCGGTAATTTCCGGTTTAGATGAATATATATCACCGTGTGGTTTCCCCATAACCTAGATTAGGTCAAGTCTTATCCAAAAGGATTATTTGCTTAGGGCTGTGTCGAGTCCCAGAACCAATTATAACGCAAGTCCCTGGACCAATTAAAGCAGCAACCCTTTCCAACATTTAATACTTTAATTTATTTCAAGCAGTCTTTATTATTAATATTATGCAAGAAAATTAATAATTTATTCTAAACTCGAAATATTATGTTTTTTTCTCTTCATTTTTCTTTTTTCATCATTGAATTTATATTCTACTCATATTTTCTCGTTTTTCAAAAAACCCAAAAAGCTCTCGTTTATTTTCACTCTCAAGCTAAGAAGCTTCCAAGCAGGCTATTTTTTTCCCTAGTTTACTTGCTGGGGCATCTGTTTGAGATTTTTATGTGGACTCTGGAGAAATAGATTTTCGAAGTGTTTTTAAAACAAATTTTGTGCTTCAAAAAAAAAAAAAAAAAAAAAGCTAAGGTAAAAAAGAGTCTAATATTATTTTGAGTTATTAATTTTAATTTTTGCGAAGTGATAGATTTTTTTTATAGTTTAATTATTGAAAGTATTTGAATAATTAAAAGAAAAAAATTCCTCGAATAGGAATTATTTGTAAAATTAATAATTGTTATTACAATTACTTTATTGATTGTTTAATTAATTGCAATATTAAGTCAAGCAAAAAAGAATCGTTGCACCTGCTACAAATTAATTTCCAAACTTCTTTTTTCAACTACGCATTAATACATAGCTTTTTGAAATGTTAATTTTAATTACAATTTAAATATTTTCTGCCGTCAGTTCTTATGCAAACTATATGAACAAATATGTTTTCGATTTTTTGTTTAGAAATAAAAAATCGAAAAAAAAATAGAATTTTTTTTTTTTTTTTTCATAAATGTACATCTACAATGTAGGAAACACTTTAATCGCTCCTTTTGAAAAATGTGTCTGCTGAGAGGGTGCGCGAAGGGAAAAGGGGGACACGTAAAACTTTTCTATACGTGCACCCAATAGAAATTTCCTTTTAATGTAACGTGTGCGACAGATAATCGTTAAAAGCCGAAGAGACATGTCTGTTTTGCCTACGGCTGTTGCGAAACGTGCATGGCTTGTCTGCCAGATTTAAAGTTTCAAACTGGCCTTGTGGAAAGAGGATTCCGAATGAAGTACCTACACACACACACACGCACACACACACACACGATTGCCAAAATAATTCAAAATTTTCCTAAAAGAGAATTTAGAGTTTCAATTAATTGTTTCTAAAGTACTCTTAAGTTTAAATGCGATTAATTAAACGTTTAAATATCACTTCAAAATTCTATTTATAAGTCGACTATTTCAAGGGGAAATGTTTCATAATTTTTTTTTTCAATTTTACTCGAAACTAAAAATTAAATTTTCATCGAGAAATACATAATTATCCCCAAAAAGCATGGAATATTGCATTCACAATTTTTCTAGAATATTTTAATAGAATATTGGTAATATGTATTTGGAATATTAAAATAATTTACAATATTAATATTTTTAATATTGGAATATTAAAATAATTTGGAATATTAATATTTTTAATATTGAAATATTAAAATAATTTGGAATATTAATATTTTTAATATTGAAATATTAAAATAATTTGGAATATTAATATTTTTAATATTGGAATATTAAAAATATATATCATTAGTCATATTACTTTGGAATATTGGGAATATTTCTTTGGAATATTCCATCAAAATTTTTGGAAGATTAAAATTTTGAATACCAAAACATTTTTTTGGAATGTTTTTTTTAGAATAATTTGGGAATATTCCATTACAATATAGTAGCGATATTGCGTGGGAATATTAATAAAATATTCCAATGGAATATTATTTTTTGAATTTACAACTTTTTCAGTTAAAAATATATTGATAATTTATTTAAAAATCTCGCGAAAATTGATAAATATTATAAAGAATATTAATAATATAATAAAAAATGTTTCTCACAAAATTCCATTGGAATATTCCAAAGGAAAGGAACTGTTCTACAGGAACATTCCAACGTTCGGATATTTTAATATTCCTTAAATGTGAATATGTAATATTTTTTTGAAATGCTCCAATGGAATATTTATATTCCAGGAATATGAATGAAATATTCCTTTCTATTGGGGTAGATAATTAATCAATACGATACAAAAAATAGAGTGGACAAATAAAGAGAAATTTTTATAAATAATTAGAATATGAAT
The DNA here is from genome assembly GCA_032872505.1 of Leptopilina syphax. Classification (NCBI taxonomy): domain Eukaryota; kingdom Metazoa; phylum Arthropoda; class Insecta; order Hymenoptera; family Figitidae; genus Leptopilina; species Leptopilina syphax. The sequence continues at coordinate 2,513,175 of CM065476.1, read as the reverse complement.
ATACTTTATATTCAGGACTAAATTAACATTAAAATATTGTAAAAAAATAAAATGTGAAAATAATTTAATTAATATTTAAATTGAAATAAATAAAAAATAGAAACATAATAAATGAGGAAAATAAAAAGATAATTTTAACCGATAACTTAACATTTTTAGCTTCAATTCTTTACATACAAAAAAATCAAAAAATTTTTTTTCGTTAAAAAAAATTACTTAATTATACATTTTGTAAATTGCAGTAAATTCAATTTTTATTTAAAAATTTTTTTTTCTTTCTCTTTTGGTACTTAAAATTTATTACTTTTTTTTTGTCTGCTACTCAATTTTCGTTGACAAATTATTGCCACTAGAAGAATAGAAAAACAATTAAAGATAAATAGGCATTGTGTACAAAAAAAATATTTCTACTAAATAAAATAATGTTCTCCTAATCTTGAAAAAAAATCTTTTCAAACAAAGAGTAACGAGAGAGTGATTTTTATATATTAAAAGAATAATGTTTAATTTGACCGGGATTTTGGAAATTTTTTTTTAAAAACTGATTATTTTGTGAGAAAAAATAGAAATATTTATTTTAAGACTTATTAATTATATTTCATTAAAAAAGATTGAATGATCTTCTATAAAATCGTTTTATTTTGTCAGGGAATTTTATCAAAAGTACTGGAAAAATATTCAATTTCTGGAATTTATAAGAAAATTAGAATGAATTTTCTTGTCCTACGTAACAGACTTAAAAAAAGGAAATATTAAATTAAATTTTATATTCTTTCTGTTTCTAACAATAATTAAACAGAATATAATTTTAATTAAATTCGTCGAAAAAAATTTCACATCCTATAAAATAGAGAAAAATAAATCAATTTACAATTTTTTTTATTGCAATAATATTGTAACAAAACAAATTTGAATTAGTAAAAATTTGAACTAATTAGAACAGAAGTGATACGAAATTTATAAAAATTAATTTTTAAATAATTAAGAAAGTAAATAAAAAATAAAAATAAATAAAATTTCTTTGCTTAGAAAATAAATTTTTTAAAAATTCATAAGCAACTTTTTCTATATTTTAGAATGTTAAATTAATATTACTAATATTAATATAGCAGTATTAATATAAAATTTTAAAAAGTTTCAAATTGAACTTTTAGAAAAGTTGAATTGTAAAAGTTTTTAATTAAAAATTCTGAATAAGTTAGTTTTTTAAAACATTTTTATTCACATTTTTTTTTAAATTAGTTATATTTTTAAATATATAATTTTTAATTGAAAGACTTTTAAATTATTCAAAATTTCGTGAAATTGTCTTGTAAACAAGTGGATTTTAGAAATATTTTAGTTAAAATTTCTAGAAAATAATTGAATTGAAATTTTGAAAATAATTTTTAAAAAGTTACAGTAGCAATTTTTAAAAATTATTCGATTTTAAAGGATTTGAAATTTGGATTTTTTATTGAAATCTTCCTATGGAAAAATAATGGAAAATAATTAAATATTTATTTCAAAAAATATATTTAAGTTCCAAATGAATTTGTAGTTAAAAATATTTTTATAAAAATGTATTATAAATATATTTTGGAGTTTTAATTATTTTTAGAGCAAACTAAAATATTTTTAGGGTTTGAGAAAAAGTCAAAATTTGTCTAAAAATCATATAATAATATAATAATATAATAATATATTTCATCTAAACAGGAGAATTAAATAAAAATACACAAAATACTTTGAAAAATATTTTCACTAATTTTCACTTTCATTAACGGAAAATGTAAACAAGTGTTTTGGAAATAGTTTTGAGGGCACACAGAGATGCCAACATAAAGTGTTATAAATAAATGAGGTTCGTTGAATTTAGAAATTTTGCAAAACTATTGTTATAAATCATCAATGAGCATAGAACCGGAAGGAAAAGCGGGAATAGTGAGTTTGAGGTTTGAGGAGGGTGATAGGGCGCGAGGAGAGAAAGGTCTCTCTCTCTCTCTCTCAGTCTCTCTTCGTAACGTTTTGTCGCACCCGCGTGGTTCGTACCCACAAGTTGAACCACAGGACGAGACTGGATCCTACCACTTTTGCACACACTCACACATACACACACACACACCCACTCTCAACTCAATTACCCCTTGAAAAGCAACTTCCACTGTGTCACATGGTTTACGACCACGTAATCCGCTCTCCATCCAACTAAACTGTGCTAAACCATATCATTTTACTATATAGAAAAAAAATTAAAATGTATATTTAAACGCTTACCGTAATTCAATTAGAATTTTTACATGAAAATTCCCGCGCACTTATCTTTTTTCCCCTCCCTTCAATTTAGGTCAAATAACGAAATTTAATATTCGGTGAAATTAATTTATTTTTACTGCTTCAAGAAAATATTTTTGCCAACAAATTTTTTGTCGCAATTTGAAAAAAATACCTCTTCAATAACAAAAAGAATTTAATTCCTCAAGTGTCCCATTGGAATTATCTTTAGAAATAATTAAATTCTTCTCCGAAATTCAATTATTTTCAAAAATTTAAATAAAATTTTTGTCAAAATTTCAATAATTTTCGAAAATTTTCTCAATTTAATGTTTTTTAATATCTACTATTTTAATAAAATTTTCCAAAAGAATTCAATTATTTAAAACAAATTTAATAAAATTCAGAAACCTTTAATTATTTAAAAAAAAAAAAAAAAAATATTACAGGAATTCAGTTATTTACAAATTTTCTATAAATTTCTTTGCAATCATTCAATTATTTTCATAAATAATAACATTTTAACACGGATTCAATTATTTGTGTAAATAATAACATTCTTTTTAGGAATTCAATTATTTTCTTAAATAATAAAACTCATTGCAGAATTTCAATTATTTTCAACCTACAATTTTAATCAAATTTCTCGAAAAATGTAATTATTCTTAAAAATGTTATTAAAATTCCTCGAAAGAATTTAATTACTTAAAAATTTGTTGATAAAATTCCTTATGAGAATTCAATTTTGGGAAACATTCAATTATTCCATAAATTATTTATTTTTGCATTTAAATAATTGAATTCTCGTATAATTTTCTAATAAAAATTGATTTAAAAATGAATAATTAGTTAAAATTTTTGATAATAATTTGAATATCCAAAGGAATTCAATTGTTTACAAATTTTTTATAAATTTCCTCGTTATCATTCAATTATTATTTTCATAAATAATAACATTTTCACAGGGATTCAATTATTTGCGTAAAAAATAAAAATTCTTTTTAAGAATGCAATTATTTTCATAAATAATAAAACTCATTATAGAATTTCAATTATTTTTACCTGTTTTTAATACAATTTTAATAGAATTCTTCGAAAAATGTTTCGTTAATTTTATTAAAATTCGTTGAAAGAATTTAATTATTTTAAAATTTTCTGATAAAATTCTTTATGGGGATTGAATTTTAAGAAACATTCAATTATTCAATAAACTATTACTTTTTTATTCAAAAAATTTATTTTAATAATTTATAGGAGAATATTTGTTAATAATAGGTACGAAGAAAAAATTAATTTTGAAAAAATTACAAATTATTATTGAAGAAATTCAATTATTTTCAAGAGTTAATAATATTCTTCGCAAAAATTAAATATTGTTCAAAAATAATAAAATTCTTCTTAGGGATTCAATTATTTTCACAATTAATAAAACTCATCGCAGAATTGAAATTATTTTTAATAATTTTAATCCAATTTCTCGAAAAATGGAATTATTCTTAGAAATTTTCTTAAAATTCATCAAAAGAATTCAATTAATTAAAAATTTGATATATTTTTAAAAATTTTCCTCAATTCAATGATTTTTAATGGGTATCTACTATTCTAATAAAATTTTCCAATAGAATTCAATTATTTAAAACAAAAAATTAATTAAATTCTACACAAACCTTTAATTATTTTCAAAAAATAATAAAAATTTCACAGGAATTCAATTATTTGCAAATTTTTTACGTATTTCTTTGCTATCATTCAATTATTTTCATAAATAATAAAATTCTTTTTAGGAATTCAATTATTTTCTTAAATACAAAAACCTATTGCAGAATTTCAATTATTTTCTTAAATAATAAAAACTCATCGCAGAATTTCAATTATTTTTTCATAAAATTTTAATCCAATTTCTCGAAAAATGTAATTATTCTTAAAATTTTTATTAAAATTCGTCGAAAGAATTCAATTATTTAAAAGTTTGTTGATTAAATTCTTTATGAGAATTGAATTTTAAGAAACATTCAATTATTGAATAAACTATTTATTTTTGTATTTAAATAATTGAATTCTAGTAGAATTTTGTAATAAAAATTGATATAAAAATGAATTTTAGTTAAAATTTTAGATAATAATTGAATATAAAAACCATTATTGCCTGAATTTTTTTAAATTAATTTTTTTGAAATAGTTTAATTAAATTTCTTTAATATTATTTTAAATTTTTATGTTCGAATATTTTAGTAGAAAAATTTACAAATAATTGAAATTTCGTAAAATTGAATATTGTAAGCAAATGGATTTGAAAATTATTTAAGAACTTTTTTGAAATTTATTGAAAGTAATTGATTTAAAGAAGAATTTTGTTTAAGAATTCTTGAAAATAATAATTGAATTGATGATTTTTATCACTCGGTCATCTTTAATTGTTATAAAACACGAAGAAATCGATCACTACGAGTCGAAGACTCGGAATTAACGATATCTTCATGTTTTATAGTTTTAAGTAAAATTAGAAAATTTACAAAAATATTCCATTCAGTTGTTATTAAAATTATTATAATTCCTGTTATTGTTATCAATAATTACTGTACCTAAATTACTAATAAAATTACTAATGGATTATAAGTACTTCTAATGTAATTAACAATAGTAATCATAATTTTATTATTATTATTATTATTATTATTATTATTATTATTATTATTATTATTATTATTATTATTATTATTATTATTATTATTATTATTATTATTATTATCGTGATTTGACTTTCGTTATTCAGTCGCGAAATTACTATATTTTTAAGGAAAGGAAATGAGGAATTAGAGAAATATTCTTTTCTGGCAAGGTTCGCGAATTATTTTTAGTCATCTTTTCAGGTCATCATAGCACGCGCCTACATTTATTGGCAAACCAAAGACTAACAATCACATAAGGTTAAAGTACGTTTTTCAAACTGATCATCAAACAATCACAATTTGTAGTACATTTCCGGTCTTTAATAAATTTTGTATTATTTTTATACTTCTCGTCGACAATAATTTTAAAGAAAACAAAAAAGATCTTTGTAAAGATAAAAGAAAAGTATCTCATTTTCGATGGGAAGGTAAAAAAATTTCAAAATAATTTTATGAAATAATTCGCCTTATAATTTAGTTTTGAATTTTATTTAGTCTCGAACTTTGTATCCTGCAGTTTTTATCGGAGTTTTCTATGAAAATATTATCAAAAATGGAAAATTAGTCGTATTTTTTAAAAAAAAATTGTCTTTCCTTTCGTTAGTGGTTGAATTTAAAAACATTTTTTTGCCTTCAATTTTGCGGATGAAACTCATTTGAAAAATGATTCGCAAACTGTTTGACATTTGTTTTTTCTTTTTTAAGCGTAAAAGAGAGGAATTCGTAAGATAAATATTAAAATAGGGGAAAAATACACGAGAGAGAGAGAGAGAGACTTTGATAAAAGGAAAGAAACTTCGTTAGAAGGCCTTTTTCAACAGTTTTTCCATTTTTTTTCTCCTCCAAGACAATCGTTTCTCTTTGCAATATATATATATATATAATAATCTTCTCTTTACTCTCCGCCTAGACACACACACACACACAAACACAAAATCTCAGACTCGACTTTTGTGAACTTTTGCCAAACGAATCTTGGTGAAATAATGGTTATTACACCAGAAAAAAAATCTTCTTATTAGAATCAAGAGGCGTAATTTTAGAAAAGTAATTTTCCCCCCGTGAAAAGTAGGTTTCTTGATATCAAAGAGTTCGAAAGAGCATTTTTTGTTCAAATTAATTTTACTGTAAATAAATAGAAAAATAAATTTTTTCTACAGTGCAAAAAAGTAAGAATAAAATAATAATTAATAATAAAAGTTTAAATAGTAAATTATAAAGTTTAAAGAATAATTTAAAATACAAAAAAATTAAAGAAAATTTAATTACAGTAAATATTTGAAGTCAACAGTATTTATAGAGTTTGTCATGTTTAATATTAATAAATATTAATAAATAAATAAGTGGTAAATAAATATGAAAATAAATATTCAAATTCTGTGAAATGTTATAAAAATTCGTAATAATTTCCCTGTAAACAGAATTTTAAATTCTTTATTAATTTTATTTAGCAAAAATTATGAACTTTATGTGTATAATAATTTTTATCTTAAAATTTTTAAGATGTTGAAACGTTGCCACATGGTAACGAATAGATATTTAAATAAAAAAATAAAAATTGTAATTTTATATTTTTAGTGCTAAAATTTTTTATTGCAACATTATTCTTCTGTGATTATTAATTATAAATTAATTTGATGTATTTTCATTAATTTTTATTTTTAAATTAATTTAATAACATTTTTATCAATTTTAAATTAATTTACTAATATTTTTATTATTTTCAATTAATTTTCAATTAATTTATTAATATTTTTAATTTTTTATTAATAAGTAAATAATAAGTTAATAATTGCCTTCAAATTATATTTATTTTTTATGTGCATATTTTTATAACAGGTCAAAAAAATTTTAAAATGAACGATCACCCTGAGTCAATGTAAATAATAATTTTTATTTACACTTATAATTACATTCATATTGTACATTTCGAGAATATTTTTTTTTGTAAAGAAAGATTTGATTTATTCTCGTAATTTTATATTTTTTATGTACAACGATATCCATTTTCGTACTCTTCAATGCAATTTTCTAGAAATAAATAATATTTTTTTTTATTATTAAGTTTAAATAATAATTTAGCAATAATAATGAAAATTAAATAAATTTTAATTAAAGTAAATATTTCAAGGAAGACTTCAAGTCAACAGTAATAGAGTTTGTCGCGTTTAATATTATTAAGTGGTAAATAAATAAATAAATAAATAAATATGTAAATAAATATTCCAAAAAATGTTAAATATATTAAAAATTCGAAATTTTATTTATTTTTCTGTAAATATTAGGTAAAAATTTTTGATTAATTTTATTTAGCAAAAATTATTTATATTAGATATTAACCTCTAGCTAAGTGAAGTGAAGCAAATACTGTTCTGCTTCTCACGCAGACAAATGCCTTGTAATTATAGTCTTCGTAATCATCCTTCCAAAAAACTTGTTCAATGCAGTGAACTATCAAAAAAATTCGTATATTAAAAATTATAAATAATTTACATATTTTTAATAGAAAAAAATATATATTTTTGCTTATGAACATAAAAATTTTAACTTACCATACGCTCTACTTTTATGATGATGAAAATATTGATCGTCTGATGGATCAGCAGCAATTGAACGATAATGTATTATGATACACATAATGCACAAAATTGTAAAATTAAACAATTGCATAATGAACGTTTATGTTTTCTTTTCTTCTTATTGTTATTTTAATAAAGTCACAAATCTGTTAATTAATAAAAAATTATTAACTACTGCAAGTAATTATTTAACTTAATATTTATTGTTTGTTATATTTTTTAATATTTTTAGTATTTTTTAATACAAATTCTTTTGTTGCGTATTCATTTTCTATCTGTATATTTAAATTTAAAAAAATTAATATAAATAAATAATTCATAAAATTTATTTTTTGTTAGTTTAATAATTATTTTGTTATAAATATTAAATAATAAATAAAAAACAAACATTATAAATGTTTTACCGTACAATTTTGAAGATGGCAAAACTTTGACACATGTGAAAGAATAAAAATTTATGGAAAAAAATTGTAATTTTATATTTTTGGTACTAAAATTTTTTATTGCAATATTATGCTTGTTCGATAATCTTGAAAGTTGTGAAGGTGAAATATAAGATAATGATAAGTTTTTAGTTTCAAAAGTAACAAATATTCTATTTTTTTTACAGACTTTTTAAATTATTATTTTTATTTAACCTAATATTTATTAGTATTAAACAATAAAGTTATTAAAAATTATATTATTAATATAATAATTATATTTTCTGCATTTAAAATTCATAATAATTAATATTTTTCATTAATTATGAATTAATTTATTAAAATCTGTTATTAATAATATTTATTGAATAAATTAATAATAAACATTAATATATCTTTGAATAATTTTTTCTCCATAATGAAAAAATAAGTATTCCTTTATTATTTTATTTATTTTATTTATATATTAGGTAATTTAGTATTTTTTTATTAATTATGAATGATTAATTACCAATTATCAATTATTAATTAATATTGTCTTATTCTTAATATTCTTATTCTTTCTTATTTTATTTTTATTCTCTTTCTCTTAATAATGCGTAATGAAATTTAATTTTGGAATAAAAAAAATGTATAATTTAAAATAAAAATTTATTTACGTTGCAAATTATTTATTTTTGTTACAGAGTTGTTAACTGAGAATGCGCGATGACACAGCGAATTTATCAGTGGTCCTCGAATCCTCTCGAGACTCATCCACAGGATATCCAAATGGAACCCCACAAGACAAACTCAAAACGACCAGAAAAAATCCACTCGAGGTGTAAGTAATCAATTCATTATTTTTGTTATTTAATTAAATAATTTTCTCTTCTAGATCGAATATAAAAATTCCTTTTCAAACTAAATTTTATTAATATTCAAAAATAGTAAATGTCTAGGAACAATTTTTTATAATTAAAAAGATTGTAAAGAAATAATGAACAAAAATTGTAGTGATAAATTAATTTTATTTACAATTTTTGTTCAAAATTTAAATAATCAAAAAATTGCTTCGAGTAAAAGTTATTCGAGTTTAAATTTTTAATTGGAAAATTTTTTGAGATTAATTTTTTTATTGGTAAATTTTTTCCGAAATTTTTGTTAAATTGGTAAATTTTTCGAGATTAATTTTTTTTATTGGTAAGTTTTTTCCGAAATTTTTGTTAAATTGGTAAATTTTTGGAGATTAATTTTGTTATTGGTAAATTTTTCGAGATTAATTTTTTTATTCGTTAATTTTTTCGAGATTAATTTTCCATCATTATTGTGAATAATAATAAAATTCTGAATAAGAAAAATTTCCTTTGGGGAAAAAAATAAAAATAGAAACGTTTATTAGAGTTCTTAATTGAATTATTTATTTATTTGAATAAATTTATTCTCAATGAGCAAATAATTAAATTGACTTGAAATTAAGTTTAATTCGAGAATTATTTCATTGTAGAGAGAAATAAATATCGAAAAATAAATTTTTACTCTAAAGTAGAGAATGTTTTAGAACGTAGAAAATATTTTTCTATCAATATCCTTTTCCCGTTTAGAGAAAATAATAATAATAAATGGAAAATTAAAAAGAAAACCGCGAATCGTTATTTACATGTGTAAAAGTTTGGTTTTGCAAGCCCCCAATGTAGAAACGAAAGTTGGAACGATAATCAGGATGTTCTCGTCCCGCGATGATATAGAATCCGCGCGTCGATCGCAGTTTTGTTCGTGAAACTTTGAAAACGGTAATTACACGTCGCTAATGGAGCTCCTTTGGGAATTTTCCGACCGACTTTTAGAAAGCGCAGTATCTTAAATCCCATTTTTCCTTCAGAAGATTTGGAGTAATTTTCAAAACCAGATTCCCTCGCTGATGATGCATTCCAATAAAATCGTATAGAAATTTTAAAAAAAATATTTTTCTCATAAAGTTTCGTTTGATTAAAAACTCATTGTTTCGGTGGGTAAACAAACATATAATGAAAAATAAAAACAAAAACCCAACAAAAATTTGGTTTTGCTAAATTAAATAGTAAAAAACTAAATAATTTGGGAAATTACTAAAAAAAATTATGATTAGCCATTAATTTTTACTTTAAAGTTTCGCCAAATGGCGAAATTAAATTACATTTTCGCAATTTACTAATATTGTGATTCTTGCCAAAAAGTATATACTAAAGTTTGTTAAAATCATTTGCTAAATTTTATTTTAATATTTAGGTACGAATTACTAAATTTTACTAAAGTATTTGCCAAAGAATTTAGTAAAAAAATAGGCTAAACATTGCTTGGGTATTTGCTTGGTATTTAGTTAATATTTTTAGTATTTTATTTAAGTATTCTATTCAAGTATTTTTAGTAAATACTTTAAGTAAGTATTTTTAGTAAATAAATAAGTATTTTTAGTTAATACTTTAAGTAAATACTTTAGTAAATACTTTAGTAAATTACTAAAGTATTTTAGGAAATATTTATTCTAGTTTACTAAAGTATTTGCTGAAGAAATTTCAAGAATATTAGTAAAATGTTGCGAATTACTAAAAAATTGTGACTCTTACTAAAAAGTATTTGCTGAGTGTCGAAATTATTTGGTAAATTTTACAGAAGTATTTAGCAAAGATTTACTAAATTTTATTAAGGTATTTGCTAGAGGATTTCATAAAAGAATGACTGAACATTTTTCGGGTATTTACTTGGGTAAATATTAATAAAATGACTAAAGTATTTTATAAAGTACTCACTGTATTTTAGTAAAGTATTTGCTAAAGAATTGTTTCATAAATATAAATAAAGTATTTACTTAAGTAAATATTAAGCAACCAAATTTAGAAGCTAATAATCAAAGTATTTGGTTAAAATAATTTTATTGATACAAATTACTTTGGTACTTTAGTAATTTTAGTAATCAATTTACCACAAAATTTAGTCACGTTTAATAAATTGTTTCATTAATTACTTCGTTATATGCACAAAAAAAAACTAAAAAAATTTACTAAACTATTTAGGAAGTTACTCGCTAAAGTATTTACTAAAGTATTTTAGTAATTTTGTTAATTATTTTATTTTAAAATTTAGTCAAATTTACTGAATTATTTCATGAATTACTTTATCATATTCAAGACAAACTTTTAAAAGAATTTACTAAACTATTCAGTCAGCTATTTGCTAAAGTATTTATTAAAGTATTTTTATTTTAATTTTAGTAATTTTATTAATCAGAATTCTTAAATTTGAACGTAAATCAAGTTTTTAAAAATTTTACCAAAAAATTCAGAAAAAGTATTGACTAAATTTTTTTTCTCATCAAAATATTTAGAAATGGAATTAATTTTTTTTTTGTTATTCTGAAAAGTATAAAGAATGATACGAAAAGTAACTGTATTGTTAAAAAAAAAAAATAGAAAAAGGAAGTGAAGCTCTTTCAGACAACATTGAGTGATTTATGAAGCGTTTGATTCACCGCGAGAAGGAAACGGATCCGTGTCTAGAACTTCTATCACGACTTTAATCGGACGTACAGATGTCAATTCAATCCCCCTTTTGTTGTCGATGTGCTCTCCTCGTGTACATTCTTCTTTGGCCGTTCCGAGTTCCATTAAGACCCTTTTATCATTTCCTCCTTTTTTTCTCATTGATATCACTCTCGATCAATCCTTTGATCCCAGAAAACTACGTTATAAAATTTCTCTCTTTAAATGAAAAAGCTATTGATATTTTTTCTATGGTACAATTATTTTTCTCGAAAACCGTGTGAAAGGGAATATTATTTTTCAAAAATTGAACAATCGTAACTATTTCAATCAGTAAAAATTTTAGGCACTGATTTTTATTTCTTTACAGACGAATCAATAATTTTAATTGATCAAACAGTAATTTTAAATGATTAATCTGTATTTTTTTCTGACCAATCAGTAATTTTAACTGATCAATCAATCATTTCAACTGATAAATCAGATCTTTAATTTGATTAATCAGTAATTTTAACTGATGAGTTAATAATTTTAACAAACTAGTTAATCAATTAACTAATGAATCAGTGAATTTTAAATGATTTTTTTATCATGATCAAGCTAATAAATCAATTGTTAATGAGTTTGTAAAATATCACTATTATTTTTATTTCTCACAGATATTAACATTTTTTACTCATACGACTTTTTACACCTGCTCAAGTTATTTATCCGTTCAAATGACTGATTTTGACTAATAAATTAGTGATTTTAAATTTTTTACTGATGAGTCAGTAAATTTTACTGATGAATCAGTAAAATTCAGGTGATTCTCAATAAAAATGTAGGATCTATAAAAGAAAAGTCGATTAGTGAGTTGAAATCAGTAAAATTAATATCCATTGAAAAAATTATTTTAGTTTTAGAAATCAGTAATTTTACTGATGACAGTCAGTAATTTTTACTATTAAATTCCTAATTTTAAGTAACGAATTCATTAACTTTCAGTTCTCTCTAAATTTGAATCAGTTAAAAATCACTGTGACAGTCAGTGACTGCCATTTTATTTCTGTAATCAGTAAAAATTAACTGATTGTCAGTTTAAAAATGACTGAGTATCAGTAAAAGACTGAAAAATTAGTTAAATTTGACTTATTAAATCAATATTTAAAAAAATGTACTAAAATGTGAGTTATTTTTAACTGTCAATCAGTTATTTTTAAGTAGAAATCAGTAGAAATATTACTATTTCAATTAGTGACTGACTTTTTGCTTCAAAATTAGTTAATTTTAACTGATTCAATTGAAATTTAGAGTGCTGTGATTCTCTATTTAAAATTAGTAATTTTCACCTATAAACAGTTAAATTCATTGATTATCGTGAATTTTTAAATAATTCTATCAAGAATAAAATATATTTCTACTAATAAATCAGTGAAATTTCACTGATTTTTAAGGAAATTTCCTGATTCATTATGGAAAAATTATTCACTTAATTGGAAATAAGAATTTTTACTAATTTCACTTCAGTCAATGAATTGTCGTTGACAAATAAGTCATTTTCACTGATAAATTGGAAATTTTTACTAATGAATTTACTACTTAGTGAATTTTGCTGATTCATAATTGCTCATTTATTTTCTTTTACTAATTAAACTAAAAAATCAGTTTGTAAGAAGATTTTCTTTGACTGATAAATCAGTAAATTTTAACTGATTTTTAAAAAAAAGTCAGTCACCAATTTAAACTAGATAAAAATTTTAACTGATGCAGAATTTAAAAACAGATTAATTGAGTCAAAATTTGTCAGTGATTGAAATTAATGATTCATAGAATAAAAATTATTTACTGACTTAAATTTAGTGCAATTTTTACTGATTAGTTGAATTACTTAAAATTTTAACTGATTCGAATTAGTGACGGCCTTTTTGCTTTTTAATTAGTTAAAATTTACTGATTCATCAGTAGAAATATTTAATTATTCTAATTAAATTAAATTTCAACTGATTTGAAATTAAGACAGTTAAAATATACTGATTTATCAGGAAAAGATTTCTTATTACTGATGATGAATCATTCAACTTTAACTGATTTGCTCTCCAATCAGTTATATTTCAGTGATTCATCATTAAAAATAAATTGTTTTATTATGAATCAGTACATTTTTACTGATTTGAACTTAAAAAGTTAGTTAGAGGAAAAATTTTCTTTTACTGATGAATCAATCGATTTTAGCTAATTTTGAAACAAAATGTCAGTAACTAAGTTAAATCAGTTAAAATTATTATCGTTTTAGGTTTTAAAAAGATATTAAGGGAGTAGAAATTCGTCAGTAATTGAAATTAATGATTCAGAGATTAAAAATTATTTACTGATTTATTTATTTAATGCAATATTTACTGATTCGAATCAGTTAAAATTTTTAATTCTTTAAATCACTGTCTTCTTGCTTTTGAATCAGGTAAAATTTACTGATTCATCAGTAGAAGCTTTCTTTTTACTGATGAATCATTAAATTATTGCTTTTGAAAAAGTTAAAATTTTAAACTGATTTAATTTTCATGATAAGCTGATTTTAATTTTTACAGAAAATAATCTCAAATTATTTACAGTTAAAAAAAAAAAGAAAATAAATAATTTCGAATTTTAATTAGAAAACAAAAACAATTCCAGTGCAAAAATAAAGTAACATAAAACGCGTGTGTCTACGGTAAAAATATTTCGTTTCCAGACACACAACGAGACAAGGACAAGGCTAATGGAGAAGTGGAATATATGCTACAAGAAAATGGAGAACCAATGTACGAAAAAAAGCATTATTAATTTCCCTTAAATAGGAATTAAAAACAAAAAAAGATTTTTGTTGAAATTTTCTCAATGAAATGGATCAAGTAAAATAGAGATTTATTTAATAAAAAGCGTATATACAAGGGAAAGTAAATAAATTCAGCAAGTAAATGCAAAAGTACTGTGTGCATATATATATAAATAGGAGAGGGAGAGAGAGTGAGAGAGAAAAGTAACGAGAATTCAATGGCACGATCAGAGTACATGAAAGGAAATGTTACACTGTGCTGGTCGCTTGAAAATCGCTTTTGGTGCGAATAAGAGAGAGATTCAAATCTCTTATTTCTCTTCACAAGCAAAGAGATACATGGTTCCATTCAATTGGAACAGTTGCATAGAGTTCTTGAGAGAGCACTTCCGACAGAAACGCTTTACTTCAATTTTCTTCACTTCCGGAAGATTCTGCGTCTTTCATGAGATTGAATTGCAGATATTTTCCAGGACGTTGACTCGTGATTGGACCCCGTGATTAGACTTGATAATGCATTTCTGCTTTTAAATTGGCTAATTTACACATATTTTCAAAATTGAAAATCATTTCGAGTACTTTTTTCATTAGACGTTCAAAATCATTTTTTTTCTCACTTCTTTAATTAAAATAATTAATTTTTTACGATTCAAAATTCCCCTTCTTTCAAAAAGAGTTTTTCGATTTAAATAAATATTTGTCAATTATTGAAATAGTGCAATTTGATTAATCCTGATGATGAAAATATTGATTTTTTGTATAAATTTAAATTCAGAATAAATATGTAGAATTTGACGAGATTTAAGACGACTTAATTTACAGGGGGAATGAGAAAAAAGAAGGGGGAGGGGGGTGGTAGACAATTAGAACTGATGGAAAAATTTCGAAGAAGATTTCTTCAATGTATTATTTAAATATTGGAAAATCATGAATCGTTATGTCGGAAGTGTTCTCTTTCCTTTTTTTTTCTTTATCGATAATAATGGGGAGGGCATGACTTTGTAAGTCGAGCACGATGTTAATGAAGCATCAATTTCTTCTGTCCACAGTGAATTCGTGCCCCCTCAAACCAAAGAGGAGAAGGTCGTTCCTGCAGCACCTACACTACCGCCCGTACCTTATTACAGACTAGTAAGTATTAATTTTATTTCATTTTTTTGACGAAAAATAATAAAATTGTTTAAGAATAGAAAAATTAAATTAACAATTCTATTTTTTGTATTATAAATTTTACTATTATAATTATATACCTAATTTAGAAAATAATAGAAATTGACAATATAAGAACTTTTTGACTATAAAACTAATTTATTTAAAAATTCTAAATTCTAATAAATTCTAAAATTGATAATTTATTTATGAAAATGTATATTTATTCGAATTGAAAAAATTAAATTTTTACTATTAATATAATGCAGGGAAAAAATATGAAACATATTGAAATTTGTTTTTAGTTTCGATTTGCAACATTTGGGGAGCTGATGCTTGTGTGGGGGGGTCTCTTTATGGGAACCCTCACTGGACTTTGCATTCCCATTTCTACCATTCAGTATGGAGAGTTCACGACATTATTAGTTGATCGTAACAATGAAAATGAAACAAGTACAGAGACTATTATTATGGAATGGTTTGGAGGAGGAAAAATTTTGTAAGTTAATTTTTATTTTAAATATTTAAATTACCGAATTTTATCTAATTTTTAGGAATTTTAACATTTAGACAAAATATTTTCCATCACTTTTGTCAATTTAATTATATTCAAAAGTAAGAAGTTATTCGGAGAAATTCAATGATTTTAAAAAAAATTCTAACGAAAATCTCGTCAAGAATTATCAATTTATATAAATAGCAAAATTTTTCCCAAAAAATTCAAATTATTTTCAAAAATTTAAATAAAATTCTTTGCAAAATTTTAATAATTTTCAATATTTACTATTTAGATAAAATTTAGAAAAAAATTTAATTATAAAAAAAATTTTTTGATACAATTCTACGAAAATATTCAATTATTTTCATAAATAACTTTTAATTCGTCGCAGAAAATCAAATATTTTCAAAAACTTTTTAATTAATTCTGTAAGTGTAAAACACTTTAGTTATTTAATAGTCTTCACCCTTTGGTAAAAAATTTAAAATTTTCTAAAATTATCAAAACTTCAAAAAACCGAATTTCTTAAAATTCAACATTTTTTCTTCTTTTTTATGGCATTTAGCTTTAATATTTTTGTGCTTTTTTCAAAAATACTTTACTTATTTAGAAGTCTCCACCTTTTGGTAAAAAATGAAAAATTATTAAAAATTATCAAAAATACGAAAAACCGAATTTCTTAAAATTCAACATTTCTTCTTTTCTTTTATAGCATTTAGCTTTAATATTTTTGTGCTTTTCAAAAACACTTTACTTATTTAAAAGTCTCCACCTTTTGGTAAAAAATGAAAAATTATTAAAAATTATCAAAAATTCAAAAAACCGAATTTCTTAAAATTCAACATTTTTTCTTCTTTTTTATGACATTTTGCTTCATTATTTTTGTGCTTTTGGAAAATACTTTACTTATTAAATTGTCTCGACTCTTTGGTAAAAAATCTAAAATTATCGAAAATTACCAAAAATTCAAAAATCCGAATTTCTTAAAATTCAACATTTTTTCCTCTCTTTTATGGGATTTAGCTTTATTATTTTTGTGCTCTTGGAAAATACTTTACTTATTTAATAGTCTCGACTCTTTGGTAAAAAATCTAAAATTATCGAAAATTATCAAAAATTCAAAAATCCGAATTTCTTAAAATTCAACATTTTTTCTCCTCTTTTATGACATTTTGCTTCATTATTTTTGTGCTTTTGGAAAATACTTTACTTATTTAATAGTCTCTACTCTTTGGTGAAAAATCTAAAATTATCGAAAATTACCAAAAATTCAAAAATCCGAATTTCTTAAAATTCAACATTTTTTGTCCTCTTTTATGACATTTTGCTTTATTATTTTTGTGCTTTTGGAAAATACTTTATTTATTTAATAGTCTCGACTCTTTGGTAAAAAATCTAAAATTATCGAAAATTACCAAAAATTCAAAAATCCGAATTTCTTAAAATTCAACATTTTTTCTCCTCTTTTATGCCATTTTGCTTCATTATTTTTGTGCTTTTGGAAAATACTTTACTTATTTAATAGACTCTACTCTTTGGTAAAAAATGAAAAATTATTAAAAATTATCAAAAATACGAAAAACCGAATTTCTTAAAATTCAACATTTTTTCTCCTCTTTTATGACATTTAGCTTCATTATTTTTGTGCTCTTCAAAAATACTTTACTTATTTAATAGTCTTCACCCTTTGGTAAAAAATCATGATTTTAAATAAATTAATTATAAAAATGGAAATTATTTAAAAAGAAAAATTATTTATTTTCGTATATTTTAATATTCTATATTAAAGTTTTTTATAATTATAAAATTTACGTGTTTACAAATTAGAATAAATATTAAAATTATAATGTGCATTTTTTCTTTTTTTTTTTGTAAATTTTAGATACGCAAATGCAACATACGAAGAACGCATGGATGCCTTATATGACGATTCAGTGGCTTTTGGAGTATCGTGCGCAGCATTATCATGCTTTCAATTTGTTTTTGCAATTTTCACTGTTGATTTACTCAATATTGCTGCATCGAGACAAATCGCAAGATTGAGAAAAATGTTTCTTCAAGCGGTTTTAAGACAGGACATGGCTTGGTATGACACTAATACATCGACAAATTTCGCCAGTAGAATAACTGAGTGAGTACTCTTTTATTTTTTAAAATAAAAATTACTTTTTTAAATAATTTTTAGTAAAAAAAATAATAATAATTTTAAGTTCAAATTAATTTTCAAATTAATTAAAGTTCGACAAAAGTTTAATTATTCGAAATATTAGATAATTTCCAGTTGGGCTTAGTTTCAGATAATCGAAAATTTTGTTAAATGTTTACTAAACAATTTTTTTTTCTAAATATTAATTTCTGATTTTTTTATTTAACTCTGTCTGGAAATCAGGGATTGATTAATTTACGTTTTTTGACAATTTAAATTGTTTATTAACGCAATAGTGCCCGAATATTGTGCTTTTTAGGAAAAACAATTTTCAACAAAAGTAATATTTTAACGTAATATTCTTAATTGCTAAATATTCCATTGTTAAATTCTTAATTGCTAAATTCTCCATTGTTAACTTCTCAATTGTTGAATTTTCAATTGTTGAATTCTTAATTATTAAATTATTGTTAATTGTCACTTGTCAAATTGGAGATGTGCCTTTGAATTTCTCAGATAGTTGATAAAATGCGTGTAATTCGCATAGATGTAAGATATAATTCTATATAGTTGAGAAATTAACAAAGTAAACGGAACAGAGTTGCAAAAGAGGAAAGTTAGTAAGTCGAATGATGCAACAGGTGATGTTAAGAGGTCCCTAAAAGCTTGTCTTCTGTGTTTCTCTTTAGCCAAGTTACGCATCTTTTAAACGATCTGCCAACCAATTTCCCATCTCAGATATTCTATTATTCTATTTTAAAGGGGGTTGAGAAATCCCCTTGACAATTTAATTCCCCGTTTGTTTAAATTTTCAAATTAGAAACTTCATTTCAGAATTTAACTTCAAACTTTGATAGTTTATTTAAATTCTTCTCTTCAGTTTCTGAATTTCAATTAAATTTATTTAATTGCATTTATAATTTTGCAAAAATTTAATAATTCATATAATCTTTTTAGAAAAAAAATTTTTTTTTATCAATTTTAAAAATAATAGAATTTAAAAATTTTAAATTCAAATTGTTGTTGAAAACACTAAAATAATTCAATTTTGGAGAAATTGCAAATAATTTATTGCAGAAATTCAATTATTTTCAAAAGTAATAAAATTCTTCTCATAAAATTCAATTATATTTAAAATTAAAAAAAAAATTCTCGTCAAAATCCCAATTATCTTTGTAAATAACAAAATTTTCCCCCAAAGTTAAATTATTTTCATAAATAGAAATAAAATTCTTGTCCTACTTTCAATTATTTTCAATATCTACTATTTTAATAAAATTTTCCGAGAAAAATTCAATTATTTAAAAAAAATACGATTATAAAAAAATAAAATACGATTTGTGTACGATTTAATAAAATCGTACACAAACATTTAATTATTGTCAAAAATATTAAAAATTCCACAGAAATTCAATTATTTACAATTTTTTATAAATTTCTTTGCAATAATTCAATTACTTTCATAAATTTTGAATTATTATAAATTATTATAAAACATGAAGAAATCGATCACTCCGAGTCTCCGACTCGGAGCAATCAATATCTTCATGTTTTATAGTAAAATTCTTTTATAAGTTGTTTAATTTCAAAAAGGTTTGAATTTGCAATTTTTGAATGTCTTAATTTGTGTGGGAAAATAATAATTAAATATTTATTTAAAAAAGAAATTATTGATGTTTTTGAATAATTTTACAATTAAAGAAATTCGTAAAAATGTAACGGAACATTTTTTTTTGAGTAAAATTTTTTCCTTTATTTTCTAAAAATTCAAAAATTTTCATTTTAAATGAAAATTTGTAATTGACAAATAGAATTTATAAACATTTGTTTCGTTTATGTTTAAAAAAAACTTTGAATTTTATTAAAACAATTGTAATTGAAAAATTGAAATAATATAAATTATTCCCTTATGAAAATTGAAAATTTTCTATAAAAATATTAAGAAACGGGAATATGAAATGTTTTTTTTCCCAAAAAAAATTCTTTTGAAGATTTCAATTATTTTCATAAATAATAACATTTTTCAAAAGTATTTCAATTATTTTCAAAAATTTTAATAAAATTCTTTTTAAAAATTTGATTATCTTCATAAAAAGAAAATTTCTTTTGAAAACTTCAATTATTTTCTGAAATAATAAAATTCTTCTGAGGATTTCAAGTATTTTAAAAAGTATTCTAATTCTTCGCAAAAATCCAATTATGTTCCAAAAATTTACAAAAATTCTCGTCAAAATTTCAATTATCTATAAAAAAAAATAAAATTCTTCTCCGAAAATCAATTTTTTTCAAAAATTATAATAAAATTCTTGGCAGAATTTCAATTATTTTTAATACAATTTTCATCAAATTTATCGAAAAATGAAATTATTCTTAAAAATTTTATGAAAATTTGTCAAGGGAATTAAATTATTTAAAAATTTTGTTGATAAAATTCTTTATATGAAAATTCAATTTTAAGAAACATTTAATTATTTAATAAAATATTTTTTTTTGTAGTTAAATAATTGAATTCTCGTAGAATTTTCTAATAAATATTAATTTAAAAATCAATTTCAGTTAAAATTTTAGATTGTAATTGAATATTAAAAGCATTATAGCGTGGATTTTTAGAAATAATTGAATTTTCAAAAGGTTTTAAAATTAAAATCTCTGAAAATTTGAACTTTTCATACTTTTAATGAAGAATTCTTTTGAAAATTTCAATTATATTTAAAAATTTTAATAAAATTCTTGCTAAAAATTCAATTATCTTCATAAAAAGAAAAATTATTTTGAACATTTCAATTATTATCTCAAATAATAAAATTCTTATGAGGATTTCAATTATTTTTAAAAATTTTAATAATATTCCACCTAAAAATTCAATTGTCTTCATAAAAACTATAATTCTTTTGAAAATTTCAATTATTTTTAAAAATTGTAATAAAATTCTTTTAAAAAATTCAATTATCTTCATAAAAAATAAAATTCTTTGGAAGATTTTAATTATTATCTCAAATAATAGAATTCTTCTGATTATTTCAATTAATTAAAAAAATTTTAATAAAATTCTTCGCAAGAATTCAATTATCTTCATAAAAAGAAAAATTTTTCAGAGGATTTCAATTATGTTTAAAAATTTACACAAATTCTCGTCATAATTTCAATTATTTATAAAAAAAATAAAATTTCTCTCCGAAATTCAATTATTTTCAAAAATTATAAAATTCTTGGCAGAATTTCAATTATTTTCAATACAATTTTCATCAAATTTCTCAACAAATGAAATTATTCTTAAAAATTTTATGAAAATTTGTCAAGGGAATTAAATTATTTAAAAATTTTGTTGATAAAATTCTTTATATGAAAATTCAATTTTAAGAAACATTTAATTATTTAATAAAATATTTTTTTTGTAGTTAAATAATTGAATTCTCGTAGAATTTTCTAATAAATATTGATTTAAAAATGAGTTTCAGTTAAAATTTTAGATTATAATTTAATTTTAAAGGCATAGTGTGGATTTTTAGAAATAATTGAATTTTCAAAAGGTTTCAAATTAAAATCTCTTAAAATTTGAACTTTTCATACTTTTAATGAAGAATTCTTTTGAAAATTTCAATTATTTTCAAAAATTGTAATAAAATTCTTTTTAAAAATTCAATTATCTTCATAAAAAATAAAATTCTTTGGAAGATTTCAATTATTATCTCAAATAATAGAATTCTTCAGAGGATTTCAATTATGTTTAAAAATTTACACAAATTCTCGTCATAATTTCAATTATTTATAAAAAAAATAAAATTTCTCTCCGAAATTCAATTATTTTCAAAAATTATAAAATTCTTGGCAGAATTTCAATTATTTTCAATACAATTTTCATCAAATTTCTCAACAAATGAAATTATTCTTAAAAATTTTATTAAAATCTGTCAAGAGAATTAAATTATTTAAAACTTTTGTTGATAAAATTCTTTATATGAAAATTCAATTTTAAGAAACATTTAATTATTTAATAAAATATATTTTTTTTGTTGTTAAATAATTGAATTCTCGTAGAATTTTCTAATAAATATTGATTTAAAAATCAATTTTAGTTAAAATTTTAGATTATAATTTAATATTGAAAGCATAGCGTGGATTTTTAGAAATAATTGAATTTTCAAAAGGTTTCAAATTAAAATCTCTGAAAATTTGAACTTTTCATACTTTTAATGAATAATTCTGTAGAATTAATTTTTTTTCAAAAAGTTTAATGGGATTTTTTTTAATTATTTAAAGTTTTTAATTTCTAATACATTAAATTTAAGACTGTCTAAATAATCAAAATTTCATAAAATTAAATTGTAAAAAAAAATTTAAAAATTATCAAAGAACTTTTTGAAAAATTATTTTAAAAAATTGACTTAAAGAAGAATTTTAGTTGAAAATTATGAATAATCGTAATGATGGAAATAATTTTTGAAGAAGTAACAGTAACAAAGTAACAAGTTTTAATTATTATAAAACATGAAGAAGGCGATCAGTCCGAGTCGAAGACTCGAAGTGATCGATATCTTCATGTTTTATAATAATATTCTTTTAAGTTATTGAATTTGAAATTTTTGAAAATTTTAATTTCTTTAAGAAAAAATAATAATGATTAAATATTTATTGAAAAATGAAGTTATTGATATTTTCGAATAATTTTAGTATTAAAAATCTGGAAAAGTCAGGGAATTTGAAAAGAGGAAAAGCGTGGTAACCCTGAAAAAAAATGATTCTCATCTGTTTTTTATGAATCTTGTTTGCAGAGACTTGGACAAAATGAAGGACGGCATAGGCGAAAAACTTGGTATCTTCACATACCTAATGGTCTCATTTATTTCATCGATTATAATTTCATTTATTTACGGTTGGAAATTGACCCTCGTCGTATTGAGTTGTGCACCGGTGATTGTGATTGCGACGGCAATAGTGGCGAAGGTGCAGAGTTCCCTGTCCGCCTTGGAATTGGCGGCCTACGGTCAAGCGGGAAGTGTCGCCGAGGAAGTGCTGGGCGCAGTGCGAACAGTGATTGCATTCAATGGCGAGCAGAAGGAGGTCGACAGGTACTCGACGAAATTGATGCCAGCCGAGAAAACTGGCATTAAACGGGGATTATGGTCGGGCGTTGGAGGCGGCGTTATGTGGTTCATCATTTATTTGAGTTACGCCCTCGCCTTTTGGTATGGCGTTCAATTAATTCTCGAAGACCGCCCGAAGGAAGTCAAGGCATACACGCCGGCAGTTCTTGTCATTGTATTCTTCGGTGTTCTCGCCGGAGCGCAAAATATGGGTCTCACTTCACCCCATCTTGAGGCATTTGCTGTTGCCCGCGGTTCAGCTGCTGCCATTTTTCAGGTTTGTGTTTTTTTTTATTTCACATATTTTTATTTCTTTAAAATTCTCTTTAATTTATTTTTATTTCTTTGAAAAAAAATTCAATTATCAAGAATTAAAAAATTAATCTTTCCAAGAATTCAATTATTTTTGAAAGTAAAATCTTTCTCAGGAATACAATTATTTTTAATACAACTTGAATAAATACCTCGAAGCAATTCAATTATTTTCTAAAATTTTATTAAAATTCCGGAAAAAATTCAATTATTTATAAAAAAGGGTTAAAAAATTTAAAAAAATAAATTTTCAAAGACAATTATTAATAAACATTATAATTTAAAAAACTTGAAGAGATACAAGTACTTTTAAAAATTTTAATAATATTTTTCAAAAAAATTCAATTATTCTCAAAAATTTGGATAAAATGTTTTATAAGTTTTCAATTATTTTCATAAACAATAACATTCTTGTCAAGAATTCAATTATTTTCAATAAATAATAATATTCTTCGTAAAAAACGGGCAAAGTTTTAAATTATTTTATAAAATTTTATTAAAATTCCGGGAAGAATTCAATTATTTTTAAAAAATGGTTTAAAAATAAAAAAAAAGAAATTTTTTATGAAAATTATTAATAAACATGATAATTTAAAAAACTTGAAACAATACAATTATTTTTAAAAATTTTAATAAAATTTTTCAAAAAAACTCAATTATTTCAAAAAATGATAAGATGTTTTATAAGTTTTCAATTATATTTTCATAAGTATTAAAATTCTTCGCAAGAATTTAATTATTTTCAATAAATAATAATAATATTTTTCGTGAAGAACGGTCAAAGTTTAAAAATGCTTTTCAAAATTTTATTAAAATTCCGGGAAGAATTCAATTATTTTCAAAAAATGGGTAAAAAATTTTTAAAACGGAGTTTTTAATGATAATTATTAATAAACATGATAATTTAAAAAAATAGAAAAGATACAATTATTTTTAAAAATTTTTTTATAAATTTTTTAAAAAATTCAATTTTTTTCAAAAATTTTGATAAAGTGTTTTATAAATTTTCAATTATATTTTCATAAGCATTAAAATTCTTCGCAAGAATTCAATTACTTTCAATAAATAATAATATTGTTCTTAAAAATTCAATTATTTTTAAAAATTGTAAGAAAATTTCTCAAAAGAATTCAATTATTTTCAAAAAATGGTTTATAACATTCAATAATAAAAATTTTTTAATTACAATTATTAACAAGAATGATTATTTTGAAAGCTTGAAAGAAATTCTTTTTAAAATCAATTACTTTCAATAAATAATAATATTCTTTGTAAAGAAACGAGCAAAGTTTTAAATTATTTTCAAAATTTTGTTAAAATTCCGGGAAGAATTCAATTATTTTCAAAAAATGGTTGAAAAATTAAAAAAGACGGAATTTTTGATGACAATTATTAATAAACATGATAATTTGAAAAAGTTGAAGAAATACATTTATTTTTTTTAATTTTAATGAAATTTTTTAAATAAATTCAATTATTCTCAAAAATTGTGATAAAATGTTTTATAAGTTTTCAATTATATTTTCAAAATAATTGAATTCTTCACAAGAATTCAATTATTTTCAATAAATAATAATATTTTTCTTAAAAATTCAATTAATTTTGAAAAAATAGTAATAAAATTTTTCAAAAATATTCCATTATTTTCAAAAAATTGGTTATAAAATGCAATAATAAAATTTTTTAATTACAATTATTAACAAAAAATAATTTTGTTAAAAGCTTGAAAGAAATTCTTTTTAAAATCAATTACTTTCAATATTTTCAATTAAGATTATTAAAAAACATATTCTAAATTTTAAAGATATTCTTCAAGACAATTTTTTCAAAAAAATTATTAAATTCTTTGTTAGAATTCAATTATTATTTATAAACAATAAAATTCATTTTGCGGGAAATCAATTATTTTAAAAAATTGTAATAATATTTCTCGAAAAAATTCAATAATTCTCAAAAATTTTGATAAAATGTTTTCAGAAGTTTTCAATTATTTTTGTAAATAACAAATTTTTTGAAAGAATTAAATTCGGTTAAAAAATTTCAATAAAATTGTGTAAAAAAATTATTTTCAAAACATATAAAATTCAAATAGTAAACATTTTTAATTACAATTGTATTAAAAACTTGAAAGAACAATAAAATTCAATTACTTTCCTATTTAATTAAAATTATTGTAACTACTATTATTTAAAAAAATTCAAAGCACAAAAAAATTTACTTATTTTCAGAACAGTTTTTATAAGATTTCTAGAAAAAATTCAATTCTTTTCAACAATTGTGATAAAATTCTTCGCAAGAATTAAATAACTTTCATAAATAATTAAACTTATTCGGAGGAATTCAATTATTTTAATAAAATTTTAATAAAATTTCATTTTCAGTTCAATTTTTTTTTTAAATTTCAATAAAATTTTTTGAAAGAATTCAATTATTTTTATTTAAAAGAATTTTGATCAAATTTTGTTTTCGTTTCTTTTATTATTTCTCTCTAAATTTTAATTTATTAAAAATGTTTACTAATTTTAATCAGTGACTGACTTTTTGCTTTTTGATTTGTAAATTTTACTAATAAAATAAGTATAGAAATTACCTTAAAATAATTTTTTTAAGTATATAAATAATTTTTTAATTCTTAGTATACACAATATTCACCTTATTCTTTAAAATAACTAATAAAATTGCAATAAAAATATTTATCATTAATTAATATGAATGTTTTTTTTAGGTACTGGATCGTGTACCGACAATTGACAGTCTAAGTAAAGAGGGTCAAAAATTGAGAATGGTAAATGGAGAGATTGAATTCAAGGACGTACACTTTCGATATCCTGCTAGAAAAGATGTCAAAGTACTTCAGGGTTTGAATCTCAAGATCAAACACGGTGAAACCGTCGCTCTCGTTGGCGGTTCAGGATGTGGAAAATCTACGTGCCTTCAACTCATTCAGAGACTTTACGATCCTCTTCAGGGACAGGTTAGTTTCAAACTTTTCAGGAATAACTTAACTTTTTTTTTAAGACATTCCAATTTTTTTCTCCTTCCCATCAGGTATACTTACTTTCTCATTCGAAAATAAACGAAACAAGTAAATTAAAATATTACTTTAAACAATTACATTAAAATAAATTAATATATTACATTAAAATATTTAAAAAATATTTAATTAACAGTTAAATTAAAATATTTTCTCGGTTTTAATGGTGGAAATTTCCTATTTTTTCAATTTTTTAAAATTATTCTCGAGAATTCAACTATTTTCGAAAAATTTTTATTACTTTTTTAAAAACCTGTTTTTAGAATTTCTAAATTAAATTTTTTAAATTTTGTTAATTTTTGTTTAATAAATATTTGAATACTTATTTTAAATTTTTAACATTGAATTAACAGTAGTAAAAGTCAGCGTTAGTCAGACATGCAAAACTCTCTCTGTTTTACTCATAGAATTCAGTAGAAAAAGCTTATTTCAATCAGACAGTTCTCTTATATTATTCATGTTTTTATTTTCATTCCCTTTTTCCACTACTGTATTCCCTCAATTATTACACTTTCAGTTCTACTGATTTATTTAAAATTCCCTAGTGCTTATACTCTTCAATATTTTCCTTCTTTCATTTTTATTTAAAACCCCTCTCACTGTTATTAAAAAGTACAAAGGCCTCTTCCAAGAGAGGAAGTTTCTTTCTTGCCAACCGAAACTAATAGGAAAAATTCAACAAAAAAAAACAATTTTTTTACCCTCATTGAAAGAAGAATATTTAATTAGATAAATCAGATTAAAAAAAATCTATTTTCTCCAAAATTGCACAAAATTAAATTTTAAAAAATTGTTTTTTAAAGGGGCTTCAAAATTGAAGTAATTCTCATAAAAGTAATTTTTATATTTTTAATTAGATCTATAGTTTAATTATTTAGAAAAATTATTTTTACTTTTTTTTTCTAAAAAATTTGTTTTTACTTTTTGGTTTTAAAAAATTGAATAAATCGAACGAAAACAATATTTTGCAACAGTTTCTCTGCATTAAAAAGTTGCAGGTTTTAATTTAATATTCTGAAAAATTTCTGTGTCGTAAACTTGAAATAATAAAATTTAAAAACAAAAAAAAATCTTTTCTTGGTGAAATAAAATAAACGAATTAGAAAATTTTCGAAAAAAAGAAGAAAATATATCTTCCATTTAATATAAGAGAAAAATAAGAAAATGATAATTGTAACTTATCGCATACAGTATCAAAAGTGTGTCTATAGAAATAAAGGGGGTGCCGAGAAGGGCTCTAAGGGACGAGGGGAGGGGGGGGGAGGATTGAAACTCGTAAAATAATTATTCCTTATGGATCATAAAAAGGCCGTTGAATAAAGAGTTCTCTCTCTCTCTCTCTCTCTCTCTCTCTATGCGCACGTGGGTTTAAGCGACTGCTATTCGTTGAATGTCCACCATAATTTCTCTCAAGATAAAAGTGTCGCTTGGTTATTCATGACGTTGCTCTTCGATATTAACTTTCCGCTCGTAACGCTTAGAATGCTCAGATATCTACAACCATGAATATCTATGCAACCCTCATACCCCCCCCCCTCCTCTCTTATTCTCTAGCGTTTCACATGCGTTTTTCTTTTTTCTTTTCTCCTTTTTCTATTCTCATTCACTCTCATAAAACATATCAATGGAATTGAAACGATAAAAACTCAGTCACGATGAATCGAAAACAGATTTCAATGTAATCTCCAAAACTCTTCATGATCTTTAGGAATTGAATTATCACCCCCCTTCCCTCTTTTCTTCACCCACTTTACTCACTTTTCCAAATTTTAACACATTTTTCGAAAATAATTTTATTTTTTAAGTTATATTCAAATTATTTTTTTTTCTTTTAGTTGGATTATTATTTATTGAATTATTTCGATTATTAGTGTGTGATTAATTAAAAATTTATAATAACCTATAGTTATTAAACAATTATATATTTTAATTACGTAATTATACTTTTAATTAAGTTCCTATAAAAAAGTAAATAAGAAAAAATTTTTTTAAGTGAATTTATGTATGTGAGGAGCCTACTAAGAACTTGTTACACTTGTTACTTACTTCTGTCTGACTAAAACTCGTCTTTACTACTGTGAAACTTTAAGGGAAACGAGTGGGTCTGACCAAACTTTTACATCTACTACTTTTTACGAACATACTGTCTGACTAAAATAAAGTCTTCTCTACTGAATCGACAGCAACTTTACAGAAATTCTATTTCTCTTCAATAAAATAATTTCTACTGAATCTACAAATATTTTTATTCGAAATTTCTATGTCTGACCACTAACGGACTTTTACTACTTAATCTATAAATTATTTAATCGAATTTTTTGTGTCTGGCCATTAACGGACTTTTACTACTTAATATACGAATGTATTTAATCGAATTTCCTATGTCTGACTATTAACTGACTTTTACTACTGATTTTATACAAATATATTTAAACCAACTTTCTGTCTGACTATTGACGGATTTCTACTACTGAATCTATACAAACTCTCTAAACTTGAATTCTCTGTTAACTTTAAAGTATGAAATTGCAGTGAATTAATACTAAAAATGTGAATTAAATGAAAAATTAATCTAAATTTATGGTATGAATTTTATCTAATTTAATATCAATTTGATGCTTTCAAGAAAATTGTGTTAGCAAAAATATTTATTAATTTAAATTTAACTTTTTGCTTTTCAATCAGTAAAGTTGACTTTTACTGCAAATTTAAAAAAAATATTTATAAAAAAATAGGGAAAGGAACCGAAGGAAAGTAATTCTTTGAACTTAAAAATCTTACTACAATTTTAACACAAAAGTAATTTTTCAATACAGAATCACTTTACTATTTATCATATTATATTTTCCCTTATCTGCCTATAAACGGACTGTTACTACTGATTTTATATTTTATATTTATTTTAACCATTATTTTTATATTATTCTATATTATTTTCATATTTTACAAATATATTTAAAAGAATCTTCCATGTCTGACTATTGACAGAAATTCACTACTGATTTAAATTTTTTTTTCAAATTTCGAAAAAAAATCTTTGAAAGCAGTGGAAATAGAATTAATAGAAAGAAATTTATTTCTGTAAAGAACTCACTTTACTAGATTTATACTGTTACATTTCCTTCTGTCTGACAATAAATGACTTACTACAAATTTTAAAAAATCTGTAAATTAGAAAAAGTTATTTACAAAAAAAAAAATTAGGGAAAAAAAGAAAGAGAAACAATTTTTTGAACTAAAAAATCTACTACTTTAACTATTATATTTCTTTTTGACTGCTTTTAAGTTTTAAATCACTTTTACAGAGTTTCTACAAATCATGAAAAACCTGGAAATCATGTAAATGAAATAAAATTTATGAATTTTAATAATTTTTAAAAATTACAATTATAACGCTTCCCAAATTTGAATATTTTCTACAATTTTCAACTAAACTTCATCTCCGAATCAATTAATTTAAATAATTTTCCAAAAGTTCTTCTAGAATTCAATTATTTAAATACATAGACTCAATTTTTTATAATAATTGTGACTCTTCATAGTTTTTTCTTATGTTATTAAAGTATAATATTTTCAAAAAATTATAATAAAGAAGTTCTTAAAATTAATTTTTTAAAAATATTTTTAAATAATTTTTGAACGATAATAGTTTTTCAATTTTGAAAAATTTCCAAACAATTAAAATTTGGTAAAATCTTTTAAAAATAAATGAATTTTTGATAGGAAATAAAAATGATCAAATTTTTAAAGAATATTAATTATAAACAGGACCATGATTTCTCAAAAATTTTAATAAGTCCAAAAAGTAAATTTTGAATCTTAAAAAATTATTAAAAAACAATTTTAATAATTACTTTTTAAAAATATTTTATTAATGTAATTTTTAAAAAATAATTGTATTTCTTAAAAGAATTTTTATATAATTTAAAGAAACTAATGAATTTCTTGATGAATTTTAATTAAAAATTTTGAACATTATTGTTTTTTCCAAAATGTTAAAAATAATTGTAAAATGTTATTATTATTGGAAATATGTAATTGAAAATATGAAAAATATTGAATTTCTAAAAATTAGAAGCCAATTTTCATTTTTAAATTTACCATTAAAGATTTTTTATTAAAATTTTTGATAATTCAATTATTTTCAAAAATTTGAAATTAAAATTCGTCAAAAGTTAATTTTTAGAAATTGTAACAAAATACTTGAAATAAATTAATTATTTTCAATTAAATTTTACAAAATTTTAACTATTCAAAAACAATTTTTGTAAGATTTGTTAATAGTTATTTTTCGTATTATAAAAATTAAAATAATTTGCCTTTTTTCAGAACTAGAAATTGTGGAATTTTGTTGCAATGTTTTGAAAAAAAGTCGAAAAAGTCGCAATTTTTGAAAATAAGTCGAAAAAAGTCTCAATTTTCTTAATTTCCCCAAAAAAATTTTTTTCATGACATTTACCTGACTTAACTGACAAAAATTTTGTTTTAATGTGTCATGGAAATTTTATCATTTATCACCTGGAAATCATGGAAAAATCATGGAATTTTATAAGGAGAAATTTGTAGAAACCCTGATTTCACTGACTCTTAATGAATTTTTACTATTGATTTGAAAAAAATTAACAAAATGGAAAAAATATGGAGTCAAAGAAAGTAATTTTTTTACTACAGAATCCCTTTACTATTTATATTATTATATTTTCTTTTGTCTGACTATAAATGACTTTTACTACTGATTTATGTAAATTTTCTAAAGAAATAATTTTTTCTATTCTCTATTCTTGCAGGTATTTATTGACGGTGTCGATATCGGAAAAATGAATGTAAAATGGCTTCGTTCGCATATTGGTGTTGTCGGTCAGGAACCAGTTCTTTTTGACACGACGATACGCGAGAACATCCGTTACGGAAATGACAGTGTTACCGAGGAGGAGATGATTAAAGCCGCGAAGGAAGCAAACGCGCACGACTTCATCAGTAAACTGCCAGAGGTGAGTTTTCTCTCTTTCTCTCTCTCTCTCTCTCTCTCTCTCTCTCTCTCTCTCTCTCTCTTTCTCTCTCGATCATTTTGCACGCCTCATTTTCTCTTTTGCTTCTCTATATATATAAAATATAGCAGAGAGAACTTGTAACGAGAACTTTTCATAAAATAAGCATACAAAGACTATTTTAAAGTGAATTGATGGGGAAGCGGCGGAAACATTTGAAATTAAATTAAACTCATCCTCTCAATATACTCTCTCTCTCACTCTTTGCACTTTGAGGAGGGAAAAGTTTCAAGAGTAAAATTCCTTCGAAAGTTTGATGAACCATCCATAACTTTCGGTACAAAGAACAGTAAGGTCCCTTGATGTTTTATCGAATTTATTTTATTTTATTTATTTCCTCCTCTTTTCATTTTTTTTTATTAATTACAAACCCTACCCTCTTATAAACAAGAGTATAAGAATATTTCAAAGCTTTTTAAATGTGGAAAAATTTCTATTTATTTTAGTATTTTTGTATAGCAATTGGAATAGAAACTGAAATTGTATTTAGTTGTTGAAATTGCATCTTTAGAACGTTCTCGATTAAAAATTTTTTTTTTAAATAAATATAAAAAATATTGTTTAAACAATTTAGCAAAAAAAAATAAATAAATAAATAACCGTTTCAGAATACCGTTGCAGATTGTCCTCTTAATATTGTCTTTAGACTAAAATAGTATCATACCTTTGGCGCAAAATGACAAATTTCTGAAAATTATATTTACCCAGTGGCTTAGTGAAATATGAATCTCTTGTTGACATAAATTACGAAATGTTTGTTGACGTATTTTACTATGTTTGCACTGGATTCAAACGCGACTTCTCCAACACCTGGGGCTTGAATAAGCTTGATGGAATTAGATAATGATATTCCAGTTATACGATCTATTGAATCATCTCCATTATCTATTGCAATTGCCAAATATAATTGTTTCTATACAATCGTGAGTCTCGACCGCATCGAGAATCAACATACTATCAATCAATATCGAAATATTTTCAAATTTTAAAAAGAATTTTACAATTTCGAAAAAAAATTGGTTTCAATTTTCAAAAATTTTTTTAAAAGGTTTGAAATATAATATTTTACAATAATAACACCTGAAAAATACATTTTGTTCAATAATTTTTACAATAAGAATTTATACACATTCGAAATGTCTGACTATTCTTGACTTCTACTACTTAAAACAAAATTTAGTCTTGTAAATAAAAAATTCTGCCGGAATTTAAATTAAATTTAAATTTTTTCTATCTCTGACAATAATTTATTTTAAATAACTTAATTTTATTAAAGTACTGTCGTAATGTTATTACTTATAAATCGCCGAAATTCAATTATATTCATAGAAATTTTTATAATAATCATTGTAAAATTCAATTATTCTCATAAATAACAATATTCATCACAAGCATTTAATTATTTCTAAAATTAATAAAATTCTTCGCAGAAATTCAATTATTTTTTAAGAATCCAAAAAAAAATTGTCGTCAATATTTCAATTATCTTTAAATATAATTAAATAGCAAAATTCTTTGACAAAATTCAATTATTTTCAGGAATTTTAATAAAATTCATTGCAAAATTCAATTATTTTCAGGACTTTAAATTAAATTCATTATCAAATTTAATTATTTTTAGGAATTTTAATAAAATTCATTGCAAAATTGAATTGTTTTCATAAATAATAGTATTTGTCACCAGAATTCAATTATTCTTAAAAGTTATAAAATTCATGACAAAATTTCAATTATTTTCAAACATTTTTCTTAATTTAATGATTTTTAATATTCTACTATTTTAATAAAATTTCTGAAAAGAATTCAATTATTTAAAAACAATTTTGACAAAGTTCTAAATGAATATTCAATTATCTTTTAAAATAATGAAAATTTCACAGGAATTTAATTATAAAAATAGAATTTTTCATACCTTTTTTCGAAAAATATTAAATGTTATAAACTTTTTTTTATAAAATTCTTCGCAATAATTCAATTATTTTCATAAATAATAAAACTGCAGAATTTCAATTATTTTTAATACAATTTTAATCAAATTCCTCAAAAAATGTAATTATTAATAAAAATTTTATTAAAATTCCGATTCGTCGAAAAAATTCAATTATTTAAAAATTTGTTAATAAAATTCTACATAATAATTAAATATCAAGAAACATTCATTCATTTATTCAATAAATTATTTTCATTTGTATTTAAATAATTGAATTCTCGTAGAATTTTCTAATAAAAATTTATTTAAAAATTATTTAATTTAATAAAGTTTTAGATTTAACTTTGGCGAAGTTACTCACAATTGCAATTTTTAGAAATAATTGAATTTTGTAAAGGTTTCAAGTAAAAATTTTTGAAAATTTGAATTTTTCATACTTTTAATTAAAAAATGCTATGGAACTAATTTTTTTCAAAAAAATTATTTCAAATAATAATCGCAATTTTTTAAAATTATTTCAAGTTTTTATTTTCTAATGTATATTTAATTGAAGTATTTCCGAAAAATCAAAATTTCTTAAAACTGAATTGTAAACAAATGAATTTGAAAATCCACAATAGAATAACTTTATTATAAATTATTAGAATTTTATATAAAAATTTTAGAAAATAATAATTGAATTGAAATTTAATAATAATGATTAAAAAAGAAGTTAAGTTATTGATATTTTCGAATAGTTTTACAATTAACTTAAACAATTAACTTTGTATATAATTAGCACAATATTTATTTAGAGTAAAAAGTTAAATTTACAGAAATTGTCTGGCTAACGGCGAATTTTACTACTGTAGAAAGTAGAAGCTCGGTGTGAACTTCTGTAAAAGTTACAGACAGTTTCTCTGACTATGAGTTTCATTCACTGGAATTATTATTTGTTTCAAACTATAAAGCATAGTAAATTATAATACGTCTGATTTTGACTGACTTGTACTACTGGCAGGTAACAAACTTTTGAGAATTTACACAACTTCATAGCCTGGTTAAAACTTGGTTATACTACATTTACAAAATTTACAGAAATTTTCTGCTTAAAAAGTACTTTTGCTACTACTCTGAACGAGTGGAACTTGTTACACTTGTTACTTACTTCTGTCTGACTAAAACTCGTATTTACTACTGTCAACATTTGTAATAGCTTCTGTCTGGCTAAAATTTGCCTCTACTACTGTGAAACTTTAAGGGAAACGGGTGGGTCTGACCAAACTTTTACATCTACTACTTTTTACGAATATACTGCCTGACTACAATAAAGTCTTCTCTACTGAATCGACAGCAACTTTACAGAAATTCTATTTCTCTTCAATAAAATAATTTCTACTGAATCTACAAATATTTTTATTCGACATTTCTATGTCTAACCACTAACGGACTTTTACTACTTAATCTACAAATTATTTAATCGAATTTTTTATGTCTGACCATTAACGGACTTTTACTACTTAATCTACGAATGTATTTAATCGAATTTCCTATGTCTGACTATTAACTGACTTTTACTACTGATTTTATACAAATATATTTAAACCAACTTTCTGTCTGACTATTGACGGATTTCTACTACTGAATCTACAATTATATTTAAACCAACTTTATGTCCGACTTTCTTTGTTTCAAAGAATTTATTAATTAATTAGAAAGTACGAATAAGAAAAATAGTAAACGAAAAAAAAGAAAAATGCAAAAAAGAAAGATAGAAAAAAAAGAAAAAAATTATGAAAATAAAAATTAAAAAAAGATAAAAGTAAAAAAATTATCGAGATAAATGAAGAAAGAAGAAAAATTATTGTAAAGAAAAAAGAAAAAAAGGAAGAAAAATGAAGAAAGAAATAAATACAAAAAATAATTAACAAGAAGAAAATTAAAGAAAAAAAAATAATTATTCTAATTATTTAAGAAAATGCAATTTATTAGGATAGGAGTATAAACGTAAAAAGGCTAAACAGAAAAACATTTTGGAGAGCACACACACACACACACAAACTCAGAGGAGCGAATGAATGAACGTCCTCTCTCCTGGAATCGTACGAGAGAATTATCTCGTTCGCGCCATGCTCATTCGTAATCGCACGGTAGAGAGATAGGGATTCTGTGCACAACTACGGGCTATCAGGTCGTCAATTGTCCGAATTGCTTTCGAGCGATTTGCGGTTAGAAACTCGCGGAGGCAGGCGCGCGCCCATTCGAAAGTGGAATGGGCATTTTAATTAACGCACCATCTATATTCCCAAAGAGAAAATTACATCGACGCCGATGAATAGCATTGATAAAGAACAGACACAGCCATCAAAAGAAAATTCAAACAAAAACCAAATTTATTCCAATTTATTCTCCATTTCATCGCGCTCTCGTTGCAACAAAAAAAAAGAGAAAAAAAGGAAAGGAAAGGAAAGAAAAAAAAACTACTGGAATATCAAGAAACCACGATATTATCTCTTTTTTACGCTCTCGATATATATTCGTCGAGAGAGACTCAAAATTGAAACTTCATCCGTTTGTGTAATATCTTGTGATATTTTATTTTTACATATTTCTATTCGAATGATTTGCTCCTTTTTTTAATATTCTGGATTTAATTTATTTATTACATATTATTATTATTATTATATTTATTTATTTATTTATATCTTCGTTCTTTTTTAATTTTATTTCCTTATTCTTTTTTACTTTTCATTTTTCTTTTCTTCCTTCGTTTCTTGCTTTTTCCTTTTTCTTCTTTTTTCTTTTTTCTTATTCCTCTTTTCCTATTTTTTCCTTTTTCTTCTTTTTCCTTTTTTTTCTTATTCCTCTTTTTCCATTTTCTATTTTTCTTTCCTTTTTTCTTATTCCTCTTTTTCTATTTTTTTATTTTCTTTCCTTCCTTTTTCTTAAATTGTTCTTTCTTCTTCTGTTTCTTTTTTCTTCTTTTTTCTTTTCTTTATTATTTTTTTCTAGTTCTTTTACTCCTTTTTTATTGCCTTTTTTCATTTTTTACTTTTTATTTCACAGTAAAAAGTAAATCTTAATTTAAGAGCTGCCTTAAATTCAACACTGTCTGCTATAATGTTAAAGGATACGAAAAACGTGCGTAAATTCAACATTGACTGTCTTAAAAATGTTGCATCTTAATTTAAGGCAGCTTTCGTGCCTTAAAATAAGATTTTCTTTTTACTGTGTTGTTTCTGTTCTTCCTTCTTCCTTCCTTCTATTTATAATAAATGATTGTTATTTATAGTAAATAATAATTTTTTTTATAGTAAATAATAATTTTCTTTACAGTAAATAATAATTTTCTTTACAGTAAATAATAATTTTCTTTACAGTAAATAATAATTTTCTTTATAGTAAATAATAATTTTCTTTATAGTAAATAATAATTTTCTTTATAGTAAATAAAAAATTTTCTTTACAGTAAATAATAATAATAATCAATCCTAATTGGTAAATGTAAGAAAATATCGATAAGCAGTCAATTTGTAAATTATTCGAGAAAATCGACCTATTTACGATTATAAAGCGACTTGTTGAGAGAGGTGGGGAGGGGGGGAGTTGGAAACTATATTAATATGAAATTCACAATCGGTTATAAATGTAACTGCAATGAGCATCATGTGTTTGAATCAAGAATAGTAATTCAGATATTGTATCGTTCTATTCTGGTCAAAATTCTCAGGATTCCTTCCGATCCCTTTGTTAAATTCTCAGAGGTATAACTGTAATGTACAATGGCTATTGTTTCCGGCAGGATTGGAACTGTTAAATATCTATTGAAGCGCGAAGAGCCAGTATTGTCAATAGACAATGGACAATTTTTTCCCTATTAATTTCTCTCCTCAAAATTGCAATAATAATTAATCGATTTTCATAGTATTTTTTTTTTAATTTTTTATTTATTTTAGTAATAATAATTTTTTTTTATTTATTTATTTATTTATCATAATTATTTATTTCTATCTATTTATCTATTTATCATTATTTTTTTTTATTTATTTATCATTATTTTTTTATTTATTTATCATTATTTTTTTTATTTGCTTATCATTATTTTTTTATTTACTTATCATTATTTTTTTATTTATTTATCATTATTATTTATTGACTTTATTAAAAACAAATTTTTTATTATCAATATTTGTACACTTTGGAAAAAAGATACACACCCAGAGAAAAATTTTATTTAAACCAAATATAATTTTATTTGAGTTCAATAAAAGTATATTTGGTAATTATAATTATTATTATTATTATTATTATTATTATTATTATTATTATTATTATTATTAAATTATTATTTACGTTTTAAATAGAAAATTTATTCGACACCAAATTTTTCAAACCCAATTATACTATTATAATTATACAATATTCTACTTTGAAAAAAATATAATTAGTAATAATTTTTTTTCTGTTAATTTTTTCAGGGCTACGAAAGTCAAGTGGGTGAAAGAGGTTCACAATTATCAGGAGGTCAAAAGCAAAGAATAGCAATAGCACGTGCACTGGTCCGCAAACCGGGAATTTTGCTTTTGGATGAAGCGACATCGGCTTTGGATTTGCATAGCGAGGCTACTGTTCAACGTGCTCTGGATGCTGCGGCCAAAGGACGCACAACTGTCGTCGTCACTCACAGACTCTCCACAATCACCAATGCCGATAGAATTGTCTTCATCAAGGAGGGACAAGTCGTCGAAATGGGCACTCACGAGGAACTCATGATTCTTGGCAAACATTACTATGGCCTTGTCTCCGCCGACGCTTCAGCCATCGCTAAAGGTAAGACATTTCTTTGACTGAAAAAAATTACACACTTCTTTTGAAATGCGTTTTTCCATGAAACGAAGAAATAAAATCAGTATTCGTAAATAAAGAAACAATAAATGAAAGAGAAAAAGTAAAGTTAAATAAATGAAAATTAGATTAGTTAGAAATAGTAAAAACATAAATTAAAAATCGAAATAGTAAAAAAATAAAATAAAAATTACTTTCGTTTAGAATTTCTATAAAAATTCTGAACGAAAGTTCAGAATTTCTATAAAAATTCTGAACGAAAGTTCAGAATTTCTTTATAAAGATATTAATAAAATTAATAATTTATAAAAAGAAAATAATTCTGAAATTAATGTCAACTATTGTACAGTATTATATGCTGTAATTATTGCTTATAATTTTTTTTCCAACTCTGGAACATTTCATGAGTTAGAAAAAAAATAGAGACATTTTTTTGCACTCATTTCTTTTAAAATTGACTTTTTTTTTTTGTATAAATCGGGAGCTCTTTGTGGAGCTTAATAGCAAAAAGTAAAGGGGGAAATTTTGAGCTCATAATTTATGATATTATTTTTGTTATTGTTCTCAGCTAAAGCAACAGCATCAGCTGCAAAAACTGTCACTGCCACCAAACCTGTGAAGCCGAAACCCCCATTAAAGAAACAATTTTCAACACTATCGATGCACTCTCATCGTTTGTCTTTAGCTGGCGGATCAGATACATCAGAGATTCAATTAGAGGAACATGAAAAGCCGTATGATGCACCTTTGATGAGAATATTCAACCTAAACAGACCTGAATGGATTTACAATGTGATTGGTGAGTTTTTCATAAAACATTTTTTTTTCATTTTTCCTTTATTTTTCTAATTTTTGAGTTAAGTCTGTTTGCAAAATAGCAAACATATTGTGCGAAGATAACAAAAATTATTTTGAGTACAAAAAATATTTTGAGTACAAACATTATTTTGAGTACAAAAATTATTTTGAGTACAAAAATTATTTTGAGTACAAAAATTATTTTGAGTACAAAAATTATTTTGAGTGCAAAAATTATTAGTAGTACACTCCGCGAAAAGAATCCAGATACTTAATAAGACGTTTGAATATTTTTCATGGCGTATTTTGTTGTCACGTTGCTTTTTTGTCTCCCCTTCGACGTCTCATGAATGACTGTGGAAACAAACATTCATCCCTTCCAGGCAGATATAATGCGTTACTGCAAAACAAATTTTTACGACTTAATTAGATAAGGAGGAAAAGTGTGAATAAATAATTGTTCGCAAAATTTAAATTACACAAAAGGGTTATAGGGGTTTATTACTTTGCCAAATTTCTGAGGCGAGATAATTGCTTCCTAATTATTATTACAATAGTGCCAGTCAAAACTTGTCTCGTCAGGAAATTTTCAAAATATCTTCTTCCACTTTTAATTATTTAATATTTATCATTGCTGAATACAGGGTGTCTATTAAAATTTAATTAAATAAATAATAATTAAAACTTGCTACTTTGTTACTGTAACTTCTTCAAAAATTATTTTCATCATTACGATTATTCATTACTAGAATTTTCCACTAACATTCTTTTTTAAATCAATTTTTTTAAAATAATTTTGAAAAAAGTTCTTTGAGAATTTTCAAATTTTTTTTTTACAATTTAATTTTATGAAATTTTGATTATTCAGACAGTCCTCAATTAAATGTATTAGAAATTAAAAACTTTAAATAATTAAAGAAAATTCCACTAAACTTTTTGAAAAAATTAATTCTACAGAATTCTTCATTAAAAGTATGAAAAGTTCAAATTTTCAGAGATTTTAATTTGAAACCTTTTGAAAATTCAATTATTTCTAAAAATCCACGCTATGCTTTCAAAATTAAATTATAATCTAAAATTTTAACTGAAACTCATTTTTAAATCAATATTTATTAGAAAATTCTACGAGAAATCAATTATTTAACTACAAAAAAATATTTTATTAAATAATTAAATGTTTCTTAAAATTGAATTTTCATATAAAGAATTTTATCAACAAAATTTTTAAATAATTTAATTCCTTTGACAAATTTTCATAAAATTTTTAAGAATAATTTCATTTCTTGAGAAATTTGATGAAAATTGTATTAAAAATAATTGAAATTCTGCCAAGAATTTTATTATAATTTTTGAAAAAAATGATTTTCGGAGAGGAATTTTATTTTTTTTTATAGATAATTGAAATTTTGACGAGAATTTTTGTAAATTTCTTAACATAATTAAATTTCTGTGAAGAATTAGAATACTTTTGAAAATAATTGAATTCCTGAGACGAATCTTATTAA
This sequence comes from Leptopilina syphax, assembly GCA_032872505.1. NCBI lineage: Eukaryota > Metazoa > Arthropoda > Insecta > Hymenoptera > Figitidae > Leptopilina > Leptopilina syphax. The sequence continues at coordinate 2,472,632 of CM065476.1, read as the reverse complement.
AATATCTTTTTAAATAATTGAATTCTTTTGTGAAATTTTATTGAAATAGTAGACATTGAAAATAATCGAACTTTGACAAATTTTTGAAATTAATTAAATTTCTACGTAGAATTTTATGAAAATTATTTTGAAAAAAAAATTATTGGTACAAAGAATTTCATTATTTATGAAAATAATTCAATTTTTTGAAGAAATTTAATTAAAAATGTATTGAAAATAATACTTAAATTTTTTATTTTTATTTTTTTTTATGAAGATAATTGAATTTTTAAAAATAATTTTATTAAAATTTTTTCAAATAATTGAAATTTTCAATAGAATTTTCATTTTTATGAAGATAATTGAATTTTCAGGTGGAATTTCATTAAATTTTTTGAAAATAATTGAAATCCTCATAAGAATTTTATTATTTGAGATAATAATTAAAATGTTCAAAAGAATTTTTCTTTTTATGAAGATAATTGAACTTTTAGAAAGAATTTTATTAAAATTTTTGAATATAATTGAAATTCTTCAAAAGAATTCTACTTTTTATGAAGATAATTGAATTTTTAGGAAAAATATTATTTAAATTTTTGAAAATAATTGAAATCCTCAGAAGAATTTTATTATTTAAGAGAATAAATGAAATCTTCAAAAGAATTTTTCTTTTTATGAAGGTAATTGAATTTTTGAAAAGAATTTTATTTATACTTTTGAAAATAATTGAAATACTTTGAAAAATGTTGTTATTTATGAAAACAATTGAAATCTTTAAAAAAAATTTTTTTATGAAGATAATTTAATTCTAGCTTAGAATTTTATTAAAGTTTTGAAAATAATTGAATTTTGAAGAGGAATTTTATTTTTTATATAGATAATTGAAATTTTGACGACAATTTTTGTAAATTTTTGGAACATAATTGAATTTCTGCGAAGAATTATAATACTTTTGAAAATAATTGAAATCCTCAGAAGAATTTTACTATTTAAGAAAATAATTGAAATCTTCAAAAGAATCTTTCTTTTTATAAAGATAATTGAATTTTTAAGAAGAATTTTATTAAAATTTTTGAAAATAATTGAAATACTTTGAAAAATGTTGTTATTTATGAAAATAATTGAAATCTTCAAAAGAATTTTTTTTATGAAGATAATTGAATTTTTAGGAAGAATTTTATTATAATTTTTAAAAATAATTGAATTTCGGAGAGGAATTTTATTTTTTATACAGATAATTGAAATTTTGACGAGAATTTTTGTAAATTTTTGAACATAATTGGATTTTTGCGAAGAATTAGAATACTTTTGAAAATAATTGAATTCCTGAGGCGAATTTTATTGAAATATATTTTTTAATAATTGAATTCTTTTGTGAAATTTAATTGAAATAGTAGACATTGAAAATAATCGAATTTTGCAAAATTTTTGAAATTAATTAAATTTCTACGTAGAATTTTATGAAAATTATTTTGAAAAAAAATGATTGTTACTAAAGAATTTCAATATTTATGAAAATAATTCAATGTTTTGAAGAAATTTAATTAAAAATGTATTGAAAATAATACTTAAATTGTAATAAATAAATTGTAGTAAAAGTTTTTAAAATAATTGAATTTCTTTGCTGAATTTTAATACAATTTTTAAGAATATAAAATGTAATTACATTTTTTGAGGAATTCTATTAAAATTGTATTAAAAATAAAAAAAAAATTCAAACTCAGCATTGAGTTTTATTATATATGAAAATAATTGAATCCCTGTAAAAAATGTTATTTATAAAAATCATTGAATAATAATTTTAAATTAAGCTTTTATTAAAAATCTTTAAAAACCAGAAAATTTTCAGAAATTTTTTTAAATTCCATTTGCCCAAAAGTTATAAAGCTGATTACAAAAATAATGAAGCTTCACACCTTGAGGAAGCAAAAAAAGAAATAAATTTGTGATTTTTTGTTCAGGATGCCTAGCAGCAGCCACAGTGGGCGCATCATTTCCAGCTTTCGCCGTTCTCTTCGGCGAGGTCTACGGCGTCTTCACCGAGAGGGACGAGGCAATGGTCCACTATCGAACCGTCAACTACTCAATTCTCTTCATCCTCGTGGGCATATTCACCGGGATCGGCACCTTCCTCCAAATGTACACTTTCGGCCTAGCCGGCGTTCGAATGACAACAAGAATTCGTTCAATGACATTCGCCGCAATGCTCAAGCAAGAAATGGGCTGGTATGACGAGGACACAAACAGCGTCGGTGCACTTTGCGCGAGATTATCATCGGACGCAGCAGCTGTTCAGGGTGCAACTGGCAGTCGAATTGGAGCAATTCTTCAAGCCCTGTCGACATTGGTGCTTGGAATTGGAATCTCCATGTACTACACTTGGAAAATGACTCTGGTTTCGGTTGTGTCAATTCCAATGGTTCTGGGCGCTGTGTTCTTTGAGGCGCGCATCATGAGTGGTCAGGGTCTGCAGGAGAAGAGGAAAATGGAGTGCGCCACGAGAATTGCCATCGAGGCGATATCGAATATAAGAACGGTGGCGAGTTTGGGTAAGGAGGAGGCATTTCTGACGAGATATTGCGTTGAGTTGGATCATGTGGCGAGGGCAACGAGAATTAAGAATCGACTTAGGGGTCTGGTTTTCTCGTGTGGTCAAACTACGCCCTACTTTGGCTATGCTCTGAGTCTCTACTATGGAGGTTATCTGGCGGCACGCGAAGGTCTCGCCTATGAGAATGTCATCAAAGTCTCTGAGGCCTTGATTTTTGGATCTTGGATGCTTGGCCAGGCTCTTGCCTTCGCTCCCAATTTTAATACGGCGAAAATTTCGGCTGGACGAATCTTTCGACTGCTCGATCGTGTTCCGGAGATTATGACTCCACCGGAGTATGACGAGAAGGACAAGGACTGGGTAATTTTTTTTTTAATTATAGACATTTTTTTTTATTGTAGAGAAAATACTCGAAAAAGGAATGATGGAAATTACAATTAGAGGTGCTATTAAAAAGTCGACATTCGAGTAATTTTCTACACTTTTTTAATTTTTTTTTTTCATTACAAATTTAAAGAAAAAAAAAATGGAACATGTGAAAAAGTTTTCTTTTTGCGAATGAAATTTGAATTTTACAGAAAGCGGATGGACTGATACAGTTCTCAAAAGCTGAATTCTACTATCCAACGCGGCCCGAGATGCAAATTCTCAGGGGTCTGAATTTGATTGTGAAGCCAGGTCAAATGGTAGCGCTGGTCGGTCAGAGCGGTTGCGGTAAGTCCACTTGCATTCAACTTCTGCAAAGGCTCTACGACCCGCTTACGGGAACTATAACTATGGATCGCCGTGATATATCGTCCGTCTCACTTCCCATTTTACGTCGACAACTCGGCGTTGTTGGTCAAGAGCCGGTGCTCTTTGATCGAACGATTGCCGAAAACATTGCCTACGGTGCCAATGATCGATATGTGCCAATGGACGAAATTATCGAAGCTGCGAAAAAGTCAAATATTCACAGTTTCGTCAGCTCTCTACCTTTGGTGAGTATTTTTTCATTTTTTACATAATCATATCAAATTTCAATTATTATCGATCATTCGATATTTTGACATTTCATTTTTTTTTTGTATTTTTTTTCTGTTGATATAAAAGTAGTAGATAGCTTGTGAATATTTAAAAACAAATTTTTTTATTTTACCATTTTTACTGAACCGAAAAACCTTCCTTCTCACATTTTTTTATTTGCGCAATTTTAGAAAATTTTGCAATTGTTTGCAAATAATTAGAAATTGTAAGAAAATATTTGGAATTTATTAGGAAAATATAATTGAAAATTACTAGGAAAATAATTAGAAATTGAAAATTAATAAGAAGCAATTAGTAAATGATTAGAAATTATTAGTACGTTTGGGAATTATTTTTCAAAGTTAATAGCAAATAATTATAAATTATTAGCACATTTAAAAATTATTATTCATAATTAATAGCAAATAATTAATTTTATTTATTGCTAAGTAAATTATAATTGACAAATAAAAAATTATTAGTACATTTAGGAATTATTATTGGCAATCAATAGCAAATAATTAAAAATAATCAGCAAATAATTACAAATTATTAGCAAACAATTAGTTTAGTTTAGCAAATATTTAAAAAAAAAGTGAGAAAATAATTAAAAATACCAATTCGCAAACAATTAGTATAGCAAATAATTAGTAATTATTATCGAATAATTAGTAATCATCAGAATTAGCACTTTATAGGAAAAAAATGATAAATTATTATAAGCATATTTGTGAATAATTATAAGTAAATAATTAGAAAATTTTTAAAAATAATTAGTAATTATTATGAAACAATTAGTATTTATCAGCACGCAATTAGCAATTAGTAGGAAATAATTAGAAATTATTAGCATAATTCTGAATAATTATTAGAAATTAATAGCAAATTATTCGAAATTTTCATCCAATATTTAGAAATTACTATGAAAAATTAGCAATTATTAAAAAATAATTATCAAGTTAGAAATTTTTAGAAAATAATTAGTAATTATCAAATAATTAGTAATTATTAACAAGTAATTATCAAATAATTAGTAATTATCAAATAATTAGTAATTATTAACAAGTAATTAGAAAATATTTAGCAAAAAATTCCCAATTATTAGCAAATAATTAGCAAAGAATTATAAGAAAAATTTCTTAAACGTATCACTTTAAGAGTTAATTTTGTTTTTCCAGAGAATTTTTAATTTTTCTAATTAATTAATTAAAGGCAAAAAAATGTAAAAAATTTTGAATAATTTTATATTGTTTTGTACGTTCTAGAAATTTTATTTTATTTTCCAAAAAAAGTTAATGCTACTTTAGTTAAAAAAGTAAAATTTCTCCACATATTTTTGATTTGAAAATAAATTTTATTTCAATTGAATCAAAAATATGTTTAAATACTTTATGTTTGATATTAAGTTAAAAGGGAATAATATAAAACGTAAAATAAAATAAACATATATGTTTTAAAAAAATTAAATATTATTGACTGTATTTATAGCAAAGAGAGATTTCATAAAATTTAAAATAAAAAAAAAATTTGATTTTATGCAAAAACATTCCGTTTTATCAATAAGAGAATTTAGTTTATTTATAGAAAGTTAATTATAAATAAAAGTAGTAATAAAAAAATAATTTATTACTAGAAAGTTGATAGAAAAATGAGTATTAAAAAAATTATGTTCATTTACACAAAGTTAATAAAAATTCATTAACATAAAGATTTGTGGAAAGTTGTTAAAAAATTATTTCGAATTTTAGAACAAAAAGAAAATTAAATTACACAATGTTTTTTTCGTAATTCTGAATGAAAGAAAAGAAGCAATTTGAAATTTTGACTCGTTTGATTTTTGTATTAACTTTTTATTTAAATAAATAAATAAATATTTTGTATTAACTGTCTATTAATAAATTATTCTTTTATTTGAACTTTTTATGAATAAATGAACAATTTATTCTATTAACTTTTTCTAAATTTTAATTTCATTAAAAAAAAAATACATTTATTTTCAAATTTTGAGTCAAAACAAAAAGTTGTCAATTTTTCGATCAAATTTTTTTTTATAAAGAACTTTTATAAAGAAATAAATAGTTTTTTGTTTCAATTGATTTATAAAGAAACGATTTTTTATGAATAAATATGAATATAATATAAATTTATGAATAATTTTTGTTTTTGTATTTTATTATTTATTTTACAAAAATTTGTTGTTTATAAATGAATAATTTTTTATAGCATTAATTTTTTATAAACAAATAGTTTTTCATTCCCTCTTAAATTATTTTTTGTAACAATTTTTTAACAGTACAGTTTTTCTCCAGATATAAAATTGAGACAAAAAACGAATCAAAATGTTGCTTCGCAACACTTTTGCTTCGTTTTTTGTCTCAATTTGATATCTGCAGAAAAATTGTGAATGAATAATTTTTTTAAATAATCTTTTTGAAAATAAATAACTTTTTTTTTATCAACTTTTTGATATCAAAAATAATCTTTTTTAAAAATAAGTAACTTTTTTGTATCAATTTTCTATGAATAATTTTTTTTTTTGCATTTACAGAACGAAAAAATAAAAAAAAATTATTTTGAGGAAAAAAAATAGTTTCCAAATGCAGGTCAATAAATATTTTTCCAAATTGAACTTTTTTCGTAAACAGATAAAAGAAAGAGTAAAGAATATTATTATTCCCAGTGGTAAGTTTTAGAAATTCATTCTTTAGGATTTTTACACATTTTTGAATAATTTAATCATAAAAAAGAAGAAGCAATTTTTCATTGACCCGGGAAATATTTTCCCCCGGGGGTGAAAATATTGAAAAAAAACAAATTTTCCCTTCATACTTAATCTGAGATGGAAGGATTTGGTTTAAGTGAATTTTGGAAAAAGGATATTGGGATGGAGAATATTTTGATTATCGACAATTGAGTTTAGAAAAGGGATTTTTATAATAAATTTTTTTTTCGTTACAGGGTTATGATACGAGATTAGGTACCAAGGGAACTCAACTATCCGGCGGGCAAAAGCAACGAATCGCTATTGCACGTGCTTTAGTCAGAAATCCTCGAGTTCTGCTGTTGGATGAAGCTACTTCTGCGCTTGATACACAAAGTGAAAAGGTGAGTCAACAAGTTTTAAATTGGGAAATGTTTGATCCTCTTTGGGAAAAGAGCACGTATCACTGAATTTTGCCAGAGACGCGCGACACGAGTATGAAATTTTTCGATTATCGTAACATTCAAGCCAATTTGAAACAACGAATAATTCTCTCTCGCTCTCTCCCTAGTATTCTCTCTTGTTTTAGTAATAGTTAATTATCCGCTCGTCTTAATTGGCAGTAATTTGTGAAACAAATCACTAGCCATAATCATTTTGAGATACAATTTATAGTCTATACATTGAGGTAGTTCTCCCATTTCTCCCTCTTCTCTCCTCTCTCTTTACACTCCACTGAGGCTTAAACGGAAAACCACTTAATGTCATTATTCTAATGAACACGAATTAGTGCTAATGTATTTACTGTGCTGTACGTGGACTAAATCGAGGATTCATTCCATTCACGGTAACTGCGTTCTTTAATCAGTATTCAAGTGATTCATCGACCAACAATTATGCGTTAACGTTCCGAATGTAGCTTTACTAATCTAATTTGTTCTATTTTGCTTGTATTTCGCAAAGGAAATTGATACGCGGAAAAAAATTAATAAAGTTGCATTCAGTTTTTTTTTTTAAATTTCATATCGATTTTCGGTTAAAAAAGGTTGAAAAGGTGAATTATTTAATCAGGGTGGCCGCTGGACTGGGAAAACCGGGAAATAACAGTAAATTTTGATCTTGACCGTAATTTTGAAATTTTTTTTTCTAAAAACACTGATTATTTTTTGAGAAAAAATAGAAATATTTATTTTAAGACTTATTAATTATATTTCATTAAAAAAGATTGAATGATCTTCTATAAAATCGTTTTATTTTGTCTGGAAACTTTATCAAAAGTAACTATAAAATTATACAATTTCTAGAATTTAGAAGAAAATGATGAATTTCGTTGTCCAACGTAACAGACTTAAAAAAAATATTAAATTGAATTTTAAATTCTTTCTATTTCTAACAATAATTAAACAAAATTTAATTTTGTAATTAAATTCGTTGAAAAAAATTGAAAGAGAAAAAATTTCACATTCTATAAAATAGTGAAAAATAAATCAATTTAAAAAAATTTTTTTTGCAATAATATTATAACAAAACAAATTTGAATTAGTAAAAACTTGAATTAATTAGAACAAAAGTGATACGAAATGTATAAAAACTAATTTTTAAATAATAAATAAAGCAAAAAATAAAAATAAATAAAATTTCTTTTCTTAGAATATAAATTTTTAAAAACCGTATTTTGCAATAACATCAATTCGTTTTTTTTCGTTACAATATAATTCTTCGAAACGATTCAATTATTTTTTTAAATTTTCGGTAAAATTTTCCGCAAGAATTCAGTTTGTTCACAAATAACAAAATTCTACAGAGGAATTTAATTATTTTTAAAAACTTTAGAAATATTCTTGTTAAAAATTCAATTATCCTCAAAATTCTACGAAAGAATTCAATTATTTTCAATAAATTGGGGTAATTTTTTTTAAGAATGCAATTATTTTTAATTAAATTGTAAATAAATTCCATAATGTTAATATAATTATTCGTAGAAATTTAATAATTTTCAAAAAATGGAATTAAAATTCTTGGAAAGAATTAAATTTTCTTCATAAATAACAAAATTCTAAACAGGAATTTAATTATTTTTTTAAAAACTTTAATAATATTCTTGTCAAAAATTCAATTATCTTCAAAAAGTATAAAATTTTTTGAGGAAATTCAATTATTTTCAAGAATTTTAATAAACATTCTCAACAAGATCTAATTATTTATAAAAATTTTAATGAAATTCTACGAAAGAATTCAATTATTTTTAGAAATTAAATGACATTCTACGGAAGAATTCAATAAATTTCAAATAAATTTGGTACATTTTTTTAAAAATTCAATTATTTTAATATATTTCTTTAACAAAATTGAATTATTTACAAAAATTTTATTAAAATTTTTGTCAAAAATTCAATTATCTTCATAACTAATAAAATTCTTCGTAGAAATTCAATTATTTTCAAAATTTTTTATTAAATTTCTCAACAAGTTTCAATAATAAAATAAAAATAAAATAAATAATAAATAAATAAAATTTTTTTTAAGAATTAAATTACTTTTAGTACAATTTTAATTGAATTCCATTATTTTAATACAAATTTTTATAGGAATTCAATTATTTTCAAAAATTTAAATGAAATTATTGGCAGAAATATTCAACTATCTTAATAAATATTAAAATTCTTTGAAGAAATTCAATTATTTTCAAATTTCTATGAAATCCTTCTACTGAAGAATTAAATTATTTTTAATAAATTTTGTAAACCCCTTTTTTATGAATTACATTATTTTAATGGCATTCTTTGTAGAAATTCAATTATTTACAAAAATTTTAATAAAATTCTTGTCAAAAATTCAATAATCTTCATAAAGTATAAAATTTTCCGAGGAAATTCAATTATTTTCAAGAATTTTAATAAAATTTTACAAGATTCAATAATTTATAATAATTTTAATTGAAATTCTAAGGAAGAATTAAATTATTTTCTATAATTTGGGTTAAATTTTTTTTTAAGAATTCAATTACTTTTTTTAATTAAATTGTAATTGAATTCCATAATGTTAACCTAATTATTCGTAGAAATTTAATAATTTTCAAAAATTTTCTTTATAAATAACAAAATTCTTTGCAGAAATTAAAATTGGTAAAATTATTATAAATAACAAAATTCTTCGCAGAATTCAATTGTTTTCCAAAATTTAATATAATAATATTGTAATAATAAAATAAAATTTCAAAAACAATTATATTTATAAAATGCAGCATTTTAATTGAATTTAAAGGAAAAAATTAAAATAAAATAGAAAGTAAAGAAAATATGCAAAGAAAATTTTTTATTTGTAACACCCTTACAGAGGTCAAGTAAATAAGAATATAAATTAATATAATCAAGTAAAGAAAAACGAAAATAAAAAGATTAAAGAAAGGAAATAAAAAAATTAAAGAGAAGGGAAATTAAAAAACGAAAAACTAAAGAAAATAGAGAAAATGAAGGAAAAACAAAATGAACAAAATAAAGTTAATAAAATAAAAAAAATAATAAATCAAATATAGTAAAGATAAAAAAAGAATAAATAAAATAATAATTAAAATAAAACAAAAAATAAAAAATGCTTCGAAGAAGATTTATGTGACATTAAAATTTCATCGGATCATTATTTGTTTGGCGTAATTTATAATTTGTGGATAATATTTCCTTTAAATGAACGTTTTTTGCCTCGTTTTAAAGAGAAGGAGAGAAAGAGGAGAGAAGCCATGCGAGGTAACAAAGAGGAGAATGTATGGAGAGAAAGAGTGAGAGAGAGAGAGAGAAAGCTATTTTACTCCACTTTTATGAAACATCCCCCATTAAACATCTCATATAACTCGAAAACAGAAATAAAATTGAGGTTAGTTTAACGTCCGCAAAAAATGCATAAAAGCTTTATTGTTGTAAAAGCAAAAGAATAACTTTATGTTTGAGGTTAAAATCTTTATGGGAACTTGTTAAAATGTTAATTTCCTCTCGTGGAATAATGTCCAAAAAATACATCTTTCTGATGTTATTTCGAAATTTTCTTTATATTCGATTTTTATTGCTTTTGTTTAGTATTTTTTTTTTATTTTTTTAATTCACTGTTGGTAACAGTAGTAGCAGTAAGTTTCAGTCAGACGAAAATCGTTTAATTAGTAGTAAAAGTAAGTTTAGTCAGACTTGGTAGTTTTTTACTACTTAAAAGTGTCTGACTCGACATATATTTTACTACTTAAAAGTGTCTGACTAAACAGATATATTTTACTACTTAAAAGTGTCTGACTAAACAGATATATTTTACTACTTAAAAGTGTCTGACTATTTTACTACTTAAAAGTGTCTGACTCGACATATATTTTACTACTTAAAAGTGTCTGACTAAACAGATATATTTTACTACTTAAAAGTGTCTGACTATTTTACTACTTAAAAGTGTCTGACTCGACATATATTTTACTACTTAAAAGTGTCTAACTAAACAGATATATTTTACTACTTAAAAGTGTCTGACTCGACATATATTTTACTACTTAAAAGTGTCTGACTCGACATATATTTTACTACTTAAAAGTGTCTGACTTAACATATATTTTACTACTTAAAACATCTGATTAAACATTGTTTACAACTAAAAATAAATAAAAGAAAAAAAAAATCAAACAAGGTTCGACTAAACGTATATTTCACTACTTAAAATTGTCTGACTAAAGAAATACTTTACTACTTAAAACATCTGACTATATACATATTCTTTGCAACTAAAAACAAATAAAATAAAAAAAGTCAAATAAAGTCTGACTAAACCTACATTTTACTACTTAGAACATCTGATTAAATATTTTTAGAACTAAAACAAATTCATTACTAAACTATTTTTTACTACTAAAATATATAATATAAAAAATTTACTAATTATTAATATTATGAATTCATAATTATTATTACTATTTTTACATTGAAATTAATAATAATAACAATAATAATAGTAAAAATAATAATAAATTTTCCGAATGTTAAATTTCTAATTTCGATTATTCTTTCGGTGGTAATTAAGAGACAATTGGAAAATTCCCCTCGTAATTATTCTAGCTTTTTTTTCCATCTAATCTTGTAGAAAAAAAATTCTTTTTTCCCCATTCCATTGTGTGAAGAGGGAAATATGTTTGAGAGATAAGAAGACGGGGGAGTTAATAAAAATAGAGAATCAGAGTCTTTCGATAAAGTAGGCTTTATGAGATATCAATAAGTTGTCAGGAGGATCATAAGAAATGAAGGAAAAGTAAACATAGGATTACAACGATCCGATGAAGGGTCTTAGGGGGATTTACTAGGCGGATAGATATAGTTGGAAAGGTGTTTTCTTCGTTGCTGAGTTAATAAATCTGTAGGAAAAGCAAGAACGAGTATTTTTTCTTCTCTTCTTTACTTCAGTGTATAGTACTTGAAATAAAATTTAAAAAATATTTCAGTATGAATATTTAACGATATTCTCGTATCATTATTCGAATATTTCTATTTTATTTCTTCTTCTTTTTTTTTTGTTTTTTTATTTGAGAAAGAAAATTATAACTGAATAAATATATTGACAATAATTTACATTTCTAATTCTGTAAATTTTAATTAATAAATAAAATTTAAATAGAAAAAAATAATTTTCATACAATTGAGTGAAAATAATTTAGTGTAATAAAAAGTAATTGTCAACTGGATAGAAATAATTTAAAATATTTTTTAATTTAATGGAAATAATTTAAAATATTTTTAAATTCAATGGAAATAATTTTCTATTTATTAAAAATAACTAACGACTTAATAAAAATAATTTTTTTAATTGTAGTTGTCAATTTAATAAAAATTATTTTCAATAATTGTCTTTTCAATACAAACAATTTTTAATAATTGACAATTTAATAAAGACAATTTTCAGTAATTGACATTTTAATAATGATAATTTTCAGTAAATGACAACTTAATAAAAGTAATTTTCAATAATTGACAATGTAATAAAAAGTAATTCACATAATTTTATCTAAATGGGACTTCAATAAAAATATTTTTCAATAATTTTGATTAATTGACAACTTAAGAAATAAAAAAGGATTTTAAATAATTTTTTATTATATTAATAATTCTTATTATAATTAATTTTTACTGTTCGTATTTTCAAAAATTTTAATAAAATTTCACGAAAGAATTCAATTATTTTCTAAAATTTTAATAATTCCTTCTAAACAATTCAATTATATTTTTAAATAGTAAAATCTTTACAAAAATTCAATTATTTTCAAAACAATTTTTAATTGAATTCATCGAAAGAATTCAATTTTTAAAATAATTTGTAACACATTTCGAAAAAATAGAATTTTATTCTAAAATTTTAATAAATTCTTCCGAATAATTCAATTATTTTCTATAAATATAGTAAAATTCTTCGTAAGAATTCAATTATTTTTAATTCAATTTAAATAAAATTATACGAAAGAATTTAATTATTTTCAAAAATTTCCATAAAATTCAATTTCAACAAGAATTTAAAATTCTCTAAAAATATTTCAATTATTATGAAAATATTCTTCAAAAATTCTATATAAAAAATAAATTACTTTCAATGCAATTTTTAAATATGTTCGACAAAAAAAAATTGAAAGAATTCAATTATTGTCAAAAAATATTAAAAAAATTGTCATGAATTTAATTATTTTGAATATACTGAATTTTAATAAAATTCTTTAAAGAAATTCAATTATTTTCGAAACAACTTTAATTGCATTTTTCGAAAAAATTAAAATTCTTAAATATTAACATAAAATTCATTTATTTTCTAAAATTTTAATAAATTCTTCAGAACAATTCAATTATTTTTATAAATTGTAAAATTCTTCGTAAGAATTCAATTATTTTCAATACAATTTTAATAAAACTCTTCGTAAATTTCAATTGCATTAAAATTTTTAATTAAAATTATTAAAGAAACTCCATTAGTTAAAAAAAAATTCAAACTTTTAGGGTAAAATTAGTAATTTTAAAAATAATAGAATTTAAAAATTTGTAATTCACATTTTTGTTCAAAACAGTAAAAGGAATCCAATTTTGGATAAATTACAAATAATTGCAGAAATTCAATTATTTTCAAGAGTGGATAAAATTCTTCTCATAAAATTCAATTATCTTTCAAATTTAAAAAAAATTCTCGACAACATCCCAATTATTCAATTATTATTCAATTATTTTTATAAATAATAAAATTTTTTTTAAGGAATTCAATTATTTTTATAAAAAATAATTTAAATTGTCGAAAATAATAATTGAGTTGAAATGATGAAAATAATTTTGAAAAAGTTACTGTAATAATATTCTTATACTATAAAACAATGATTTTAATCGCACTCAATCGTCTTTAATTATTATAAAACATGAAGAAATCGATCATTCCGAGTTTTCGAATAATTTTATTATACAATTAAAGAAATTCGTAAATAAATTCGTAACAGAACATTCTTTTTGAGTAAAATTTTTTTCTTTATTTTCTAAAAATTTAAAAGTTTCAATTTCATTTTCAATTAAAATTTGTAATTGACATAAGGAATAGAATATGTAATGTTTCTTTTCCAAAAGAAAAGAATGAGTTTCTGAACAATATTGTTATTGAGAAATATAAATATTAAAATGTGTTTTTATTTTCTTCTTCTAAATAATAATTTTTTAACAATTAACATCTTTCTATTTTTTATAAATAAAAAGGAGGAAAATTTGCATAATTTAGATTAGTCAAACGAAATTTGTTATAGAAAAAAGTATGTAATAACGAAAATTTAGTTAATCATAATTTTTCTATATTTTCTAATTTCAAATATTGTTTTATTATTAATCGTAAAAAAGTACCAGCATTTTTTCGATCTGTCAAACAATATTTTTTAAAGAAAAAAAACACAAAAACATACACAAAAACTAACTTCAAAGTGTGGACAGACAGAATGAAAGAATGAAATACGAAGATTATTATAATTAATTTTAATACAACTTTTCTAAATTTCATAAATGTTTTTTTCAAGTTTAGTATTTTTTATATAAAAATTTAGATTTGTTGCACATTTTCCCCAAATTCTAAAATACTTTTACAAAATTTAATATATATTCTCTCTCCGTGTTGTTCTATAAAAAAATTACACTACATGAAACATTTTTCTTGAAAAAGGCAAAATAAATGAAAGAAGAAAAAAAGGGAAAAAAGAAAGAAAGAAAGAACGAAAGAGAGAGAGAGAGAGAAAAATGTGATTTCTGTGGAATTTTTTTCGAAATTTTCCCTTGGCTTCACATACAATCGATGAGTGGATTGTCGCACTCGTTCGCCTCATCGAGTAATACGTGCACGTGCAATACTGTCGGCAATCGGAAGTACGTAGGCTTTATGATCGCGCGATTCTCTTCAAGTTGGGGGGGGGGAAATGTGCCGGACCATGTGCAATAGAAGTAGGAAGAGTGTGTGGCACACGGTGAATTTCGATGCAATCGTGTGGAACGATTGTGGTTCCTTTCTGCGAACGCACATTTCACTCTTGTGTGTGTGTGGGGGGGAGGGTTAAAAAAGACCATTTCGTGAAATACTGTTAATCATGAAAAGATCCACGAATGCTGAGCTTGCCAGCTATAAACGAATTACACTCGAGAGTTGACGAAAGAGTGCTGAAACGATTATCCGAATAAGGGTTGTGGGGGGTGGGGTGGGTTAAAATAGAATAAAAGTAAAAGACTTCTTATAATTATAAAACGCCAGACAGTAGAGAGAAAATGAGAAAATTTCTAATAGAAGAGAAACTCTTGTTTCTATCTTTTTCTTTGTATAAGTGAAGCTCATAGAGCGAAACGTTTTTACCCTCCCCCCTTTTATTTTTTTTTTTTTTGATGCAAGGGAGAGAAAGAGGAAAAAAATGATCTTATCTTTTCTATTTCATCTTTCAATCTGATTTTCAATTCTTTTCAATTTATTTTTTCTTTCCCTTTAGTTTTCATTTAATTTATAATTGAAAAAAGCAAGCTTTTATTTTCCTTTGTTTAAGTTAAAGTAAATTTTTATCTTTTCATTTTCTTTTTTCGATTTAAGATAAACTTGGAATTTTTTTTGGTCTTAATGGAATTTTTAATTGTTTTGTACAAATTATACGGAGAAAATTTGTTCCTTATATTTTACCGAATTTTTCAACATAATTGTATTGTTATGTGATTAAGAAAAATATTTTACTAACCTTTTAGCCTTTTACTGATTTTCTTGACTGAAGAAATGTTGCACTGCTTTTTGAAGGAAAGTTGTAATTTCATTGTATAGGTGATGCTTTTTCTGCATTTTTCTTTCTCTACCCTTGTCCTCAGAACCTGCGTCACTTTTTTAGTATTTTTTCTATTCTCCTTTTCTTTTCTTCAATCTGAAACAAATACAAAATTAATTTTTACTACTAATTGGGAAAATATAATTATTTCCTAACGAGATAAAATTGGAATAAGTGAATAATTTACAAAAAAAAAAAATGAAACCGAGAAGAAAAATTAAAATATTTAAAAATGAATAAAAATAAAATATTAATTTCTAATTAGTTAATTAATTAAAAATCGTTGTCAAATAAAAATTTGGAAAAAAATATTTAAAAACGATAAAAATCTTTGAAAAGAAAAAAATTCTTCGAACAGTTAAAGTGAATGAAAATATTAATTATTAAATTAATTAGTTAATAAATGTTCTCTAACAAATATTAATTAATTAATAAGATAATAAATATTAGTAAAACAAATTAATAAATATAAATAAAATAAAGTAATAAAAAAAGTAACAAAAAATAATGAAGTATTAAATTTATATTATTAAAATTATTATTATTAACTATAATAATCGTCTTATTTATTCTTTCATTCTGTCCACACCTGAAGTTAGTTTTTGTGTATTCTTTTATTTTTTTTTCTTTAAACAAATTTTTTTTAACAAATCGGAAATATGCAGGTATTTTTTCATGATTCCTAATAAAATAATATTCGAAATTGGAAAATTTAAAAAGAATATGGTGATTAACAAATGAAAAATTTACCCGTTTTGTTTATTATATGCTTTTTTTATAACAAATTTCGTTTGACTGATCTAAATTACGCAAATTTTTTTCTTGTTTATTTGTAAAAAATAGAAAATTTGTTAAAAAATTATGATTAAGAAATAGTTAATAAATACGCATTTTAATATTTATATTTCTCAATAACAATATTGTTCACAAACTCATTCTTTTATTTTGGGAAAAAAACATTACCTATTCCCGTTTCATAATATTTTTGTAGAAAATTTTCAATTTTCATAAGGGAATAATTTACATTATTTCAATTTTTTAATTACAATTGTTTTAATAAAATTCAGTTTTTTTTAAAAATAAACGAAACAAATTTTTATACATTCTATTTGTCAATTACAAATTTTCATTAAAAAATAAAAATTTTTGAATTTTTAGAAAATAAAGGAAAAAATTTTACTCAAAAAAAAATGTTCCGTTACATTTTGACGAATTTCTTTAATTGTAAAATTATTCAAAAACATCAATAATTTCTTTTTTAAATAAATATTTAATTATTATTATTTTTCCACAGGAATTAAGACATTCAAAAATTCCAGATTCAAACCTTCTTGAAATTAAACAACTTATAAAAGTAGTTTGCTATAAAACATGAAGATAGTGATTGCTTCGATTTGAAGACTCGAAGTGATCGATTTCTTCATGTTTTATAATAATTTATAATAATTCAAAATTTATGAAAATAATTAAATTATTGCAAAGAAATTTATAAAAAATTGTAAATAATTTAATTCCTCTGGAATTTTTAATATTTTTGCCAATAATTAAATGTTTGTTAACGATTTTATTAAATTTTTTTTTAAATAATTGAATTTTTCTCGGAAAATTTTATTAAAATAGTAGATATTGAAAATAATTGAAATTAGGACAAGAATTTTATTGTCAGTTTTGAAAATAATTGAACTTTGGGGGAAAATTTTGTTATTTACAATGATAATTGGGATTTTGACGAGAATTTTTTTTTTTTAATTTTAACCCTTTCACACCCAGGCATAACTGGACGGTTAAAAAAACGTAAGTGTAACGTTATTCATAGTTTTCGGGGGCGCTGATTACGAATCTGATATCAGAATTATAAAATTTTTTAAATTCAAAATGTCGTATCCAATATGGCGGGCAACTTTTTTATAGATTGATCGGATTGGCTTGGAAATTGTTACTCGGGAGTTTTTGAGGTCGCTGATTACTAATATGACATCATTTTTTAAAAATTCAAAATGGCGGATCCAAGATGGCGGACGATTTTTTTAAATCGTTTAGTTTTACCAGAAACTTGTTACTCGGGGGTTTTCAGGGTCGTTGAATACGAATCCGGTCTTATGTTTTTAAAATTCAAAATGGCGGATCCAATATGGTGGACGTTATTTTTAAAATCGTTTAGTTTCACCAGAAACTTGTTACTCGGGGGTTTTCGGGGTCGCTGATTACGAATCCAGTGAGAGTAGAAAGAAACAAGTCCATCTACTGACAGAAATAAAAATAACCGATGGTATAGCCCGGTTGGTGGAATCCCGTTGCTTGCGATCACAGAGGTTAAGCCACTTTAAGTGCGGTTAGTACTTGGATGGGTGACCCTCTGTGAATCGCTACAGTTTCGGTGTTTTTCACTGATGAGATATATCAAACGGGAGGTTTGATGCCGAGGTTATGTTTGTGCATTTGTGATGGCTATCCAAATGTACATTCATGACTCGACGTCAATAAACCGGTTGTACTTTGGAAGTACGTTTTCTGCAGTTTTCCTCTCCCCTGGCCGAATGTCCAGGCGAATGCGAGTACTCCTAACCTAAGTCGGCTGCAGCCGCAAAAGTAGGGATATGAAGGAAGAGTTTGTGAGTTAGAAGAATTTAGTATAGTGATGTTGAGGAGATTGTAAAGGCCCGAAAGGGCATACAATGAAATCATACTTTACTTTTTACTGACAGAAATAAATAAATAAATACACAATTGCAATTTTAAAATAAACTACAAATTCGTGATCAGAGACAATAAAAACCCTTTAGTGACAAGTTTCCCTCTAATCCAAACAATTTTAACATTTGTCGTCCACTGTATAGGATCCGCCATTTAGAATTTTTAAAAATTAACACTTAATTCGTAATCAGCGACTCAGAAAACCCCCGAGTAACAAGTTTCAGGTGAAATTAAAATGTTCAAAAAATTGTCCGCCATCTTGGATCCGCCATTTTGAATTTTAAAAATATAACACTGGATTTGTAATCAGCGACCCCGAAAACCCCCGAGTAACAAGTTTCTGGTGAAACTAAACGATTTTAAAAATAACGCCCGCCATATTGGATCCGCCATTTTCAATTTTAAAAAACTGATATTATATTCGTAATCAGCGACCCTAAAAACCCCCGATTAACAAGTTTCATGCTAATCCGTTTAATTTTTACATTTGTCGTCCGTCATATTAGATCCGCCATTTTGAATTTTGAAAAACTAGCACCGGATTCGTAATCAGCGACCCCGAAAACCCCCGAGTAACAATTTTTAGGCGATTTTAAAATATTTTAAAAATTCATGATTTTTAACAATAATTTATGAATTTTTTTAAACAATAGGAATTTTTTAACAAGATCTAGGTGACTTATTTTTAAAGCCCTATTCTTCCTGAAGAGAACGCACTAAATTAGACTCAAAAATATTAAGTTTCTTTAAAGATATTGAGGTTTTTGTAGGTGGGACGTATATGTCCCATGGGCGTGAAAGGGTTAAACATAATTGAATTTTATGAAAAGAATTTTATTAACTTTTGAAAATAATTGAATTTCTGCAATAAATTATTTGCAATTTCTCCAAAATTGAATTATTTTAGTGTTTTCAACAAAAATTTGAATTTAAAATTTTTAAATTCTATTATTTTTAAAATTGATAATTTTATTTGAAAAACGAAGTATAAAGTTAGCTGCGCGCTTTAGCGCGCGAATTGTTGCTAGTAAGTTAATAAAATAGAAGTATTTTAATTTTTTTCGTCGCCATATTGGATCCGCCATTTTGAATTTTTAAAATCTCACATACTCTTAAAAGTATACAATTTTTTCACATCATCATCGAAATTTTTTTTTCTTTTTTTCATTTTTTTTTTAAATCAGTAAAATTCTCGTAATTTTTTTATCTCAACTTTTTTTTCACCCGGCACTGTTTATTTTTTTTTCAGGTGGTGCAAGCTGCCTTGGATAAAGCAATGGAGGGAAGGACCTGCATAACCATCGCTCATCGATTGGCCACTATAAGGAACGCTGACGTGATTTGTGTCCTGGAAAAAGGAACCGTCGCCGAAATGGGAACACACGACGATCTCATCGCAGCCGATGGCCTCTACGCTCATTTGCACAATCTTCAGGAAACTGCCATGGAAGGGTAAAATCATTGCGGTTCACAAACAAAAGTTTCTTTTTTTCTCTTCATCTCACCAAGAAAATGCGGAAAAATCTCTTTCTCACTCTATTTTTTAACATATCTGTCTCTCATTTAACTCTATAGAAATTGATTGCCCGTTAAAAATATGGAAAAAAGATTTTTTGCCCGAAAAGAGACAGAAAAAAAATCCCCCCCCCCTCTTCTCCCTCTGTCCTTGAGTATATAATTAGGAAATGTAGAAATCCCCGATAATTATAATTTTTTTTTTATTATTCCCCGTTATTCCCGATAATTATGCTTTTGAAAAGCTCTCGGGTATAAAAGTTTTTTTGGGGGCCAATCTGAAAATATTGTTTTATAAAACTTCAGTGCCTTCACAAATTGATAAAAAAAAATATTTATATTTGTTATTTCTAATTTTTAATTTCAATATGTTTTCTTTCTTTTTAAATTTTAATATAATTGTTTTTTTTTTTAATTTAAAATATTAAAATAAAATTTTTTCTTTTAAAAAGTTAAAATATGAATTCTTTTTTGAAACTTAAATAAAATAATTTGTTTTTTGAGATTTAAAAATAGTAATTTTTTCGAAACTTGATTTTTTCTTTTTTGAAATGTAAAAATAGTGATTTTTTCAAAAAATTTGAGTATCAAAATTTCTTTTTTTTCAAAATGTAATTATAATAATTTTTTGAAATTTGAATACAATAATACTTTTATGAAATTTAAATTAATTTTCCCGAAATTTGAATACAGGACCTTTTTAAAAAATTCAAATATAATTTTTTCTCCTTTTCGAAAATGATAATATTTTTAAATTTAGTTGGTAGGTGATGAAAATAATTTTTTCATGACGATGCGGGCAAAATGCTAAACAAGAAAGTGTTTTTTTTTTTTTTTAAAAAGGTTTGCCTGCGAAAAAATCAGTTTTCTCTGTTAAGAAAAAAAAAAGTTGCCAAGATTACTTTAATGTAATATTCAAAACGGTTTCTCCTTCAGTTTTGCTTCTTATACTGTATATATACCTCGATAAACTTACTCTTCATGACTTTGTGCCATCCGGTCGCTAGAATATTTTATGTTTAAGTGCAAAATTCAACGTCAATTTCTCAACGATAAACTTATTTCTTAACAAGTTTTAGTCGACGACTATTTAAAAGTAATTCAGAATTAGTTTTTTGCAAAAAATGGGGTAAAATTTATGTTATAACTTGTATATCGTCAAATTTTGTCAAACTCAATTATGAAAGTCAATTATTTTTAATTTTCAATACCCTACGTGTCATTTAGTTTTTGTTTCGTAGAAAGTTTTTAATACTTTATTTTTTACACTAGAAAAAATTTTCTTTCATGTAAATAAATATTCGGTGTTTACTTGTTTATTGAATAGAATGTATTTGTTTGTGTCAAATATTTATTTACGTAAAAACAATGAAAATAAATAAATTTAATTTTTGACTGTATTTTTTGTTACAAATAAAAATTGAAAAAAAAGGTAAATTTAATCTCTGGATGTATTTTTCAGTTTGGATAGAAAAAAATTAATAGGACTTGAAGAAAAGATAATTTAATAAATATTAAAATTTTTCAAATATCTCTTCAATAAATTGACAGAATAATTTTTAAATACCGCCCGAAATTTTTCAAAAATAGAAAATTATTCAAAGAAAAAGAAAATACTAAAAATTGGTTAAAAAAATTTTAATATTTAATTTTATGTAAATTTTACGATAGGAAAACTTTTTTGAAAGTTTTTTTTTCGCACTTAAAATTTCACAAAATGGTAAATTTGAAAAATTTTGTAAATTAAATAATAGAATATATTTTTTTTCTTCTCTATGAACTCTTTTCTCTAGCTCTCAGTTAAATTTGAGGATCTTTTTTCCAAACCCCAGGACGAAAAAAATTTCCAAGTAGGTGCTCTTCCCTATGTATTTCCACTTGGTGGTGCGAATCACAGTGTAGCTACAAAGTAAGCTAATTAGTAGTCTCGTTAACGAAGGGCCTTCATTAGAAAATTGTGCCTTCCACTTTCATTTCCAATCAGCTTCCAATACTTATAGAGTTCTAATTTAATCTCGAGTTACAGTCGATTCTCATTTCCCGAGTCACAAGAATTAATTCATTTTACGATTCAGAAGAAAAAGAAAAAATGATTTTGAAAGAAGAAAACGTAAAGTAATTTTAAAAATAAACAGCACATAATTACTTATCAAATTGTTATTTAGTTTTTAGATAAAAAAAAATTTTCTTTTCCTCTTCTCGTTTTTGGGGAAATTATTTTTAATTATTTTTGAAAATAATTTTTCATTCTACTTTTTATAAATATTTTTTGTACTTATTTTCTTTATGATTTTCTTCTGTTTTTGTTCTTCTTCTGTTTTTATATTTTCTGTTTTTTGTTCTTTCTGTTTTTTTCCTTCTATTTTTTTCTTCTATTTTTTTCTTTTATTTTTTTCTTTTATTTCTTTCCTTCTATTTTCTCTTATATTTTTTATTTTCCTTCTGTTTATGTTCTTCTTTTGTTTTTATTTTTTTCTGTTTTTGTTCTCCTTCTGTTTCTATATTTTCTGTTTTTTCTTCTTTCTGTTTTTTCCTTCTATTTTTTTCTTTTATTTTTTTCCTTCTATTTTTTCTTTTGTTTTTTCTTTTCCTTCTGTTTTTGTTCTTCTTCTGTGTTTTTACATTTTTTATGTTTTTTGTTCTTCTTCTTCATTTTCTTCCTTTTGTTCTTTTGTTTTGTGTTTTTTTGTATTTCTTATTGTGTTTTCATTCTTATATTATTTTTCCATTTGATGAAAAATTATAATTTTGAAAGTACTTTTATTGTTTTTTTTCTTAATTTTCTTTCTTATTTATTTTTTCCCTTTTTTTTCTCCTATTTTTATCCTTTGTTCCACCATTTTCATTTATCAAAATTTTGTGCTTCATAAAAAATATTTATAAAAAATTAAGAAATATAAAAAATGTCTCCCTCAACTGTGATTGAATTAGAATTTTAAATAAGTAAATCAGAAAGTAGATAGAAAAAAAATGTGGAATAAGATTGCAGGTGCCTTTTATATTATCACATCTTATTCTCAATCAATTTTAAGAACTACTTAAAAATAATTATTACTGCGATAATTATTACTGCTTTGCCGCAATGACAATATATTTATAGTCATTTTATTCATAAGATGGCGTTCGATTTTTTAATAATTCTAGAGAGATTTAGCATTGTCAGTTAATTATAAAAATATTTTGTTTAATAATTCCTATAGAAAGTTATATATATTTTTATCAAGTTTCAACTGTATCCGAATTCTTAAGTGCTTTCGAAAAATAAATGAATAAAAAAGAAAAAAAAATTATTACGAAATAGAAATAGAGAGAAAAATATTAAAAAGAAAAGACATATTGTGAATCAAAAAGAAAAAATTGATAATCAAAGTTTATGGCAAATAGCTGATTATGGAATCAGTGCCTTAAGGAAATTATGTTTTAGTATAGTCATTTTTTAAAATTTAATTCGTCTATGGTTTTTATAATTCAGGACTGTATTTTTGTCAATAGAATTTGTAGTTGCGAACAAAATATATTTGTATTCGATAATAATGTCGTAAAAATACTTTAATTATGGATCTTTGCTGTATAATCGACAAAACACTTTTTTCCTACTGTGTCAAAAAGTATATTTTTTCAAAAATATTACAAAAAAAAATTCATCAATTTTATTGGTTTTCACGAGTAAAATTGGTGGACAGAATACAGAATCCATTTTTTTAAATTTGTATTTTTGACGCAGCAGCTGAAAAGTGTTTCACGACTTTTGAAGCGTCAATCAAAATAAATCGTTTTCTTGTAATGAGAGGCAATTTTTATTATTATAATTATTTTTTTAAAATTAATCTCTCAGTACGATCGACTTGATATAAAAATGAACTTTATATGAGAGCAAGATGCACACAAACATACAGTGATACTAGCAGTATGTCTATGTGGAAGTATTAAAAGAAAAAAAAATTTTTTTTTTTGTTAAGTATAAGAATAAATTTATATTATATTCTCGAATTGTGCGCGCGTGTATATATGTCTTTTGTGTGTATGAGTGAGTTAAAAAAGAAAAACGTTTACAAAAAATGCGCGTGCGCGACGAAAAAAAAATATATTTGTAGTGAACAGGGGGAGAATGTAAAAAAAAATATATATACATTTTTTTGCGAAATAAATAAAAAATTATACAAAAAAAATTGAAATTATTTGTTTTTAAGTGTTTAGTACGTAATTTTCCGTACTTTATGATTTTTTTATTTGAATAGGTACATTTTTTATTATACAACAAAATTAGATGGAAAAATTTGCCACATTTTTTTTTTACAAAAAGACAAGAGTCTGACTAAACATTTTTTTTTACTGAAAACAGAGCTCGAACCAGTAAAATTATTTAAAAATAACTATAAAAAAATTTTTTATATAAAAATATAAAACATGAAGATATCGATAACTCCGAGTCTTCGTCTCGGAGTGAATTAAATTGAATTAATTAATTAATTAAATAAAATAATAATTTAATTTTTTTTATTTAATTTAATTTTAATTGAATTTACAATTCAATTATTATTTACAAGAATTTTTAACTAAAATTCTTCTTTAAATCGATTATTTTTAATAATTTTCGAAAAAGTTCATTGAGAATTTTCAAATTCATTTGATTAGAATTCAATTTCACGAAACTTCAAATATTCGGAAATTCTTCAATTAAATAAATATTAGAACATACAAACTTAAAATAATATTAAAAAAATTCAATTAAACTTTTTCAAAAAAATTAATTTCAAAATTCAATTATTTCTAAAAATTCTCGCTATATTGCTTTTAGTATTCAATTATTATCTTAAAATTTAACTGAAGTTAATTTTTAAATCAATTTTTATTAGAAAATTCTACTAGAATTCAATTATTTAAATACAAAACAATTGCAAATAAATAATTTATTGAATAATTTAATGTTTCTTTAAATTCAATTCCCATAAGGAATTTTATTAACAAAATTTTTAAATAATTGAATTCTTTTGACGAATTTTAATAAAATTTTTAAGAATATTTTTCGAGAAATTCGATTAAAATTGTATTAAAATTTAAAAATAATTGAAATTCTGCGATGATTTTTACTATTTGTGAAAATAATTGAAACACTAAGAAGAATTTTATTATTTTTAAATAATATTTAATTTTTGTGAAGAACTCTTGAAAATAATTGAATTTTAATAATTTTTAAAAAAGATGTTTGAGAATTTTCAAATTCATTTGTTTACAATTTAATTTTAGAAAATTTCAATTATTTGTAAATTTTTAAATTAAATATTATATTCTAAAATAAAAACTATAAATAATTTCGAACAAAAAATCCAAAATTAAAGTTTCTCAAAAGAAATTAATTCCACAGAATTGTTAGTTAAAAATATGAAAAAATCAGATTTTCAAAAATTTTAATTGGAAACCTTTTCAAAATTTAATTATTTCTAAAAAATTTCGCTCTAATGCTTTTTAATATTCAATTATAATCGAAAATTTTAACTGGAATTTATTTTTAAATCAATTTTTATTAGAAAATTCTAATAGAATTCAATTATTTAAAAAAACAAAATATTAAATAATTGCATGTTTCTTAAAATTCAATTCTCATAAAGAATTTTATCAAAAAATGTTGAATAATTGAATTCTTTTGACGAATTTTAATAAAATTTTCAAGAATAATTACAATTTTAGAGGAATTCGATTAAAATTGTATTAAAAATAATTGGAATTCTGTAATGAGTTTTATTATTTTAGAAAATAGTTGAATTCATAAAAAGAATTTTATTATTTACGCAAATAATTGAATCTCTGTAAAAATTTTATTATTTATGAAAATATTTGAATGATTGCGAAGAATTTTATAAAAAAATTTTAAATAATTGAATTCCTGTGAAATTTTTATTATGTTATGAAAATAATTAAAGATTTGCGTAGAATTTTATTAAATTTTTTTAAAATAATTCAATTCTTTTGTAAAATGTTATTAAAATAGATATTAAAAATCATTGAATTGAAGAAAATTTTTGAAAATAATTGAAATTTTGTCAAGAATCATAATTAGAATTTTTTGAAAATAATTAAAATTTTGCCAAGAATTATATTAAAATTTTTTGAAAATAATTAAAATTTTGCCAAGAATTATATTAAAATTTTTTGAAAATAATTGAATTTCGTAGAAGAATTTAATTATTTCTAAAGATAATTGAATTTCTGACGAGACTTTTAAAAAAATTTTGAATTTAGTTCGAGTCCTGAGAAAAGTGTTTGACTACATTTTTTTACTACTTAATTAGAAGTCTCTGATTAAATGTTTTTTTTACTAAAAGCACTTTTTACTATTGGAAAAAAGTAATTTTTCAAAATTTTTTTGAAGTGTTTTTTTACTAAACTTGACATTTATTACTAAACTATGACAATTTTCTTGATTGCTTAAATCTTAAATTTAATAACAAAATTATATATGCATTTTTAACGAATTAAGAAGTAAAAATAAAAATACTAAAATCACCAACTCGCTCTTTTGCTTCAGATTCAATTTCACATTCGCAGAAAAAGAACGAAAAGGCAAAAAGGTAGAAAACTTTTTCGTTCAGAATTAACAAGCGAGTAAAAAATTGTATCAATCGATGAATCACGAAAATAATGATAAACTTTTACTTTTCCCTTTTTTTCGGCAATTTCTATTTTACTATGAAAACAAATATCTGGTAATACAATCGGCAGTTTTCCTCACTCTTTACATACCTACATATATATATTTATAAATATATCTATACGTGAAAAACACGTTATGAGGCGACGTGCTGTCGAGAGTAGACTGAAAACTCAGTTTGGCAGGGGAATAAGGCTGGAAATTTACAAATTTACGAGCAAAAGAGAAATGTGAAGTGGAAATGGAAAGCCAACAATGGATGGTTTTATAGAAAAGTTGAAAGTTTTTACATAAACTTTTTCATCTTTATAGAAAAACAAAATCACAAAAAAAGGAAGGAAGAATGAAAAAAAAAATTTTTGTACAAATATACACGATTATGTGAATTTGTGTATATATGTATATGCCTGTGTGAGTATATGTGCTTGCGCTCGAGAAATAGTAAACTCGAGTAAAAAAGTTAATTATTCTGAGGCTTGGCATCAATTTATCTTTTTCTTTTATTCTACAATATCAAAGTTTTTAACTCGACTACTCTTATTAATTTTATAATAATTTCCTCGTAAACATATGAGAATACAGCGCGAAAAAACATTTTTTTTTTAAACACTGATTATAAATTTATAATATAACAACTTCAATTTTTGAATAATTTTTTTATTCAAAATTTCAAAAAATTCACTTATTAACTATGAAAATCTATTCCTTGAATAAAAATAATATTTTTTCTCTTAATTTGCATTTTCTTTTTTTTTCTATTTCTTTTGAGTTTATAATTTTTTTTCGTGGTGCTTTTCTGTTTTTTCTTTTTTTTTTTTGCAACTTTCCTCAA
The DNA here is from genome assembly GCA_032872505.1 of Leptopilina syphax. Lineage (NCBI taxonomy): Eukaryota > Metazoa > Arthropoda > Insecta > Hymenoptera > Figitidae > Leptopilina > Leptopilina syphax. Next base: position 2,445,387 of record CM065476.1, on the reverse strand, counting down.
TTTCTGACTCACCTATATATATATATATAGATAAAAAGACAGTATATCGGAAAAATATCTTTTAAACGCGTATTGCATTCGACATTGCTTTTGTAAAAGTGTATAGCACTCTCAGAATCGTTCTTTTCTCTCGTCTAACGTGAAATTTCGTTCTTTTCTGAGAAAGAAAAAAATAAAAAAAGAGAAAGACAGAGAAACACAAATGCGAACAACCGCAAACTGATGTGTCGAATAACGATCGACTATTTTCGTTGTACATTTATTTTTTTTCTCTATTTTCTACCACATAAAGAAAAGTATTCTTTCGAAAAAAAAGAATTAAAATTTTTTTAATTTTCCAATTTCGTAATTCATTTTTTTTTAGTTTTTATATAAATTTTCCAATGAGAGAAATTATTGTAATAATTATTTTAATAAACGATAATTAGAAATAAGTAATTAATCAGTTGTAATTAATTAATTTTATACTTATTCTAAATTAATTACTTTTAATAAAATATATAATATTAATTAAATAAAAATAAAATAATTATGCAAATTTGTTAATTATTCAATTTACAACCGGTGTATATTCTAAATAAGTAAGTAAATAAATTAATATATTCACTAATGCTTTTAATTATTAATTTTTTTTATTAATTATTGAATAATTAATTTATTAAATATTTAAAAATTAATTTATTAATTATTGAATAATTAATTAATAATTATTGAATAACTAATTTATTGATTATTGAATAACTAATTTATTAATTATTGAATAATTAATTAATGCATAAATTCTACTCAAATAAAGAAATCGATTAAATTAATTTTTCAAAATAGTTAAAAAATAAAAAATATTCTCTTCCAAGGAGAAACAAGAAATGTTTCACCGCCTTTTTTATGGGGAGAAAGAATTTTTGAATGAAATACTTAAAAATCTGTTAGGCGATAAATTTCTATTTGGCCAATTTTAACTGACGGCGCAATTCGAGAACCGGGGAAACGTTTGATAAAAATTAATATTCATGCGACACAATGAATATGTATGAGAAATCAAACATACGCGAAAAGGCTAATATGTATTCGAATGAAAACGGGGGATATTGGTTAAATTTTTAAATTATGTTTACATCCCCGTTTTCATACTATAGCAAAACTCGTTTCGTGCTCGTTATTTCAATGTATATACATATATATATATAAACGCATATCGAAACGGGTTTATACGAAAACATTTCATGAATCGTGTACACTGTTATTTTGTATATATAGATATTTATTTATATGTTTTCCAATACAAAAATTCTTTCTTCTCTTTGAAATTGCAATATCGACCGAGTAATTTTTAGCTACTGCAAAACTAATGTCTAATTAAAGACATTTTTGCTACTAAAAATTGGCTGACTAAAAATGCTTTTTATCACTGAAGAACAAATGTCTGATTTAATGTACTTTTTACTACTTAAATAAGTGTCTGACTAAAAATATTTTACTGAAAAAACAAATGTCTGACATTACTACTAAAAAAATGTCTGACTAAAAATATTTTTATCACTGAAAAAACAAAGGTTTGACTAAAAATATTTTTATCACTAAAAAAACAAAGGTCTGACTGAATATACTCTTTACCACTAAAAAAATTCCTGACTAAATACATTTTAAAAAGTGTCTGACTAAAAATGTTTTTGTCACTGAAAAAGCAAATGTCTGAGTTAATATACTTTTTACTACTAAAATAAGTGTCTGACTAAAAAATATTTGTATCACTGAAAGATCAAAGGTCTGACATCACTATTAAAAAATGTCTGACTAAAAATATTTTTATCACTGAAAAAACAAAGGTCTGACATTACTACTAAAAAATGTCTGACTAAAGACATTTTTTGCTACTAAAAATTGTCTGAATAAAAATGTTTTTATCACTGAAAAATAAAAAGGTCTGAATTAATGTACTTTTGACTACTAAAATAAGTGTCTGACTAAAAATATTTGTATCACTGAAAAAACAAATGTCTGACGTAATGTACTTTTTACTACTAAAATTAGTGTTTGACTAAAAATATTTTTTTTACTAAAAAAAACAAAGGTCTGACATTACTACTAAAAAATGTCTGACTAAACACATTTTTACTACTAAAAAGTGTCTGACTAAAAATATTTTTATCACTGAAAAAACGAAGGTTTGACTAAAAATATTTTTATCACTGAAAAATCAAAGGTCTGAATTAATATACTTTTTACCACTAAAATAATTGTCTGACTAAAAATATTTTTATCACTGAAAAAACAAAGGTCTGACTAAAAATATTTTTATCACTAAAAAAACAAAGGTCAATTATTTTCAAGAGTTTTAATTAAAATTCAATTATTTTTAACAATTCTGATAAAATTCTTCGAAAAATTCAATTACTTTAACAATTCTTATAAAATAGTTGGAAACAATGAAATTATTTTTATAAATTGTCAAATTCTTGTCAAGAATTCAATTATTTTTGTAAATAATAAAATTCTCTCTGAGATATTCAATTATTTTGATTACAATTTTTGATAAAAATTGTAACTAAAAATCTTTTTAAACATTTTAACTGTTCTCAAAAGTTTTACATAAAGTTCTTTGTAATTTTCAATTATTTTCTAAATTTTCAATTAAAATTATTTTCAAAAATTACATTACTTTTACGAAATTTAATGATATTCTTAAAAAAAATGTAATTATTTACAAAAACTATATAATAAAATTAATTATAAGAATTTAAATTTCCATGAATAATTTTAATACAATTTAATAGGAAAATAATTAATTACAATTAATTATAAACATGATTATTTTAAAAACTTCAAAGTAATTCTATATAAAATTCAATTACTTTCAAAATATTTGATAAAAATGATTAAAAAAAACTCCACTATTTTCAAGAAAATGGAAATAAATTCTTCAAAACAATTCAATTATTTTTAAGAATTTTAATAAAAATCTTGCCAAGAGTTAAATTATTTTCAATACAATGTCAATTTTATTTTCTCGAAAGATTTCAATTATTTCCATAAAAGTAATAAAATTTTTCAAAAGAATTCAATTATTTTCATAAATAATAAAATGTTTCGGAGAAATTCAATTATTTTCAAGTGTTTTAATAAAAATTCAATTATTTTTAACAATTCTGATAAAATTCTTCGAAACAATTCAATTATTTCTATAAATTGTAAAATTCTTGGCAAGAATTCAATTATATTTGTAAATAATAAAATTCTCTCTGAGATATTCAATTATTTTGATTACAATTTCAATAAAATTTCTATTAAAAAATTCAATTATATTCAAGATAATTTTAATAAAATTTCTTTAACAGGTTCAATTATTTTTAGAAATTGTAATTAAAATTTTTTAAAACAATTCGATTGTTCTCAACAGTTTACGTAAATATTCTTTGTAAATTTCAATTATTTTCTAAATTTTCAATTAAAATTATGTTATATTGTTTAATTACAAAATTATTGAATTCTTAAACTGTTAAATTGTAAAATTGCAAAAATATAATAAAAATTAATTTAATAACAAAGTTTTGAAATCAACGTTGAAAATTAAAATGTTTGTTTTGCAACTAATTCAGATTTAGTGAAACGTCCTTTTGATAGTAATTAGAAGAAGAGCAAAAAATCCCAAAGAACAAAAAATAAAAGTTTACTTTCGCAAAAACCTAATTACACACGCGATAAGAATGTTTTTATACGATCATTAAAGTGAAAATGGTGCTTTTTTTCTTTTTTTTTTGAAAAGTTTCGAAAAAGATTATTCAAGAAACAGCAAAATCAGCAGGAATAGCAGCTACAAGTTTGAAAATTCCTGATTTATTTGTTTACCAAAGTCGAGGAAACGTTGCCTCAGTTTGTCTTGGGAAAATTTTCTAGAAATAAGTAGACTAACTCATGCTCTTTCAAGTGACCCCATTACATTATTCTTTATGTAAAATTTACCCCTTGAAAAGTATATATATGTATGTACTTCGTTTGAATTAAAATTATGCCCTCGCAACTTTTACACATACAAAATTCAATTTTGTTTACGCTCATAAATTATATTTTTCAAACGCATAGATTTCTCTCAAGTTAACTGACGTCGTAAACCATAACTAAATTATGGTAAACATTTTTTTTTCTTTGTAAATAATAAAATACAGAAAAATTTCTTTTAATAAAGAAGGAATCTTTTTTAATTTTATTTTTTCATATAAGACATTTTCTATTCAATTTTCTATGCAAAAAAAGAATTTTAATAAAAAAAACTTTTCACTTTTCAAAAAAGGAATATTTTTATTCAATGAAAAAGAGTTTCTTTTATTAAATTTGTTAACTTAAAGGGAATTTGAATAATGAACGATAAAAACACAGTTCTTAGAAAATAAATTTTAATTGCGTTCTTATAATTAAAAAAAGATTTCTTAAATTTAATGTTTTTAATTAACGACTGATTTTTAATTTATTTACTATTGTTTTTATAAAATTAATAATTAGTACATTGTACATTCATTTAAAACAGAATTTATTAACCATCAATTAATTTATTTTAAAATTGAAAATTCAGAAAACTTTTTTTTGAATTTAATTCTTCAAATTTAAAATAATTTTTCAAATAAAATCTAATTAAGAAAGAATTTAAGTCAGACACTTAAATTATTGTTTAAAAAAACCAAATTCAACAACTTTGGCTTTACTGCTTCATAAAATTCTTTTTTCCATAAAAATATATTTTTTTTTATTTTCTAAATACGAGACACAATATTCTCATTTGCGATTGAAATTAAAAATAAGAGCCAGAGGCGTGTCATTATAATAACTTGGGTGGAATTAACTCTTTAAATCTACATAATTTGCCTCTATGTGTGTGTTTGTGTTTTTTTTGGCATAAAGAAAAAATTCAATGAGACAGAAAACCTATTTTTTTCATTTTTGTTTTTTTTTTTGCACATGAAAAATGTCATGTTGGTGAGCAAAATAACATAATCATCGAAATTTTTGGCAAACTACCAAAAGAGCAACGAATCGTTTGCGGTTTTCGTGGTCCATCCCTTTTCACCCTTACATAATGAAAAGCTCAGCTCATTTAAGCAATATTTTACCAAAAACCGCACACGAAATATATTATACAAATGGCTTCCTTATAATTTTTGACGTCGGGGTGTTAAAAAAAAAATTGTTTTCTTTCTCATAAATGAACATTTTTTGATGAAAAAAAATTCTTCAGTTTTTAATAAATTTTCCTTTTACTAAAAAAACGATATTTAGAAATAATTCTTTTTGATATCAATTATTCAAGAGTTAATTGAAAATTTGGATTATTAAAAAACTTTATTCTAATGTTTTTTTTTTATTAAAATAATTTAATTATAAATTTTTTTTATTCTTTTTTTAAAGTGATATGAATTTTGCAAAAATTATTTTTTTTAATCCTACATAAAACCAGACATTAAATAAAATAAAATTATGTTTCTCTCAGAAAATAAATTTTGAAAAACTTTAATTAAAAACTCTGAAGAAGTTAGTTTTTTGAAACATTTTTTCAACATTTTTTTTTTCAAATTAGTTGTATATTTTTAAATATATATTTAATTGAAAAATTTTCAAATTATTGACGTTTCATGAAATAGAATTGTGAATTTCACAAAAAGTTTAGGTGAATTTTTTTTATATAAATGATAATTGAATTCTTAAGGAACTTTCTCAAGAATTATTAAAAATAATAATAATTGAATAGTGTCTGACCGTACGTCGATTATTCTACTGAAACTGCTATATTCTTCATGGCTGACTATTCACAATCTATACTACTGAATTTTTTTTTTAATTTTCTTCAATAAATTAGAAATTAAAAATAGTGTCTGACCGTACGTCGATTATTCTACTGAAACTGCTATATTCTTCACGTCTGACTATTCACAATCTATACTACTGAATTCTTTTTAATTTTTCTCAATAAATTATAAATTATAAATAAATTGAAAATAGTGTCTGACCGTACGTCGATTATTCTACTGAAACCACTATATTCTTCATGTCTGACTATTCTAAAACTATACTACTATTTTTTCTTCTTTCCTAATTCGCTCGCTAATTCGTCTAAATTCACAGGAAAAAAAACTAGAATTTTTGTTTTAATCTACAATTCTACAATAAATTTACGCTCCTTTTTCTTCTCCAGAATATTTGTATTAACAAATTATAAATTTTCTACCCCACGATTAACGGGACAAGGAAAAAGAAAAGAAAATAAAAACAAAAATAAAAACAAAAACAAAGCGAGTTTAGTAATTGTCTGAGTTCTCAAAATAAGTAATAACCGTTGCCCTGGCTTTATATATATATAGTATATAGTATATAGTATATAGTATATAGTATATAGTACATAGTAGATCGCCATGGCATACAGGAGAGAACTGAACGTGCATACCGCCTATGGAATCCAGAATTGCAATTTATGCTGATTTATATGCGTCGCGATGCTCGACGCTGTTCCGAGTACACACAAACTCGCTTGCTCTCACCTCCCTCGTGACTGGCTGTCCGGTTTATGCATACCCCAAGTCTTTCTAAATTCTATTTCAGCATCTCACTTTATTGCAAACGTTCTGACTTTCTATCATTCGTGAAACTGACACACAGTCATAGTGAAACACACTATATATTGTATACGTATGTCCAAGCCAAAACTTTAAGCGCTCTCCCAACAAATATCACAAATTTCACCCTGACCTCTCTCTCTCTCTCTCTCTTTATATACATTTTTTCATTTTATGGTACAAAAAAAAACTTTCAAACTCATTTTTTTTAAAATAGAAGAAATCCAATAGAACGATCGAGAACGATTCTTAGTTTTTATTTATTTCCCTTCAGTTTTTAATAAAATGCGGAGAAAAATTTTGGCTTTGTTTTTATCTTCTTTGCAATATTTTCTATTCAATATAACAGCGAAAGAAAATTTACTTGAATCAACTTTAATCTTCCACTTCTTGCAAATATTATATTATATTATATTTATTATATTATATTATATTATATTATATTATATTGTAAAAATATTCAAAATAAATATTTACTTTTTAAACTAAATGATTATTTTATTATTATTTTCAAAAAGAAAATTAAAAATCAGGATTACACTGGATAATTAATATAATTAATTTTCTTTTTGAAAACGATACTAAAATAATTACTGGATGAAATCACTAAGTTTTATTAAATTAAAAGATTATTATTTTCATCAATAATCACTGAACCAATAATATTTGTGTGAAGTAAATACTTATTAATTATTTCAATTGAAGTAACATTCAATTCATTATTATAAAAGTTTAAAAAAAAATTTTTAATTTCCAAACATCAATCACTTTAATTTTTAAATAATATTCTATTAAAAATGCTTTTGTCTTTTTGATATGTTTTGATAGATAATATTATACCTACTTCTTTATTTTCATTACTATTTTTTAATTTAATAATATTATCTCTATTTTTCAAATAATTCAAAAATATTTTTATTAATCTAAAAAAATTATTAATGTTAATTCATTATTTCTTTGTTTCTTAAAAAAATTATCATTTTGTAACAAAAGTTTTAGGTAATTAAGAAAATGTAATTCATGCAAAATATTTTCCTTTTTTTTTAAGAAAAACTTAATTTTTTCACAAATCGAAATTATGCAGCAATTTTTTCCTTTTCAGAAAAGAAAATTTAAAAATGCTTGGAAAATTAAAATTAGAAAGTAGAAAATATTTTTGCAAATTTTCTGCTTCTCAATAAACAAAGTAAATAATAAACAAAGTACAAGTTTTAAGTAAAATATGTTATAATTATAAATCAAATTTTGGTTAAGAAATTTCAAATTCATTTTTGAAAAAAATATTAACAAAATTTCTATTTGGTAAAAACTATGGTAAAATTATTCAAAAACATCATCAACTTCTTTTCTAAATAAATATTTAATTATTATTTTTGCAGAGAAATAAAAAAATTTCAAATATTTCAAATTCAAACTTTTTTGAAATTTAACAACTTAGAATATTTATTATAAAAAATAAAGAAATTGATTACTCCAAGTCGAAAAATCGGAGTGATCGATTTTCTTCATTTTTTAACATCGAATGTTTCTCAAAATTGAATGTTATCAACAAATTTTTAAATTATTGAATTCTTTCGACGAATTTAAAAAAAATTTTTTAAAATATAAAATGTAATTACATTTTTCGAGGAATTTGATTAGAATTTAATTTAAAATAATTGAAATTCTGCGATGAGTTTTTTTATTTATGAAAATAATTAAATTTATAAAAAGAATTTTATTATTTACGAAAATAATTGAATCTCTGCTAAAAATTGTATAGTTTATGAAAATAATGGAATTATTGTTAAAAAAATATAAAAAATTTGTAAATAATTGAATTCAGGAAAATTTTTATTCATTTAGTAAATATTGAAAATCCTTGTATTCAGAAAAATTTTTTAAAATAATTGAAATTTTGACAAGAATTTTATTTAAATTTTTAAAAATAATTCAATTTCAGAGAATTCTGGGAATTCTGGGAGAATTCAATTATTTAAATACGAAAATAAATAATTTATTGAATGATTAAATATTTCTTAAAATTTTATTCTCCTAAAGAATTTTATCAAAACATTTTTAAATAATTGATTTCTTTTGACGATTTTTAATAAAATTGTTAAACATTTTTAATTAAATTCTTTCGAAGAAATTTATGAAAATTTTTTAATTACAGAATTCGTAGGAAATTGAGGAAAGTTTTTAAATTTCAATTTAAAAGCTTCTGAAATTTTATAATTTTTAAAAAAATTATAAGTATAACTCTTCCAAAATTCAATTATTTTATACAGTTTTTAACCAAACTTCATTTCGAAATTAATTGTTTTGAATAATTTTTCTAAACTTCTTCCAGAATTCAATTATATCTAAATACAAAAATTATTTTAAAATAATTTTAAAAACTAAATAACTATTATTTTTGCAGAATTTTAATTTAAAATTTTGAGTATGATTGTTTTGCGAAAAATGTTAAAAATAATTTTTTAGAAAATGTTAATGTAATATTTTTCCTATATGTACTTAATTTTTAAAATTGTATTATTTAGAATGTTGAAAATAATTGAATTCTTAAAAAATTGAAATAAAACAATTCTAAGAACTGATTTTTTCAAAATCATTTTAATACAATTTTCAGAAAATTTTTTTTTAGAAACCAAATTTTGATAATATTAAGACAAAAATATTTATTTCCTGCTTGAATATAAATAAATATTCATTTTACAAAACAGTTATTGAAATAATTGTTTATTTGAATCAAAATAATTTTTCTAACAGTCTCTCATTTATATGTAAAAAAAAAATAAATAACTTGTCAACAGGAGTCACGCGAAAGGAAAAGGATTTTCTTATTTATTAATATCAGAACATCTTAATATACAACGAATTTTTTTCTCCTTCTAATAAGAAAATCATGAATATTAATGATTGAAATGCAAATATTATGCCAAGGAAATTTATACATATGTCAAGCGTGAAACAAGTAAAATTTGCGATAAGAAAATTAATATAATTCACCTCGTGTGTGTACATATTCTATTATTATAGAAAAATTACCAGCATGCAAAATGAGAATGCGAATTTATAATTTTTTTTTTATTATTTTTCATTTGAAAATTAATAATTATGTAAATTGCCATGGAAAATAATTTTGTAAGAAACTTCAATAATTGATTTTTTTTCGAAAAATATTAGGAAAATTCTGTTTTAAATAATGAAATGAAATTTAATTATAAAAAATAAAATAAATAAATAAATAAATAAAACCCTGATAAAATACTCTAATTAACATAAAAAATAAAAAAATAGAGTTAATACTTTGTTTTAATTTTGAGTGTCAATTTGAGATATGACACATCGCATTATATTATTGTATTGAAAGCAAAAGGGCACACAAGGTATACACGATTTGAAAACGTATATCATTATGATGTAAAGTCTAAAGCAATGAAAATGGTCGCTATTTCATAAAATAAGCTGTTCAAATTCATGCGCTTTTGGACACAGTGAATAGATATCAAAGTGGCTTTAAAGCGTTTAACGAAAATAGCTTTGTAAATATATACATTATGCAGATCGACATTATATACATAAGTATATATAGATATTTATAGAAATTCGCGTGTAATACTGGATAAAATACTTTTGAATCATTTCTGAATTTAAAAAAAAAAAATAAAAAAATTCTCTATATATATTGATTCTCGACAAGTTTGTATTTTCAAATATAAAATGAAATACAACTCATCGCAAAAATATGATATTTACTTTTTCACTAATAAAAATGCAGAAAAGTCAAGTTTTTGCGATATAAGAAAATGTTGCGGGGCAAATTCGTATAGTTGAAATTGCTTGTAGATACTATCGATTTATATATACTTTAATGTGTTACGGCTAGCCGGAAGATTTATATTTTCATTTAAAATATATATCCATTTTATGGGGGCTACTGGAGATTTCTTCGAGAGCTATTTTTAGCAAGTGGGACGTGCGGTCAGACCTTTATGTTTGCTTCTTTCGCTATTTGCACAAAAAAAATATTGCAAAAGAAATAAATTAGGTACTGTTGTTCTAAATAAAAGAATAGATCGAAGATTTTGGAAGTAAGCAGAAATAACCGTATTTAGTCGGACAGAATTTGAGTTTCCATTTTTTAAAAAAGGATAAAAAATAAAGAAAATTTTTAAATAAAAATAAACACATTCAAAATTTATAAAATACACTTCATGTATTTACTTTGTTTGAAAAATTCAGGAAATAAGTAGAAAAGTCGACGTTTAGTCAGACGTGTATAGAGTAAACAGAATTTAATTCTTCTAACTGGAGGGTTGTATTTAAAAAAAATTTTATCACCAGTAATTTATTTATTAATAAATTTAGAAACATCTTGAGTAATGAAGAAATGAGAATTTTTCTTTTTAAAATTATTTTTAAAAAAATTGATTAATTTTTAACTTGATTAAGTTTACTCGCTTTTCTTTTTTTTTAATAAAATATAAACAGATAATAGAATGAAAAACGACTCACTGAAAGATAAATAGAAGCATCGTCTTAAACTGTGTATATATATATACACGAAAGGTACATTCATATTTATCTTACGGGCTAGCTCATGAAATTTGGCTAAATTACACAACTCCGTTTTGGCTGACTAAAGTCGGTTGTGTCTACTGTAGTCGAGAGAATAGCGCAGTACAAACAATGCTAATAAAATCTTCACATATACACCTGGCACAGGATTCGGCTAAATTTATACAAAAAAGAATAAAATTGAAAAAAAATTTTCTAAATCTCTATACACTTTATACTTAATTATTAGTTTATATTTAATTTAATATATTTCATATATTTCATAATTTATATTTTTTATATATTTTATAATTTACTTTATGAAATTGAATTCTAAAATATAATTTTTCAAACTTAATTTTTTTTTGTCTGTCTGTTGATCAATTATTATTTTCTTTGTCTGACTATTCCCGAACTACATCACTGAATATTTTTTTTTTAATTTTGATCAATAAATTGAAAATTAAAATTTATTTTATTAAAATACGTTATTAGTGTCTGACTGTACGTCGATTTTTCTACTGAAAATGCTATTTTTCATGTCTGACTATATTATTAAACTACACTACTTATTTTTCTAGTAATTTTTTTTTTATTTTTTGATCTCTTAAAATACAACTGTTTGTCTATACAGCAGGGCTCGGATTGTGCGACTTTTTCGACTTTTTCGACTTTTCTAACGAAATGGGACTTTTTTCGACTTTTTTGTAAACTTTTTCGACATTTTTTTTTAGTAAAATGCGAATGAAATTAAAATTTTTTTTTTTTTAATTTAAAGGAAAAAGTTTGAGTCAAAAAAATGTTCTGTTACATTTATTTACAAATTTCTTTCAAATTTTTCGAAAACATCAATAACTTCTTTTTTAAATAAATATTTAATTATTATTTTTCCATAGGAATTAAAATTTTTCAAAAGATTCAAATTCAAACCTTTTTTGAAATTAAACAACTTATAAAAAATTGTTATAAAACATGAAGAAATCGATCACTCCGAGTCTTCGACTCGGAGCAATCGATGTCTTCATGTTTTATAATAATTAAAGATGACCGAGTGATAAAATTATTAGTTTATAATTTATATTAAAAGACTTTATAAAAAAAAATTTTTTTAATTATTTTTTATGCAAATAATTGAATTATTGGGAAGAAATTTATAAAACATTAGTAAGTAATTAAATTTTGCAGAAGAATGTTAATATTTACAAAGAGAATTGAAATTTGGAAGGGAATTTAAAAAAAAAAATTTTGAAAATAATTGAATTTCTGTGAAGAATTTTCTTACTTTTGAAGATAATTGAATTTTGCAAAAAATTGTATCATAACTTTTGAAAATAATTAATTTTCCAGGATGAATTTTATTTTTTATGAAGATAATAAAAATTTCAACGAGGAATTTAAAAAAAATTTTGAAAATAATTGAATTTCTGCAAAGAATTTGATTATACTTTTGAAAATAATTGAATTTCTAGGATAAATTTTATTATTTATAAAGATAATTGAAAATTTGACAAGAATTTTATTTAAATTCTTTGGAAATAATTGAATTTCAAAGAAGAATTTTATTACTTTTGAAAATATTTGAATTATTACAAATATTTTTATTAATATTTGAAAGTAATTGAATTCATAAGAAGAATTTTATTTTAAATTTGTGAAAATAATTGAATTTTTGCGAAGAATTTTATTACTTTTAAAGATAATTGAATTTCTGCGAAGAATTTTATTACTTTTGAAAATAATTGAATTTCAGAGAAGAATTTTATTATTCACAAAGATAATTGAAATTTTGAACAGATTTTTTTAAAAAGTGTTTAAAAGTAATTGAATTTTGCAGAAGAATTTTGATATTTATAAACATAATTGAAATTTTGAGGAGAATTTAAAATAAAAATTTTTGAAAACAATGAAATTTTTATGATGAATTTTATTATTTATAAAATTTTGGCGAAAATTTAAAAAAAAATTTTGAATATAATTGAATTTTTTCGAAGAATTTTATTAGTTTTGAAAATAATTGAATTTCAGAGAAGAATTTTATTATTTATAGAGATAATTGAAATTTTGACAAGAATTTTATTAAAATTTTTGTTAAATAATTGAATTTCGAAGAAGAATTTTATTATTTATAAAAATAATTGACATTTTAAAGAGAATTTTTTAAAAAATGTTAAAAATATGTAATTAAAATTTAGCAATGAATTTTATTACATTTTTAAAAATTTTATTCCTGATTTTTTGATATTAATGTATCTGTTGTTGAGAAATGTGATTTTTTTTAGAATTTTGACAATTTCGTGTTTTTTTTTGTTGTTTTTTCTAAAATTTCATGCGACTAAAGAGACTTTTTTTGAGTCTTAAAGACGAACCGAGCCCTGTATACATTTTTTTACTACTTTACTATATACTTTCAGACAAGTAATTCATTGAATTTTAAACTACTGAAAATAATTAGTGTTTTAATCCTTTTATTTACTAGGAAAAAGTAAATTCAGTGAAAAAAAATCATTTTTAGTAGTAAAAAATAGTATTAAGTCAAATATTTATTTTTCAGTAGTCAAAAAGTGTTTAGTCAGACAATCATAGAGAAAACAAAAATAAAAAATTGAAATAAAAATTCAAGTAGTAAATAAAAGTGTATAGTCAGACGTTGGTATGTATAAGTAGTAATACCAGTATTTAGTCAGACATTGCAATTGTACAGAGATATGTAGAAAATTATTATTTTTAATATATATTTTCATTTTTTCTTTTATTATTTAAAGTAGTAAATGAAAATGTTTAGTAAAACAAGATATAAATTGCCTTACAAGTAAAGAGAGAAAAAGAGACAAAAGAGAGATACAGGGGAGTTTTCAAATATAATATAGTTTTGCACAATTATGGAACATGAGATACAACTTTTTCTTTAAATGTGATGTTAGAAACATTTGTCTCTAAATAAAATATTATATACTCTCTCGTGGTAGGAACGATGTTAAAATGGTTTTTTCCCCCTCATTTTTACTTCCTTACTTTTCAAGAACATTGTGTCACCGACATTTACCGCACGTTCGATGAGTTATCGAAAGTCCCCTTTCCCTCCATTCTTCATTATATAAATCTTTAACCGCAAATGGATAAATCCTGCACATCCCTTGAACTTTTTATGGTCCTGTGCATGAGATTTATTTCTCTCCTTTGTTAATAAACAATAATAATATCTCGATTATTATTTTACAATTTTTAGTAGAATAATATTATTTCTAATATTATTATCATATTATCAGCATTAATAAACTAATAATATTAATAATGAGTACAAAAAGAATCGTATTAATGCAATTTAATTCGAAATTCATGATGTGGGAAAATTTTTCCGTAAAATTAACTCGGATCATTATATACATCTCTTGCTCAATTGCAATGTGAAATCAGCACCGACGCTGATAAAGTGGTTGGATTTTAGAATGAGTATCACACACATAGGCTTCTGGTGCATATTTTCTGTCCACTGTCCGTGCGAGTGCAATGTACACATTCTCAAACCACCAACCGCACAGATTTAACACTCTCGCACACTAATACTGCGTTGTACAGTTAAATTCACGCGACTCGTGATAAAGAAACATACAAAAGAGAGGGAATCAGAAATTCTCCGCTTTAATGAATTCAACATGATAATTTACATTTTCTATATATACCAAAGAAAATGTAAATTTAAACGAATAAATAATATTGCTCCAAGAGTAATGTTTATAATAATAATAATAAAAAATGAAAATAGTAATAATAATCATAATAATAATAAAAAGGTAAAAAAATATTAATAAATATTTTTTCACATTTTCGTTTTTAACTAATTATTTATAATTAAGAATTAACGAAAGTTTTTTTTATAATTCTAAAAACAATTTTTCTCCTTTTCGACAAATTTCCTCTTCTATTAAAAAACGAAAAAAGTTTTTTTAATTTCTCTCGAATTTCGATATAAAAAAAACGAATTTTTCATTATTATTTCCAACAAACTATTTCTCAATTGACAACCGTCCTTTTTTTAATCAAGAATCCTGTCATTATTACTCGTCGCTTATATACTCGTTCAAAACTTTCTTTTGTATGTATAAAAATTTTTTTTCAACTTTTGTTAAAAAAGAAAAAAATATGACAAAATATGTCCAACACACACACACACACAATCAACCCACACATGTAGGATTCATCAATTAATTTTGTCCGATCGTAGATATAAAAGAGAAAAGCGCACAACCATCCATTGGATACTTTTGAAAGATCAAATCAATGTCCCAGTGGACCATAAGGTGAGATAGAATGAAAAGAGCAAAGGTGGAGGGGGGATTACTGTGAGTTTCGAAAATGGAGTGACAGAATTTTAAGGGGAGAGGAAAAAGGTAGAGCAAAAGGGGGGTGTGGGGCATTGAAGAAAAATGCGAGAAAAGGGTGGTGACGCGAAGCGAACCGCGAAATGAAAATTTTATCGACGCATCGAACCGACGACCAGGCAAAATCTACCGTTCCCCCCACCTCTTCCCTTAACCTACGTCAACCTATAACGATATTTTACTTTTTATTTTCTTCCATTTTTTTTTCTTTTGATTCTATACATTTCTATTATCGATATTTATTAGAGTTAATGTGTTTTTGTAGCAAAAAGAAAAGACAAAGAAAAGACAAAAAAAAAGACAGACGAAAAAGGAAAAGAAAGTTGAAAAAAGAAGAAAACAAGAAAAAAAAGAGGTAGAAAAAAGAAATAAAGAAGAAGAATAGAAAGAAAGACGAAAAAAGAAAGAAAAAAATGAGGGAAAAAAATAAGGAAGAAAGAAAGAAGAATCAGAGAATCAAAAGAAAAATAGGAGAAATAGAAATAAAGAAAAATGAGAAAAAGAATGTAAGAAAAAAAAGAAAGGAAGAGAAAAAAAATCAGACAATGGAAAAAGACGAAAAAGAAGGCAGAAAAGAAAAAAGAAAGAGGAAAGAAAGAAGAAAAGAATTAAAAGAAAGGTAGAAAAAAAGAAAGAATAAACAAAAAATCTGAAAAAGAAAAACAGAAAAAGAATGGAAGAAAAGAAAGAAAAAAGAAAGAAAGCAGAAAAAAAACAAAGACGGAAAAGAAGAAAAAATAAAGAAAGACGAAAAAAGGAGGAAGTGAAAGAAAAATGAAAGATTTAAAAAGAAAAGAAAAAAAGAAAGAAAGAAGAAGCAGAGAATCTAAAGAAAGAGAGGAGAAAAAAGTAGAAAAAGAAAGATAGACGAAAAGAGAAGAAAAAAATACAAAACAAGGAAGAAAGAAAAAAGAAAGAAGAAGCAGAAAGTCAGAAGGAAAATAGAAAAAAATAAAAGAAGAAAAAGCAGAAATAGAATGAAAGAAAATATGGAAAAAGAAAAGAAAGAAAAAAAATTAGACAATGAAAAAAGACGAAAAAGGAGGCAGAAAAGAAAGAAAGAAAGAAAGAGGAAAAAAGAGGAAAGAAAGAAGAAGAAGAAAATCAAAAGAAAGATAGGAAAGAAGATAGAAAGAACAAAAAATCTGAAAAAGAATAAAAGAAAAGAAAGACAGAAAAGATTGGAAAAAAAGAAAGAAAAAATAAAGAAAGAAGAAGCAGAGAATCTAAAGAAAGAAAGGAGAAAAAAGTAGAAAAAGAAACAAAGACGGAAAAGAAGATAAAATAAAGAAAGACTAAAAAAGAAGGAAGTGAAAAAAAAGAAAGTTTTAAAGACGGAAAAGATGAAAAAATAAAGAAAGACTAAAAAAGAAGGAAGTGAAAAAAAAGAAAGTTTTAAAGACGGAAAAGATGAAAAAATAAAGAAAGGCGAAAAAAGAAGGAAGTGAAAGAAAAAAGAAAGATTTTAAAAAAAGGGAAAGAAAGAAGAAGCAGAGAATCTTAAGAAAGAAAGGAGAAAAAAATAAAAAAAGCAACAAAGACGGAAAAGAAGAAAAAATAAAGAAAGGCGAAAAAAGAAGGAATTGAATGGAAAAAGAAAGTTTTTAAAGAAAGAAAAGAATAAAGGATAGAATGAAGAAGCAGAGAATCTAAAGAAAGAAAGAAGAAAAAAGTAGAAAAAGAAAGATAGACGAAAAAAGAAGAGAAAAAAAAGAAAGAAAAGGAAGAAAGAAATAAGAAAGAAGATGCAGAGAGTCAGAAGAAAGATAGAAAAAAAATAAAGATCAAAAAGCAGAAACAGAATGAAAGAAAATATGGAAAAAGGGAAAGAAAGAAGAAATAAAGCACACAAAGAAAAAAGAAGAATGAAAGAGTTTTTTAAAAAAAGAAAAAGAAAAGCATTTTCTTCCTTTTTCTTTACAGACAATTTTCGATTATTTTGGAAACTGCATTCAATTTCTTATTATTGTCGCAGCAAAAGCGTTTTTGAGACAAGCGCCCATCAATTATGTCAGGAATTTCGAGAATTTCATGGATCTTCTTAAAGACATTGGAACTTGGAAAACTTTCAACTTGAGAGGCGCTTTAAATGCTATTCAAAAGTTGTTCAAGTCGAGAGGAATTTCAGGCTTCAAAAGTTTTGAAATAAATTCGTTGTAATAAATAAAATCTGTCGTTTTGCAAAAAGAATGTCTATTTCAAATTAATGATTACAGGAATAATTATTATTAATATACTAATTCAAAAAAATTCATTAATAATGAATTTTAATTCATTAAAAGAAGTCAGTCATTAATTCAAATTAGTAAAAATTTTCACTAATTCAAATTTAGAGAGTAAAAAAATTAATTAACACTAATTTTATTATTATTTATAAACTAGGTATGTAATTAAAATAAATCATTATTTTAAATAAATAAATCTCTTTGTTTTTGAATGGTCTATTATATTCAATTTGTGTATAGAAATGTTAAAGGCTGAAAAGTCATACATGTAATATCAATAAAACTAAATCGAATAATAAATCATAAACAATAATTACTAATTAATAATTATTTATTATCCATTTATTAATAAACATTTAATGACTTTCGAAACTAATTACTCCACTTTTGAAACTTGGTCCTTTACAATTATTATTCTGTAGAAATTATATATTTATTATAACAGCAAGTCATGAGCAATAAATATTATTAATTAATAATTATTCGTGAAAAAAATTACATAATTTTCAAATGTAGTCATTTTCCTTTCAAAATTGCAAATTTCTCCGGAAAATAATTAATTAACTAATAATTATTATTTTCTGTAAATAAAGCTGAAACCCTATGTGGAGAATTGTAATATTTCAAATTGCCGTATAAATAAAAAAAAATATAAAATCAAATGAATAAATTACCAATTTAATTATTATTCATAATTCACATTTTTAAAAAAACACTTTTCTCTTGAAAAAAAAAATTGGCAAACAAAGGATAATTAAAAAAATTGAGAATTAAAGTAAACGAAAAAAATTCAGAACAAAAGTAAATAAAAATTAAAAATAAAAGTAAATAAAAAATGGATAATAAGAGTTAATTAAAAAAATTGGGAATAAAAGTAAATGAAAAAATTGAATGGAACTAAAAATAAAACGTGTGTAATAGAACAGTAAAAAAAAGTGTTGCACTTTGAATTCTTTATACGTTCGTCTTTCTCTGCTATGTAATGGTTTATTTTAATAATTGATTCCATGTGGTTTACAACTGTTAAGGGCTTTTACTTGACGTAAAGTGGTAACGATAAAACGCAAGTTGATTTGTAACAGGTGGTTGAAGCAACTTTCATTAAGGACCACAGCGCTCTTGATTTTCCTTTTTTTTCTAATTTCACGCCATTACTCTTCTTTTCTTTTAGACGGACTGCGAGAATTTCGTTCTCTTTCTTTTTTCGACTAAAAATAGAAAAACCCCTTTCAAATGAGTTTGTATATTGAAAGCTTCTAAGGATCAATAATTCAATTGGGCAAAGAATTACCATTTTTTTTTTAAATTAAAAATGACAATGTTTATTGTAAATTTGTTTCTTTAGCAAATTAGAAAAATTAATCAGCAGCCAAAAAACTAACAGACCGTTAAATAAGTAAATTTAGTAGATAAATCAACGTTTAGTCAGACATTACAATTTTTTAACTCTGGTAACTGAAGCAATTTTTATTAAAAATTTTTGTAAAAATTTCTTTCTTTTAATTTTTTCAAAAGTATTGAAATCGTTAGTAGAATAATATAATAAATTATAAAATAATTTATAAATAATATAATAATAATAAATAATAAAGAAAATAATAGAAAAGAAAAAAATTAATGATTGAAAAGAACAGAATTTAATAAGAGTAAATATAAAAAAAATATTTTGATTATGGAAAATAAATAAAATAAAATAAGAAACTAAAAGAATAATAAATGCTTTTGTTTAAATATTTAAAAAAAAGGAAAAGTAATGTATCATCATAGAGTTTGGAGACTGTACATTGCAACGTGGTAACGAAGCATTGAGTTGTACCACTGAAAACGTATGGTCATTTTGCTGAAAGCGTTTCTAACTTGCTTCTACAAACAAGTTATGCAAATAGAAACTATCGCTCACCGAAAAATAAATATTGATACTTTCAAAGGTGTTCGTATTTACACAAGGCGCAAGGATGCAAATCCAACTAAATTTTTCCTAGACAATCGGATGTACCTCAAATATTTGTCTTTTAAAACCAAAAAAGAAAAAAATCTTTTCAAATTTCTTACACAATTCAATTCAACTATGAATTTTATTAAATTTTCCACTTTTATCACTTTCAACTAAAATTTTATTCAAAATAAATGTGGAAGAAGTTTACAATATTTATAATCAACGATTAACCATGGAAAAAAAATTTTTACGCAGAAAACAATATTTTCTGTGTGCACAAATTAAAATTTTTTAAATTGTTATTAATAAATTAAAAATGCTCGAAAAAAAAATTTTTCGCTAAAAATTGGAATAGAAAACTATTTTTTCAATTAAGTCGTTGATTATAAACGTTGCGAACTTTTCAAAAATCAATAAATTTAAATAAAAACAAAGCATTTAAATACTTCAAATTATAAAACAGTTAAAATTTGAAACAAACTTTTTTTAACAAATAAAAATTAAAACTAAAATGGTAATACTGATGAGAACAAAATTATTAATAATAATAAAAAGAATAATAGAGAATAAAAATAGAGAAAATTAAAAAATAATAGAGAATAAAAATAGAGAAAATTAAAAAATAATCGAGAATAAAAATAGAGAAAATTAAAAAATAATCGAGAATAAAAATAGAGAAAATTAAAAAATAATAGAGAATAAAAATATAGAAAATTAAAAAATAATCGAGAATAAAAATAGAGAAAATTAAAAAATAATAGAGAATAAAAATAGAGAAAATTAAAAAATAATAGAGAATAAAAATAGAGAAAATTAAAAAATAATCGAGAATAAAAATAGAGAAAATAGTAAAAAAAAAGAAGTATTATAAAAATAAAAATAAGAAAAATAACGATAATAGTATCAATAAATAATAATAATAGATTAATTTAAAATTAAACAATACTGTTTATTATATTGTTGAAAGGTTGTTATAGTTAGGCAGAAGCTGATCGCTATCATAAACGTATCTAGTTTTAATGAGACTCTGATGGTTCAATTAAAAGGATCATCAAACGGAAATTGCTCCCTAGAATGAAAATTACCAAGCTGTGTATTCGAAAATAACTTTTATTACCTACAACACTAACAATTGTCTACGAAAATTTCATTCCATTTTCTCAAGTGAATTTTAAATGCGAAAAAGGCAGAAAGGAAATAATTTTTTAGCCTCCAAATGAAAATTTGACAATAATTAATTACAAAATAATTTTTCACTCTAAATTCAAAATAATTTAGGGTAAACAATTAGTAGTGTATTATTTAATACTAATATTAATTAATAGTAGTGACTATTGAGTAATAGTAATAACTATTATTAGTGTTAATTATTTTTTAAGTTCAATTTAATAATTTAAAATTAATTATTATTTAATTAATTATTAATTATCAGTTTCATAATTATGTTTTTATAATTTCTTTTTATAATTAATATTTACCTAATTATTAATAATATTGACTATAATGTTAATAAGAGAATAAGAGAAAATTTAACTTAAAACCTAGGTCGAGTTATGCGTTATTAATAAATATTAATAAAAATATTTGATAATAAATTACAAACTAATTAATTATGAATAATATTAATTGACATTGTGTAGCAGTTGACAAATAAAGCTAGTATTAAAAAAAGATTTTTTCAGCATCAGTGGGAGTGGAAATTTGCCCCCCTTCCAACCCCCCTATTTGAGATTACAATTTTAAAATTTTGACCTTTCGTGAGAATTTCGACATTTCCGCACGATTTCGCGAATTGATATTGCAACGTTGAAATCGTTCCCTCTTTTTCCATCGACTGATTTCGATTTCGATATATTGAGCATGGAATTTCAGAGCTAATAAAGTTCGAGTTTGGTCGCCGGAAGTTGAACGCGACGATAAAGCACGTTTATCGAGAGAATGAGAGAGAGAGAGAGAATATTATCAAGAAAACTTACTACATACTCTCGCACATATTCTTTTATATATATTTCAATAATAATAATAATAATAATAATAATTATAATAATAATAATTATAATAATAGAGAAATTTTTTACTCCAAAAGGCGAATACAACAATTTTTAAAAATAAAATAAAAACAAAAAAATTACACACCATCAGTCATTTAACAAATTTAATCGATCAATGTCAATTTTTCAAGTTTACTTAAAATATCAAATAAGCGCCAAACTCTTTTCAATTGAAAAATTCCTTCTTCATGGTCAGTATAATATTCTCTCACCTTGTGAAATCCCGCTTACAAGTGAAATATGATATCGAAAAAGCGTTTTCTTCTCCATTGACAATAAAGAATATATAGTACATATATTTGTGTCTGTGAGTGTGTGTGTGATTTATGGAAAATATTTCTATTCGTCGCTTTATTAAATGTAAGGAGAAAATTTTTTAGAAATTTTATTATTGGTCTTTGTTCTCATTCTGCTTCTTTTTTGTGGCTGAGAAAAATGATTCATTTATAAGAGAAGGACTATTTTTTTCCACTATTTTTTTTTCCTAATTTTTATATTTCATATTTTTTATTTTTTCGTTTTTTTCTGTATTTTACATTTTTCCTCTTTTTTATGTCTTTTAGTTATTTGTTCTTTTCTGTCTTTTATTATATTTTGTTCTTTTATGCCTTTTCTTATTTTTTCTTTTTTGCCTTTTATATTTTTATTTTCCTATGTTTTCTATATTTAATTTTATTGTTTTTCATAAATTTTCACTACAATTTTTGTGGAAAAGGTTTGGAATTAATTCATATTCAATTAATTCCACTTTTCCAGGGCTCGGATTGTGCGACTTTTTCGACTTTTTTCGACTTTTCTAAGGAAATTGGACTTTTTTCAACTTTTTTGTAAAAGTATGCGACTAATCGACTTTTTCGACTTTTTTTTTTAGTAAAATGTGAATGAAATTAAAAAATTTTTTTTTTATTTAAAGGAAAAAGTTTGAGTCAAAAAAATGATCTGTTACATTTATTTACAAATTTCTTTCAAATTTTTCAAAAACATCAATTATTTTTTTTTAAATAAATATTTAATTATTATTTTTTCATAGGAATTAAAATTCTTCAAAAGATTCAAATTCAAACCTTTTTGAAATTAAACAACTTATAAAAAATTGTTATAAAACATGACCGAGTGATAAAATTATTAATTTATATTAAAAGACTTTATAAAAAAAAAAAAATTTTTTAATTATTTTTTATGCAAATAATTGAATTATTGGGAAGAAATTTTTAAAGCATTGGTAAGTAATTGAATTTTGCAGAAGAATGTTAATATTTACAAAGATAATTGAAATTTTGAAGAAAATTTAAAAAAAAAATTTCTGAAAATAATTGAATTTCTGTGAAGAATTTTCTTACTTTGGAAGATAATTGAATTTTGCAAAAAAATGTATCATAACTTTTGAAAATAATTAATTTTCCCGGATGAATTTTATTTTTTATGAAGATAATAAAAATTTCAACGAGGAATTTAAAAAAAATTTTGAAAATAATTGAATTTCTGCGAAGAATTTGATTACTTTTGAAAATAATTGAATTTCTAGGATGAATTTTATTATTTATAAAGATAATTGAAATTTTGACAATAATTTTATTAAAATTCTTTGCAAATAATTGAATTTCAGAGAAGAATTTTATTATTCACAAAGATAATTGAAATTTTGAACAGATTTTTTTAAAAAAGTGTTTAAAAGTAATTGAATTTTGCAGAAAAATTTTGATATTTATAAACATAATTGAAATTTTTGAGGGGAATTAAAAAAAAAATTTTTAAACAATGAAATTTTTATGATGAATTTTATTATTTATAAAATTTTGGCAAAAATTAAAAAAAAAATTTGAATATAATTGAATTTTTTCGAAGAATTTTATTACTTTTTAAAATAATTGAATTTCAGAGAAGAATTTTATTATTTATAGAGATAATTGAAATTTTGACAAGAATTTTATTAAAATTTTTGTTAAATAATTGAATTTCGAAGAAGAATTTTATTATTTATAAAAATAATTGACATTTTAAAGAGAATTTTTTAAAAAATGTTTATTGTTAAAAATACGTAATTGAAATTTAGCAATGAATTTTATTAAATTTTTAAAAATTTTATTCCTGATTTTTTGATATTAAATGTGATTTTTTTTACAATTTTGACAATTTCGTGCTTTTTTTTTGTCGTTTTTTCTAAAATTTCATGTTAATTTTTTCCGATTTTTTTGGAAATTTTATGCGACTTTTCTCGATTTTTGTTGTAAATTTATGCGACTAAAGCGACTTTTTTTGAGTCTTAAAGACGATCCGAGCCCTGCTTTTCTCTTTTACTAATTTAATAATATTATATTAGAATAATTATTATAATATAATAATATACGGTAAACCATTTTCAGATGTATATAGCATAACAAGAATAAATTGTCTTTTCTGGAAAAAGGGGGTGGGAGGGGGGATTTCTTTTTCTTTTTTTGCGTATCACCTAAACATCTTTTACGAGCTTTGAAGATCCGGGCCTTAACTCTCTAGGTTGAATTTTTCCTTTTCACCTTTAAGAAGATGGGCGAGTCGTTTTTCTTCACTTCACTCTCTCTCTGTCTCTCTCTTTTTGTGGTGAGAAGAGTATAAAAAATAGAGCTTCTCACCACATTGCAAACGGTCGACATCAATTTTTTTCCTCTACAGTTGAAAATCAAGAGATATTTTTTCTTCACCTTGGGACACACGCGTCGTGTGATGAAGAAAGAAATAAAGAAAGAAAGAAGGAAATAAAGAAAGAAAGAAAGAAAGAAAGAAAGAAAGAAAGGGAGTGGTAAAAAAGAAATTTATCGACCACCATCATCACACTTGACAAGACGCGACGTGAAAGATCAAAGATCTTCTCAGGCCGAAGAAGGTACTTTTGGTCTTCACGTTTGGCACAGGTGGCCCTCGACATAAATTCCAAGTGTTGCTAAGCAAAAAGGGGGAAGGGACTTTTTGGCGGAACAGGGCCAAAGAGAGAGATGAGAGATAGGTAACTTTCTCTCTCTGCCTTTCTCGCTAGGTTCTGAGCTTATTTAATCTCTCATACAAGTTTAAAGAGCCAAAATCCAAAATTCTACTCAGATTACACCTGCTCGTATAATTGCTCGTAATTATCCTGCGTAATATTTGCCTATACTAAATTGTTCAAGTTTCTTTGTAAAATTTCTATTTTTTCGATCTTTGTTTAGTTTTTTATTCAGAGACTGATATTGAAACTAAATTAAATTCAACATCCGGATGAAAAATAAATTTCATTTTGGCGAATTTGGTTAATTTTTTTTAATGCCTATTTCCCTCTTATGTATGGTGTTACTTTCACTTTCACTTACACTTACAAAGTGAAAGTGCACTGAAAAGTGAACTGCACTCTCTAAATTTAAATTAGTAAAAATATTTACTTTGAATAATTTTTTGCATTTTAATTAGTAAATTTTAAATTTACTAATTCAAAAGCAAAAAAATCATTCACTTTCACTATAAAAGAAAATCAAAATTAAAATCCCTTCATTAAAAATTAATAATAATAATAAATAAATTTAAAAATTGGAAAAATTTATTTTCCTTGTTTGGAAAAAGTTCTTTTTTTATTTTCCAGTTTTCTTTTCAAAAAAAAATTTTGAATTTTTCTTTTTTTTTCTATTGAAATAAATTTCTAATACCATCGAGCATTGACACTTAAATTGAGTTACAACTGAAATTTTGAACGTTTATTATCCGACGTCAGTAATAGTTGGAAATAATGGATTAAAGGCAATAGCCAACGTTTATTGAGATTTAACGTGCCTGTAAAAGGATAAATTGTATTTGATGATAAGCCCCAGTTTACTAAACCCTAAACTGTCTAATGTTATTATTCAAATTGACAACTAAAATACCACTTTATTTTTGTTACTATTGAACGTTAAGTATGTGTGTGTGTTGTAACACTGACAAAACTATGCAAAACAATTTTAATCTCTAGTTCTTTATTGTATTTAACGACTTTCGTAAAATTAGGTGCAAACGACACGTGTTTAAAGAATCATAATTCAATTATTTTTAACTAACGATAATTAATTTAACTTTTTTTTGTATTATTTTATTAAAATTATTATTAAAAAATAATAAGCCAAAATTAATTAAATTATGATTTTATTTTAAACTATTAATTAATTTTAGTAATGAATCATTTACTATAAAACTACGAAAAAATTATTATTTCTAAATCGAAGAAAAAATAATTTCAAGTTCATCCAATCAAAAAAATAAAAAAAAAAATGAAAAAATACGGGAAAATTCAATTCGCACGAAATACATCGCGTCGTCCAATTGCTGGAAACAAACGTAAAAGAAAAGCCTGGTCCCTATCTCGATAATTTCTCAATTTCCAATTTCCGGAACTAACGATCCGTCAACTGTTTTGTGGAAAATGTCGCCTGGCTCGCCGCAAACACGTTAATCGAAGATCCTATCACAACCGTTTGATTACTAGGAAACCCATTGCTTGAATTTTCGACAAAACTGCAACTTGTTCGAATTGAAAAAAAAGAGGGAAAAAAAAAGAAGAAATACGAAAAACTGAATATAAGGCAAATTTTTTCTCTTTTTTTCGAATCTAAAACTTGACTATAAAATCTTTCCCACGTATATGAAAAAAAAATCGCACATCCTTTTAGGTGAAAGAGAAAAAAAATTTTTAATTATGAAATCTGTGTTAAAAGGCATTAAAAAGGAAGAGATATCGATGAATGATGACGTTATAAAACTGTCATCACAATTTATAATTAAGATGTGAAATCAAATGGAAAAAAGGTGAAACAGAAGGGAAAAATAAGGCGGAATAAAAGAATAAAAGGTGAATTTAAAAAAAAGAAAAAAATATAGAAGAAAAAAGGTGGAATAAAAAAAGATGAGGAAAAAAAAGGTGAAACAATAAAAGAAAAGGAAATTAATTGAAAATAAAAGTTAATAAAAATATTAAAAATCTTTCGGGATAAAAATTTTGTTGATTATATTTCAAGATAATAAAACTAATGAAGATGGAAAATAAGACAATAAACTAAATGATAAAAAACTGATTTGAAAAGAACTTCATTTAAAATTTTACATATTTCAAGAATTGCACTTCTAATTTTTCCAAATAATTAAATTTCAAAAAGTTTTACGTTATATTTAGAAATTTAAATTTCTGCCAAACAAATAAATAACAAGTATTTAAATATTTATCAAACAAAAATTAACGAAATTAGAAAAATTTAATTTAGAAATTCTGAAAAATGAGGTTTCTAAAAAATCGCAATTAAAATTTTTTAATAGATAGTTAGGAATATAATTTGAAAAAAATGGAAAATTGGTAAATTTTTTTCAAATTTCATTAAAATTAATTTTATATTTCAAAGAATTCTATTTTTAAAAAATCAAAATTCAAAAATCAAAATTTATTTTTAAATAATATTGTATTTTTTGAAGAATTGGAACTAAAAATTAAGAAAATAATTAAATTTTCGGTGAAAAAAAAAATTTTGTATTTTACTATTTGTAAATAACTTTGTCGTTGAATTCTAATAAGAATTGATTTGAAAAAAAATTTCAGTTTCAATTTTAAAAAATAATTGAATATTAGAAGCGTTATAACAAAAATTTTAATCGAGGTAAAGAAATGTTTATTAAAAAAAATTACCAATATATTATTTTCCTTTGAAAATTATTAGTTTTATTTTTCATTTTATTTTTATTTTGTATTTTTATTCTAAAAAATAATTGATTTTTGGAAAAATTGTCTTTGTAATTTTTTTGAAATAATTAAATTGCAAAAGGTTTATCATTTAAATTGTTTAAAATTTCAAATTTCAATTAAAAGAAATATCAAGTTCTTCAGTATATTTGTTTAACAAAAATTATTGAAGTTTTGAATAATTTAATGGTAGAAATTCTAAAAAAATGTTTTTAAAAAATTTTTCATTAAACATTTTTTGAAGATAATTGAATTGCGGGGAATAATTTTAAAAATTGAAACAATTAAAAGTTTTGTCAAATTCGAGCAAATTTCATTTAAATAAATGTTATATTTAAAAGAATTTAATTTTTTTACTTTTAAAAATTGTTTTGAAATATAATCATTTTTTTTTAAATAATAAATTAAATTTTATTATAAATTAAATTTTATTAAATGGCAAAAAGAAAGTTTATTGTAACTAACAATGAGTATCAATAAATGCAATAAAATATTTGCTGAAAACAGTTAGAACTATTATCATTTTACAAAACTTTATAATATATAAATTATAAATACCGATTCAGATTAAAAATAAATTGTTTAATCAATTTTTTGAACAAATTATTATAATACTAAAAAAATAATAATTATGACAGTGACAATAATAGTCGAACCGAACAATGAAATAAATAATGTAATTCAATAAGATTGTTGATAATAATATTATATTTGTATTATCAACAATTTAATAATTTACTGAAGAGATATTGTAATGCATTACATTGTCGATTTACATAATATGTCATAATTAATAATAATAATAATATTAATATTATTATTAATAACAATTATAATAATAATTATTATAATAATAATAATTGCGTTAGAATTTAAAGGTAATTGCCTTCAGCGTGCGCCTGTTGCTGTTACACAATATTATAATATGACATTCTTATTAGCGTATATAGTCAAAATTGACGGCTGACTATTAAGTTTGCCAGCGAAATGCATAACGTTACGTTAATTATTACCCAAATGACAAGAACAGGATGATAATCCTCGTTAATCTTTTGACGTTATAATTTTAAACAGGTGTCGAAATTTCCTGCATCCACCGAGAGACGGCGAGAGATCAATGAAACTAATTAGCGGCATTTTTTTTTTATTTTTCTTTCTGCAAACTGCCCCTAAACTAAATTCGATAATTTCCCCCGGAATCCAATTTAACGGTTAACGAAACATTTGTCTCATTGTTCAATTATTATTCGTATTCTTTATTTTAATTTACTCAAAAAGAAAAAATAAATTGTTTCGTTATTTATTTTTTCTTTTTTTAAATAAAAAAAATACATAATAATTGAACAATGAGATAAATATTTTGAATGTTTAAACAAACGAAATTTATTTCTTCTTGAAATTAAAATTTTATATACAATAATTCTGCTGAATTATTATTTTGATAGATAATTATTTCATTAGTAAAATAATACTATTATTAATTTATTATTAATTTACTATTATTAATTCAGTGATTAAATTTTGTTTACTAATTTTTTATCAAATTAGTAAATTAGTAATTGTGATCAGTATTATTTTCAACTAATTAAAATTTAGAGTTAAACAATATGTATTAAATAAAAAAAAGTAGTGAATAAATAAATTACTTTTAAAAAATCGTCATTCAAAATCGATTTTGCAAATAAAAATTCAAAACCTATATCTATAGGGCAACTGATTGATTGTTGGCACAGCAAAGCTCTCCTCTTGTGTATGAGCCAAAATTGCCACAGGCGGTGTCACTGCGAAGCTATCAGTTTGCGATTAACCCGCGCGCTCAACTCACAAGCATCGCGCGTGCGCACTTCAGCAAAAGAAAAAAAAAAAAAAAAAAAATTTGAACCAAGCGTAAACTTTAATCGACGGCGGCTTTGTACAGTATATTCGCTCGTACGGGTACATATCAAACATGTCTAATCATCTCAACTATTCAGAGTTTCAACTGAAACGCGATTATCGACATTGTTTTATCTCTAAACACACACACACAGACACATTCTTGTATTGTACTATAAATACCATATATATAGACGCAAATAAATGGTCAATATTGCAAGTGCCATTAGTTAAAATTATCGTTAATTGAAATAATTTCCAAACATTATTATTGTAATAGAATTATTGGCAATGTTTTCCAAATATAGGATCATTTTCGATTTAGAGCTGATGTAAACAATAGTCAACATAACTTAGCGTCAAGGAAAATTAAAAACTATTTAGAACTTTGTGGAGAGAAGGAGGGAAGTCCAATTGTTTTTATCGAGCTCTCTAAATAGTTGAATAAATTAAAAATATAATTGATTTAGAAAAAAAAATTAATTTCCTCTTTACTTAAAACTATAAATTAAATTTTTCATAACTATAAAATATGAATAAATCGATAACTCCGAAGTCATCGCTTTCTTCATGTTTTATAAATTTATTCCTGAAAAA
Organism: Leptopilina syphax; assembly: GCA_032872505.1. Taxonomy (NCBI): domain Eukaryota; kingdom Metazoa; phylum Arthropoda; class Insecta; order Hymenoptera; family Figitidae; genus Leptopilina; species Leptopilina syphax. The sequence continues at coordinate 2,415,473 of CM065476.1, read as the reverse complement.
ATTTTATTATTTACGCAAATAATTGAATATCTGTGAAAATTTTATTATTTACGAAAATAATGGAATGATTGCAAAAGAAATTTATAAAAAAATTTGTAAACAATTGAATTCCTGTGAAATTTTTATTATTTTATGAAAATAATTAAAGGTTTGCGTAGAATTTTATTAATTTTTTTTTTAAAATAATTGAATTATTTTGGAAAATTTTATTAAAATAGTAAATATGAAAAATCATTGAATGAAGGAAATTTTTTGAAAACAATTGAAATTTTGCCATAAATTTTATCAAAAATTTTTAAAAATAATTGAATTTCGGAGAAGAAATGAATTATTGTAAAAATAATTAAAATTTTTATGAAAATTTTGAAAAAATTTTGAAAATAATTGAATTTTTGCTAAGAATTTTTTATGAAAATAATTGAATTCTTGCAACGAATTGTATTAAAATATTTAAAAATAATTAAATTCTTTCAAGAAATTCAATTAAAAATTTATTGAAAATAATTATTAAATTTTAATAAACAAATTATATCAAAAATTCTTTAAAATAATTGAATTCTTTCTAAGAAGTTTAATAAAATTTTTAAGAATAATTAAATTTTTTTAGAAATTTGATTACAATTGCATTAAAAGTATTTAAAATTCTGCGATGAGTTTTATTATTTGTGAAAATAATTGAATCCCTAAGAAGAATTTTATTATTTTTGAACAATATTTAATTTTTGCGAAGTATATTATTACTCTTGAAATTAAATGAATTTTCGCAATAATTTGTAACTTTTACAAAATTGTATTCTTTTTTCGACTATTCCACTGAAATTCTCCTATAAATACATTATTTTTAATAATTTTCGTAAAAGTTCTTTGAGAATTTTCAAATTCATTTATTTACAATTCAATTTTACAAAATTCCAATTATTTGTAAATTCTTCAATTAAATTTATATTAGAAAATAAAAATTTTTAAGAATTTCAAAAAAAAATCTGAAATTAAAGTTTCTAAAAAAAATTAATTCCACAGAATTGTTAGTTAAAAATATGAAAAATTCGAATTTTCATAGATTTTAATCTGAAACCTTTTTAAAGTTCAACTATTTCTAAAATTTTACGCTCTAATGCTTTTAAATTTCAATTATTTAAAAAAAAATATTGAATAATTGCATGTTTCTTAAAATTCAATTCTAATAAAGAATTTTATCAATAAATTTTTAAATAATTGAATTCTTTTGACGAATTTTAATAGAATTTTCAAGAATAATTACATTTTGAGAGGAATTCAATTAAAATGGTTTTAAAAAGAATTGAAATTCTGCAATAAGTTTTTTATTTATGAAAATAATTGAATTCCTTAAAAGAATGTTTATTATTTACGAAAATAATTGAATCCCCATAAAAATTTCATTATTTATGAAAATAATTGAATTCCTAAAAAAAATGTTATATTATTTACGAAAATAATTGAATCCCCATAAAAATTTCATTATTTATGAAAATAATTCAATGATAGCGAAGAAATTTATAAAGAAATTTGTAAATAATGAAATTCCTGTGCAATTATTATTATTTTTTGAAAAAATCAAAAGTTTGTATGAAATTTTATTAAATTTTTTTTAAAAATAATTGAATTCTTTTGGAAAATTTTATGAAAATAGTAGATTTATTGAAAATCATTGGAATGAGGAAAATTTGTGAAAATAATTTAATTTCGGAGAAGAATTTAATTATTTCGATAAAGATAATTGAAATTTTGATGAGATTTTAAAAAATTTTTTAAATAATTGAATTTTTGCGAAGAATTTTATTACTCTTGAAAATAATTGAATTTCTGCAAAGCTGATTCGAGCCCTGTAATATGGCGTAATTTTTCTTCTATAAAAAATACAAGAAACAATTTTTTAAATATTATTATCATCCATCTACTTAATTATTATTTTTACTCATAAACTATTAAATAAGTAAATATTTAAATTTCTTTAAAAAATATTTATGAAAATATTTACTAATAAATACTTATAAATTTTAATCCTATACTAAAGCTTAATGTCCCGCATTAAAAAAAACAGAGAAGAATATAAAATATCTTTAAAAACTTTTAAAAAAAATAAAACTTGTAAAATTTTTATAGAGCATCATACAAGTCAATAAATTGCAAAATAAAACCTTTTTTTCGAATTTTATCTCAATTCTTTTTTTTTTTTTTATACATATAGGTACATATTTCTACATCGACTATATATATATATATATATATATATATACCACGGCGCTAAATGTGTGCGAGTTTTCCGTTTCGCACATAACCAGGCCATGAAAGTCATACAAACAAATGTAATGATACCGAGAGGAGTATTTCAAAACGAAAGCTTTCATGGGTTGTTTTCCATGTTACAAGATCTGAACTAGAAATGCATTAAGATGCCGGTAGTCATACCCAAGGGAACAGTTTGCATAAGCCCTGACAACGAGTGGGATTGAGGGTGGTATATATAGAGAGGGGGGCGAAAGAGAAAGAGGGGGGAGGGGGGTGGGTGGATTTTCAATAACGTAGTCGTGGAGAAGCGACGATCCGCGGTTCGAGCACGATATGCAAATCTCGCAATTTCATCGGACGTAGAAGATAAAATGGCCTCGCTCTCTCGCTCAAACATTCCCGCATGTGTTCGTGATATCGAATCGTCATGTACTGACGAACGTCCACTGGAATTGTGGATATAAATTTAAATTCAGAAAAAAAAATATATCCCTTTAAACAAAAACGTCTCTCACTATACTGGTTTATTCACTTTAAACAAAATTTGAGAAATTATTTTTGATTAAACAGGGTTGCCACGCTTTTGCTCATTTCAAATTCCTTGACTTTTACAGGTGTATTCTTTTGTTTTTTCTCTCAAAAAAAATTTTTTTTTGACAAATCGAAAACATGCAGGTATTTTTTTATAATTTATAATAAAATAATATTAGAAATTAGAAAATTGAAAAAGAATATGGTGATTAACAAATTAAAAATTTACCCATTTTGATTATTATATGCTTTTTTTTATAACAATTTTCGTTTGACTGATGTCAATTGTTCAAATTTTTCTCTTGTTTATTTATAAAAAATAGAACATTTGTTAAAAAAATCATAATTAAGAAATAGTTAATAAATACCCATTTTAATATTTATATTTCTCAATAACAATATTGTTCACAAACTCATTCTTTTATTTTGGGGAAAAAAAACATTACATATTCCCGTTTCTTAATATTTTTGTAGAAAATTTTCAAATTTCCATAAGGGAATAATTTACATTATTTCAATTTTTTAATTACAATTGTTTTAATAAAATTCATTTTTTTTAAAAAGAAACGAAACAAATGTTTATAAATTCTATTTGTCAATTACAAATTTTCACTGAAAATGAAAATTTTTGAATTTTTGGAAAATAAAGGAAAAAATTTTACTCAAAAAAAAAATGTTTCGTTACATTTTTACGAATTTCTTTAATTGTAAAATTATTCGAAACATCAATAATTTCTTTTTTAAATAAATATTTAATTATTATTATTTTTCCACACGAATAAAGACATTCAAAAATGCCAAATTTAAACCTTTTTGAAATTAAACAACTTTTAAAAGTATTTTTCTATAAAACATGAAGATATTGATTGCTCCGAGTTGAAGACTCGGAGTGATCGATTTCTTCATGTTTTATAATAATTTATAATAATTAAAAATTTATGAAAATAATTGAATTATTGCGAAGAAATTTATAAAAAAGAATTGTAAATAATTGAATTCCAGTGGAATTTTTATTATTGTTGAAAATAATTAAATGTTTCTGTACAATTTTATTAATTTTTTTTTTAAATAATTAAATTCGGAAAATTTTATTAAAATAGTAGATATTGAGAATAATTGAAATTAGGACAAGAATTTTATTGTTATTTTTGAAAATAATTGAACTTTGGGGAAAAATTTTGTTATTTACAAAGATAATTGTGATTTTGACGAGAATTTTTTTTTTTAATTTTAAACATAATTGAATTTTATGAGAAGAATTTTATTAACTTTTGAAAATAATTGAATTTCTGCAATAAATTATTTGCAATTTCTCCAAAATTGAATTATTTTAGTGTTTTTAACAAAAATTTGAATTTAAAATTTTTAAATTCTATTATTTTTAAAATTTATAATTTTAATTAAAAAAAAAAGTTGACATTAATTCATAAAATTCAATTAAACTTTTTCAAAAAAAATTAAATCTACAGAATTTTTAGTTAAAAGTAGGAAAAATTCAAATATTCAAAGATTAAAATTTAAAACCTTTTCAAAACTTAATTATTATCTAAAATTTTAACTGAAATTCATATTTGAATCAATTATTATTAGAAAATTCTACGACAATTCGATTATTTAAATGCAAAAAAAAATAATTTATTGCAGCATTGAATGTTTTTTAAAATTAAACTCTCATTTAAAGAATTTTTTAACCCAAAATTTTTAAATAGGTAATTAAAATTCTTTTGAAGAATTTCAATAAAATTTTTACGAATAATTTCATTTTTCGAGAATTTAGATTAAAATTGTATTAAAAATAATTGAATCTCTGTAAAAAATTTGATTGAATTGAGAAGACTTTTGAAAATAATTAAATTCTTGTGACGAATTTTTTAATAATATTTCTTTTTAAATACCTAATTATTTTTAATTCAAAAATAAATAATTTTTTGAATAATTGAATGTTTCTTAAAATTGAATTCTCATGAAGAATTTTATGAACAAATTTTTAAATAATTGAATTCTTTTGACGAATTTTAATAAAAGTTTTAAAAATATAAAATGTAATTACATTTTTCGAGGAATTCGATTAAAATTGTATCAATATTGTATTGTATCAATATTTTTGAAAATAATGAAATTAGTGCAAGGAAATTAATAAAAAATTTCTAAATAATTAAATTGCTGTGAAATATTTGTTATTTATAAAAATAATAAAAGGTTTGCTTAGAATGTTATCAAAAAAATTTTTAAGTAATTCATTTCTTGTGGAAAATTTTATTAAAATAGTAGATATTGAAAATCATTGAATGGAGGAGAATTTTTGAAAAAAAAATTGAGTTTGTTAAAAAAGAATTTCATTAAAATTATTGAAAATAATTGAATTTTGGAGAAAAATTTTAATATTTATAAAGATAATTGAAATTTTTTAAAACTTTTCACCATAATTAAATTTCTTCAAAAAATTTTATTACTTTTAAAAATAATTGAATTCTTATGATGAATTTTTTAATAATATTTCTTTCATTAATATTTTTGAAAATAATTTAATTCTTTCAAGAAATTTAGAAAAAAGTGAATTGCTAATAATAATTAAATTATAGAGAGGCTTTTTAAAATAATTGAGTTTCTTTAATGAATTTTAATAAAATTTTTAAGAATAATGCCATTTTTCGAGAAATTCCATTAAAATTGTAATAAAAATAATTGAAATTCTGCGATGAGTTTCATTATTTACTATCAAGTGAATACAACTTTCGTTATAATTACCAAATTCTACATTTATTTCCCTCCTATCCCTACCTTCCCTTTTTTTTTACATTTCTAAATATTTTCTCCTCCATTTCGTATATGAAAGAAATGTGAATAAGATAATTTTTTAAAATTACAACTCTAAAAATACCTATATATATATAGTACCAAGCGAAATGTGAAGGTAGAAGAGAAAAACATTAACTTAGAAATGTGACATGGAAAATTTTCCCCCAGCATTCAGATAAAAATGAGAGAAAAAAGAGAAAGAGTAATTGGTTACTTTTCTTTCAAACATACATACCTTTTTATTCACTTGATACATTTTTCCTAAAAGTCCAATAAGATTCGCAATTTTTCTTTTTTTTCTTTACCAAACATTCAATTCAGTTCTTAAAAACAAATTAATATAGAATTTAATTAAAAATATCTTCGTTTGAAATTAGAGTTAATTTTTTTAATTAAAATATCTGCTTTTAGAAATTTTAAAATAACGTATATAAGACATTTTCTCTTGAAATTAAATTTTTTTTCTAAAAACTATAAAATCTCTTCTTTTCAAATGAAGAATTTTCTTTCGAAAAATTATTCTGTTTTTAAATTAAAATTCCTTTTTTCTAAATTAGACGTCTGAGTGAAAAAAAAATGTTTAATTAACATATTGTAAAGTATAATAATATGCATAAAAAAATGGTTTTTCTACAAAAAAGAAAAGTGATTTTTTCCTTTTTTACCTGATTAAAGAATTCTTTAGTGACAAAACCAATTACGGCAAAAAAAACGTATATAATTACAATTAACACTTTTATCATGTAAAAAAAGAGCATTGATGATCAAACGAAATCTATTTTTTTTCGCTGCCTTTGACAAATATTTGGAAGAAAAGTTCGATTTAAGAGTTGGGAGGAAAAAATTCATCATCTTGATTGGTAAATGGCATTATTCTGAACCGGAAGTCTCCCTTGCGTTCTCGTTAGTCCAAGGACTCGCTCTCTCGTTTGTCCGCGCGCTTTTCAGTTGGTTGAAGAATAAAAAAAAATAGAGAGAGAGAAGGAGAGAAATAGGCGACTCAAGGAAAAGAAGTCCAATTCCCAATTCTGTGTTTGTTACTTCGTTAGTCTGTTCCCTTTAGAAAACATGCGCTTGAAAGAATTTCCGTCTATATTCTACGTTGTTCCTCTCTGCTTCCTAGTCCGAAGAGTGTGGAACAGAGAAAGACAAATAAGATGTTGGCAACATCCCTTAGGAAATTAGCAAAACTGTTTATCCCTCTTGTAAATTTTAACATATTTAACTCATTTATTTTAATTTCTTCCGATGAATTTAGAAAAAAATAATTCTATTAACTATTTCATTATTATTATCATTGCTATTCTTTTATTATTTTTTATTTATTTATTTTTATTATTTTTTTCTGATTAGATTTTTTTTATTATATTATTATTATATACATAATAATTGATATTACTATTGATACTAATACTATTCTTATTTATATTATGATAATAAAAATTATAAATTTAGAGTTGATAATTAAATTTTTCTCTTAGAATAAGAAAAACCAAGAAATAAGAGTACAATTTTTTATTGAAATTAATTTTTTGTTTTAGTTTATTTGAATATAGTAGAAACTTAGAAAGCAACTTCATTTAAAGCTTATGATCTTGGAATTTAAAAAAGATGGAAAAAAGATATCATAAATTGAGGAAAAAACATAAATCGTTGTTCAACCTCTTTAACATATAGATTCACAATGGAACCTTTAACGGCACTTATGCATCGATAAAGTCAAGAGCGTTTACTTTACGAGGATCGTTTATCCCCCTATGTAAAGAAATTTAAGAAAAAATTACTCCTTTCCAGATAACTATAACCTCGTGTTGGCAAAAAAAAAAAAAAAAAAATGAAAATAAAAGAAAAACGAAAATGAAGAAAGAAATACAAAAAAAATGAAGAAAACAATGAAAATAAAAGCAGAGAAGGACATTCGAAAGAAAATGAAGATAAAAATGAAAAAGAGAAAATCGGGAAAAAATAAAAGAAAAAGAAAGAAAAGGAATAAAAAAGGAAAAGAAGAAAGAAAGACGAAAAAAACTGAATAAAGAAGGATAAGAAGAGAAAAAAGATAGAAATAAAAAACAAACAAAAACAAAGAAAAGGAAGGTAAAAAAGAAAATAAAGGTAAGGAAGAGAGGAAGAAAAAAATAAGAAGGAGAGATAAAAAAGAAAGAAAAAACGAATAGGAAAAAAATGAATACAGAAATAAGAACAAAAAACAAAAAAGAACAAAAAAAGGAACAAAACGAAAAGAAAAGGAAGAAAAAAATGGAAAGAGGTAAAGGAAGAGACAAAAAAGAAGAAAACGAACGAAAGAAAGAAGAAGAGAATAAAGAAAAGGAAAAAAAGGAAAGATAAAAAGAAGAGAAAACGACAAAAAGAAGGAAATACAAAAGAGAAGATGAAAAAGACAGGAAGACAAACGACGTGTTAATCAAGAAAGATAGAGAGGAAAAAAATAAATAAAAGAAAGAAAGAAAGAAAGAAAGAAAGAAAGAAAAAAGAACAAAAAGATGAAAAAGGGAAAAATTTAAGAAATAAATACAAAAGGGAAGGTAGAAAGAATGACAAAAAATGAAAGAAAAAAAGAAAGAAAAACAAAAAAAGGAAAAAGAAATAACAGAAAAAAAATAAAAATAATATACAAAAAGAAAGAAAGAAGAATATGAAGGGAAAAGAAAAGGAACAAAAGAGAAAAAGTCAAGAACAAAGAAAGAAGAAAATGTTAATAAAGAATGAATAAATGGGAAAAAAGTAAAAATGAAAATAATATAAAAAAAGAAAAAAATATAGACAAAAGAAAAAGAACAAAATAGAAATAGTCAAAAAGAAAAAAAAATTAAAAAAGTATGAGACAAAAAACAGGAAAAAGTTCAATAATAAGAAGGAAAAAAGAAAACAAAAAGAAAGGACAAAAGGGAAAAAGAAAAAATGAAAATAAAATACAAAAAGAAAGAAAATGTAGACAAAAGGAGAAAAACAAAATAGAAAAAGTCAAAAAGAAAAAAAATTAAAAAAGTGTGAGACAATGAACAGGAAAAAGTTCAATAATAAGAAGGAAAAAAGAAAACAAAAAGAAAGGACAAAAGGGAAAAAGAAAAAATGAAAATAAAATACAAAAAGAAAGAAAATGTAGACAAAAGGAGAAAAACAAAATAAAAAGAGTCAAAAAGAAAAAAAAATTAAAAAAGTGTGAGACAAAGAACAGGAAAAAGTTTAATAATAAAAAGGAAAGAAGAAAACAAAAAGAAAGGATAAAAGGAAAAAAAATAAAAATAAAATACAAAGAAAAAGAAAATGAAGAAAAAGAGAAAAAAACAAAAGAGAAGAAGTAGAAAAGAAAAAGTAAATTAAAAAAGGATGATACAATAAGCGGAAAATAGTACAATAATAAGAAATAAATAGGAAAAGAAAAAAAAGAACAAAAGGGAAAAAAGAGAAGAGAAAAAAGCAAAAGAAAGACGAAAGTCTTTCTTTTGCTTTTTGCTCTTCTCTTTTTTCCCTTTCGTTCTAAGATAAAAATAGAAAGAAAAATAAGAATGGAAATAGAAGACAAAGGGGAGAAGAATAAAAAAAGAGAAATGGAAAGAAAAAAGGAAAAAAAGACGTAAATAAAGAGGAAAAAAGAGGAAATGATGAAGTCAATAAAAAAGAATACGATTAAATGTAGAAAGGACAAAAGAAAAGCAAAAAGAAAAAGGAGGGAATAATAATTGAATAATGAAAGAAGATGAAAGAAAACAAATAGGAAGACAAAAAGAAGGACAAATAAAGACTGAAAGAAAGAAAAAAAGACCAAAAGAAAGAAAGAACGAAAAAAAATGTATGGAAAAAGAAAGAAAAAACCTAAGAAAGAAAAAAGAAAACAGATGAAAAAGAAGCTATAAACAAATGCTTGATACAGAAAAGAAAAAGAAGAGCAGTAAAGTTTCACACATCAAGATATCGTTGGATGAGTTATTTATATAGACATGTTTAGAGAGAAAGAGAGAGAGAGAGGGCGCAAAGAGAGTTAGAGAGAAAGAAGGAAATAAAATTGTAGAGCACTTTTATTCCCTTCTGTTTTTCGAGATAAAGTATGCGACGTGCCAGAGAGCAACTGGGACCGCGAATGGGACGAGTGCCGACCATGGTGGTCGATTCTCTAGAGAACTCCATTTCCTGGGAGTGAATATCGCGTCGCATCGATATTTTTAGTGCGCCTTTCGCATCCGTTTCTACGCTGTTATCGCCCAGTTTCCCTAGTTTCTGCTATTTCCATTCTCTCACACTTTACATCTGACAAAGCAAATACAATCCAGGGACCAATGTCCTGTTTCACTTGTCTCCTTATGTTTTGCCAACAAACAACTTTTCAATTTATCGCCATGCACGTATATATACCGTACAATATATGCTCCCACTTGTGTGTGTGTGTGTGTGTGTGTGTTGAAAACCACAATTTATCGTACACAATTCACAAAAAACAATTACAACTTTTAGAGTGTGAACAAAGTGAATGAAAAAAACAGAGGGGTGCAATCTATTTTTGATAATTAAAAGCCAATGGAAAATTCAAGGAAATAGAAAGAATATTGTTTAATTAAACATATCGTCCATTTGATAGTAAAAAAAACTGGTTCAACAATAAAATATCAGTCAATTGAAAATGAACTTACCGTCCCTTTCTACTACCAATGGACAACGATAAAACTTACAGTAAGTTCGAGCTAAATTTTATATTAACTAATTTTAAATTCCGACTGATTAAAGTGCAATTAGTTTCCTCGACGGTAAGTTTTTATTTTTGTTATTCCAATCGTAGCTAGTCTACAGAAAATATTAAGTTACCTGACGGTAAGTTCCAGCTTAGGTTAGATTGTGATACTACCAACCGTCGCGACAATATTGTGACTTAATAGACAATTTTTTGGCAATTCCTTTCACGGTAAGTTTAGTTCTTTGGGGTTTATTCAACACTAGGTTAGATTTCGTTGCTAGTTTCAATGGCATAATCAGCGATAAGTTTCAGTTTTTTAAATTTAGTTGACGGTAAGTTTTGTCTTGTATTCTTAATCGACGGTAAGTTCGGTCGACGAGAACATCAGTCGTCTGTAGTTTTAGTTTTTAGTTTCAAGTTATTAAATCTAGTTGATGGTAAGTTGTTCTTTGTATTCTTAACCGACGGTAAGTTCGGTCGACGAGAACATCACTCGTCTGAAGTTTTAGTGATAGGAAATATCCTATCACTAAAACTACAGACAACTAATGTTACTGTCGACCAAACTTACCGTCGATTAAAAATACAAAAAAACAACTTACCGTCAACTGAATTTAAAAACTTGAAACTTACCGCTGACTACATTTTCAATAAATCAACAATAAATTTCAGCTATAGAATTTTTAGTGGCGGAAGGTTTACTGCTTTGTACTTTCAATCGTCGGTAAGTTCAATGACAGATAAAGGAATTACCAAAGTAATTGACTGTAAGTTTTAGTTTTGTAATTTTTATTAGAGGTAAATTTTTTAGTTTCAATTCAATAGTCAGTAGTTAGTAATCAATTCATAACGGTAAGTTTCACTTTTGCAATTTTAGTTGGCGGTAAGTTCTGTCCTATGTAGTTGAAATATATTTTTAATAACTTGTAATTCAATTAGTAAGCAATTGTCAACGGTAAGTTTCAGTTCTGCAATTTTCGTCAACAGTAAGTTTAGTTCCTTTTAGTTCGAATCAACGGTAAGTTTATTCTACAGAATCTTTAAGAGTCGGTTGTTTCAATGTTAGGCGATGTTAGGAAATAAATTTAAGTAAGTTTAAACTTTGACACTTTCATTCGGTAATTTGTAGTCTCAATAGACGGTAAGTTCAACCTTTTGATACTTACCGTCTCAATATGAATTTTTGAATAAAAACGCTGATTTTTTATCTCTGCAAAATAAAATAAAATATATATATATATATATATATATATATATATATATATATATATATATATATAAATATAAAAAATTTCTTAAATATAAATTTTTAATAAAAGTTTGAATTTTTATTATTTTTTTACTTTTTCTCTTTCTCTTTTTCGGAAAATAATATAATAGCAATAAAATAATAGTTGACGTTCAAGAAGCAAGGATGTTGCTTGCCAAAAATACTTTATTACAAAACATTCTTGTTCTCGTTTCTCAAGAAAAGTGGAGAAAGTGGGAGTTTGGAAGACTTCTTATATTGCGTGTGACGGCTGTTGCATTCAATAGCCGGCAAACGAGAAAAGTTGAGGAACACGTGCTGAAAATATGCACTATCACTCTCGCCTCTGTCACACTGCTTTTCAATAAGCAGTAATAAGGCTAACATCACGAATTGAGAGGCAAAACTCTAGAAAACTTTGGCACCATGAATATTATAGAATGAGATATTCATTTTTAAAAAGAAAAAATTCACTTCCCTCTCCATTTCCTAATTTCAATAAAAAAAAGAAACAGAACAATTTTTCTCCAAATTATTTATGATTTTTGGTAAACAAAAAAAAAATTTTTTCCCATTTCACACGGTAATATTATTCCTTCATCTAAAAACTTATTTTGCTTGGTAAAACTTTTATAACATCATAAATCGTAATATAAAACTTGTTTGAACTTATTCTTTTTTTTATGTTTGTCATTTTTTTTCGATAACTTTAATGTACTCGGGGTTTTTATTCCTGTTTTGTGGATAAAGTTAATTTCAAGTTTCATTTTTATCACGTTCAAGAGCAAAAAAAACATACAGAAAATGTAAACAAAGTTTTACAACGTGTCAAAGTAATGTTCGAACATAATATATGAATGTAAAGAAGAGAAAATTTTTATTTCCTTAATTCAAAAATTATTTGCGTGAAAATTTTAGGGGAAAAAAAACCCTTTAATTTTTTTTAATCTATATATATGTTTATAAACCAAATGCTTGAAGTGCAATTTCCGGATTTGCAGTCGTGTAAATGGCGTGACACTGACAACGATGTGTGTCCAGGACACTAAACCTGCTTTCGCATGTAATGCCTTTAGTGTAATATTCCTGCATTCAACACTTATCGTGAATATTGATTTTGTCATGGAAAATTAGTCTCTATAAATATTAATTTTGTGGAGTTGACAAAATTTACTTAGTGACGAAATTTTTATTCAAATTTAATAAAAACAAAAATTCATATTTAGTAATAACTTTAGGTAAAATATGTTTTATAAAATACAATTTTGTATATAAAACTCTTTTTATTTAACCAACAAAAAAAATTTTACAACTGTTTTACTAAAATAATTTCTGTTATTCTTGACTTAATAAAAAGACGCCTTATTAAAAGTAAAAAAAGATTTTTTTTTTTGCTTTATTCACATTTGAGTTCTCATTAATCGTAATTGAAACGTGTGGAACGTTTTTAACGAATAATACCAAAATGAAAGGGAATCGTGAAAAACCGAGTGGAATTTAAAGTTTTATGTATTATGTTGTATAGCTGGTTTAAAAAAAAAAATAAATGAAGCAGAGAACGTGGATATTTTTCGTGAAACGAAAGCAGATACTGGTTGAGTGTAAAGCGCTCGGAACATGTCACAACGTTGACAGTGAGATAATGTATGAGGATGATGTATATATTCTTCGATCGAATAATATATATCGTTGTGACAGTGATACATTGATCGAAAGTCAGGACTTTTAAACTCTAAGTCATCGTGCATGTGTCACTGGGCACAAAATATATATGTATATTTATATACACCAAGTTACTTTTGTTTACGTTCATTACGTATGTAAACTCAATTTTCATTTTGCAAAAAAAGTGGTATAACAATACAAAACAATTCGGAACTATTTTTTTGGACAAATTTAGTTGAAACTCATGTGAAGAGATCAAGTTTTAATCAGTGTTTTTGAAAAAAAGTTATGATTAAAATGTTGACAAAACAAACTAAAAAAAAATTTATCGACGGTAAGTTTCAACTGTTCGATTTTCTGTGGTAGTTTCAGTCTTCGTTTTTAATATTTAGTAGATTCAATCGTAGGTAAATGTAGGAGAGAATAGGCGACGGTAGTTTACAGGAAATTTAGTTCCAATCAACGGTAAGTTCACAAAATTAGTTTTTATTACTGGATTTAATCGTTAGAGAGTCTTCTTTTTTTTAGTAGTTTCAATCAATTTAAAACTATGAGTGAAAATTAAATAATAATTAGGTGACGGTAGTTGCTACGATAGTTTCACTCGACGGTAAGTTCAAACTGTTTGTCTTTTATAAGACTTTATAAGGCTTTTTATAAGTAGTTTTAAAAATTAAAACTACTTATAAAAAGCCTTATAAAGTCTTATAAAAGACCAACAGTTTGAACTTACAGAAACCACAATTTTAACTTACCGGCAAGTGAAACTATTTTCTATTACAACTACCGTCGTCTAATTATTCCGCCTTAATCGTAATTTTGCGGTAAATGAATTTACCAAAAAGAAAGACAATCAAATCTGTCCATTAAATTAGCATTAGAAGACCAACACTGCGAACTTACCGTCGATTGAAACTACATTTCGTTTAAACTACCGTCACTAATTCCATTCATTACTGTAATAATTATTAATAGTCACTGAAAGATTACAGTAATAAACGAAATTTGTGACGGAAGTTTAAACGAAATTTTTCGCTTGCCGGTAAGTTAAAATTGTGGTTTCTATAAGGTAACATTAGAACATGAAGTTAAAGACTAGAATTTTCATCGACGGTAAGTTTGACGACATAGGTTATTTCTGGTAGTCACGATTGACATTAAGTTTAGTAAGTACATCAACAAAAACTTACCGTTAAGGAAACTAATTTCATTTCAGTCAATAGGGATTTAAAATCAGTTCACATAAAATTTGTCTAGAAGCGACGGTAAGTTCCATCGTTGTTTATCGGTAGTACAAATCGACGGTAAGTTTCTACATTAGTATTGTCAATTGTCGACTATTTTAATTAAGTAAAACTTCAGAAGCTTGTTAATTTTTTCGACGGTAATTTTTTCACTTTATTCCCTCAAAGTTTTTAACGTATCACAAAAGTATTAACGGACGGTAAGTTTCTACTGGCGATTATAGTCACTATTTGAACTAAACTCAATATAACACTTGAGTAAAACTACCAATCCTAACAAATATCAAAGTTTAAACTTACCGTCGATTAAAACTACCAAATTTGAAAATTATCTTGCATTGGAACTTACCGTCAAGTATATTTCTAAATTTTTTTTGAAAAATACCACTAAGCTTATTGATTACAAACCTTCAGTAATCTTAAGCAAATACCGTCCTTCGTCTAGTTCAAATATTCGCAAATTGTAAATTATATTAACCACAAACTATATTGAATTGCTAGACGTAAATTTCACAATTTGATCACCATCCTATAGACTAATTCAGCTTTAACGAGCAAATATCAAACTAATTGCCATGTTTCTATATGCAAGAATTTGATGAAAGATGAACGATGTATTATATTGGAAATTGAATTTTCCTCCTAGTTAAACATGTAAAAGAGAATTTCCATCATTTTTTTTTTTTTTCATTATTAATAATAATCGATTGTGTGTTATTAACAAAATAGATTTCTCGCGAGAGTGGGGAGGGAGGGGTGGGGGGTAAATGTGAAAATTAGCTGTGAACGTGCGTCAAAGTTGGTTCAGAAAGGGTTATAGAGTGGCGGCGCTGTGATGTATTCACGAGCGTGTAATTTTCATCATATCCAGGGGAGGTACGTGAGGTCGAGGCTCGTTGCCGTTGGCAAGCGTTAGGCGGCGTGTAATAACCACCCAAATCCCTGTTAACGCTTCACTCTCTTGTCCCTTTTGGGCTTTTGAACGTTTGCAGCTAAGCATTCAAGAACACATCCACTTGTTCTCGTACAGATGAATTTTAACAGAGAATTTAAAAAAAAAAATTATAATTTTCCAGTCGCAAAAAAAAAAATTACAAACGAAATTTTACATTACTCGAACTATGTAAATTATAATTAGGTAATTAAATGCTAAGCAGTAATATAATATTTATCATGTAATTAAACATTGTGTAATTGCTTATTCATTACTTAATTAACTATTAAGTGTGTAATTTGTGTTATGTAATTAAGTATTAATTGTGTAATTAAGTATTAATTATGTAATTGAATATTAATTGTATAATTAAGTATTAATTATAAAATAAAAAAATATTAAAATTAAAATATAATTTACTAATTCAAGGAAAAATGTAAGTCACTAATTTAAATATGGAGAATTCTTTTAATTCTTGTCTGACAGAAATATTTTTCCCCCTCACTGCTCTCCTTTCATATAATAGTGACATCAATGTGAGAAATCCTATTTTCACTTTTATTATTATTATTATTATTATTTTTTTTATGTCTTTTGTGTGACCCCCACTCGGTATTTTCCGTGTGTACATAAAGGTCCTGCAAAATTGTGATGCGAGGAGTTGAGTGTTCGATTCGGGTCACGTCGTCGCTCCTTTTTAGAATCACCGCGATTCATCTTCGTTGCCATCGACGAAACGAACGCTAGTATCCAGGATCCATAGGACACCAGACGAATTTATCGTAGAACGCGAATTGCTATGTTCCTTTGCACAGCATCTTCGCCACATGAAAGTGATTGGCAAAAAGATCTTAAATTAGAGGAGTCGGAATTTCTCTTTCTTTCTTTCTTTTATTCTTCTTTTTTCTTGACACAGGGGGAGAAGAAGAAGTGAACCTGATCATTTATGAAGCCTATTTTCTTATTCCAGTCACTTTTAAAACTTTGACTCGAATGATGACTTATTTTTTACGACTTTCAATCATTCTTTACATTCATACTTCATAGTACATTGCGTATAAATTTTACTATTTATTATTAAAACACATTTCTCTCTCTCTCTCTCAATTTCCCTTCTCACGAAAAATCAAAGGAAATGAAAAAACTTTTTCACAAAATGGAACACACGAAAAAATTTTAATACACTTTCAAAATTCATAGAAATATGACGGAGATGAAAAATAAGAATAAGAAGAAGGTAGAAATTCCACTCGAGTTGAAATTCAAGAAAAGAATATAAAATTTAATTATATAAAAATTAAACTGGAAAAAAACCCAAAAAATTAAAAATTTTACTTTTTTTAAAAAATTTTTTACTGAATAAAATTTCATCTCGAATTAAGAATAAGAAAATAAAATTGCCACACTTTTGAACAGATATGTGGGAGAGGGAAATTGGATAAATTTCGAATGCAAATAACATGGTTGGAAATAATGCAAAAAAAAGTAGATTGACGTATGATTGAAAATCAATGAGGAAAGTCTCGTGGAGAATTTCTGTCGTGGCGCTCGATCATTTATTCTTACACGTCTTGGGGATACCTTTAGGGAAAACCCCGAAATGAGACATGGACGAACCTGCCATTTTCGGTGTGAAAAATGATCAAACTTGTACAATGTCTAAGAACGGAGATTATTCAAACGTGATGTGAGGAAACTCACAAGAGAACGGTAGTTATTTTCCTTGCCCACCAAATTATTATACATATACTTAAAAAAGTTTTCATCTAATTACCTTAATAACAAACTTGTCAAATTTTTATAACTTGAAAAATAAGGTCTGAACTTACCGTCGACTGAATCTACAATGAACCGAACTTACCGGTCAAAAATATTTCAAAAACAAAAATTACCGTTGATTATTCACTACCGACGGTTTACATTAACAACGACTGAAACTACGGTCAAAAGAAACTTACCGTCACCAATTTTAACTAACTATTGAATAAGTAAACTTACCGGCAATTAAAATTGCTAAAGCTGAAACTAACCGTCGTCAAATTTTTACTAACGATTGAATTTACCGTCAATTGGAACTAAAATAAAGGAAAATTACCGTCAAACACAAATTAAAAAAGCTTTACCAAAAACTACTTCCTACTATTGAAACAACCAATGATTGAACTTACCGTCAAATGAAAGTACAATAAACTAAGTTGATCGACAACAGAAAATTAAAAATTCTGAGTTTTCGTTACTATTTGCTAGCAATGATTGAAATTTTCAACAAAAATAAAAAAAATAAACTTACTGCAAAATAATTAAACGGTAAGTTCATTTTTTTATTTTCGTTTAGTTTCGATTGAAACTACAAAGCACTACATTTAGTGACAACGAAAAATACAAAGCTGAAAATTATTGTTAACTATTTCCTATAATTGAAACTACTAACTATTGAATTTACCGTCGATTGAAACTACAGTGAAGTAAACTTACCGGCAACTAAAATCGGGAAAGTGAAACCTGCCCTCGCATACTTACTATTACAGAAACTACGTTGAATTGAAATTACCAACGATTTAATTTACAAAAAATTGATACAACGGACAATAAAAATTACAAATTTGAAACTTACCGTTAATAACTGTTTACTATTTAAATTGGCAACTATTAAAATTATAATAGCTATATAACTACAAAGGACTGAACCCACCGACAATAAAAATTGAATAAAACAGAAGTTAAACTACTGACGACTGATGTTCTCATCGACCGAACTTACCGTCGATTGAGAATACAAAGAACAACTTACCGTCAACTAAATTTAAAAACCTGAAACTTACCGCTGAGTAAATTAATATATTTTGTCATTGAAACAACCAACGAAATCGATCCTAGTGTTGAATAAAAACTCCAAAGAATTAAACTTACCGTGAAAAGAATTCTCAAGAAACTGAAACTTACCGTCCATTATATTTCTCACCAATAAATCAACAGACTATTTTAATAAGAAAACGAGTAAGAAAATTAATACTTCTTTGAGGCCAATTAAAAAATAGAACAAAAATTGTAATTCTCCTGTAAAAAATTTTATTTCCCTCTTCATTCACCGTGAACAAATCGAAATTCGTCGAATTGCTATTTAAACATCCATTAGTTGTACGTTGAATATAAATCAGCGTAATATTGATGTCCATTTGGGAATACATTTTCCTCCATAGACATACATATAGTGGAAATTCATCGAAATCTAGAAATACCGTGTTTCAATTCATATATGTATAACTGTAATTGGAAACCATAATGTGTACATATATATAGACGTATATGTATAAATGTGTCTACAGTTAAAGGGCCAGTTTTGCCTGGCGGAAACACTTTCGGAACCCACTTGGGAGAAATCGACGCTTTTCGCGTTGTGCCATCCAATTCGTATCCATCAATGTCAATGCCGTCGGCAATAGATCCACTCTTCGTGGTAGACGCGCTGAAACTTTAGGAGAAAAATCCTGGCGACATGAAAACCAACGACGACGACGACGACGACGACCTCTTTTTCCGACAAGTACTTGTCGAACCTTCCGCTGGCTGCAACTGAACTATTCACGAATTCAATTTTTCAAGAAAGTGCCGAATGCAGTTATATACGTATATATAAATTTAATGCCCGTGGAATTTCATTTTCTCGATACGAATAATATTTGAAAAACTTTTTCTCTTACTTTTCAATCGATGTAACTTGGATTTTAGTTTCGATCGATATTTTATTAATTTAGGTCGAATGGATCTATTAAATAAAATTACGGTTAGCTCTGCCTTTTTTTATTAATAAAACTTACCGTCGCCTATTTTTACCAACGATTCAATCTACCGTTAATTTTTAAAACTGCAATAAACGAGTCTCACCGCCAAACAAAAATTAAAAAAGCTAAAAAGTAACAAAAGATTATTTCTCACTATTGAAACAACCAGCGATTCAACTTACCGTCAACTAAAAGTTTAACGAACTAGACTTTTCGACTTATCAATTGAAATTTCCAACGAAAATCTAAAAAAAACTGAACTTATCGGCAACTAAAATTGCTAAACTAAAACTTATCGTCGCCCATTTTTTTTACTAATAATGAAATTTACCGTCGATTGAAATTAAACGAAGAAAAATTACCGTCAACTGAAAATTAAAAACTTTGAGACTTACTGTTTCTATTGAAATTACCAAAGATTGAACTTACCGTCAATTGAAAGTACAACAAACTAAACTTATCGACAAAAGAAAATTAAAAAATGTGATTGAGTTTTTATTTCTTTTTTTTTTGTTTTTTTCGAAAAATCCAGTCACGAGTATATTTTTCTCATGAATTTTAATGAAAATTGTTGTAAATAAAATAAAAATGGAGAGGGCACGCAAAAAGGTAAAAAAATAGTGGAGGAGGAAAACATATAACGTACAAGTATGGTTCAGCATAAGTAATAAAAGTGTAATTATGGCTTGGCGTAATACTATCAGCCGGTTCATAAATTATGTCAATTTTCAAGAAAAGAGGGATGTAACGCTGTTGCCAGGAGGGAAGGAGGAAGAAAGAGGCGCTCACTTCTTCTTCTTCTGCGCGTCGAGAAGTAAGAGAGAAAAAGAAAAGCAAGTCTAGTCCGTGCTCTCGCATAACACACGAGACAGCACCTTCATACGACGTACATTCACTCGGCTGATTTATAACTAACTCTAAAAAGCGTGTAAGACATCATCCCATTCCTTTATGTCTGCAAGCTCATCCAAAACCTTTAGCCAATGTACGTGTCTTTCTCTACCTTTTTATCCCGATATCATCATCACAATAATGTAAGAATCGAACAAGAAAAAATTGATTTAATTTTAGATAAAATACAAATTATTGAACTTACCGTCGATTGAAAATACAAACGACTGAATTCAATGAGAACAAAATTTCAAAGTTGAAAATTCCAATGTTATTAATTTTGAATACTGCTGCCTATTTGTTTTTATTGAAACTACTCTATATTGAACTTACCGTCGATTGAAACTAAAAATACTGAACATAAACGTAAACAAAAGATTAAAAAAAGGAAATTTACTATCAATGAATGAAATTTCCAACGAAAATCCAAAAAACAGAAAATCCGGCAACTAAAACAGCAAAACTACAACTTACCGTCGCCTTTTTTTCTACCAATGATTGAATTTACCGACGATTAGGAATACAGTAGACGAAACTTACCGTCAAACACAAATTTAAAAAAGCTGAGATTTACCGTAGCTTATTTTCTATTATTGAATCTACCAACGATTGAACTTACCGTCAACTAAAACTACATTGAATTAAACTAATCGACAATCAAAAATTACAAAATAAGTTTACCTTAACTATTTGAAATAAATCATTTGAAATTTCCAAGGAAAATCCAAAAAACTGAACTTACTGACAACTAAAATTGCGAAAATAAAACTTACCGTTGTCTATTTTTTTACTAACAATTAAATTTACTGTCGATTAAAAAAATATGAACGAATCTTACCGTCAAATACAAATTAAAAAAGCTAAAAGTTAACAAAGACTATTTCCCACGATTGAAACTACCAAAGGTTGAACTTACCGTCAATCGAAAGTACAATGAACTAAACTTATAGACAACAGAAAAATTAAAATTGAAAGTTTACGTTGACTATTTGCTACCAATGATTGAAATTTCCAACGAAAATCCAAAAAAACTGAACTTACCGGCAACTAAAATTGCAAAACTGAAACTTACCGTCGTATATTTTCTACAAATGATTGAATTTACCGTCGATTGAAACTATGAAGAACTAAAGTCACCGGCAACAAACATTAAAATGCTGAAAATTACCGTCGATTAAAACTTCAAAGATCTGAACTTACCGCCACCTAAATTTTAAAATCCTTAAACTTACCTACTATTTTCTATCGTAGAAACTACCAACTGTTCTGACTTACCGGTGATTTAAACTAAAAAATAATAAACTTACCGTCGATTCAAACTACAAAAAAAAATTACCGAAAAAAACACTGCGAAATTACCGTCAACAAAAATTGCAAAGCCCAAACTTTTTAACTTTGAAATACCAAAGAGACGATAAATTAAATTGCTAATATGTTTCAAGTACTAGATTTTAATTCCCTTAAAATTTATTACTATTAAATTCTCTTAATTTTGCCAAATAGATTGAAATTATCTTTTCATTTCTCTTCCTCACGACGAAAATACAACACGTTAAAATAAATTGCCCTCGAAAATCGAAGGTTTTCTATTTCCACAGACATTTTTCTTGCCGAGAATATCGAACCCAAGAGAGGTTGAATTCCAGGAATTACGATCGGGAATGTTGGTCGTGTTTACGGATTTAAATGGAGTCGAAAAAAAAGGAGAGTAAAAAGATGGCAGTGTTTATCGAGTTGAGGAACAAAATTCTTTTTAATCATCCTGACTTACTGCACTATTGTTTTTGACAAAGAATGATTAAAAAAGCTAAAATCCCTTTTAAAGTACATTATTTAAATAAACAAATAAATAAATAAATTTATAAATACAAAGTAATTACAATTTACTTTATTCTGATTTTTTTGATAATTTTTATTATTTTTTTTTCTTTATTAATTTTCTATTTTTTATTTTTTATTATTTTCTTCTTTATTTTATTAATTTTTTATTTTATTTACTTATTATTTGAATTAATTTTTTCCTTATTTACTTGGTTCTTAATTTTACCTTTTAGAATTTATTATTTTGTTTGTTTATTAATCATTTCATTTATTCGCTTATTTGTTAATTTCGCTATTTTTTATTTACTATTTTACATTATTTATTGTATTTATTTTATTACTTAGTTTATTTATTTATTATCTTTAGGAAAGATTAATGCTGACACGATGCATTGCGATCCTTTGGGAGTGTATAAATGAGATTGAACAGTGGTCCAGGAGATTTAAGGTTGACAGAAGTACATTTATACACACGAAAAACATTCCTTTTGCGATCTTGAAAGGAACACGGGAAAAGAATTCATGACAGTCATGAAGACAACGACACGACATTGGTCTCTTTTTTGAAATTGTAAACTCGCCTTAACGACACTCCGGGGATTGAAGAATTTCTCCTCAAGTCACTTTAAATATGTTCCTTAACATTAATGTAAAATGTTTTTAAAAAAGAAATAAAAGTTTTCAAAAACAATTGAGAAAGAATAGAAGAATTAAAAATTCCAAAAATTGCGCATTTAAAAAATAAAACTTCTGCCTAGTTGAAGAGAATCTATTCAGAAAATAAAAGCTCTCTTTAAGTGATAATAAGTTTTCTAAAGCATCAATAATTCATTTCTGAATTTTAGCAAAAGTTTCTCTGAACAAATTGCTCGTGTAAAATGATTTTCCATAATAAATTAAACCCGATTGTACCAAATATCACTTAACTTATGCAATAAATCACTAACTGAGAATCTGATTTATTAAATTATAACCAAACTTTTTGTAACTTCCGACAGTGCGCAAGATAGAGAGGAAGAGAGAAAATTCTCGAATTGTCTACAAATACATTGCACGCTGCAGGTGTCATGAAAGCAAATACCTATTTTTGTATTTTTTTTTTTTGTTTTGTTTTGTTCTTCCTGTTGTTGTTATTTTTCCCTTTATGTGTTAGCCATTTATTCGTTTTTTTCCTTCCTTCTTTCTTTTTTTTTTTTTTAATTTCTACGAGAGAAGCAGTGGGTGAAATTAGCTACCGGTCTCTACAGTACAATACCAGGAAAACCTCACCTCGGAACTCTTCTTCATCCTAGCACGCAATACCCAACTCGGATGCACCCGGAGAAACACGCAAATGACTTCATTACATTATAACTAACCACGTTTGTCCCCGTTACACCACAAATCTTCTACCCTTTAAACCACCAAACAATCCTTCGTAAAATGCAAAATTAATAGTTTCTCTGAATTTATAAAGAAAATATACCTTTTCTGAAAAAATCGAATAAATAATTTTCAGTTTTCCTTTTAAATTAAACTTTCTTGAAAGTGAAAAAATTATGTGTATAGAAATATATAAAAATATATAAAAAAAATAGAAATATATAAAAAACATATTTCATTAAAAATTCACAAAAATACCAAAGTTTGAAATTTTCAAAGTTAATATATTTCAAATTTTTGTACTTTTTTTTAAAAAATGTGGTAACTTTTTTGAATTTTCTTCTACAGAAAAGTGTTTAAAGGAAAAGTTGCTTGTTTTTGAACCAAATTTAAGGAAAAAGCAGAAAAACAGATTTTGATAAACATTTAAAAAGATACCAAAGTTTGAAATTTTCAAAGTTAATATATTTCAAATTTTTGTACTTTTTTTTAAAATATGTGATAACATTTTTGTTTTTTGTTGTACAGAAAAGTGTCTAAAGGAAAAGTTGTGTTTTTTTAAACAAAATTTAAGGAAAAAAGCAGAACAACACATTTTATTAACAATTGACAAAAATACCAAACTTTGAAATTTTCAAAGTTAATAAATCTCAAATTTTTGTACTTTTTTTTAAAAAATGTGATAACTTTTTTGAATTTTCTTCTACGAAAAAGTGACTAAAGGAAAATTTGCTTGTTTTTGAACCTAATTTGAGGAAAAAAGCAGAAAAACAGATTTTGATAAAAATTTAAAAAGATAACAAAGTTTGAAAAATTTTCAAAGCAAAGAAATCTGAATTTTTTATATTATTACAGAAAAAGGTGATAACTTTTTTAATTTTTGTTCTACAGAAAAGTGTCTAAAGGAAAAGTGGTTTGTTTTTGAACCAAATTTAAGGAAAAAAGCAGAACAACACATTTTATTAACAATTGACAAAAATACCAAACTTTGAAATTTTCAAAGTTAATAAATCTCAAATTTTTGTACTTTTTTTTAAAAAATGTGATAACTTTTTTGAATTTTCTTCTACAAAAAAGTATCTAAAGGAAAAGTTGTTTGCTTTTGAACCAAATTAAAGGAAAAAAGCAGAAAAACAGATTTTGATAAAAATTTAAAAAGATACCAAAGTTTGAAATTTTCAAAGCTAATAAATCACAAATTTATGTATTTTTTTTTTAAATGTGATAACTTTTTTGAATTTTCTTTTACAGAAAAGTGTGTACAGGAAAAGTTGCTTCTTTTTAAACAAAATTTGAGGAAAAAAGCAGAAAAACAGATTTTGATAAAAATTTAAAATGATAACAAAGTTTGACATTTTCAAAGCTAATAAATCTCAAATTTATGTATTTTTTTTAAATGTGATAACTTTTTTGAATTTTCTTCTACAGAAAAGTGTCTAAAGGAAAAGTTGTTTGTTTTTAAACTTAATTTTAGGAAAAAAGCAGAAAAACAGATTTTGATAAAATTTTAAAAAGATACCAAAGTTTGAAATTTTCAAAGCTAATAAATCACAAATTTATGTATTTTTTTTTTAAAATGTGATAACTTTTTTGAATTTTCTTCTACAGAAAAGTGTCTAAAGGAAAAGTTGTGTTTTTTTAAACCAAATTTAAGGAAAAAAGCAGAAAAACAGATTTTGATAAAAATTGAAAAAGATACCAAAGTTTGAAATTTTCAAAGCTAATAAATCACAAATTTATGTATTTTTTTTTTAAAATGTGATAACTTTTTTGAATTTTCTTCTACAGAAAAGTGTCTAAAGGAAAAGTTGCTTGTTTTTTAACCAAATTTGAGGAAAAAAGCAGAGAAACAGATTTTGATAAAAATTTAAAAAGATACCAAAGATTGAAACTAGAACTAGAATATTGAATCAATTCTAAATTGTTGCCTAGAGAAAATTAATGACTATTTCAGTGGAGTAGAAACTTTTCAACGCCAGGAACAAAAAAAAACCATTCTTTTTGTTTTTGCAAATATTTTTTCATTTTCACAGGAAAATCGGACATTTCAACACTCCGACGAGAGCGTTGCACTTGGCGAAATTTTGTAGCACATTTCTTCTCTTTCAGGAAGTTCTTCATTAGTCGATGCCACAGTGAACTCGATGGTTGGTGAAGACAAAGGAGCATATAAAATGTTAAAAAAGATGGATGACAAGTACTTTTAAAGGGTGTATGCGACTTTCCTGCAAGTCCATTCCTTCATTTTCGTTTCTCGTACAATTTTTTTTTATTCCTTCCTTTTTTCTATACAGTGAGGATCGTTTATCTTTTGCTAACGACTTAACGAATGTATGGTTTTCTCCGTGTGCAAAGAAAACTTCTTTCGACGAAAATTTATCGGGATTCAAAGTTTCGCTTTTCAACTTTCTGGAAAGGCTATTTGTTTAACTTTGTTAAACACTCTCACCTCTCGTATTTAATTACTTTCGAAAAATAATTAATGATTCAGTGAGATTGAAAGAGCCCAAGATTTTGTTGACTCACAAACTATTTGTTGAATTGAAATTAACACTATAGAGAAAATGTGTTAAATAAAAATATATTTATTTTTTTAATCTTTTTGTGAGTAGAAAAAATAAAATCTTTTTCTACTTCAATTATATTTCTCTTAAAAGAGCAATAAAAATATTCGTTACGCTCATTAAATTAAATAATTTTAATTAAATAAGAAAATGATGATGATGATGATGATGATTAAGAATTAGGAGAAAATGAAAAATTTTTTTTGTTCGATTGCAAATTTTTGCTCTGCTCAAATATAGAGTATTCCATTACTACTCGAGCGCAAATCTTCTTTGTGGCTGAAGTGGATCCATATAGAATCGAATGGGAGTAAAAGTTGAAGTAAAAGCTAGCAGTCACGTTCGACTATTAACTCCGCACTTAAAGTTATCGGTACACATTGTGCCAAGAGGGTTCTTCAAAGCAAATGGACCCACGAACAGGCCACAGGAAGCTTTTAGTAGATTCTGGCACCCACCAACTTTTCACCTCATATCACTATACATCTTACAGTCTTTCATATATATCTCCCTATTCTTTTTGTTTATAATTCAATTCAAGAAATTAATATATTTTCTCTTCAATATTTGAAGTGAAAAATAATTGAAGATTAGTGAAATTTTTTACTAATTTAAATATTAGTGGTTGAATTCGCACTAATTTATATTTACAGAACAATAAAAATATTCTAATAAAAATATCCCAATTATATACAAGTTCGTTAACTTTTTAGTTAATTAATAAACTAAGCGACAAATTCATAAGGGGAGAATGTAATTTAACCGCTGACATATTTTATACTCTTTGTATGTAAATTATATTAAATCATACAAGTCTGAGGGAAATTGTCTTTTTCCGCTTTCGGATAAAACAAATAATAAACGTATTTGTTTCATTAAAGTGTTAAAGTGAAAAGTGAGCTTCAAACGCAAAATACAGAATTATTTTTAAAATTATTTTTGATGAAAGATTATAATCTTTCATTAAAAATAATTTTAAAAATAATTCTGTATTTTGCGTTTGTTATAAATGAAAGATTATAAATTTAATAATTATTTATTCATTTAGATTCATAACGAGACAAATTATAAAAATTTGTCAAATTTTAGAAGTAAAAACACAGGATTTTTAAGTTATATTTACATACTGACCAATGATTTATTTCGAGTATATATGCAGATAGACAGGAAACGGAAAGAGACGTTTTTTACATTTGAATATTTAATGAATATTGATAAAAGAATTTTTATCTAATTTAAGTGTCAGTAAAAATTGATTTTTAAAATTTCAAACTTTGGTATCTTTTTAAATATTTATGAAAATCTGTTTTTCTGCTTTTTTCCTCAAATTTGGTTTAAAAACAAACAACTTTTCCTTTGAGCACTTTTCTGTAGAAGAAAATTCAAAAAAGTTACCACATATTTTTAAAAAAAAGTACAAAAATTTGTGATTTATTAGCTTTGAAAAATTTCAAACTTTGTTATATTTTTAAATTTTTATCAAAATCTGTTTTTCTGCTTTTTTCCTCAAATTTGGTTCAAAAACAAGCAACTTTTCCTTTAGACACTTTTCTGTAGAAGAAAATTCAAAAAAGTTATCACATTTAAAAAAAAGTACATAAATTTGAGATTTATTAGCTTTAAAAAAGGCAAACTTTGTTATATTTTTAAATTTTTATCAAAATCTGTTTTTCTGCTTTTTTCCTCAAATTTGGTTCAAAAACAAGCAACTTTTCCTTTAGACACTTTTCTGTAGAAGAAAATTCAAAAAAGTTACCACATTTTGTAAAAAAAAAGAACAAAAATTTGTGGTTTATTAGCTTTAAAAATTTCAAACTTTGGTATCTTTTTAAATTTTTATCAAAATCTGTTTTTCTGCTTTTTTCCTCAAATTTGGTTCAAAAACAAGCAACTTTTCCTTTAGACACTTTTCTGTAGAAGAAAATTCAAAAAAGTTACCACATTTTGTAAAAAAAAGAACAAAAATTTGTGGTTTATTAGCTTTAAAAATTTCAAACTTTGGTATCTTTTTAAATTTTTATCAAAATCTGTTTTTCTGCTTTTTTCCTCAAATTTGGTTCAAAAACAAGCAACTTTTCCTTTAGACACTTTTCTGTAGAAGAAAATTCAAAAAAGTTACCACATTTTGTAAAAAAAAGAACAAAAATTTGTGGTTTATTAGCTTTAAAAATTTCAAACTTTGGTATCTTTTTAAATTTTTATCAAAATCTGTTTTTCTGCTTTTTTCCTCAAATTTGGTTCAAAAACAAGCAACTTTTCCTTTAGACACTTTTCTGTAGAACAAAATTCAAAAAAGTTATCACATTTTTTTAAAATAAATACAAAAATTTGTGATTTATTAGCTTTGAAAATTTCAAAGTTTTGTATCTTCTTAAATTTTTATCAAAATCTGTTTTTCTGCTTTTTTCCTCAAATTTGGTTCAAAAACAAGCAACTTTTCCTTTAGACACTTTTCTGTAGAAGAAAATTCAAAAAAGTTACCACATTTTGTAAAAAAAAGAACAAAAATTTGTGATTTATTAGGTTTGGAAATTTCAAACTTTGGTATCTTTTTAAATTTTTATCAAAATCTGTTTTTCTGCTTTTTTCCTCAAATTTGGTTCAAAAACAAGCAACTTTTCCTTTAGACACTTTTCTGTAGAAGAAAATTCAAAAAAGTTACCACATTTTGTAAAAAAAAGAACAAAAATTTGTGGTTTATTAGCTTTAAAAATTTCAAACTTTGGTATCTTTTTAAATTTTTATCAAAATCTGTTTTTCTGCTGTTTTCCTTAAATTTGGTTTAAAAAAACACAACTTTTCCTTTAGACACTTTTCTGTACAACAATAAACAAAAAAGTTATCACTTTTTTCCCAAATAGTACTAAAATTTATTTATTCGATTTTTTCATAAAAGATATATTTTCTTTATAAATTCAGAGAAACTATTAATTTTTCATTTTACGAGTTTTAATTTTTTATTTTTTCAATTACTATCACGCAAAACGATATTTTTCCACTTATTAACTAATTTAAGTAGTAAAAACTAGCTTTAGTCGGACTTTTCTGAGTAGCAGAAGCAATTTTCAGTCAGATTGAAGGAATTCCTCAATTTTTCCATTACTTTCTTTTGAAAATAGAATTTTAAAAAAATATTCTCATCACATATTTACAAAAAAAGAAAAAAAAATAGGAAAAAAATAAAAATCCATTTCGAAAATATTCTAGAATGAAAAAAACAAAATTTCCGGCAAAAATTTAAACTCCCGGAACTAATACAAATGGAAATCGAAACTCCTAGCACTTTGGCTAGTGAATGACGAAAATAGAAAAAAAAGTCTCAAGGGAGAAAGAGAATAAAGAAAAAAAAAGAGAGAGAAATTCAAAAATAGTCCCGAAATAAATCGAAACTAGATCGATTAATCGATTTTAATGTCCTTAGGAGCCAAGTTTCGCTTCAACAGAATTCTAATGGTAATAATTTGGCGAGAATGTGCGGTTCACCCATTGCAAATGTATTCCGATATACAATACTCCACATTTGTTGTAAAATTACATTTGAACTCCGTGTGTCTGCTATCCATTATTAGTAATAGTAGCGAGAGATGGAGATTCGGTGGAAAGACGAACCAAAAGAGACAAGGGGCGAGAGCAAAAGGGGTGAGCAATACAATCAGGAAACATATTGTTTTCCTATACATGTGGTGAATTCCAAGATTCCAGAGGGTACGAGAATGGAGAGGAGAAATGTATTGTCGCGAATTCCTCAATCTCTCTCTCTCTTCCTCCCTCCCTCTTTCTTTTCTCTCTCTCTCTCTCTTTCTTTCTTTTGTTCTTTCTTTTGTTCTTTTTTTCTTTCTTCCTTTCTTTCTCTACTAGAAAGAAAAAAGAAGAACGAGAAACAGTGTAGGAAAAAAAAGAAAAAAGAGAAAAGGAGAGAGAGAGAGAGAGAAAAAAAGGGACAGCTAGTGTAGAGTAAAGAGAGAGAGAAAGAGAGAGAGAGAGAGAGAGAGAGAGTCGAGGAGCCAGTAACAGAACTCGGAGCTTAGGGATCTGGTGCCAATGGGATCTTGAGACAATAGCTGATAAATAGGCATGGGTCTAAGCCGGATTCTGACCTCTCTCTCTCTCTCTCTCTCTTACTCTCTCCCCCTGCCTATCTCTCTCGGTCAACTCTTGCACACACCTTCCCAATTGAACCCCGTCACAATCCTTTTCCCCTCCAGCCCATTCTAATTCCCTTACTCCTTCACCAAAGTCGTCCGATTATCTGAAATTTACGACTCAATGCTGACCCGAAGGGATTTTCACTCCCGGAAATCGAGCAACTCGCTCCAGTCATGTGGACGATATTTGACACGCTCTATAAAGGACTCGACGAAAGACAATTTTTTCCCTCATCTATTTCTAAATACACGGAAACATGTGTGATTTTTAATTTATTTCTTTTAACCTAACACACACACATCGCACTCGATAACTAATTTTAAGAAAAAGTAGCTTTAAAAAAAAATACACTGAAAGACTTTTTGTCTTAAAATTTAATATAATTGACATCAAAATATTATTTATAGTGAAAAATTCACGAATTCCGACCCCTATCGAAAAGTTAAACTTGACGACAAAAAAGAACTCGTTTTAGAGACTTCACAAAACTGACAAAAAATTCATTCTATATTTTATTTTCCTGACTTTTTCCTAATTTTCATCAAAAATATTTACTTCTTTCTCACCTTGATGATAATAAATTGAATTCTCCCAACGAATTTTATTATTTATGACAGAATTTACATATTTATGAAAATAATTTAATTCTTGGCAAAGAATTTTGCAAAAATTTTTAAATAATTGATTTCTTTCGACTAATTTTATGCAAATTCTAATTTAAATTAGAATTTCTAAAAAATTTTTATTATTCATGAAGAAAATTGAATTCTTACAAAGATTTTCATAAATAATTTTTTAAATAATTTAATTCTGTTTAGAAATTTTATGAAAATAGTAGATATTCAAAATAGAATTGCAAAGAGTTTTTAAAAATAATTAAATTTTACAAAGAATTCTATTGAAATTGTTGAGAATACTAATTGAATGTATGTGTGGCATTTTATTAAATTTTTTTTTTGAAAATAATTTAATTTCGTAAAAAGCATTTTATTATTGACGAAAATAATTGAATTCTTGTGAACGATTTTATTAGAATTTTTTGAAATAGTTGAATTTCCAAACAGAAATTTATTAATTTTAAAAATAATTGAAATTCTTGTGATGAATATTGTTATTTATAAAAATAATTGAATTTTACAAAGAATTTCATTAAAATACTTCAAAATAATTGAATTTTGCAAAGAATTTCATTAAATGCCTCAAAATAATTGAATTTTGCAAAGAATTTCACTAAAATCTCTCAAAATAATTGAATTCGTTCGAAGAATTATTTATGTAAATAAATTGAATTCTTTGGACGAATTTTATTAAAATCTAAAATAATTGAATTATTTCAAAAAAAAAATTTAATTAAAATTGTATTTAAAATAATTGATTTCTTGCGAACAATTTTATTAAAATATTTGAAAATAATTGAATCCCTGTGAAAAATTCTAATATTTTTGTAAATAACTGAATTCTTCTAAAGAATATTAAAAAATAATTTTTCTAAATAAGTATGATTTTTTCAAGGAATCAAAATTAAATTTTTAAGAATATTACATTTTTTGAGCAATTTCTATTAAATTGTATTAAAAATAATTGAAATCCTGCGATGAATTTTATTATTTATTGAAAACAATTGAATAGTTGTAAAGAATTTTATTAAAATTTTCAAAAAAAAAATTGAATTCTTAAGAAGAATTTTATTATTTATGAAAATAATTGAATTATTACGAAAAATTTTATTAAAATATTTAAAAAGAATTGAATTTCTGTGAAAAAATTTCTTATTTTTGAAAATATTTCAATTCATTATAAGAATTTTATAAACATTATTTTAAATCATTAATTTTCTCGAAATATAATAAATATCATGAAAATTTTATTTTAAATAATTGAATTCTTCTGGAAAACTTCGTTTGTGAAAATAATTGAATTTTTCCATTAATTAATTTAAAACAATATCAAAAATAATAGAAATTCTTCGATGAGTTTTATTATTTATGAAAAATAATTGAATTTTTGCTTAGAATTTTATCAAAAAATTTTTTAAAAATTGAATTTCGATGAAAAATATTATTTGTGAAAGTAATTGAATTTTTGATGAAAATTCTCAATTTTTTTTTAATAATTTAATTTAGTAGCGGAGAATTTTGAGCCTTTAGAATTTAAATTTAAATTTAAATTTAAATTTAAATTTAAAAGTAGTTAATAAAATCAAGACTTAGAGAAGCGACCCCCCTCCAAAAGACTGAATGAAAAATTAGACTAGTACTCTTGGGAGAGAGCCAATGGGAAGGGAGAAAGTTCCACATGGTGGGGGGTCGCTTCTCGAGCTATAATAGAAAATACAAAATATATTGATGTAATTTTTCTTGTAATTCAAAAATTTAAACTTTATATCATGATAGTATACAATTAAAAAAAAGGGGAACAAAGCGAGAGTGAAAGAGAGAGAAAGGTGGTTAAAAGAAGAGGAGAGAAAGCGACAGGAAAAAATAGAGAGAGGGGAGAGAGAAGACCATAAAGTTCTTTAGCAAGCATAACCTCTCGTAATTTGACATTCATCCCTTTGTTTACGTTGTCAGCATTGTCTCTCGGGACTGCATCCCCCCTTTTTTAAGGGGGGGGGGTGTTGCTTATACCACCCCACTCTTTATTATATTCTCTAAGTAAGCGGGAAGTGCCATCAGCAGAACATATTTGATCATTGAGAGATTTTCGACGGGGTGTTGGTCACAATACACACCAGAGAGAGCAAGAGAGAGAGAGAGAGAGAGAGAGAGAGAGAGAGAGAGAGAGAGAGAGAGAGAGACAAAGTCACGATAAGAGAAGTTATCTCTACGAAGGTCGCTCCTTGCTTTCAGAAGCTCATTATTATCGTTACACCTGTCTCTCCTCATTATAACCTATTTTGTACAAAGGACCGTTTGGGATGCTGTAATTGAGCAATTCAGTCTAGACGATGCCATTATAAATGCTATTATTATTATTATTATCATCATCATGAGGTGTCTACATTACCTCGTAAGTTCTTATCCAGAGAAATATATATATATAATACTTTGTAAAGTGCTTGTGATAATTGTATTTTGAATTTCTGTAAAGTCATAATTGAGAGAGTGTTTCTCTCATCTTTTGATGTATAATGTATATATGGAGGATGAATATTAGTGAGCATTTTCACTCTCGGTAGGATACGGAACTGATTTAGATATAGTTGAAATTAAATTTTGGTTTCCTGAATACATGAAATGGGTATTAAATGCACTTGGTTTAACTTTTGGGAAAAATATTTTAATATGATAAGCTGCGTTCAGAAAAACAAAAAAATATCTTTCTACTATAAATTTGTTTTAATTTGAGAGGAATAAGTTCATTCAAAGAAGAATGATTAAATGATTAGAAATTGTATACTGGAAGTGCATGTTTGATTTTATCGATTTCATTCAATTTGAAAAATTTCCCTGACTCGTGTCAACCCTGAAAGTTCTCTGCTAAATGAAAATTAGATTTTTACCTTTCTTTCAGGGTAGAGGAAATAAAAGCAATAAATTTCAAATCAGCTGACAATAAATATTTAAGAATCAATTCACTACGTGACTTTTGGGTCAGTGAGGTTAATTTGCAAAGAATAGTTTCAAAAGAAGGTCACCGAACGACGACGACGACGACGAGGAAGACGATCGTGAATCGATTCTTGCATTTCCTCTCTACATTATTAATGCTGGCTCGATAGTTCCCATTCCAGGTCGTCTTCTTGTCCCCGGGATTGCTGGTCCTGACGCGTACAAATGTCGACGACCATGTCATTAGTTGCCGTACGCAAATCGCAACTCAAAAAAGGGAAAAACTTGTCTCAAAATCTTTTTTAGATCAATACTGATGATGAGAAAAAGAGAAATATCCGAGTGGGAAAAATATTCCTAAGACCAGGGTTTCTACAAGTCATGGAAAACCTGGAAAGCATGGAATAGTCATGGAATATCATTTTGATTCATGAAATCATGAAAATCTCATGGAATTTCTAATCGGATCATGGAATTTTTAAAGTTTTTGTTGTAAACCCGTGAATTTTATAAGGAGAAATTTTTAGAAACCCTGTAAGAAAATAAATCCTCTCTCTTTCTGACAATAAATAAATAAAGGAAAATTAGATAAAATTTTCCAAGTTGGGACAACTAATGAATATAACGTTTTTCCAAAAACACAAATTTCAAAGTTTCGAATTGAATGCGAAACAATTTATTGTTTTCATTTATTTATTGTCATCCGAGTTCCGTTTTCTTTTCACACACACATATATAGAAAACGGAGTACGTTTGACGGAATAAGGTGAAGAAAAAAAGAAACGACCGTAGTTCCTAAGTACGTCTGTATTTACGAGAGTTGTGGGTAGCTTAGAAGGAATTAAGGGTCATGGAGCTTTGTCTCCCGAGACACGAATTCATTCAGATTTATTACTGCCGTAGACGGAAAATTGGAATTAACTGCTAGATAATCCCACACCGTATGTGCCACCGGGCATATAAGACGACAACGACGAAGACACTTTCTTCCAAATTATTTCAATTTCACTTAAAAACTCTTTATGGGACTTGGCCTCTACTTTTCATGAGTCACGAAACAACAAGTTTCAATTTATTTCCCAAGTAGGAGGTAAAAAAAAAATTTTACTCATTGGAAATCATAAAATTTTTGTCGCATACCTATTTGTCTACTACTTATTGCAGACTTTATAAATATATTGCAGAAAAAAAAAACTTTGACAAGCACTCACTTGATATTAAAATTTCTTGAAAATAGTTTGACATTTTTTTTTCTCTTGGTTATATACAAGTCCAAGAGACTTATCAATAAAGAAGAGTTACCCTCGCGAGAGTTGATGGCAATTTAAGTAAACTTGTCCCGAACAAGTTTTCTCTCTATTGCATATATAGTAATATATGCAAGTTGTGTCCGTTAGTTCTTAAAAAAGTTTTTGAGTGCAAACTTGGTTTGATCACACGCGATATTCTCGAAACTGTCGCAAAAGAAATGTCCGCGCTCTTTTTCTTTTTTTTCTCCTTTTTGTCGCTTCTCCTCAATTCCAGAATGCAGTTTTGACTTTTAAAGTAAGATGTACTGCATTGAAACGTAAACTAGGAAAGTGATGATAAAAGCGAGGAGATAATCAAAAATTGAAGCGAGGGATAAAAGATAAAATAAATATTATTATATTTCGAACATTTATTTTGATTATTATTTCAAAAAGTATAGAATATAAACTATTATAAAGTACTCGGGAAAAAAATTTGGTTTCATACATATGAAAGAAAGAAGTGTTTGCTAATTCAGTCGAAGAATAAGGTGCTTTAGAAAGACCTGGAAATAAAATCTTTGGAGTATAATGCTTGTAAAAATCGATGCTGCCACTTTGATTTCTTCATTCTTAGGTGAGAGCGACAGAGAAAAGAGTGTGTGTAAGAAAGTGAATGAGAAAGAGAAAGAGAGATAGAGAAAAAAATAGAGATAGAGAGAGAGAGTCAGTGCACAGTGTTGGTTCAATTCCGGAAAACATAGTGCTAGAATATAGAGAACGTGACTGGAAGAATGAATTTGGTTTTGTGAAAAAGGCAGATGAATTGTCGAGACGTTCAAGCGAATCGGATGGTTCCGCCTTTTTCACCCTTGAATCCACAATTTCACTGCATGTGTCTTACACACAGTTGATACAAATTCTCACATGCACTTGAATATTCTTTAATCGGATGTGTTCACTTCTAGAATTTTTTTTTTCGAAAAAGAAAATCTCTAAAAAATTTACTCAAAAAAAATATACGTTTCTGCAGAGTTATTTCTTTCAGTCTTCTTATTCCACTAATTCTCAGATGCCTTCAATTTTTTATTCGACACTCTTCTTGTAAAAAATTCATCAACCAATTTTGTTATTTACCCAATTGTATAAATTGTTTTATAGAAAACATTAAAATCTTCAAAGGTCTTGAGTTAATAAATAAATAAATAAATAAATAAATAAATAAATAAATAAATAAATAAATAAATAAATAAATAGATAAATAAATAAATAAATAAATAAATAAATTATATTGTGTTGAATAAAAAAAATGGTATTAAATAGTGAAATAAAAAAATTCATAAACTCTTCATTAAGTGAATGAGAATGAAATTTAATGAAGCAGAAAAAAAAATTATTTAAGATTCCAATTTACCTTTCTTTCTGTTTCTTTTATATTCCATTCGTGATGTCGATTAACGGAATGAACTATAATAACAATAAAGTAAAGAAAATGTCTTTTAATTTATTATATTATATATTAAAAAAAAAGGAATATCAGTTGCAATGAAAACGAAAGATGAACATCTCATAGTACCGAGGAGCGATCAAACTCTTAAGTTTGTTCTTGTGAGTCCTCCTCCTTTCGTTTCTCGCAATGCACCGCGTCTTGAAAATAGCTCTCTCGGGATAATAAACTTTTATGAATCGCTCGAGCATTTCGCGGTAAGTGAGCAGAAATAAATTCTTGTACAGGACACATACAATTCTCGTTTCTTTTTCTTTTTTTTCTTATTTCGTCCGCAAATATACTCTCATTCGTTTTCAATAATTCAAAAAAAATTTTGAACAATACTAAATTTTTTTATTCTCAAAATTAATTTTCTTCTTCTTTGATTGTGAAATATTTACTTCTTTCATATCCTGCTCAGAAATTGAATTCCTGCAATGAATTTTATTATTCATGTAAAAATTTCAATATTTATAAAAATAATTTAATTTTTGCGAAGAATTTCATAAAAGTTTTTAAATAATTTATTTCTTTCAATTATTTTTTTTTGCAAATTCTAATTTAAATTATTGAATTCCTGAGAAATTTGTATTATTTATGAAAAGAATTGAATTCTTACCAAGATTTTTATAAAAATTTTTTTAAATAATTGAATTCTGTTTGGAATATTTATAAAAATAGTAGATTATTAATTATTAAAATTGGTGAGAATATTTAAATGTCTCTGTTGCATTTTCTTAACATTTTTTTGAAAATAATTGAATTTCTAAAAAGCATTTTATTATTTATGAAAATAATTGAATTCTTGAGAACGATTTTATTAGAATTTTTTAAAATAATTGAATTCCAAAAAAAAAATTTATTACTTTTAAAAATAATTGAATTCTTATGATGAATTTTGTTATTTTTGAAAATAATTGAATTTTGCAAAGAATATTATTACAGTGCCTCAAAATAATTGAATTTTCCGGAGTAATTTTGTAATTTATCGACATAATTAAATTCTTTCGAAAAATTATTTATGTAAATTATTCTTTCGAACATTTTCTGTTAAAATATTTAAAAATAATTGAATTTCTGTGAAAAATTCTAATATTCTTGTAAATAATTAAATTTTTTCAAAGAATTTTAAAAAACCATTTTTTGAAATAATTGATTTTTACGAAGAATTGAAATTAAAATTTTAGGAATAATAACATTTTTCGGGCAATTCCTGCAAAACTTTATTAAAAATAATTGAAATTCTGTGATGAATTTTATTATTTATGAAAAT
Organism: Leptopilina syphax; assembly: GCA_032872505.1. Classification (NCBI taxonomy): domain Eukaryota; kingdom Metazoa; phylum Arthropoda; class Insecta; order Hymenoptera; family Figitidae; genus Leptopilina; species Leptopilina syphax. The sequence continues at coordinate 2,378,006 of CM065476.1, read as the reverse complement.
AATTAAATAGTTGCAAAGAATTATGTATTATAATTCTCAAAAATAATTGAATTCCTGAGAAGAATTTTATTATTTATAAAAATAATTCAATTATTGCAAACGATTTGATTAGAATATTTTAAAATAATTAAATTTCCAAGAAAAAATTTAGTACCTTTAAAAATAATTGAATTCTTGTGATGAATATTGTTATTTATGAAAATAATTGAATTCTTCATAAGAATTTTATTAAAATGCGTCAAAATAATTATTCATGTAAATAATAGAATTCTTGGGAAGAATTTTATTAAAATCTAAAAGAATTATTCAATTATTTCAAAGAAATTTAATTAAAATTATATTTAAAATAATTGATTCCTTTCTAACAATTTTATTCAAATATTTGAAAATAATTGAATTTCTGAGAAGAATTTTATTATTTATGGAAAAAATTCAATTATTGCGAAGAATTTTATTAAAATGTTTAAAAAGTATTAAATTTCTGCGAAAATTTTTTTTATTTTTGAAAATAAATTAATTCTTGTCATGAAAATTGTTATTTATGAAAATAATTAAATATTGCATAAAGTTTTATTAAAATGCCTCAAAATAATTGAATTTTCGAGAATAATTTTGCTATTTATCGACATAATTGAATTCTTTCGAAAAATTATTTATGTAAATAAATTAATTTAATTAAAATTGTATTTAAAATATTTGGTTTTTTTTCGATAAATTTTATAAAAATATTTTAAAATAATTGAATTTTTAATTGATTAAAATTTTTAAAAAACATGTTTTTAAATAATTGATTTTTTCGAGAAATTAAAATTAAATTTTAAGATTAAGTTCATGTTTTGGGCAATTCGTGTAAAATTGTATTCAAAATAATTAAATTCCTGAGAAGAATTTTATTATTTATGAAAATAATTGAATTATTGCGTAAAATTTTATTAAAACGTTTAAAAAATTCAAGTTCAGTAAAAAATTTTGTTATTTTTGAAAATTATTGAATTCTTCCTAAGAATTTCATAAACATTGTTTTAAATAATTATTTTTTTTGAAACATAATAAATATTATTTTTTTTTAAATAATTGAATTCTTGTGGAAAACTTTAATTGTGGAAATAATTGAATTTTTCGATTCAAGTTAGTAAATATTACTTTTAGTTTTACTAATTCAAATTTAAAGAGTTAATTTTTTTTTTGTATATCAATTATAATGATATAAAAATTTTCTGTCCAATTTATTCTCAAGATTCATTAGAGAAATTATTCGACTTGACTGTGACGAATTTCATTTTACCGGATTTATAAATTATTCCTTGTGAGGGATTTTGCTTTGAATTGCATAAATTCACGTGATGTGCAATAAACTTAGAAAAGCTCGTGGCAACAAATGAAAAATATAATTTAAATTTATACATATACTCATTTTTTCTCTTTCTTGCTCTTTATTCATTTTTCTCTTTTCTCCCTCGTTCGCCAGCGAAACTTCTGAAATAATATCTCTCCGCTGTGTTAAATTCATTATGGTCACACTAAGAAATTTTCAGAGAGATATAGTAAATGTCAGCTCAAAGGCTGATGGAATGTTAAACACAGATGCGTATCATCCTCCTGGTTCTGCGCTTTTACGCGATAAAATTTAATTATTTCATTTACCTCCGCTAATTTTCGTTAATTATTATTTTATTTGTCTTTCTCTTTTTCTTTCATTCGAATAATAGACAAAAAAAAATTATTTGACATTTATCAACTCCTTCTCACTTTTTTTTCTCCCCTTTTATTTTTATACATTTTACGAAATATTAGTCTTTCTATTAGATAATATTTAACTCAAGGCCTCTCTTTAAACTTTTTTTTTCATCTTCTTTGTCTTAGAGTCTCATAATTCTGATGCGAATGCAGGACAAACTGATACTCAGAAAATCATAAAAGTAACATTTTTATATTCTAGACAGGAAACAGTAAATAAGACAATTTTCGAGAGAATAAAATTTCTTGTAACGTCACTGAAATTTTATTGTCGAAGGTACTTTCATTTCTTTTTCCTTCATTGAGGAATGCACGATTTGAATCTTAATTTTTCTTCCTTTTTTCATTTTGATAAAAAAAAACATTGATTCGAATTTTTTCTAATTCTATTTTTCACTTTCTGACAATAATCGATTTTTATAAAAAAAAAATGATAAATTTATAAAATATAAAGCATCAAATTTTTTAATAAAAAAATAGGAAAGAAAAAAATGTTCAAAAAATACAAAAAGAAAAAGTGGAGTAAAAGAAAATAAAATTTCGACAAAATTTTAAACACAATATTCTCTTATTATTATTATCATGATTATTAACCGAATCACCTTTTTTCAATATTTCTAATTACTTATTATTTATTATATTTCTAATTACCTATTATTTTTTACAATCCCAATTATCCTACCTCTTGCTCCATTTTCCAATTTACTGTCTTATTAAAATCACTGATTTCGAAACTATATTTCAAATTATCAAATTTCTATAGAATATTTGCTGTATTAAAAATTTTTTAATACCCCAAAAAATCTAATTTTTGAATTACCGAAAAAAAAATAAAATTTGAGTGATCGAAAAAATATTTTTTTTCTACGAAATACTGTTATTTCTCTCTGACTAAATTAATTATTAACTGTTCGTGGTAGTATTTTTTTAATTTTATTTATTTTTTTTGGTTTCTAATTAACAAAGTTGGTACAATATTTTTACCTCTTTTTTCTTTTTTTTTGAGAGATGAAATACACTGGTATAACATGGACTTTGATAGTGTTTCACAACTTTTACAGGAAGGGAAATTAGTGCAATTCGAGGACAACTACCGCGCGCGCCTACACGGTTTACTGGCAGTAAATTGGTGCCAATTTTCCGCTAAAAAGTTGCGGAACTGTGCTCGGTTTCGAGTATCCATCAAACTAATTCTATAGTCTGGACGATGCGTACAAAATCGATCGCACGTCGAAGTTCAATTAATCGACTGTCACTTCAATTTATAACACGTGTGTAACTCTCTCGCTCTCTCCTTTTTTTATTTATATTTATATTTGTTCTTTCATTAACTATTTCAAAAGTATATAAAAAAATGGAGAAATAAATAAAAAAAATTGAAACGGAATTTTAAGCTATTTTTCATATTCAGTGTCAAATATTTTTTTACGAAAAAAGAGAAATATTATTATTTAAATCTGGTACTGAAAGAAAGAATTTTTAAGAGTATCACTTGGACAAATTTAATGATGAAAAAAATTAGTTGTTTAAAAAATGGAAAATAAATTTTGATCCAGGCAATATATGTATAGACAGAAGAGATACACAAAGTTGTAACGTTCTACTTGAGTTGGCAAACTATATTGTTCGATACTCTCAACAGCTAAGTAAACCGCACATTGTTCAGGTATTAGACGAAGCTGCTTTGCCACAAACTTCACAGAAAGATTCAAACTTTTTGCCCTTTGTTCTTTTGTAAAATTCAAAAAATGTCCCTTTTAGTATCTTCTTGATCCACTTGACCATATTCACGTCAAATAATCAAAAACCTATTTGAATTAATTAACTGTTTATTCAAATACAAATAATTTAAAAAAAAAAAAAATTCTTGCTGGCCTTCCATTTATTTTCTTTTTCACGATATAAATCCAATTATTATCATTTAAGCGAAAATAAAATCTAATGAAAATACTTCAGTTTTTTTTCGCACAATAAACGTCAAAAACAGGGAATATTTATTTTTGTTCTCTATTTTTCGTGTCATAATAATTAAATGAAAATACTTAATATTTATATTAATTACAGAAATTATTGTTTCAAAGAAAATATCTATTTAATTCATTAAAAAATTATTTAGTTGAAACAAATACTCTTTTGATTGAAATAAAAATTATTTGGTTCAAATAAATATTTATTCGATTCAAAAATAGAAATTACTTTGTCTAAATAAATATTTATTTGACTCGAAATAAAAATTACATAGTTTCAAAGAAATAATTTTTTGATGCAAGTGAAAATTATTTAGTTCCAATAAACTTTGATTTGTTATTTTTTTGTTAAAAAGAAAAAAACCACCGAATTCTTGGATCAAATATATATTTTTTTTTTTGCAATTTCCTATCGGAAATGAAGAATTATTTTCCAAAGTTAATGAGCAAATTTTGTTTGTTAACTATTTTCCGATTCGCAGAGCGAATATTGCCCTGTGTATATAGCAATACAATAAAGAATCTCTTGTCAAATATTGAATTCCATCGTTCTTGATTTTTTTCTCTTTTTATTTCGATTTTCCAAGCGCGACGAAACCCTTTACAAACCTAAAAATGTAAAGCATTTCAAATTTTCCCAAGCAATATCGCTTGTAAATTCGTCATCGAATTAGTCTTTAAATTCTTTTTGGCAATATTTTACAAAAGAATTTTCAATTTTCAAATTTCAATTAATACTTTTCAAAGATATTTTTAATTATTTCGAGCAAAAAGTTATAAAGTATTTCACTTTTTTTGTTTTTAAAAAAAATAATAAAAATAGAAATAAATAAAAAAAAAATAATAAAAAAATAATAGAAAAATAATAAAAAAATAATAAAAGAAAATTTTTATTTTATAATAAAAGAAAAAAAATAGAAACAAAGAAGTACAAAAAAAATTATAGATGGAAATTAATTATAAAGAAAAAAATAATTATCAACAAAAAAAAAATTAAAAACGGAGAAAGTAATAAAAAAATACAAACTCAAAATAATTATTACTTACAACTCAAGAATTATAAACTTCAACAATCTCAAACAGTTAAATAAAAAAAACTATAAACAAAATTTAAATAATAAAAATTGTTAACGGAAAAAGCTTTGAACCAAAAAAAATACAACAAAAGAATTATAAACAACAAAAATTACATAAACAAAAAAGTATAAAGAAATATAAAAAGCATATTAAATAAAACTTCTAACAACAAAATTAAAAATAATAAAATTATTACAACAACAAAAATTACAACGATTTCAACAAAAGAATAAAAGAATTGAAAACAACAATAATTGTATACAAGAAAGTGTCAATAAAATGTTAAAAAAAAATACAGAAAGAATTTGTTAAATAAAATTCAAGAAACAAGAAAGTTTTAAACAAAACAAAAATTTCAAAGAGAAAAATAAAGTTACCATTTTGATTAAAAACATCTTTCTGATGAAGTATAAAAAAATATAAAAAAATATTAAACGCTCATTATAAAATTGCGAGCATTCTTAAATTCTCTTGAGCAATTTTATTCACTTTAATTCAAAATAGAAACTATATAGTTGGTTGGGAGTAAAAAAAAAAGAAAAAATGAAAAAGTAAAACTAGAGTTACAATTAAGAGGACAGTGCTTTAAGTGTTCATTTGTCGTTGTCGTTGAAACGTGAAAATTGTGTTTTCCACTAAAATGTATATATGGAGTCTTCTTCCTCTCAGAGTTGCGGGAGGGGGAATGAAAAGCATTTTTCCGCACGGTATACGTTTAAATTTCATTATTCCCAAACAACACGATATTTTCACACGCTCTTCCCCCCTCTCTCACTCTCTCATTCTCTTTCTCTCTTCCCCATTCTCCATTCTCTCACAAGGCAAAGAAAATGAGTTGCATTCAAGCAAATGGAAAATCTAAATTAATCTCTCGCGTGTTTCAAGTAGACGAGCGAAAAATTCTTCACCAATGAAAATGAGTTAGAAAAATGCAATCATGATTAAAGACATGGTGGCCGTATAATCAAAAATAAGAATAAAGGAACAGACAAAAGACAAATGGAAACATTTTTTTTTTAACTCTTTGTGTGTGTTTTATACGAAAATGTAGGTCAAACGGAGAGGTAAAAAATAGTAAAAAGGTGTCATAATAATAATAATAATAATTTTTTTTTATTTTTGGAAAATGATAGAAAAATTAAAAAAGAAAAACAATTATCCTTTTATCCTTCATCTTCCAAAAATCGAAAAAAATTTCTTTATAAATATTATAATGGAAGGAAAAACTATTTCAAATAATAATACTAATAATAATAATAATATTTGTGATTAATAATAATTTTTGTGATAATAATAATATTTGTGAAAAAATAATAATAATAATAATAATAATAATAATAATAATAATAATAATAATAATAATAATAATAATAATAATAATAATTAGAATAATAATAAGAATAATAAAAAGGTATTGGAAATAATATTGAGGCAAAAAGGGGGGAAATAATTTTTTTCAAAAAAAGGGTGGGGGAATTAAAACGAAAAAGGTCGTACACTAGAAAAATCATATTTCACACTTTCGCTACTTTTTCGGGTGGCAAATGATAAATGAAGTTTATTCAATTTTCATTTATCATTTTCTGTTGACACTCTTGCAAACCTATTAACTCACTCAAGATTTAATATCTATAAGAGCAAAGCTTCCGAAAAGCTTTTTGTAATTTACTGACATAGAACTTGTCTGCACAAACTCTTTTTATGCAAAAACATCTTTTCTGAGAGAAATTTCTCCGAGTTGTATTTTTCATTTTCTTCGTCAAAAATAAATATTACTCCAAAAAAAGTATTTCTGTAAAAATATTAATGTTTTTTTAATTTTTTCCCATTTTTTGCATTTCGGACATAATCAACATAAAAAAAACATAACATTAAAAAAGTTACTAAAAATAATATCGATACAAAAGATGGAAAAATAATTGAGGAAAAACAAAATACAATAAAATTATTATTATATTAATAAAAAATATCATTACAAGTAAAATAAATAAAAAATATTTAAAAAAATAAAATAAATAAAAACAAATAAGTAAAAAATAGTTAAAAAAAAAATAAAAAACTAAATTGTTTGGAAATGGAAATTAAAACAATTAAAAAAAACAAATTTCGAAAAAGAATTTTGTAAAGTTTATTATTTTTGGTGCATTAAATTCTAAATTTATATTATTCATCAAATGGAATTAAGTGGAGATTTATATCAATTTTGAAAAGCTACGCATACAGGAATTTATATATAAAGAAAGACAGATTTAGTTTGAAACGATAGTGAAAAATTACCAACATTTACTAAAGTGTACGTATCAATTTTCCTTGAATTTTAACTCATCTTTCGTCGAGAAGGAAAATCGTTACATGATCAAAAATGCACTTTAGAGTGAATATTTCATTGGCAAAATAAAATGAAATGGTATCCTCAAAATTTTATGCATCTTCTCCTATATAAAAGCTACTTTTCAATTTCCTTTTTTTTTACTCGGTCTATTTCTCATTTGATAAACAGCCAACAAAAATAAAATTTATACTTCATTCATATAATCGGTTAGTTTATTATTCTCGGAAATAAAATAAAATTATATTTACAGCAAATAATTTTTCATTTCGAGGGAAAAACAGTTTTTATCTGAATTAAATAATTTTTCATTTTGAGTCAAGTAGATTTGATCTGCATCCGATAATTTTTATTTGAATCTAATAATTCTTTTTTTACTAATTGCTTTTTTATTTTCCAACATGTTTTTGTATCGAGTAATTTTCAATTGAATCAAAAAAAAAAAATATTTTTACAAAAATAATTAATTTCTTTATTCGAGCAATTATTTATTGAGTCAACTAATTTTTAATTGAGTCAAATAGTTACTTTTTCTATCGTCTAATTTTTATTCGAGTCAAATATTTTTTTATTTCAAATAAATACTTTTTGAGTAGAAATATTAGTTTTTGAGTCAAATTCTAGTTTTTTGTATCGATTACCTCATTTTTATTTGAATCAAATATTTTTCTTTTCATGAAAAATAATTATTGAGTCAAAAAATTATTTTTTGTATCGACTAATTTTTATTTAAGTGAAATATTTTTTTTCACGCTGATGAAAATAAATAATTGTTCCTTAAGTTGAATACTTAGTTTTTGGAATCGACATATTTTTACTTTAGTAAAATATTTTTGTTTGGATGCAAAAAAAAAATATTTTTGAGTCAACTAATTTTTAGTTGAGTCAAATAATTAATTTTTCAGTTAACTAATTTTTTTATTTGAGTAAAATATTTTTTTTATACTTTCTGAGTTGAAAAATTAGTTTTTGAGTCAAATTCTGTGTTTTTGTATGGAAAAATTTTTACTGGAGTCAAATTTTTTTCTTTCGATATAAAAAATCATTTTTTGAGTAGAAAAATTAATTTTTGAGTCAAATATTGAATTCTTGTATCGACTAATTTTTATTTGAGTCAAATATTTTTTTTCGCTGCAAATAATTATTTTTTTGAGTCAAATAATTATTTATTGTATCGACAAATTTTTACTTGAGTCATTCAATTTTAATGTTTTTGTTTCAAATAATAATTTTGTTTTGTTTTGTCAAATAAGAAGAATTTAAAAATTATTCAAACTATTTACAAATTAATAATAACGAAATAAATTAACTTAATATAAATTGAATAAAATGCGAAAATCAGAAAAAATTCATTATTTGAAATTTTAGACGCAATTCTAAAACGTAACGGAGAAAAAATTTAATAATGCAAAATTGCTGTTAGAGGGAATGTCAAATAATTTATATATCAATTCTCATATGTAGTTTGGGTTCGTCGATCAACTCCCCCAAGACTATGGAGGTTTGGAAGTGAACGACGATTCAATATTCCGGTTGTCATAATCCCAGTAGGTTGAATTGCTGACAGACCTCTCCCTCCATCTCTTCCTATCTATATGTAGTGAACATTTGCGCGCACTAAAAACTTTATTGGAAAAAATTTTGTTTTTTGTCCAACAGAGAAATGTTCGATTTATTTCTATTATTTTTCCCAATTTGAATCGTCACTTGTTAGAAAGACACCTGTAGGTACTTTCGATCGATCGAAAAACAGACGAGACAAGACTTGTGGAAAACTATCCCCAGTTTTATTCATTTTTCTCCGTTTTCAGAATTTTTTTCTCGAATTAAGTAAATAATGTAAAAAATAGTAATTAAATAAATAAAAAATAAATAAAAAATAAATAAAATTACAATTTATATTCGAAATTGAAAAAAAAAATTTTCTAGAAAAATCCCCGGGGGGAATCGAACCCTAGTCCGCCACACACACTGCATACGCCTTAACGACCACGACCAACATAGATGAAAAATATTTTCATCCATTTTCATCGAGAATAAGACAACTTTCTTCTAAATAGAAGCAAAAATTACATTTTTCAAGCTAAGAATATCGTTTATCCTTTCAGTAGAGGATTTTCCATTTGAGGAAAAAATATTTTCCTTCAAGATTTGCGTAATTTTTTTTTTTCATCTTCTTTTTTAAAAGCGCACTTGACATATGATCAGCTTTTATTGCAATTTCACAGCTCAACATTTTCTATTCAGGAATGGATTACTGTAATACGGAGAATTCCTCGGTCGTTTTTTTAACCCCCTCAGAAGTAATTCCAGTGAGATTCCAAAAACCTTTTTATCTAGCTTCTCGATGCATCACACGTTTTCAAGCAATCTCAATGACGCAAGTTTGATCCATGAAGAAAAGGTGCAGATTCTTTCTTATTACACTTCATTTTCCAACTCAACACACTTTCGTTAAATAATTGACCAATTAGTTTTTTTTTTTTGCAAAGGGGAAAATTTTTTTCGGAACAATTACAGATGACGAGATGATTCAGTGGTAACTTTTAGTGATAAATTAAAGTATTGGAATTATTATTGAACTCAGTATTGTACTTAGTACTCGACTAATGTTTATTTGAGTCCAAAAAATATTTTTGAAGTAAATAATTAATTTTTATAATTCAAAGAATTATTTTTTGAGTCAATTAAGTTTTATTTAAGTGGAGTAACTATATTTTCTAGCAAATATTTATTATTTAAGTCAAATAATTAGTTTTTGTGTCGACTAACTTTAAAGTTAAATAATTTTTTCTTTTGATGCAAATAATTTTTTTTTGAGTTAAATAATTAGTTTTCGTGGGGACTAATTTTTATTTCAGTCAAATAATTAGTTTTTAGACTAAATTTCATTTGAGTAAAATATTTTTTTGGTTATAAATAAATATTCTTTAATTCAAAATATTAGTTTTTGTTTCGACGAGTTTTTATTTGAGTCAAATATTTTTTTTCTCGTGGTAAATAATTATTTTTTGAGTCAAATACTTAATTTTTGGATCGACGAGTTTTTATTTGAGTCAAATTCTTTTTTCTCATGGTAAATAATTATTTTTTGAGTCAAATACTTACTTTTTGGATCGACTAATTTTTATTTGAGTCAAATAATTATTTTTTGTGTCGACTAAATTTTATTTGAGTCAAATAATTAGTTTTTGTGTCGACTAAATTTTATTTGAGTAAAATATTTTCTTTTTTTTTTGCAAAAAATTATTCTTTAAGTCAAATTATTAGTTTTTGTACCCAGATAAAAAATAAAAATATAGAAACAAATTTTAAAAAACCTTTAGAAAAAAATATATTAAAAAAAAGTTTATTATATCGTTTGCAAAGGAGTTTACTGACTTTAAGGGATTAGACAAGAGATTTAAAACTTGAAAAGTGATTAAAAGCTTTAAGGTAAAAGTCTGCGAGAAATTTTGTGGATTATAGTGACTCCAATAGCCTGCCTGGAATTACAATGAATCACAGGACGGGAGATTATAAAGAGAACCGCCACTCATTACAGGGAAATACAATAATTCTCAAAACTAAATTATCTACAATAAAATTATTATATTCATATTTCTGGTAAATTTGGCAAATTTAAAGGGGGATTTTCAAAACCACATAATAGAGTCGAAATATAATATTCTCTTTTATCTGTAAATCTAAAAATTCCCAGAAAGAAAATCCAATCATACAACACTCAAAAGCAAAATTAGATTCAATTGTACGAAATTTCAATTTTTCGTAAATTCTTCAATTAAATATATAATAGAAAATAAAAACGTAAAATAACATAAAAATAATTTAATTAAACTTTTTCAAAAAAATTAATTTCAAAAATTCAATTATTTCTAAAAAATTCACACTTATATTGCTTTAAATATTCAATTATTTAAATACAAAAAAAAAATTTTATAATTGAATGTTTCTTAAAATTCAATTCCTATAGAAAATGCTATCAAGAAGTTTATAAATATAATTCTTTGGACGAATTTTAATAAAATTTTTAAGAATAATTACATTTTTCGAGAAAATAATTGAATTTAAAAAAGTTTTTCAACATGCAATTAATCCAATTTCAAGGGGAAAGAGAAAAAGTCTACTATTTTTTTTCTTGTAAGAAATTGAACTTTTTTTTTGGTAAAACGATAAAACTTGAAAGTAGTGTTTGAGAATCAGAGCTTTTGAAGTGAAGATTGCAGTTTCTGTAGTTGAAAGGTAGCATCGGTTTGGCAGATAAGAAACGAGACTGAAGGCCGGAAAGTTGTGAAGGTTTTTGAGCCGTTGTATAGAAGAGGATGAAGAGAAAGAGAGAGAAAGAGAGAGAGAGAGTCCTTCTTGGCTGCGAGCTCAGATAAGAATAATACGGGAGTAACGTAATAATATAGGACTTGAAAAGCCCAGCGAAGCTTTTAGTGAGTGAGAATATACGCTCACATACAAACGCCCATGTACGTAAACTAACCTAACGTAATATTGCGTAGTTGCTGCTAGTCATTTCTTGTTATATATCTGGGAGCTTAGATGGCTGGAGAAGCGTCAGTGATGCGTGTAGTGCTGACTTTATGCCGCTTGGTTATGTGTATATTGGCTCGAGATGCGTAAGGAGTCTGTAATTCCGTTTGCCATTCACGTAAAAGCATTCTGCACATTCTACACATTCTACAATTTCTCACCTACTTCGAACCGCAACGTTATGATCGTATATATATATGTAAACGTGAATACAATATTCTTATTCTTTCATAGTGCACTTGAATATTTATTTCCTTTTTTTCTCTCTTCACTATACTGAATTATTATACAATATTCATTGCTTTTACCCCTTATTACTTTGCTTCATTTTTTTTATTAAAAAAGTATTATTATAATTAAGCGGCTTCGCACTAATCTACTAAAACCTGCTCTTTACTACTTTTTTTAAAATAAGCTACTATCCGTATATTTTAATTAAATTGCAGGAATCAGAGTGATTTTCTCATATGTTATATTCCATAAAAAAATCTTTTTTTTAAATTACATTTTTTAAAAAAGTGATTTAGTTTAAAAAAGCGGAATTTTTAAATTAACTAAAAATTATTGTGTAGCGCATATAAAATTTATTTCAAAGATTTTTTTCCTTTTTCTTTTAACTTCAGCTTTTTTAAATTAAATTGTGTCAGAATTCCTGAAATTTTCACTAAAAATAAAAATAAGTTCTTCATTAAGTCAATTTTTTAAAATAATTTTTAAAAAAGTTCTTTGATAATTTTCAAATTTTTTTTACCATTTAATTTTATGAAATTTTGATCATTCTCACAGTCCTCAATTAAATGTATTAGAAATTAAAAACTTTAAATAATTTTTAAAAATTCCATTAAACTTTTTGAAAAAATTATTTCTACATAATAATTAAAAGTATGAAAAGTTCAAATTTTCAGAGATTTTAATTTGAAACCTTTTGAAAATTCAATTATTTCTAAATATCCACGCTATAATGCTGTCAATATTCAATTATAATCTAAAATTTTAACTGAAATTGATTTTGAAATTAATATTTATTAGAAAATTCTACGAGAATTCAATTATTTAACTACAAAAATAAATATTTTATTAAATAATTAAATGTTTCTTAAAAATTGAATTTTCATATAAAGAATTTTATTATAATTTTTGAAAATAATTGGATTTCGGAGAGGAATTTTCTTTTTATATAGATAATTAAAATTTTGACGAGAATTTTTGTAAATTTTTGGAACATAATTGAATTTTTGCGAAGAATTAGAATACTTTTGAAAATAATTGAATTCCTCATAAGAATTTTATTAAAATATCTTTTTCAATAATTGAATTCTTTTGTAAAATTTTATTAAAATAGTAGACATTGAAAATAATTGAATTTTGCAAAATTTTTTAAATTAATTAAATTTCTACAAAGAATTTTCTGAAAATTATTTTTAAAAAAATGTTATTGTTCCAGAGAATTTTATTATTTATGAAAATAATTCAATTTTTTGAAGAAATTTAATTAAAAATGTATTGAAAATAATACTTAAATTGTAATAAATAAATTGTAACAAAAGTTTGTTAAGTAATTGAATTTCTTTGCTGAATTTAAATAAAATTTTTAAGAATAATTACATTTTTTGAGGAATTCCATTAAAAGTGTATTAAAAATTAAAAATAATTGAAAGTCTGCGATGAGTTTTATTATAAATTTATTAAAATAATTGAATCCCTGTAAAAAAATGTTATTTATAAAAATCATTGAATAATAATAAATATTAATTTAAAAATTACTTTCACTTAAAATTTTAGATTATAATTGATTATTGAAAGCATTATAGCGTGGATTTTTAGAAATAATTGAATTTTCAAAAGGTTTAAAATTAAAATCTCTGAAAATTTTAAATTTTCATACTTTTAATGAAGAATTCTGTAGAATTAATTTTTTCAAAAAGTTTAGTGAAATTTTCTTTAATTATTTAAAGTTTTTAATTTCTAATACATTTTTAATTGAGGACTGTCAGAATAATCAAAATTTCATAAAATTAAATTGTAAAAAAAAATTTGGAAATTCCCAATGAACTTTTTCAAAAATTATTTTTAAAAAATTGACTTAAAGAAGAATTTTAGTTGAAAATTCTAGAAATGAATAATCTTAATGATAATCTTAATGATTAATCTTAATTAATAATCTTAATAATTTTTGAAAGAAGTTACAGTAACAAAGTAGCAAGTTTTAATTATAAAACATGAAGAAAGCGATCACTCTGAGTGATTAAAAACCTGGAAAAATTCCGTTTTTTAATCTGGAAAACCTGGAAAAGTCAGGAAATTTGAAAAAAGCAAAAGCGTGGTAACCCTGTAAATAAAAAAATGTAATTATTATTGTAACCTACAAGAATAATAACCCCCCATATTTTCATAAAAGAAAAAACATAAACCACGATATATTTTATTAAATCCTTCCATGAAATATTCACTGAGAGAAAAGAGATTATTATACTGGAAAGTAAAACCCCTTCTGTGTGTATATCTTTCTGAAAAAGATAAATTCGATAAATTCAAATTCTATTTATTCTCGTGACCCGTTTCGCAAAAAAGGAGGGAAAACATATATGAATTTTGACTTCACGTTATTTTTAAAATCGTTTCCCAAATGATATCGATTTTTATACATTTTTATACAAAGAAAATACAACTTTCTTAACTGTATTCAGTAGTTTTCTGCGTTTTTTCTCAAAAGCGAAGCTGAAACTAATTTTTGAAAAAAAAAGTTGAAAAAACGAAAGAAACAATTCATTAAATTTTCCTTCTCAAACAGAAATTTATCTACATCGTAATAACGTAAATTTAAATTTAAATCGAAGAAATTCCAGAAAAGAAGTTGATGGAGCATGTGAGTAATACAGAATGTATATAATAAAGTCCCGAGATTTTGAGGAAGAGGAAATCACGAAAATTTTGATCCTTCATTCTTCACGGAATGTATCAAAAAAAGAAAAGAAAATGAAGAAATTCAGCATAGAAAAGAAAGAGAAAATGAGAAAAAAAATCAAGGCCTATTTGCAACATATTCCGAGTTATTATTTGAAAAAAAAAATTCCATTGGGTTTGGTTCAGCACGAGAATATCGAATGTACACAAGAGAAGGGTGAAGTGCGATAGCGTACAGGAAATTACCCACAGGAACCCACCCGATTCTAGTCGGGGAGAAACTCGAGGGATGCTGCGAATTCCAAGGTAACTCTCCAGCATCTTGTCAAATAGCCTAGTTGTAAATTTTTTTCCCTACTCTCGCCACTACTTTTCTCAGCTTCTTTTTCTTCTTCTTTATTTTTACCTCTCTGATAAATATAAATTTTTTTACTCTAAAAAAATTATTCTCAAAAAAAATTTTTTGATGTAGACAAAATTTAGGTTTTAGAAAAAAAATTCTTTTGTATTTAATTAAGTTGTTGAAAAATAAATAATTATTTAAAAATAAATACAAAAATTAAAAAAAATTATTTTTTTATAACTTGACTTTATTTTTACTTTTTTTTTCTTAAAAAATAAAATTTTTACATAGAGGCTTATTTACATCCCGAAGTTTTAAAGCTCGAATAAAACATTTCCGGGACATTTGCCATAATTTAAGTAACTGTAATTTTTCCTTTCTTTCTTTCTTTTTTTTTTATTTATTTTCACTTATGCAATAGAAATAAGACTGAGGTAGGTAGTCGTAAAAATAAAAAATTGTCACAGCTGCTGAGGTTATCTGGTATTTTACTTTTACAAAAAAAAAAAGAAGAAAAAACAATTTTCTACCTTTCTTTTCTTACGTGCAAGACACGCTTTTTATAAAGTAGTGCTTGTCAGCTTTCAAGCTTCCGTTTACTTTTATTTTAGTTACCTTCTCTTTCTTCGTCTTCTTTCTTTTTGTGTAATAAAATATACATCTACCGCGTTTTTAACATTTCTGTGTAGATATTATTCAAAAATAATTTTTTAAAAACACAATTTCAAAGCATTTTTTGAATTTTTTTTTTAATTCCTTTCATTTTAACTTTTAATTATTAATTTTGCTGTTGAACTGTCATTTTTTCTCCTCTTTTTAATCATTATTTAATTATTCAATTATTCAATTAGTTTCATTATTTGTATTTACAAGATTTTTGTTTAATATTTTTTATTTTTATGATATAATAATTATTAAAAATTATTTTTTTCCTCCTTTTCATTAAAATCTTTTAAACTTCTCACTTTTCTTTTTATACTTTTCATAATTAACAATTGTAGTCGAATTTATAAAAACAAATTTTGTTTTATTTCTAAAAATATCTGAAATTTTGATAAAAACTTGTAAAGAAATAAAAATTATGCAAATTTTGTTTATATTTTTTTTAATAAAAAAAAAATTGGAAGATTTGTTAAAAAATTGTGATGGAAAAATATTTATTTCTTTTTAAATTCTAAATTTATTACTTTTTTCAAAAATAAAAAAAAACAGGATTTTGTATAATAAATTGTTATTTTCAAATATAGAAATTATGCACATTTTTGTCATTAATTTATGAAAGAAAATTATAATTTAAAAATTGGGATTAAAAAACAAAGTAGGTACAAAAATTTTTGACTACTTGATGAAGCAAAAAGTGGGAGGTTTTTTTTCTAAATTTGAATAATGAAATTGAAAGAGAAACTCTTTATTTTTCGCCAATTGTAAAATGTGAGAAAATAAATTGTCTCCGGTGGTTTCTTAGTGTTGTACATTATTTCGTGCAACGACCCTTACTTAGTTTGCGGCTCTGAGTGTCGCCTAGTGCCGGTTAGCATACTGCCGAGATACGGTGCTTATGGTTGTAAAGGAGCACTGAACCGTATTCATCCTGCGATAGTCGGGGATGCCTTGCACGATTATCGATAATGCTCAGGGAATTCTCGTTAAGTCGTCTGCGGATAAAGTTATCAGGGATCAGACACGTTCAAGACTCTGTGCTGTGCTATACACTGCACAGACAGAATTTATCATAACAATAGATAACCTTTCGAATCCTTTATGTTTATACTTATTTCCATATATTTCAGTCTGTACACCTATTGTATTTCCATATCATCATTCATACAATTAATTATTAACTATATTCATCTTCGTATTCTTTCATTCACTCTGTCCACACTTGAAGTTAGAATTTTGTGCATTTTGTTTTTTTATATGTTTTAATAGATATTATTAAATTTCTTTATTTTTTTAATTTAATAACATCTTTATTTTTCAAATAATTCAAAAATATTTTTATTAATCTAAAAAAATTATTAATGTTTAATTCATTATTTCTTTGTTTCTAAAAAAATTAGCATTTTGTAACAAACGTTTTAGGTAATTAACAAATGTAAGTCCTGCAAAATATTATCCTTTTTTTTAATATGAAAAACTTAATTTTTTCACAAATCGAAATTATGCAGCTATTTTTTCCTTTTCAGAAAAGAAAATTTTAATTTAGAAAGTAGAAAAAATTTTGCACATTTTCTGCTTCTCAATTACAGTTCATAAACAAAGTACAAGTTATATTGAATTGAATTGAATAACAAAACTTAGATTTGTGAAGTCAGAAAATTTATCAAATTTCCGCAAAGTTTATTTTAACAAAAAGAGTATAATAATTTCGTCGGTGGAAAATTAGATTTTAAAATTTGATATCGCAGGCGTATAAAAGGCACATAAGTGTTTTTGGATGTGTAAAACATGGTCTCATTCCGAGAACTATAATTGAATGGTGTTGAGACACGCGACTGAAATTGAACGCGAATCAAGGTGGAATTTAAAGGAAAAATGTGTGGAATAAGTGATAGAGAATTGGTACCAGACAAAAAAAAGAGCAAGATTGTCAAAAAATTCCGCAAGAAATTCCTGTTTTCTTAGTTAAATTTTCAAATTGAAATAATTTGAAAAATTTTTAATTGATAATCAAAAAACAAACTTTTTTTTCTAGAAGGAAATTATTTTATTTAAAAAATTGATTTATTAAATAAATAAATATTTAATTCAAAATATAAATTAAAATTACAATGCAGCAATTTTTCTCAATGCGTACAAGATTTTTATTTTCTTTATAGGAAGAAATTTGTTTTCGTTTCGCGAAAGAAAATTGATTTACCCGGCTATTACTTTAGAATCTGCAGATCTTTGATAGTCAGAGTGAAAAGAGAGAGAGAGAGAGAGAGAGAGAGAGAGAGAGAGAGAGAGAGAGAGAGAGAGAGAGAGAGAGAGAGAGAGAGAGAGAGAGAGAGAGAGAGAGAGAGAGAGAGAGAGAGAGAGAGAGAGAGAGAGAGAGAGAGAGAGAGAGAGAGAGAGAGAGAGAGAGAGAGAGAGAGAGAGAGAGAGAGAGAGAGAGAGAGAGAGAGAGAGAGAGAGAGAGAGAGAGAGAGAGAGAGAGAGAGAGAGAGAGAGAGAGAGAGAGAGAGAGAGAGAGAGAGAGAGAGAGAGAGAGAGAGAGAGAGAGAGAGAGAGAGAGAGAGAGAGAGAGAGAGAGAGAGAGAAGAGAGAGAGAGAGAGAGAGAGAGAGAGAGAGAGAGAGAGAGAGAGAGAGAGAGAGAGAGAGAGAGAGAGAAAGATAGATGGAGAGAGGGAGAACTTTGAGGAGAAACTAATATTAAATCTGCACCCTCTCAAGTCTCCCTCTTGAAAGGAGCAACACTCTACACTGTATTTG
Organism: Leptopilina syphax; assembly: GCA_032872505.1. Taxonomy (NCBI): domain Eukaryota; kingdom Metazoa; phylum Arthropoda; class Insecta; order Hymenoptera; family Figitidae; genus Leptopilina; species Leptopilina syphax. Next base: position 2,359,695 of record CM065476.1, on the reverse strand, counting down.
GGATATTACTCCAGCAAAGTTACGAAACCTTACACTCACCAACTTCTCGAAATTTATCCTTCAACTCCAGGAATTAAACACTTTCTTATAAACGTGAATTGAATATTATAACATTCACTGCGTTTCTCTACTTCAACTTTCCCTCGTATAATTTTTAAGTTTAACAAAAAAAAAACTTCTCTAAGCGATGTTTAATGATAAATAAAAAAAAGCCTTTTTTAATTTAACGCGTTCATTTTCAAATTATTTTCTTTTTTATAAAACATTTTTTTTAATCCACTCAAATTGTTTTTAAATTATTAAAAAATTTTCTCAAGTCAGTCAAACTGTTCTGTTCAAATAAAATATTCATATTTTCTATTAATATATTTTCTATTAATAATATTAACATATTTTATTTTAATAACATTAATATTTTTTATTTTAATAATATTGAAATCTTTTATTTTAGTAACATTAAAATCTTTTATTTTAGTAACATTAAAATCTTTTATTTTAATAACATTAAAATCTTTTATGTTAGTAACATTAAAATCTTTTATTTTAGTAATATTAAAATATTTTCTTTTAATAATATTAAAATATTAATAATTAAATATATTTATTTAGTTTAAGTACAATTATTTTTTCCCGAATGTATTAATACCTAATAAGGCCAAATGAATCGTGTAGGAAATTTAGAAAAACAAATGAGAAAAATGAGAAAAAAATTGCCAAAGAAATGAAGTGGATTACGAACAGCTTGTCGTTATACTGATAATCTGAATCGTGTCCTGCACAAGGATTGCACTCCTTATCGAAACCATCTCAGTACACTTTTCAGTGGCCATGAACGTGTCTCCGGTATGATTCTAAAATCTAGATGACATTTTTTTTTATTAGGTATCCGAACGTGCAGAATAATACAATTGCATTTAAAAACCAAAAAAGGAAATAACAGTTATTTTTTTTCAAAGCTCTTTAGAGAGACAGTGATAGGAAATGAAGCAAGAAGAAACTTTTTTGTGCACTGCTTGAAAAGTTTATATTGTATCTATAGAGGAAAAGAGCATTGCCTTCAAAGTTATTTTTGCTTATAGTATTATTCACAGCGCGTCGCTGACAAAATCGTTCGCAATTTTCAGAGTGGATATTGCCATAGTGGGAAAGCACTGCAAAGTTCCCTATTTCCGGTTAAGGTCCGATGGTTACATTCCAATTTGAGTACAAGCGATATCATTTCGGCTTAATGGTCTTGGAAATAGAAATGCCTATGAGAAAGGTCCTGCATATAATGTCTTTGAATGCGATTTCAAAACCCCGAACACTATTCAGTGTCTGGAATACTCTCTCCCTCTCTCTCTCTCTCTCTTTCTCTGTTTCCCTCGATAAAGTCCTTGAGAGAATTAGACACAATTAGATAAATTGATATTAAGAGAATATTGAAAATTAAACTCACAATTCATTCGGAAATTTCTCATTTCGTGGAAATTATATTTTTCTCAAGAAAATTAAAAATAGGGGAATGTAGTCAAGGTTGGCCTACTGTCTAGGTAGGCCACTCGCGTTTTTTTGTCAAGTTCACTAGCGCCACCTACGCGCATTTTTGTCGAAGCTTGTCTTAGTGAAACCTAACTTTTTGTTCAATTACATTTTCGGAAAATCGAAAATTGTGTTTTCTGTGACGTCGGTACAAAAAAAGCTCAAAAAAAGTTTTGTGCATAATGTGAAAAACCATTAATAAAAGATAAAAAACAAATTGAATCGTCAAGGCAAGTATGCAGAAAATTTGTGGGACTCATGGTTGAAAGGAAAACAAAGTAAAAAATCGAATCCCGAAACGTATTTCTTTATGGTTACAACAATTCGGTAATGTTACTTACTGTCAAGGTCGGCCACTATGTGTTTAAAATGCGCAAAGTTGAGGACGAGCTACTTCATTTGCAAAAACTGCAATTCTGTATAACTCATAATATAATTGATCATCTTATTAATATTTTTATTTAATTTTATTAATATTTTAGTGCAAAAATTTTTTTTATTTATATTTATTTTTTTATATTGTTTATTGTTATTATTTTGTTATTTCATTAAGTTACAAACTGTAAACAATAAAGAATCAATTTTCCGTAACTCTAAACATGTCATTTTATTTTTTAACGATTAATGCCCTTTGAATTTTAAACATGGCCGACCTTGACTGTAATGGCCAACCTGGACTACAAATTTTTTTTTTTTTAAATCTTTATAACTTTTTCATTTTTAAACCTGTCAATTTACTTTGTACAGAAAAAATGTTCCTATTAAACAGGACTTTCCAACCATATACTTCAATTGTCCAAATTCATTTTTAAAAAAAAGTTATAAACAAAAGTCAAAAAGGTGGCCGACCTAGACTATGTTCCCCTACACTATTCAATTACACGAAATTTTTATTATTCCTAAATTCTTTAATTAAATGCATATTAGAAAATAAAAACTTCAAATAATATAAAAGAAAATTCAATTAAACTTTTTCAAAAGAAATTAATTTCAAAATTCAATTATTTCTAAAAATTCACGCTCTATTGCTTTTAATATTCAATTATAATCTAAAATTTTAACTGAAATTCATTTTTATGACATGCAAATCAATTTTTATTATGAAAATTCTACACGAAATTAATTATTTAAATGCAAATGTAAATAATTTATTAAATAATTGAATGTTTCTCAAAATTGAATTCTCATAAAGAAGTTTATTAACAAATTTTTAAATAATTCAATTCGTTTGTCGAATTTTATTAAAACTTGCATGAACATAATTACTTTTTTCAAGGAATTCAATTAAAATTGTATGAGAAATAATTAAAACGCTGCGATCAGTTTTATTATTAGTAAAAATAATTGAATCCTTAAGAAGAATTTTATTACTCTTGAAAATAATTGAATTTCTGCAATAATTTCTAACTTCTGTAAAATTCAATTTTTTTCTAGTGTTTATAACTAAAATTCTTCAATAAATCCATTATTTTTAATAATTTTCAAAAAAGTTCTTTGAGAATTTTCAAATTCATTCGTTTACAATTCAATTTTACAAAAATTTCAATTATTCGGAAATTCTGCAATTAAATATATATTGAAAAATATAAACTTGAAATAATTTCAATAAAAATCCTATTAAAATTTAAAAAAGAATTAAATCTACAGAATTTTTATGGCAAAAATATAAAAAATTAAGAATTTCAATGATTTTAGTTTGAAACTTTTTCAAAATTTAATTATTTCTAAAAATCTACGTTATAATGCTTTTAATATTTAATTATAATTTAAAATTTTAACTGAAATTCATTTTTAAAACCATTTTTATTAGTAAATTCTACGAGAATTCAATTATTTAAATACAAATAAAATGAAAATAAATAATTTATTAATTTCATGCTTCTTGAAACTAAATTCACATAAAAAATGTTATCAACAATTTTTTTAAATCATTAAATTCCTTGGACGAATTTTAATAAAATTTTTAAGAATAATTACATTTTTCGAGGAATTCGATTAAAATTGCATTAAAAATAATTGATTTCCTAAAAAGAATTTTATTATTTATGAAAATAATTGAATTCCTAAAAGAATTTTATTATTTATGAAAATAATTGAATCTCTGTAAAAAATTTTATTATTTATGCAAAAATAATTGAATTATTGCGAAGAAATTTATAAAAAAATTTGTAAATAATTGAATTCCTGTAAAAATTTTTATTATTTATGAAAATAATTGAATGTTTGCGTGCAATTTTATTTCATTTTTTTAAAAATAATTAAATTCTTTTTGGGAAATTTTATTAAAATAAATATAAAAATCATTAAAATCAGAAAATTTTTGAAACTAATTGAATTTCGGAAAAGAATTTTATTATTTATAACAATAATTGAAATTTTGACACGAATTAAAAAAATTTTTTAATATAATTGAATTTTTGGGAAAAATTTGTATAACTTTTAAAAATAATTGAATATCTGCAATCATTTGAAATTTTTGAAATTAATTGAATTTCTACGAAGAATATTTTATTAATATTTTTTTTAAATAATTTAATTCTCTTGACGAATTTTGATAAGATTTTTAAGAATAATTACATTTTTCGAGGAATTCAATTAAAAATGCAAAATAATTGAAATTCTGCAATGAGTTTTATTATTTATGAAAATAATGGAATTCCTAAAAGAATTTTATTATTTGAAAAAATAATTGAATCCCTGTAAAAATGTTATTATTTATGAAAATAATTGAATTATTGCGAAGAAATTTTTATAAAAAGAACTTGTAAATAATTGAATTCCTGTAAAAATTTTTATTATTTATGAAAATAATTGAATGTTTGCGTAGAATTTTATTGATATTTTTTTGAATTTTGACGAGAATTTGATTAAAATTTTGAAAAATAATTGAATATCAGAGAAGAATTTTATTATTTATAAAGAGAATTGAAATTTTGACGAGAATTTTTAAAAATATTTGAATACAAGTGAATTTAGTAACTATGTTACCAAAATTATTTGATTCAATTAATTTTTATTTGATTCAATTAAATTTTTCTTCAGTCTGTTTTTTTGCCGCACATAAATATTATTATTTTTTTTTTTTTTTGGAAAATTTTTCATTCATAAAATGTATATACACACATTACTTTATAAATGCAATAAATCCTGAAAATTCAATAAAAATTTCCGTAAAATTGTGAATTATGAATCAAAAATTGTTTACGGAATATTTATTCTCACGAATAATGTATTATATAAAAAAAACAATTCAATTCAATTGGCTTCATCAAATAAATGGGCTCAACAAAGGTTTACGTCCGATTTCAGAAATTGCAAAAGCATCCAGGTCACGTAAACATCAAGAGAAAGAGAGAGAGAGAAAGCGACTCAACTTTTTCCCTTCGTCTTTGAAAATTTTACCTTTATATTTGATTTTCGCAATATTCACATTCCAGAAGCAATTCTTCTTTTCTGTTTTATACATATATACACGCAGACATACAATATGTCGTCGCAGGCAAATCAAAATGATAAATTTTTTAAAAACAAATTGGCAAAAAATTGAATACATTTCTGATATTCGATACATATTCGAAGACTCTGAAACCTCGTGAATGTTCATTTTCAATTTGTCGTAAAAAACGTGAAAATTTTTTTTAGCAATCATATTAAATTTCTTTAAAAGTGATTTTTGATCTATTTTAATTTTTTCGAAATCTATTTTTTAACACAAAAAAGCAATTGTATAATTATCAGTAACTTAAAAAAAATGTTCTGTTACATTTATTAACGAATTTCTTGAAATGTAAAATTATTCGAAAACATCAATAACATTTTTTTAAAAAAATATTTAAACATTATTTTACCGTAGGAATTAAAATTTTTCAAAACATTCAAATCCAAATCTTTTTAAATTCAATAATTTCCAAGAAAATTTTTATAAAACATGAAGATAACGATTGCTCCGAGTCGAAGACTCGGAGTGATCGATTTCTTCATGTTTTATAATAATTAAAAGATGACCGAGTGATAAAATCAGTCTTATTTTTTAAGAAAAAAGTAACTTTTTCAAAATTATTTTCAACATTTAGAATCAATTATTATTTTCTAAAATTTTTAATTATTTTTTATGAAAAGAATTGAAAAAATTTTACTATTTATGAAAATAATTTACAAAATTTTATTATTTATAAAAATAATTGAGTCCCATATTTGTTATTTCTCTCCATTTTTTTTAGGGATTCAAAAAGATATTTTTAAAATAAAAAAAAATTTTCACCTTCAAAAAAGTAACGATGTCGTCATTAAAACACATAGTGGAATGAAATGGAAAGCAAAGAGAAAAAAAGTGCGCAGGAAAGAAGGAGAAAACGAGGTAAAATAAATGAGAAGGGTGCGAAAAAGAAAAGGGGTCATGGTGTAAGCTCAAAGTGAGCTTAACTGGCTCGAGGGCAAAAATGACCACCTTAAGGAGAATATATCGTCTATTCCCATGTATTTTTCTTGAAAACTTTTGATAACTTTGTCTACTCTGTACTCAACGTTTCACATAAAACGTGACTTTGCACGTGACCACGTCATTTATTTTCACCCATATACCTTGTTAAGGGTTTCACGATTACAGCTAAATTTTCTTCAAAGCACCTCAAGATATATTGGATCAGTAAAAATAAAAAAAGCGGAAACAAAAAAAAGCAAATTCAATTTTTAATAAAACTGGGAATTTTTCCATCGAAAAATATTTTAACTCAAAGGGCAAAAAAAAAAATACAAGGATGAAATAATCATGAATTTTATATTTAATTAAAATAGCAATTTTAATTAAAATGAAGTATAATTATATAAATTAAAAAAAACTAATTAAATTTAATTATAATTATTTGACTATAATTAATTAAAATTTAAAAAAAATCAAAATATTAAATAAATATAGTTCAAAAAAATAATTAACTACTGCTGTTTCGAAGTACAGAAAACTATTTTTTTAAAAAGAAAAATTAAAAAATGTAAAAAAAAAATTCAGACACTTCCAATTATTTACATAAAAATTCAAAAATAATAAAATAAAGTTGGCCTATAGAGCGAAAGATATTTTTTTTATGGTGAAAAAGTAACTTAAAACAGAGATAAGAAATAAAATTCCACGAATTTTGTCAAGTGAAAAATTTTTTGCTTAGGTCAGACATAATAAAAATATTGTACTGAAGTAGAAAATTCCATTTATAGACAGACTTCAATAGATACAGTCTTTTTTTCAGTCTATATAAATTGAAAAAGAAGATTCTTGTCAGAAAAATATTTTTAAAAAAGCAAAATAAAATGGAAACGAAAGTCAGGAGTAAGGGGAAAAGTCTATCTAGAAACAGACTCAAGTGAAAAAAGTTAATTAAAAATTAAAAAAATAAAAATAAATAAGTAATAAAAAAACTCAAATAAATAATACGAAAAAAAATTTAACAAAAATATTAATTAAATTAAATAAATCAATTAAAAAGTAAATTACAGAAATGTTTCAAAACCACTTTTTGTCAAAACAGAATTTCGTAAAATTAGATATTAATTTTTTTTTTACTTAAAGTTAAATAATAATAGCACAGAAAAGACAAAAAAAAAGAAGAAAAGCGCAGGGAAAACAATTTATCCGAGCGTGAAAATTTTTGAAAAGCACACACTTTTTACAATTTTCAAGTGCAAAAGTGTATAGGAGAAGTGAAATGGTAAACCTAAAAACAGCAGCCACTTTTTGCCTTGAGTGTGAAAACTGACTCTCTGCCAAGAATGAATAAAAACCAAAAAAGATGTGCTCGGGCATTTAAGTGCAATCTCACGGTCTAAGTAGAAGCTCGTATCTATTGTTTGTGTGAAGTAAATACCCGGATTTTATGAGGTGCAGCCGACTTCTTTTCAGTCCAACTATGAGAGTATTTTCAAGTATTTTTTTCTTTTTTGCCTTTTTATTTTTATTTCTGTTTTTCTTTTTTTTCTTATTTTAAGAAAATGTACTTGTTGCATCGGAAAAATATTTCAATTTTCTTCTCTATTACTTATGAATAAATATTATTTCCCGCAATTTTTCGAAATTTCATATAATTTTCCTCAAAAAAGAAAATCTCTTGTGGAAAATAATTATTTTTGCTTTCCATTTTTGTAGAACTTGTCCTTTTTTTGTGTCTGACAATACTTTTCGGTAGAAAAAAAATTTTTAATTTTGTATTAATAATTAATATTACTAAGAATTAATTTATTATGAATTACTTATTAATATTAAGATAATAAATTATTTTATTTTATTTTATTTTATTTTATTTTATTTTATTTTATTTTATTTTATTTTATTTTATTTTATTTTATTTTATTTTATTTTATTTTATTTTATTTTATTTTATTTTATTTTATTTTATTTTATTTTATTTTATTTTATTTTATTTTATTTTATTTTATTTTATTTTATTTTATTTTATTTTATTTTATTTTATTTTATTTTATTTTATTTTATTTTATTTTATTTTATTTTATTTTATTTTATTTTATTTTATTTTATTTTATTTTATTTTATTTTATTTTATTTTATTTTATTTTATTTTATTTTATTCAAGTAACAAAACTCAGTCATTTTTTATATTTATTTTAATGAAACTTATAAAAGGAGTATTTGTATATAAATAAAAAAGATAAAAATTAAAATACAGAAAAAATTACAAAGAGTCTTCCAAACATTGAATTAATTGATTATTTTTATTTTTTATTTCAATATCAAGATCAAAAAGTGATTGTAGAATAAAATTTACAATTTACATTTTCAAACAATCTAATATATCTTTTTGCAGTGAAAATATTGAAAAATAATCGTTTGTAAATTTTATAACGTTATATCTACACACACCATATTGATACTCTCCTCCAACGTAAATATATAATGTGAATTTTCAACAAAAGCCGTGATTAAATAAAGCATAATAATAATAAATTCACTTGAAATACAATTGTCGGGATGAACAAAATTTTCACACCCATATAATTTTAGTTGAAAATTAATAAAATCGTAAAATGTAAAAATTATTTTATCTCGCTTCATTTGTAAAATAATCTCCTTTTGATTTTTATTTTAATAAATTTAAAATCTTTTTATTTAGTGAAACAAAAAAAAAAGACAGAGAAATTTTTTTTTAATTTGGTATCATTAGTTTTTTAATAATTTTTTTTTAATGTGGAAATTATTTATTATCGTTTTTTAAATAAATATATACTGAGCCATAAGTAGTGAAAGTTTTTTTTTGATTTTTTGTAATTTCAGTGGTAAAAGACTCTTTTAGTCAGACGAACACTTTCTTAAAAAATTGTAAATTTTATTTTATTTGGAACGTAAGTAGTGAAAGCAATTTTCAGTCAGACATTAAATTATGTCAATTTTGACCCATAAGTAATGAAAGTAATTTTTTGTTAAATTTTGACGTTAGTAGTAAAATACTTGTTTAGTCAGACGAACATTTTTTTTAAAAAGTCTTAAATTGAGCTGTCAGACATTAAATATGAAAATTATTTCATAACAATTGAAAGTAATTTTTTCTTGTCTTTTTCACTTCAGTAGTTTTTGGCTTTAGTAGTAAAAGACTCTGTTAGTCAGACGATCCTTTTCTTTAATAATTGTAAATTGAGACAGTAAACGCATTTAAAAAAATTTTTTTACTCAAGTAGTAAAACTCTTTCTTAGTCAGACAGGCCTTTTCTTTAATAATTATAATTGTGAGTGTGGCATAAGTAGTAAAAGTCATTTTCAGTCAGACATTAAGGTAGGGCTCTTGATACTAAATATTTAGAGAAATGAATTAAGATAGTAAAGGAGAAAAATAAAAAGAAGAAAAATTTATAAAAAATAATAGAAATAATTAAAAAAATAAAAAGAAAAAAATAGTAAATAAATAAAAATCTAAAAATAATAAATAAAGAAAAATGTTGAAAATAAAATTGACGATATTTAATTAACCTTGACAAGAAGTGAAATATTCTGGACTCTTGAGTTTCTTTGTGAGAGATAAAAGATATATAACAACATGAAATAGACGAGTTTGTCGTTGGATTCCCATTTAGCTCAAGTTGCGATATTGCGTGATATTGCACCGTCTAGAGCCGCAAGATAAATATACGCTGCGCTCAACGTTATTTCGCGAAAATTGCGAAAGCCTCTCTCCTCTCTTCGACTTAATACTGAATTTCGTCATGAGAAAACAACTTGTTTGCACAAAGATTTAAGGTGGTTCAACTCTTGAATTTGATTTGCTATTGCTGGCCTCTCTCTCTCTCCTCCCATTTTCTTTTCTCTCAAGGGAGAATGTCAATATGATCACTTAATAGATTTATGCTACATTTTCGAAATTTCCCCAAATATTTGAACAGGATTGCCAAATTTATTATCAGTCGCATTTAGATTATATATTTTTGAATGTATTTTTTTTTATTTCTTTCTTACTATTTTTTAAACATTCCATCAGAAAGTTAAACCTAATTTTCGAAAAGAAAGGAAATCCATTCTGTCCGCAAGAAAATACAAAAGTAATTAAAAAATTTCTTCAAATCTCTAAAGAATTAACAATACTTTTTTTTGGAAAAAAAATTATTTCTATCTTCTCTGTATTAATCAAGAGAATTTCTTCTGCACTTGACAAGAAAAAAATTAAAAGAACAAATTGTAGCTAAAAAAATCTGCTACCACAAAGAAAGTGGAAAACTCAGAATAGAAAAATGAAAAAGAAGGGAAAAAAATACAGAAAAATAGAACAAATCCTAAAAATAATCTTTGCAAGTATCAATTGCAGTCTCCTGAGAACTAAACTTTTATTTCTCGGAAGCACGAAAAGTTCTTTTTAAAACTTATCTTTTCACGTCATCGTAAAAAATTTATTTTCCCCCACATTTGAAGCAATAGAAGGACAAATTACAAACAACAAGAGTACAAAAGAAAATTTTTTCTACAAATTTTGCTTTCATTTATTCTTTTAACTTTTCAATTGTTTTTCAAATTCTTTTATTTACCATAAATATAGTGTCTGACTAAAACAAACGACAAATGACAATTTTGAAAAAAATTGTCTGACTGAAATTGTCTTTTTCTACTGATAAAAATCACTGGTAAATTGAATGACTCAGTATTAACTTTTCTTACTACTTATGAGAAAATTTACTAAATTTTTCTAGAAAAAGAAATAGTTGACTTAATTTGCATATTAAACGTCTGACTTCAATTTACTTTGACTACTTATGTCACAAAAAAAAATAAAAAAATATTTTACCCACTAGTGGAACAATAACTATTTATTAATTATAAAGAAAAAATCCGTCTGACTAAAATTGAATTTTACTACTAAAGTCAAAAATGTAAAAAAAATTACTTTCAATTGTTATGAACTAATTTCTATATTAAATGTCTGACTCGTAATTTCTTTTACTACTAATGTCAAAATTTACAATTTTAAAGAAAATACCTGTACACAGTAAAAAGTAAATCTTAATTTAAGAGCTGCCTCAAATTCAACACTGTCTGCTATAATGTTAAAGGATACGAAAAACGTGCGTAAATTCAACATTGACTGTCTTAAAAATGTTGCATCTTAATTTAAGGCAGCTTTCGTGCCTTAAAATAAGATTTTCTTTTTACTGTGTATGACTAAAAAAGTATCTTACTACTAGAATCAAAAAAAGGAAAAAAATTACGTTTAACAGCTGAATCTACGACTATTTAAAAAAAATGTTCGTCTGACTAAACGAGTATTTTACTACTAAAGTCAAAAATTTTAAAAAAATTACTTTTACTATTTATTGTCTGAATAAAAGAGTCTTTTATTACTTATGGGTCAAAATTGACATAATTTAATGTCTCACTGAAAATTACTTTCACTAATTACGTCCCAAATAAAGTAAATTTATTGAAGAAAGTGTTTGTCTGACTAAATATGTCTTTTACTACTGAAGTCAAAAATTTTAAAAAAATTACTTTTACTATTTATTGTCTGAATAAAAGAGTCTTTTACCACTGAAGCCTAAAATTTAAAAAAAAAAACTTAACTATTAATGTCACAATTAATATATTGAATGTCTGACTAGAATTTACTTTTACTACTTATTTCATAATTTACAATATTATTGAAGAAAATATTTGTCTGACTAAAAGAGTTTTTTACCACTGATGATAAAAGCTTTTAAAAAATTACTTTCACTACTTATGGAAATTGTCCGAACTACTACTACAACTACTACAACTACTACAACTACTACAACTTCTACTACTGCTAGTACTACTGCTACTACTAATCTGGAAAAATAATTGTAAATCGTCAAAGAAGAAATGTTCCATTTGCAAATATTGCACCCACTTGTTGTATTTATTCGCTTATTTTGAGACGTGAGAAATTTTGGGAAAGGCTCTCATTACATGCGGGAAAGGTTAGGTACGATCTCAAGCGATTTAAACGTGCACTTCATTGGACGAGGGATCGGAGGCAGCAACATTAATTTAGATTAATCGGGACCAACACAGAAACCCCTCTTGTACCTGCGGCTGGTTTATTTGACTCCCACGAGCCTTGGCTATGAACTATAAATGTCACTTGATACAGAATACCTATCTTGTCTAGAATTTCTAGCAGAACAAGGAAATAGCCTCGTCAATCTTGCCTCTAAACTTTCACCCCTCCCCCTCCTCACCTCTATACTCCCCTTTTACCTTTCCTCGAAGGTGAGAGATTCTAGTGAAGGGGGGGAGGCTCACAATTGACACGCAGCATATGTTGTTAATTGACTTTCGAAATTGTCACTTTGAATAGAATTACTCTTGCAGCTGCTGACAAGCTAATATTTGATAAGTACCGGCTTGATGCAAACCTTGTTCTGATAATTTGCAGTTAATTGTCATGTGGTTTTATTAGATTATATCTGCATATTGTATAGTATATACTATATACACTCTCTCTCTCTCTTTCTCCCTCCCTCTTCTCTACCATGTGAAAAATTTTATTATTTTTTTAAATAATTAAATCCCTGTGAAAAATGTTATTATTTATGAAAATAAATAAAACTCTGTTTTATTAAAGCAAAAAATACTTTCAGGTGACATTAATATTTCTATAAATTCTTCGACTCGAAGTCCGACGATTTCTTCATGTTTTATAATAATTAATAATAATTATTAATAAAAATAATTTATTATAATTAAAATCATTATCAATTCAATTCTTATCTTTAAGAATTTTTCTATCTAAAATTCTTCTTTATATCGATTATTTTTAATAATTTTCGAAAAAGTTCTTTGACAATTTTCAAATCCATTTGTTTACAATATTCAATTTTACGAAATTTCAATTAAATAAATATTAGAAAATAGAAACTAAAAATAATATTTAAAAAAATCAATTAAACTTTATCAAAAAAATTAATTACAAAATTCAATTATTTTTTAAAATTTACGCTCTATTGTATTTAATATTCAATTATTATCTAAAATTTTAACTGAAATTCATTTTTATAAATTGAAAATCAATTTTTATTAGAAAATTCTACTAGAATTCAATTATTTAAAATTTTAAATACAAATTTAAATGTAAAAATGCAAATAAATAATTTATTGAATAATTGAACGTTTCTTAAAATTCAATTCCCATAAAAAATCGTTATCAACAAATTTTCAAATAATTGAATTCTAGTAGAATTTTCTAATAAAAATTGATGAACAAATTTTAATGAAAGTTTTAAGGATAATTACATTCTTCGACAAAATTCGATTAAAATTATATTAAAAATATAAAACAATTGAAATTCTGCATTGAATTTTATTATTTATGAAAATAATTGAAATTCTGCATTGAATTTTATTATTTATGAAAATAATTGAATTCTTGCGAAGAAATTTAATTAAAATTTTCAAAAATAATTAAATTCTTGTAAAAAATTAACAGCAATTCAATTATTATTGAAAATTTTAATAAAATTCTTGGCATAAATTAAAAATAACAAAATTCTTAGCAGATCTTCAATTACATTCAGAAATTTTAATAAAATTTTTCTCACGAATTTAAATATTTTCGTAAACTAATAAAAGTCTTTGGAGAGATTCAATTATTTTCAAAAGTCTTAATAAAATTCTTCGCAAAAATTCAATTATTTTCAAAAATATCAGAATTTTAGCAGAAATTCAAACATTTTAAAAAGTTTTGTGATAAAACTTTTTTTGGTAGAAATTCAATTATTTTTAAGACAATTTTAAAAAAATGTCTCGATAAAATTCAATTATTTTTTAAAATTTTAATGAAATTTCTTCGAAAGAATTCAATTATTATAATCTAAGATTTTAACTGAAATCTATTTTTAAATCAATGTTTATAAGAAAATTCTACCAGAATTCAATTACTTAAAGACAAATAAAATGCAAATAAATAATTTATTGAATAATTGAATGTTTCTTGGAATTCAATTCCCATTAAAAATTTTATCAACAAATTTTTAAATAATTAAATTCTTTGGACGAATTTTAATAAAATTTTTAAAAAATTTTTCGTGCAATTCGATTAAAATTCTATTGAAAATTATTTTTTGAAAATAATTTAAAGTTTTTGTAGAATTTTATTAAATTTCTTTTTTAAATAATTAAATTCTTTTGGTAAATTTTATGTCAATAGTAGATATTGAACAATATTTAATGTTTGCGAAGAATATTATTACTTTTGAAAATAATTGAAATTTTGCAGTGGATTTTATTAAAATTTTTGAAAATAATTGAATTTTGTCAAAAAATTTTGCTATTTATTTATAAAGATGGTTAAGATAATTGAAATGTTGACAATGTTTTTTAGATTTTTTGAAAATAATTGAATTTTGTCGAAGAATTTTAATATTTCTAAAGATAATAATTCAAATTTTGACGAGAATTTAAAAAAATTTTTGAACATAATTGAATTTTTGCGAAGAATTTTATTACTTTTAAAAATAATTGAATTAGTATTGAAGTAGTATAAATATTTTTCGAATTTTTCTAGTAAAAAGTTTACTCTTCTTTTTACCTAAAAATCAAAACCAAAAAAATAGTCTGACTATAATCGATTTTTCTACTGATATTAAAAACCACGAGTTTTAGTAGCAAAAAAATTTGTGCGCTTTTGAGAAATTATTCGACAAACTTATCGATGCATATTATCGTTTCCAATCAACCTAACACAACGATTTTTTTTTAACAAAACTCTCAAATCAAAATGTAATTAACGATTCGGATTTCGATAATTGTTCTCAGTCATTGAATTCTGTCATGTTGAAATAGGAGTTGCAATGCATGCCACAAAGAGCCTACGGAATCGGACGACGATTCTCTTGTTCAAAATGCAACGCGTGTTACTTCTCTGACAACTACACTCGACAAGTCGAACTTTAGAAATGGTATTTGTGGGATACTAGATTCAATGACAAGTTCTTGTTGGATACAAGCCAGCAAGAGTAATTGGCACCTAGAAACCTAAAGCAAACTTTCCCATTCCCCGAAATGTTCCTCACCATTTTAAATTTCAAAAAACTGAAATTTCGAAATTTCGAAATTTCGAAAATTCGAAAATTTTCGTTGATTTTTAAAAATACAAAAAAAAAGAAATTTTTGATTTTAGATCTTATGGAGAAAAACAAAAAAAACCATTTTTTTTTGAAAATCAAAAAACCCAAGAATATTTATTTTATTTATTCAAAATTCAAGGGGAAAATAATAATTCAAATTCTTGGTGGACAAAAAAAATATAAGGAATTTTGCAAAAAAAAGCAAAAAAAATTGCAAAGACAAATGCAATGATAATTTACTCGAGTTTGGTACTTGCTTATGTGGAGAGCATCTCTGAGCGCTAACGATGTTCGCGCCCGCTTAACAAGTTGAGAAATAATTCAGAACTTTAATTACGACGGTACTACGACGGCCGCTTAATATTACAGGAAGTCCCTACATCCTGTGACCGTTCTCTTCACTTCCTCATTGTCAGTTAGGCACGCGCTCAAATTTATTATAATCTTGCGGGCAACAGGAGATGAGACGTTGGTTTTACTATTTACCGGATAACATGAATATCACCCACTAAGTAGATGGAAACCGGAAGTGACCCAGGTTAGCGAAACGGTTCCATGAATAATTCTCTCCCACCCCCCTCACTCCCAAAATGTATAAACACCTAATTCAAAGTGAAATTTTCAAGACTTGATATTACAATTAGAAACCAGGAAGAAAATAATACAAAAAATTTCTCTCTAAAAAAAAAAATAAATTATAAGTAAATCCTTTATGAAAAAAAATTCTTGAATCAAAATACTTTCTCTTTGTAAAAAGCTCTCCGGTTCAAAAGAAATTCTTCCGTTGAATAAATTTCAAAATCAATAAATTTCTCTATTAAAAAAATCCTTCTATCAAAACATTTCTGAAATAAAAAAAAATATAAAAAATATTTTCATTATTTTTTTCACCACAAGAATTTTATATTGCCCCGGAATTTTCTATTCTGATATTTTTTTCACAGAAGAATTTTTTTTGCAACGGGATTTTTTCACAATGAAAATAAGAAACTAAATGAATTACAAAAATTACTCTAAAAAAATAAAATTCCTCAGGGATAAAAAAATTATTAGACATTATTATAATTTTATAATAAATAAAAATTCTCAAAAAACGAAATTTGTAACAATAAACATATTTGCTGTTGAGTTTAAAAACAATAAAATTTTTCATGCAATAGACAATTTAGTAAAAAAAAATTTCAAAAAAAGAATAAACGATAAAATATTTTTCAATAAAAATATATACATATGTATATGTCGATTAAAAGTATGTATATTGTTACCAGTTTGCAGTGCGGAGTTTAAAAAAAAGATCTTAAAATTAAGTTACATGGATTTTCAAACTCCAAAAAAATAGAAAAAAAAGAAAATGGGGCCGATTTTTCTGGATGAAATAATTTCGAATGTTGATGGGAATTAATAACAGTAAATTAAGCAGTGTGCGCACTCAGACAAAAATTTCGCGTATCATACTGCATTTAAAAATTCATGATGTTTAAAGTATATTATTGAAAAATAATATCAAATAAAAATTTATTCCATTGCAGTAACATGAAAGAATATTTTACACTCAAAACAATATAAATTCAAATTCATGAATTAATATTTTGATTACTATTTTATATCATGATTATTGGTATCATTAGTTATTTTATTTTGTATTTTTCGAAAAATAATATTTCGGAAATAAATTTTTTTCCAAATGCTATAATCCAGAGGAAGCAAACAAATTAAGTTTTTTTTATGAAAATTGTTCTAATCATTAGTTTTTGTAAACAGGAGAATTTTTTCGGAGTAATGGGATAAAAATCCCCCCCCCCCCCAAGTTGTCATTTAATCTTGAATGGTGAATTCATAAAGGGGAGGAATTTTATTCTAGACACGATATTAGGGTGAAAAATGATAATACCCTTAGTGACTCTAAGTAAAGCGAAATTAAGAAACTACAATACACAGAAACAAGAAAACTCATCGATCTTCGCCCTAAAAACTTTCCTGTTATATCCAATTTTCACAATAAAAATGATTTAAACTCAAACGAAACTAAATATATACTCAATTTTACATCATTACTTTTTTATCTAAAAAAATAAAGATTTTTGACTTTCTTTTTCATAAAATTTAAAATTTCTTTAAAAATTCTTTTTATTATCACTATTATTTTTAATGCTGCTACTATTATTACTATTATTATTATTATTATTATTATTATTATTATAAAAATTATTATTGTTATTAGTACATAAAACAATACGGAAATAAATAAGAATTAAATGATTGTTTTCTTTTTTAAATTTAATAAAATTCTTTCTGTCGCGTATTTATTTTAAATCACCCACGCGACTAATAAAAATAAATGCTTGACGAAACATTAAAGACACGTAATAAAAAAATTTACTTTAAAAAATTACTTTTCACTTAATTTTCATTGAGGCACTATAAGATTTCTCCCATATAATCAGATCCGGAAATACCATTGAACCGAATAATTTTGTTCATTCGACTGTTTGGCGCTCGTTGAGCGCAAGTTTATCTACCAATTGCTACGAAAGTGGAAAATGGACGATTGTTATAAGTATGATTGTGGCAAAAAAAACGAAAAAGTTTACTTTAGCGAAAGAGGGAGAAAAAATTAGAGAGGGAGAGAGAGAGAGAGAAAATAATAGAGGAAACGAGAGAGAAAAAGAGAGAGGAGAAGAGAGAGAGAGAAAAAAAAGAGAAAGAGTCAAAGGGGTTTTGGATTGAGATGGAGGGAAAACGGAAGTTGTGATTTAAATCTACACGGGTAGCTCACTGTAAAGTTCATTAGATTTAAATATTTATGAGACTTCGAGGTAGAGTCTGTTTGAAACCTCGAGAGGAACGACTTGCTTCTTTCGTCTCCTAAGAGAGCGAGAATTCACAATGTGTCCAAGAAAAAATATCAAAAAAAAAAAAATAAAAAATAAAAAAAACTGCTTCCTTACAATAAAAGACGAGAATATTTTATTTGATTTGTGGTGTATGCGTAAATATAAACTTCTTAAAAATACAGAATACCTACATCAAAAATAATTATTCTTATCAACAAAACGAAGAAAAAAATTAACTATTATAAAAAAAGAACGCAGTTTACTATCGACAATAAAATAGAAAAAATCTATCATCAAAAAAAAAAAAAATAATAACTTCGAAAATAAGGGGATAAAAAAATTATTTTGAAGTGAAAAAGGATGAAAAATATTTCTGAAGGAAACTAGGACAAAGAAATAATGTCGAAGAGAAAGAGAATGAAAAATAATTTCGAAAAAAAGAGGATAAAAAATAATTTTGAAAAAAATGAAAATAAAAAAATAATTTTGAATAAAAAGATTAAAAAAAGCAATTTCGAAATAAAAAAGAAAAAAATAATTTCAAGAAACAAAAAGATGAAAATAATTTGAAAGAAAAAGGGGAAAGAGAGAATGAAAAAAAATTTCGAAAAAAGAGGATAGAAAAAATTTTGTAAAAAGAGAACAAAAAATTTTTTGAAAGAAAATAAGGATAAAAAATAATTTCTAAAAAACAGAAGATAAAAATTAGAAAATAATTTCGAAAGAAAAAAGCAATAAAAATTAATTTTGATAAAAAGCAAATGTTAAGTAATATAAAAAAAAGGATAAAAAATAATTTTATTTTGAAAAATGGGACAAATAATTACAAAGAGAAAAACGATGAAAAATTATTCTGATAAGCCAGAGAATAAAAAATAGTTTCAAAGAGAAAAATAATTTTACAGAAAAAAAGGATAAGAAATAATTTAAAAAAACGAAAATAAAAAAATTATTCTAAATTTCTCGAAACATATTGTCATATTTTATCCCTTTTTGTCCAAATTATTTTTTTTCCGTTCTCCTTATTGGAAACTATTTTTCTTAATGGTCACTTCGTTTCTTTATTTTTATCAAACCCGTTTTTAAATCGTCCTTTAATGTTATTAAATAATTAATGACTGCAAAAAAACGACTTCATAGAAGTTCATTAAGAACCGATTAACGTGATAAATTTCCTTTTTTTCTCCTTTCAAAAAAAAAAAAAAAAAAGGAAAAAGAAATTCCCCGATTTTAATACCCATTCATATATTTTGTAAAATAGTGTCTCTCTGGAATATTCTGTTTTTAAAATTCAGGCGCAACGAATCGCAAAAACAGAACGAAAAACTCTCATTATAAATTAAAGTTCTATTTACTATTTCGAGTAAATTGCGTAATTCATTTGATTAAAAAATATTCTTTGCTTAATTTCCTTTCTTTGAAAAATTTGTTTTTTACTTTAAATAAAATTTTCACTTTAAATAAAATCGAACTTTTTAATTCATAGAATTTTTATGTAATTAAATTTTGATTTAATTTCATTGTAACAGATATTTTAATTAATAAATATTTTTTTTATTTTTTTAAAAATATTTTATTTAAATGAATCTTTATTTCAAAGGATAAATTATTTAAAAGAATTTTTAGTTAAATCGAATTTTGTACTGTACAAAATTCAAAATAATATTTTTAATTAACAACATTTTTATTCAGAAAAAAATTTTTTTAAACCATATATTATTTAACGGGTTTTGTGCAAATTTTTATATGTAGAAGAATTTTCATTTAAATGAATTTTTATTCAAACAAATTTTTATGTATAAGAATTCTCATTTGAACGAATTATTATTTAAACGAATGTCCATTTAACGGGATTTTTATTTCGAAAAATAAAATTTAATGGAATTTACAATTTTTCAATTTTGAGGAATAATAAAATTCTGATTAATTTTTTTTTCGTGCAATTTTAAAATATTTCAGAAAATTCTATAGAAATTTCACGTTTTGGTTTTATCAAAATTGATGCACGGAAGAAACGACTTTTACTAATAATAATAATTTATATTTTTTCCGTGCGGAATTAAAAAATGTCAATCAAATTTTAACTTTGAAAATTGTGTCAAATTAAAAATTTTTAAAGTGATGACAAATTGAGAAGAAAAACGTATTCAAATTGAAGTGGTGCAACGTTTTGATTACTAAAACGGTCTAAATTTGAGAATTTTAGAAAATCAGTAAAATAATTCATCAAAATTATTAATTATATTTGTTATGAATTAATTATCTAAAATTCTAAAAGTGTCAAATTTCTGAACAAAATTCCACTAATTCTTAATTAGAAGAGTGTCGGAATTTTTTCTGCAATTTTTTTTTTTTTTTTTTTTTTTTTTTGCAGAATGGAGAAAAGTAGACCGGAAATTGTGACTGATTTAGACTAGTGTCGGTGCTCAACGAATCGGATCAAATTGGGAGATGCGAGGAAAAAGGAAAATGGAAGCACTTCGTACAGGTGGATTTTTGAAAGTGGAATTGAAATCCCTCGGGGATGACAAGCCTAAGAGATCTATGGTTGATGTGGCTTGTACTACAAAAAAAAGAGAGAGAGAGAAAGAGAGAAATGAAAAGGGAGAAAAACCGATCCGCATATATGGCTAGCCGATCTTCGGAATCTGTAGCCGTTGATTTAGGTGGCTCCAAAAAGTTTTATCCCTCACGTCTGTCAGACTTTCACACAAAGAACCCCTAAGGATCTTTGATACCTCTTGGTCGAACGGATTTTCCCTGCTGCCCTATATAAAACATATCCATATATCCGTTTATGTTTGTTTTTAGGGTGAAAATAATATATCTCACTCTCTTCATTCTTCCCTTTATACAATCAAACATATCCGCGTCAAACAACTTTATATAGCCTTTTCATATTTTTTTCTTTAAAGGTCAAAAAGTGAAAGTGCATTAAAAAATAATCTCCATTCGACACAATTTCATTTCATCAAAATTTACACTGAAAAAAAATTTATTTTAGTCAAATAACCGATTAGTTGTCTATTGTCAAATAAATATTTACTTCAAATAAATTTTCTACAATTTTTAATTAACTAATCAATTAATTAGTATTTGAACCAATAATTTCGCAGTATTTGAAGCAAATACCATTTAACTGACACAAAAATTATTTGATTCAAGTAAATATTTAACTGATTTTAGTAAAAATTGAAAGAAGGAAAACTCTTTCAAAGGAAAATAAGATTAAAAAAATTTTTACACAATTTTTTTAGGGGGATTTTTTTTCATAAATAATCAATAATTAAAATAAAGGAGAAAAATTCTTTAAAAGAAAAATAAAATTAAAAATTAAAAATTTCCTAAAGAAGTAATTTCATTAAAAAAAATCATTACAAAGAGAATTCAGTTTATTTGGAATTAAATTCAAAGGTAATTGTCGATCAAAAGCAAAAATTTCAAAATTTGTGGGATAAAGAATTTAAAAAAAAAAGAAAAAATTTTCTTTATATATAATAAAAAAGTGTAATTAAAACATTAATTAAATTAAAATTAAAAGTGTAATTAAAGTGTAATAGTTTTGAATTTGTGTTTATCGAATTCTTTCATTTAAGTCAAGAACAAAAGAATTTGAATTCTTTCGCAAATACAAAAGAAATTAAGCTGTCTTTTTGAAAAATCGTTCAAAAGGAAACTTTCATCAGTTGACTGTATTTAATTAAAAGCCAATTTTATTTAAGAGCAACAATGTACACCGAATGAAATTTTTTTTTAAAGGTAAAGTGTTCTCTTTCGATCAATAAAAAGAATATAAACAATGAATGATGAAAAGAAAAGTAGAAAAAAAATAAATTAATTAAAATTGTGACAAAAATTAAATTTAAATTTTACAAAATAAAAATTTAAATTTAACAAAATTTTAATTATTTTCATGCAATAGTTTAAAATCAATTTTCTAATTTAATTTATATTCATCTTTATTAATTTTTTAAAATAATTAAATCAGTTTTCTAATTTATTTTACATTTCCCTTCGTTAATTTTATTAATATTTTAATCAATTTTCGAATTTAATTTGCCTTTATTAATGTTTTTTTCTTTCGGTTCAAAAAAATGAATGTAAATAAATTAAAATGAAAATCGTTACAAAATTTAAGTTTAAAACAAAATTAAAATTACACAATGTTTTAAATTATTAGAAAAAAATTATGTTTGAAGCAAATATTTTATTTTCTTACTTGTAAACCCATATTTTTCACTTAATTTAAACAGTTTTTTTATAAACCAAATAATTATTCTTTTGATTTAAACAAACATTTAATTTAGTTTAACAAATTTTGCGTTCGAAGAAAATATTTTGTCATCTCGAATCTAATTTTCAATTGAAGCAAAAAAATATTAATTTGGCCTACTAATTATTACTAATTAGGCCTATTAATAAGGCCTCTGGCCTACGACTAAATTTATAAATCAAAAATAGTATTAAAAGTATCAAATAAACAAAATAAATAATTTTGTCAAGTATTTTTATTAAGTTTAAAAAAATACTATAATTGAATTACTGCAAAAATTTTACTATTTATAAAAGTAATTGAATCCTTTCAAAAAATGTTATTATTTACATGAGAATAATTTCATTCTTGCGAAGAATTTTATTAAAATTTTTGAAAATAATAAGCAATAATAATTAATTATGTACTTAGTAAGTAATAAAAATTTAATTTACTCAAGAAATATATAAATATTAATTATTTGAACATTTAGAAATTTAAAATTATAAAAATTTAAGAGAAGTTCAATAAACATTATATAATATAACTTTTAGAAGCAAAAAATAGATTTAAAACTTTAAGAGGGACTTTATATTTTAAAAATAATCAATTAATTAATTAAAATACTTTAAAAATTCGATTTGTTAAAAAGTTTTTAATGAAATTCTTTAACAAATTTAAATATTTTCAGTTGAATTTCACAAAATTTCTATTAACTCAATAATTTTTTTTAAATTTATTTACGTACTGTGTATTTGAATCAGGGACTGATTTTTTACTATCAAATTAATTATTTTTAACTAATTGAAATTTAGAGAACAGTATAAATTATAAAATTATAAATATCTATAAAAATTGAAATAAAAAGCGATTTTTTAAAAACAAATTAAAATAATACAACTTTTTTTTAATTTGGTGAAAAAATTTCCAATTTAACATAAAATTCCTGGCTTATTGCCGGATTTCCCGGTTAGTAGGGAAAATCCTATAAAAATAAAATTTGAAAATTCTTCCACCGTCGAGAGAAAAATTCCTCTAATTGTCAGTTTGATAAAAAGTCAATTTTAGATGAAGGGGAAAAATTGCAAAAAAAAAAAAAAAAAATAGAAAATTCATCAAACAAAAATTCTCCCTTGCACTATATATGGGCAATTCCACGGGAAATTTTTCTACGACATTTTAGAATCGGTTAAACATATTTTTTTATCGTTCTTGATAGAAAAATATTAAATACGAATTTTTTTATTTTTCCATATTTGCCAAAATTTTCGAGTTATGAATTTTCGAAATTTTGGATTTTTAAAAGTAGACCTACTTTCAATAGCTTATAACTTTGAAAGTATTGAGTTTGGAAAAAAGTTGTTAAAGGAAGAAAGTTTTAGTTTTTCTTCAACTTTTAAAAGATTTAAAAAAAAAAATTTTTTTTAATTTTTAATAACAAAAAAATTTTTTTTTATAAACAAATTAATTTTTTTTAAATTTGGGCGCGATTTTTTTTTATTTTTTTTTTATTTATTTATACCTACTAATATACAGAAAAATTTCCAAAAAGATTCGAGATGGGCCGACTCATAGTTTTCGTTCTATAAATTTTTTAATTAATTTGTTTATAAAAAAAAAAAATTTTTTTTCTTAAAAATTAATAAAAAATTTTTTTTTTATATTACATAAAAGTTAAAGAAAAACCAAGATTTTCTTTCTCTGACAAGTTTTTTCTAAACTCAAAACTTTCAAAGTTACAAGCTATTAGACTTATAATTCACAGTTTTCATTCTATAAAAAATTTATGGAACGAAAACTACGAGTCGGCCCATCTCGAATCTTTTTGGAAATTTTTCTGTATATTAGTAGGTATAAATAAATAAAAAAAAATAAAAAAAAATCGCGCCCAAATTTAAAAAAAATTAATTTGTTTATAAAAAAATAATTTTTTTTTTAATAAAAATTGAAAAAAATTTTTTTTTTTTTAAATCTTTTAAAAGTTGAAGAAAAACAAAACTTTCTTTTTTTGACAACTTTTTTCCAAACTCAATACTTTCAAAGTTATAAGCTATTGAAAATAGGTCTACTTTTAAAAATCCAAAATTTCGAAAATTCATAACTCGAAAATTTTGGCAAATATGGAAAAATAAAAAAATACGTGTTTAATATTTTTCTGTCAAGAACGATAAAAAAATATGTTTAACCGATTCTAAAATGTCGTAGAAAAATTTCCCGTGGAATTGCCCATATATATATACATGTAGAATAAATGCAATAATTCTATTCGTGAGTGGATAGCAGGAACAGTTTAGCAGTTTGTTATATTGTCCTTGAGACTTTACACACGGAGAAAAATGGATAGTCAAATTTATTATCTAGATAATCATGGGTGATGATCTTGGATACTCAACTATAGGACAACAATCTAGATATTCAAATTTAGTATCTTGGGATAATCAAACTTACATACTAACTGCCATTATCCAAGATGTTCACATTTGACTATCCTAGATAATAAACGCAAGTTGCTGTGTTTATACACATCTGAATTGATCAATAAGAAATATTTAATGATAAAAGTTAATTTATTTAGAAATTAGTGAACATTTTTCCTAGATAAATAATTTTTTATGGAAAATCTGAAAATTTTAAAAAACAAAATACATTAATTTAACGGTACCCTTGAAATGTTTAAATTCTTTTGACAGGTTTAAAGGTTATGTTGCTAATTGTAAGTTTTATATGTTTTATATATTTTTTAACAATATATTTTTTCAGCAATATTATATCTGAAATTCAGTATAAAAAAACTTGACAATGTTTTTAAATTTCGAATAATATAAAACTACTTAACGGTGTTCGATGGTCTCTTAAATTTCTCGATAATGTGCAACCAACAGTTATCAGTTATCACCTAACAAATACGGCACTGACCGGTTTAAATGAAGTGAAATTGGTAAATATTCATTTTCTAACAAATTCTTCTCTGCTCACAGGCACTTTTTACAAAATCTGACAACGTACATTTGTCACAAATGTTTTTAATTGTCTGAATTGAAAAGATTTTGTCAATCCATTTAGAAACGCGGTTGCAGCATTGGAGTTACCATCGCAATGTAATGCGAATCATTTTGACAGCTGAGCCTTTACGCTCCCTGCATGCTTCTGCCCTCTACTGTCAAAATGGCTGTAACATACGTCTTGTGCCCTGCCATTACATTACTTTTTTATTTCCAATCCTGCAACCGCGTTTCTGCATGGATTAACAAAATCTTTTGAATTCAGACAATTGAAAACATTTGTGACAAATGTACGTTGTCAGATTCTGTAAAAAGTGCCTGTGAACAGAGAAAAATTTGTTAGAAAATGAATGTTTACCAATTTCACGTCATTTGAAACAGGCAGTGCCGTTTTTCTTGCGTGTGATCGGTAATCAAACTTCTGCGCAAGCGCTCGTCAAGTTGACTATCCAGGATAATAAATTTGATTATCTAGATATACTAAACGGGAATATATAATATTTCAGAAAGATAATATTTCTGACTATACAGATAATAAATTTGATTATATATTTTCTAACTATCTACTTTTAACTATCCATTTTTCTCCGTGCAGAGTTTTCGATGGGAGGGGAAAGGGGCAAGTTTAGTTAATTTCGTGCCCTGTCATACGATATATCTTTCAGTGTTGGTCGTTATCTCGTTATAGTGCGCTAAACTCGAGTGGAGGTTAAGGTTCACACGAACCACAACATTGAACAAGGGACCGAAATGTGGAGTTTGCAAGTGGCACCATGAGTTTACGTCCATCGAACATCGAAATATTCCTGTGGACGGACGTGGTGAACTAACCCCTCCTTTCTCTCTCTCTCACTCTCTCTCTCTCTCTCTCTCTCTCTCTCTCTCTCTCTCTCTCTCTCTCTCTCTCTCTCTCTCTCTCTCTCTCTCTCTCTCTCTCTCTCTCTCTCTCTCTCTCTCTCTCTCTCTCTCTCTCTCTCTCCATATAATAATGGAAAATGCCTCGTCATAATAAATCTCACGTCCTTGATTTCCCAACATGTCAGCTTCTTTTACTCGGATTTCACGCTCAATTATTGACACGCCAACCATAAAAGGGGGAGCGCGTAAATATTTCCACGAAAATTTTCTGGGGTGCAGTATATAAAGAAAAAGAACTCATCTTCTTTTTTGTGCTTTTATTTTTTATGTATAGAAAAAACTATGGATCGTAAAGTTATCGAGAAAAAAATTTACGTCTCACTAAAATACACTTGTACTACTGTCAGACTGCTTTCTGAAATTTGGAAGCATTTTGAGAAAAAATTGGTTAAAGCTGAATTTTACTACTGGGGGTCGATTCTGTAACATCACTTCACTCTCACTTTATTGTTTATTTTCACTTCACTTTCAAACTTTTAATAAAATTCCCTGATTTTTCTAACTAACTCTGCTCTTCCCTGAATTTTCCGACTTTCCTGACATGTAGCAAACGTTTAACAAAAATTATAGAGAATAATAAAAAAAAAGTATTTTTACACTTTATTTATTCAGTTTTGCAATATAAAGAAAAATATATGCAGTCTGCATACAAAAAAAGATCTTTGATTCCTCAAGTGTTAAAGAAACTACCTCAAAAATGTTTTCTCTAATTTCCAATTTTTACCTTTTCTGTATATAAATTATCCAATTAATTAAAGTCTCGGAAAAAAGACCGTGATCGAATTCTGAGCACATTCAACCCCCATTAGAATTTATTCTCTCTTCAATTCTTTGGAGGAACAAAGAGAAAAAAAAGAAATTTGACTCAGAACAAAAAAAACAACCAAATACTATTTTAACGTCTCCTATTTTTATTTAAAGGACTAGTTGGATTTTTTTTTCTCCCCTTTCTTTTTATCATCATTTAAAGTAATTTCCAGGTATTTACCAAATGAGACAAAAGAATTACGAGAGAGGCTCGTCGAGCCATCGGTTTTTATCTTTATCAGAGCGCGATCTCCTTTTTCCGAATACGTTTCGAGCGTTGAAACAAAAGGTCTGTAATTATTTCCACGCGATTTTCCTTGATATGGCAGAGGAGGTGGGGGGGACGCTTAACCAGAGAAAAAGGGGGGGATCGATATGTGTGTGTAGTGAGTAAAGCGCATCGGTGAAATTTCAGAGCGATTTCGTAAACGTAAAAATGTAATTGTGCGAAATGTATCAAGGTAACGAGCCGTAACATCGCGTCGAGAGAGTATCCTGGAGGAACGTCTTCCCTCCTCACTCCCATTCACCGCCGCAACGGTCCCAAAATTCCCTTTCGTCGACACAGCCGTCGACTATCGATTTAAACATTAGTGCTACGCCGTGATAATAGAATCGTTTATGTACACGTCCGCTTTTTGGTATTTAATCTATTGGACATGATTTCCGCTTGAAAATTTTCCTTTTGTTTCCCCTTCCCTTATCATATCACCTCCTCATGATATTCTATTGCTATTTTGTCCCGGTCAATTATTTTTATTTTCATTATCATTAATCACTGTTTTTCTTTATTAACACATTTTGTTATCATATTTTTTTTAAAGAAGGTATCTCCTTAAAAAAAAGATGACAGAGTTATAAAAAGAACAAAAAAAAAGCTTCGCACCTGGAACAGCGATAAGTTTCTCTGGAA
This sequence comes from Leptopilina syphax, assembly GCA_032872505.1. NCBI lineage: Eukaryota > Metazoa > Arthropoda > Insecta > Hymenoptera > Figitidae > Leptopilina > Leptopilina syphax. Next base: position 2,331,882 of record CM065476.1, on the reverse strand, counting down.
TAGCGAAAGTCTTAACTGAAACAACTTAATCTTTCGCTAATAAAGTCAAACTTATAGTTGCTCCAGGTAAAGTTTTCTTATCGAGAATAATTTTTTACTCAAGTGTATGTGTCACTTTTTTTGGGTATAAAAAAACGAATAAATAGTCAATTCTACTATCTGCAGACTTTGTATACTCGATAATTAATTTTAAAAAAGTAGCAAAGAGTAGCTTAAAGACAAAAAAAAGTAGTAAAAAAGTAGCTATCGAAAAATTAAACTTGATTCAATTTTTTTATAATTTCTCAATTAATGACTAATTATTTTAAATATTTAAATACCTATTTATTTTGTCTACAGGAATTAAAATATTTCAAACTATTTCTAAAAATTACAAGAGTAATTCTTTCAAAATTTCATCATTTTTCTGTTGAAATTTTTTAAATAAAATTATTCAAAATTTTCATCATTTTATTTTATTCAATTCTAAATCAATTCTTATTAGAAAATTCGACGAGAATTTCAATTATTTAAATTTTTAAATACAAAAATAAATAATTTATTGAATAATCGAATATTTGTTAAATTTCAATTCTTATAAAAAACTATCAACATTTTTTTAAATAATTGAATTTTTACAAAGAATTGCATTGAAATTTTTGATAGTAATTTAAATTCATTCAAGAAATGTAATTGAAATTGAATTGAAAATAATTATTACACTCTAAGAAACAAATGTTATATCAATTTTTTTTAAATAATTGAATTTTTACAAAGAATTGCTTTGAAATTTTTGATAATAATTAAATTCATTCAAGAAATGTAATTGAAATTGAATTGAAAATAATTATTACACTCTAAGAAACAAATGTTATATCAAATTTTTTTAAATAATTGAATTTTTACAAAGAATTGTTTTGAAATTTTTGATAATAATTAAATTCATTCAAGAAATGTAATTGAAATTGAATTGAAAATAATTATTACACTTTAATAAACAAATTGTACCAAATTTTTTTTAATAATTGAATAAAGTTTTTAAAACAATTGCATTCTAGAGAAAAATTAAAAAGAATCTTTTTAAAAAAATGTTTTTTTTTGCAAAAATTTTTATAAAAATTGTGTTTTAAATAATTGAATTTAATTGAAAATTGTATATTATTTATGAAAATAATTGAATTCTTTAAAAAAATGTATTGAAATTAGGTAAGTATATTAAAAACAATTCAATTATTAGGTATAAAAAATTTCATTGCAATTTTTTTAAATACAAAATTGAATTCTTTCAAAGAATTTTATTTAAATTTATAAGAATAGTCTTTGCCTTTTTCGCCGAATTCATTAAAAATTGTATTAAAAATAATTAAAATCCTGCGATTAGTTTTAATTTTTATAGAAAATAATTGAACTCTTGCAACGATTATTATTGAAATTTAAAAAAATAATTGAATTCACGAGGAGAATTTTATTATTTATAAAAATAATTCAATTCTTGCGAAGAATTTTATAAAAATCTATTTAAATAATTGATTTTTTTCAAAAAATACTAGGAAAATTCTGTTTTAAATAATTGAATTCTTGTGAAAATTTTTATATTTATGAAAATAATTGAATGTTTGCAAAGAATTTTATAAACATTTTTTTTAAATTATTCAATTCTTTTGGGAAATTTTTTATTAAAATAGTAGATGTTAAAAATCATTGAATTAGAAAAAATTTTTAAAAATACTTGAATCGTTTTGACGAATTTTATAAAATTTTTTTTAATTTTTTCCAATAATTTTATTGAAATTTTTTTTAAATAATTTTTTTATTTCAACTCTTGACAAATTTAAAGTAGTGTAAATTCTCAAACATGGAAAAAAGTAGCTCAAAAAAAATGCTCAAATACTTTCAGTAAAATATATTTTTTTAATACAATAATAAAAAAATAATTCTCAATGTAAGAATAATTTTTTTAGTGTTGTAATTTAAAAATTGATAAAGTGCGTGTTAGTAATTAACTAACGACAACTTTTTACTACGAATTTTTTACACTTTTATTTTTGTTGTTGTTTTTCTTTTTTGTTATTTTTATTGCAGAGGGAGAATAAAACCTTTTTAAGGAGGATTAACTATATGCACACCCATCTGAATCACAGACAAATAAATTTCGATTTGAAAAAAATTCTATCCTCATAAAAAGTGAAATAATTTTATTTAATGCGTGTGTAGCAAAACGGTTTTGCTTAAAAAAAACAAAAATAAGAGAAATTGCGCCCGATTACTCTCCATACTTTTCGCAGTTGAAAAAAAATTCCCAAAAAAAAACGCACACGTTTCACCCTCGTGTGTTTATTAATCTATTGGTTAAAAGTTTCATTTTTTATAAATACGCGGGGATTTAAATATTTTTTTTCAGTATTTGTTGATGCGTCACTTCGAGAGATTATGTATAAAACACCCACCCACACACAAACACACACACACACATAACAATATGAAAATGTGAAAAATAATTAGATACAGTTTTGTGAATTTTTTAAATCCTAAACAAAATTTATTTATAATCCACGTATGGTCAACTCGGTTTTATTATTTTTAATTTGAAAAAGAGGAGGAAAAAAAGATGTTTTTATTTTTTTAAGCATCTTTAGAAAATGAAAAATATTTTTTTTGTGACGTCATAATGGTTCAAATTCCCTTAAAGCATAAAATTTATTTCAATTAAATATTTAAATTTGACAAAATTTCCAAATAATTGGAAATATAATTAATTGTATTAAAATTATTTACCAGAATTTAACTTCGAAACACTTTAATTACAATTTTTTAGAAAACAAAGTTTTTTCATATTTTTCAAATTAAATAACATTAAAAAATTGAGTAATTTTTATTAAATAAATATTTAAATACTTCTTTATTTTTCCACATAAATTAAATTATTTTAAAAGATTATTTTGTAAAATGATTTTTATTTTGTAGAATGATTTTAAATTAAAAACTCTGAAGAACTTAGTTTTTTTTTAAATTTCGAGAATAATAATTGTTCATCTTTGATTTTTTTTAGAGAGAATTTTCTAAATTAGCTCTAAAAAAAAGGAGAGAAGGATAAAAAAAAAATCAACAAAAAAATGCAATATTCGTTGTGCGCAATGTGAAACTGACTTCTTCCAGACGTTTACAGAATTTCTCCGGGTAAATGTGAACAGCGCTTTTAGAGAAAAAGAGGGAGAGAGAGAGAGAGAGAGAGAGAGAAAATTTCTTGAACAATGCTATCCAAAGCGTGACGGGTAGACGATCGCAGGTATTTTAGCACACTTTCCTAGTCGCCATTGCAGTAGACATTACCCCGATAATTGCAGACTCGTTTTTGCAAAGCACTGAGTGAGTTTCATCCCCAAAGAGGGTAAAACTCGAAACTTCAGACTCTTCAGGAATGAACGCTAATTGAAACCTCACTAGCATTTGTTCCTTCCATTTCGTCTCATTGAAAAACAAAATAATGTTTAAAATTATTTTCTTCTCCTTCGACATTTCTTTTTTTCTTATTTTATTTACAAAACAAAATTGTTCTTACCAGTAGAAATTCACATTTAAACTGAAAAATTAAATTATTATCGCATTATGTTTATAAAAAAGTATTAAATAAATAAATAATTTTTATGCAAATTAAAAACATTTTTTTATTTTCAAACTTTGAATTTTTTAATAATATCAGAATTCAAAATTTAAAAAAAATCAATTATTTACTAATTTACTAATTAATTATATATAATTTAAGAATCTTAAATAAATAAATGAATAATTAATAATTGTTGAAAAAATTTAATAAAATTCTTCGCAGGAACTCAATTATTTTCAATGTAATTTCAATAAAATTTCTCAAAGTCAAAACAATTGAATTATTTTGAAAAATTTTAATTAAATTCTTTATGAGAATTGAAATATTTTCAATACAGTTTGAATTAAATTCCTCAAGAAGATTCAATTATTTTCGAAAAATTTAATAATATTCTTATTAAGTTTTCAATTTATAATTGAAAATTGATTTTATAAAATTACAAATAAATAAATAATTTACATACTTTACTTTCTAGGTGCAATCTGTAAAAAATGTTCTATTACATTTATTTACGAATTTCTTTAATTTTAAAATTATTCGCAAACATAAATAACAAAATTTTTAAATAAGTATTTAATTATTATTTTTCCATAGGAATTAAAATTCTTCAAAACATTCAAATTCAAACATTTTTAAAATTCAACAACTTATAAGAATATTTTTATAAAACATGACGATATCGATTACTCCGAGTCTTTGACTCGGAGTTATTGATATCTTCATGTATTATAAAAATTTTAATTTCAATTAAATTTTTCAAAAAAAAATTAAATTATTTACAAAAATTATAATAAAATTCGTTGCAAGAATTTACATATTTTCATAAATAATAAAATTCTTCACATGGTTGAAATTATTTTTAATAGAATTTTAAATAAATTTCTCGAAAAATAAAATTATCTTCAAAAATTTTTTGCAAGAATTAAATTAGGTACATTTCACAAATAATGAAATTCTTCGCTGAAATTCAAAAATTTTCAAAATTTACATTTTTAATACAAGTTTTCAAAAGAATATAATTATTTAAATAAAATGTAATAAAATTCCTTGCATAAATTCAATTATTTTTACAAGTAATAAAATTTTTTACTTGAATTCAATTATTTAAAAAAAATTGATAAAATTCGTTGTAAGAGTTCCATTATTTTCATAAATTATAAAATTTTTCTGAGGATTTCAATTATTTTATAATACAATTTAAAGTAAATTTCTATAGAGAAATGGAGTTATTCTCTTAATTTTTTTGTAAGAATTTAATTACATTTCACAAATATAATGAAATTCTTCGTTGAAATTCAAATATTTTCACAATCTACTTTTTTAATAAAAGTTCTCAAAAGAATTCAATTATTTAAAAAACTGGAATAAAATTCGATGCAGGAATTCAATTATTTTCATAAATAATAAGATTCTTTACATTATTTCAATTATTTACAATAATTTGAAAAAATTCATTGCAAGAATTTAAGTACTTTCATAAATTAATAAAATTCTTCACAGGATTTCAATTATTTTTGATAAAATTTTAAGTAAATTCTTCGAAAAGTGTCACTATTTTCAAAAATTTTGTTAAAATTCTTCGAAAGAATTCAATTATGTATTTTATCAATTATGTATTTTTAAAAATTCATGCTCATAAAAGCATTCATAAAAGCATTAGCTTTTAATATTCAATTATTATTATCTAAAATTTTAACTAATATTCATTTTGAAATCAATTTTTATTGGAAAATTCTACAAGAATTCAATTATTTAAATACAAAAATAAATAATTTACTCAATAAATCAATGTTTTTTGAAACTAAATTATCATTTAAAGAATTTTATCAAAAAATTTGAATTTTTTCGAGAAGTTTTAATAAAATTTTCAAGAATAATTAAATTTTTCGAGGAATTCAATTAAAATTGTATTAAAAATAATTGAAATTCTATGATGAATTTTATTATTCATGAAAATAATTGAATTTTTGTAAAAAATCTTATTATTTATGAAAATAATTGAATTATTGCGAAGTTTGCTTAGAATTTTATCAAAAACTTTTTTTTTTTAAATAATTGAATTCTTTTGAAAAATTTTATTAAAACTGTAGATATTGAAAATCATTGAATAGAGAGAAAATTTTTTGAAAATAATTGGAAATTTGCAAAGAATTTTATTAAAATTTTTGAAAATAATTGAAATTGGGAGAAGAATTTTATTATTTTTAAAGATAATTGAATTTTTATGAGAATTTTTTTTCATTTTTGAACATAATTGAATTTTTGCGAAGAATTTTATTACTTTTGAAAATAATTGAATTTCTGCAATTATTTGTAACTTCTCCAAAATTAAATTTTTTCCAGTTACTTAAATAAAAATCCCTGACTTTTCCCTGACGAATTTTACTTTTCCTGACTTTTCCCTGAATTTTCTAAATTCCTTGACCTGTGGCAACCCTGTTATATGAATTTGCAATAATAAATTGTTTAAACAAATCGTTTTTGGAACATAAAAATAATAGAGTTTGGCCACCCCTCGAAGGTTAATCGAGAATAGATTTTTTATCAAGAATTAGTAGAAATGTTTACATAATGTATGAATTAATAAACTCTTAACTAATTCTACAGGGAAACAAGAAAAGAAGAATCGAAATTAATTTAAATTCATCTACCGAATGCATTTCCAATCAAGCTCAGTTAATTCACTGATAAACCAATGGAGGGAGTTAAATCGTTCAAAAACATGTCGGGAATTCGAGGCATTAACTGAATTCTGATTATGTTGCGGTTTAATACCTTGTTGCTTAGCTTCATCCACTTACAGTTGGTTAATATATGTAGTATATGCGTGTAGGTGCATCTGTATTAAGACGTTGAGCACTATAAGCATACACAACAGTTCTACATATCGATTGAAGCACTTCGAAACCAGATGAGGCAGGAGGATCCAGAGAGAGGGATGCTGTGTACAGGAGTAATTTCATCAAATGTCGACACTCAAACTGAATTCCACAAATCGTGTAGACGAGTAGGGTTGGAGAAAGTTTGTAGAGAAAGGGACAAGGAAGAAGAAAATTCCTCACAATCCGTGACGCTCTGTGTTGAGCTAATGGTTTCAAGGCGTTCCCCGTAATCAGGCACACTGTGGTGAGATAACGTCTGCTAAACATCGAATTCTCCGTCACCTATTCTCGAACCCTCCTCGGCGGAAAACTTTTACCCTCTCCTCTCCTTTTCACCCCTTTCTTGTTCACTGTTTTCCTTCTCCCTCTTCTCTTTTTCTCCTCTCTGTTTTTTCTCTCTCTCTCTCTCTCTCTTTTCTCTCAGGGTTGCATAAAAAATTTCATTTTATTTTTTCCTGACTTCCCTGATATCCAGACAAAATTTTGACTTTTTCCCTGAATTTTAATAAAATTTTTAAGAATAATTGCATTTTTCGGGAAATTCATTTAGATTTGTATACAAATTTCAATTTATGTTTAATATATTAAACATAAATTGAAATACTCCTATATATTAATATTCTAAATTCCATTTCATTGACAATACCAACCAAGAGAAATTGAAAATATATCCGAAAACAAGTAGAAAAATCTGTATTTAGCCAGACATTAAAAATTAAGTTCTAAAATGAAAATTCTTAAAGAAGGAAGAAAGAAAATTTTTACATAGAAATAGTAGACATTTTTTTCTAGATTTATAGAAAAAGAAAAATTCTTCCACCTAGTAGTTTACTCCGTGTATAGTCAGACAAAAGTCATTTTTTAAGAAACTAGAAAAAGCAACTTTACTCAAGACTGTAGAATATTTTCAAGATTTCTTTCGACTTAAATATTAAAAGAAAATTCTATATTCACTATTAGTAATACTGAAGAAAATTAAAAATTTTTTTGAAATTAAATTGAAAAATCAGTTTTTAGCAAGACAATAGAAATTTAATTTAGAAACGAAAAATCTTATAAAAGAATAAAAATTAGAGTAAAGATAAATTCTGCATGGAAAATATAAAAAAATTTTTTTAAATTCTTAATAAAAATTAATATTTTTCATCTAGTAGTCTACTCGAAGTATAGTCAGACAAGATAATATTGAAAGAAACTAGAAAAGGGAACTTTATTCAATATTATAGAATATTTACTAGATCCTTTCAATTAAAATTTAGAAAAAGTATATTTTTTCAATTCAATTTCATTGCTAATACTAAAGGAAGTTAAAATATTTTTCTGAAAATAAGTAGAAAAATCAGTATTTAACCAGACTGTAAAAATTGAATTTTAAAGTGACAAATTTGGAAGAAGAAGAAGAAAGAAATTCAGAAGAAAGAAATATTTCTCATGGAAAAAATAAACAATTTTCTTCAAATTTATAGAAAAAGAAAAATTTTTCACCTAGTAGTCTACTCCATGTATAGCCAGACAAGAAATTTTGTTAGAAAGTTAAAAATGCAACACTTATTTAAGATAAATTATATTCTCAAACACCTTTTTCTTTAAAGAACGAAAATATTTCTAAATTCAATTTAATTGATAACATTTGAAAAAATAAAAATACTACTATTAGTAGTTCTTGACTAAAAATTTGTAGATTTTGAGTATTTTCCATCTACCAATTAGTAGTCTTCGACTAAAAATTAGTAGTATTTTAATAATTTTTAGTCAAAAAATACTGAACTTACTTTGACTAAAACTTAGTCACAAATTTGTAAATTTTTGACAATTTTTAGTCAAAAACTACTAAACTACTACTTTTGACTAAAAATTAGTCAGAAATTAGTAGATTTTGGACAATTTTTAATCGAAAACTACTAAACTACTACTTTTGACTAAAAATTAGTCAGAAATTAGTAGATTTTGAACAATTTTTAGTCGAAAACTACTAAACTACTACTTTTGACTAAAAATTAGTCAGAAATTAGTAGATTTTGGACAATTTTTAGTAAAAACAAAATACTGAAATACTACTTTGACTAAAACTTAGTCACAAATTAGTAGTTTTAAAATAATTTTTAGTCAAAAACTACTAAATTACTTTACTAACACTACTTTTGACTAAAAATTAGTCAGAAATTAGTAAATTTTGGACAATTTTTAGTCAAAAACTTCTGAACTACTACTTTGTCTAAAACTGAGTAATAAATTATTTGTTTTTAAATCATTTTTAGTCATAAACTACTAAACTACTACTTTTCATTTAAAATTAGTCACAAATTAGTAGTTTTTCAATAATTTTTAGTTAAAAACCACTGATCAACTACTTTGACTAAAACTTAGTCACAAATTAATAGTTTTTCAATAATTTCTAGTTAAAAACCACTGAACAACTACTTTGACTAAAACTTAGTCACAAATTAGTAGTTTTTAAAAATAATTTTTAGTCAAAAACTACTAAATTACTAAACTAACACTACTTTTGACTAAAAATTAGTCAGAAATTAGTAGATTTTGGACAATTTTTAGTAAAAACAAAATACTAAAATACTACTTTGTCAGAAACTGAGTCATAAATTATTTGTTTTTAAATCATTTTTAGTCATAAATTACTAAACTACTACTTTTCACTAAAAATTAGTCACAAATTAGTAGTTTTTCAATAATTTCTAGTTAAAAACAACTGATCAACTACTTTGACTAAAACTTAGTCACAAATTAGTAGTTTTTAAATAATGTTTAGTCAAAGACTACTAAATTACTTTACTAATACTACTTTTGACTAAAACTTAGTCACAAATTAGTAAATTTTGTACAATTTTTAGTCAAAAACTACTAAACTACTTCTTTTTGACTAAAAATTAGTCAGAAATTAGTAGATTTTGGACAATTTTTAGTCAAAAACTACTGAAATATCACTTTGACTGTAACTTAGTCTCGAATTAGCAGATTTTGGAAAAATTTAAGTCAAAAACTACTAAGCCACTACTTTTGACTTAAAATTAGTCAGAAATTAGTAGATTTTAGCCAATTTTTAGTATCTCAAACTACAAATTGTAGAACGTTTACTAATTCATTTAATGAACGAATCGCTGCTATTTCTCTCCCCCCTTCTTTTCCTCACCATCCAAGCAACCCCTTTAACCCTCCAACCTTCTTGCTCGCAAACTTTCTCATTCTCCAACTGCAATGTTCTCGATTCTCAACCCCTTAATTTTCAGAGAAAGTTGGACGTTATACAATAGTATATAGCATGAAGGGTGAGGATGAGTTTTGGAAAGTGACGGGGAATGAGAAGAGAAATAATGCGCGAGAAAAGCGAACAAGACCAAATCTCATGCTTCCGTAAAACACTTGTTTTACGATCGTGTATCTAGAAGCGCGCGAGGCTCGCCTATTTGCCAGACCATCCGGTTTTTTTTTTTTTTTTTTTTTTGACCACCTTTAACCCCTTCTCTTTAATTCGAGTAGAGAGGGAGGGACAAAAATTTCCAACGAGGTTCGTGTTCACGAAGATAAGAAAAAGTCACAAACGGTGTATATATATATTTTCTTTTTTTTTTTCTTTTTTTCCTCTCTATTTGCTCTGAGCTTGCGACAACGACAATTTACCGAGAAAAATAATGAAAATCTTCATTTAGAAAAAAATGTCAAGTTTAAAGTGAAGAGCTTTCTCGCGACGCGATGGGAAACTTTCTTTTTCTTCTTTGCTCTACTTCTTTTTTTATTGTTATTATCACATGAATTTTAAGCTTCTTTTTTTATACATATTCTAAACTATTGACAAATTTTATTTTAATTACTACGATTACTAATTATAATTATGATAATAATACACTGGAAAAAATGTATTTAATTCAAGAAATCGATCCTTGTTTATTATTTTTTTTAGTATAGAAATATTCTAAATATAATTTACTAACTAAAAATAATAATAAAAAAAATATTCTAAGTAGTAATTTATTAAAAATAAAAATAATAAAGGAACATAGTCAGGGTTGGACCACCTTTCGAACTTTGTTTATACACTGAAAAAAAGGGGGTCCAACCCTGACTATGTTCCTCTAATAATATTAATAATATCAACAGTCCTGTGAATATTGACAAGAACAAATAAAAAAAAATATTCTCCAAAACAAAAAAAAACAAAAAATAAAAATAAAAAAAAAAATAAAAAATCTACTTTTAAAAAAATAATAAAAAAGCGGAAATAAACTTTTTCTCATAATTTCAATTATTCTCCCATAAAACAGTGAAATTGAATCGTCTAATCTAAAACATTCAATTAGACTCTTTGAGTTTCATCACAGTTTCACGTTTTCTTCAAAGAAACAAAATACAGAATCTAGTGCTCATAAAATCTTCTAAATGCCATTCATCTCGACTCTGTCAAAGTACCAACTTAATTGAATTGGCTTCAGAGAATGTAACCGTTGAATATCTCTCCACCTCCTCTTTTTCTCTCTTTCTCTCTTTCCTCCTCTCTCGTAAAGATATAATTGAATAGATGTTGAAAAAAATGCCATAAGACGTAAATGCGTAATTCCTCCAGATAAGTCAATTTTAGGGTTAGCAAGATCGTTCTGCTTTGATAGTTATAAAAAAAGCTACGAAAAAAAAAAAATTTTATATTACTCGCGGAAAAGTAATGAACTTTCTTAGTATCGGAGGGTAGAGGGCGAGGGGTGAATAAAAAAAAGCTAAATTCCTAACTTTAGATGTAATCAATTTCACATCTCGTCTTTCGCTCCAAGTCACAAATGTCTAAATCGAAGAACGTTCTTGAAAATAGTCTCTTTAAAAAATAGAAAATTCCAAACATTTTTTCCCAACATAGACTCACAATATAAAGCGATTAAAAAATATATTTTTCGATATATTTCAGTAAAGAAATAATTTTTAAGAAAATTGAACCATAGAAAATTTTTCGAGTACAGAAATATTGTTCCAGCAATAAAGAAATATTTTTTCAACCAGAAGAAAAAAAAAGATTTTAAAGCACTAAAACCGGTAAAAACTAAAAACAATATTTTTTTGAAACCTGTAAAACAATATTTTTAGAGCAGTAAAAAATTTTTTAACTCAATAAAAAAATTTATTTGTACAAATTTCTTTTTCAATCTTTTTTTCATTTTTTTTTCAATTTTTTTCAATTTTTTTCAATTTTTTCAATGGAAGAAAATGGTAAAAGAAGCTAAAGGTGGTAAAAATTGGAATATTTTTTTCATTTAGGTAGAAATAAATTTTTTTAGAATTTTATCCTTGGGGATTAAAGGGAACAATATAAGTGTTGAAAGAAAGAGAGAAAAAAAAGAAAAGAGACACGTAAGTGGTTTGTCTCTCTATTGATTTTATTTATGGGAAACATAAAGAGAAAAGAGGTTTTTGAAACGACGCTGTCCAGCTGGGAAATGCATTGACCCGAAGGAACTTCCGGTGTCATGGAAGTCTGTTATCACTTTTTATTGACGTCATAAATGTGTGCCATAATGTTGATAGTTTGTTACTCGAATATCACCTATTTCTCTTTCTTTCTCTATATATTTTTTCCCTCTTTTTCTTAGAGCGAAAAAATAATTTTTTTAATCAAAATTAAATGTGTTACACCTAATTTAAACATTTAATTTTGATTTAAAAAAAATTTCGTTTCGACAAAACTAAATTTAGTTTCATGTTAGTCCAAAACTAAATTAACTAAATATTAGCTAAAACTAAATTCAGTTTTGTGTCGAACTTGAAAAAAAAAAACAAACGAAGAAAAAAAGTTAAAATTCAAATGACATGAAACTAAATTCCATACGTGATAATTTGTTACCAAACTAACACGAAACTAAAGTTCCTAACGTGTCAATTTATTTACAAAATTCAAACGAAACAAAATTAATTCATCTATTTTCCTTGAAAAAAATAAAAACAAAAACCAATTTTTAATTAACTTTCGTTTCATCATCGATTTCTGCTTTACAGGAAAATTAATTAATAATCAAAATCAAAATTCTTCAGTACTCATCAATTATTTGTGAGAGAATAATTTTACAACTTTGCTTTTAAAAAAAAAATACATATGGTTATTAAATTTTATTGAATTCGAATTATTATTGAAAATTAAATGCTTTCATTTTTTGTAGCGAAAATTAATTTCATTGGCTTTAATAGATTTTCCATGCGCTTTTTGAATAAATGTTAAACGTTAAAGAAATAACTGTCGATGTAATAAATATATTAAAGTGGATCCAATTATGTTCAAAAATTATTAAAAATTCTCTTCAAAATTCCAATTATCTTTATAAATAATTAAATTCTTATCCGAAACTCAATTATATTAAAAAATTTTAATCAAATTCTTGGCAAAATTTCAATTATTTTGACAATTTTTCCTCAATTCAATAATTTTTAATATCTGTTATTTTTATCAAATTTTCCAAAAGAATTCAAGTATTTAAAAAAAATATTTAATAAAATTCTACGCAAACATTTAATTATTTTCATAAAATATATAAAAATTTCACAGAAATTCAATTATTATTTACAAATTTTCTATAAATTCCTTTGCAATATAATTCAATTATTTTTCTAAATAATAAAATTCTTTTTAGAAATTTAATAATTATTTTCATAAATAATACTTTGTGCACAACTTCAATTATTTTTAATTTTAAAATTAAAATAGAATTTTAGTTAAACACAAATGAGTTTGAAAATTCTCAAAAACCTTTTTCCAAAAATTATCAAAAATAATGGATTTATAGAGAAAAATTTTAGTTAACACTAAGAAAGTAAAATTTTTAAATAAAATTCTTCTTTAAATCAAAATAAACACTTTAAATAATTTCAGAAAAAAATTCAATTAAACTTTTTCAAAATAATTAATTCTACAGAATTGTTGGTTATAAGCATTAAAAATTAAGATTTTCAAAGAATTTAATTTGAAACCTTTTCAAAATTCAATTATTTCTTAAAATTCACACTATAATGATTTTAATATTCAAATTTCAAATATTAGTTGAATATTTGAATAATTTTAATAATAAATATTGAAATCTAAAATTTTAACCAAAATTCATTTTTAAATTAATTTTTATTAGAAAATTCAACGAGAATTCAATTATTTAAATGCAAAAATAAATAATTTATAGAATAATTGAATATTTCTTGAAATTGAATTCTCATAAAGAATTTTATCAAAACATTTTTAAATAATTGATTTCTTTTGACGATTTTTAATAAAATTTTCAAGAATAATTATATCTTTCGAGAAATTTGATTATAATTGTATTAAAAATAATTGAAATTCTGCGATGAGTTTTATTTATGAAAATAATTGATTTCCTACTAAGAAGAATTTTATTATTTTATGAAAATAATTCAATCCCTGTAAAAAATGTGATTATTTATTGAAAATAATTAAATTATTGCGAAGAAATTTATAAAAAAAATTTGTAAATAATAGAGGGCCCAATAATAGAATTCATATGAAATTAACGAAAATTTTTAAAAATAATTGAAATTTTGCCAAAAATTTTATTAAAAATTTTTAAAAAATTGAATTTTGGGAAGAATTTTATTAAAAATTTTAAAAATAATTGAATTTTGAAAAAGAATTTGAATACTTTTGAAAATAATTAAATTTATGGAATCCTTTAGAAATTTTTACAAAATTCAATTTCTTTTAAAGTATTTTTGAGTAAAATTCGTCTATAATTTACACTATTTTTAATAATTAATTAAATATATATTAAAAAATTTAACAAAATTCAGAAGAATTTGAATTAATAAAATTTTTAATAACCTAAATAATCTTTAAAATTTCTAATGAAATTCATTGAAAATTGAATTTTTATAAAATTTCAATATTCATCTATTTATGAAAATATGTAAACGCAACTCTTTGAAAATTTAATTAATTTTAAACGTAAATTTTTAGAAATAATTGAATTTTGAAAAGGTTTCAAATTAAAATCTTTGAAAATTTGAATTTTTCATACTTTTAACTAACAATTCTGTAGAATTACTTTTTTGAAAAAGTTTAATTGAATTTGTTTGAAATTATTTCAAATTTTTATTTTCTAATATTATATATTTAATTAAAAAATTTTCGAATAATTAAAATTTCGTAAAATTGAATTGTAAACAAATGAATTTGAAAATTCACAAAGAACTTTTTCAAAAATTATGAAAAATAATGCATTTATAGAAGAATTTTAGTTAAAATTTGTAGAAAATAATAATTGAATTGAAGAAAATAATTTTGAAGAAGTTAGAGTAACAATATTTTTATAAAAAACATGGTTTGAATTTGAAATTTTTGTTAATGCTTTTTTTCAATATTTCTTATAATGTATGCATTTAACTTTTTTTTGCTTATAATAATGTTTACTTTTATTTTTCAAAATATAATTTATAATATAATGATTCTAGTGAAATTCTATTGAACATTTTCAGCTGGGAAAGTGGAAAAAATTACCTCCAGAGAAAGGAAGACAAAAAAAAATCGACACCAGGACAGAAGTGTAATTCCTCAACACTTGTCTGACCATAGAGGTAAATTTCCACTTCCCGTATATATATATAGGTATATATAATATGTGGAACGAAAAAAGAATTATTTAAATACTATAATAATACACCATTAAAATAATTTTTCTCCCCTCATTTTAAATGCAAAATTTCAATTCTTCTTTTTCGCAAAAAATAAAGAAAAGAGAATATTTTTCTGGTCAATTTCAAAGTGATTGATATTAGTCACGAAACTGAAATAACAATATGTATATATATATATATATATATATATATATCTAAAGCGCAACTATACACTCCTAATGCCAATGTTCTAAATTTAAATCCCCTTTTTTTGCAACAAGAGATGAGGTTAGTCACGAATATCTATCGAATTCTGAAGGATAATAATATTTATCGATTTCCAATTGCTGCTTCTATGAAATGCCGTATCTCGCATTCTGACAGTTTCTGGTGCGCTTTGAGCTTCAATTCCCCTCCTTCCCCCTCCCCTCTCACTCTGTCTCTCTCTTGCTTGCAAACTCACATGCACACACTCTCTTTCGAAACTCTGCAGATTTTATGCAGCAATAAGAACACCACTGTTATGTGGTGCTTACCTATAGAACCAGCTGCGCGATTCAGGCGTCGCATAAACTTATAAGAACGTATACTGTGTTCGTACGTGAACGCATAAATTTTCGAAATGGTATGACGCGTGTGCGTATAAATCGACCATAAAAGCCCGGACGAGCCATTTGTATATAAAAAAAAAGGAAGGAGAGAGAGAGAGAAAGAGAGAGAAATGAGAGGAGAGAGAGTGAGAGAGACACAAAAGCTTCTAAGGGTTGCAAAATCTCTTGCCATTTTCTATTTTACGGGATCTACAACGATAGCTGTTTGCAAGTCGATAAAATAACAAAAATCGATTTATTCTTCATTTATTATCTACTTTTTTTCTATTTGTTTCTTTTTTGTTTTCCACTCACATTTCTTTCATTTTGAAACGGGAAATGCACAATTCAAAATGACTTTAAGGCGTGGAAAATGTATTTTTAATCGACTACTAGAAAAAATACTACTACTACTACTACTACTACTACTACTACTAGAAAAATCGAAAAATTCATTTTATTTTTAATTTATTTTAATATTATTAATTTTAATTTTATTAATTTCCATGTTTTCTCTAGAATCATCGAAATTCGCTGATTCAAGTTTAAAGATTTTATAGTTAATGTTAATAATTATTAAATTACTTAAATTAATTAAGATTTTAATTAGTTAATTTCAAATTCAATTGAAAGTTAATTCTTTATTAGTTAATGTACAATTATTTAAAAATTCCTAATTATTTAATTCAAAATCAATTTAAAGTTGTGAATTAGATAACTTAAAATCAATAAAGTTTTGCATTAATTAACTTAAAATCAATTTAAAGTTTTCATTTTCATAAACTATAAAATTGCAACGAATTCAAATACAAAACCTTCAATTTTTTTCTATTTCTAACAATAATTTCTTTTTAAATAACTTAATTCTTGAAGAACTGTCACAAAATTTTTATCTATAAATTATTTAATGAATAATTTTACTTAAAAATTAATTGAATATTCAAAGAGTTGCGTTTATGATTTTTATTAATTTTGAAATTTTAAAGAACTTAGTGTTTGAAAAATTTTAATAATTCAAAGTCGTGTAAAATTAGTTAAATTTTTCAAAAGTTTCAAATATTATGTATTTTTAAAAGTAATAAAATTTATTCACAGAAATTCAATTATCTTGAAAATTTTTTTGAAAACACTCGTCAAAATTTCAATCTTTTTTTTTATAAATAATTAAATTCTTCTCCGAAATTCAATTTTTTCTTGAAATTTTAATAAAATTCTTCGGAAAATTTCAATTATTTTCAACAATTTTCCTCAATTCAATGAATTTTTAGTAACTAATATTTTAATAAAATTTTTCAAAAGAATTCAATATTGTTTTTAAAAACTTTTGATAAAAGTTTACGCAAACATTTATTTTCATAAATAATAAAAATTTCACAGGAATTCAATTATTTATACATTTTTTTATACATTTTTTCACAAGAATTCCATTATTTTCATAAATATTAAAATTCTTCGTAGAACTTTAATTATTTTTATTCAATTATTTTTAATGTTATTGTAATCAAATTTCTTGAAAAATGTAATTATTCTTAAAAATTTTATTAAAATTCGTAAATTAAAGAATTTAATGATTTAAAAAATTTGTTGATAACATTTCTTATGAGAATTTAATTTCAAGAAACATGAAATTATTCAAAAAATTATTTATTTTGGTATTTAAATAATTGAATTCTCGTAGAATTTTCTAATAAAAATTTATTTAAAATAAATTTTAGATAATAATTGAATATGAAAAGCATTATAGCGTAAATTTTTGGAAATAATTAAATTTTGAAAATTTAAATTAAAATCTTTGGAAATTTGAATTTTTTATATTTTTAACTAACAATTCTGTGGAATTAATTTCTTTGAAAAAGTTTAATTGAGTTTTTTTGAAATTATTTCAAATTTTTATTTTCTAATATATATTTAATTGAAAAATTTTCTAATAATTAAAATTTCGTAAAATTGAATTGTAAACAAATGAATTTGAAAATTCTGAAAGAACTTTTTCAAAAAATTTCACTTGACTGATCTAAATTATGCAAATGTTTCTCCATTTTATTTATAAAAAATAGAAAATTGTCAATTGTTGAAAAAATATTATTTAGAAATAGAAAATATAAACCCATTTTAATATTTATATTTCTCAATAACAATATTGTTCAGAAACTCATTCTTTTCTTTTTAGAAAAGAAACATTACATATTCTATTCTATTTGTCAATTACAAATTTTAATTGAAAATAAAATTGAAACTTTTTAAATTTTTAGAAAATAAAGAAAAAAATTTTACTAAAAAAAATGTTCTGTTACGAATTTATTTACGAATTTCTTTAATTGTAAAATTATTCGAAAACATCAATAACTTTTTTTTAAATAAATATTTAAATATTTTTTTTCCGTAGGAATTAAAATTTTTCAAAATATTCAAATTCAAATCTTTTTAAATTCAATAACTTACAAGAATATTTTTATAAAACATGAAGATAGCGATTGCTCCGAGTCGAAGACTCGGAGTGATCGATTTCTTCATGTTTTATAATAATTAAAGTCGACCGAGTAATAAAATCATTGTTTTATACTATAAGAATATTATTACAGTAACTTTTTCAAAATTACTTTCATCATTTCAAATCAATTATTATTTTTTACAAAATTTTTAATTTTTTTTTTATGAAAATAATTGAATTCCTTAAAAAAAATTTATTATTTATAAAAATTGAATTGCGAAGGAATTTATAAAAAAAAATTGTAAATAATTTAATTTCTGAGAAATTTTTATTATTTATGAAAATAATTAAATATTTGTGTACTATTTTTGGGAATTTGAAATTGATTCAAAAATAATTGAACTTTGGCGAAGAATTTTATTATTTATAAAGATAATTAGGATTTTGACAAGAATTTTTTTTAAATTTGAAAGATAATTAAATTTTATGAGAAGAATTTTATCACTCTTGGAAATATAATTGAATTTCTGCAAATATTTGTAATTTTTTCGAAATTGGATTTTTTTAGTGTTTTCAACAAAAATTTGAATTACAAATTTTGAAATGAAGAATAGAAATCACTAGAATAATAAAAATTAGTAGAACAATAGAAACTAGTGAACTAGCAGAAATCAGTAGGATTAAAATTTGCGGATTTGACAAAATTTTACTAATTTAAATTAGTTTCTTTCACACAGTAATTTGTATTAAGAGAGAGATTTAATGAAAAATTTTTGAATATTTAATGTTTCATTACAAGTTTGAAATTCTCTTTTTACTGCCGATATTTCGCGACTTTTAAAGCAAAGCACCTTGGTATATCTAAGGTGCTTTGCAAATGATAAAATACCTTCTAAAACCTCAGGTTGCTGAGGTAGAAAGCTCTTAAGTTGGATCAATAATTTCATTGCTGCATTTGATGCAAGTGTTAATTATAAAGATGAAATATCAAACTTTAATGTTCACTAAACTGTTTGTAAAACGCTTTTCATATTATTTTAATTAACCTTTCATTTAATCCTTCTTTATTTTCAATTTCAAAGCAAAAAAAGAAAATGAATAAAAAAACAAACAAATAAACATTATAAACATTAAATTTATAAAACTTTCCTCTATTTTTTTTTATTTTTTATTTTTATTTATTTTTTTATTTATTTTATTTTTTTTATTTTTTATTTATTTTTTTATTTATTTTTTTTATTTTATTTTATTTTTTCCAAAAAATAAAGTTTTTGTTTTTCAATATAAGGAGATAAAAAAATTGTTTATTTTCGTGGCAAAAAGAAAATTATAACAAAAAAAATAATAGTTTGTTTAAGGTGTAAATTAATAAATTTTATCAAACTGTATATCAAGTAAAAAAAAACAAAAAATAAAAAAATAAAAAACAAAGTAAAAAAAACTTACCGATTCCAAATTTCCTTGTCGAGGAGAAAAAGTAGTGGCAGTGTGTCTTTAGAAGCAGCATTAATTTTTTTCCGGAAGTCTCATTCTCTCAGCCGCCTGAAACAATCAAACAAAATTGCCAATTTAAACCCAGGCTTTTAATGTTTCGAATTCAAATTTAGAACTATTTTTTAACAAAATTAAATTATAAATAAATATTCGTAAATTCAAGATGTTCTGAATTTTAAAAATGGTATTTCAATAAAAAAACATTCAAAATATTCATGAACTTTCGAAACTAATATTTTAGAAATATTTTTACTTTAAGTTTATTTTCCAAAAAAGGATTTTTGAAAACAAATTTTCAAAAACAAATTCCTACACTGTGGTAAATTTAAGCACTGATAGCAACCGAAGACAAAGTAGGAAATATAAAATCCCCCCCCAAAAAAAAAATTTCCTGATAAATATGAGTAAATTAAAAAATTGAATAAAAATTTACCCTCCACGATAATAAAATATTGTTTCGAATATTATTCGATAATAAATATTCGCGTTCGTCTTTATTGGTTATATATAAAGAAACGAAAACAGATGCTGCATTCTAAACGACTCTTTTGAGAATCTTCAGTATTTGGAGCGTGATGGTCTTGAGGGGGGAAATTTTACGAGGCATTCGAGGGCATAGGAATCGCTCTCGGTTCCGGAAGTAGTGCGAGGTTTAGGTATATATATATATGTATATACCTTAACCACACGGGCCTGGATTTACTGTCGATGCTAGATTTACCTTTCGCTTGATTCCACGTGCATGATAGTTCACAAAAGCTGACTGCTTCCAAAAACGCTGAATGAGCATTACACTTTTACGAATCGCAAAAAAAGAAGCAAAAAGAAAAAAAAACACAGATATATATATATACATACTCACATCTCAAGATGTACTTTTCCATCATTTTTCAAATCGATTACACACTCACGAAATTTTATTCTCAATTTAAGAATTCAATCATGACTGTTTTCTTCTCTTTTTTTACATTCCAAATGGCAGAATATTTTGTCTAAAGTACATGGTAATACTGCTGATGTTGATTGGCAATATTACCCCGCAATATTCAGACAATGTTGCAAATTTTTTAAATAAAAATTTTACTAATAGGACTTTGCAAAATATTATTTTAATAAATAAATCTTAAAATGTGGATGTAAAAATATTTCCCATTATGAATTTTAAAAAGTGGATTATCCAAAATATTTTCCAAAATAAATGTTAAAATGTCTATTTATTAGAATAATTTCTAAACTATTTTCCGAAAAAAATTTTAAAAGTGAATTTGACAAAATATTTAAAAATATTTTTTAAATTATTTTACGAAATAAATTTTAAAAGTAGAATATTACAAATAGTTTCCAAAACTAATTTCAAAATCTGTAATTTCGTAAAATATTTTTCGAAATCAGTTATAAAGATTAAATATTGCAAAAATATTTTCCATAATTAATTTTGAATTGTGAATTTTCTAAAATCATTGACAAACTATTTCATATAATTACTTTTGTAAAATATAGTCATAAAGAACTTTAAAAAATTTATATTGCAAACTCCAAAATTAATTTTAAAACGTGGATTTTACAAAATATTTTCCGAAATAAGTGTTAAAAAATAAATGAATTGTAAAATATTTTTCAAAACAAATCTAAAATAATAAATAATTCAAAACATCTAGTCAAGTCCCGTTGACAATTAATTAAATAAAAATTAATTTCAAATTGTGCATTTTGTAAAATAATTTTCAAAATATTTTTTCAAAAATTAAGTTTGAGTACATTGAGTGCACAAGAAGTATATTAGCAAAATATTTCTCAAAATTAATTTCAAATAATGAATATATGTATATTGCAAAATATTTTCTAAGATATTGATTTTGTAAAATAATTTCCAAACTATTTTAAAAAAAATAAAAATACAGTTTGCATAATATTTTCTAAAATATTTTACGAAATAAATTTTCAAAATAAAATATTGTAAAATAGTTTTCAAATCTAATTTTAAAATCTGAGATTAAATATTGCAAAATATTTTCCATAATTAATTTTAAAATTAAATTTAAACTGTGGATTTTACAAAATATTTTCGTTAACAATTTTAAAAAATGTCATTCACTTATTTAAATTTAGAGAGATTACCAGGAATTAATTGCATTAATATTTTCAGGAAATGTTAGTAATATTGCTATGCAATATTAGCAATATTGCCATGGAATATTGTCTTAATATTTTCAAATAATATTATTAACATTATCATGCAATATCAACACAATATTTTCCTCAAATCTTATATCATTTGACAACAATAAAAAATTTTATCTCCACACATAATTTTCAGATTTAAAAAAAAATAATTTCCCTCTCAATGTATTTATTCTCCCCGCGGGATATATTAGACACAAAATGCTGTAAGAAAATCCAAACGAAACATTATTTTTTTTAATATCAATAAAATTATTTATAGCTACACATCAATGTTTTGTTCGTCTAGAGATACAAATCCATAAAAACAAGGAGGCAACCAATGAATCCCTTTAATATATCTTATTTTTCTTTCATAACAATTGAAATATGACAAGAAAAAAAATATTAAATCTCAAACAAAATAAATAATATATTATTTAATAAAACACGGAAATAAATACCAAATTTTTACAAAAATTCTTACTTCACGTAATAAATGATTTCTAAAGTGAATTATTTCCGTTTGTGCGAACATAATAAAAATCGTGTAATCCTTTTTTGAGAATCTGGTCAGTAGTGGAATATAATGATAATAATAATTATGAATGAATGAATGATTTTTTTTTGCTTTTTGCTTTATCTCCCTTTCCCCCAGTGGTCTTAAGTTTGGTCCCGGTTCGACGCGCATTATGACGACAATTAAGATATTTGTCGCCTCGTAAACGACATTGGTACCTTAGCACGGAAGAAAGTACCCCGTGAGCAATAGTTGTCTATAAAAGTTGATTGTCCACGATATTTGGCATCCAGTTGTTCGCTGGCTGCACCCCAAACACGGCGACATGGCTACGTGGGTAAGTTTCAGTGGTGCCATTTTGGATTACCGGAAATCGGACAAAATTTCATTTACTCCTTCCAAATTACCATCAAAAATTAAAAACTAATTTCTATTCGTGTGATTTTTCTGTTTTTGTCTTTATCAATTAAATAATTTTATTTAATTATTTTATTATTTTATTAATTATTAATTTCTCATTTAAATAAATAATTAATTCATTATATTCATTATTAATTTATTATTGAACGTTAATTAATAAATAATAAAGAATAATTAATTTTCTAATTATTTTTTTTTATTTATCCAGTTTCTTGTCGGAACTTTAAATATAAACTCAAGTGAATAATTAGTGTAAACTTCTCGAATGTAGTTCGAATCGATCGTTATTAAAATAACAATAGTTATTGAAATAATATTCAATGATACCTTGTCAAATAATGAATTCCGTTCCAAGGTAAAAGGAAGCTTAACAATGACATTTTATCCGATTTTGCGAGAGACAAAAATATAACTGACGAATTTTAAGAAACATTAAACTTAAAATAACCTGTACTCATAATATATTTTATCAATGACAAATTATTTAAACTATAAGTGATATTAATATGACAAGGGTGTGAATTTCTAAAACAAAAAATTGATTTCTAGTCGGAAAAATTATGCAAGTCAATTTTTAATAATTTTGCAAATTAGTTTCTAAAAATTAATTTTAATTTTTGAATTCAATTGAATTTAATTTCAATTTATTCAAAAAAATTTAATTTTCCAAATGCTTTTCGTCATCAAATTAAAAAAAAAAATAATTTTGTAAAATGTTTTACGTAAACAATTTAAAAAAATAATTTTGTAAAATGTTTTCCGTAAACAATTTAAAAAAATTAATTTTAAAAAACAAATTTTTAAAATTAACTTCGAAATGTGAATTTCGTAAAATATTTCTTGAAATTAATTTTCAAATATAAATATTGAAAAATATTTTCTAAAGTATTTCCTGAAATCAGTTTTCGGATATGACGTTTGCAGAATATTTTCCAAAATTAATTTTAAAATGTATTTTGCAAAATATTTTTTGAAATTAATTTTCAAAAATAAATATTAAAAATAAATATTAAAAATATTCACAATTAAGTTATTAATTTCGATTTTCAAAAATATTTTCAGAAATAAATTTTAAATTGTAGATTTTGTGAATTTTTTTTTTTTTAAATCAATTTTCAAAAACAAGCTGCAAGGTCCCTTTTTATTTTTTTATGATTCTAAATACAATAAAAAATTGAGTGATTAAAATTTTAAAATAAAAATCTAAAACGACAATTATTATTTAAAAAAATTTATAATAAACATATTGATAGTGTTTTATAGCAAATATGTAAAAACTATTTTTTTAATCTCAATAAAAATAATAAAAATCTCCTTCTGTAGAAATTGTTAAGCAAGCTCAACAATGAGCAAGCTCAACAAAAAGAAAGAGATTTTTCATTCTTTGAAAAAAATAAGAATAATAATTGTCAAAGTGAAAAAAACTGATTACATAATATCTAAAAGTATAATATATTCCATATAAATATTTATCCCCCCAAAAGAAATTACCACAGACATAATTTACGTACAAAAACAAAATCAAGATTTTCAACAACTGATACTATAAGGGATAACGCGGGACATAATATTTTATATAGGGTCAAACAAACATTGTATAAAATTAACATAATTAAATGCGGAATCCTATTAAAATTTAATAATAATCGTTTACACAATCTCAAAATTGCTGTTACAATCACAAGGAAAAGGGTTTTTTAGTGCAAACTGTTCAAGCGAAGAGCGAGGGAGTAACAATTATGTGGAAGAAAAAAAAATCTGTGTCTTTTTTTTATCATTTTAGTACCGTTCACTTTCCATCAGTAATAATAATCAAAGATTACAACTACTATTACTACTTCTACTCTCCTGCAAAACTACTACTACTACTACTTCGACTATTATCATTATTATTATTACTATCATCATCACCACTACCACTACTACTTTCGCCAATAAAAATCTTGATAGCAATAAAATAAACTTACACAATACAATATTGTTCAAATGTTTCGGCTCGTTTTATAATTACTCTTCGGTTTATAGCAGAAATTGTGAAAATATTATCACTTCCGTTATTACTCTTCATTATCAAGAGTTTTACTTTCGTCTTTTAAAACTTTTCTTTCTAATTATTCCGCTCGAAAATCAATGAGACGAAGCGGCAATTGCAACACAAATGCGAATCGAAAAAGTATTTTCAAAATGAAACCGTAATTAATAATATTAACGAATTAATATTATTAATCGAATAATATTAATCAATTAATAATATTAATGAACAATAATAATAACAATTAATTATTACAAAAAAGGTTAATAATTATAAAATAAAAAATGTTAAAAATAAAATTAATTACAATCAATAATATTCATTGAATAATAAATAAATATGCCAAGAACTTAATGTTCTTCTTTTTCCAAATAATTAAATTTCACTCTTCTTTTAAGTAAAATACGTTAAATTATTAATAATATTGTATTTTATTTAAAGCCATCTAGTTTCGACAGTATGAAATGTATTTTTTGATTAAATTAATTGAGTACAGCGCCGGATGAAAATTTAATTTTCGAGAAAGTGATTTTCAGAGGAAACTTTATTTCATTAAAGTCCCTCATCAGAGTGTTGATTCTATATATATTTTATAATTGAAATCATCGTTTCTAACACATTTATATACTGTACATGGGATACTCTTTCCGTTTAAAACACAACGTGAATATAAGAATTTGCATTTTATTCAAATCTTAATAAATTTACTTATAAAATTCCGGTGTAAATTTTTTCGTGGAATTTCTATAAACTAGTTTTTAATCATTTATATTTTTAATATATTTTTATTAATATATTCTTATTAATACAAAATATTATTAATAATATTTTAATATAGTAATAGTAATATTATTATTAATAATAATATTATTATTACTTTTTTTAATAATTTGATAAACAAATTTGAAAAAGATATAAATGTAGAGTGAACCTGTCCGAAAGTGAATTAAGCAAAAAAATAATTCTCAAACAAGTTTTTAATTTTTAATTTCAATTATCGAAAATGTGAAAAATTATTTCTTGAGTATTGTTGGAGATTTTCAACTTTAATCACTTTAAGGACGAGTTTACACTATTGGGGTAAGTTGTAAATCATTTCTTGATTGTCAATCAGCATTTAGAGCAACAAAAAAAATAGTAGCTTGAGTAGTTAATTTATGTATTTAATTAATTATTAAATACTGTAATTCGAAATTTGATATCTCGTTAATGACACGACACTATCACATTTATTATTAAGTTTTGTTACTAATTTTAATCAATTCGGTAGATTATTTTATAGCACTCTTAGAAATATTTGGTATACTTTTGGGAATATTTGGTAAAGTTAGAAATAATTGGTAATCTTATAAATATTCTTGGTAATTTTATAAATATTTTGGTATTTATAGAAGTAGATGATTAAGTATTGTATTTTCAATAGATGAAATGTGTTTTAGTTAATTATAGCTACAACAAATATCACTATTGCAGGCATGGTTTCTAATCCTGGCACTTCTGGCTACTGCGTGCCAAACAACTGCTCAAGAACTTGCAATGATAAATAAGAAGTCATTGCAGCATCCAATTGTAGAAATAGTAACACTAAGAGCACCTAGACAACTTCAACCAATCATTCATCTCAGGAAGCAACAACCATTTTACAATATTATTCAAACACCCAAAAATATTTCCTACAAGCGACAGCTGGGTCATTTAGGACTTGGGAATTATCGAACCCTTTCTTTCGTAACGCCAGGACCATATCAACGAGGCTTTAAATCCATGTTATTCAAGGCAAACTACACTCCAACTGCAAAGTTGTCAGTGACCGCAAAACCCGATATTATCAAGAAAAGAAATCACTACTATTACGAACCCATGCCTTGGTACAACCATAAAATCACCGCCAACAATTACCAACAGAACCAAAAACATTACGCCGACTATGGCTACTATCACAAAAACAATCAACTGAATGATATTTTTAAAGACAATTCAATCACCGATAAGGGTTACAAGTACACCTATTATGACTACAACCATAAACATGGTCACACGAGTCAGCAGAATCATATCCACGGTCATCATCACCAAGGCCATCATCACCACAAACATGGTCACTATCAAGATCACCATCACACTCACGAGGAGAACCACAACGAGCAACATACTCACGATCACAAACACGACAACAATCACCAACACACTCACAACCATCAAAACGATCACAAACACGAGCACGGTCATCATCACAACCACGGCCATCAACACCACTCCCAACACGAACACCACGAGGAGCACAAACACGTCGCCGAGCACCACCACCATCACAAACACACCCACCACAACGAGCACCATCATCACCACGAACACCACCACCACAACGAACATCATCATCACCACACTCACAAGGAAACCGAAACACACCACCACCACCACGGTCACGAGCACGAACAGAACCACAAACACGAGCACCAACAGCAGCACCAACACCACCACGGCCACGAACACAAACACGATCACCACGAGGACCACAAACACGAGCACAAGGAGCAGCACCAACAGAATCACGAACACGACCACAAGCACGCTCATCAAGAGGAGCACAAACACGGACACCTCGAGTTTCACCACCACAAACAAGAACACCTACACAAGGAGGATCATAACGAGGAGCACAAACACGAACACCAAGAGGCTCATCGACACGACCATGACGAGGAGCACCAGCACAAGCATCATCACGCCCACCAGGAGGAGCACAAACACGAACATCACCAGGACCACAAGCACCAGCATCTCGAGAATCACAAACACCAACATCAGGAAAATCACAAACACGAACATCACGAGAGTCACAAACACGGACATCTGCATAAAGAGGATCACAAACACGATCATGACCATAAGCACCATCATCACGAGCAGCACAAACACGAAGCGAACCATAAACATAACGAGGGGCATAATCATCATCACAATCATGATCATGAACATGACCACAAACATAAAAATCACCACGGACATACTCATGGACATAATCATGGACATAATCATGGACATAATCATCAAAATGAACATCATAATCACCAGAGTGTACATCACAATGGACATAGTCTTTACAACGGACACGGTCATAATCACCATCAGAAATATCACGAGCTTATTCATCCAACTTATTCAGGAATAAATATCAACGATCTTCTTGGAAAATATAATCCCTATTTACTGAATAATGATAATAATAATTTTGCTTCGTACGCGAGTGGTTCTGCCGAATACATTCTTCCTGACGAGAGTGCACCAATTGTAGCAAGCGCACCCAATATAGAAAGGACACCTCTTGTAGCAAGTTCATCCATTGTATCCGCTTCCGTAACTACAAACGCACCAATTACTGTAACAACCTCTCTTAACCGAACCTCTATTAACCCAACAAAAGTTAAACCAGCAAAGAAGAATAGTGCCTTTATTATTCGAGTTAAAAGTTAAAGGTAGAAAACTGAAATTACATTACCATTTTAGAATTTATTTCGAGACATGAATTTTTGTCAATTTTTCTTTTATATAATATTTCTGTACCAACTGCACTTGGAGAAAAATTTTATTTAAAATAATTATTATTTTATTAATAAGTAATTAATTTAGTTATTTTATCAACTAAACTAACTAATTTAATTATTTTCTTAATAAATAACTCGTTTAATTTTCTCTATTAATAAATAATTATTTCAATTATTTATTAATTTAAATTTATGACAAACTGAGAGTGGAGAAATTTCCGTATTATTTTATTGAATATATATGAAAAGATGCAGTTTTACCCTTGCAGTAGTTTTCTTGTCCAGAGGAAATATGAATTATAAACTACTGCTATCATATTGATTGCCAATACTTTTGTACTAGTTACCTATTATTAGCCGATTTCAAGTTACTTTAACTTATTGACTTAAGTTTAATTTTATTCTTTGATACAAGTTCAGTACATTCCTTACAATAAATACATTTCAAATCTGTCATTAAAATTTTTAATAAAAGAAACTATAAATCAGATTCTACTTATTATTTTTACAGAAGTCGAGCATCTTTTCATGTAATGAATTATTATTACAGTTTTTTTTACAATTAGATTTTTTTAATGGTAAGTGTAATAAATATTTTTTCCTGACTCAGTTGCTTTCAATTGCTGTTAAAAAACTGTTGTTTTCAGTAAATTTGATACACTGTAGGTAGTAAATTTATAGTTAGTTTTGTAGTTAATAAATTCGTAGTTAGTAAGTTTACAGTTTATAAATGAGTAGTTAGTAAATTTACAGATAGTAGACTAGTAGTTAGTAAATTTACCTTTAAAAAATTTGTAGTTAGTAAATTAGATATTGTAGTTATTAAATTGTAACATATGTAAATATATTATTTGTATAAAAATTTATGACTTATTTGAAATTGTAGTAATAATTTATTTTCAAACTAAACCTACAACCTTCTAATTTATAAATTAAAAAATCTTTTATTCCTAAATGGATATATTTTAATTTTTAATTCTTCCACAAAATGAAAATTTTTTTTTACAAACTCAGAATTAAGAATGTTTTATACAAAACTGGTAGAAACGAGTGTAAAAGTAAAAACTAAAAGTAGTCTACAGTGCAAAACAATACAACAACAAAAATCGTTACGTGAAGTGAATAGTAAAGTGAGAAACAACATAAACGCAACAATTATCAGCACACTCGACACTATCACTCAACATCTGACACTCACAGGTTAATATATCAATTTAAATAAAATATTTACTGAAATTTAAATATTCGAATTCATTCTAAAGAAAATCGTACGTTACCATTACAGAAGTGGCTGCTGGTCCTTGGTTTGCTAGCAGCGAGTGACCTGATAGCTAGCGAAGATCCAAGATCAAAGAACTCGAAGTTTCAATTTTCCCAACCACTTGGTTACAATTCAGCGAAACCGGTTCACAAATCGAAAATCCCTTCGTTTCTGTTTGGAAACGAAAAAAACAGCCAAAGACGACAATTAGGTCATCATCTCGGTAAATTGAGGCAAAGTCTCTCCCAGGCGTTGCCCTTCCAACAAAAAGGAGTTCACGAGGGCGGATTGGCTCCGCTATTCCTCAGAGGAAATGGAATCAGTTCTCATCAGGAGGAAAATTTACCACAGCCAACCATAAGAACCTTTCTCAGTCATCTTGATCATCACGGACATCACCACCACTCGGCTCATCATCATAAACATGGTCACCACCATCATTCTAAACACGATCACAAACACAAACACCACGATGACCATCATCATCACCATGGACATCATCACGATCACAAACATGGACATCACCACAAAGCCGATCACAAACACCACCATGGACACAAACATCATGACCATCATCATCACAAACACGACCATCATCAGCACCACAAGCACGGACATCATCACAAGCATGGTCACCATCACCATGAAGATCACAAGCACGGTCATCATCACAAACACGGACATAAGCACGGCCATCATCACAAACACGGTCATCATGAGCACCACAAGCACGGACATCACCACCACTCGAAACACGAGCATCATGAAGATCACAAGCACCATGGTGAACACCATCATCACCACAAACACGCCCATCACAATAAACACCATCATCATCACGATCATCACCACCACAACGAACATCATCACCATCATGCCCACAAGGAAACCGAAAGTCACCACCATCATCACGGTCACGAGCACAAGGAGGAACACAAACACGAGCACAAGCAAGACCACAAGCATCATCATCACGAGGAACACAAACACGGACATCATGAAGAGCACAAACACCACCACCACCAGGATCATCACCATAAACACGGACATGAACACAAACACGGTCACCATGAGGAGCACAAACATGGTCATCATCAACATCATCATCACAAACATCATGAAGAGCACAAACACGGTCATCACGAGGAACACAAACACGAGCACAAGGAGGATCACCATCATAAGCATCACGAGGAACATAAACACGAGCACAAGGAGGACCACCATCATAAGCATCACGAGGAACACAAACACGAGCACAAGGAGGATCACCATCATAAACATCATGAACATCACAAACATCATGAACACCATCATCACAAACACGGTCATCATCACAAACAAGAGCACAAACATGGCCACGAACACAAACACGGTCACGGTCATCACGAACACCACAAGCACCACGAGGATCATAAACATCACGAGAAACACAAGCACCATGGTCATCATGGTCACAAACACGGTCACAATCATCACAATCACCACAAGCATCATCATCACGAGGATCAACATCACAAACATCACGCCGGTCATGAACATCATGCATTCGAGGAACATCTTATCCAAGCCAATGGAAATTTTGGTGATCGTTTTCAACCCGACACTGTTTTTCCCGAGGAAAGTGTTTCAATTCCAGTGGCAATCTCCAAAGAATTTCCCTCGAATTTTGGTGATAAATTCAAAAATTTACGATAAACAGAGACTTTTAGAAGATTCTTCTTACACGCACCTGCATGCAATCTTGGGTAAAATGTTATACGCACGAATTTTATAGTCGCTCAACTTTTATTTACCTTCGTGTCATCTCTCGTCAACAAAGAGTGCATTAGAAAATGCAGTTACCACTTTTGACTGAATTCATTTTTCAAATGACTTTTTTTATGATAGATAATGATTAAAATTGTACTTAGAATTGACGCCGGATTATTTCCTAGTACGCACCATAATCTACAAGTGTTTTTCACTTTAGTAAATAATCGAAAGTCTGATATTGTTATTATTTAGGCTAGTGATATTTTTATATTTTTGTAAATTCTGTATCTGTTATATTTACTTAAATAAAAATTGATAATTGTAATTGGTAATTTTAATTGATAATTTTAATTAATAATTTTAATTGATAATTAAAATTGATACTTTTAATGTACTAATTAAATCCAATGGGAGATTATTTTTAAAAAATGTATTACGATTGAAACGGTAGAATTTTTTTAAGGTTTTGTTAATGATCAATGATACAATCTAGCAAAGAATACAAGATTAAAAAAATCTCTTAGAATCGGAGAATTTTTCCTTTCATAAAATTAAAGTAAAAACAAAATAATAAAAATGCGAACAATTGTTATTGCAGACATCAATATGGGTCCTCGGGCTATTAGCAGCAGCCGGTTTGGCAGCTGGACTAGATCCAAAAGCGACAATTCTAGAACCAGCTCAGCCTGTAATCTTATCAACAGAACAACCACGAACAATAAGGCAATTAAAAGCTGAGAAACAATTTGGTAGTCATCAAAAAAGACAACTCGATGACTTCATAGGCGGTTTTGATGACAATTCGCCTCTGGAATCACCAGTGCCAATCGACTTTGATCTAAAAAACAATGACTCACCAGAAATCGGAGGCTTGAAAATAAGTCGCAATCATTACAACACTTTCGAACATCATGGTCATCATGGTCACCACGACCATCACGATCATCACGCTCACCACCACCACAAACATGGCCACAAACACGACAACAAACACGATCACAAACACGGCCACCACCATCATCACGGACACAAACACGGTCACCATCATCACCACAAACATGGTCATCACCACAAAGGCGACCACAAACACGGTCACCATCACAAACACCACGACGATCATCACCACAAACACGACCACCATCACCACCACAAACACGGACACCACGAGGGTCACAAACACCACCACGATCAGCACCACAAACACCACCATGATCACAAACACGGACACAAACACGGTCACAAGCACGGTCACCACCACGGTCATCACCACGGTCACCATCACGAACACCACTCGAAACACGAACACCACGAGGAACACAAACATCACGGCGAACACCATCATCACCACAAACACGCCCATAAAAACGAGCACCATCACCACCACGATCATCACCACGTCAACGAACACCACCACCATCACACCCACAAAGAAAAAGAAAGTCACCATCACCACCACGGTCACGAGCACAAAGAGGAACACAAACACGGTCACAAACACGGACACCATCACGGTCACCACCATCACCACAAACACGGACACCACGAGAAACACCACCATGGCCACCACGAGGAACACAAACACAAGCACGGCGAGGAACACAAACACGGACACCACCATCACCACAAACACGGCCACCACGAAGATCACCATCACAAGCACGGACACCACCACAAACACGGACATCACGAACACCACAAGCACGGTCACCACGAACATCACAAACACGGACATCACGAAGACCATCACCACAAGCACGGTCATCATCACAAACACGGACACAAGGAGGACCACCACCATCATCATCACGAGGACCACAAACACCATCACCATGAAGATCACAAGCACCACCATCACGAGCATCACAAACACGGACATCATCACAAACAAGAACACAAACACGGACACGACCACAAGCATCATCACGATCATCATGAACACCACAAGCATCATGAGGATCATAAACATCACGAGGGACACAAACACAAGCACGATCATCATCATGGTCACAAACATCATCATGACGATCATCACAAGCATAAGCATCATGAGGATCATCATCACAAGCATCACGAGGATCATCATCATCATGAGTTTGAGAAACATTTACATCATTCGCACGGTCATAAGGGTTTTGAAAATAGTTTCGGTGGCGCGCCACCTATTGGGGAGTATATCTTTCCCGATGCGAGTATACCAATTGGTTCGAAGACAACGCCTATTGTAGCGCCGAAATTTGTCAAGAATTTGAAGATTGTCGAGAGCAGTAGTCCCTTCCCGACGCGAATATGACGACACGGTGGAAATCGATTTTAAACTGGAAAGGAATTGTATTTCTTTGAGAGGATTACCGAAACTTACCGAAACACTGAAGAAAAATTGGAAAATCTTCTTTTTAGAATTTAAAGTGTCTAATTTTAAGCTGAAACGTCTGTTCAATGAGAATGATTTCTTTCTTGCTACCAAGGATTTAATTTGTTAAACTAACTGAATTACGATGCAACATTTTTGAGATAAACTTTTGCTGAATCTTTCCCTAGAATTTTTGTTGTGATTTCCAATATTTTTTGTACTGAATTTAAGACAAATTGCTTCAACACTTTCAAAAGAAAATTTTATCATCTTTGACAACGAATTTTTGGAAACTGTCAAGGACTATATTTACTGAATTCAAAAAAATTATGATGCAACATCTTGAAGAAAACTTTTTACTCATTTTCATTGCTAAAATTTCATTCCGAGTGTCAGTATTTTTTCTACTGAATTTAAAACAATTATAAAACGATATTTTGGGATAAACTTTTTTGCATTTGCTCAACAGATATTAATTGTGACTTAGAGTATTTTTGTACTAAATTTAAGACAATTTATAGAAACTTATTTTTTGATTAAACTTTGTGGATTTTAGCAGCGGATATTTATTGTGACTTTCAGAATTTTTTGCACTGAATTTAAGACAATATGAATCGATATCTTTAAGCCAAAAATTGTACATTTTCTCAGCGGATTTTTTTGGTACTAATCACGATTTTATTTACTGATTTGAAAACATTTAAGTTTCAACATTTTTAAATCAAAATTTATTAATTTTCTCAGCAGGATTTTTAATCTGAATGTCAGTATTTTAGCGCTGAATTTAGGATAAATTATGATTCGATATCATTATGGAAAACTTTGTTCATTTTATCAGCGGATTTTTATTCTGATTGTCAACATTTTCATAGAATATTTTTAAAAAATTTTCAACATTTTCGACAGGATTTTTCTTATTTCGTTTTAGCGTTTTTTTTGTCAATTTTAGACAAATTTTAAAATAAGATTTTCTAATTATTTTCCTGTTAAGTTAAAGCAATTTTTTTTTCGTTATCTCGTCGAAAAGTCGCTGGTCGACTTGGAGTGCATTGGAAAAGACGCATTTACTAAATAAAGAGGCAACAATTTTTATTTTTCTATTTTTCTACGAATTCTTTTCTCGATTGTAGCCAATTGTCGAAGCTTGACTTTTTCCGACGAATTTGCACAATTTTTCAACAATTTTTTTCTCTACATATGGTACTTGAAACGAAAATCTTTCACGCACCGAGTCTCTTTAATAGTTATTTTTTTATAATTTTTTATTTTACTAAAAAAAAAAAAAAAAAAAAAATTGAGTAGCCAACAAAATTGTCTTTGACACACACTTGAACTTTGTTACCATTATTGTTGTACTTTTCTATCACAATTGCAGAAATAAAATGTCACTGCCAATTAAAGGTATTTTTATTTCCTCCTATTTATTTCCCTTCTTTTGAAAATGTAAATCCAAAAAAAAAACGAAAATAATTCAAAAATATTCTTATAAAGTCTTTAGCAAAAAATATTTCAGGAATATTAAAAAATTTCAGTAATGTTCTTTAAAAAATGAAAATTTTTTTAGATTAGTTTATAAAAATTTTTCTGTAATATTTGCGGAAACATTTCTCTCAAATATTAAACTAAAAACCATTTTTAAAATAAAAAATAAAACATTAAACATTATACTAAACATTAAACTAACAGCAAAAAATTGTAAATTTAAATATTATACAAGTCTAAACTCTAAATTAAAGATTTTCAATATTAAAATGAATATTTTGAATAAATATTATCAACAAAAAAAACAAATATTATTAAAAAATTTTATCGATAAGAAGCACTCTATCAAAAATCGTAAATTTAAATTAAAAAAAAAGAATGAAATACAACAAAACGCATTCATTTTGAAAAGTTAGTTTGCCAACAATTGTCTGAAAATCCGGTCAATTTGGCAGCAAGTTACCATTTGGTGTATGTAAACCGGTCTAGACATTATTTTGGCTCAATGCCAGAATAACTGCTCACAAATGCCAGATGGCACTCGATTATTGGAAGAAATAGCGTGAGAAATATAAATAAAATAGTATTGCAAGGTGCAGACTGATATATAATATTTTGGAGTTGGATCGTACCAGGCCCTATCTTCATTTTTCTTATTATTGTAATATAAATTCATTTTAGCCTACAGAGAATTTCTCCCCCTGTCTTTTTTCTCCACTTTTCTTTTCTTTTCATCTTTTTTTTTTATTCTTTAATACAAAAGTTTATCAGTCTCTTTCACTTTTTTTATTTTATTTCAAATAATACTTTGCCGAGAGACTCCTCAAGTTTCATCGACCGCATCTAATCGACGCGATATTAGATTCATCTCTTGGAAAAGTATATATTAGATATCCGAGATTCAATATGACAACGTTCATTATTGCAATTTAACTGTTACGCCCGCGTCAACCGATAATCCATCTAAAGGAAATTGCAGCAAAATCATTTTCTTTTATTCGTTTGGAAATGCCTTTGTAAATGGATTTTCAAGAAACGATCGGAATTTATTGTGTCCGACTAATAAATCCCATTTGAGAAATTTTATTTTCAAAGCATCTCTGGAATTCTTCCAATTTGTTGAATTCACTTTTTAATATTGACAAAAATATTCACGTTTTTCTATTTTCGACAAATTTAATCATTTAAAAAGATTAATTAATTAAATGAATTAAATAAATTAAATGAATTAAATAAATTAAATAAATTAAATAAATAAAATAACTAAAGAATTAACTAATTCCAAAATCCAAATTAATCAATAAATTCAATTCAACTTTAACTAACTTTAAAAAAAAAAAATTGTCAATCACTCTAACTGGGAATTAGTAAAAAAAAAATTTCTGAACTAATTTAGAACACATTGTAGAAGCAGTGAAATGGAAACTGTCCAAAGTTTATGTATTTAGTAGGACATGAGAATAGATCTTGACAAAGAATGTCTTCTGTCAGTGTCAGATTGCTTTGGTGACTATGGGGGTATATATAGGGAAGCTTGCTGGTAGAAAATCCAAGTTTCACTAGTTTGAGAAATTGCACAGTGACACGCAAGTCATTCTTCAAACGGTTTCTGTCATCCCATACCAGGTGCTGCCTTGTGATACTGTACGCATGTTATCATACATCATCCAACATTATCAAATCAAGACAGTCTGTTACACGGGATTTTGAAGAAAAAAATAGAAGAATCAGAAAAATAAATGTCATCAAAATCAAACTTGGACCGACTGATAGTAATTTCTGTACTAAAATCTTTTTTGTTTCAAGAAAATTTAATATCTACATAGTAGAAAGAAAGACGAGGACCTGAATAACGAATAGAAATTTTCCTTCACGTTCAAAGGTAATTTTACTAATTTTTTTCTTTTTAGTATAATTTACTTCGAAAAAATATCAAAATATTAGTAAATAGGTACAAAAATAATAAAAGTTAACAATAAAAATGGGCAAAACTGCCAAAAAGTTTAGGTTTTAGATTGCAAATAGTAAAGTTACTTACAGAGAGAGATGGCTTAGCGGTTTTACTACTGGTTTCGCAACTGACGGGATGGGGTTCGATTCCTCGCAAAGACTCGTGTTTTTTTCCACCTGAAAAAATATTATCATTAGATATTATCATTATTATATTAATTGTATTTAAAAATACCAAATAGTATAAATAATTAAATAGTAATTGTATTAATAATACACTGAAAAAAATTTATTAGATTCAAGTAAATATTTATTTGTATATTCAAGTAAATAATTATTATTAGAAATAATCGGTTATTTAAATAATTAATAGAGATTAATTAATTTATAGAGAAATAATTAAAAAATAAAGAATGAAATAAATATATATATGTATACATATATATATATATATATATATATATATATATATATATATATATATATATATATATATATATATATATATATATAATCCGATAGGTAAAAACGTTGTTGGTATAATCTAGCTCGCGGGTCCTTTGAAATACTCGCGGCTTATTTGAAAAAGAGCAATTTCAAAATTTTTTCATAAAGCTGTGACCTTAGATCATTCGCGTAATTCCTCTTTTCATGTCTGGTAAGACGTTCTTCCTCAGGGCGTAATAAAATTCCTCTCTTCTTTTTTTTTCTCCCTCTCCCTCTCTCCCCCTACATGCACACAGTGTAACCCTGAATTCAAGAAATTTTTTTTTCTATTAAAAAAAACCACGTCGTTAAAAATATTTTACCCGGAAAAAAAAGTTTGTAGAATTGAATATAAGAATTATTGAAATACTCAAAAGGAGAGCTTTCTTAAAAAATTCTATTAGAGATTCTATATTTAAAATTTATCTTCTCCTTCTCTCCTCAATTATATCATTTTCTCCATCTCTTTTTTTATGAGATTCAATTTTTTTTTCGTTAAAATTTTCTGTTTATATTTTATTTAAAAATTTTATTTAAACTCTATATTTAAATATTTAGCAATTTTTATTTATGGTTTGAGCAAATTTTGTATAAAGTTTATTTAAACTTTATGCAAATTTTATATAAATGCTATTTAAACTTTATTTCAAAATGTTTATTTAACTTTACTTAGATTTTATTTAACTATATATTTAAATTTTATTTATACTCTGTTTAAATTTTAATACAACTTTTGTAAAATTTTATTTAATTTCTATATTTAAATTCAATATCAAACTTTTATTTCAACTCTACCTAAACTATTTACTCTTTATCTTTATATAAATTTTATTAAAAATTTTGTTTTCGAAATTCGTACCTATTTAAAATTTTATTTATCAGTTTTTATTAAAAATACTTTTTATTAAAATATAGCTGATATATTAAAAATTTTCTGTTTAAATATATTTTTATTAAAACATTTTATATAATGAAAATATTTATAAAAGTGTACTTAAATAAAACTATTTTATACATGCTTTTTTTATTATTCAAGTTCATTGTTGAAGGGCATTTTTTTTCAAAATATGCAAATATTTCTAAACTCCTTTATAAATTTAAAATTTTCTTTTCATTGAACGTAAAGGAACACGGCAAATGAAAAAGAAAAGGAAAATAAAAAATAAATTAATGAATAAGAAAATAGAAAAATAAGCAACAAATTTATCATATAAGAAAAATGAATAAGAAACTGAATAAAAAGACAATGAAATGAATAAGAGATTGGAAGAATAATAAGATAATAAAATAATGAAGAAAATTATTAAATGAGTGAGAAAGTAAATAGGAAAATGGGAGAATAAATAAAATAATGAATCTGAGAATAAATAAATAAAAAAATAATTGAAAGAAAAAAATAATAATAAGGAAATAAATATAAAATATGAAAAAAAGAAACTAGAAAATTAAAATAATGCAAAAGTATAAAAAGATGGGAATAGAAGAAATGAAGTAAAAAAAAAATTCCGGGAATAAAAGAAATTAATACTCTTTCAGTCATTAGAGAAGCAAAAGCTCCCGTTGAAAATTCACCCTATCGTTGTCTTGATTAGTTACGTAGGTATTTCTATTAGAGATGCAAATTTGAATAGCCACAATTGAATTTTCCATTCATTGCGTGCAATAAAGCACTTTATGCTATAGGTAATGCAATTTCTAAAGGAATAATTAGCCACTATAATCAGCCAATCTTTCCCAATTTCTTTTTTCTCTTCTACTGATTAACATTAGGATTTTCGCGAGACGCTGTTATATACACCATTAAATCTGTTCACATATGCATAAAATCAATATTATTTACTTTGAAAATAAATTACAAATTTTTTCCAAGCTCAATAATTTCTTCGCGTAATAATTTTACGGAATTGTTAACATTTTTTTTATTGTTGTTGACATTTTATAGTAATACAATTACTAATAGTAGTAAAATTACCATTTTTATAGTAAATGTTCTAATACGGAATATTCCAGGAATGTGAAATGGAATATTCAAGCAATATTTATAATTCCTTAACTATAAATTATTTACAATGTAAATTTTCTCCTCCTCGACATAATTTCTCTCTTCATTATTTGAAATTTAAGTCCATAGTTTCTTCTACACAAGCAGAAGGAATATTTGGATTGAAATAATTTAGCCGAGTCTCTTAGTTTAATTGCAAAAGCCGGTGCGACCGGAAATTTATCATTGTGTACTGTGTTGCTTTCCTGTTTTCCACGGAAATTCTCACTTTACTTTTCTTATGTTTATATTCTTTGGACTTTCGAGTTTGTAACTTTTGAAAACTGAAAAGTGTGTTCATAAACAGTAGTTTGGACTTGCAACTTGAAACTTGAGAGAAAGAGGGAGAAAAGAGAGAAAACATGCATTTTTGTAACTTTAGCTTCGGTATTGAATAGAGGTTCTGATGAAATCCCGCACTCTCAACAAACATCAAATATACTCTTGAATTTCATCGTTGATTGGGAAATTCCATACCGAATTGAATGGGAATTCAGTCAAGTGTAATTAAATACAATTACTTTTTTCTTTTTTTGTAAGAACTGTAAATTGATATAAGTATATTATGTACATTCGCATTTTATTTCAAATTTTAACTTTTGTTTATTATTCGTATTTAGATCATTTTCCCTTTTCGTTAAATTGAACTTTTCAAAAATTTCAAATTCAATACCTTATAAGAACATTATTATAAAACACGAAGACATCGATCAAAACTTGCTAATTTGTTACTGTAACTTTTTCAAAAATTATTTTCATCATTACGATTATTCATTTCTAGAATTTTCAACTAAAATTCTTCTTTAAGTCAATTTTTTTTAATCATTTTTAAAAATGTTCTTTGAGAATTTACAAATTTTTTCTTTTAATTTAATTTTATGAAATTTCGATTATTCTGACAGTTCTCAATTAAATGTATTAGAAATTAAAAACTTTAAATAATTTTTAAAAATTCCATTAAACTTTTTGAAAAAAATTAATTCAACAGAATTCTTAATTAAAAGTATGAAAAGTTTAATTTTTCAGAGATTTTAATTTGAAACCTTTTGAAAATTCAATTATTTCCAAAAATTCACGGCATATCACTTTTAATATTCAATAATTATCTAAAATTTTAACGAAAATTCATTTTTAAATTGATTTTTATTTAAAAATTCTACGAGAATTCAATTATTTAACTACAAAAAAAATATTTTATTAAATAATTAAATATTTCTTAAAATTGAATTTTCATAAAAAGAATTTTATCAACAAAATTTTTAAACAATTTAATTCTCTTGACAAATTTTAATAAAATCTTTAAGAATAATTTCATTTGTTGAGAAATTTGATGAAAATTGTATTGAAATTCTGTCACGAGTTTCATTATATTTTTGTGAAAATAATTTAATTCCTGTAAAAATGTTATTATTCATGAAAATATTTGAATTATT
The DNA here is from genome assembly GCA_032872505.1 of Leptopilina syphax. Lineage (NCBI taxonomy): Eukaryota > Metazoa > Arthropoda > Insecta > Hymenoptera > Figitidae > Leptopilina > Leptopilina syphax. The sequence goes on along the minus strand of CM065476.1, from coordinate 2,290,863 downwards.
GAGAAGAAATTTATAAAAAAAAAATTTGTCAATAATTGAATTCCTGGGAAATTTTTATTATTTATGAAAATAATTGAATTTATTTTAAATAATTGAATTCGTTTAGAAAATTTTATTAAAACAGTAGATATTGAAAATCATTGAATTGTAGAAAATTTTTGAAAATAGTTCAAATTTTGCCAATTTTTGAAATTAAACCTTTTGAAAATTCAATTATTTCTAAAAAATTTATAGTAAAATGCTCTAAATATTCAATTGTTATGTAAAATGTTTACTAAAATTCATTTTTAAATAAATTTTTATTAGAAAATTTTATTAGAATTCAATTATTTAAATACAAAAATAAATAATTTATTAATTGAATGTTTTTTAAAATTGAATGCTCGTAAAAAATTTTATCAGATAAATTTTTAAATAAGTGAATTCCCCTTGACGAATTTTAACAAAGTTTTTTAAATAATTACATTTTTCAAGAAATTTGTTTAAAATTGTATTAAAAATAATTGAAATTCTGCGAAAAGTTTTATTATTTGTGAAAATAATTGAATTTCTAAGAAGAATTTTATTATTTTTGAACATAATTAAATTTCTGTAATAATTTGTAATGGATAAAAATAATTTATTGAATAATTGAATGTTTCTTAAAATTCAAATCTCATAAATAATAATTTTATCAACAAATTTTTAATTAATTGAATTCTTTCGACGAAGTTTAATAAAATTTTTAAGAATAATTACATTTTTCGGGGAATTTTATTAAAATTGTATATTAAAAATAATTGAAATTCTACAATGAGTTTTATTATTTATGAAAATAATTCAGTTCCTAAAAAGCATTTTATTATATTTACGAAAATAATTGAATCCCTGTAAAAATTTTATTATTTATGAAAATAATTGAATTATTGCGAAGAAATTTTAAAAAGTTTGCAAATAATTGAATTTTTATGAAATTATTAATATTTAATGAAGATAATTAAATGTTTGCCAAGAATTTTCTTATAATTTTTGAAAATAATTAAATTTCTACGAAGAATTTTATGAAAATTATTTTGAAAAAAATTTTATTGTTACAAAGAATTTCATTATTTATGAAAATAATTTCAATTTTTTGAAGAAATTTAATTAGGAATGTAAAATGTAAAGAATGTAAAATAATACTTAAACTGTAATAAATAAATTGTAGCAAAAGTTTTTTAAATAATTGAATTTATTTGCTGAATTTTAATAAAATTTTTAAGAATAATGACATTTTTTGAGAAATTCCATTAAAATTGTATTAAAAATTTAAAAAAATTAAAAGTCTATGATGAGTTTTATTATGAATTTATGAAAATTTAGATGTTTAAAATATATATTTAAAATTCTAATTGGATTTTGTATTGAGTTTAAGACGAAATGTAGGGAAATCGAGTTTATTGAAAATAATTCTACAAATCCCTGAGGGTCAGGCAGAACCAATTACGGTCGAATTTGTATCTTGAAACTGAGTTTTAGATTGCAGTTGCACTTTGGCTGCAGCTCATAATTAGACGATAACTCTAGAAACATGAGGTTCCTATTTCAACACCTACGTCATTACCAATAAATAATTTTTATATATTCAACGAAAATTTTCAATTTTACTCAAAATATTGAATTTTGAAATTTTATTAATTTTAATTCTATTTAAATCAAAATTGTATTTTTGTTAAAAATAATTATTGAAAATAATTAATTATTTCCCACTAATGAAGTAGAATAATTAATAGTTATAATTAAAATAATTAACAAATAATTAACATAAATTATCCTAATTACACTAAGAAAAAAAATTAAATTAAATTAAATTTAATTACAAATAATTAAATTTTTTTTTTTGTTAAATTCCAAAGAACTGCAAGTATAATTATCGTCTCAATATATTTTATGAGTGGAAATAATATTGAAACTTCTTGGATATAAACCAAAGAACTTTGCAAATAATGCTTTACAATTCTCTCTCGTACTTTATATTTATATCTATCCAATAGTTTGGAATTTCGAATTGGAGTTTCTGTTTGTTTTAAGTGACCCTCTAATCATTGACGTTTATAGTTTTCCCCCTGTTGATTTACAGCAGTAATGCTTCCTCTGGATATTTTCTCAATTGAGTTTTTAGTATCAAGAAAAAGGAGCAAAAAAAGAAGGAGAGAAAGAAAGAAACTCTCTTCTGCGTGATAATTCTCATTGCACTTTAATGGCCTTTTATTATTAATTGCCTTTTATCCAAACCGTCGATTTTAACTCGATTCATTCCTCCACTGTTATATATTCATGTTCCACATTATCAGAGCGAGCTGATTTCAATTTAAGTGATTTTCTTTTTTCTTCTCTTTTAATCACAGAAATACAATGAGGGTAGATTATTATTTATTTATACGACTACGTATTCAAACTCTAACTGGCGGTAATTTACTTTTGTTACATTAGTTGAGAATTGGTTTTTTTTTGTACGAAAATAATATTCCCTTGAAAAGTAATGAAATCTTTTTTAATAGGTATAAATAATAAATGACATTAGTAATAATGATAATTAAAATATAATAATAATAATAATTATAATTATTAATAATAAATAGTGAATCATCTCTACTCTTAATAATAATTATTATTATTATTATAATAATAATCATAATAATAATAATATTAATTATAATAATAATAATAATAATAATAATAATAATCATAATAATAATAATATTAATTATAATAATAATAATAATAATAATAATAATAATAATAATAATAATAATAATAATAATAATAATAAAAATATTCCCATGGAATATTCTATAAACGTGAATCGAATATTCTTTGCGATTGAAAATTTTAATTATGTTGTTTTATTATTTAAATAATTTTATTATTTATTCTTTAAATATTTAAACAAATAAAAGCGGGCTGGATAGAAAAGAATTGTATTAAAATTTTTCCGCAGTTAAAATTTTTTTTTCTGCTGTAGCAGATGAACAATCTTCTTACAGTAATTAATTTCACAATTGCGTTGAATTTTCCTCATTTCTCATTTCAACTGTGCTATAATTTTGAAATTGAATGGAGGCATGAAAGCGTAGATAGAATCTTTAATTTTACAAGCAAATGTTATTTCTCGTAAAATATGCAATTTGTCCACTTACGTGTGTATTGCTAGTGGACAATATGGAAATTAATGATTCATGGTAACAATCAAGGAATACGTAACATATACACAATAATGTGGCAAAGTTTATCAGTTTCACTAAATTGTGTGTATTTTAATTTTACAAATTCCAATATTTGACACGAATATTCCAATACCAATTTTAGGAAAATTAAAATAGTTTGACTTTTGGGAATGTTCCCTTAGAATAATGTAGGAATATTTTTTAAAAAATAATGCGGAAACATTCCATTGGAATATTACAAAAGTATTGTGGGAATATTCCATTGGAATATTACAAAAGTATTGTGGGAATATTCCATTGGAATATTAAAAAAGTATTGTGAAAATGTTTCATTGGAATATTACAAAAGTATTGTGGGAATATTCCATTGGAATATTACAAAAGTATTGTGGGAATATTCCATTGGAATATTATAAAAGTATTGTGAAAATGTTTCATTGGAATATTAAAAAAAGTATTGTGGAAATATTCGATTGGAATATTACAAAAGTATTGTGAAAAAAAACCAGTAGAATATTGTAAAACTCTTGTGGAAATATTGCAAAATACACTCGTTTTCAATTCAATGAAATATAAAAAATAAAAATGAGCATTTTCAGAAATTAAATTTTCCATCTAAGGAATAAAAGTTTCATTTAATCATACAAGTTAATTTACCCCAGTTGCGAATAGTGTGGGGCAGCTTCATTGGGTTGAAAAGGTTAGGTTACAAATTTATGTGTTACTCGGCTCGCTAAAGTCTCAAGTTTTTCAGTTAACTAGTTAAGACGTTAACGTTTCTTCAGTGTAACTCGAGCCTATATGTGTGTGTCCAAGTCTCCGAGTTCGTTTATAGTTATAAGAAGGTTATGAAAGAGGAAAATAAAAAAAAATTCGCACGGCAAGAAATAAGGTCAAAAAAAAAGAGAAAAATTAAAACACCTTTGCTGTTAATTCTATCCAACTTCACTCAAGCGACGTTGGTTCAATTTTTTTTCGAAATATCCGAAGTAGCGAGTAATATTACAATAATATTACAGTAGTATTACGTCAATATTACAATAATATTACACTATAACATTACTGTAATATTCCTGGAAATATTATACCATTATGGGTGCGATTTTCAAATTTGACTTTGACTTTGACCTTGACCTTGACCTTGACTTTGACTTTGACTTTGACTTTGACTTTGACTTTGACTTTGACTTTGACTTTGACTTTGACTTTGACTTTGACTTTGACTTTGACTTTGACTTTGACTTTGACTTTGACTTTGACTTTGACTTTGACTTTGACTTTGACTTTGACTTTGACTTTGACTTTGACTTTAACTATAAATCTGAAAGTGAAGTTTATAGTAAAATAAAAAGTTAATGTCGATACCCAAGTCAAAGTCAAAGTCAAAGTCAAAGTCAAAGTCAAAGTCAAAGTCAAAGTCAAAGTCAAAGTCAAAGTCAAAGTCAAAGTCAAAGTCAAAGTCAAAGTCAAAGTCAAAGTCAAAGTCAAAGGCAAAGTCAAAATCAAAGTCAAAGTCAAAGTTTACGGTAGTTTTCCCTACAGTTTTTATCATATTTACAAAAAATATCTTCTGTCAAAAATTTTTCCCCTCTCCTCGATGAAGATTGAGCCGGAAAACGGAAGTTGTGATGGAATATCGTTTCAATAGTTGTCTGCAAGTAAAGACTGCGTGTGATTCTCTTCTCCGTGAAAAGTGGCTCGTCTGAGAAGTTAGAATTGCAAAATTAATTTGAACTAAAGTTTGTCGAGTTAAAGAGAGCAAGAGAGCAAGAGTAAAACAGAAAAAGAGAGTAAGAGAGAGAGAGATGGGTTGAATCTGAAAGGCAACGTGGCGCCAGTCGAAAAGTGCTCTATAGCTGTTTTCGTTTTTCCGGCTTTCTCCTTTACCCTCTGCACACACACACACTCACTCACATACACAAAAACCGGGAGCTTTCATAAATAATTCAGGCCGCAAATACTTTAATTACGACGCTCGTTTCGGGAACAACGCTCAATTCGCTGTGAGTCGTGAGCTCGTCAAGTATTCTTGAAATATTTCCAAGAGAAATTAATTTTTTTTTTTTTGACTTCATTCTTTCTCTTTCACCCGTGATGGTGATTTTTATCAGGTGTTAATAAAGCGTGATTAAAAAAACAAAGAATAAAAAAAAATTAAAACAGTTTTAGCTCGCTAGCAAACTGGAGGAACTTCCGGTTTTAAAGTTTTTCCATTTAGATTAAAATAAGTTCATTATGTACTTTTGATCCAGTTTCTCATTAATACAATATTACTATAAAAAGATTTCATTTAGCCGAGAAGGAGAAATCATTATTTCAATTTTAGGATAATAATGTAAAAAGGTCAAATTTCGATTTTTCACTTTTGGTCAATTTTTTCTTTCTTACATTTTATCCATAACTTGTAATTAAAATTAAAGTATAATTGGTAATTGAGACATTGTCGTTAAATGAGAAATAGTTCTCGAATTATTCTCCTATCGTTTTTTTTCTCATTCGGTTTGAATTAATTTTGTTTGCAACATTTTCAAATAAAACTTTTTAGACGAGAAGAATTAAAATTAGTCACTAATTATTATAGAAATTTTTCATTAAAAAATAGAATTTATGAAACAGTTCATGAAAAAGTTCCGAATTAAATTCTCTTTTTTCTTTCGTTCTTTCTTTCTTTTATTTTCTTTCCTTTTCTTTTTAAACTACGAAAGTGGAAAAAAATTCATGCAATTTTTGAAAGAGATTATACAAATTTTGGAGAATTTCTAATTAATTTTAGGAAAAATTCTAAAAAATTTTTAAAGCTACAACTTTATGAATAATTTAGAAATGTTCTGAAACATTTATAATTAAAACTAGAAAATTACAAAAGTGGAAAAATATTCGTCACTAATGCAATTTTTGAAACAGTTTATGAAAATTCTGTAAAATTTTTAACTACACTTAGGAAAAATTCTAAAAAAAATTTGAGCTACAAGTTGAAAAATAATTTAGGAAAGTTCTGTAACAATTAAAAAAATTAAAATTACGAAAGTGGAAAAAAATTCGTTATAGAAAATTTTTTGATGCATGAAAATTCTATACAATTTCTAATTAATTATGTAAAAAAATTCTAAAAAAAAACATTTAAAGCTACAATTTTAGGAATAGTTCAGGAAAGTTCTGTAAATATTTGTATATTTGTAATTAAAATTACGAAAGTGGAATAATAATTCGTCACTGCAATTTTTGAAACAGTTCATAAAAAAAATTCTATAACATTTCTAACTAAACTTAGAAAAATGCTAACAAGTATTTGAGACTACAATTTTAGGAACAGTTCAGGAAAATAATTACAAACAAATAACAGAAATGTTTCTAAAATTGAAACTACAAATTTTTTTCTGAATTGTTCCTAAAATGTATGGCTCAAAAAATTATGACTTAAAAAGTAGTAAATACTAATATAGAAAAGAATAAAAAAAGCTTTTGATTACTTTTCATCCAATAACCAAATTCCCTTCCTTGTCTAATTTTTAATAACGAAATATAAAATTCAAAGAAAATAACTAAAAAAAACTTCCTTTGAACTTCCAAAGAAGTTTTTTTCTTTGAATTAAAACAGTAATATTTTTACCCCTAAAAATTACCGGTAAAAAAAATTTTGAATAAATTCGTATTTTTCCAAATGTCACGTATACGTCTGACCAAAAACTATGATTACTACTTGGAAACTGCTTCATTTACACGGATAAAAGAGAGACGAGCCTGAAGGTAAAGGGTTCGGGGTAGGCATAAAAAATCACATACGTGGATGTTAGAAAAGCCAAAAGGCAAAACGATAAAATAAATCTTGTTTTGCATACACATTATTCTATTTGAAAGCATTTTCATTCTCTTTCTTTTCGACACACACATACATGTTTCGTATGTATATATATGTGTGTAAAGGTTACGAATGAAAGTTCGCGAGAGAATCGACACGAAACGGAATGCGAGCGAGAGTCATGAGAATGGGATCCACTGAATCGTTCACCATAATGTATCTCACAAGAGACGAATTCGAGGATTTAAATTCTTCTTTTCAGGAGGAGAAGGAGGAGGGGGGGAAGGGAGAGAGTTTATCAGCATGCATTGCGCGTTTGCTATTCAAACTGCGCCTTCGAGAAAATTTCCCCTTTTTCACTCGAGATAGATACTGTATTTTAATATTTTTATTTTAATCCAAGAAACAATAATCTATAACGATGTGAAGGATTATGTAAAAATGTATCTCACTGAATTTTTCAAGAACTTGGAAAAATTTCTCTTATTGAATGTCAATTTTTTTTTTGTTTTTTAGAGAGAGAGAGAGAGAGATTTAATCTGAAATTCAGAGAATATTTTTCGTTTCGAATTTTTGACGAATTTCTGACATATTTCCAATTTAAAAATTTGAATTCAAAGCATACAAAAATTTTTTATTTTTAAATTTTTAATTTATATTTATTTTCAAAAATTCTAATATTATAATTCTTCGCAAGAATTCAATTATTTTTATAAATAATAATATTCTTCGCAAGAATTCAATTATTTTTATAAATAGTAAAATTCTTCGCAGGAATTGAATTATTTTTATAAATAGTAAAATTCTTCGCAGGAATTGAATTATTTTTATAAATAATAAAATTCTTCAAAGGAAATCAATTATTTTTATAAACAATAAAATTCTTCAAAAAAATTCAATTATTTTCAATAATAATAAAATTCTTCGGAGGAATTAAATTATTTTTAATTCAATTTTAGTAATATTTCCCGAAAGAATACAATTATTTTTTAAAATATTAATTAAATTCAATTATTTTCAAAAATTCTGATAAAATTCTTCGAAAGAATTCAATTAAGTTTCATAATTAATAAAATTCTTCAAAGGAATTCAATTATTTTTAATAAAATTTCTTGAAAGAATACAATTATTTTTAAGAAAGTTTTAAATAAAATTTTTCGAATGAATCCAATTAGGTATTTTTAAAATTTTAAATAAAATTCTTTCAAGACATTCAATTATTTTCAAAAATTATGATCAAATTCTTTAAAATAATTCAATTGTTTTTATGATTATTATTATTAGTTGTTGTTGTTTTTGTTGATGTTATAGGTACTTAACTTTTGTTTATTATTTCAATTATTATTTTCAAAGATGGCATTTTTATTTTTAATTCGTAACTTTCTTCTGCGAATATGATTGAAAAAAGGAGAGAAAATAAATATAAATAAAATTATGCAATTTTTCCTGGAAATTTCTGCTTTAAATTCTTGACTCGAACAAAAGGAAGTAGTAAAAGTACTTTTAAGTCAGACTTGTAAAAAGCCATCCAAGTAAATTTTCCAACTAATGGATAAATTAAAGTCTTGACTTCTCAAGTTTCAAGTGTGATTTTGCATATTTATATCAATGCAAATTAATTGCTTCAACTCTATGAAATAAGTAGTTCAAATCCATTATAGTCAGCCAAAGCGTCGAAATACAACTTTTTCATGCATTAAAAAAAAATTAATTTAATCCCACAAATAAACAAAAAAATTAGTGTTTTTCTAAGGATATCAAATTGAGACAAAAGACGTCTCAATACGTCACGTTTTTTGTCTAATAACAAAAGAAAGTTTGAGTACAAAAAAATATTCCGAAAATTATTTTCCAAAAAAAAAGAAAAGATTTTTCGATTTTATCGAACTCGAAAAATGGCATTTGACGATAAATGCTCTATACATTTTGATAATTTGTACAAAACGGAAACTACATTTACCAACTAACGACCGAATTCGCGCAGAGATAATTTTATTACTTACTTACGCGCACTGTATCACCAACCAACGGTGCATTATGATAATGCATTTAGCGTCGCGGAAAGGCGAAAGCAGACACCAAAGTTACAGTATTCCCAAACAATACAATTCACAGATGCGATTTATACTCGCGAATTAGTATCATCCCAAGGGAATCTCAATTTAATTGTACTTGTTGCTACATTTGCTTTTGTTTATTTCAATAATTTTTTTCTTTTTTTTCTTTTTTTTTTGAATTTATATTTAAACTTCTATACGCATATATCTCCTCGACATTGCTTCTATGCTATAATTTAATAACATATATCTAAGTTATTCAATTTTATCATATACATAAATATATATATGGAGTACGAAACACGATGTAGAGAATTTCTCGAAAATCAAATATTTCCCGCGTGTAAATTCAATATAGAAATAACGAAATTATTATACGAGTGGGAAAAATGCATTTTTTCTTTGCTTGATACATTTTTTTTAAAATAATTTACTATTTTTTTTATTATTTACAATTGCAGAATTAATAATTATAGAAATAATAATAATAATAATAATAATAATAATAATAATAATAAAAATAAAATTTTTTAAAAATTTAAATTAAAAAAAAAATTCACATTTCTGGAATATTTCATACAAACATTGGGAATATTCTTCAAAATACTCCATCAACACTTTAGGAATATTAAAATCCTAATTGATTAAAATAAATCAAATTTTCAAAGATTTTACTTTTGTAACTTTTACAAAATTCAATAATTTCTAAAAATTGCAATTAATAGTAACTTCTCAAAAATTTAATTATTATCTAAAACTTTAACTGAAATTAATTTTGAAATCAATATTTATTAGAAAATTCTAAGAGAATAATTGCATTTTTCAGATAATTTTATAACTTATAAAATTAATTGAATTCTTGAGAAAAATTTTATTATTTACAAAAATTATTAAATTCTTGGGAAAAACTTTATTAATTATTTTTTAAACAATTGAATTACTGTAAAGAATTTTTTAAAAATCTTTTTAAAATTTAAATAATTGATTTTTTTCGAAACATTTTATGAAAATTGTGTTTTAATTTTTAAATAATTGAATTCCAGTGAAAATTTTATTATTTTTTGAAAATAATTGAATATTTGCAAAGAATTTTATAAAATTTTTTTTTTACATCTTTAAAGTCTTTTGGGATATTTTTCTCAAATAATAAATGTATTCACAACAAATTTTTAAATAACTGAATTCTTTGACGAATTTCAATAAAAATTATTAAGAATAATTATATTTTTCGAGAAATTCTATTAAAACAGCATTAAAAATAATTGAAATTCGGCAATGAGTTTTATTACTTATGAAAATAATTGAATTATTGCGAAGAATTTTGAAAAAAAAAGTTTTAAACAATTGGTTTTTTTTCGAAAAAATTTAAGCAAATTCTATTTTTAATAATTCAATTCCAATAAAATTTTCAATATTTTAAAAAATAATTGAATGTTTAGGTATCAAAATTTTTGTTTAATAATGAAATTCTTTTGTGAAATTTTACTAAAATAGTAAAATATTGAAAATTATCGAATTAAGAAAAATTTTTGAAAATAATTGAAATTTTGACATGAATTTTATAACAAATTTTGAAAATAATTGAATTCTTATGATGAATATTATTATTTATGAATGAAATTGAATTTTGCTATTCATTTTTGAAAAGATAATTGAAATGTTGACAATTTTTTTTTTTTAGATTTTTTGAAAATAATTGAAGTTTTACGAAGAATTTTATTAATTTTTAAAATAATTGAATTTTTACGATGAATTTATAAAATTTATGAATTTATGAAAATAATTCAATTTTACAATGGATTTTATAAAAATTCCAGAGAATATAATTGAATTTCAACGGAAAATTTTGCTATTTAGAAAAATAATTGAAATGTTGACGAGAAATTAAAATGTATAGGTAATAAATTTATGGCAGTTCTTCAATAGAATTAAGTTATTTAAAATAAATTTTTGTCAGAACTAGAAAAAATTTAAAGTTTTTTTTTAGAATTCGTCGTAATTTTATAGTTTATGAGGACAAACAAAAAGACACAAAAATTCAGAATTTTCTTATAAATTCCAAACATTTAATTTTTTTTCAGTACTTTTAATAAAAATTCCTGACTTTTCCCTGAATTCCCTGACTTCCCTTACCTGTGACAACACTGCCGGCAGTATAGTGGAAATTAAAATTACAAAAAAGGGGAAATTTTTTTTTTTGTTTTAGTAAAGTTGGTTTCATGGCAGAGTGATATGCAATATAGAGCATATCTACTTGTACAATATAGCGTCGCGTGGCGACGGACGTGGATAACGCTAACACGATTTATGGTCGACGGGGAAGGCTTTCCGAAATTTGCATTGCACGTATGTTGAGTTGAAGTCTCTCTGTCTCTCTCTCTCCCTCTTCTTTCTTACTCTCTCACTCTCTCTCTCTATACGACCAGGCCCGTTGCTGAATCAGAGATAACGTAATAATACTCTGCAGCTTTTCTCAAGATCCGTTTGAGAAAAATGGAAAAAGAAATAAGAAAGAGAAAAAGAGAGAGTGAGAGAGAGAAAAGAGAGGACACCTTGAGCAAGAAAATTGTAAAATATATAAGAAAATACCAATACTGTGTGCACTAAATCAGAAGAAAATTGATTCGAATTCAATATATTAGATGAACTAGAAATGAAAAAATTAAAAATAAATCCTTTATTTCTCATCTTAATAAAAACTTTGTTAATACCAAATTTAATTTTCCATACGAAAGAAAATATTCCCCCTTTTTCTAATAAAAAAAAATTAGCAAATAAATAAAGAAGCAGAAAATTATTATTCACAATAGGAAAGTCGCAGAAACATGAAAGGAAATTTAAAAAAAACAAATCCTTTATCCCTCTTATTAAAGACTCTATTATTTTATAAAAAAAGAAATTTTCCATATAGAAATTTTAAAAATTTAATATTTCGTCTTATTAGGTTCTTTATTTCTCTTATTAAAAAAATTCGAGATCTGTTATAATAACCAAAAGAAATTTTCCCCGCAAAATGAAAATTTTCCTTTTTTCCTAAAAAAAAGAAACAAGAAAAACAAATAAATAAAAAAAAGAAGCTGAAAATTATTATTCCCAATAGGAAACTCAGAGAAAGATACAATATATACAACATATCTTGATATTAAATCAGTGTTCTGCCCAGGAATATCGATAGTGTCATTTCTCTGACAACCTCCTTTTGTTATCTGCATGAAAATATGTGAAACGAACACACAGTCTGTCGAACTATCAGCAACGAGCTTATTTTAATTTCACGCAACACAGCGCACACGTCACACAATCCGTTACGAAAAACAAAACACGAAACCAAAAAAAGAAAAAAGAAAAAAACGAGTGAAAGAGCGAAAAGTATGTGTCCACAAAATTTCCAATTGTTACATATTACATTGATGGAAATTCTTCCTTTCTTTCCTTTCTCTCCTTTTTTTCGGTCTCACACAATAATCCAAAATATTCTGAATGTTTAACACATGACTAAATGATTTATTCAAAAGAAAAAAGGACGAGAAAGAGAGAGAAGCTTAAAAATGTTTAAAGGAGGGAAATAGTAAAGATGTAATCTTTTCAAGTTTGTGGCTTTTGGAGATAACGGTTTATGAGACTTGGGAATAGGGGGGTTTTCATGCAATTTCTTGCAAGTTTATTGTTTCATGAGGGCATTTAAAAGCTTTTTCAACAAACTACTTGACAGAATTCTCAACTTTTCTTACTATGTATAATACTATCGAGAGATAGAGATGAGGAGTTTCGTTAAACTTTTTACACTCAATGACAAGTAATTTCTTCTTATTATGAAAATTTCCATTTATTTTTGAAAAATTGACGGCGTTTTTTTGCTGGAGTAGCTATTTCTTGATTATGCATAATAAAATTTTAGTTGTCAATTCCTTTATTTGAAAATTAAAAATTAAAATATAATAAAATTAATTATTTTTAATTTGAAACAAATAACGTTTTAATCAAACTTTATTTCTATCAAATGATTTTTGAGTCAAATTTTATTTGCATCAAACAATTTTTGACTCAACTTTTAATTAAATTAAATAATTAAAATTATTTAAATTTGTAAATAAAATTTAAATCCTTTAAAGCTACATATTCAAAAAAAACCTACATGAGAAATAACAAAATTCCCAATTTCTCAAGTAGACATAATCCACTTTCAAGAACCTTTTATACATATATATACAAAATTAGCAATTTCGAAAAAGAGCAGAAAAACTTTTCTCACGCAAAACAAAAAATAAAAAAATTGAATTCAATTGAAAAAAATTCTTCCTCCTCGCAAAATGCTACGAGAGACGTGCTCTCGGTCAAGTTCAACTTATCTCACCAAGTAAACTGGTGTGTCTTTTCTCTTCAAGTAAAACTTTTTTCTTATCAATTCAGCAATACTTCACTTTAGCTTGCGGACATTCGTGTTTTCTTTAAATTCCAATTTCGATTCCAACGAAAAGTTTCACTGCTCTCTCATTCTCTCTCTTTATATTCTATCCTTTTTATTGGCTACCAACACCCTTCATATCGAACTTAATAGGAAACTTTGGCACGAGACCTACGTATATACGTATAATAAAAACCAAGTCATATTTCTTCAACCATAATATTCTTCTCCTCCTAACAAAAAAAGCAAATCTGCAAATGTAGCTTTTCTCAAGCAAAAAAATAAAAAAAACAAAACAAAACCAAGAAGGCCATTGTATACTATACAAAATATAAAATTCAAGAAAACTGTAAATATCACTTATGAAAGAAAAATATTCGACTGATATGTGTTGTGGAAGAAAGGGAGTGTTTTCTCTCTCTCACACTCTCTATTTTTTATCTATGTCCATGACTCCCAAGCCGGACATTTCATTTCCATATATATGCAAGTGCCAGTCGATTGGAGACGGTAAACTTTACGAAAGTAAACTTCCAGTCTACTAAAACTCCTTGTCACTTGACTTTTAATATTGAAAGGAAAGGGGTAAAAAAAGGGAAGGGGAAAGATACGTTTTAAAGAAAATTTTACTTTCAACCCACTTTTTGACATAATACCGTTTACATTGTGATCATTTTTCACTGAATTCTACAAGAGAGTTTATCCCCCAAAAGCACGAAATATTCCATTTTTATTTCTGGAATATTCCATTCAAGTTTTATAAAAAAAAATTTTTTTTTCTTACCACTATGCTAATTCAAAAATTCAAAAATTTGAAATTCAATAACTTATAAGAATATTATTATAAAACATGAAGATATCGATCGCTTTCTTCATATTTTATAATTAAAACTTGCTACTTTGTTACTGTAACTTCTTCAAAAATTATTTCCATCATTAGGATTATTCATCTCTAGAATTTTCAACTAAAATTCTTCAATTTTTTAAAAATAATTTTTGAAAAAGTTCTTTGAGAATTTTCAAATTTTTTTTTTACAATTTAATTTTATGAAATTTTGATTATTCTGACAGTCCTCAATTAAATGTATTAGAAATTAAAAACTTTAACTAATTAAAAAAACTTCTTCAAAAATTATTTTCATCATTGGGATTATTCATTTTTAAAGTTTTCAACTAAAATTCTTCTTTAAGTCAATTTTTTTTAATAATTTTTGAAAAAGTTCTTTGAGAATTTTCAAATTAATTTGTTTACAAAATTCAATTTTACGAAATTTTAATTCCTCGTAAATTCTTCAATTAAATATATATATTACAAAATAAAAACTTTAAATAATTTCAAAAAAATCCCTAATTAAACTTTATCAAAACAAAATTAATTACACAGAATTGTTAGTTAAAAATATGAAAAATTCAGATTTTAAAAGATTTTAATTTGAAACCTTTTCTAAATTCAATTATTTCTAAAAATTCAATATTCAATTATTATCTAAAATTTTAACTGAAATTAATTTTTAAATCAATTTTTATTTGAAAATTCTACTAGAATTCAATTATTTAAATACAAACAAAATGCAAATAAATAATTTTTTGAATAATTGAATGTTTCTTAAAATTCAATTCCCATAAAGAATTTTATCAACAAATGTTTTAAATAATTGAATTCTTTTGACGAATTTTAATAAAATTTTTAAGAACAATTACATTTTTCGAGGAATTCGATTAAAATTGTATTCAAAATAATTGAAATAGTGCGATGAGTTTTATTTATGAAAGTAATTGAATTCATGTGAAGTTGAGAATAATTTTTGAAAATAATTGATATTTTGCAAAAAATTTTATTAAAAATTAAAAAAAAAATTGAATTTTGCCAAGAAATTTATTTAACTTTTTGAAAATAATTGAATTGTGGAAAATAATTTGATTACTTTTGAAAATAATTGAATTGAAATTGAATTAAACTTGAATTGAAATTGAATTGAAATTCTACAAAGATTTTTATTATTTATGAAAATAATTGAATTCAAATTTTCAGAGATTTTAATTTGAAACCTTTTGAAAATTCAATTATTTCTAAAAATCCACGCTATAATGCTTTCAATATTCAATTATAATCTAAAATTTTAACTGAAATTGATTTTGAAATTAATATTTATTAGAAAATTCTACGAGAATTCAATTATTTAACTACAAAAATAAATATTTTATTAAATAATTAAATGTTTCTTAAAATTGAATTTTCATATAAAGAATTTTGTCAACAAAATTTATAAATAATTTATTCTCTTGACAAATTTTAATAAATTTTTTAAGAATAATTTCATTTCTTGAGAAATTTGATGAAAATTGTATTAAAAATAATTGAAATTCTGCCATGAATTTTATTATAATTTTTTTAAATAATTGAATTTCGGAGAGGAATTTTATTTTTATATAGATAATTGAAATTTTGACGAGAATTTTTGTAAATTTTTTAACATAATTGAATTACTGCGAAGAATTAGAATGCTTTTGAAAATAATTGAATTCCTGAGATGAATTTTATTAAAATATCTTTTTAAATAATTGAATTCTTTTGTGAAATTTCATTGAAAAGTAGACATTGAAAATAATTGAATTTTGACAAATTTTTTAAATTAATTAAATTTCTACGAAGAATTTTATGAAAATTATTTTAAAAAAAATTTTATTGTTACAAAGAAATTCATTATTTATGAGAATAATTCAATTTTTTAAAGAAATTTAATTAAAAATGTATTGAAAATAATACTTCAATTGTAATAAATAAATTGTAGCAAAAGTTTTTAAAATAAATTAATTCCTTTGCCGAATTTTAATAAAATTTTTAAGAATAATTACATTTTTTGAGGAATTCCATTAAAATTGTATTAAAAATTAAAAAAAATTAAAATTCTGCGATGAGTTTTATTATGAATTTATGAAAATAATTGAATCCCTGTAAAAAACGTTATTATTTATGAAAATCATTGAATAATAATTTTAAATCAAAATTTTGTTAAAAATCTTTAAAAACAGACGAAATTACAGAAATTTTTTTTAAATTCCATTCTATTTTCAGGTTTTCCATACCTTTTTCTAAATTTAATACCTTTTCCAGGAGGCGGGGGGCAAATTGTAAAAAATTTAGAAGAGTAATTTCAAGCCCAAAAAATAGGCTCATCTTCTTTTTTCAAAAATCAATTTCGTTTCCAGATGTAAACAATTTAAAGACTTTATTTTTTTTTCCTTGTGGCGAAATTTTCGAGGAAACAAAATAAGGAATTTACTTTCGCTACTCCTCCCAGGATTTGTAAGAAGAGGTCGACAGTCACGCCTGACGTCCTTACGCGTTGGGATGCTGACACCAAGTCCATGAACGGGACCAGAACACGAATACCACACACACACATTGCTCGCGATATGGAACCAGCAAGAGCAAAAGCAAAGAGACGCGCACAGAGAAGATCATCCCCCCACGACTTGAAATGCGCTTGCGTCCTCAAACCATCCCCCCCGGGTAGTTTTGTTGCCCGATTCTGACAGTCGAGTCCTCAACTCCGTTCAGTGAACACGTGTTTGGAATCTCGTACGCGAAAATTTTTTTTTCACACACTTCACACGGAACCACCCACAAAAATTAGCCCCTATTTAAACTAAAAAAAAAAAAAAATAAAAAAAAAAATAGGTTCGCTATTTAAATTACTTAGAAAAAAAAACAACTTTGTGTGGACCATTTTCTTAATTTAGTGAAATTAGAAAAAAAAATCCCATATTTTGAAAATTAAATTTATGAACTAAAAAAAAGGGAAAGGGAAGTCAACATTTTTTCCACATATTTTTCTGTGCTTTTTCCATTTGGGGAGGAAACATGAGGAGAAGCCTTTTTATTCGTCGAATAATTCGTTTTCGCGTTCGAATTTCGCGGTTCGCTGGACACCGGATCAAGATTTGACTTGATGAGAAAATATTTATGGGATTGCGCATTTATATTTGAATTATGATAAAAGACAGATTTTTGCACATTCGTCGAGTTCTCGATATAAATTCCACATTTCTTAGGAACGGATATTAGAAAAGAAAAACTGAATTTTAAAAAAAAGAAAAATTAATTTCCATTTTATTTTTTTTTTTAGTCGTCGAAACTATGGAAAAAATTAATAAATTTTTCATAAACTTGGAGAAAATTTATTCTAGTCAGAAAGTGAATTTATTGACTGCAAGTAAATAATTTTTGTGTAAAGTTATTTTTAAGTCAAATAATTTTTACTTGAGTTAAATAATTTTTCATAGCCAATTTCTCGTGTGTAAAATAGTTCAAAGCGTCCTTTATTTTCATAGACGAATCTTTGAGTCAATTTTTATTTCTTTTAAATAATTTTTGAGTACAATTTAATTCGTAGAAAATAATTTTCGAAATTTATATTTTTAATTGATAAATAAATTTTGAGTCAATTTTTATTTTATTTTAAATAATTTTTGAGTCAAATTAAATTCGTAGAGAATAATATTCGAAATTTATATTTTTACTTGGTAAATAAATTTTGAGTCAATTTTTACTTTCATAAAATAATTTTCGTCAATGATAAATTGTGACAAATAATTATCAAGTCAATTTGAGTTCCATACAATAATTTTTGAACAATTATTATTTGCATAAAATAATTGACTTAATTTTTATTTTTATGAAACGATTTTTGACTACATATTTATTTTTATGCAACGATTTTTTAATCATCTTTTATTTTTGTCAAATGAATTTTTAGACAAATTTTATTTTTATGAAATAAATTTTTAATCAAATTATATTTGATACAAATAATATTTAAATCAATTTTTCTGTTCAAAAAAAAATTTTTACTCCATTCTTAATTGAATTAAATAATTTTTGAATTAAATTTTATTTGACACAAAATAAGATTTAATTTAAATTTTCGTTTCATAAGATAATTCTTGACACAATTTTTATTTTCGTAAATTAATTTCCGAGTAAAAGTTTATTGGCATTAAATAATTTTTAACTCGATTTTTATTTGTACCTAATTTTTAAGCAAATAAATTTTGTGTATTTGCAAAAAAGAATTTTTACTGCAAATAAAAATTTTTGCTTCAATTATTATAATTTATTGGATTTTAAATAAAAATTTATTGTTTCAAGTGAAGTTTCAACAAACGAAAAAAAGGCCAACTTTCCAACAATAAATTCTAAATTTTCAAAATTTATTATTATTCACTTTGATAAATCCAAGTTTTTTCTCGAAAAATGGGACTTTTATACGAGAACTTTTTTAAATCGTCACTTTCGGAAAAGTCTTTTATCAAAGTCAATTTTTTAAAAAATATCGTTACTTTAAAAAGTTTAATAAATTTCTCTTTTTTTTATTTTTAATTTTATCCTTTTTCTCAAAAAGAATTACAGAGGCAATTTCGAATAAATTGCAAATTTATTATTTGAAAGATAATTAATACGAGAGGAAAACTTAAAAACCGCGGTTTAATATAAACAATAAAATTTAATTAATTATTACCGCAATTATTTATTGAATTTGGGTAAAAATCCTCAATATATTATAATAATTGTAAAAGTGTAAAATAGCCTAGTGCGTAACAAATTAATTGTATCAATTAAAATTCATTGTTTAAAGCGTTTCAATCAGAATGTATTTAGCTCAACTGTTTAAATCACAAGCTCATATTAACAGAATTTAATTAAAATT
Source organism: Leptopilina syphax (assembly GCA_032872505.1). Classification (NCBI taxonomy): domain Eukaryota; kingdom Metazoa; phylum Arthropoda; class Insecta; order Hymenoptera; family Figitidae; genus Leptopilina; species Leptopilina syphax. The sequence continues at coordinate 2,271,706 of CM065476.1, read as the reverse complement.
CGCCGATGAAATTTTAATTAAGTAATCGATATTTAGAAAAGAATATATTAAACTATTTCGTATTTAATTGTTATTCTTTAATGCAAAATTAAGTTATTTTAATAATTAACTTTAAAAAAAAATTATTAAAACCGCAGTTGAAAAATCGTATTAATAATTTCAGCAATTGTAAATTATTTGCAAAAAAATTTAAATAAAGACAATAATTTTCAATCAGAACAAATTAAATAATTGTTGAATTAAAATAAAACAAATATTTTTACTGAAATAATTCAAAAGTTTTTTTATTTATTTAATTTTTAATTTTATAATGAATAAAAATTTTCAGTTCAAATCATTTTTAATAAAAAGAAATTCAAATGTTTTTTAAAAAAAGGAAATCCAGAGATTTCCAATGCATCAATGCATCTAATTAAAGCCACATTTTTTTTTATTAAAAACATTTTCAAAAATTTAATTTTTAAAATTTTTTTAATTTAAACTAAATTTTTTTTTAATTAGAAAATTTTAATATTTTAATTAAAGCCAAATTCGAAAATTTTCAATTCAAACAGTTTTAGATTAAAAAATTTGAATGTTTTTAATAAAAATCAATTTTGAAAATTCTCAATTCAAATAGTTTTTAATTAAAAAAATTAAAATGTTTTTTTTTAGAAAAACAAAAATTTTTTATTCAAATTACTTTTCATAAAAAAGAATTCAAATAATTTTTAATTAAAAATTCATTTAAAAATAATTTAAAAAGTTTTCTATTAGAATAATTCAAATTTTTCTTACAAAAGTAATTTAAAATAATTTTAATTAAATTAATTTAAAAAATTGTTAACTAAAGTAACTAAAATATTTCGAATTGCAAAAATTTCGATTAAATTATTATTTTACAAAAATTGTCAATTAAATTAATAAAAATTTTATTAATTCGAATTCAAAAGAATTTTTAATTTAAAAAACCATAATATTTTAAATGTAAATAATTCAAAAACTTTAGTTTCAATAATTTAAATTAAATAAATAAATAAATAAATAATTTAAATAAATTTTCAATTAAAATAACGAAAATAATTTTAACAAACAATAATTGAATCGTGAATTTTGAAAAGAGCTCAACTCTAAAAACCGTAAAAGTCATTTTCACTTTCAATTGTCACGTGAACATGAAAACTATACGCTTTTTCAAGTTGAACTCTTTTATTCAAAATTCACGTTTCAATTAAAAGTAGGTATTTTAAATAAAAATAAAAAATTTTTCAAGAAAAATTTAATTTTAAATTCAATTTTAAATTCTGATAAAAAAGTTCTAGAAAAAATAACACATTAAAAAAAACTAGAAATAATTTTCAATTAACCAATATTTTTAATTAAAATATTTTTACTAAAAATAATTTTCAATTAACCAATATTTTTAATTAAAATATTTTTACTAAAAATAATTTTCAATTAACCAATATTTTTAATTGAAATATTTTTACTAAAAATAATTTTTAATTGAAATATTTTTACTAAAAATAATTTTCAATTAAAATATTTTTAATTGAAATATTTTTACTAAAAATAATTCCCAATAAAAAATAATTCCATTATTTAACAAAAAATAATATTTTTCCAATTAAAACAATCCTTGGAAAATTTATTTAAAAATATATTTTCCAAAATCTGATATTTCTCTCTCTTTTACGTACAATATATGTATATATAAGAGGATATAGTAACCAATCAGTATTACGTGACTTCATGCATCTATCTAATTACTCACTATCCGCCGCATTTACCAATAATTATGGAGTGGGATAACTCGTTAGTTACAGTCGATTGTTACGATGTCGATCGGACCCGAACTTCTTCAATTAAAGGGGCATTTTCCGTTTGTTGTGTGCGCGTCCCTTCATCATCAGAAACGCGTTTATTGTTCCCCAGGCGCGCATGGGGAACAATCGCAAAACTTTTATAAACCTACTGATTGCAGCAGTAAACTACTTTCAGACCGAAAAAAGAAACACTACAAAAACTAAAATTCACAAAAAAAAACATTTTCCACCCAAAAACCACTTCTTTCTCCATTAAAATTTTCTTTTTTGAAAATCTACTCAAAAATCAACCATCACAATTTACTGTAATTTATTTTAACGATTTTATAAATTATTATTATCATATTTTTTCATTTATTTCTATTTATTATTTTTTTTCTTATTACTATAGGTATTTCTTATTATTATTATTATTATTATTATTATATTTTAATTTTTTTATTTATGTTTATTAGTTTATAATAAATTTAATAACTAAATAAATTTTAATGAATATTTCAATTTATCTCTCGGTCGTCTTAGTAAAAATATTGGAAAAAAATATCCAATTATAATAAACAAAAATAAATTATGAATATAATTTATTTCTGTATATAATAATTGAATATTTTTTTTCAAATATTTATAAAAATTATTTATAAAATAAAAATATTTGAAAAAAATATTCAACTATAATAAACAGAAATAAATTATGAATATAATTTATTTCCATTTATAATAATTGATTTTTTTTTCAAATATTTAATTTTATTTCTATTTGCTTTCTATTTTTAAATATTGTTGTAAATTCAATTCAATTGAAATTTATCCTGCTTATAAAAAATACATTTTTTGTGGCAAAAGAGTTTTTCTTTGTTTTTTATTTTTGAAAATAAATAAATTATTAATTTACAGCAAATTAAATATTTAAAATTTATTTTCATTTTATTATTAATTTATTTTTATTTATTACAATTTTGACAGAATTTTAATTACCTCGTTTACTACCATGAATAAATAATTAGTACACTAACATTACAACCACAAATTACCGCTTTTAAATTAACGTTATTACAATTATTATTTATATTAATATTTATTTATTCCAAAATTGATTTTACTGATATTAATTTTAAATTTAATTACGAAAATCAATTTTTACCCATGTTTATAATTGAAATAATATATTCTCCGGAATTTTGATTAAATTTAAACAAATTCGTTAACTACAGCCAATAATTGGAATTATTTAGACAAAATTATAAATAACTGTTTGATATTTCAGTTTATAATTAGTTATTTTTATATTAATCAATGTATTAATTATTTACTTTTATTTCAAATTAAAATAATAATAATTATTATTACTTTACTATTTATACTGTTATTAATGATTAGAAATAAAATAATAATAGTTATTATAATAATATTAATTAATAATAATAATTACTGTTTAAATAATAATAATAATAATAATAATAATAATAATAATAATAATAATAATAATAATAATAATAATAATAATAATTACTATTATCATATTATTAAAAAAACGGTTTTTAAATAAATTTATTAATTAATAATTACTATTATTACTATTATTTTTTGTTATTTATTGTTATTTTTTTGTTATTTTTTTTGTTTTAATTTTTTATTATTAGTATTTAATTATTGTTATCGTTATTTAATTATTATATAATCATTATTTATTTCGAAATAGAATAGGAGTAAAACACATGACAATGTAAACGCATCGAAAATACAATAGAAATGAAATAAAAAAAAAATGTTAAATTCACATGACAATTTGGTTTTAACAATGAGATATTTACACATTGAAAATCAATTGATTAAAGTTTATTTCAATGGAAGTAATTTGATTCGGGTATTATTTTTTTTCTTTTTTCTTTTTTTTTTTTTTGTTAGAAATTTATTAAAGAGAGAAAATTGTCAAGTTTATAACACTGACAAATAATCGCGTGAATAACTGAGAATATTATTGCGGTTCAACAAATTTTAAGTAGAGAAAAAAGTGATTATTTTTTTTTTGTAAATAAAAGCTCGTACTATTTTTCATCCTCTTCAACATCACCCACAAATATAACTGATCTCAATGAAGCGAAAATTTATGGTGACTAAAGGAAAACAAGCCGAGTTTAATAATGAAGCAATTACGGATTTCAAATAATGATTTCTACCTCACCGGATATATACGCAACGGATATTTTATTGAGTTGACAAAACACACACAGATAGAGAGAGATAGATGTAAATACACACACACACACATTTTGCGTATTTCAAATTAATTTAAAATTTCCCAACGTAATTTATTTTATATATATATTTCCAATTGAAACATTATCTTGATGAACAAATGTCAATTGAATTTTGTATCGTGAATAAACACATTTTTCTCATTTGTTAGTTTAAATTAACGACTTGTCGTTCTAACTGATTCGATTACTTTTAATGACACTAACAATATTTGAAAATTGCTTTCATTAATCTTATATAGATGTGAAAAACAAAAATAAATTGGCAAAAAAAAAATATATCCAGGCAATTCATTATCGGGTATCGTTTTTCGTTTTATTGACAGGTTTTTTTCATTGTGGAAAAAAAGCTTTTATAGTTTTTTTTTTCCTTTTTGTTTTTATTTGAAAAAATATTTTGATATATTCAATTACTTTATTTTTTTAATTCGGATACGAAAATATTATTTTTTGTTTGGAATTTTACAACAAAAAAAAAGTTTTAACTGAATTTTCGATTAGCAAATACATTGACAAATTTTGTTTTTGATAAAATTCGAAGGATTTGAAATTTATGGAAAATTTTTCTACTTGTCGAATTTTGTAAATTGTAATTTGTAATTTGTAATTGTCTGGATAAAAAATTTGCTAATTTACTTTTTCACACAATTTCTATGTAACACTTTTATTAATATTTAATTTTCAATTGAAATTTATCAAAGTTTTACTCGCTGAATTTTTAAAAATTTTTCAGTTAGATTAAAAAGTTGTCAATTTTTATCTTCGAGTTATATTTTATTTAATTTTTTTTTTAATATTCAATTTATGATTCGAAATTTAGCTGAAAGTTTTACTTGTAGAATTTTGTAAATATTTTACATCCAGATTTAAAAGTTGTCAATTTTTTCCTTTTGTTTCTTATTTCTTTTTATCAATTTTTCCCCTTAATATCCAATTTTCAAATTGGAATTTATCAAAAAATAATTTAAATAAGTTTATATTTTCTTTCTATCAATCTTTTTCTTTAATATTGAATTTTCAATTTGGAATTTATTAAAAAATAATTTAAATAAGTTTTTATTTTCTTTCTATCAATCTTTTTCTTTAATATCGAATTTTCAATTTGGAATTTATCAAAAAATAATTTAAATAAGTTTTTAATTACTTTCTGTCAATTTTTTTAATATCCAATTTACAATTTAGAATTTCTTAACAAAACTACCACAAAAATATAAATAAAATTTTTACTTAAGAATTTTGTAAATTTTTTAAATTCACTTTAAAAAAATTAGCAAATTTTACCTTCGAGTTTTACTTTTTCATATCGAATTTTATTTTTATTATCTAATTTTCAATTTGATATATTAATAATTGTAATTTATATTTGAGAAAAAAAAATTTTTCTCCAAATTGCAAATTTTTTTTGCATTTTTTCCAATAAATTTATCAATGACACATCGAACGTTGCCTCAGAATGTAAACTTTAATCGAAGGTACAGTGAACTCGAGAATGAAGGTCCTGGCTGAATGCCAGGAACATTTCCCTTCGCCATATATCACGTTTTACATTTAATAATTCTTCATTATGATCACGATAATACTATGGGGCCACTTAAATCATACAAGAAATTATCATTTTTGCAAAAAAAAAAAATTCATTTTTCCCTCCTCAACTATTTTTTTCCTTCGACAAAAGTTTAATTTCTTTCTTGCAAAATTTTTATTCTTCATATTCTCAAAGGAATTTTCAATTATTGATAGACTACCTACAAAACAAAAAATATTTCTCAAATATAAATTTTTGTGAAAATAATTTAATAAACATTTTTTTGATTCTATAATCGAAAAATTAATAGAATTTTTTCGATTCTATAGTTGAGCAAGAATAATAAAATTTGTTTGATTCTCTAAACGCAAAAATTTGAATTAAAAAAGAAAACGAATCAAAATATTTCTAAAAAACAGAAAGTACTTAAAAAATAAACATTTTTTTGAAAAAAAAAATTTGAAAAAAACCTAATTTTCAGAAATGGAAAAAGTTTTGCAAGTATTTATATTCAGAAAATTTTTTTTATTTATTTGTATCTATGTAATAGTTGTTATAATAATAATAATAATAAAAGGAGAAAGACAACGAAGAAATAAAAAATGAAAAACTATTCGAAAATGGTCCACACAAAAAGAGCAATAAAAATAAGTGCCCGGAAAATAAAAATCCGAGAGAATTGAAGTAGTTTTAAAGTCAAAAAGCAAGAAGAGTATGCGATAGACTTAAAGTTGATATCTTAGGGTGGTTTCGTGAAATGAAAGTGCCTGCAACTGATTTCTCACTTTCAGTCCTCGGCAGAAGTACACGGAAAGTGTTATATTTCTCCACCCTCAAAAAAGAAAAGCACTCGCCATAAAAAATAACTAATAAACACTCTTGAAAAAAACAAAGCCAAGAATAAAAAAACTACCAATTTTTTACAAAACTATTTTTTTTTTGGTAAAAAAAATAAATTTTCTATTAGAAAATTAAAAAAAAAAAATGTGACAAGTTCTGCAAAAAAAAAAAATGAAAATCGAAACGCGATGGCAGTGCCGGTTAAATAAAATTAAAAAAAGATCGGGAAAAAAAGGAAAAGAAATTTTTCTTCTCGACAATGAAAATGTCTCCAGTGAATCGTGAATTTGATTTGGACGATAATAAAGTTATATATACATTAGAGAGCCAATATGTTAAGTTTGTCGCGAGGGACTTTTCTTGAGCAAAGAAGGACTGTATGTGGATCAGTTCCAGTGCAGTCGCACTAATTAATCTCAGGCGCTAACGAGCACTCTGGGATCGGTTTGGTGGTCGGTGGTGGTGATGAGCCAGAACATTTTGCTTAACGATACTCTCGAGAGATCGTCGATCGATAGTCCAGTGCGGTGATAAAAAAAGAAAATAAGAAGAAGAAGAAAGGGGAAAAAAGGGACAAGGCAGAGGGAAAATAGAAGAAAAAGGGAAAATAAAGAAGAAATAGAAGAAGGAGAAGAAAAAGGAAAAAAAGAAGTAAAAGGACAAGAAGAAGAGAAGGAAAAGAAAGAAGAAGAAGAAAAAGGGAAAAAGAAGGAAAAGAAAGAAGAAGAAAAAGGGAAAAAAGAAGTAAAAGGAAAAGAACAAGAAGAAGAAATCAAAAAAGGAAAGGAAGAAGAAGAAGAAAACGAGACAAGAAAAGTTTGTGATAAAGTGTCGGGACATAAGTTAAACGATCAAAAAGAAGAATTGGCCATCAAAGGCTGACTCGATGTCAAGAAAGTAGATCACAAAAAAAACGGACAAAAGAGCAAAAGATCTCTTTTACTTTTCTAAAAAAAAAAGAAAATAAAAATAGAAAAGCAATCGAGAAACGGAAAAGTGAAGAAGAAACAGAAAAGTTAGGGGAAAAATTGAAAAGTGAGGGAAAAACAAACAGAAAAGTAAAAGAAAAACAGTAAAGTGAAGAAGAAAGAGAAAAGTGACGAAAAAACAGAAAAGTACAAAATCAAATAGAACAGTAAGAGAAAAGTAAAAAAACCAAAGAAAAAGAGTCAAAAAGAAAGGGAAAAGCAGAACAGAAATAGACGAAAAATATAAAAAGTAAGGAAATATTAATAGAAAAAGAAAAGAAGAAAAAGAAAAAGAAAAGGAAAAAGAAGAAGAAGAAAAAGAAGAAGAAAGAGAAAAAAAAATAAGAAGCAAAAACCAGGCATGAAATAGAAGGAAAGAATAAAATAGAAAAAGAAGCCTAAATTAATAGTGAAAGGGAGGAAAATACAGAAAAGAAGACAAGAAATTGTAGAGAAAAAGAAAACAGAAATAAAATAGAAGAAAAGAAGCAAAAATTAGTCGAAAAATAAAGAAAGAAAATAGAGAAAAGCAGAAGAGAGTAAGAAAAGAGAGAGAAAAGAGAAGAAAATAGAAAAAAGAAGACGAGAAATAGAACAACAAAAACGAAAAGTGGATAAATAGAGCATAGAAGATAAAAAATAGAAGACAAAACAAAAAGTAAGAAAATAAAGCAAAAGAAGACGAGAAAAAGAAGAAAAGAAGCGAAAAGTGAAAAAAGACGAGGAATAGAAGAAAAGAAGCGAAAAGTGAAAAAATAGAGCAAAAAAGACAAGAAATATAAGTAAAAAACAAAAAGTGAAAAAATAGAGAAAAAATAAAACTCAAAAAGAAATTAAAAACATAAAAGAGCAAGAGGGTGAGGGAGAGAGAGAGAGAAAGACAAGTGTAACAAGGGTTGACCAAGAGAGGTGTTAAATTGAAGGCTATCGATGTTCATGTTGGTGACCCTAAAAGACAGTTATTACCCTAAAAGGGGTTTGTCATGTTGATACGTGTAGCAGGAAGTTAAGTGTCGACACGACGCGTCTCACATTTCGCGTGACCGACAAAAAAAAGCCTACCTCAACTAAAAAACAACCCCTAATAGAAAATTTCACTTGAAAAAAGAGAAAAAAAATATTTATATCGAGAGAAAAAAAAATCTCAAAAATAGAAAATATTCATCACTCATAGAAAGTAGTTAGCAAAAAAAAAATAGACAAAAAATCCAAAATCCAAATCAAATAAAAATCCAACATCTAAACTCCAAATAATATTAAAGTCCTAAATTGAAAATAAAATCGAAAAATTAAAATTCCAAATTGGAATTTGAAAAACTAAATTCCAAAATTGAATTGAAAAAACCAAATTGAAATCGGAAAATTAAAAATCCAATTAAAATTTGAAATCACAAAATTCAAGTTCCAAATTAATTAAAACCCCAAATTCAAATCGAAACTTAAAATTAAAAGTTGAAACAAAATTCTAAACCAGAAAGAAAATAGAAAAAAAATATTTCCAATAAAAAAGGAAATAAATTAGAAACAAAACGAAAATTTTTTCTTTAAAATTCCACGAAAAGAGAATAAATTAGAAACGCCATTTTTTTTTAGTGAAACTAAACGAATAAAATTACATCAAGTTTCTCAAAAATTAGGAAAAAAAAACCACAACTAGGAATGTGATAAGAAATTAAAGGAAAAAAAATTTTATCAAGAAGATAAAAAAGAAATTAAAAGGAAAAAAAATTTATCCAGAAGATCAAAAAAATAATCGAAAGATAGAATAACAAAGAGGAAAAAATTATCCGAAAGATAAGAAAAAAAGAAGAAGAGAAATTATCCCAACGATAAGAATCAGACAAAAACAAAAATTAAAATATGCAAAGTACAAGAAAACAAAAAATAAAAATTCGTACAGTAGAAAATATTCAATACAGTAAGAGAAAAGAAGTGTAAAAGATACAAATACCGCAAAAAAAATAAATAAAAAAAAAATAAAATAAAATAAAGACAAGAATAAAAAGGTAGAGATACAAGAGGCGGAAATAGTTACAAGAGAAAAATAGAAGGAGAGAACGTGACGGAGAGAAAAGGGAAAAAAATAGAAAGAGAAAAGTAGACAGAGAGAAGATTTTTTTTTAATAAAATAGAAGGAGAAAAAGAGAGAGAAAATCTAGAGGAAAAGAGAGAGAAAAACGGGAGGAATAGAGAGAGGAAAAGAGAAAAATAGAGAGAAATAGAGAGAGAGAGAGGAAAAGAGAAAAAAAACGAAAAGAGTAGAAATAAGTACCCAGAGCATAACGAGAGATTCAACAGAAAATGAAAGAATAATAGAAAAATTGCAGCGACGTGTAATTAAGGGACGGGGGTGAAAAAAATACAAGTAAAAGAAAGTGAGAAAACAAAAGGTAAACTTATTAAGAGACAAAAGACATTATGAGCGAAACAGTGGAAGAGCAAGTGAAGTGAGTTTAAAGATTAGAGATTATTGTAGGAAGCGAGAGAGAGAGAGTGAGAGTGTGAAACAACAAGGAATGGTGTAAGAAAAGAGAGTGAAAGACAGCAATTGAGGCGATTAGCTGGCGATGGCATGAGGACATTAGTGAGGAGCTTCGGGCCCTGCGAGGAGGAGGATGAGGATGGTGGTGGGCGTGATGGTGCTTGGCCAGCTACTGACGAGAATCCTGCTCGCAGCACACACAGGCGATCGTCTTGCGGCGGCTCGCAAAATTCTTCGCGATGTGCCTCTAATCGATGGGTAAGCTCAAATATTACTATCTTTCTTTTTACAAAAAAAAAAAAAAATAAACCAATTTCCCTTTAATTCAATATATTGAATATTCTATTGGAGCATTGGTAATATTTATTTGGATTATTCCATTGGAATATTGGAAATATTTATTTCGAATATTCCATTGAATATTCCATTGGAATATTGGAAATATTTATTTCGAATATTCCATTGAATATTCCATTGGAATATTGGATATATTTATTTCGAATATTCCATTGAAACATTTGGAATATTTCTTTGGAATATTCCATCCACAGTCTAGGAATGTTAAAATATCAGGCCTTTGCAATATTCCTTTGAAATAATGTAGGAATATTGTAAATGGAATACAGTTGGAATATTTAATTAGAATATTTAATTCACATTCTTATAATATTTTATTGGAGCACTGTGAATATTCCAACCACACTTTAGGAATATACAGAAAAGGTATGAAGGAATATTCCATAAGAATAATACTTTTTGAATTAACAACTCTTTAGATTCAATATATAAATTGATGAATTTAGATAAAATTCACGAAAATTGATTAATATTTTATCAATAATACAAATAAAAAAATATTTTTATGAAATTTCAATGGAATATTCCTAAAATATTTTGATGGAATATTTCTAAATTATTCTAAAAAGATATTCTTACATTATTCTAAAAGAATATTCCAAAGGTCGGAAATTGTAATATTCCTAAAATATGGATGGAGTATTTCAGAGCAATATTCACAGTTTTCCAATGAAATATTCCAGGAATGTGAATGGAATATTCCGTACTATTACGGATTAATCGAAAATTTCGACTTTCCTACAATTTCCTGTTCCTACCCTCTTCTTCCTTTTAACAAGTAAATTACGAATTAAAACCCTTCAATTTGGGTATTCTATTTATAAATTATAAATAACGAATTATTTCGGGTTTAATTGGCTATTCTATTTATAAATCACTAATTAACCAGTTCAATTATTGGCCGCAAGAATAGTTCCAATACAACACTGTGAAGAAAATAAATAAAAATATTACTGCAAATCACAAAAACAAATTATACTTTTGCAAAATTTTTTTGCGAAAGTATTAAAAATTCAGAGAGGGAATATTTTTAGGCTATCTTTAAGGAAATATTCCATTATTATTCTATTGGAATTTTAAAAGAATTATAATAATAATGTAATAAGAAGACTTAAATACGTATTTTTTAGGTCTTTTTATTCTTAAATAATTTTTAAAAAGTTCTACCTTGAAAAGTAGATGCAATATTCCAAAGGAATATTCCCAATGTGCTAATGGAATATTTCAGGAATGTGAATGGAATATTCGATGCTTTTGGAAGGAATTATACATAATACATTTTATATATAATTGTACCTAATTTTATTTTAATATTTTTCGCACATAATTTAAAAAGAAAAGTAAATAATAAATGTTTACGTAGTTTTCGAGATTTTGAAACATGCGCATAAACATGCGATTTGAAAATGCGATTCAAAACCGAGTTTAATCTTATTTTAGAAGCACAATCTCACTGTTGATCTCTCTTTGAATTGCAAAATCAAGTATGTAAATGCGCAACATTGCCAACTTTAGACAATAACTTTAACGAATATAGAATCGTTATATTTCAACGAGTTGCATATATTTATAAATATACATTCTTCCACATAATTTTACCATAAAGATTTTAATGCCATTTAAATAATTCCAAACATTACCTACTTATAATTTTTAATTTCTGAGAGAAAATTTTAACACGGTTTTCCCTTTTTTTTTATTCTGTTACTTTTAAATTTGAAATTCAATAGGCAAATTGAAAAATATTTTAATTTCCAAAATGTACTTAAAATTACAAGCTAAAATTAAAATAAAAAAAAATTTTAATTAAAAAAAAAATTTGATTAAAAATACAAACTAAAATTGAAATTAAGAAAAAAAATTGAAATATAAAATTAGAAACTAAAATTTAAATTAAAAAAATAAGGAAAAGAGTTTTTTCTACAGATAATAATTTTACAAGTATTTTAATTTTATTGAAAAATTGATAAGACCAAAAACTAATAAAAAAGAAATTATTTTTTTTCTATTATTATTTTTCTTTTTCAGTAAAAATAAAAAGTTTGACTGAATTCTTTAATTGCATTTTTTGTTTTTTTTATTTATTTTCTTAATTCAATGTAAAGAAATTTTTTTCAACAAATACATTTTTTTTTAAGTAAAAATATTTTTATTAAAAGTAAAAAATTTATTCAAACTAACAAAAATGTTTTCAACTGATAAATATTTTTTTAAAGTAGAAATATATTTATTTAACTTTAAAGTAAAAAAAATTATTTAATCTAAAGAAATGTATTTAAAGTAAAAAAATTTTTCCCAAATAATAATTTTTTTTCAAGTAATAAAATTCTTTGAAAGTAACAAAATTGTTTCAAATTGAAATTTCTTTTTTAAACAAAGAAATAAAAAAAATTTTTTATTTTCCCTCCATAAACGTTTAGAATTTAAAATGTATATATTTATACATCATTTTCCAGACATTTAAACAAGACCTTTTTCTTGCTCATCATCTTAAAGAAGATGAGAGTGATATATAGAGGCGGGGGTGGAAGGGGGGATGAAAAATGGAGAAAAAAAAATATTAAATGATGGTATATAAGCTCGCGCTTCTTCAATATGCAAAGTATTGACTTTATCGCATTTTTATGATCGGAACCTTAAAGTATCCTTTTTGTATAATGAAGGCGCGGCAAACTTTAAGAGCTTATACTTTTCATGTAGCAATTTATCTACTAACGCTTAAGCAAGCAGACAGAATGTTGAAAACTTTTTCTTTGTTAAAATAAAAAAAAGCTAAAGTGCATATATTTGTATGTCGGAGAGAAGCGCTGAAAATTATTTTAAATGCAATTATTATATCGTGTTCGTAATAAATTTTAATTATATAACAATGCTAGCATACATTTCATTTTTAATTAAAGCTCTCAAGTGCTCTTTCTCTCTCTCTCTCTCTCTCTTGTATTCTTATATTTATTCAAGGTTTTATTCTCCAATTAAAAAAAAATGGGGAAGAAAAAAAATTGTAAATAAATTCTTTTAATTACCGCATGTATAAACATTATGATTTCATTGTACTCTCTATATTACATTTTCTTTTTTATCAACTTGAAAAAATATTAAAATGTAAAGATGGAATACTAATTAAAAAATACTAAAATGTAAAAATGTATTTTTTTTATTTTTACTGAAAAAAAAATCGATATTTGAAATTAAGAACCTCTTCAGTTTTATTATCGAAATTGATAACAAAATAAAAAATTCATCAAACTGAAAAAGTATTAATATTTTTTTTCTTTCTTTTTTTTATTTTTTATTTATCGCAAAATAGTAAAAGAAAAAAATTTTTTTACTGTGAAAGTAAATAGGAAAAATTAATCAGAACAAATACGGAAATTTTCATTCAAATTGAGCTCGAGTCTGTGTACATTTTAATTCAGTTAAACAATTTTTACTCTGGCTCGATGAATAAATATATATATTTCAAAGTAGACGTAAAACAATCCAAATGTAAAAGTCAATATTGCAAATAAACTATATACATTGTAACTGAAATTGTAAAAAAAATCGTTTCAATTTCGTTAGAAAATCTTTTTTATTTTAGCAAAAAGAACCAATTTTCAACAAATTTTCTTTTATTGAATAAATTGTTACAATGTAATTTCTGCACTTTTCCAATTAACTATTCCTTTTATGTTCCCATTTCTATATTTTAAAATAATATCATCAATAAATCTATCAATTTATTTTATACTAAAAAAGTTAATAATCTTTAAAAGTAATATTAGTTTGAAAAATTCCTAAAATATTCCTAAATACTTTATTCTAATAACAATATTCCAATGGAATATTCATAGGAATATTATTTTAAAGGAACTGCAAAGTTTGGACATTTTAATATTCCATGGATGGAATATTCCAATATTCCCAAAATTTCAATGGAATATTTTAGGAATGTGAATGGAATATTCTATTCTATTAAATTTTTCTAATATTTCTTTTTATTCTATTTTAATTATTCAAAAAAAATTGTTATCAATTCTTTTTATCAATATTCAGTTGTTATTGTTGTTTAAAAATATTTTTTTTAAACATAATCATATATATAATATAAATATAAAATATATAAAAACATACAAAAAATATATATACTCACACATACCTCTAAATTCTGGAACAGACAGAAAGCAGATCATAAAGGGAAGTTATGATCTACAAATGTTTAGTTCCACTGGACCAGGTTATCGGATCTGGCGGCGATTGTGAACAATTTGTGCCAGATGACCACTCGTTATCACCGTAAATTTTGTCCATTCTCCAATTTCTTTAACAAAAATTTTTATATATCGTTTTAGTTAAAAAAAAAAAGAAAACCTAAGAATCCTCAAAAGCAATAAAATACTAAAATAAATTTTTTTCCAATATCAAATTTTCATTCGTAAAATGCAGGGGAATATTTTCTAAATTGGAAATATTAAAATAAATTTTATTCTTCGCCGAATATTCGATGGAAATATGAAAATTTTTACCAATAGGAAAAATAAATTTTAAAATAGAATAAAAATTATTTTAACTATTTTAAATTATCCAAAAAATGTAGATGGAATGTTCCAGAGGTATACTCCAGAAATTTGAATGGAATACTCCAAATGAATATTCCAGAAAAGTGAATGGAATATTCCGTACTAATGGGCGAATGTTCCAAATAAAATATTCTTCAAGTTTCAATGAAATATTTTAAATAACTGTTGAAGAAATTTGAATAGAATATTCCAACAGAACATTCCCAATATTACAATGGAATATTTCCATAATTAAAATGAAAAGAAGAGGTGGAAAAATTTTTTTTTGTATACTTCTGTATAGTTAGGAGAAAAATATAAAAATTTGTCTAAGAGCCAAAAACAGAAATTGTAGTCGAAGTAAAATAAGAAAATGAACACACAACTTTTTCTTAGTGTGGTAAAAAGTAAATAATTTTCTTAAACTAAATGAATGAATCTGTCTGAAAGTGAAGTCTGAAATTATATCTAGCTTGAAATCGGGATAAAGGACTTATGCCGAGGTTAAACGTGAGAATGTTGGAAGTGGCTTCTTTTGAGAATTCTAGACGATGGAGTCGACGAATTTACGAAACGACAAACGTGACAAGTACAGAGACTGGTCTCGTCTAGTCTCTCCTTGACGTTATACTTTACTCATTTTCTACTATATTCTCTCTCTCTCTCTCCTTCTCTCAACTTTAAAAAAAAAAATTTTTTCCTCTTTCCTTTTCAACTGTATGTACTATTAATGACGTTTCTTTCCATGAGAGTGTCAAAAATATCCTTCTATTTATTTTATTATAAAAATTTCGCAATACTTCTTATATTTAACTGGAAAACTTATTTTTTATTTATTTTCCCCCATAGCACGAAATATTCCATTTACATTCTTGGAATATTCTATTTTATTCCATTGACATATTGTCATTGGAATATTATAGGAATATTCCATGGGAATATTATAGGAATATTCCATGAGAATATTATAGGAATATTTCATGGGAATATTATAGAATATATATATCAATAATTTCATTTTTAAATAAATATTTAATCATTATTATTTTTTCATATAGAAATTAAAATTTTCAAAAATTTGAAACTCAATAACTTATGAAAATATTATTAAAAAACATGAAGATATCAATCACTCCGAGTCTTCGACTCGGAATGATCGCTTTCTTCATGTTTTATAATAATTAAAACTTGCTACTTTGTTACTGTAACTTCTTCAAAAAATATTTTCATAATTACGATTATTCATTTCTAGAATTTTTAATAAAAATTCTTCTTTAAGTCAATTTTTTAAAATAATTTTTCAAAAAGTTCTTTGAGAACTTTCAAATCAATTTGTTTACAAAAATTCAATTTTACGAAATTTCAATTACTCGTAAATTCTTCAATTAAATAAATATTAGAAAATAAAAACTTTAAATAATTTTAAAAAAAAATCCCCAATTAAACTTTATCAAAAAAAATTAATTACACAGAATTGTTAGTTAAAAATATGAAAAATTCAAATTTTCAAAGATTTTAATTTGAAACCTTTTCTAAATTCAATTATTTCTAAAAATTCAATATTCAATTATTATCTAAAATTTTAACTGAAATTAATTTTTAATTCAATTTTTATTAGAAAATTCTACTATAGAATTCAATTATTTAAATACAGAAATAAATAATTTATTGAATAATTGAATATTTCTTAAAATTGAATTTTCATATAAAGAATTTTATCAACAAATTTTTTAAATAATTTAATTCTTTTGACGAATTTTAATCAAATTTCCGAGAACAATTACATTTTTCGAGGAATTCGATTAAAATGGTATTAAAAATAATTAAAATTGAACGGTAAGTTTTATTTATAAAAATAATGGAATTCACATGAAATTGAGGAAAATTTTTGAGAATAATTGATATTTTGCAAAAAATTTTATTAAAAATTAAAAAAAAATTGAATTTTGACAAGAATTTTATTTAAATTTTTGAAAATAATTGAATTGTGGATAAGAATTTGATTACTTTTGAAAATAATTGAATTGAAATTGAATTAAACTTGAATTGAAACTGAATTGAAATTCTACAAAGATTTTTATTATTTATGAAAATAATTGAATTCAAATTTTCAGAGATTTTAATTTGAAACCTTTTGAAAATTCAATTATTTCTAAAAATCCACGCTATAATGCTTTCAATATTCAATTACAATCTAAAATTTTAACTGAAATTGATTTTTAAATCAATATTTATTAGAAAATTCTACGAGAATTCAATTATTTAATTACAAAGATAAATATTTTATTAAATATAATTAAACGTTTCTTAAAATTAAATTTTCATATAACGAATATTATCACCAAATTTTAAAATAATTTAATTCTTTTGACAAATTTTAATTAATTTTTTAAGAATAATTTTATTTGTTGAGAAATTTGATGAAAATTGTATTAAAAATAATTGAAATTCTGCCAAGAATTTTATTATAATTTTTGAAAATAATTGAATTTCGGAGAGGAATTTTATTTTTTATATAGATAATTGAAATTTTGACGAGAATTTTATAAAAATTCTAGAAAATAATTGAATTTTAAAGAAGAATTAGAATACTTTTGAAAATAATTGAATTCCTGAGAGGAATTTTATTAAAATATCTTTTTAAATAATTGAATTTTTTTGTGAAATTTTATTGAAGTAGTAGACATTGAAAATAATTGAATTTTGACAAATTTTTGAAATTAATTAAATTTCTGCGTAGAATTTTATGAAAATTATTTTGAAAAAAATTTTATTGTTATAAAGAATTTAATTATTTATGAAAATAATTCAATTTTTTGAAGAAATTTAATTAAAAATGTATTGAAAATAATACTTAAATTGTAATAAATAAATTGTAACAAAAGTTTTTTAAGTAATTGAATTTCTTTGCTGAATTTTAATAAAATTTTTAAGAATAATTACATTTTTTGAGGAATTCTATTAAAAGTGTATTAAAAATTAAAAATAATTGAAAGTCTGCGATGAGTTTTATTATGAATTTATGGAAATAATTGAATCCCTGTAAAAAATGTTATTATTTATGAAAATCTTTGAATAATATTAAATTAAAATTAAAAAAAAATTTTTTAAAACATTTCAATTTTTATTTCTAGAATGTAGATAAAATATTTCAAAGTTCGGTGAAATATATTCTTCTATCAGTGATGTAGGAATATGATTGGAATCATTTTTCAGTAATCGAAGAATATTTTATAAATACTAGTAAAATATTCCATTAATATTCCTTACCAATTTAAAATTATTATTTACCAGTTTGTAAACACAAAATTATTGAAGCGAAAAATAAAAGTATTTGTTTTCTTTCATTTTTATGTGTGTTTTTTTAAAGAGTTTTTTCCGAAAGGATACAAATGCTCCGCCACCCGTTTTTCTCCTATCAAGAAATCTAAAATGAAATGGAATCGCATAGTTACGTTCCTTAAATTTCCTTTTATGATAGGGACACTCGCAAAGAAAATCTCATTCTATGTACAATAGCGTAAAAGTTGTGCGAACTTTTTACGACAGACATAAATCTCTAAGCCGATCTAACGCTTCAATTTTGTGAGTATCGTGTCTATGTCAAATGAAAATGTAATCAACTTGATCGTTGAAACAATGGCAATTTTGTTCTACTCAATCAATGTCGTAAATCTCGATTGTTATTGCTAGGAACCTGCAAATAACCTGTTTCGTTTTTCTTGATATGTCAATTTCAGATAACGACTATTGTGCTCAGTATTTAATTCGTCTTTATGTCGAATGTGGAAGGGAGGGAGAGAAATTCCATTTTCTCAAAAAAAAATATATATATTTTTCTCCTATAGTAAAATGGTAATACTTTTTTGTTTCTTTTTTTTTATTTCGTAATTCGTCAAGAGATTTCTTTAAAGAATTTTTTTTCTGTTTTGATGTCGGAGTAAAGTAAGATATCTTGTCGCAGGAGTAGAAAGCATAGGACAAAAAAAATAATAGGATTTTTTTTTGCGAGTTCGAACCTTTTGTTTAAAACAGTTTGAAACTGTCTTTTTTCGCTCGCTCGCTCAGTCGCGCGTCTCTCGTGGGTTTTCCAAACAGAACCATTAATCATAAAAGCACCTTGAATACACCGGGTGACACATAGCTGCATAAATACACAATACACATCCGAGAGTACGCCAACTCGATTCGATATAAACACGATCTGAGTTTTACTCTGTCACGACTCGGCAATAATTTTTTTTCATTTCTCTATTTATTGTTCACATGGGATCAGTAGCATGTTGAAAATCGACATCAAATCCTGGATTTCAAACCCTATTCATATTCATTTACTTTTCTCGTTTCAAACATATTTATTTTCCTTCATGTATATATTGCCATATGTATATGTATACATGTTGTTGTCAGAAATTTTGCAATAATTGTTCAAATTTTATTGTGTGAATGATAGAATTAACGACACGTGTAATAAAATATCTATATTTTACTGTTTTTTTATTTTTTATTATATCTTTTCTTCTAAATGGAAAAGTTTGAATATGATTATCGATTATGATTACTAATTAACATTTTATGAATATTATTCTTTATTGTATAAAATTTAATGCAAAATAATTAATAATCAGTTAATATTCCCAACTGATTTATTATTCATTGATTGTAATTTTATTTTAATTTAATTTAATTCTAATTTTAAGTTCATTTACAGTATAAAAGTAAAACATTTCACAAGAAAGGAAAAAAAAACTCGAAACAAATTTAACCAGAAAAATATGAAAAACAGAAACAAGAACTGAATCCTAAACGACGATAGGAAAAACCAGAACGTTCATTTAGTATTAAAAAAAAGAGGGAAAGAAAAATTCCCAGATAACTAAAGTCATAATAGGAATAAAAAGTCTTTATCATTCTTCCATGTTCTGTAATTACACAGTTGCTGGCAATTAACAGTATTCTTTAACGGTAGGAAATATTTAATTACTGTGGGACAAGCATTCGAAGAAGCTTAAGTCGAGCAGTTAACGTAAAATGTAAGATTAGGCAGAAGAGACGTTAAAAAGCTCCGTCAACTGCAAACGGGACTTAATCAGGTTCGAGGCGATGTTTTCTTTTTTTTCATATTTTTTTTTTTCATTTGCCCTCATTCTATTTCTCCCCGATTCTTTGGAGAGAAAAACTTTTCCAGTTTTCAGCGTTATTCTTTTCCAAATGTTAAATTACCTTTGCCTACCTACCATTGAGGATTATGACTTTTAAACACCAGAAAAAATGCTCTTTCAAGTTGCGTTCTTTCCCGAATTTTCTGTACTTAATAAAACAAAAATATAATTAAATTGACAAACACGAATTAAAGTTTCTTTTTATAATTAATTTTATATTTAAAAATTTATGTATCGACAATAATTTCACCTTTAATTTCAAGAATAATACTATACGCTCACATTCCTGAAATATGTAATTGGAATATTCCTTTGCATTTTTTTTAAATAATTAAATTTCTGCAATTATTTGTAATTTCTCAAAAATTAAAGTTTTTAGTGTTTTCAACAAAAGTTTAAATTAGAAAATTTTTAAATTCTATTATTTTGAAAATTGATAATTTTATTTTAAAAAGGCAGTAAGAAGATAGCTACTTTTTTCCTACTTTTTGCTACTTTTTTAAAATTTAATTAAAATTAATTATTGAGTGAGAAGCCTGTCTTGAGAAATAAATGAGAGAACAATACATAATGCAAAATGTAAAATTCCCAGTTTCCAATATAAACAATAAACACACAATAGACAAGAAAGTTGATGTGGATTTTATAGTTGAGGAGTAAAGGACAAAGTTGAATAGATCCTGTTAGTGTCATACTTAAGCGAAACTGTGAGCGAATTTAAGGCTTTTCCTTTGATATCATCAGATAGACCAAGGAACAGAGGGCAGCTATCATTGAGCACTAGTTACGATCATAACAACTTGTGTGTGAACAAAGGCTTCGTATCTGTTCACGAAGTCTCATTGTCCTCACGATCGTGATACCTAGTTACAGTCAAGAGGTCGTATTTACAAAACCCTCTCTCTCTTCATTGTCTTCATTTTTACTCTCTTATCCAATTTTCCCCCTCCCTCTAACCCCTAAAAAAATAACTCTCAATATTTCCTTATATACAGTCAGAGATAATTAATCAATTCCAAGGAAGCATTTTCATTTCATATTTAAACAAAAAAAAAACAATAATTTTCAATTCAAAAATAAAATTTATTTTATAAATTCAAATTAAGAATATTAATAATTATAATTACCATCATAATTATAATTGAAATTTGAATTATGTCTAGAATATTATAATTACAATAATAAATTCAATTATAATTACAATTAGAACCAAAATTATAATTACAACAGTACAATTATAATTTTAATTATAATTACAACAGTACAATTATAATTTTAATTATAATTACAATTATAATTACAATTATAATTTCAATTGCAAATTTTATAATTACAACTACAGTTTATAATATTATAAATATATTTTATAAAATTTCAATTTTCAATGAATTATATTATAAATTTTAAAGATTACTTATAGGTTTTTAAACATTTTAATAATTAAAATTCTTCTTGAAATTTCTTAATTTTTTTAATATATATTTAATTAATTATTAAAAATAATTGATTTATAGACGAATTTTACTCAAAAATACTAAAAAAAATTGAATTTTCGAAAAATTATAAATGTTTGCATAAAGTCCATTATTTTCAAAAGTAATCAAATTCTTTTCCAAAAATTCAATTATTTTTAACATTTTTAATAAAATTATTGTCAAAAACAAAATTCTTTTCCAAAATTCAATTATTTAAAAAATTTTTAATAAAATTGTTGGTAAAATTCAATTTTTTTTTGTAAATAATACAATTTTTAGGAAAATTTCAATTATTTTTAAAAATTTTTCTCAATTTTATATGAATTCTATTATTTACAAATTTTTAAAAAATTTCCTCGCAATAATAGAATTATTTTTAATAAATAATCAAATTTTTTTTACAGGAATTGTGAATTATTTTCATAAATAATAAAAATCTTTTTAGGAATTCAATTATTTTCATAAATAAAACTCATCGCAGAATTTCAATTATTTTTAATACAATTTTCATCAAATTCCTCAAAAAATGTAATTGTTCTTAACAATTTTATTAAAAATCGTCAAAATAAATCAATTATTTAAAAATGTTTTTATAAAATTCTTTATGAGAATTCAATTTTAAGAAATATTTAAATATTCAATAAATTATTTAATTTTGCATTTAAATAATTGAATTTCTAATAAAAATTGATTTAAAAATGAATTTCAGTTATAATTTTAGATTTGAATATTTATTATTCAAATTATTAAAATATTCAAATAATATTTAAATATTAAAAGCATTATAGCATGAATTTTAAGAAATAATTGAATTTTGAAAAAGTTTCAAATTAAATTCTTTGAAAATCTTAATTTTTCATACTTATAACCAACAATTCTGTAGAATTAATTATTTTGAAAAAGTTTAATTAAATTTTTTTCTGAAATTATTTAAAGAGTTTATTTTTTAATACGTATTCAATTGCAGAATTTCTGAATAATTGAAATTTCGTAAAATTGAATTGTAAACAAGAATTTGAAAATTCTCAAAGAATTTTTTTGAAAAATTATTAAAGATAATTGATTTAAAGAAGAATTTTATTTGAAAATTCTAGAAAATAATAATTGAATTAAAATGATGGAAATAATTTTGAAAAAATTGCAGTATTCATGTTTTATAATAAATATTTTTATAAGTTTATAAATTTCAAAAAGGTATGAATTTGAAGGTTTTGAATATCTTGATTCCTCTGGAAAAATAATAATGATTAAATATTTATTTAGAAAAGAAGTTATTGATGTCTTCGATTAATTTTACAATCGCTTTTAACAAATAGAAATTTTGTAAATATTTTTTCCAAAAAATTTATTTTTAAGCTTTTGTAAAAAATTGACGAAATTTATCATTATTTACTGATATACTGCACAAAATTATGATACACAAAAGTTTATTTGTCAAATAAAATAAAGCAACTTCAAATAATCTAAAAAGTTTTTTTTTTCTTTTTATTTCTACATCACGAAAAACTGAAAATTATCAAATGTTTGTAATGTTCGAATATAAAATTTTCAATTCGGATAAAAATAATTATTTCTTTTTCTTTTACAATCTTTTTTTATATTCTAACCAATGTCAAAGTTATAAAGATTTTTTTCAAATTTTAAAACAAACAAATTTAATTCCAATGCATACGGAAAGCTTCTACGAGAATGTGTAATATTGAAAAAAATTCGAATCTTAAAAAAATATCCGAATAAAAAGGTTCTACTTGTTTTGTATTTTTAAATACAACATGAAATTCCTCACTTTTGTGATTATTTTCGTTTCCATAAATTATTATTTAAATGATGCTTCTCGACTTCTCCTTACATGGCAACAAGCATTAAGTAAGTTATATTTTATATAAACTGAAAAATTACACTTGTCTTTATATTGAAACTTATAAAAAATATATTATATTTTACAAAAATTATAAAAAATATATTATATTTTATAAAATTTATAAAAAAATATATTATATCGTTTTTCTTCGAAAAATATTTTTTTCTTTTTTATGTGCCAAAAGATACCTGTATTCAAAAAACATTTGAAGGGAATATTGATGGTCAAGACACATTCTCTTACTCGTGTTTTAACGACGAAGTTTATCATAATTTACTCCATGCTTTTGGTCAGTACAATTAAATATTATATTTTTAATTATTATTATTATTATAGAAAATAACATTTAAAAATTCATATTCTTTTTTTGACTTTATGTTCTTGCAGATAATTGCGTTTCGTCTTTTGAAGATGGATATTATTGTACAGGAATAAGAAGATCATAAATTTAATGAGAATTATATTTATTTAATAAATTGAATAAATATTATTTTGAAAACCAAACTACTGCCAACATTTCAGGAATATAAATGGAATATTCCGTTTCTAATAGCACGAAATATTTCGAAGGAATATTTCCTTCAGAATATTCCATCCACATTTTTTGAATATTAAACTGTTTCTACAATTTTTGTTTCCCTTTCATCTTCAATATTTACTTATTTTAATAATAATGTAAAATATTATTATTTATAAGTATTGCTATCATAAATTTATAAACACTTTTTTAAACTTTTGCAAATAATTGTAGGAATTTATCATTTTATCAATTTTTTTTACTAACATACTGTTGGAAATTATGATATATAAAAGTTTACTTGTCAATAAAAAAAAATAAATTACAAATAATCTAAGAATGTTTTTTGGAATGTTTCCTTTTTGTCTACATCACGAAAAAGTAACAGTTATCAAAGGTTTTGCAATGTTTTAATACAATTTTTCATTCTGATAAATAATAAACTGTTATGTCTTTTTCTTTTACAATATATTTTACATCCTAACAAATATCAAAGTTATAAAGATTTTTTTCAAATTTTAAAACATACAATTTAATTTCAGTCTATTTTGAAAGCTTTTACAGTTTTTTTAAAATTTAAAGTAAAAAATACTTTATATCTGTTTTGCATCTCAATACAAGATGAAATTTTTTACTTTTGCAATTATATTCATTTCATTAAATTATCATTTGAGTGATGCTATTCGAGATGTCCTTACATGGGAAGAAGCAACTGGTTTGTTAAACTTTATACATGAATAAAAATAAATAAAAACTTGTCTATAGATGGAACCTTATTAAAAACAATAAATTATATCGTTCTTCTCAAAATGTTTGTCAAGCATACTGCATTGTTAAATGGCCAACAGAGGATGTTGATTTTGAAGACGGTTTCATTTACGCATGTACATTTAGTGACATGATATATCATGATTCATTCGTTGCAGAGGGTCATTTAAATATTTTTAATTATTATTTTTATAAATGTGACGCACTCCCAAGAAGGGTACCAAAAAAGCAATAAATTTTAGGTTATGTTTATAATTTTTGTAGTGAAAAATAAAAATAAAGAAAGAGAATTAATTAATTAACTCTATTTTATTTGAAATAGATTTTTTTCTTCCATTATAATATTTATACAGACATTTTTTTCGATTTTCTATATTTTATTATTTTGAAGTTGATATTTTGTTGTAAAGTGAATTTTTTCGTAAGTTGTTTCATTAAAATGGATATTTTAAATAATATTTTTTTTTAAATATTATAATATTATTTAGTACATATTACATTATTTAAAATGACCTCTTAATCCAGTTAAATCTAATACAAATATAACTTCCAATTCTTTTTGCTCCTCAGGTACCATTTTTAGGAGAGCATAACAAATAACAGTAAAAAAAATTAATATTCCTTTTTTTTACTTTCTGTTTTTGTAGAAAATTGCATTAACGAGGTTGAAGGTGGATACGAGTGTGCATAAAGATATATTTTATAGATAAAATCATTCATTTAATTAATATATTTAATAAATATTATTGAAGAAACAATTACTAACATTCCAGGAATCAGAATCCAATATTCCATTCCCAATAGAATTTCTTTCAAGTATTTTATTATTTATAAAAATAATTGAATGTTTAAAAAGAATTTTATAATTTTTTTATACAATTGAATTCTTTTGGGAAATTATTTTTTTTAAATAGTAATCGTAAAAAAAGTATTAAATATTAAGTTTAGTTGATGAGTACGAACCCTGAATAACAGTAAATTGTGAATATAAATAAATTTCCTAATTTTGAAAGAATAAATGCAGTTCAAAAAACGGCATTTAACTGTGATTCTAAATAGAAGGATGTTAATTTTGAGTTTCTCGTGTAGACAGCACGTTTGTCCATTTTGGCTTGATGGTTCCATGTTGATAGAAACTTCCGACCATAGAACATAAGCATTAGCTGTACAAGCTCTCAAAGTTTGTGTGTTCCGACATTGAACTATAGTGTCAACGTGAACGTGCTATAACTGCGTCCGGAAAGCATGGGGATGTTAGGAGAACCATGAGACGACACCTAGCTCTTTGGACTTTACTGTCTCAGCAAAATCAGATTTTCAGATTCAGGAATTCCAACTCGAGTAAATGTTTTGATTTTCCTTGTCGAGAAAATTATCTTCAACTTTTTTTTTATTTTATTTCTTTATATTTATTTATTTATTTATCTATATATTTATAGGAGAACATAGTCAAGGTTGGACCACCTTTTTAACTTTGTTTATAACTTTAAAAAAAATAATTATATTGTTAAAATATCTACAAAAGAGAAACAGTTTTATTTATAGGGGAACATAGTCAAGGTTGGACCACCTTTTCAACTTTGTTTATAACTTTAAAAAAAAGAATTATATTGTTAAAATATCTACAAAAGAGAAACAGTTTTATTTATAGGGGAACATAGTCAAGGTTGGACCACCTTTTCAACTTTGTTTATAACTTTAAAAAAAAGTGTTATATTGTTAAAAAAGATCTACAAAAGAGGAACACTTTTGCTACACATCATAAATTAGTCAAAAGTTACAAAAATTCATTAAGATTAAAAAATTTATAAACATTTCAAAAAAATGTAGTCAAGGTTGGACCTTATAGTGTAATAGTAATTTAATTAAAATTAGGAAAATAATGACTTTCACTCATTCTCATCTTGTTTGTAAACAGTTGTATTTCTCCACAAGGGTTTAAATTTATTATATGACAGAAAAAAATAATTCACAGACGTCGTTGTTGTATGGTCATGAGAAATTAGTTAGGTGGGAATTAGGAGGTGAGGGGGGGGAGGTGCAAGTGCAGACTCGGAAGTGGCATTTGCATCAGCTGTGACTGTACCGTCTCTCGCAAACGGAACACTCTATTCATATGCATATCGCGCAAGCCACCTTATCGCGCTTTGCCAATTAACCCCCATGCCGCTTCCTTCATCAGGCCGTGTAGTTACCACTTTAACCCTTTGTGTGATCGAATTAACGCGTGAAATTATTAAAAAAAAGAGACGTGCAGCATTTCCAAATTCACCATAATTGCAAATTAATTTTTCAAAGTTTTATAAGGTGTTTTTTTGGATTATAATTTCTCCACATAGCCAAACTGGTCAATAAAATGACCATTATTGCCCAAGGGTAATAATCAGGGCTGCCACAAAAATTTATTTTTGTTTTTTCCCTGACTTTTCTCTGATTTCTTTTTCCCTAGCCCTAAAGAATATTCTGATTCAAATACTTTATTTTTTTTCCAACCATCGTGTAGAATTCTACAGAAAAAATAAAAAAAAGAATACAATTTCAGATAAAAAAAAAGAAAAAACTAAACATAATATAGTAATTTCCAGTGAAACAGTCAGCCGAAGGAGAAATGATTGAATTTCTCAAATTACAACAATATCAAGTTTATATTTCTAGAAGCGTCGGCAGAGAATAAGAGAGAAGGGGGAGAGCAAAAAAAAATGTAATTTCAGCAAAAAAAAAAATTTTTTCTTCTTCTCATTTTTAAACTGAAAGAAGAAACATTGAAAACCGTTATGAGCTTTAAAATTTTTAATTACAACTCCGTCTAAAAAGGAAGAAAAGAGTAAAGTGGAAACGAGGGTAGCATTAAAATGGACGAGGCTCAAGCGCAAGTTCAGCAATCTTTTCAGCCAAACTCATTTTAAAACTTTTCCAAAACCATAAAACGCAGACAAGATTACAACGCAGATAAGGAGAAGGAGATCGGCTGCTAATGCAATATAATCCATTAACTGTCTCTGCTCCATTGATTCGACCAAATGGCCGTAAATGTAAAACCCGGAGACTGTTATTTTTTCTTCAAGTGTTACACCATTTTTTTCCCCCTTTTTTTTACTTTTTTACCCCCTTTTTTTACTCATAAGCCACTAAAGTTGACTACTTTTGATTAAAATATGTAAACGACAATTAAAAAACAAACAAACGGTTTAAAAATAAAAGAAATTATTTAAGTTTCCAATTTTTGGACATTAAAACTTTTTTTAAAATTTAAAAGAAATAATTATATAATAATAATAATAATTCCCTGACCAATTTAACTTCCCTGACCTGTGGTAATTCTGTTATATAATAATGAAGTTTTCAAAAGACTTGATCATGATTCCTTAGAATGAAAAAATTTCGACGAAGAAAAAGGGATATAATAAAATGCCTAGACAAGAGAGTGCAATTTCAGAAAAATAATCTTTCGAATAATCAATTCACGGGATTTAAAATATTATCTCGATTCCCAAGTTACCAGCGCATTATATCTACGACATTATCCTTTTGACAACACTTTTATCATGCGCCTCTGGTTCTGGCGTTCCATTTCGTTTTTCGATTTTAAAAGCAAAGAAGGAAAAGAAAAATAGGAATAAGAAGATGAAGAAGTAAAAAGAGACCAACTAAAAAGAAAGAAAGAAAGAATGAAAGAAAGAAAGAAAGAGAAAAGGTAAAGGATCAACCTTCTTCTCCATCCAGACTTGTTTTCCAGGCAAAAGCTTGGAAATCGATTCCCCGCGTATATAGAGCTTGAACTCTGAATTCGGCGTTTGATAAGAAAACACACAAGGAGATGACGAGAACAAAGGAATCGCGGCCAGAGCATAGTTGTGGTATAAGAGTTGAAAGAGAGAAAGAGAGAAAGAGAGAAAGAAAAAGAAAAAATAGAAACGAAAATGGGAATTGTATATATATGTATGCAGTTGAGCAAAGTATTGGTGGTTTGCTTTTGAATTGTTTTTTAGAAGCTTTCTCATCTCTCTCTCTCTCTCACACTCTTTCTCTCTTTCTCCCTCTCAACTGTATCGGTATTTCAACTGAAAACTATTTCGTCCACACGATAATGCTCCAATAACTCGAAAATACGTTGAAAATGGATTGAGGTCTCGATCCAACGATATAACACGTGTGTATTTTTCAATGTACAATTCACGAATCTGAAAACTCGAGCTTGTGGAAATTAAACGTGCATTTATTTTCACGTATTAAATTTCTCTGTTTGAATAATAAAACATCACAGGCAATGTGATATATATATATATATGTGTGTGTGTGTGTGTGTGTTTGTGTATTCGGCGTACACTCGAATTTCAAACAACGAATTTCATATACTATTTATTTATTTACTTTTTGATATTAATAAAACCAAAAAAAAAAAAAAAAAAAATTAACAGTACTTTTCATGAGCGCATTTCTTTTATCTTTGGTGATATTATATACCATGATTTTTTACCTAATCAGGATTACCACGCTTTTGCTCTTTTCAAATTCCCTGACTTTTCCAGGTTTTCCATGTTAAAAAACGAAATTTTTAATAAAAATATGAAAAATTCAGATTTTCAAAGATTTTAATTTGATTTCTAAATACAATTATTTCTAAAAATTCAATATTCAATTATTATCTAAAATTTTAACTGAAATTAATTTTTATGAAATGAAAATCAATTTTTATTAGAAAATTCTACTAGAATTCAATTATTTAAATACAAATAAAATGCAAATAAATAATTTATTGAATAATTGAAAATTTCTTAAAATTCAATTACCATAAAAAATTTTATCAACAAATTTTTTAAATAATTGAATTCTTTTGACGAATTTTAATAAAATTTTTAAGAACAATTACATTTTTCGAGGAATTCGATTAAAATGGTATTAAAAATAATTGAAATTGTGCGATGAGACTTATTTATGAAAATAATGGAATTCATATGAAATTGAGGAAAATTTTTGAAAATAATTGATATTTTGCAAAAGATTTTATTAAAAATTTTTAAAAATTTAAATTTTGACAAGAATTTTATTTAAACTTGTGTAAATAATTGAATTGTGGAAAAGAATTTGATTACTTTTGAAAATAATTGAATTCAAATTGAATTCAAATTCTGCAATGATTTTTATTATATATGAAAATAATTGAATTCAAGTTTTCAGAGATTTTAATTTGAAACCTTTTGAAAATTCAATTATTTCTAAAAATCCACTCTATAGCTTTCAAAATTCAATTATAATCTAAAATTTTAACTGAAATTGATTTTTAAATCAATATTTATTAGAAAATTCTACGAGAATTCAATTATTTAACTGCAAAAAAAATATTTTATTAAATAATTTAAGGTTTCTTAAAATTGAATTTTCATAATATAAAGAATTTAATCAACAAAAGTTTTAAATAATTTAATTCTCTTGACAGATTTTAATAAAAGTTTTAAGAATAATTTCATTTGTTGAGAAATTTGATGAAAATTGTATTAAAAATAATTGAAATTCTGCCAAGAATTTTATTATAATTTTTGAAAATAATTGAATTTCGGAGAGGAATTTTATTTTTTATATAGATAATTGAAATTTTGACGAGAATTTTTGTAAATTTTTTAACATAATTGAATTTCTGCGAAGAATTAGAATGCTTTTGAAAATAATTAAATTCCTGAGACGAATCTTATTAAAATATCTTTTTAAATAATTGAATTCTTTTGTGAAATTTTATTGAAATAGTAAACATTGAAAATAATTGAATTTTGACAAATTTTTGAAATTAATTAAATTTCTACGTAGAATTTTATGAAAATTATTTTCAAAAAAAAAAATATTGTTACAAAGAATTTCATTATTTATGAAAATAATCCAATTTTTTGAAGTAATTTATTTAAAAATGTATTGAAAATAATACTTAAATTGTAATAAATAAATTGTAGCAAAAGTTATTTAAATAATTGAATTTCTTTGCTGAATTTTAATAAAATTTTTAAGAATAATTACATTTTTTGAGGACTTTGATTAAAATTGTATTAAAAATTTTAAAAAATTGAAAGTCTGCAATGAGTTTTAATATTTATAGAAATATTTTAATTATGCAACAATTATTATTAAAATTTTTAAGAATAATTGAATTCCTGAGAAGAATTTTATTATTTATAAAAATAATTAAAATCCTGCTATGAGTTTTATTATATATGAAAATAATTG
This sequence comes from Leptopilina syphax, assembly GCA_032872505.1. Classification (NCBI taxonomy): domain Eukaryota; kingdom Metazoa; phylum Arthropoda; class Insecta; order Hymenoptera; family Figitidae; genus Leptopilina; species Leptopilina syphax. Next base: position 2,240,940 of record CM065476.1, on the reverse strand, counting down.
AATTCTTTCAAAAAATGTTATTAAAATTATATTGAAAACAATTCAATTATTATAAAGAATTTCATTAAATTTTTTTAAATAATTGAATTCTTTCAAAGAATTTTATTAAAATTTTTAAGAATAATTACATTTTTCGAGAAATTGGATTAAAATTGTATTAAAAAAAATTGAAATTCTGCGATGAGTTTTATTATTTAAAAATAATTGAATTTCTGAGAAGGATTTTATTATTTACGAAAATAATTGAATCCCTGAGAAAAATTTTATTATTTTTAAAAATAATTGAATTCTTGCGAAGAATTTTATAAAAATCTATTTAAATAATTGGTTTTTTTTCGAAAAATATTAGGAAAATTCTGTTTTAAATAATTGAATTCCTGTGGAAATTTTGTTATTCATGAAAATAATTAAATGTTTGCTAAGAATTTTATGAACACTTTTTTTAAATAAATTAAATTCTTTTGAGAATTTTTTTATTAAAACAGTAGGTATTAAAAATCATTGAATTACGAAAAATTTGTGAAAATAATTGTAAAAATTTATTAAAAATAAAAATTTTGTCTGACTATATATTGACTTTACTACTATTACTTATTTAATGTTTTTAATTTAAATTTACTACTTTGTAAGTAATTTAATATATTTAATTAATTTACTAATTAAATTAAATTATTTCTGTCCGGCTGTAAACTGATCTTTACTACTGTGAAAATTTCAGAACCTTATATTTAAGTGGAAACATTTTTGTCGAGTGTTTAATAGTAAAAATACCTTAATTAAACATAAAAATTCTCTTTACTCTCTTTTTCTTTTCGGAGTAACTTAGTTTGAGTATTTTTAATTTAAAATCTATCCGCTCTCCTTGCATTGAATTATTAGATAATAATAATAATAATAATAATAATAATAATAATAATAATAATAATAATAATAATAATAATAATAATAATAATAATAATAATAAAAACAAAAAAAAATGTTTAGGAAATATATCTGCCTGATCATCTTTTCTACTGGGAAATATATTCACTATTTGCTCGCGAGTAGAAATGGAATTATTTTAAAAAATGCATCATTTCAATAAAAATACAGACTGCTACAGTAAAATAAATATTTTTTTTTCGACACAGTTAATTTATGTTGTAAAAATTAAATTTTCAAGGGAAGAAAAAAAAAGTATTAACCGGAAAGTTTGTGTAGAGTAAAAAGAGAGGGAAAAAAATTAAACAATGAAACTTGATATTACGAGAACGTACATAAAAGTATTCGAGCAAATGAATTTTCTTATGGTTTGTTGTACTATTTAAAGGTGTTTTCTTTTATATATATATATATATATATATATATATATATATATATATATATATATATATATATTGTTTTCGCTCAGAGTAAACTCACAACAAAAGACAAAATACAGTGAAATGTCAACCAATGTTTTTAACAACAAAAATAAAAAGTTTTCTCGTATGAAGTCACATCACATTATTTATACTGATATACTACATTTATCTCTGGTAATTCTCTATTTAGAATTTCTTTTTTCATCTGGAGTATTATAAAACGTGTATTAATTAATTCTACAATTCTAAAGGTGCGATTAATAAAAAATTAAAAAGAGAATGAAACGGAGAATAAAATTTCTATTATTATTTTTATAAGTTAAATATTCTTTTCTTTAAATGGAAATTAGTTGGAGGTAACTATAATTTTAGTTTGATTCAAAACTAAATAATTTAATAACATTCAATTTGTTTAGTTTAACTATTTTTTAGTTTATTTTTATACTCAACTATTCAAAATTAATATTGCTTTTTAACTAATTATAAATATTTTAACTAAAACTTATATTTAGTTTCATTAGAATTTAGTAGATGTTTTAAAATAAAAATTAGTAATTTTTTACTAGAATAAGTGATTTTTCTTTCTAAATGTGAATTAGGGAAAAGTAATTCATTAATTGGAATTAGTAGTAAGGACTTTTACTAATTTTAATCAGTAGTAAAATCCTTTATTAATTTTAATGATTTTTTGCTAAAACCTAAAAAATGTTTTTAACTAAAATTTTAAAAATTACAATTTATTAGTATTTACTAATTTAAAAGCAAAAATTTTAGTTTTTGAACAAAATAACTAAAATTAATGAAATTCTTTACTAATAATTCAAATTAGTGGATTACTTTTGAATTAATAAATTTTACTAATAAATTAGTAGAAATGACAATTAAAACCAAATAGTTTCTAATTTTGTGAGGAATTATTTCAAATGCACAATTTACTAGTTCAGTTGAGTGAATTTTTTATTATTATAATTTTTTGTTTTACGTTAGGTATAAAGTAAAAAAAAAAAAGGAAAAAAAGTGAAAATTTGATATTTTCGTTTATAGCACTTGAGTGAAATTGAATATTTAAAAGTGATGGAGATTTAAATAATTCAGCATTCCTGAAGTGTATAAATTGTGATATATTGCGAGATTTTAAGTGGTACAATTTCGCATGATACATTACTGTAACCAGCTCCCTCTCTCCTCCTCACTTCCCGCTTCACCGTGTTCATGGAAACATATTTCCTTTGGGTATAACGTGACTGATCTGACATAGTGGACAGTAAGTGAATTTTCACTGCTCCACCCTTAAACGTTACCATAAAATATGCTTATGTAAATAGAAGACGGCATCACACGATTTACCTTGAAGCTCACTGGGTGTAGTTTCAGGAGGTAAATGTCAAAGACACAATTCTTCCTTTTGAATAAACTTTTCTTTGGACTTAGCGACGACTCGGGAGAATGAAAAATATTGCAATTTTATTTTTATAAATATACGTTTTAGTTTTTATTTTATTATTTTCCCAATGGTATATACAGGAATATTCCATTCGCATTTCTCGAATATTCGATTGGAACATTGGAAACATTCCATTCACATTCCTCTAAATATTCCACTGAAACATTGGGAATATTTTTTTTAAATATTCCATCCACATTTTTGGGATGAATTTTTTCACTTCAATTGGAAATTTTTTCACTTCAATTGTCCATAATTTTTCACAGTAGTAAAGATCAGTTTAAAAATTTAAAATACTCTCGTACCAGTAGAAAGTCCCATGTATAGTCAGACACACAATTTACATTGTAAAAAGGTAACAAAAAGACAAAAAAAAATATTTTTACTATTATAGACTCAAAAAAAAATTTCCCATTCAAATATATGGTCGAAATATTCTCAAAGTAGTAAAGATCAGTTTACAGTCAGACAGAAATAATTTAATTTCATTAGTATATCAATTAAATATATTAATTAAATTACTAAGTTGTTAATTAGATACAATTTTAATTATAGACACTAAATAAGTAATAGTAGTAAAGTCAATATATAATCGGAGTGTCAGACAAAAGATTTTTTTTTAAAGAAAATTTTTCTACTAGGAAACAATCAAGAAAAATTATATTTATATACAAATAGAAAATTTTAATTATAGTAAAAAAAATTAGTAAGTAGTAAAGTCAACGCATAGTCAGACGTAAAAACTCAAAAAATTGTTCTAAAGAAAGAAAATTCCTTTGTAAAAACTTAAAAAGTGGGAGCAGTTTTGAATAGGAAAATTCTCACCAAGTAGTAAGATCAGTGTATAGTCAGACAAAAACACCAAACAAGTAGTAAACTCAATAACTAGTCAGACAAATTTTTTTAAAAACAGATTGCAATGAACAATTAATTTCTTTCATATCAACCAGTACTTTTCAGAGTCGAATATAAAGTCAAGAATTTTTTACAGTAGTATAGATCAGTTTTCAGTCAGACAGTAGTCAAAAATGAAACTAATTCAAGAAAAAAAAGGAAAAATAAAAAAAATTACAATTTTTCTATAATAAATTTCGTTTGACTGATCTCAATTGTTCAAATTTTTCTCTTGTTTATTTATAAAAAATAGAAAATTTGTTAAAAAATTATGATTAAGAAATAGTAAATAAATACCCATTTTATGCATAATTTTTATTTCTCAATAAAAATATTGTTTACAAACTCATTTTTTTCTTTTGACAAGAAAAACATTAGATATTCCCGTTTCTTAATATTTTTCTAGAAAATTCTCAATTTTCATAAGGAAATAATTTGCATCAATTCTATTTCTTAATTTCAATTATTTTAATAAAATTCAAAGTTTTTTTTAAAAATAAAGGAAAAAACTGTTTATAAATGATATTTGTCAATTGGAAAATTTAATTGAAAATGAAACTGAAAATTTTTGAATTTTTAGAAAATAAAGGAAAAAATTTTATTGAAAAAAATGTTCTGTTAAATTTATTTACGAATATCTTTAATTTGTAAAATTATTCGAAAAAAATCATTTCTTTTTTAAATATTTTAAATATTTAATTATTATTATTTTTCCGTATTAATTTACGAATTTATGAATTCATAATCTATTATCTAAAATTTAAAATAAAATTTATTTTTAAATCAATTTTTATTTGAAAATTCTACGAAATTCTGCGATGAGTTTTATTATTTCTGAAAATAATTGAATTATTGCGAAGAATTTTGTAAAAAAAAAAGTTTCAAACAATTGTTTTTTTTCGAAAAAATGTATGCAAATTCTATTTTTAATAATTAAATTCCTTTGAAATTTTCATTATTTTAGAAAATAATTGAACATTCGTGTCGAACTTTGTCAAAATTGTATTTAAATAATTGAATTCTTTTGGGAAATTTTATTAAAATAATTGATATACAAATTATTCAATTAGGAAAATTTTTTGAAAATAATTGAATTTTACTACTTTTGAAAGTAATTGAATTCTTGTAATGAATATTATCATTTATGAAAATAATTGACTTCTTCCGAATTATTTTATTATTTATGAAAATAATTAAATTCATGAAAAGAATTTTAAAATTTATGAAAATAATTGATTTACTGCGAAGAAATTAATGCAAAAATTTAAAAAACATTGGATTTTTTCTAAAAAAATTTATGCAAATTCTATTTTAAATAATTAAATTCTTGTAAAATTTTTATTTTTTGGAAAATAATTGAATGATTGTGAATCAAAATTTTTGTTTAATAATGAAATTCTTTTGGAAAATTTTATTAGTAGAATATTGAAAATCATTGAATTAAGAAAAATTTTTGAAAATAATTGAAATTTTGACAAGAATTGTATAACAATTTTTTCAGATATTTGGATTTTATTACTTTTGAAAATAATTAAATTCTTGTGAAATTTTTATTTTTTTGGAAAATAATTGAATGATCGTGAACCAAAATTTTTGTTTAATAATGAAATTCTTTTGGAAAATTTTATTAGAATATTAGAATATTGAAAATCATTGAATTAAGAAAAATTTTTGAAAATAATTGAAATTTTGACAAGAATTGTATAACAATTTTTTTAAATATTTGGATTTTATTACTTTTGAAAATAATTGAATTCTTGTGAAATTTTTATTTTTTTGGAAAATAATTAAATGTTTGCGTACAATATTATTTAAATTGCTTTTAAATAATTGAATTCTTTTGGGTAATTTTATTAAAATAGTAGATATTGAAAATCATTAAAATAAGGAAAATTTTTGAAAATAATTGAAATTTTGACAAGAATTGTATAACAATTTTTGAAAATAATTGAATTTCGAAGAAGAATTTTTTTATTTATAAAGATAATAATTAGGATTTTGTCGAGATTTTTTTGTAAATTTTCAACATTATTGAATTTTGTGATAAAAATTTTATTACTTTTGAAAATAATTGAATTTCTGCAATTATTTGTAACTTCTTCAAAATTCGATTTTTTAGTTTTTTTAACTAAAATTCTTCTATAAATTCATTATTTTTAATAATTAATTAAATATATAATAACAAATTCAACTAATTTTAGAAAATTCGGAAGTATTAAAATTTTTCATAAATCTAAGTGCATTAAAATTTCTAATTAAATTCATTAAAAATTAAAATTTTATAATATTTCCAATTAAATTCATTAAAAATTGAAATTTTATAAAATTTCGAGTTAAATTCATTAAAAATTGAAATTTCATAAAATTTCGAGTTCAATTCATTAAAAATTGAAATTTCATAAAATTTCGAATTAAATTCATTAAAAATTGAAATTTTTCAAAATTTTCAATTAAATTAATTAAAAATTGAAAATTAATAAAATTTCTAATTAAACTCATTAAGAATTGAAATTTGATAAAATTTCTAATTAAAACCTTTTGAAGTTGATAAAATTTCTAATTAAAACCTTTTGAAGTTCATTTATTTATGAAACTTGTAAACGCAACTCTTTTAAAATTAAATTAATTTTGAAATATTGAAGTAAAATTATTCATTAAATAATTTATTTATTTTCTGATAGTTGTTCAAGATTTAAGTTATTTAAAAAGAAATTATTGGTAGAAGTAGAAAAATTTAAAGGTTTTCTATTATAATTCGTGGTAATTTCATAGTTTACGAGTCAAACAAAAAAAACCACAAAAATTAAGAATTTTCTCATGAATTCGAAAAATTAAATTTTTTTCACTACTTTTCCCACCAAAAAGACGAGCGCAAATTTTCTCCCTTAATCACAAAAGAAAATTCCCAAGAAAATTCGTATTAACCAAAATATTCTCGAATTTTGTATTTAATTAGGTCGAAATTTAATCAAAGCAAATAGTGTAGAAGTGGAGTATGCCTTTACACGGATATATATAGGGAATAGCTTTCTAAAATTGATTTCATTCGTGTAGTTTAGTATTTGACGGTGTGGCGTGGTGGTGGTGGGTCAAATTTTGGATACAAGAAACTTGTAAAGTCATGTAATGGGCGGGTATATTGTAACAACACAAGCGTCTAGTCTTGGGCTAATGTCGGGACTAAAACAAACTTTAGTCGGTAGAAAGCAAAATGCACATGCACATACTTGCTAAACTTCAACGACGCTTGCTAACATTCTAAAGTTAAATTCTCGAATGGTAACGTTAAAGTTGGTCAACTACAAGGGAAGCAATTTTCGATCAGACACACGACTCATGAACTCCCTTGGGTGAGATCAAAAGCGTTTTGACTTAAACTCCCCCACAAACTGTCAATTTTAATCCGGAACTTGAACGACGTTTTCCAAAAATTCAACGCAATTTTTCAAAATTACAAAAAAATCAATACTTTTACCTGTCAATTCTGAAGAATTAATTTTTTTGAAATAGTTTAATTTAATTTTTTTTTAAATAATTTGAAGTTTTCATTTTCTAATATTAATTAAAGAATTAATTATTTAATTAAAGAATTATTTTCCTCTTTTCAAAAAAAAATAAATAAATAAATAAAAAAATCTACTTGAGAATCTTTTTGCTCTGTATACAAAATTGAAAATTGAAAAGAGTTGTAAAACTTGTTTAATACGAATAAAATTTTCGCACTCTGGAAAAGCTTTGGAAAAATGTTGATCATTCTTCAAATTCCTTTTCTCTTTTTTTTGTGGAGAACACTTTTGCACGCGTGAACGCTGAGGGTGTGGCACTTTTCGTGCTGGTTTCCGGTTGGAAGAAAGGCAGAAAAAAAACTTTAAAATTGACACACGCTTGAAAAGTTCGAGCAAGTAAAATTCGCACACGGGGAAAAAAGTTTTTCAAACGAGTTTCTAAGATGTTTCTCAATACAAACACAGATGCTTGAAAAACGACTAAACTGACAGGATCTCCTCAAAAAGTTACTTACTTAACAAGAAAGAGGATGATGATGATAGTATAAGAAATTTCAATCTTTTCAAATTTTCCTTTTTTTCTAATAAATTTCCCCTAAAACTCTACTGAATTTAACTCCAAAATGTAATAAAAAAAATAAAAATCTCTCATTATTATTTTTTTTGTTTTTGTTTTACATATATAAAAATGTAAATATCTAAAATATACATAAAGAGTTGACAGGCATTACAAATGCCAAACACGTTTCTGCTTTTCAAGTGCTCGAGCTTTTTTATAATTTATATTCTGCATTCAGAAACTGTACAAACACAACATTGAAATGTACTTACTTAAAAGCACTCAGAATGCAATTTTATTTCGCGTCGTGTTTAATTTTTTTTACATTCTCATCAAAAATGAGAAAGTCTTGGATTTGTGCGATTTTGAGAAATTTCTAATTTTGATAAATCTTCACGTTTCATGACCCCCTGATTCCAAAAAAATGGTTTTTTAGCGAAGTGTCTGTCTGTCTGTCTGTCTGTCTGTCTGTCTGTTGGTCTGTAGAAAATTTTGTCTCGACGATAACTCGAATAAATTTTAACGAATCGACTTGCAATTTGGGGTGCTTTTTTAGTCTATTAAAATGAAGCCTGAGTTCGTTGGACAGCTCATTTCGTCAAAAAACGACAAAAATACAAAACTTTCAAATTTTCAAAATTTCGTATTTTTTCGAATTTTAAAAAAAATATTTTTTTCAAATTTTTTCCTTAAAATTTGTACAAAAACAAACAACTTTTCTTTTAGACACTTTTTTGTATAACAAAAAACAAAAAAAATTGTGAATTTTTTTGAAATTTTGAAATTTTCAAAATTTTGTATTTTTGACAATTTTCAAAAAAATATTTTTTTTTATTTTTTTCGTTAAATACTGAACAAAATCAAGCAACTTTTCCTTAAGACACTTTTTTGTACAACAAAAAACAAAAAAGTTATGAATTTTTTTTCCAAAAAAGTGCAAAAAATTGAGATTTATAGTGAGTGAAGCATTAGCCAAAACATTAAAAAAACATTAAAAACATGTCAAAACTTTAATTTTTTTTTCAGATGACAAATTTAGGTAAATATTTAAAATTAGGAAGAAAAAAGAACTCAAAATGTCCGGAAATTTTGCTGTTTATGAATTTTTTTCGTAATATTTGTTTTTTACATTCTCATCAAAAATGAGAAAGTCTTGGATTTGTGCGATTTTGAGAAATTTCTAATTTTGATAAATCTTCACGTTTCATGACCCCCTGATTCCAAAAAAATGGTTTTTAGCGAAGTGTCTGTCTGTCTGTCTGTCTGTCTGTCTGTCTGTTGGTCTGTAGAAAATTTTGTCTCGACGATAACTCGAATAAATTTTAACGAATCGACTTGCAATTTGGGGTGCTTTTTTAGTCTATTAAAATGAAGCTTGAGTTCGTTGGACAGCTCATTTCGTCAAAAAACGACAAAAATACAAAACTTTCAAATTTTCAAAATTTCGTATTTTTTCGAATTTTAAAAAAAATATTTTTTTTCAAATTTTTTCCTTAAAATTTGTACAAAAACAAACAACTTTTCTTTTAGACACTTTTTTGTATAACAAAAAACAAAAAAATTGTGAATTTTTTTGAAATTTTGAAATTTTCAAAATTTTGTATTTTTGACAATTTTCAAAAAAATATTTTTTTTTATTTTTTTCGTTAAATACTGAACAAAATCAAGCAACTTTTCCTTAAGACACTTTTTTGTACAACAAAAAACAAAAAAGTTATGAATTTTTTTTCCAAAAAAGTGCAAAAAATTGAGATTTATAGTGAGTGAAGCATTAGCCAAAACATTAAAAAAACATTAAAAACATGTCAAAACTTTAATTTTTTTTTCAGATGACAAATTTAGGTAAATATTTAAAATTAGGAAGAAAAAAGAACTCAAAATGTCCGGAAATTTTGCTGTTTATGAATTTTTTCGTAATATTTGTTTTTTACATTCTCATCAAAAATGAGAAAGTCTTGGATTTGTGCGATTTTGAGAAATTTCTAATTTTGATAAATCTTCACGTTTCATGACCCCCTGATTCCAAAAAAATGGTTTTTAGCGAAGTGTCTGTCTGTCTGTCTGTCTGTCTGTCTGTCTGTTGGTCTGTAGAAAATTTTGTCTCGACGATAACTCGAATAAATTTTAACGAATCGACTTGCAATTTGGGGTGCTTTTTTAGTCTATTAAAATGAAGCCTGAGTTCGTTGGACAGCTCATTTCGTCAAAAAACGACAAAAATACAAAACTTTCAAATTTTCAAAATTTCGTATTTTTTCGAATTTTAAAAAAAATATTTTTTTCAAATTTTTTCCTTAAAATTTGTACAAAAACAAACAACTTTTCTTTTAGACACTTTTTTGTATAACAAAAAACAAAAAAATTGTGAATTTTTTTGAAATTTTGAAATTTTCAAAATTTTGTATTTTTGACAATTTTCAAAAAAATATTTTTTTTTATTTTTTTCGTTAAATACTGAACAAAATCAAGCAACTTTTCCTTAAGACACTTTTTTGTACAACAAAAAACAAAAAAGTTATGAATTTTTTTTCCAAAAAAGTGCAAAAAATTGAGATTTATAGTGAGTGAAGCATTAGCCAAAACATTAAAAAAACATTAAAAACATGTCAAAACTTTAATTTTTTTTTCAGATGACAAATTTAGGTAAATATTTAAAATTAGGAAGAAAAAAGAACTCAAAATGTCCGGAAATTTTGCTGTTTATGAATTTTTTCGTAATATTTGTTTTTTACATTCTCATCAAAAATGAGAAAGTCTTGGATTTGTGCGATTTTGAGAAATTTCTAATTTTGATAAATCTTCACGTTTCATGACCCCCTGATTCCAAAAAAATGGTTTTTAGCGAAGTGTCTGTCTGTCTGTCTGTCTGTCTGTCTGTCTGTTGGTCTGTAGAAAATTTTGTCTCGACGATAACTCGAATAAATTTTAACGAATCGACTTGCAATTTGGGGTGCTTTTTTAGTCTATTAAAATGAAGCTTGAGTTCGTTGGACAGCTCATTTCGTCAAAAAACGACAAAAATACAAAACTTTCAAATTTTCAAAATTTCGTATTTTTTCGAATTTTAAAAAAAATATTTTTTTCAAATTTTTTCCTTAAAATTTGTACAAAAACAAACAACTTTTCTTTTAGACACTTTTTTGTATAACAAAAAACAAAAAAATTGTGAATTTTTTTGAAATTTTGAAATTTTCAAAATTTTGTATTTTTGACAATTTTCAAAAAAATATTTTTTTTTTATTTTTTTCGTTAAATACTGAACAAAATCAAGCAACTTTTCCTTAAGACACTTTTTTGTACAACAAAAAACAAAAAAGTTATGAATTTTTTTTTCCAAAAAAGTGCAAAAAATTGAGATTTATAGTGAGTGAAGCATTAGCCAAAACATTAAAAAAACATTAAAAACATGTCAAAACTTTAATTTTTTTTTCAGATGACAAATTTAGGTAAATATTTAAAATTAGGAAGAAAAAAGAACTCAAAATGTCCGGAAATTTTGCTGTTTATGAATTTTTTCGTAATATTTGTTTTTTACATTCTCATCAAAAATGAGAAAGTCTTGGATTTGTGCGATTTTGAGAAATTTCTAATTTTGATAAATCTTCACGTTTCATGACCCCCTGATTCCAAAAAAATGGTTTTTAGCGAAGTGTCTGTCTGTCTGTCTGTCTGTCTGTCTGTCTGTTGGTCTGTAGAAAATTTTGTCTCGACGATAACTCGAATAAATTTTAACGAATCGACTTGCAATTTGGGGTGCTTTTTTAGTCTATTAAAATGAAGCCTGAGTTCGTTGGACAGCTCATTTCGTCAAAAAACGACAAAAATACAAAACTTTCAAATTTTCAAAATTTCGTATTTTTTCGAATTTTAAAAAAAATATTTTTTTCAAATTTTTTCCTTAAAATTTGTACAAAAACAAACAACTTTTCTTTTAGACACTTTTTTGTATAACAAAAAACAAAAAAATTGTGAATTTTTTTGAAATTTTGAAATTTTCAAAATTTTGTATTTTTGACAATTTTCAAAAAAATATTTTTTTTTATTTTTTTCGTTAAATACTGAACAAAATCAAGCAACTTTTCCTTAAGACACTTTTTTGTACAACAAAAAACAAAAAAGTTATGAATTTTTTTTCCAAAAAAGTGCAAAAAATTGAGATTTATAGTGAGTGAAGCATTAGCCAAAACATTAAAAAAACATTAAAAACATGTCAAAACTTTAATTTTTTTTTCAGATGACAAATTTAGGTAAATATTTAAAATTAGGAAGAAAAAAGAACTCAAAATGTCCGGAAATTTTGCTGTTTATGAATTTTTTCGTAATATTTGTTTTTTACATTCTCATCAAAAATGAGAAAGTCTTGGATTTGTGCGATTTTGAGAAATTTCTAATTTTGATAAATCTTCACGTTTCATGACCCCCTGATTCCAAAAAAATGGTTTTTAGCGAAGTGTCTGTCTGTCTGTCTGTCTGTCTGTCTGTCTGTTGGTCTGTAGAAAATTTTGTCTCGACGATAACTCGAATAAATTTTAACGAATCGACTTGCAATTTGGGGTGCTTTTTTAGTCTATTAAAATGAAGCCTGAGTTCGTTGGACAGCTCATTTCGTCAAAAAACGACAAAAATACAAAACTTTCAAATTTTCAAAATTTCGTATTTTTTCGAATTTTAAAAAAAATATTTTTTTCAAATTTTTTCCTTAAAATTTGTACAAAAACAAACAACTTTTCTTTTAGACACTTTTTTGTATAACAAAAAACAAAAAAATTGTGAATTTTTTTGAAATTTTGAAATTTTCAAAATTTTGTATTTTTGACAATTTTCAAAAAAATATTTTTTTTTATTTTTTTCGTTAAATACTGAACAAAATCAAGCAACTTTTCCTTAAGACACTTTTTTGTACAACAAAAAACAAAAAAGTTATGAATTTTTTTTCCAAAAAAGTGCAAAAAATTGAGATTTATAGTGAGTGAAGCATTAGCCAAAACATTAAAAAAACATTAAAAACATGTCAAAACTTTAATTTTTTTTTCAGATGACAAATTTAGGTAAATATTTAAAATTAGGAAGAAAAAAGAACTCAAAATGTCCGGAAATTTTGCTGTTTATGAATTTTTTCGTAATATTTGTTTTTTACATTCTCATCAAAAATGAGAAAGTCTTGGATTTGTGCGATTTTGAGAAATTTCTAATTTTGATAAATCTTCACGTTTCATGACCCCCTGATTCCAAAAAAATGGTTTTTAGCGAAGTGTCTGTCTGTCTGTCTGTCTGTCTGTCTGTCTGTTGGTCTGTAGAAAATTTTGTCTCGACGATAACTCGAATAAATTTTAACGAATCGACTTGCAATTTGGGGTGCTTTTTTAGTCTATTAAAATGAAGCCTGAGTTCGTTGGACAGCTCATTTCGTCAAAAAACGACAAAAATACAAAACTTTCAAATTTTCAAAATTTCGTATTTTTTCGAATTTTAAAAAAAATATTTTTTTCAAATTTTTTCCTTAAAATTTGTACAAAAACAAACAACTTTTCTTTTAGACACTTTTTTGTATAACAAAAAACAAAAAAATTGTGAATTTTTTTGAAATTTTGAAATTTTCAAAATTTTGTATTTTTGACAATTTTCAAAAAAATATTTTTTTTTATTTTTTTCGTTAAATACTGAACAAAATCAAGCAACTTTTCCTTAAGACACTTTTTTGTACAACAAAAAACAAAAAAGTTATGAATTTTTTTTCCAAAAAAGTGCAAAAAATTGAGATTTATAGTGAGTGAAGCATTAGCCAAAACATTAAAAAAACATTAAAAACATGTCAAAACTTTAATTTTTTTTTCAGATGACAAATTTAGGTAAATATTTAAAATTAGGAAGAAAAAAGAACTCAAAATGTCCGGAAATTTTGCTGTTTATGAATTTTTTCGTAATATTTGTTTTTTACATTCTCATCAAAAATGAGAAAGTCTTGGATTTGTGCGATTTTGAGAAATTTCTAATTTTGATAAATCTTCACGTTTCATGACCCCCTGATTCCAAAAAAATGGTTTTTAGCGAAGTGTCTGTCTGTCTGTCTGTCTGTCTGTCTGTCTGTTGGTCTGTAGAAAATTTTGTCTCGACGATAACTCGAATAAATTTTAACGAATCGACTTGCAATTTGGGGTGCTTTTTTAGTCTATTAAAATGAAGCCTGAGTTCGTTGGACAGCTCATTTCGTCAAAAAAACGACAAAAATACAAAACTTTCAAATTTTCAAAATTTCGTATTTTTTCGAATTTTAAAAAAAATATTTTTTTCAAATTTTTTCCTTAAAATTTGTACAAAAACAAACAACTTTTCTTTTAGACACTTTTTTGTATAACAAAAAACAAAAAAATTGTGAATTTTTTTGAAATTTTGAAATTTTCAAAATTTTGTATTTTTGACAATTTTCAAAAAAATATTTTTTTTTTATTTTTTTCGTTAAATACTGAACAAAATCAAGCAACTTTTCCTTAAGACACTTTTTTGTACAACAAAAAACAAAAAAGTTATGAATTTTTTTTCCAAAAAAGTGCAAAAAATTGAGATTTATAGTGAGTGAAGCATTAGCCAAAACATTAAAAAAACATTAAAAACATGTCAAAACTTTAATTTTTTTTTCAGATGACAAATTTAGGTAAATATTTAAAATTAGGAAGAAAAAAGAACTCAAAATGTCCGGAAATTTTGCTGTTTATGAATTTTTTCGTAATATTTGTTTTTTACATTCTCATCAAAAATGAGAAAGTCTTGGATTTGTGCGATTTTGAGAAATTTCTAATTTTGATAAATCTTCACGTTTCATGACCCCCTGATTCCAAAAAAATGGTTTTTAGCGAAGTGTCTGTCTGTCTGTCTGTCTGTCTGTCTGTCTGTTGGTCTGTAGAAAATTTTGTCTCGACGATAACTCGAATAAATTTTAACGAATCGACTTGCAATTTGGGGTGCTTTTTTAGTCTATTAAAATGAAGCCTGAGTTCGTTGGACAGCTCATTTCGTCAAAAAAACGACAAAAATACAAAACTTTCAAATTTTCAAAATTTCGTATTTTTTCGAATTTTAAAAAAAATATTTTTTTCAAATTTTTTCCTTAAAATTTGTACAAAAACAAACAACTTTTCTTTTAGACACTTTTTTGTATAACAAAAAACAAAAAAATTGTGAATTTTTTTGAAATTTTGAAATTTTCAAAATTTTGTATTTTTGACAATTTTCAAAAAAAATATTTTTTTTTATTTTTTTCGTTAAATACTGAACAAAATCAAGCAACTTTTCCTTAAGACACTTTTTTGTACAACAAAAAACAAAAAAGTTATGAATTTTTTTTCCAAAAAAGTGCAAAAAATTGAGATTTATAGTGAGTGAAGCATTAGCCAAAACATTAAAAAAACATTAAAAACATGTCAAAACTTTAATTTTTTTTTCAGATGACAAATTTAGGTAAATATTTAAAATTAGGAAGAAAAAAGAACTCAAAATGTCCGGAAATTTTGCTGTTTATGAATTTTTTCGTAATATTTGTTTTTTACATTCTCATCAAAAATGAGAAAGTCTTGGATTTGTGCGATTTTGAGAAATTTCTAATTTTGATAAATCTTCACGTTTCATGACCCCCTGATTCCAAAAAAATGGTTTTTAGCGAAGTGTCTGTCTGTCTGTCTGTCTGTCTGTCTGTCTGTTGGTCTGTAGAAAATTTTGTCTCGACGATAACTCGAATAAATTTTAACGAATCGACTTGCAATTTGGGGTGCTTTTTTAGTCTATTAAAATGAAGCCTGAGTTCGTTGGACAGCTCATTTCGTCAAAAAACGACAAAAATACAAAACTTTCAAATTTTCAAAATTTCGTATTTTTTCGAATTTTAAAAAAAATATTTTTTTCAAATTTTTTCCTTAAAATTTGTACAAAAACAAACAACTTTTCTTTTAGACACTTTTTTGTATAACAAAAAACAAAAAAATTGTGAATTTTTTTGAAATTTTGAAATTTTCAAAATTTTGTATTTTTGACAATTTTCAAAAAAATATTTTTTTTTATTTTTTTCGTTAAATACTGAACAAAATCAAGCAACTTTTCCTTAAGACACTTTTTTGTACAACAAAAAACAAAAAAGTTATGAATTTTTTTTCCAAAAAAGTGCAAAAAATTGAGATTTATAGTGAGTGAAGCATTAGCCAAAACATTAAAAAAACATTAAAAACATGTCAAAACTTTAATTTTTTTTTCAGATGACAAATTTAGGTAAATATTTAAAATTAGGAAGAAAAAAGAACTCAAAATGTCCGGAAATTTTGCTGTTTATGAATTTTTTCGTAATATTTGTTTTTTACATTCTCATCAAAAATGAGAAAGTCTTGGATTTGTGCGATTTTGAGAAATTTCTAATTTTGATAAATCTTCACGTTTCATGACCCCCTGATTCCAAAAAAATGGTTTTTAGCGAAGTGTCTGTCTGTCTGTCTGTCTGTCTGTCTGTCTGTTGGTCTGTAGAAAATTTTGTCTCGACGATAACTCGAATAAATTTTAACGAATCGACTTGCAATTTGGGGTGCTTTTTTAGTCTATTAAAATGAAGCCTGAGTTCGTTGGACAGCTCATTTCGTCAAAAAAACGACAAAAATACAAAACTTTCAAATTTTCAAAATTTCGTATTTTTTCGAATTTTAAAAAAAATATTTTTTTCAAATTTTTTCCTTAAAATTTGTACAAAAACAAACAACTTTTCTTTTAGACACTTTTTTGTATAACAAAAAACAAAAAAATTGTGAATTTTTTTGAAATTTTGAAATTTTCAAAATTTTGTATTTTTGACAATTTTCAAAAAAATATTTTTTTTTATTTTTTTTCGTTAAATACTGAACAAAATCAAGCAACTTTTCCTTAAGACACTTTTTTGTACAACAAAAAACAAAAAAGTTATGAATTTTTTTTCCAAAAAAGTGCAAAAAATTGAGATTTATAGTGAGTGAAGCATTAGCCAAAACATTAAAAAAACATTAAAAACATGTCAAAACTTTAATTTTTTTTTCAGATGACAAATTTAGGTAAATATTTAAAAATTAGGAAGAAAAAAGAACTCAAAATGTCCGGAAATTTTGCTGTTTATGAATTTTTTCGTAATATTTGTTTTTTACATTCTCATCAAAAATGAGAAAGTCTTGGATTTGTGCGATTTTGAGAAATTTCTAATTTTGATAAATCTTCACGTTTCATGACCCCCTGATTCCAAAAAAATGGTTTTTAGCGAAGTGTCTGTCTGTCTGTCTGTCTGTCTGTCTGTCTGTTGGTCTGTAGAAAATTTTGTCTCGACGATAACTCGAATAAATTTTAACGAATCGACTTGCAATTTGGGGTGCTTTTTTAGTCTATTAAAATGAAGCCTGAGTTCGTTGGACAGCTCATTTCGTCAAAAAACGACAAAAATACAAAACTTTCAAATTTTCAAAATTTCGTATTTTTTCGAATTTTAAAAAAAAATATTTTTTTCAAATTTTTTCCTTAAAATTTGTACAAAAACAAACAACTTTTCTTTTAGACACTTTTTTGTATAACAAAAAACAAAAAAATTGTGAATTTTTTTGAAATTTTGAAATTTTCAAAATTTTGTATTTTTGACAATTTTCAAAAAAATATTTTTTTTTTATTTTTTTCGTTAAATACTGAACAAAATCAAGCAACTTTTCCTTAAGACACTTTTTTGTACAACAAAAAACAAAAAAGTTATGAATTTTTTTTCCAAAAAAGTGCAAAAAATTGAGATTTATAGTGAGTGAAGCATTAGCCAAAACATTAAAAAAACATTAAAAACATGTCAAAACTTTAATTTTTTTTTCAGATGACAAATTTAGGTAAATATTTAAAATTAGGAAGAAAAAAGAACTCAAAATGTCCGGAAATTTTGCTGTTTATGAATTTTTTCGTAATATTTGTTTTTTACATTCTCATCAAAAATGAGAAAGTCTTGGATTTGTGCGATTTTGAGAAATTTCTAATTTTGATAAATCTTCACGTTTCATGACCCCCTGATTCCAAAAAAATGGTTTTTAGCGAAGTGTCTGTCTGTCTGTCTGTCTGTCTGTCTGTCTGTTGGTCTGTAGAAAATTTTGTCTCGACGATAACTCGAATAAATTTTAACGAATCGACTTGCAATTTGGGGTGCTTTTTTAGTCTATTAAAATGAAGCCTGAGTTCGTTGGACAGCTCATTTCGTCAAAAAACGACAAAAATACAAAACTTTCAAATTTTCAAAATTTCGTATTTTTTCGAATTTTAAAAAAAATATTTTTTTCAAATTTTTTCCTTAAAATTTGTACAAAAACAAACAACTTTTCTTTTAGACACTTTTTTGTATAACAAAAAACAAAAAAATTGTGAATTTTTTTGAAATTTTGAAATTTTCAAAATTTTGTATTTTTGACAATTTTCAAAAAAATATTTTTTTTTATTTTTTTCGTTAAATACTGAACAAAATCAAGCAACTTTTCCTTAAGACACTTTTTTGTACAACAAAAAACAAAAAAGTTATGAATTTTTTTTCCAAAAAAGTGCAAAAAATTGAGATTTATAGTGAGTGAAGCATTAGCCAAAACATTAAAAAAACATTAAAAACATGTCAAAACTTTAATTTTTTTTTCAGATGACAAATTTAGGTAAATATTTAAAATTAGGAAGAAAAAAGAACTCAAAATGTCCGGAAATTTTGCTGTTTATGAATTTTTTCGTAATATTTGTTTTTTACATTCTCATCAAAAATGAGAAAGTCTTGGATTTGTGCGATTTTGAGAAATTTCTAATTTTGATAAATCTTCACGTTTCATGACCCCCTGATTCCAAAAAAATGGTTTTTAGCGAAGTGTCTGTCTGTCTGTCTGTCTGTCTGTCTGTCTGTTGGTCTGTAGAAAATTTTGTCTCGACGATAACTCGAATAAATTTTAACGAATCGACTTGCAATTTGGGGTGCTTTTTTAGTCTATTAAAATGAAGCCTGAGTTCGTTGGACAGCTCATTTCGTCAAAAAAACGACAAAAATACAAAACTTTCAAATTTTCAAAATTTCGTATTTTTTCGAATTTTAAAAAAAATATTTTTTTCAAATTTTTTCCTTAAAATTTGTACAAAAACAAACAACTTTTCTTTTAGACACTTTTTTGTATAACAAAAAACAAAAAAATTGTGAATTTTTTTGAAATTTTGAAATTTTCAAAATTTTGTATTTTTGACAATTTTCAAAAAAATATTTTTTTTTATTTTTTTCGTTAAATACTGAACAAAATCAAGCAACTTTTCCTTAAGACACTTTTTTGTACAACAAAAAACAAAAAAGTTATGAATTTTTTTTCCAAAAAAGTGCAAAAAATTGAGATTTATAGTGAGTGAAGCATTAGCCAAAACATTAAAAAAACATTAAAAACATGTCAAAACTTTAATTTTTTTTTCAGATGACAAATTTAGGTAAATATTTAAAATTAGGAAGAAAAAAGAACTCAAAATGTCCGGAAATTTTGCTGTTTATGAATTTTTTCGTAATATTTGTTTTTTACATTCTCATCAAAAATGAGAAAGTCTTGGATTTGTGCGATTTTGAGAAATTTCTAATTTTGATAAATCTTCACGTTTCATGACCCCCTGATTCCAAAAAAATGGTTTTTAGCGAAGTGTCTGTCTGTCTGTCTGTCTGTCTGTCTGTCTGTTGGTCTGTAGAAAATTTTGTCTCGACGATAACTCGAATAAATTTTAACGAATCGACTTGCAATTTGGGGTGCTTTTTTAGTCTATTAAAATGAAGCCTGAGTTCGTTGGACAGCTCATTTCGTCAAAAAACGACAAAAATACAAAACTTTCAAATTTTCAAAATTTCGTATTTTTTTCGAATTTTAAAAAAAATATTTTTTTCAAATTTTTTCCTTAAAATTTGTACAAAAACAAACAACTTTTCTTTTAGACACTTTTTTGTATAACAAAAAACAAAAAAATTGTGAATTTTTTTGAAATTTTGAAATTTTCAAAATTTTGTATTTTTGACAATTTTCAAAAAAATATTTTTTTTTATTTTTTTCGTTAAATACTGAACAAAATCAAGCAACTTTTCCTTAAGACACTTTTTTGTACAACAAAAAACAAAAAAGTTATGAATTTTTTTTCCAAAAAAGTGCAAAAAATTGAGATTTATAGTGAGTGAAGCATTAGCCAAAACATTAAAAAAACATTAAAAAACATGTCAAAACTTTAATTTTTTTTTCAGATGACAAATTTAGGTAAATATTTAAAATTAGGAAGAAAAAAGAACTCAAAATGTCCGGAAATTTTGCTGTTTATGAATTTTTTCGTAATATTTGTTTTTTACATTCTCATCAAAAATGAGAAAGTCTTGGATTTGTGCGATTTTGAGAAATTTCTAATTTTGATAAATCTTCACGTTTCATGACCCCCTGATTCCAAAAAAATGGTTTTTAGCGAAGTGTCTGTCTGTCTGTCTGTCTGTCTGTCTGTCTGTTGGTCTGTAGAAAATTTTGTCTCGACGATAACTCGAATAAATTTTAACGAATCGACTTGCAATTTGGGGTGCTTTTTTAGTCTATTAAAATGAAGCCTGAGTTCGTTGGACAGCTCATTTCGTCAAAAAACGACAAAAATACAAAACTTTCAAATTTTCAAAATTTCGTATTTTTTCGAATTTTAAAAAAAATATTTTTTTCAAATTTTTTCCTTAAAATTTGTACAAAAACAAACAACTTTTCTTTTAGACACTTTTTTGTATAACAAAAAACAAAAAAATTGTGAATTTTTTTGAAATTTTGAAATTTTCAAAATTTTGTATTTTTGACAATTTTCAAAAAAATATTTTTTTTTATTTTTTTCGTTAAATACTGAACAAAATCAAGCAACTTTTCCTTAAGACACTTTTTTGTACAACAAAAAACAAAAAAGTTATGAATTTTTTTTCCAAAAAAGTGCAAAAAATTGAGATTTATAGTGAGTGAAGCATTAGCCAAAACATTAAAAAAACATTAAAAACATGTCAAAACTTTAATTTTTTTTTCAGATGACAAATTTAGGTAAATATTTAAAATTAGGAAGAAAAAAGAACTCAAAATGTCCGGAAATTTTGCTGTTTATGAATTTTTTCGTAATATTTGTTTTTTACATTCTCATCAAAAATGAGAAAGTCTTGGATTTGTGCGATTTTGAGAAATTTCTAATTTTGATAAATCTTCACGTTTCATGACCCCCTGATTCCAAAAAAATGGTTTTTAGCGAAGTGTCTGTCTGTCTGTCTGTCTGTCTGTCTGTCTGTTGGTCTGTAGAAAATTTTGTCTCGACGATAACTCGAATAAATTTTAACGAATCGACTTGCAATTTGGGGTGCTTTTTTAGTCTATTAAAATGAAGCCTGAGTTCGTTGGACAGCTCATTTCGTCAAAAAACGACAAAAATACAAAACTTTCAAATTTTCAAAATTTCGTATTTTTTCGAATTTTAAAAAAAATATTTTTTTCAAATTTTTTCCTTAAAATTTGTACAAAAACAAACAACTTTTCTTTTAGACACTTTTTTGTATAACAAAAAACAAAAAAATTGTGAATTTTTTTGAAATTTTGAAATTTTCAAAATTTTGTATTTTTGACAATTTTCAAAAAAATATTTTTTTTTTATTTTTTTCGTTAAATACTGAACAAAATCAAGCAACTTTTCCTTAAGACACTTTTTTGTACAACAAAAAACAAAAAAGTTATGAATTTTTTTTCCAAAAAAGTGCAAAAAATTGAGATTTATAGTGAGTGAAGCATTAGCCAAAACATTAAAAAAACATTAAAAACATGTCAAAACTTTAATTTTTTTTTCAGATGACAAATTTAGGTAAATATTTAAAATTAGGAAGAAAAAAGAACTCAAAATGTCCGGAAATTTTGCTGTTTATGAATTTTTTCGTAATATTTGTTTTTTACATTCTCATCAAAAATGAGAAAGTCTTGGATTTGTGCGATTTTGAGAAATTTCTAATTTTGATAAATCTTCACGTTTCATGACCCCCTGATTCCAAAAAAATGGTTTTTAGCGAAGTGTCTGTCTGTCTGTCTGTCTGTCTGTCTGTCTGTTGGTCTGTAGAAAATTTTGTCTCGACGATAACTCGAATAAATTTTAACGAATCGACTTGCAATTTGGGGTGCTTTTTTAGTCTATTAAAATGAAGCCTGAGTTCGTTGGACAGCTCATTTCGTCAAAAAAACGACAAAAATACAAAACTTTCAAATTTTCAAAATTTCGTATTTTTTCGAATTTTAAAAAAAATATTTTTTTCAAATTTTTTCCTTAAAATTTGTACAAAAACAAACAACTTTTCTTTTAGACACTTTTTTGTATAACAAAAAACAAAAAAATTGTGAATTTTTTTGAAATTTTGAAATTTTCAAAATTTTGTATTTTTGACAATTTTCAAAAAAATATTTTTTTTTATTTTTTTCGTTAAATACTGAACAAAATCAAGCAACTTTTCCTTAAGACACTTTTTTGTACAACAAAAAACAAAAAAGTTATGAATTTTTTTTCCAAAAAAGTGCAAAAAATTGAGATTTATAGTGAGTGAAGCATTAGCCAAAACATTAAAAAAACATTAAAAACATGTCAAAACTTTAATTTTTTTTTCAGATGACAAATTTAGGTAAATATTTAAAATTAGGAAGAAAAAAGAACTCAAAATGTCCGGAAATTTTGCTGTTTATGAATTTTTTCGTAATATTTGTTTTTTACATTCTCATCAAAAATGAGAAAGTCTTGGATTTGTGCGATTTTGAGAAATTTCTAATTTTGATAAATCTTCACGTTTCATGACCCCCTGATTCCAAAAAAATGGTTTTTAGCGAAGTGTCTGTCTGTCTGTCTGTCTGTCTGTCTGTCTGTTGGTCTGTAGAAAATTTTGTCTCGACGATAACTCGAATAAATTTTAACGAATCGACTTGCAATTTGGGGTGCTTTTTTAGTCTATTAAAATGAAGCCTGAGTTCGTTGGACAGCTCATTTCGTCAAAAAACGACAAAAATACAAAACTTTCAAATTTTCAAAATTTCGTATTTTTTCGAATTTTAAAAAAAATATTTTTTTCAAATTTTTTCCTTAAAATTTGTACAAAAACAAACAACTTTTCTTTTAGACACTTTTTTGTATAACAAAAAACAAAAAAA
This sequence comes from Leptopilina syphax, assembly GCA_032872505.1. NCBI lineage: Eukaryota > Metazoa > Arthropoda > Insecta > Hymenoptera > Figitidae > Leptopilina > Leptopilina syphax. The sequence goes on along the minus strand of CM065476.1, from coordinate 2,218,000 downwards.
TTGTGAATTTTTTTGAAATTTTGAAATTTTCAAAATTTTGTATTTTTGACAATTTTCAAAAAAATATTTTTTTTTTATTTTTTTCGTTAAATACTGAACAAAATCAAGCAACTTTTCCTTAAGACACTTTTTTGTACAACAAAAAACAAAAAAGTTATGAATTTTTTTTCCAAAAAAGTGCAAAAAATTGAGATTTATAGTGAGTGAAGCATTAGCCAAAACATTAAAAAAACATTAAAAACATGTCAAAACTTTAATTTTTTTTTCAGATGACAAATTTAGGTAAATATTTAAAATTAGGAAGAAAAAAGAACTCAAAATGTCCGGAAATTTTGCTGTTTATGAATTTTTTCGTAATATTTGTTTTTTACATTCTCATCAAAAATGAGAAAGTCTTGGATTTGTGCGATTTTGAGAAATTTCTAATTTTGATAAATCTTCACGTTTCATGACCCCCTGATTCCAAAAAAATGGTTTTTAGCGAAGTGTCTGTCTGTCTGTCTGTCTGTCTGTCTGTCTGTTGGTCTGTAGAAAATTTTGTCTCGACGATAACTCGAATAAATTTTAACGAATCGACTTGCAATTTGGGGTGCTTTTTTAGTCTATTAAAATGAAGCCTGAGTTCGTTGGACAGCTCATTTCGTCAAAAAACGACAAAAATACAAAACTTTCAAATTTTCAAAATTTCGTATTTTTTCGAATTTTAAAAAAAATATTTTTTTTCAAATTTTTTCCTTAAAATTTGTACAAAAACAAACAACTTTTCTTTTAGACACTTTTTTGTATAACAAAAAACAAAAAAATTGTGAATTTTTTTGAAATTTTGAAATTTTCAAAATTTTGTATTTTTGACAATTTTCAAAAAAATATTTTTTTTTATTTTTTTCGTTAAATACTGAACAAAATCAAGCAACTTTTCCTTAAGACACTTTTTTGTACAACAAAAAACAAAAAAGTTATGAATTTTTTTTTCCAAAAAAGTGCAAAAAATTGAGATTTATAGTGAGTGAAGCATTAGCCAAAACATTAAAAAAACATTAAAAACATGTCAAAACTTTAATTTTTTTTTCAGATGACAAATTTAGGTAAATATTTAAAATTAGGAAGAAAAAAGAACTCAAAATGTCCGGAAATTTTGCTGTTTATGAATTTTTTCGTAATATTTGTTTTTTACATTCTCATCAAAAATGAGAAAGTCTTGGATTTGTGCGATTTTGAGAAATTTCTAATTTTGATAAATCTTCACGTTTCATGACCCCCTGATTCCAAAAAAATGGTTTTTAGCGAAGTGTCTGTCTGTCTGTCTGTCTGTCTGTCTGTCTGTTGGTCTGTAGAAAATTTTGTCTCGACGATAACTCGAATAAATTTTAACGAATCGACTTGCAATTTGGGGTGCTTTTTTAGTCTATTAAAATGAAGCCTGAGTTCGTTGGACAGCTCATTTCGTCAAAAAACGACAAAAATACAAAACTTTCAAATTTTCAAAATTTCGTATTTTTTCGAATTTTAAAAAAAATATTTTTTTTCAAATTTTTTCCTTAAAATTTGTACAAAAACAAACAACTTTTCTTTTAGACACTTTTTTGTATAACAAAAAACAAAAAAATTGTGAATTTTTTTGAAATTTTGAAATTTTCAAAATTTTGTATTTTTGACAATTTTCAAAAAAATATTTTTTTTTATTTTTTTCGTTAAATACTGAACAAAATCAAGCAACTTTTCCTTAAGACACTTTTTTGTACAACAAAAAACAAAAAAAGTTATGAATTTTTTTTCCAAAAAAGTGCAAAAAAATTGAGATTTATAGTGAGTGAAGCATTAGCCAAAACATTAAAAAAACATTAAAAACATGTCAAAACTTTAATTTTTTTTTCAGATGACAAATTTAGGTAAATATTTAAAATTAGGAAGAAAAAAGAACTCAAAATGTCCGGAAATTTTGCTGTTTATGAATTTTTTCGTAATATTTGTTTTTTACATTCTCATCAAAAATGAGAAAGTCTTGGATTTGTGCGATTTTGAGAAATTTCTAATTTTGATAAATCTTCACGTTTCATGACCCCCTGATTCCAAAAAAATGGTTTTTAGCGAAGTGTCTGTCTGTCTGTCTGTCTGTCTGTCTGTCTGTTGGTCTGTAGAAAATTTTGTCTCGACGATAACTCGAATAAATTTTAACGAATCGACTTGCAATTTGGGGTGCTTTTTTAGTCTATTAAAATGAAGCCTGAGTTCGTTGGACAGCTCATTTCGTCAAAAAACGACAAAAATACAAAACTTTCAAATTTTCAAAATTTCGTATTTTTTCGAATTTTAAAAAAAAATATTTTTTTCAAATTTTTTCCTTAAAATTTGTACAAAAACAAACAACTTTTCTTTTAGACACTTTTTTGTATAACAAAAAACAAAAAAATTGTGAATTTTTTTGAAATTTTGAAATTTTCAAAATTTTGTATTTTTGACAATTTTCAAAAAAATATTTTTTTTTTATTTTTTTCGTTAAATACTGAACAAAATCAAGCAACTTTTCCTTAAGACACTTTTTTGTACAACAAAAAACAAAAAAGTTATGAATTTTTTTTCCAAAAAAGTGCAAAAAATTGAGATTTATAGTGAGTGAAGCATTAGCCAAAACATTAAAAAAACATTAAAAACATGTCAAAACTTTAATTTTTTTTTCAGATGACAAATTTAGGTAAATATTTAAAATTAGGAAGAAAAAAGAACTCAAAATGTCCGGAAATTTTGCTGTTTATGAATTTTTTCGTAATATTTGTTTTTTACATTCTCATCAAAAATGAGAAAGTCTTGGATTTGTGCGATTTTGAGAAATTTCTAATTTTGATAAATCTTCACGTTTCATGACCCCCTGATTCCAAAAAAATGGTTTTTAGCGAAGTGTCTGTCTGTCTGTCTGTCTGTCTGTCTGTCTGTTGGTCTGTAGAAAATTTTGTCTCGACGATAACTCGAATAAATTTTAACGAATCGACTTGCAATTTGGGGTGCTTTTTTAGTCTATTAAAATGAAGCCTGAGTTCGTTGGACAGCTCATTTCGTCAAAAAAACGACAAAAATACAAAACTTTCAAATTTTCAAAATTTCGTATTTTTTCGAATTTTAAAAAAAATATTTTTTTCAAATTTTTTTCCTTAAAATTTGTACAAAAACAAACAACTTTTCTTTTAGACACTTTTTTGTATAACAAAAAACAAAAAAATTGTGAATTTTTTTGAAATTTTGAAATTTTCAAAATTTTGTATTTTTGACAATTTTCAAAAAAATATTTTTTTTTATTTTTTTCGTTAAATACTGAACAAAATCAAGCAACTTTTCCTTAAGACACTTTTTTGTACAACAAAAAACAAAAAAGTTATGAATTTTTTTTCCAAAAAAGTGCAAAAAATTGAGATTTATAGTGAGTGAAGCATTAGCCAAAACATTAAAAAAACATTAAAAACATGTCAAAACTTTAATTTTTTTTTCAGATGACAAATTTAGGTAAATATTTAAAATTAGGAAGAAAAAAGAACTCAAAATGTCCGGAAATTTTGCTGTTTATGAATTTTTTCGTAATATTTGTTTTTTACATTCTCATCAAAAATGAGAAAGTCTTGGATTTGTGCGATTTTGAGAAATTTCTAATTTTGATAAATCTTCACGTTTCATGACCCCCTGATTCCAAAAAAATGGTTTTTAGCGAAGTGTCTGTCTGTCTGTCTGTCTGTCTGTCTGTCTGTTGGTCTGTAGAAAATTTTGTCTCGACGATAACTCGAATAAATTTTAACGAATCGACTTGCAATTTGGGGTGCTTTTTTAGTCTATTAAAATGAAGCCTGAGTTCGTTGGACAGCTCATTTCGTCAAAAAACGACAAAAATACAAAACTTTCAAATTTTCAAAATTTCGTATTTTTTCGAATTTTAAAAAAAATATTTTTTTCAAATTTTTTCCTTAAAATTTGTACAAAAACAAACAACTTTTCTTTTAGACACTTTTTTGTATAACAAAAAACAAAAAAATTGTGAATTTTTTTGAAATTTTGAAATTTTCAAAATTTTGTATTTTTGACAATTTTCAAAAAAATATTTTTTTTTATTTTTTTCGTTAAATACTGAACAAAATCAAGCAACTTTTCCTTAAGACACTTTTTTGTACAACAAAAAACAAAAAAGTTATGAATTTTTTTTCCAAAAAAGTGCAAAAAATTGAGATTTATAGTGAGTGAAGCATTAGCCAAAACATTAAAAAAACATTAAAAACATGTCAAAACTTTAATTTTTTTTTCAGATGACAAATTTAGGTAAATATTTAAAATTAGGAAGAAAAAAGAACTCAAAATGTCCGGAAATTTTGCTGTTTATGAATTTTTTCGTAATATTTGTTTTTTACATTCTCATCAAAAATGAGAAAGTCTTGGATTTGTGCGATTTTGAGAAATTTCTAATTTTGATAAATCTTCACGTTTCATGACCCCCTGATTCCAAAAAAATGGTTTTTAGCGAAGTGTCTGTCTGTCTGTCTGTCTGTCTGTCTGTCTGTTGGTCTGTAGAAAATTTTGTCTCGACGATAACTCGAATAAATTTTAACGAATCGACTTGCAATTTGGGGTGCTTTTTTAGTCTATTAAAATGAAGCCTGAGTTCGTTGGACAGCTCATTTCGTCAAAAAACGACAAAAATACAAAACTTTCAAATTTTCAAAATTTCGTATTTTTTCGAATTTTAAAAAAAATATTTTTTTCAAATTTTTTCCTTAAAATTTGTACAAAAACAAACAACTTTTCTTTTAGACACTTTTTTGTATAACAAAAAACAAAAAAATTGTGAATTTTTTTGAAATTTTGAAATTTTCAAAATTTTGTATTTTTGACAATTTTCAAAAAAATATTTTTTTTTATTTTTTTCGTTAAATACTGAACAAAATCAAGCAACTTTTCCTTAAGACACTTTTTTGTACAACAAAAAACAAAAAAGTTATGAATTTTTTTTCCAAAAAAGTGCAAAAAATTGAGATTTTATAGTGAGTGAAGCATTAGCCAAAACATTAAAAAAACATTAAAAACATGTCAAAACTTTAATTTTTTTTTCAGATGACAAATTTAGGTAAATATTTAAAATTAGGAAGAAAAAAGAACTCAAAATGTCCGGAAATTTTGCTGTTTATGAATTTTTTCGTAATATTTGTTTTTTACATTCTCATCAAAAATGAGAAAGTCTTGGATTTGTGCGATTTTGAGAAATTTCTAATTTTGATAAATCTTCACGTTTCATGACCCCCTGATTCCAAAAAAATGGTTTTTAGCGAAGTGTCTGTCTGTCTGTCTGTCTGTCTGTCTGTCTGTTGGTCTGTAGAAAATTTTGTCTCGACGATAACTCGAATAAATTTTAACGAATCGACTTGCAATTTGGGGTGCTTTTTTAGTCTATTAAAATGAAGCCTGAGTTCGTTGGACAGCTCATTTCGTCAAAAAACGACAAAAATACAAAACTTTCAAATTTTCAAAATTTCGTATTTTTTCGAATTTTAAAAAAAAATATTTTTTTCAAATTTTTTCCTTAAAATTTGTACAAAAACAAACAACTTTTCTTTTAGACACTTTTTTGTATAACAAAAAACAAAAAAATTGTGAATTTTTTTGAAATTTTGAAATTTTCAAAATTTTGTATTTTTGACAATTTTCAAAAAAATATTTTTTTTTATTTTTTTTCGTTAAATACTGAACAAAATCAAGCAACTTTTCCTTAAGACACTTTTTTGTACAACAAAAAACAAAAAAGTTATGAATTTTTTTTCCAAAAAAGTGCAAAAAATTGAGATTTATAGTGAGTGAAGCATTAGCCAAAACATTAAAAAAACATTAAAAACATGTCAAAACTTTAATTTTTTTTTCAGATGACAAATTTAGGTAAATATTTAAAATTAGGAAGAAAAAAGAACTCAAAATGTCCGGAAATTTTGCTGTTTATGAATTTTTTCGTAATATTTGTTTTTTACATTCTCATCAAAAATGAGAAAGTCTTGGATTTGTGCGATTTTGAGAAATTTCTAATTTTGATAAATCTTCACGTTTCATGACCCCCTGATTCCAAAAAAATGGTTTTTAGCGAAGTGTCTGTCTGTCTGTCTGTCTGTCTGTCTGTCTGTTGGTCTGTAGAAAATTTTGTCTCGACGATAACTCGAATAAATTTTAACGAATCGACTTGCAATTTGGGGTGCTTTTTTAGTCTATTAAAATGAAGCCTGAGTTCGTTGGACAGCTCATTTCGTCAAAAAACGACAAAAATACAAAACTTTCAAATTTTCAAAATTTCGTATTTTTTCGAATTTTAAAAAAAATATTTTTTTCAAATTTTTTCCTTAAAATTTGTACAAAAACAAACAACTTTTCTTTTAGACACTTTTTTGTATAACAAAAAACAAAAAAAATTGTGAATTTTTTTGAAATTTTGAAATTTTCAAAATTTTGTATTTTTGACAATTTTCAAAAAAAATTTTTTTTTTATTTTTTTCGTTAAATACTGAACAAAATCAAGCAACTTTTCCTTAAGACACTTTTTTGTACAACAAAAAAACAAAAAAGTTATGAATTTTTTTTCCAAAAAAGTGCAAAAAATTGAGATTTATAGTGAGTGAAGCATTAGCCAAAACATTAAAAAAACATTAAAAACATGTCAAAACTTTAATTTTTTTTTCAGATGACAAATTTAGGTAAATATTTAAAATTAGGAAGAAAAAAGAACTCAAAATGTCCGGAAATTTTGCTGTTTATGAATTTTTTCGTAATATTTGTTTTTTACATTCTCATCAAAAATGAGAAAGTCTTGGATTTGTGCGATTTTGAGAAATTTCTAATTTTGATAAATCTTCACGTTTCATGACCCCCTGATTCCAAAAAAATGGTTTTTAGCGAAGTGTCTGTCTGTCTGTCTGTCTGTCTGTCTGTCTGTTGGTCTGTAGAAAATTTTGTCTCGACGATAACTCGAATAAATTTTAACGAATCGACTTGCAATTTGGGGTGCTTTTTTTAGTCTATTAAAATGAAGCCTGAGTTCGTTGGACAGCTCATTTCGTCAAAAAACGACAAAAATACAAAACTTTCAAATTTTCAAAATTTCGTATTTTTTCGAATTTTAAAAAAAATATTTTTTTCAAATTTTTTCCTTAAAATTTGTACAAAAACAAACAACTTTTCTTTTAGACACTTTTTTGTATAACAAAAAACAAAAAAATTGTGAATTTTTTTGAAATTTTGAAATTTTCAAAATTTTGTATTTTTGACAATTTTCAAAAAAATATTTTTTTTTATTTTTTTCGTTAAATACTGAACAAAATCAAGCAACTTTTCCTTAAGACACTTTTTTGTACAACAAAAAACAAAAAAGTTATGAATTTTTTTTCCAAAAAAGTGCAAAAAATTGAGATTTATAGTGAGTGAAGCATTAGCCAAAACATTAAAAAAACATTAAAAACATGTCAAAACTTTAATTTTTTTTTCAGATGACAAATTTAGGTAAATATTTAAAATTAGGAAGAAAAAAGAACTCAAAATGTCCGGAAATTTTGCTGTTTATGAATTTTTTCGTAATATTTGTTTTTTACATTCTCATCAAAAATGAGAAAGTCTTGGATTTGTGCGATTTTGAGAAATTTCTAATTTTGATAAATCTTCACGTTTCATGACCCCCTGATTCCAAAAAAATGGTTTTTAGCGAAGTGTCTGTCTGTCTGTCTGTCTGTCTGTCTGTCTGTTGGTCTGTAGAAAATTTTGTCTCGACGATAACTCGAATAAATTTTAACGAATCGACTTGCAATTTGGGGTGCTTTTTTAGTCTATTAAAATGAAGCCTGAGTTCGTTGGACAGCTCATTTCGTCAAAAAAACGACAAAAATACAAAACTTTCAAATTTTCAAAATTTCGTATTTTTTCGAATTTTAAAAAAAAATATTTTTTTCAAATTTTTTCCTTAAAATTTGTACAAAAACAAACAACTTTTCTTTTAGACACTTTTTTGTATAACAAAAAACAAAAAAATTGTGAATTTTTTTGAAATTTTGAAATTTTCAAAATTTTGTATTTTTGACAATTTTCAAAAAAATATTTTTTTTTATTTTTTTCGTTAAATACTGAACAAAATCAAGCAACTTTTCCTTAAGACACTTTTTTGTACAACAAAAAACAAAAAAGTTATGAATTTTTTTTCCAAAAAAGTGCAAAAAATTGAGATTTATAGTGAGTGAAGCATTAGCCAAAACATTAAAAAAACATTAAAAAACATGTCAAAACTTTAATTTTTTTTTCAGATGACAAATTTAGGTAAATATTTAAAATTAGGAAGAAAAAAAGAACTCAAAATGTCCGGAAATTTTGCTGTTTATGAATTTTTTCGTAATATTTGTTTTTTACATTCTCATCAAAAATGAGAAAGTCTTGGATTTGTGCGATTTTGAGAAATTTCTAATTTTGATAAATCTTCACGTTTCATGACCCCCTGATTCCAAAAAAATGGTTTTTAGCGAAGTGTCTGTCTGTCTGTCTGTCTGTCTGTCTGTCTGTTGGTCTGTAGAAAATTTTGTCTCGACGATAACTCGAATAAATTTTAACGAATCGACTTGCAATTTGGGGTGCTTTTTTAGTCTATTAAAATGAAGCCTGAGTTCGTTGGACAGCTCATTTCGTCAAAAAACGACAAAAATACAAAACTTTCAAATTTTCAAAATTTCGTATTTTTTCGAATTTTAAAAAAAAATATTTTTTTCAAATTTTTTCCTTAAAATTTGTACAAAAAACAAACAACTTTTCTTTTAGACACTTTTTTGTATAACAAAAAACAAAAAAATTGTGAATTTTTTTGAAATTTTGAAATTTTCAAAATTTTGTATTTTTGACAATTTTCAAAAAAATATTTTTTTTTATTTTTTTCGTTAAATACTGAACAAAATCAAGCAACTTTTCCTTAAGACACTTTTTTGTACAACAAAAAACAAAAAAGTTATGAATTTTTTTTCCAAAAAAGTGCAAAAAATTGAGATTTATAGTGAGTGAAGCATTAGCCAAAACATTAAAAAAACATTAAAAACATGTCAAAACTTTAATTTTTTTTTCAGATGACAAATTTAGGTAAATATTTAAAATTAGGAAGAAAAAAGAACTCAAAATGTCCGGAAATTTTGCTGTTTATGAATTTTTTCGTAATATTTGTTTTTTACATTCTCATCAAAAATGAGAAAGTCTTGGATTTGTGCGATTTTGAGAAATTTCTAATTTTGATAAATCTTCACGTTTCATGACCCCCTGATTCCAAAAAAATGGTTTTTAGCGAAGTGTCTGTCTGTCTGTCTGTCTGTCTGTCTGTCTGTTGGTCTGTAGAAAATTTTGTCTCGACGATAACTCGAATAAATTTTAACGAATCGACTTGCAATTTGGGGTGCTTTTTTAGTCTATTAAAATGAAGCCTGAGTTCGTTGGACAGCTCATTTCGTCAAAAAAACGACAAAAATACAAAACTTTCAAATTTTCAAAATTTCGTATTTTTTCGAATTTTAAAAAAAAATATTTTTTTTCAAATTTTTTCCTTAAAATTTGTACAAAAACAAACAACTTTTCTTTTAGACACTTTTTTGTATAACAAAAAACAAAAAAATTGTGAATTTTTTTGAAATTTTGAAATTTTCAAAATTTTGTATTTTTGACAATTTTCAAAAAAATATTTTTTTTTATTTTTTTCGTTAAATACTGAACAAAATCAAGCAACTTTTCCTTAAGACACTTTTTTGTACAACAAAAAACAAAAAAGTTATGAATTTTTTTTCCAAAAAAGTGCAAAAAATTGAGATTTATAGTGAGTGAAGCATTAGCCAAAACATTAAAAAAACATTAAAAACATGTCAAAACTTTAATTTTTTTTTCAGATGACAAATTTAGGTAAATATTTAAAATTAGGAAGAAAAAAGAACTCAAAATGTCCGGAAATTTTGCTGTTTATGAATTTTTTCGTAATATTTGTTTTTTACATTCTCATCAAAAATGAGAAAGTCTTGGATTTGTGCGATTTTGAGAAATTTCTAATTTTGATAAATCTTCACGTTTCATGACCCCCTGATTCCAAAAAAATGGTTTTTAGCGAAGTGTCTGTCTGTCTGTCTGTCTGTCTGTCTGTCTGTTGGTCTGTAGAAAATTTTGTCTCGACGATAACTCGAATAAATTTTAAACGAATCGACTTGCAATTTGGGGTGCTTTTTTAGTCTATTAAAATGAAGCCTGAGTTCGTTGGACAGCTCATTTCGTCAAAAAACGACAAAAATACAAAACTTTCAAATTTTCAAAATTTCGTATTTTTTCGAATTTTAAAAAAAATATTTTTTTCAAATTTTTCCTTAAAATTTGTACAAAAAACAAACAACTTTTCTTTTAGACACTTTTTTGTATAACAAAAAACAAAAAAATTGTGAATTTTTTTGAAATTTTGAAATTTTCAAAATTTTGTATTTTTGACAATTTTCAAAAAAATATTTTTTTTTATTTTTTTCGTTAAATACTGAACAAAATCAAGCAACTTTTCCTTAAGACACTTTTTTGTACAACAAAAAACAAAAAAGTTATGAATTTTTTTTCCAAAAAAGTGCAAAAAATTGAGATTTATAGTGAGTGAAGCATTAGCCAAAACATTAAAAAAACATTAAAAACATGTCAAAACTTTAATTTTTTTTTTCAGATGACAAATTTAGGTAAATATTTAAAATTAGGAAGAAAAAAGAACTCAAAATGTCCGGAAATTTTGCTGTTTATGAATTTTTTCGTAATATTTGTTTTTTACATTCTCATCAAAAATGAGAAAGTCTTGGATTTGTGCGATTTTGAGAAATTTCTAATTTTGATAAATCTTCACGTTTCATGACCCCCTGATTCCAAAAAAATGGTTTTTTAGCGAAGTGTCTGTCTGTCTGTCTGTCTGTCTGTCTGTCTGTTGGTCTGTAGAAAATTTTGTCTCGACGATAACTCGAATAAATTTTAACGAATCGACTTGCAATTTGGGGTGCTTTTTTAGTCTATTAAAATGAAGCCTGAGTTCGTTGGACAGCTCATTTCGTCAAAAAAACGACAAAAATACAAAACTTTCAAATTTTCAAAATTTCGTATTTTTTCGAATTTTAAAAAAAATATTTTTTTCAAATTTTTTCCTTAAAATTTGTACAAAAACAAACAACTTTTCTTTTAGACACTTTTTTGTATAACAAAAAACAAAAAAATTGTGAATTTTTTTGAAATTTTGAAATTTTCAAAATTTTGTATTTTTGACAATTTTCAAAAAAATATTTTTTTTTATTTTTTTCGTTAAATACTGAACAAAATCAAGCAACTTTTCCTTAAGACACTTTTTTGTACAACAAAAAACAAAAAAGTTATGAATTTTTTTTCCAAAAAAGTGCAAAAAATTGAGATTTATAGTGAGTGAAGCATTAGCCAAAACATTAAAAAAACATTAAAAACATGTCAAAACTTTAATTTTTTTTTCAGATGACAAATTTAGGTAAATATTTAAAATTAGGAAGAAAAAAGAACTCAAAATGTCCGGAAATTTTGCTGTTTATGAATTTTTTCGTAATATTTGTTTTTTACATTCTCATCAAAAATGAGAAAGTCTTGGATTTGTGCGATTTTGAGAAATTTCTAATTTTGATAAATCTTCACGTTTCATGACCCCCTGATTCCAAAAAAATGGTTTTTAGCGAAGTGTCTGTCTGTCTGTCTGTCTGTCTGTCTGTCTGTTGGTCTGTAGAAAATTTTGTCTCGACGATAACTCGAATAAATTTTAAACGAATCGACTTGCAATTTGGGGTGCTTTTTTAGTCTATTAAAATGAAGCCTGAGTTCGTTGGACAGCTCATTTCGTCAAAAAACGACAAAAATACAAAACTTTCAAATTTTCAAAATTTCGTATTTTTTCGAATTTTAAAAAAAATATTTTTTTCAAATTTTTTCCTTAAAATTTGTACAAAAACAAACAACTTTTCTTTTAGACACTTTTTTGTATAACAAAAAACAAAAAAATTGTGAATTTTTTTGAAATTTTGAAATTTTCAAAATTTTGTATTTTTGACAATTTTCAAAAAAATATTTTTTTTTATTTTTTTTCGTTAAATACTGAACAAAATCAAGCAACTTTTCCTTAAGACACTTTTTTGTACAACAAAAAACAAAAAAGTTATGAATTTTTTTTCCAAAAAAGTGCAAAAAATTGAGATTTATAGTGAGTGAAGCATTAGCCAAAACATTAAAAAAACATTAAAAACATGTCAAAACTTTAATTTTTTTTTCAGATGACAAATTTAGGTAAATATTTAAAATTAGGAAGAAAAAAGAACTCAAAATGTCCGGAAATTTTGCTGTTTATGAATTTTTTTCGTAATATTTGTTTTTTACATTCTCATCAAAAATGAGAAAGTCTTGGATTTGTGCGATTTTGAGAAATTTCTAATTTTGATAAATCTTCACGTTTCATGACCCCCTGATTCCAAAAAAATGGTTTTTAGCGAAGTGTCTGTCTGTCTGTCTGTCTGTCTGTCTGTCTGTTGGTCTGTAGAAAATTTTGTCTCGACGATAACTCGAATAAATTTTAACGAATCGACTTGCAATTTGGGGTGCTTTTTTAGTCTATTAAAATGAAGCCTGAGTTCGTTGGACAGCTCATTTCGTCAAAAAACGACAAAAATACAAAACTTTCAAATTTTCAAAATTTCGTATTTTTTCGAATTTTAAAAAAAATATTTTTTTCAAATTTTTTTCCTTAAAATTTGTACAAAAACAAACAACTTTTCTTTTAGACACTTTTTTGTATAACAAAAAACAAAAAAATTGTGAATTTTTTTGAAATTTTGAAATTTTCAAAATTTTGTATTTTTGACAATTTTCAAAAAAATATTTTTTTTATTTTTTTCGTTAAATACTGAACAAAATCAAGCAACTTTTCCTTAAGACACTTTTTTGTACAACAAAAAACAAAAAAGTTATGAATTTTTTTTCCAAAAAAGTGCAAAAAATTGAGATTTATAGTGAGTGAAGCATTAGCCAAAACATTAAAAAAACATTAAAAACATGTCAAAACTTTAATTTTTTTTTCAGATGACAAATTTAGGTAAATATTTAAAATTAGGAAGAAAAAAGAACTCAAAATGTCCGGAAATTTTGCTGTTTATGAATTTTTTCGTAATATTTGTTTTTTACATTCTCATCAAAAATGAGAAAGTCTTGGATTTGTGCGATTTTGAGAAATTTCTAATTTTGATAAATCTTCACGTTTCATGACCCCCTGATTCCAAAAAAAATGGTTTTTAGCGAAGTGTCTGTCTGTCTGTCTGTCTGTCTGTCTGTCTGTTGGTCTGTAGAAAATTTTGTCTCGACGATAACTCGAATAAATTTTAACGAATCGACTTGCAATTTGGGGTGCTTTTTTAGTCTATTAAAATGAAGCCTGAGTTCGTTGGACAGCTCATTTCGTCAAAAAACGACAAAAATACAAAACTTTCAAATTTTCAAAATTTTGTATTTTTTCGAATTTTAAAAAAAAAATTTTTTTTTCTAATTTTTTCCTTAAAATTTGTACAAAAACAAACAACTTTTCTTTTAGACACTTTTTTGTATAACAAAAAACAAAAAAATTGTGAATTTTTTTGAAATTTTGAAATTTTCAAAATTTTGGATTTTTGACAATTTTCAAAAAAATATTTTTTTTTATTTTTTTCGTTAAATTTTGTACAAAAACAAACAACTTTTCCTTTGAACACTTTTTTGTACAACAAAAAACAAAAAAGTTATGAATTTTTTTTCCAAAAAAGTGCAAAAAATTGAGATTTATAGTGAGTGAAGCATTAGCCGAAACATTAAAAAAACATTAAAAACATGTCAAAACTTTAATTTTTTTTTTTAGATGACAAATTTAGGTAAATATACAAAATTAGGAAGAAAAAAGAACTCAAAATATCCGGAAATTTTGCTGTTTTTGAATTTTTTCGTAATATTTGTTTTTTACATTCTCATCAAAAATGAGAAAGTCTTGGATTTGTGCGATTTTGAGAAATTTCTAATTTTGATAAATCTTCACGTTTCATGACCCCCTGATTCCAAAAAAATGGTTTTTAGCGAAGTGTCTGTCTGTCTGTCTGTCTGTCTGTCTGTCTGTTGGTCTGTAGAAAATTTTGTCTCGACGATAACTCGAATAAATTTTAACGAATCGACTTGCAATTTGGGGTGCTTTTTTAGTCCATTAAAATGAAGCCTGAGTTCGTTGGACAGCTCATTTCGTCAAAAAAACGACAAAAATACAAAACTTTCAAATTTTCAAAATTTCGTATTTTTTCGAATTTTCAAAAAAAATATTTTTTTCTAATTTTTTCCTTAAATTTTGTACAAAAACAAACAACTTTTCCTTTAGACACTTTTTTGTATAACAAAAAACAAAAAAATTATGAATTTTTTTAAAATTTTGAAATTTTCAAAATTTTGTATTTTTGACAATTTTCAAAAAAAAATTTTTTTTATTTTTTTCCTTAAATTTTGAACAAAAACAAACAACTTTTCCTTTGAACACTTTTTTGTACAACAAAAAACAAAAAAGTTATGAATTTTTTTTTTCCAAAAAAGTGCAAAAAATTGAGATTTATAGTGAGTGAAGCATTAGCCGAAACATTAAAAAAACATTAAAAACATGTCAAAACTTTCACTTTTTTCTTTTAGATGCCAAATTTAGGTAAATATACAAAATTAGGAAGAAAAAAGAACTCAAAATATCCGAAAATTTTGCTGTTTTTGAATTTTTTCGTAATATTTGTTTTTTACATTCTCATCAAAAATGAGAAAGTCTTGGATTTGTGCGATTTTGAGAAATTTCTAATTTTGATAAATCTTCACGTTTCATGACCCCCTGATTCCAAAAAAATGGTTTTTAGCGAAGTGTCTGTCTGTCTGTCCTGTCTGTCTGTCTGTCTGTCTGTTGGTCTGTAGAAAATTTTGTCTCGACGATAACTCGAATAAATTTTAACGAATCGACTTGCAATTTGGGGTGCTTTTTTAGTCCATTAAAATAAAGCCTGAGTTCGTTGGACAGCTCATTTCGTCAAAAAACGACAAAAATACAAAACTTTTAAATTTTCAAAATTTCGTATTTTTTCGAATTTTAAAAAAAAATATTTTTTTCTAATTTTTTCCTTAAAATTTGTACAAAAACAAACAACTTTTCCTTTAGACACTTTTTTGTACAACAAAAAACAAAAAAGTTATGAATTTTTTTAAAATTTTGAAATTTTCAAAATTTTGGATTTTTGACAATTTTTAAAAAAAAAATTTTTTTTATTTTTTTCGTTAAATTTTGTACAAAAACAAACAACTTTTCCTTTGAACACTTTTTTGTACAACAAAAAACAAAAAAGTTATGAATTTTTTTTCCAAAAAAGTGCAAAAAATTGAGATTTATAGTGAGTGAAGCATTAGCCGAAACATTAAAAAAACATTAAAAACATGTCAAAACTTTCACTTTTTTCTTTTAGATGCCAAATTTAGGTAAATATACAAAATTAGGAACAAAAAAGAACTCAAAATATCCGAAAATTTTGCTGTTTTTGAATTTTTTCGTAATATTTGTTTTTTACATTCTCATCAAAAATGAGAAAGTATTGGATTTGTGCGATTTTGAGAAATTTCTAATTTTGATAAATCTTTTACGTTTTCATGACCCCCTGATTCCAAAAAAATGGTTTTTTAGAGAAGTGTCTGTTCTGTCTGTCTGTCTGTCTGTCTGTCTGTCTGTTGGTCTGTAGAAAATTTTGTCTCGACGATAACTCGAATAAATTTTAACGAATCGTCTTGCAATTTGGGGTGCTTTTTTAGTCCATTAAAATAAAGCCTGAGTTCGTTGGACAGCTCATTTCGTCAAAAAACCACAAAAATACAAAACTTTTAAATTTTCAAAATTTTGTATTTTTTCCAATTTTCAAAAAAATATTTTTTTCTAATTTTTTCCTTAAATTTTGTACAAAAACAAACAACTTTTCCTTTAAACACTTTTTTGTACAACAAAAAACAAAAAAGTTATGAATTTTTTTAAAATTTTGAAATTTTCAAAATTTTGGATTTTTGACAATTTTTAAAAAAAAATTTTTTTAATTTTTTTCCTTAAATTTTGTACAAAAACAAACAACTTTTCCTTTGAACACTTTTTTGTACAACAAAAAACAAAAAAGTTATGAATTTTTTTTCCCAAAAAAGTGCAAAAAAATTGAGATTTATAGTGAGTGAAGCATTAGCCGAAACATTAAAAAAACATTAAAAACATGTCAAAACTTTCACTTTTTTCTTTTAGATGCCAAATTTAGGTAAATATACAAAAATTAGGAACAAAAAAGAACTCAAAATATCCGAAAATTTTGCTGTTTTTGAATTTTTTCGTAATATTTGTTTTTTACATTCTCATCAAAAATGAGAAAGTATTGGATTTGTGCGATTTTGAGAAATTTCTAATTTTGATAAATCTTTACGTTTTCATGACCCCCTGATTCCAAAAAAATGGTTTTTAGAGAAGTGTCTGTCTGTCTGTCTGTCTGTCTGTCTGTCTGTCTGTCTGTCTGTAGAAAATTTGTCTCGACGATAACTCGAATAAATTTTAACGAATCGTCTTGCAATTTGGGGTGCTTTTTTAGTCCATTAAAATAAAGCCTGAGTTCGTTGGACAGCTCATTTCGTCAAAAAACCACAAAAATACAAAACTTTTAAATTTTCAAAATTTTGTATTTTTTCCAATTTTCAAAAAAAATATTTTTTTCTAATTTTTTCCTTAAATTTTGTACAAAAACAAACAACTTTTCCTTTAAACACTTTTTTGTACAACAAAAAACAAAAAATTTATGAATTTTTTTAAAATTTTGAAATTTTCAAAATTTTGGATTTTTGACAATTTTTAAAAAAAAAATTTTTTTAATTTTTTTCCTTAAATTTTGTACAAAAACAAACAACTTTTTCCTTTGAAACACTTTTTGTACAACAAAAAACAAAAAAGTTATGAATTTTTTTTTCCAAAAAAGTGCAAAAAATTGAGATTTATAGTGAGTGAAGCATTAGCCGAAACATTAAAAAACATTAAAAACATGTCAAAACTTTCACTTTTTTCTTTTAGATGCCAAATTTAGGTAAATATACAAAATTAGGAACAAAAAAGAACTCAAAATATCCGAAAATTTTGCTGTTTTTGAATTTTTTCGTAATATTTGTTTTTTACATTCTCATCAAAAATGAGAAAGTATTGGATTTGTGCGATTTTGAGAAATTTCTAATTTTGATAAATCTTTACGTTTCATGACCCCCTGATTCCAAAAAAATGGTTTTTAGAGAAGTGTCTGTCTGTCTGTCTGTCTGTCTGTCTGTCTGTCTGTTGGTCTGTAGAAAATTTTGTCTCGACGATAACTCGAATAAATTTTAACGAATCGTCTTGCAATTTGGGGTGCTTTTTTAGTCCATTAAAATAAAGCCTGAGTTCGTTGGACAGCTCATTTCGTCAAAAAACCACAAAAATACAAAACTTTTAAATTTTCAAAATTTTGTATTTTTTCCAATTTTCAAAAAAATATTTTTTTCTAATTTTTTCCTTAAATTTTGTACAAAAACAAACAACTTTTCCTTTAAACACTTTTTTGTACAACAAAAAACAAAAAAGTTATGAATTTTTTTAAAATTTTGAAATTTTCAAAATTTTGGATTTTTGACAATTTTTAAAAAAAAAAATTTTTTTAATTTTTTTCCTTAAATTTTGTACAAAAACAAACAACTTTTCCTTTGAACACTTTTTTGTACAACAAAAAACAAAAAAGTTATGAATTTTTTTTCCAAAAAAGTGCAAAAAATTGAGATTTATAGTGAGTGAAGCATTAGCCGAAACATTAAAAAACATTAAAAACATGTCAAAACTTTCACTTTTTTCTTTTAGATGCCAAATTTAGGTAAATATACAAAATTAGGAACAAAAAAGAACTCAAAATATCCGAAAATTTTGCTGTTTTTGAATTTTTTCGTAATATTTGTTTTTTACATTCTCATCAAAAATGAGAAAGTATTGGATTTGTGCGATTTTGAGAAATTTCTAATTTTGATAAATCTTTACGTTTCATGACCCCCTGATTCCAAAAAAATGGTTTTTAGAGAAGTGTCTGTCTGTCTGTCTGTCTGTCTGTCTGTCTGTCTGTTGGTCTGTAGAAAATTTTGTCTCGACGATAACTCGAATAAATTTTAACGAATCGTCTTGCAATTTGGGGTGCTTTTTTAGTCCATTAAAATAAAGCCTGAGTTCGTTGGACAGCTCATTTCGTCAAAAAACCACAAAAATACAAAACTTTTAAATTTTCAAAATTTTGTATTTTTTCCAATTTTCAAAAAAATATTTTTTCTAATTTTTTCCTTAAAATTTTGTACAAAAACAAAACAACTTTTCCTTTAAACACTTTTTTGTACAACAAAAAACAAAAAAGTTATGAATTTTTTTAAAATTTTGAAATTTTCAAAATTTTGGATTTTTGACAATTTTTAAAAAAAAAAAATTTTTTTAATTTTTTTCCTTAAATTTTGTACAAAAACAAACAACTTTTCCTTTGAACACTTTTTTGTACAACAAAAAACAAAAAAGTTATGAATTTTTTTTCCAAAAAAGTGCAAAAAATTGAGATTTATAGTGAGTGAAGCATTAGCCGAAACATTAAAAAACATTAAAAACATGTCAAAACTTTCACTTTTTTCTTTTAGATGCCAAATTTAGGTAAATATACAAAATTAGGAACAAAAAAGAACTCAAAATATCCGAAAATTTTGCTGTTTTTGAATTTTTTCGTAATATTTGTTTTTTACATTCTCATCAAAAATGAGAAAGTATTGGATTTGTGCGATTTTGAGAAATTTCTAATTTTGATAAATCTTTACGTTTCATGACCCCCTGATTCCAAAAAAATGGTTTTTAGAGAAGTGTCTGTCTGTCTGTCTGTCTGTCTGTCTGTCTGTCTGTCTGTCTGTAGAAAATTTTGTCTCGACGATAACTCGAATAAATTTTAACGAATCGTCTTGCAATTTGGGGTGCTTTTTTAGTCCATTAAAATAAAGCCTGAGTTCGTTGGACAGCTCATTTCGTCAAAAAACCACAAAAATACAAAACTTTTAAATTTTCAAAATTTTGTATTTTTTCCAATTTTCAAAAAAATATTTTTTTTCTAATTTTTTCCTTAAATTTTGTACAAAAACAAACAACTTTTCCTTTAAACACTTTTTTGTACAACAAAAAACAAAAAAGTTATGAATTTTTTTTAAAATTTTTGAAATTTTCAAAATTTTGGATTTTGACAATTTTTAAAAAAAAAATTTTTTAATTTTTTTCCTTAAATTTTGTACAAAAACAAACAACTTTTCCTTTGAACACTTTTTTGTACAACAAAAAACAAAAAAGTTATGAATTTTTTTTTCCAAAAAAGTGCAAAAAATTGAGATTTATAGTGAGTGAAGCATTAGCCGAAACATTAAAAAAACATTAAAAACATGTCAAAACTTTCACTTTTTTCTTTTAGATGCCAAATTTAGGTAAATATACAAAATTAGGAACAAAAAAGAACTCAAAATATCCGAAAATTTTGCTGTTTTTGAATTTTTTTCGTAATATTTGTTTTTTACATTCTCATCAAAAATGAGAAAGTATTGGATTTGTGCGATTTTGAGAAATTTCTAATTTTGATAAATCTTTACGTTTCATGACCCCCTGATTCCAAAAAAATGGTTTTTAGAGAAGTGTCTGTCTGTCTGTCTGTCTGTCTGTCTGTCTGTCTGTTGGTCTGTAGAAAATTTTGTCTCGACGATAACTCGAATAAATTTTAACGAATCGTCTTGCAATTTGGGGTTGCTTTTTTTAGTCCATTAAAATAAAGCCTGAGTTCGTTGGACAGCTCATTTCGTCAAAAAACCACAAAAATACAAAACTTTTAAATTTTCAAAATTTTGTATTTTTTCCAATTTTCAAAAAAATATTTTTTTCTAATTTTTTTCCTTAAATTTTGTACAAAAACAAACAACTTTTCCTTTAAACACTTTTTTGTACAACAAAAAACAAAAAAGTTATGAATTTTTTTAAAATTTTGAAATTTTCAAAATTTTGGATTTTTGACAATTTTTAAAAAAAAATTTTTTTTAATTTTTTTTCCTTAAATTTTGTACAAAAACAAACAACTTTTCCTTTGAACACTTTTTTGTACAACAAAAAACAAAAAAGTTATGAATTTTTTTTTCCAAAAAAGTGCAAAAAATTGAGATTTTATAGTGAGTGAAGCATTAGCCGAAACATTAAAAAAACATTAAAAACATGTCAAAACTTTCACTTTTTTCTTTTAGATGCCAAATTTAGGTAAATATACAAAATTAGGAACAAAAAAAGAACTCAAAATATCCGAAAATTTTGCTGTTTTTGAATTTTTTTCGTAATATTTGTTTTTTTACATTCTCATCAAAATGAGAAAGTATTGGATTTGTGCGATTTTGAGAAATTTCTAATTTTGATAAATCTTTACGTTTCATGACCCCCTGATTCCAAAAAAATGGTTTTTAGAGAAGTGTCTGTCTGTCTGTCTGTCTGTCTGTCTGTCTGTCTGTCTGTTGGTCTGTAGAAAATTTTGTCTCGACGATAACTCGAATAAATTTTAACGAATCGTCTTGCAATTTGGGGTGCTTTTTAGTCCATTAAAATAAAGCCTGAGTTCGTTGGACAGCTCATTTCGTCAAAAAAACCACAAAAATACAAAACTTTAAATTTTCAAAATTTTGTATTTTTTCCAATTTTCAAAAAAATATTTTTTTCTAATTTTTTCCTTAAATATTGTACAAAAACAAACAACTTTTCCTTTTAAAAACACTTTTTTGTACAACAAAAAAACAAAAAAGTTATGAATTTTTTTTAAAATTTTGAAATTTTCAAAATTTTGGATTTTTGACAATTTTTAAAAAAAAAATTTTTTTAATTTTTTTCCTTAAAATTTTGTACAAAAACAAACAACTTTTCCTTTGAACACTTTTTTTGTACAACAAAAAACAAAAAAGTTATGAATTTTTTTTCCAAAAAAGTGCAAAAAATTGAGATTTATAGTGAGTGAAGCATTAGCCGAAACATTAAAAAACATTAAAAACATGTCAAAAACTTTCACTTTTTTCTTTTAGATGCCAAATTTAGGTAAATATACAAAATTAGGAACAAAAAGAACTCAAAATATCCGAAAATTTTGCTGTTTTTGAATTTTTCGTAATATTTGTTTTTTACATTCTCATCAAAAATGAGAAAGTATTGGATTTGTGCGATTTTGAGAAATTTTCTAATTTTGATAAATCTTTACGTTTCATGACCCCCTGATTCCAAAAAAATGGTTTTTTAGAGAAGTGTCCTGTCTGTCTGTCTGTCTGTCTGTCTGTCTGGTTGGTCTGTAGAAAATTTTGTCCTCGACGATAACTCGAATAAATTTTAACGAATCGTCTTGCAATTTGGGGTGCTTTTTTAGTCCATTAAAATAAAGCCTGAGTTCGTAGGACAGCTCATTTCGTCAAAAAACCACAAAAATACAAAACTTTTAAATTTTCAAAATTTTGTATTTTTTCCAATTTTCAAAAAAATATTTTTTTTCTAATTTTTTCCTTAAATTTTTGTACAAAAACAAACAACTTTTCCTTTAAACACTTTTTTTGTACAACAAAAAACAAAAAAGTTTATGAATTTTTTTAAAATTTTGAAATTTTCAAAATTTTGGATTTTTGACAATTTTTAAAAAAAAATTTTTTAATTTTTTCCCTTAAATTTTGTACAAAAACAAACAACTTTTCCTTTGAGACACTTTTTTGTACAACAAAAAACAAAAAAGTTATGAATTTTTTTTCCAAAAAAAGTGCAAAAAAATTGAGATTTAATAGATGAGTGAAGCATTAGCCGAAACAGAATAAAAACCATTAAAAACATGTCAAAACTTTCACTTTTTCTTTATGATGCCAAATTTAGGTAAATACCAAAAATTAGGAAACAAAAAAAGGAACTCAAAATATCCGAAAAATTTTGCTGTTTTTGATTTTTTTCGTAATAATTTGTTTTTTACATTCTCATCAAAAATGAAGAAAGTTTTCGCCGCGCATTTGTCCGACCCGATTTTGCTGGAAATTTTATATATTTTGATAAATCTTCGCTCACGTTTTCACTGCTCACCACCAAGCCCGCTTCTCCAAAATCCTCCCCTCCTGCCGTGGCCGCGCCCGTTTTTTAGAGAAGTCTTCTCGCCTCGCTCCCCTGTCTGTCTGTCCCACGCGCCCGCCCAGGCGCACTGCGTCTGTCTGGTTGGTATGTAAGAAAACGCGCGCGCGCGCGCACGCGGACGATAACTCGTTCTCTCCTCTCGCCTCCTTAAATTTTAACGAATCGTCTTGCAATTTTGGGGTGATTCTTTTTAGTCACATTAAAATAAAGCCTCTGGAGTTCGTCTGTTGGACAGCTCATTTCGTCAAAAAAACCACAAAAATATACAAAAATCTTTTAAATTTTTAAATTTTGTATTTTTTTCCCAATTATTCCAACCACCATATTTTTTTTTCTAATTTTTTACTTTCAATTTTGTTACCTTAAAACAAACAACTTTTCTTCCTTTTAAACACTTTTTTGTACAACAAAAAAACAAAAAAAAAATGTTATGGGAATTATTTTTTTAACAATTTTGATAATTTTCAAAAATTTTTGGGATTTTCTGACAATTTTTAAAAAAAAAAAATTTTTTTATGTTTTTTCCTTAAAATTTTGTACAAAAACAAACAACTTTTCCTGTTGAGACAACTTTTTTGTACCAACAAAAAAACTAAAAAAAAGTTTATGAAAATTTTTTTTTTTCCAAAAAAAGTGCAAAAAATTGAGAGTTTATAGTGAGTGGAAGCATTAGCCCGAAAACATTAAATAAAACATTAAATATGAGACCATGTTCAAAACTTTCATTTTTTCTTTTAGATGCCAAAATTTAGGTATAAATATACAAAATTAGGAAGAAATAAAGATATCAAAAATATCCGAAAATTTTGATGTTTTTGAATTTTTTTCGGTAATATTTGTTTTTTTGCATTCTCATTCAAAATGAGTAAGTATATTGGATTTGTGCGATTTTGAGAAAATTTCTAATTTTGATAAATCTTCACGTTTCATGACCCCCTGATTCCAAAAAAATGGTTTTTTAGCGAAGTTGTCTGTCTGTCTGTCTGTCTGTCTGTCTGTCTGTCTGGTCTGTAGAAAATTTTGTCTCGAACGATAACTCGAATAAATTTTAACGAATCGTCTTGCCAATTTGGGGTGCTTTTTTAGTCCATTAAAATAAAGCCTGAGTTCGTTGGACAGCTCATTTCGTCAAAAAACGACAAAAATACAAAACTTTCAAATTTTCAAAATTTTGTATTTTTTCCAATTTTAAAAAAAATATTTTTTTTTCAATTTTTTCCTTAAAATTTGTACAAAAACAAACAACTTTTCCTTAAGACACTTTTTTGTATAACATAAAAACAAAAAAGTTATGAATTTTTTTGAAACTTTGAAATTTTCAAAATTTTGTATTTTTGACAATTTTCAAAAAAAATTTTTTTTTTTATTTCTTCGTTAAATACTGAACAAAATCAAGCAACTTTTCCTTGAGACACTTTTTTGTACAACAAAAAACAAAAAAGTTATTAATTTTTTTTCCAAAAAAAGTGCAAAAAATTGCGATTTATAGTAGAGTGAAGCATTAGCCAAAACATTAAAAAACATTAAAAACATGTCAAAACTTTAATTTTTTTTTTTAGATGCCAAATTTAGGTAAATATACAAAATTAGGAAGAAAAAAAGAACTCAAAATATCCGGAAAATTTTGCTGTTTTTGAAATTTTTTCGTAATATTTGTTTTTTTACATTCTCATCAAAAATGAGAAAGTCTTGGATTTGTGCGATTTTGAGAAATATTCTAATTTTGATAAAATCTTTACGTTTCATGACCCCCTGATTCCAAAAAAATGGTTTTTAGCGAAGTGTCTGTCTGTCTGTCTGTCTGTCTGTCTGTCTGTCTGTTGGTCTGTAGAAAAATTTTGTCTCGACGATAACTCGAATAAATTTTAAACGAATCGTCTTGCAATTTGGGGTGCTTTTTTAGTCCATTAAAATAAAGCCTGAGTTCGTTG